>OX328011.1:11922641-14322641 GCA_946811545.1 Netelia fuscicornis | reverse complement strand
CAGTTATCTTCACTTCGCAGAAATTTTGTTTCTCTTCTTTGCGTCTTTTATCCCCCATCAAGGCGAGAGAGCTTTTCTCATCCGTCCCGGAGAGCCAGGCGCTTTGGAAAACTCGCGAGAAAGCTCTCCGGCCGTATTCCCCGTTAGCAACGTGCAATAAATAATAAATAATTCTCGAAACAGTCGCCTATGCATCATCGTGTCATTTTGCGTGTACGACGTTGTATATATATATATATATACAGCCAAGTAAGAAAATGGCGAAGATGGTTCGCGAGCCGTAAGAAGAGCGGGGAGAGGTTATACACGTTAACGCGCCCGTAAGAGGGGCTCTCTTTTGCGGCGACGTGAAAATTTATCGATGCTAATTTCCCAACATGAGCAAAAGCTCCTGGTGCAAAAACGTCGCCCAGAAAAGAATTGTATCCTCGCCCGTCTTCTTATCCTGTCCTCTCGACGTCTTACTAGAACAGCGCTGTTATGCTTGTTGTGCCACGGTCGGAGACACACGCGGCCAAACAGTGCTTTCAACCCTTGGTCGGATCTTGACGAAAAGCTTCTTTTTAAAATCGCTCTTCTTTCTCACCATCAGCGTTATAGCTCTCTCATATCACTGACGGGTATTCGCCGCTCCCCTTCCCCCCGGGCCGTATTTTAATTCGCGACAACAATATAAATCTTCTAGATTAAAGAATTTCGATAAAAATAAAAATTATAATTATTGTACAATTACAACGAAAAGAAGAAGAATGCAAATTAAAAAAAAAAGCTTTGCTCGAAATAAATTAATTTTCATAGTTTTAATTTTCGCGAAGTAAATCGCCCGTTGACGAAGCGTGAGAGAGATAGAGAAAGAGAGAAAAACAAAGCAATTCAACGTTCGTCGTCAGCTCTCGTAGTAGCATGCGAAAACAAGATGGGACATTCCGTTGCGCAACGTTGGCGCGAACGGACCGCGATATATGCGACACGATTTCGCACGTGCAGTCATTCTCCGCCTACTCCCCCTGCTTCCCCACCTATCTCCATTTCAGTATTGTAAAAGTGATCCGGGCTCTGGGCACGATGGACTATATACATCTGATGTCATTCTCTCACTAGCGACTCTCAACATTTTATCATCGCCCGGAGTGTCGGTTTTGCATTACTGTCATTAACGCGCCACCGCCGTTTTGCTTCACTCCCTCGCGCCCCTCGTGCATCCTCCCCTCCTCCCCTCTAGCCCCCACCATCGTTCCAACTCGCTTCTTCTCCTTCCGTAATTAAATACTAAATTGGTACGTTTATCCGGTAATTGGCCTGAATTTAGCAATATTTCATTTGCGTTTAGCGTTTTCGTTCGCTGGCGTATTAGCCACGCTGCGACTGTTACACGTTGCTACTATTTTCTTTCTCGTTCTATCATCTTGGTGTCCCGAACGCTGTGTCGCTCTTGCAAATATTCCTCGCAAGAGACGACGGGCCTGTGTATTATACAGCCTGAATTCTCGACTCGGCACCTTTTATTTCTGATCTCTCACTGTGCCACGCGATATGTATATGTATATATTTGTTTGTATATATATATATGTGTATGTATTGCCGTGTATATTTGCATTAGCTCAGTCGTTTTACATTACGAAAACTCTGGGAATAAAACCGCAAAGAGCAATATGCGCGATATCTACGCGGAAGAACGATAATTATTACGAGGTATGAAATTTCTTAGCTGGGCGCGGCTTCGTCGGCGTACTTGGTAGCGAACGGGCGCAAGACTAGACTTTTTTCTATAATGCGAATCGTGATGAACCGAATTGCGCGAGGATCGAGAAAATATGAGATGCACCGTTTCATCGAATGGAACGCCGATGTGGGGTAAATATATATCGAATTTGTTTCGAAAAAGTACGAGATGAAATTGCGCGACGATATTTTTAATGACACTTTGGGGAATAATAATAGAATGAAATCTTGGGTTATAATTGAATTCTCGATGAATTACATTATTATCGAGAATCTTCCGTTCGGTCCGTGTCTTTAAATGATTCTGGTGTTGCGCAATCGTGTCGGCGAGGACTTGCAATATCTGCGAATTGATCTGTGCAATATACTTTGAAATTACGTTGCTTCGGTCGGGTATGCACGTGGATTTTGTCGGACGGATAAATTGATTCTTAGCGAGAGTTTGAGGACGGAGAAAATGAAGAATCATCATTTTTTTAAATCGAGGGGAGACGTTTGATCGAAATAATCATTTAAAAAGGCAGCTGATACTTGAGACTAAATTTTTCGAAAGATCAAAATGGAAATTCGGAAATATCGAGCAATTAATCGACGTAACCAAATGTGCATGCAGTAAATTTTAACGTCTGAACGTTAAAATATTAAAGTCGAACCGATAAAATTTATTACATACGCATTTGATTACGTTGTATCAAAATTGCATCAAAAAGTTTATTCACGGCTTGAGCAATATCGCGTCAAAATTGATCGTATACATGTGCGGATAGGAAAATTGTTTCCCGCCCGAGAGTTGCAAGGGAAAAGAGGCAGGGTGGGCGTAGCAATTTAGAATTTCCGAAGACGCCAGAGCGGAGATTCGATGGCACGTTAGAGCGAGAGAGATCGAGAGGGAGAAAGAGAGAGCCCCTTCGTAAGACTAGCACACAGCGTTTATGCATGCGCTCGAGGCGTCGATCTCCTTTTTGCAGGGCGTCTTCCGTCTCTCGTCATCGACGAGGTGCTACATAACGCCTTTCTCGTCTTTCTCATCGTCGGAGCACCACGGTCTTCTCGCGCCCTCGTGGAAAACCTATTAGGCGCGCGAGTCGATAAACAAAGGAACGCGTTTTCGGCTATGTAATATTGATTAATGGGAGGTTAAGGAAGCGTGGAGGCGTTTAGTCAAAGTTCTCCAAGGTTCTCGCGCGTCGCTTTACACACCGTCTCTCTCTTTCTCTTCCTCCTACCCCAACGTATCTATATACATATATACCTAGAGAGCCATGAGGTGAAACAGCAGAAGCAACCAAGAAACGTATATATATACGTATAGAACACGTTGAACATTCGCGAGAACCGCCTCGTTCCGCGAGACTGTGTGTGCCGAGCGATTATCGAATTTCCTTCCCGTAACAATGAGGTCCTATTAACTCCATCGTTCGTCCCCCGGTTTACCCGATACACAGGGCCTACGGTACCTCTTCTCGCCCTTTCCCTTTCTACCTCCCGTCTTCACCCGCGCACACACAACGGCTTTTGTGTATTGTTAAGTCTATCCGTATTAAGCGATCCATAATGCGAACTTACTCTCTTTGCCCGAACGAGCTTCGCTTCCTCACCCATTTTCAAACCCACCCACCCACCCCTTGCACCCTTATAGCGGGCGAGCTACGGATAAATCGTTTCCAAATTGTTGCGATAACGGGCGGTATAGCCGCGCCGCGTCTCGCGGACAAATCATCACGTCATCGTCGACCTCTCGCATCACGTCTCTTTAACCTATCGGGAGAATGAGCTCTTTCTCTTCGTGGCTCGCTTCTCACCTTGCCTACTTCCCGAAACTTCCGAAAACTTACCGAGCCAAGTCTCGGTTAAATATTTCATCATGGTTTTCCCTCAAATTTCTCGCGAAACTTTACTTTCGTGATCGTAATCTTTACGGTACTCGTTTTTTTTATTTTCAATGGATTTTATTTGAATTTTCTGATATTTCTTGTAACTCGATACTTTCAGAGGTCGATACTAAAAATTTGTCGCAACGGTAGGCTGAATAACGAAATTGAAAAACGTTTGAGGTTTTTTGTTTGTGAAAAGCGCGAATAAGACAAATTTCATCAATTGGACGCTTTTTCGTTCGTGGCGAAAAGTCGAGGCCGAGTCGTCATCACGCTAGGCTCATCACTACGTTCTAATTTTTCGTTTGCATATCTCTAAAAAAAGAACCGACTGCACATAGCCCCTTGGTATGAGTCTCGTGAAGTGGAGCCAACTATTCTGTTCGTCGAGCCTACCGGCGAGTTTCAGGGTGGGGGGCACACACTCGACGACTCACGGCATACAACATGCTCCAGAATTCTAGATACCGGAACAAGATACACGCCATTCCTTCGGTCCTCGTCTTATCTCTGTTTCTATCCCCATCTTCGTGCCGCCTTCCCCCCTCCCCCTCCTCACCCCTGTCCATCGACCTTCGTCTCTGTTTTTTTCCATCTTCAACTACTTCTTTTCGTCGCACGACACACAGAATACACGAAGCGTCTCGCTCTCTCGCTCTTGTTTGCTACAAAAAAGTCCGCGCGACGTCTTCTTTCGCGAGAAGAGAGGGAGACCAATTAGTTGCATTTTCATTTGAGTAAACCCTGGAAAGGGTGGGAGCGAGAAGGGGGTTGAACATTCGCGATGCCGTTTGTACAGTTAGTCTAGGTTTCCATTTTTTTTGTTCACTCGACTCTCGAAGTAAAAACTAGAAATTCCGTTCTCTCTCTCTCTCTCTCTGTCTCTCCCTCTCTCTTTCTCTCTCAAGCTTACCAAACGTTTACGGACTCTTGACCCCCTTTCCGTTCTATTTGATTTCGTCCGACTGCTCAAATTTTTCTTCGCGCTGCCCGGAAAGTTCGCTCGAGGCATTTTTGGGACTTTCTTTGAGCTTCGTAAATCTCGACCCGTCGTTTGGACCGGAAGGAGAAATTCCGACGACGTCAACGAAACAGTGAGAGAACGCACGGATCTAACGAGACGAGAGAACATGGACTTTTTTTCCTTTCTATTTCTTTTTTTTTTATTTCGATGACAATGCATGTGAAAAGTCAAAGTGCTCGAGAAGAGAGAAAGAGATGCGCAAGAGCTTTGAAGAAACTTTGTCGGTTGACATAGACACCCTCTCTCGTTGCACAGTGGTGCGGTGGGCGAATGTTTTCTTGCCTTTCCTATTGAAGAGCCTCATTAGTGCTGTTTGTTATTGTTTGCTCGTACGATGAGGCGACAGCGATAGAGAGAGGGAGGGGGGGGGGGAAGAGAGAGAACAGGATGGGTCGTGCAGTACTCGTGAAAGTTAAAAAAGAGAACGATACGAGAGAGCCCCCGAGGTGTCACGATGATTCCACTGATTCTCACACCTCCACCGCGTATATATCAGCTCTCCCTTTTTCCACTCCCTTCCCCCAACGCCAGCACCTCTTGTCGTTCTCGCCAAACCTTACGTACCCTTCTACGGGTATGGGCGCGAAAACCTCCGGGGATGGTTACGGCTCGCGGCTACTTGTCCCCATTTTTGGTTTCCTTTTAAGCATGTACCCTCTCCCAATGTGTTCTCGCTCAACGAGACACACAATAGGCGAAAGCTTGTTAAGTACAAGGACACTTGAACTGATATCCGACGACGCGAAGTTATGAGAAATGGCCGGTTCGTACAGTCGACTACCCCGTAAAGTAAATTTCCTTCCCCGTGTTTGAAAAATTTTGCAATCGAAAAGTTCATGTCAACAAGTATTCTTGCTTCGACACGAATCTCGCTATTATTTCAATACCAACATCAATCTAGATTCACAATTTGCTCGTATAATTTAACTCGACGAGACTTTCCTACTCAAAGGTGAAAACTATTCGAGAAGAAAGAATCGCCGAGTATAATGGATATCTAACAACAACAAAATCCGGAAATAATAAGAGTACCGGAAGTTTACAAGTCGTTTGTGGAAAAATACGTATTAGTGTGGAATTAGAGGAGAAAAATTGTAGAGCGAGCAAGGGAGTGAGAGAGACAGAGGTACGTAAGAGAAAGAAAGCGTCGAATGCAAAGTGTCTAGGATAAGAACCAGTGTTTGCCCCGGTCCTCATCACCGCGGGCAATTATAACTGCACTTTTCCAAGCATTCTGGCTGGCTCACCGCATCGTGTATATGGAGCTTAGGTAGAACGAACGCCCACGGGGCGCGTGCTCCTGCAGTTATCTTGAGATTTGCTCCTCATTAGTCGACGGAATGAGTGGAGCGGGGTGAGTTTACACACAGAAGGGTAAGTTCGGATAGGGGAGAGAGGTTGGGCGAATAAAGAGAGCGAAACCTTTTGGTGCCATCGCGGTGAAAAAACAACTCAGGCAGATTCGAAAACAAAAAGATATAATTCACCCGGGAAAACAACCGTGGTACGTTTATCTTAGAAGTAACCTACGAGCTAATCTACGACCCCGAAGTTTCTTCCTCTCGGTCCTACCTCCGATGTTAACCATCGTGGCTACTAGATGCACACTTTGGCTCGCATGACGTCGGGTGACCGAGAGAAATTCCTGGAGGTAGGGTATCAAAGTCCGCGGGGCAAGAAGGCCTCCCGAGCAGCGAGCAATGGCAGTTCCTTCATTCGCGTAGCCAGGGCTAATGGTCGCGGTCCAAGGAAGGAGGTTATTATACGGAAGTACAAAAGCGATACCCTTGCAATTAAGGAATAGCCGTAAACCTACCGGCGGCTAAGGCCCGGCTGGCTTTGTTTGTACAGTATGGAGAGTCCGACTCGGCGAATGGATGGCATCTCTACTGGACCTTCTCCCTCTTCCACTCCTTCCATTCTTTTCTCTCTCACGTTTTTTCATGAGACACATCTTCACATGGGCACGCAAGCCACTGTCATATACATACAGGCGTTCATTTTCATTTTGTTCCTCACGTTGAAGAGCCCACGTGCATGCTTGATGCCCTGACTAATTCTGAAAGAATGGGTAATCGTCTGACGATAATGGTTAGTATGGAGAGAGTGAACGAGGCTCGCGACTATTAGCGAGTTTTTCAAGAGTCTTGACCCTTTATACATGAGTCGTGGACCCGGTTCATGTCATCTATACTGTAAATCGCTGTTAAAATTCGCGCTATTGTAAAGAGGGTTGCTTCTCCAACTTGACCCTAGTCTCGTCTTCAACGATATTTTTGGCTTGACACTCTCATTGAGAACATTTGCAGAACGACAATCTTCCAGTGAGTCCTTTGAAAAAGCTTCGTGTCAATCAATATTGGCAAACAATCCTTGAGCAGGTTTTCATGATGTAACCGACTCGCTCAACACAATTTGTGGGCTATGCGATATATTCGAAAGTGTGAAGATACCTCTTAGGGAATGAAGTGTCATCCGAGTGTGCCGAACATCCCTACAACACGTTCGAGTACCGACGTCCAAGGACAAAACGAGGTCCTTCGAAGTTCGACGAGAGAGAAAGATAGAGAGAGAGAGGGAGGGAGAGAGAGAGAGAGAGAGAGAGAGAGAGAGAGGGAGAGAGAGAGAGCGAGAGAAAGCGGATGTGAAAGCTTCGGCGCGTAACCTGCAAGACTCGATGAGGGTTCTCGTCTTCTCGCGACGTCTGTCAACGACAGACACTACATCAGACGTATTCCTAAGTACGCCGTGCAGTATTATTAGAAGTACGTGTACGAAACGTCTTCGAATTCCCTCAAGCCCTTCATAACCCCTTCGTTACCTTCGCTCTCCTGTCTTTCACGACATTGCGAGATCCGCGTGTACAGATTTCATCTCGGTCGATTGTTCGATCAGTGACAATTCGAGACACGTGTGAAATGTGGAAAAAGAACGTATCAGCACAGAGGTTTTCTTTTTCGTTATATTTTCTTCGCTCCGTGACAATTGTGCAGAAAGTGATGACCGCTGGCACCGAGTAAAATCAACAATAGATCTTTCCCATCTTGTCTGATAGTTTCGTTTAGCTCAGACTTACTCCCCTACCGTGTCATAAAGTCATACGTCATATACAGCGTCACTGTGCAAGGATGAGAATGATGGCGAAAGGGATGAGAATACGTCGGTTCTGGATGAGAAGGTCGGGAAGGAAGAGAAAGTACGACGACGACGAGGAGTAAGAGCGACGAGAATGAGGATGAGCGAACACCGAGCGAATATGAAACAATCGCTTCATTGGAAAGTCAAGAATCTCTCGAGCCCGTCGGCGTTTGACTTGCCATTAGGAGCGTCAGTTTTAATTGTGCCTGAGCGCGCGCACCTCCCGTGCTTGCCTTCTCTCTCTATTCCACCTCGTCGTCGTCGTCGTCGTCGTCGCCGCCGCCGTCGACGTCTCTACGTTGCCCTCGTCTCTATCTCTTGCAGCATAGAGTCTGCAACGGGTCTCAGGTGAAGTGTATCGCCTGCCCTCGCTTCCACACAGCTACGGTACTGCCGCTGTATCCTCATATGCCTTGCGCGATGGAGCCTACCGGCATGCCTATCCCTCTTTCGTACGCTTTTCTCTCAGTACTCTCTCTCTCTCTCTCTAGCTCTCCTCCCCTCCGGTACTATCCCCATCTCTCTACCCTCTGTGCCCTTTAGCGATGTCTCATTAGTTGCAGCACTGCAACGGATGAGTACTACCCTGCTCGCGCTCTTTCCCCGACATACACCAACCCTTCGTTCTTTCCCAAGCCCCCTCTCCTTCACCTATACGACTTCCATCTCGTTCTGAACACCCCTTTTCGTGCTCGTCTCTTAGTGTCTTTCTCCTCGTCGCGACGACCCAGGAAAGCCCGGGCTCTACCCCATCACTCGACAGCCAGCTCCTTATCCCCGGCCACTTATATACCAGGCCATATCCCGCCCTACCATAAAATGAGACACACTGTATGTGCCTTCCGGTGGAGAAAGGGTCACAGACGAATTGATCCAACATATTTTTGTTCATGTTCGCTTCTTGCGAGAGAGAGAGGGGGCAAAGAGAGAGAGGTACATCGAAAATCTGATATTCCAGACTTTTTTGTAAAAATAACTACCACCTCTTCCTTGACGATGAGATTTTATCTTGACAAACTTTTGAGGTGATTCGTCTGTTCCAAACTCTAAATAAATGCCACGTTTCCATTCAAGTTATTGCGTTTTTCGTCGTGTCGACGATCTAGAAAGGGACGATCGTACGAAATTCAAAATTGATGAAATTTTGTGAAATTTGCAGCTTGGAAAAATTGTTTCCGATATCGGCGAAACACGAAAGAAATTATTACAAACATATTAATCGGTTATAGATATATACGACAAAGCAGCGTGGCCCAGAGTTGGAAAAGGGAGGAAAGCCGTAAGCGGCATCAAGGGGGTTTATTGGAATAGCTTGTTGTAGCTCTACGGTATAGGTATCAGGGTGCATGGGTTTCTATAGCTATAACAGGTTTGTAGATAGTGGCTCCAGGCGGAGCTTGATTATTTTCCGCTAGCTCATTCATTCAGGTGGAGCCGTTCTGTTGCCGCACACTCCGGGAGCACGGGGGTTCAATTGGAAACAGCAATCACTGCCTCGCCTGTATTTTGTTCTCTTCTACGTAGCAGCGAACTCCAATAATAAGCTTTCTCCTATATTGCCTCTTCAGTCCCCCTCCTGACTACCCCCCTCCCCCCAACTCCTTCTATTCCAGGCTGTACCTACCACCGTCAACCCGCTCACCCCGTCATCCTTCCTACCCCACAGTGGGTAGCAGCAGCTACGGTACGTCGACGTTCCCTCGTACAGACCTCGTTCATGTGATCCCGAAGTCGGAAAACGGCACGGTACCCAGACGCTTTTCCCGTACCTTCCAGTTTCCAACGTTTCGTATCTCGACGTCTGTCTCTTTCTCACTCGTCGAACTACCCCCGGTGCGCTTGTTCTTCTTCCAGCCTCTACCTCGCCCACGACCTGTCGAGACGTACGCAGCAGCAGCCATCGGTCCTACATTTTACCTCGTACGTCCTTCTTTTTCTTTCCTCTTTCTCATTTCCGGATGGCTCGAGGTGCAGAGCTGGAGATTCAGAGATATAGATAGTTCAGCCATTTTCTCGTCTCCGCACGATGTAACGACGATCGAGCGAACAAACTTTTCTTGCGCGATTCGTACCGCTCGGTTCTGTAAGATTGGATTTAACGGGTACAGTTTCTCTTCGAGCAAGTACTGCAAATCTTGGCATAGAGAAGGGCGAAAGCGTTCCTTTTCTCGTTTTATTGTCGTATTTTCCACCGATGTTATTGTTGTTATTATCGAGAAGTAATGGGATAACGTGATGATACGAGTTGCCGTAAAAGATGGAGGAAATAGTTGGGGCTTGCTATACGAGAGAAGGGAATATGGAGTCGATGTTTTGTGGGTAGGAGTTGCGAGACTGACAGAGACAGAAGGAGTATACATGGGCGTTCTATCAAAAAATCAATTACAATAAATTCATGGACGAAGTGTGGAGAGGCACACGCCGGTTGGAGCGCGTTACTGTGGCGGGGCACGAAAGGCATTAATCCACGGTGTGCTATGGTGGCTAGAGGATGGAGGAAGGGGTAACGGTGGTGCTATGTGCTAGCGGTTTATCCATGAAACAACGAGGTGTCGGGAGGAACGATCTAGAAATTGGTCGGTAGTTCGGCGATAATGAAACGCGACGTTTTGTTTTATCGGCCCCAGAGGCATACGCCCATACCTTAAAGTTCAATCGGACTGATACAAAAGATCACAGTCGTATCGTTCGTACAACGGAACTGACTTCGATCACGTAAAAAAAATGTCAATGTACGAGCGACACTAATTCACTTCTGGGAGCCACGTGTTATTTTTCTAAGCTTGTGTACAATATCTCAGAAATAATATTGGTGTCACGTTTAACCCGACGATATAAATAATCGACGATTCAACTTTGATTCTATTTTCGCACGTATATACCACCTAGCGTACAAAATCCGTCTGGTACTTTGGCATTTCCACGGTTGGACGTCTTTGCGATCGTCCCCTGCGAGCAATCTTGTTTCCTATAACATTTACAAAGCGCGTTCAGCGATAAATTCTCGAAGACAATAAAACGCGATTATTCTCAATGATCGTGACGAGAGTGTGATGACAGCAATAATTCCAAGGCTCGAAGGGTGAAGAGAGAAGGGAAGGTGAGCGTGGTCATGGGGAAGCCGGTCAAATAAATAAACTTCGGGTGGATTGAGCTTCGCGATAGGAGAATGGGAGGCGGTATACGGAGGGTTGATGCACCAGGGATGCGGCGAAACAGTGAAGCATTTCGGCACCGATCCCTCTCCGTGTACCATAGGGAGAGAATTTTGGACGGTTAGTTCGCTCGTTGAACGTGTATATAGCTCGCATCGTCGATGCAACAGCGGTAGTAATGGTAACACCGCGAGTGCCGAGGGTCGAAGGGAGAGAGCGTTGCAATTACACGAGTGCCAACTCTCTAACCCTTCCCATTCCTATAAACGACGCATAAATACATCGATTCAATTCCGTTTCGGCGGGAAAGCCGGACTGCGTATGACCGTACGTAGTATGCGCTACGTGCGGCATCGGTAGAGAATCCTGTACAACCGGTATTGCGCACGTATGTGATATTTGGGGTGGGTAGGAGTGCGGGTGGAGAGGGGGGTGTTGTTGGCTTGTGCCCTTCTATAAAAATTTATCGACTGGCAAATTGTTTCGCGTGGTGCGGTCCGGTGCGTATGAGCATCCGTTCCTCTCTCTCTCTCTCTCTCACTCTCGTCCTGTGTGCTGTTGCTTGCGACCAGTCCAGTACACAAATAACGCGCAAACACATATATAGTTATACGTATAAACGGGCTATCCGATGTTCAACCCTCACACGGGACGAGAACGATAGGACGCCGTTGGGCCAAGCTGGTCGGTGATGCGATGTGTATGTGAACTGGTCACTAAAGCGAGCATCGCGGTGCTAAGCCCGGCCGGCAAGCGCGCCGGGCGTTAATTAACAAAAAGTCATTAAACTTTCTACGTCGAGGTATTATATATACGTATTTATATATACGTCACTTTGGATCTGTGGCGCGTGTTCGCACTTCTACGAGAGATGAGTCTTGCTTATCAAATCCATGGAGATTTTCGTAATTTGAATCCTTTATTGACTAACAATAAGTCGACGAATATGACGAGCTTTATCGACCAGATATTTGCAAAAAAACATGATCTTTCTACCTAGAAGTAGTCTTTCGCGAGTCGGGTTAAACCCGGGTACAAATATGGACTCAATTGTCACGGTGCTGGTGCAAGATGGAACCGAAGCCGAATCGAGCAATCTCGCGGAGGTCGATTAATTTCGGGATCGGAATGATTCGACCTCTCGTTCCGTTTACTTCGTGCCTTCGGTATACCCACACGGAAATATACGAATGAATATGTATGCACGGGTACTGGTTACGACAGCGGCGAGAGCATTCCTCTCGAAAACGGCAGTTGCCGGCTCCAAGGGGTGAAGGGACGAGTGGGTTTTTCATCGTATGTATACGCGCACGGAGGTCTAAACACCGCAAACCCAAACGTTCACTAATTTTCTGTTTAGTCGTAAAATAAATTCACCGTTGGAGAATGGGTATGGCGGATGGTGAACGTTGGTCCGTGGCAGTGGGTAGGGAGGAAAGGAGGGAGGGAGCGAGGAAAGCTTCGACGCGGGGAAAATGGTCTCGGTCGTATTCGACCCTCTGGATTCTCGCAACCCCCGAACGTACGACGGGGCCGAGAGGCGAACTGTGCGCGAGAAGAGAAGGAGCACGGGCGAAATTTGGAACCAGAAGTAATCGAATTTGTTGGCGTCGTTTAATGAGAGCCGCACAATAGTTGTCTGTATAATTGGTACACTCGTCTCCCTCCGCCCCGTATGCCTGCTGCTGCTACCCTTGGCGTCGCCCCTACCCTAACCCCTGGTATATTCGAGAGGTCCAAGACCAGACTCTCGCGGCGATAGACTGCCGTTGAAGCTCGCTAGCTATATCCTTCTATATCCTCCATGCTGTAACTATTTGGCTCGGGTGACTGTAAGGGTGAGAGGGAGAGGGGTTGCACATTCAGGAGGTGCTCAGCCTCTACCGAATGCGTTATCGCACGTAGCTTTTACGACGTACACGGCGCAAGCTTCGTTTCGTATCGCGACGTAAACTTTGCACTCACAATATTCACCTGGCCGAGGGCTTCGTGGACGTTATTAAACTCGATAATAATTAATATAACGAGATTATACATTGACGCGGTACGATCGCCTCTGTTATCCAGCTGATAAAGAAAATTGCTCGATTAGGGAATGCGTCGAGCGCGAATTACGGTTCGTGAATTTTAATACGCTTATGTTGAACGCGACAAAAATTATTTTCATTCGAAAACATTTGCACGCGAAACGAGAAAGATGAGATTTATACCGACGAACCCTCTTTCTCTCTCTCTCTCTCTCCCTCCAGTTCTCGGCCCTTTTGGGAACCCCTGGTTTCGGCTATTTACCAATATAGTGATTAAATGTTCCATGAAATCATGAGTTCCACGTCATAACATTTTAAGAGTGTAACCCCGGCAACATATGTACGTACGGTTAATACTCTCGCGGTGTCCTCTGTTGGATGGGTCACATGCGTACGTATGGGCTATACGTGTGTTAAATCGTACCTATGTACACAAACGTGTCTTTAGTACATGGAAACAAAGTCGTGTATGGTCCATACATATACATATACACTTATATAGGTATGCGAGGGTGATGGACATTGGAAGAGTTTTCACGTGCATGGCTGGTCCTGCCTCTCTCGGATAGGCTTAAACTGTCGGGTCCCTCGTCACCGAAATACTCCTTCACCTACAGTTTAATTAGGTATGGGATACTTATCGTTAGCCTTTTTCTCCTCCCCGAGCCTCGCACCACCCTGACAGTATCGAGAACAATGCAATTATAATATAAAAACCACATTGAGACAACCCTTGTACCCTTCATTTGTTTCAACATAATTTTCGAAATAAAGTAAATTCGTTTACAAAAATATCGTCAGTCACTAGAAGACTCAAGTCCTTGGGACTATAAAACGGAGGAAAAAATTACGTAATTTATTAAATTAGATTTTAATTAACATTTAATTTGTTTAGCGAAGCGTTTGATGATTTTTTTAAGAATGGCCTAGATAAGTTTTGTTTTTAAAGATCCGATATGTTTGTCATTGGCCATCAAACGTATATCATCATGACTATATAGAAAGGGGAGAAGTTGGAGGGGTGGTCAGGGTGGCGATATCGTTAGATTATACTTAAGATGTCTATTGGCCCTCGGCCAATCTTCAGTAAGGGGTAGAAACCTCTCGTTCCCTTCCTTTTTCGACGATATCCGCTATAGAGCCTTGCGCCCGACGGAATGTGCCAAAACCCGAGGCGACAATGAGAAAAGTGGAAAATCCAGGATCGTCTTTCAAATCCCCGTGACGTCGGAGGACGTTCTTTTGCTCCACCTCTTCTATCTCTTTCTCGTTCCCTACGCGCGTACACCAGCGAAATGCCAAAAACGTCTCGCGAACGTAAAGCGCTCTTCGCCGAGAGTTGTTTCTCACTCCTCTATTCTCGTGTATATACCGCTCGAGCCGCTAACATACGAGCTCTCTGTGATTTATAAAGTTGACTTCGATGTATACGAACCGTGCGATGTACCGAACTCGCTATAACCTGCTTCTTGCCTCTTGCGAATGTACGATACTAACGCTGGAAACAAAACTAGTAGTATTTTTTATAAGATCGGTTTATCGATACGACGAAGTCACTGATAAAATGCTTTATATTCGTAAAAGTGGAACTCAAATAACACGAAAACATGATTGATTCCATAAAAAAATGGAACCAGGTCGATAAAATTCGTATGTAAAAATCCACGTTTCTTTTCGATTAACGTTCGCGAGAATGAGTCGTACAATTTTATTTCTTTCGAATCTTGAGAACATTGCGTGAGTTTGGAAACCACTAGCTAAACAAAACTATGAAGGAAAAAATGCACTAAAAGGGGATAAGTTTTGTATGTGCCGTGTAGTTTGGTGCAAAGGTTCTTCGTGTTTGTACTCGTGGCAGCAGCATCTTCCTTTTGCCAGGAAGATAGATACAAGGGGACCCAGAGGACGGTGGGGAGAGGTGGGGGTTGGTGACGACGAGCACTTCGAGGGTGCCGGGTCGGAGTGCCGATTTAGTCGACGGGGTTGAGTAGCGAAAGTGAGTGAGAGAGAATGAGAGAAAGCTACAGTGAGCAGAGAGACTCTGCGGAGGAACAGTGGTAGAGCCGACAAACAGCGGCGCTATTCTATATAGTAACACAACCGGAGTACCAGCTTCTACCTAGCCAACGTCGGAGTTTGCTCATAAACTCTTGAGAAACTTTGCAGACAAATACAGAAATATTTCGTAATGGAAACACGTTCCTCAGAAATTAAATGTCGTAATAAAGAGGATCCGCGTCAGGGTGACTCGAGATTTCGTTGGAGAAGAGGAAAAGAGAGATGGAGCGACGGAGATGAGTATAAAAGACTGAACGAGGTGGCGCTCTACCTCGAGGTTGGCAATGAGCGCTATAAAAGACCAGGACATTTGCCTCGAAATACTTTCGATATAAGCGTCAATTCAAACCCGAAGGAAAACTTATTCCTCGCGTACTTTGACGAAGGGAAATAAAATTCAGCCTATCATTCCGTTCGCACCCCTCTTTAGCTTAACGAACGTTTTAAGTCACGCTCCATGTTTTTTTTTATTAGATTGGCAAATTTTTTCGCGACTCGGAATGACATTTTTATTCCGTTGCGAGCCAGTTAGCCGCTAGATTTATTTGAATGAAATTTCAAGATCGATGGAGTTGACAAATTATAAAATTAAAAAGTACGGAAGCTGTACCAATAAAAATGGTTTGACGTTAGTTTTATGTAAAATAGTTTGGAGAACATATTACCGCGTTTCTTTCGCCCCTTAGTTCATGGAATGAACAGATTTTTGCCCATTCCTAATTATTACTCGCGATGGGATGCTCGATGGTCGCGATTTAGTTCTCTCGTTTATATATCTATCCGTAGGAATAGTACATATATAAACGTAGCTTGGCGGGACATGCGGTGCTGCACTACAGCAATCAACAAGATCGTAACCTCCGCCCCCTCAGGAGCGAGAGCCTTGAGGACTTAGCAAGTAGTTAGTCCTTGGAGTCGAGTTCGTTCCTCCCACCACACACACACACACACACACACACACACACACACACACACACACACACACACACACATGCACAAACACATCATGTACTCTTCAGCTCCTTCCTTGCTCGTACTAATACTGATACAGAGACAGATAAAGAGGGAAGAGAACCACGAATAAACGAACTGTGTGCGTTATACAACGTACTCAATGCTTTTGCACACTTCGACGACTTGTAGGAAAATACAACATGATTATATACATACATGTATACATGTGTATTCCTAGACGCGATAAAGGGCGATAGAGAAGATATAGGAAAACGCCAGAAGCGTATCAGTAGCCACCGTGCTAAAATCCTAACGCACCCCTCTCACCATTAAGACCACATAATATTGCTATAACAATAAAAATATGTCGTACCAATGCCAGCTTGAGCTTATTGTTGTAATTTCCTAACGACTTTTCCATCCCCTCGAGTATATCTACGAGCCGGCTTCTCGAATGTACTAGGAGTATTCCGATCCTCTTCGTGCTAGTCTAGACTCTTATTTCGAGTAAACTATATTGGCCGCATTCGTCTTGGATCTTATGATACAACTCGATCAATGGTGCGATTAGAATAAATACGGATATATTTCAATATTTTTTATTAATTGCATTTATCATTCGTTAAATTATTAATTTGTATATTTATTTCAGTAAAACCAACATTTTAATTCAATTATTTGTTAGATGTTTTTTAATATTTGTCACATATAAATGTAGATTGAAGAACGAGATTTCAGATTTTTATCTCTATGAAGTCTTTTTGTTGAACGACTACAAAATTCATTTCCCCCAATCTACCGAAAACGAACCTACAGACAAATTGGACATGAAACCTGAAGATTTTAAAGTAAATTTTTTCGCAAGATCCAGTCTTACCTCATCGTTTGATTATTGTACGAAGGTCAAGCGCAGGCCTGGTTTTTGAGATCGTCGTCGAAGTCGAGGTCGATGACAGCAGGGTCAATGAAGTCGTCGGTGGATGACATCGTGGTTGTTGTTGCGGGTAATGACACCGCGCCACATGAGACTATGGTCGATTTCAACGCGTTCCATTATACCGCGACCCGTGTTACATGTTCGCATTCACGTTGATGCTCGTGGTGTCCCCATTAAAAAGCCACGGCGGATTTTCTGGCGGCCAAATGAGATCGTGGACGATGCGCGAGCTAACGACACCACAATGATCGATGCGTTTTATGCAGTCAGTGAAGCTGTGGCGCGATGGGGGCGGGGGGTATCGGAGTTTCGTAAATGAGTTCATATGGCATTCTACCGCGGTCGATGCAACACTTGGCCGATGTCATTGCGATGGATGATGCAGAATCTTTTTCCTCACATTTCCAAAACCTTGCATGGTCAGGTAAAAAATTGAAGTCTCTCTTTAATAGTAATTTCGGGAAATCGTGATTAAACGATATTAAAATGATAAAAAATAATACGTTTGTTGAAGTCATTAGTGCTGCGCAGTCTCGCGGTCTTTTAGGTCCTCCCTTGGGTGTACCTAATCTATTAAAATAAGCGAGTTCATCCAATCATCCATTCTGATTGAAAATTTTCCATAAAATACAAATATATCTTCGTTCCTGAGATTTTTCGCAAAACAGCCTTGTCAGAAATAAAATTCGCGACTCTCGATCTAAGGCTTCCAATAAAATGGGATCTAAAATATCGATGCCATAAATTGGATGATTTACGCGTATATGGGCGTCGAGGTAGGGGCATCGACTCGATTCGACGAAATAAGCCCCGGGGCGTATAAAAATCGTATGCATATGTAGGCGAAATGTGAAGAGAGACAGGGAGAGAGGGCGAAGTAAAGAAAGAAAGAGATGGAAAGAAAGTATATATACGTCCGGGAATAGATCGAGGAGGGCAAAGTCGTGCCGGTCTCTTTGTGGGATCGGGGGTATAAATGCCCGTTTATTTTTACAATCGGCAGTGGATCGAATCGTTTGGTGTGCCCTCCTCGTCGGAGCCCTGGCGGAGAGGAGGGAAGGAAAATACTCTTCGAACACGTATACATATAGCGTTATAGCATGTGCGATACACGCGTTTACGATTGGCACGCTGCTGCTTTAACGAACGCTTTTTTTGTCAGTCTGCGAGATCTCTCTGAGGCTTGCCGCCTCGATACATACGTACATATACAGATATAGATATAGATATATATATATACATATGTATAACACGCGCAAGGTGCCTCAGTTTGCTTAGGCTACTTCCTTTCGCGATCCCGACTAACGCATGCGTTATGTATTGATTCCATCCTTTTCTACATATTGCTCGCTTCTTCTCGCCTCGAGTGCTCCTATCACGCAATACGCCGATCCATGAATGTATTAGTCATCACGAACAACGAGAGGCATGCACGGCTTCCGATTCATTTACATTATAATAGCGGCTACTTAATGTTTGCTCTCATTCTCGCTTTTCTTTTTTCATAGCGGCGTTATTTAATTACCTATTATCGTGAAAAATATGTTATTATTTTTATTTTGGACGTATTTGTTTCAGACGCACAGATGGAATAAATGAGTATAAGAA
This sequence comes from Netelia fuscicornis, assembly GCA_946811545.1. Taxonomy (NCBI): domain Eukaryota; kingdom Metazoa; phylum Arthropoda; class Insecta; order Hymenoptera; family Ichneumonidae; genus Netelia; species Netelia fuscicornis. The sequence continues at coordinate 14,304,144 of OX328011.1, read as the reverse complement.
AAAGCGACGGGGATCGAATTGATATCCGCAGCGTGGAGTAAGTCGGACTTTGAATTTCGATTTGTACTCCAGCGTTTTGTGAGTTCCGGAAAATTTTGTATACCTATAGGTAACTCATTCGATATATTTTTGTCTGCTACGAATTTTTTATTTTTGAAATTGCTGTAGGTAATGTTTTTCGACCCGAAGCTTCGGTTCGATATCGAGACGACGATTCTTAGCGATGTACATTTTCGCGAATCCGGTAGTAATGCTTTTGCTGAGATTGAATGAAAACCGAAGAACCTCGACGTTTATTAAATTATGACACTCGTTTCAAGAAGTTCTCGAAGCTAAAATCTCTCAAGACATTTCGATCCAAGTTTTGTTACTTCGAACGAGAAACCTTTCGTCCTATAGTCTTACCTAGCGTTCGTTCTCTATATCTTTTCTCGATACTCCGATGTTCTCTCCTCCGACTTGCCGAGACCCTCTTCGCCCCGTTAGTGCCGAGAGCCAATCGCGGCCGGAAATGAAGTGACGAATAGAGGCGAATATTAATAACCGAATCGTCGAGTCAGTTTTCCCCTTCAACCCCGTCCGTCTCCGTCATTATTTTTTTATGTTAGTCGAACACTTTTGCTGTCACTCTTCATATCCTCGTCTCGCTGAAGCAAAATTATTCGTCGTTTCGATAAATCGTAACCCATAGCTTTATTTCAATTTCAGAATTTTCGTTCAAAAATCTATCGCAATCATTTTAATGTCTCGAAATAACAATGTTCACGGATATTTTTGCTAAAATATCTTTAACATCGTGAAGCAACGGTACTTTATCTCCCAAGAATTATCGGGTCTTAAGAAACAACGCGCGGTATTGGCGAGTTAAACATAAACGAACGTAAATTCCAACGTTTCTCTCTCGATGCAGAAAGCTTTGGCTCTTCTGTTCACACTCGCGAGTGTGATCGAGCTTTTCTCTCCTCCCGTGTCTCAAACCCCTCTTTGCTTTCGCTCCGATCGTATACAATGTACTGCAGGCAAAGGAGAGCGATGCGAGACGCAAGGAGGTCCGCGACGATAAGAGAAACTGACGGAGATTAAAGGGATAACTGCGCCAACGGACGAGCCTGACTTCGGTGGGTATTTCGAGCTCGGTTATCGGGGTCAATCGCGCAATTTTTTTTTCTCACCGGACAGAATGACGGAATATTGCAAGCAAATGTTTTTGTTCGAGCTTTCCTCCGACAGTTTCGCATCGATAACTCCGTTTATTTTGAGATATCGCGAAAGGAGAGAATCGAGATTTTCGATCATCGATATAAATGTCGCTAGCGAAGAAATTAAGAAAGAGAGATTGTATTTAATGAGCGAAGAGGAAAACGTATATACGTAGAAACGGTAGCTTTTTTTTGACGGGAAAAGCCCCGTTGACGCTGATGACGGGGCTAGCCTTACCTCAAATCAACACGCACGGTACACGATGATTCACGAGGTCATTAATCTATTTCTACGTTTCGAGTACGCGCGGTGCAAAAACGGCGTATGCCGATTTCCGAGAACGCCGCCTTTTGATCTGCGAAGATGAATCGGCAGTAGCGTGTGTAACATACTATTGCCGAGAGAGGCTGTGAGAAAGAGAGAAAGTAAGGGAGAGGGACGAAGACTCGGCGCGTGCTTCGACGAAGATCGGGATCGAGCTATACGTTTAACAATAATTGGAATAGCTGAGAGATCGCAGGTGTGAGTAGGCGAAGCTGCGAAATTTTAATCACGAATTACAAGTTACGTATTTAATTTTTACTTTCAATTCCACGATTCGTTTATTGAAAATTCACGATTTTAATTCTATACGAAATTTTTAAAGTCTCGTCATCGATAAAAAAAGTCGCTGTTTTTCGCTAACTTGCGTTTCACGCGTGAACTCATATACATATACGGGCTCTTGAAACAAATTTTTGTCAGTGAATAGTAGAGAGAGAGAGAGTGGGAGAGAGATATTGCGAGCGAAAGAGAGGTAGAAGGAGAGGGAGAGAGGCCGAGGGAGTGAAAGATATGGAGAAAGGGAGGAGGAGCATAGCAAGATTAACTTGTCGGAAATAAATCTCGTTCCGTTAGATTACCGAGGTAGAGTCCCGAGCGCGCAGGGGTCTTATTCTTGCTTTTGCATCGTCTTCGTTGGTCTCTGGTCTCTTCTAGCTGTCGGTTTCTTGCTCTTCGTCGCCGGCGTCGTCGGGCGTCCTGTTGACTCAGGAGCGCGTCACGGGATGCGTCCGGTCGATCACTTCTCGGTATGTCTCTGTGTATCTTATGCGCAATAATGAATACGCGCATGCGCTTCTATATATGACCATATGCGCATGCTCGCGCGCGCGTGTACCAAGCGTATCGCAGTGAAAGCAGACGCTATAAGGCAATCGAGAATCGGGCATGCCTCGTCGATGTCTCATCGACGAAACGTTCGTTAAATCCCCGAATTCTCACCCAAAGACAGTACGAAAAGCTACGTGTCTATGTGCGCGCGTGTACGTGCGAGACACCGCGCATATTTGAACGAGAACGTATCTCATGCGAAAGACGCGTTTACGAGCGACAGTTTCGCGGCTCGTCGTCGTCGTTTCTCATACGGTAGCCGTTGAGAGAAAAGAGGAGAAGCAATAACGGGTGCTCCGATGCGAGACTCTCGACGCGCCAAAAATATTTCCAACCGAACCGAGAGAAACGATACGTTTCTTGGAGCTTGTCGGGTGCGACGCCGATGAACGATTAAGCTCGTACGAGCCGATGCCCTTTCGCCAGTTTTCGCACACGAATATATCGATACGCCGAAATTAATCGTAAGACATCGTCGCTATCTTAATCATCGAGAATTATTAATAACGATTCAGTTTTAATTAATTACCGTCGTTAAATCGTTTCGGGTTTCTCTTGTCCTCGTCTCTGGATCCAAACGAGAGCCAACGTATCGTCTCGACGCCCTAGTAAAAATAATAATGATAATAATAATGATATATACTTCACATTCAGCGAGACACGCGGACGCGTTCGACTTTTTGCCATTTTCTACTTAACGCGGGTACTCATCTATACACGCCGACCGAGAACGCGTGGGTGCCTCGCGGACACAGAGGAGCAAAAACCGATTATATTTTCGTCTTGTAAATATCATCTATATTTACGACGCTTATATTTAGTGCAGTAGCGAGAGAGGAGAGCAGCGTATACGACACTTACCGTTCGCTATACAACGAACGAAGACGAGAGGAAGACGAGGTGGGAGTGTCCGTCGTACCTACTACTCTTCTCTCTCTCTCTCTCTCTTTCGAGTTTGCCGCATCGAGCGTGTTACAGGCAAAATATCGTACTGTACGAGATGCGTGTGCTATACGCCACATACGATCACTCATTTTGAAGTTTCGAAGCTTCGCGACTGGTAGTGTCGCACGTTGCTCCATACGAGAGAGAACTCTGTCTTTTACGCGTGTGTGTGTGTGTGTGTATGTGTGTGCACGCGCGCGCGCGAATCTCTTTTCGTACCAGCCCCGAGCTACGGAACGGATTCTGCATTACTCTCTCTCCTCCTCCCACCCCCTCATCAATTTATCGCGAATTTTGGCTCTTGCTACTTGTACATCTCTCTGTTATCGTCCACGCTACAACGCGATATAATAATAATAAGACATAAAATAAGTGTAATAATCGTAATAATAGGAACGATAACTCGTCACTCGCACATCGTAAAACATCGACTTTCAAGACACGATATATTTTCAGCAAATTTATTCGACGATGCTACCAGGCGCATTTCTGTATTTATAATGGTATTTTAATATTCGACAATTATTTTATTGGGGATTTGCCTTTTTTGCACTTTTGGGATATTAATGAATTTTCTAATAACATTGTAATTACAATTAGTGACAGTTTTGTTTTCCAAATCATTAAATAGTCAACATGTTGTTTATTTCAATTAATTTATACACTTTTCCAAATCAGAAACCTTTTTTTTAAATTGTCAAATAATCGTTTACTCGTTATTATTGTTATTTTATTTCCCCATAATTAACACGTTAGATTAAAAAAATCTACTTCTAACGGATAAAGTTCATGCCACTTGATATTTCGGCGTAGCGTAGCTCTAGCATATATATATGCGTGTTCTTTATGCTTTTTGTAACAGGATTTTAGATATATCATTCGTGGAATCGTTGTAATCGATGAATAGCGAGAAAAGCTCGTCGTTCCTCTCCTTCTTACTCGCGTACCCTCTCTCGTTCCGGACCAGTAAGCTCTTTCTCGGTTATTAGCAAAGACGATCTCTCTTTGATTTAAAGGGGTCCCGGGTGTAGACAGCTGCCACGTGGTGGTGGTGGTGTTGGTAGTGGTGATGATGGTGATGGTGGTAGTGGGCGTCTATTTATTCTCCTCTTGGAAGAAGCGGCTCTCGTTCGAATATTTACGCTCTCGACGAGATTTTCTTGTTTTTTCTCTCTCTCTCTCAGTCTTCTTCTTCCTTCTTTATATTTCACTCTTGAACTCTTTGTGACTCCGCTCGTTCTTATTTCTCGCTCGGCATATGCCGACGAAAATGCTCGCGTACCGAGCACAATATCTAACCTGAAAAACAAAATGAATCCTATAAATGAAGATCGATAACATATCCGTGTGAATAAATTGTAAAGAAGCCCGAAAAAATGAATAAAACGTATGCACGAAAGAATCGTTTATTATTTTTTTTTTACATTCGAAGATAGATCGATGTAGCATTGTAAAAATCAATATTATATTCCCGTAAACAAATCATAACGCGTGCGATAATTTTCACGAGACATACATCATCCCTTTCTGTGTCTCGACAGACGTTTTTTTTTTCTTCTCTTTTTTTTCGTTTGGCCTTACCGCTTTGCGTGTACGCTGATGCTCTCTTGCGTTTTCGCACACCCGTGCTCGCCCGTACACGCGACAGTTTGACAGGGGACATCTTCAACACGAACTTGATACCATTCGCGAGTCTATATTAAGACGCCGGAATGCCATCAAAATAAGCTTTAGGAACGAGCTACGCGGGTGTAAGTCTCGGATGGTTAACGCCTCTCGATGGTGCAGTTTCGCTGCACCAACATCGCGAACACTGTTGGCTGCATCCGCGACCGAAGGATGGAGGAAGAGCGAGAGAAAGAGAGAGGAGCCTCTGGCGAACGCGCTCAGACACAAAGCCACGGGAAGATCGTTTTGGCATAAGTCAAAATCTTTGGTACACGAAGCTCGCACATGGCACGACCAATCTTTGCACCCTCCGCTCTCGGTCTTTATTCTCATTCTCTCTACTTGTCGCATTTTCGGTACGAAGAAATGTTGACGAGTTTAGAAACCGATCGAACTCGCATCAACGAATACCACAAACGCAGAATTAATTGATTATCTGTGTTCGAGGAAAATAAAATCAATTAGAACGATAAACGTGGATGAATTTTTTTTCGAAGAAATTTTCATCCCTCATGGATCATTCGCAAAGAGAATGAATTTTGGGATACGAATTCACGGTGAGCTATAAATGTAAACCCATTATCGTTTCGATTTTTGTTCTTATTTCTCGTACACCTCTCGTTAACAAAAGATGCTTCGCGTCCCTTTACTATCCGCATCTTCTCTACCGGATCATATATATGTATATATATATTTCCAGGGAATATTACGTACATGTAGATACGTACTTTGCCTCGTTCGTTTAAGCTCCGAGCGACTCCGCGTTTATTTTCGAGTCAATTAGGCTCGTTTATTTGCCGCAAGATCCTTCCCAAGTAATTACGGGTCCGTTAATAGTTAACGACATCTTCCGTAGACAGGTGGCCCGCGGTAGCTGAGAGACCGATCACGGCAGACTAGAGCGACGTGTTTGCGACTCCGCTAATGCGCTTCGTCTTCACGTCGTAAGTACGCTATGCGAACCGAGAGCGGGAATACACCGTTTGTGCATACGCGTAAACGTTTCCTTTTTTTCGTTCCCCGACTCATCGAGACCGACGAGAGACGGGTAAAGTCGAATTTACCCGTAATCGAGTAAAAAAAATAAAATAAACGAACGTTATTTATACAAGAAATCGTTTCGTAGTTATTCGTTCAAAATTCGAAAGACCTTTTTTTCAATTCGTTACGATAATATTTAAAAAATTCTGTTTCTCGATCGAAATGATTGAAAAAAAAAATCGTATCGGACTAATCCAAATTCCAGGACCAAACGACCCAATTAACCTTTTACCCCGATGCTTCGTAAGATGCGCCCCTTAAACGCTACTAGAATGTTTAACAAAGGGAAGATCGCATAGTTTCTCGAGCCGTGCCAGCCTGTCGGGTTCTTAAAAGATCGGCCCGCCGGACGCGTACAAATGCGTCGATGAATAACCGAGTCGTTTTATTTAGAGAAGCTATCCGTCTTTCCCCGTGGGGGTCTCGAGTTCCTCCGTCGTGGATATACCTACCAGGGCGCTAGAGCGAAGCTTTCTTTTCCGTCTTTCCCTTTCTCCGGGATAAGAGTCCCATGCATTTTTCGCTTTTCAAGAACGCGTACGCGTAGAAACGAAGCTCTCGATGCATCGGAATTACGTTCATCCGTGAATGGATATTTATCAGGAACCGTCGGTTGATTCTTTTTTCCTCGATCGGTAAGACGAAGCTACCGCTGCGCTATCAATTAACGCAACTGCACGGTGCTAGGGGTCCCGGTTCGATTCGGATGTTCGAGACGATTGATGCGAAGGGATGAGCCAGATTTCACGGTCCGATATTTGTCCGACCAGAACTACGCGCTAGAAGAAAAATTCCTGTCGTATTCCGACGTTCCGACATGTTTGATCCTTCGTGTTGAAGCTTAATCAAAATTTAACTAAAAAGCATAAAAGTATTGAGAAAATTTCAAAATGAATATTTTTCGAACTAAACGCGGGAAGGATTTTCGTCATATTTGTTGTATTTAAAAAACATATCCCGAAATTCATGATTTCCATCCATTCAAAAAAATCATGAATTTGAAAGATCGCGACGAGGGTACAGGAGTAAATAAAAGACAAGTCGGAGTCGACGAAAACGAAGCAGAAGAACAAGAGCGTACTCGCCTGCACTTTTGGCAACTTTTCAAAAGCCTCACTCCGGGCATTGATTCATTCGTAAACCGGCGTATCCGTCGCGGTCCTTCCCGATCTGCCGTACAATAAAGCGTCGGACTGTTTTTTCTTTTTTTCGTTTGTTATTTTTTCGCATCGTGGAGAGGGTGTGTGCAAAAATGAAGGCTTCGACGGAAGAAGGCGCAGCCGCGTGAAAAAGTAAAACACAAACACGTCGCACGCAGATGCGTCTCGTATCTCGATCGTGGTTTTCAAGAGGGATTTTAGCGAGAGAGTCACGAGGTCTAGGCATCGCGAGAATGCAAATAGAGATCGAAAAGATCTCCGTCGACCGGGGGGAAGAAGCTCCGTGAGCGATGCTCGCGCTCTCTCGCGAGAGTTACAGGCGCCACGACGGTTAAGCTCATGTAGCGAGCCGGGGATGCTTTACTTCTCTGGCATATTTTCCCTATTTTTATTGTGCGAAGGGAAACGTCCGACAGGTTTATGCCCGGACGGATGTTAATTACGAATAAATAATATAAGAATGTCGTGAGTGGAAGCCTCTCGCGAAGATAATCGTGCTTCGTCCTCCCGCCGCTAGGGCTCGCTTCGCGTCGGCCGCCATTTTGTCGTCGTTCCCATCATCCTCATCATCATTAACACCGTCGTCAACCAGTTGTATAAGTATCGTGAGAGCAAAAGTTTCACGCTCGTGGGAGGACGGAAAGTGGGATTAAGATAAAGCTGCAGGATGTAAATGTGGCGATACCGTTCGTCACTCTCTCGCCCGTGGCGAGCACGCGCCAAGCTCGAAACTCACCGAGAGAGTAGAATGAGAGAGAAATACAGTGCGGCAAAACATCGAGCTCTGGGCTATTTTGCTGGACGAACGAGACGTTAACCTGCCGAGGAAAATTGCCAACGAGGGTTCACGAAATGCTCGTAAACGTCCGTGTAGATCAACCCCCTACCATCGTCGATTTCGCCTCTCGGTTCTCTCTTCGAGTATACGCGAGACCCGAAGAGACTCTCGCAACGCCGCGATGATGCGAGAAAGTGGGTACCGCGACAGAACTACGGGCCGAAACTGGCATCGGAGGTGGTCGCGACACCAACGACTCCTACATGTGCCACGGATGCAACCCGTTCCCTCAAAATCTCTATGTTCTCTGCTGTGTGTCTCGTGCCTTAAACTCTTCCCCGTACATACACACCGTTTGTGCTTTACACCGTTCTGCCATTTTCCCCACTACCGTCTCACAGAGAGACTTTGCGACTTGGACTGTCAACGAAAATCGTCCGAGCGCAAAACTTCACTGTTCTGAGAGAGACAGAGAGAGAGAGAGAGAGAGAGAGAGAGAGAGAGAGAGAGAGAGGGAGAGAGGGAATGAACGTGCACACACAGGGAATCCCTGGGATCATTGCCAAGACAATTGGTAATTTATTTTTCGCCTAATCTGACACGCATACGCGGGACTTGCTCGCACGACTAAACTCGTCAAATAACATCTGCGCGTCTACAATTTCCGTCTTGCTACCATAGAAGCTTCGAAATCCCTGTCATTTTCGATTTCTTTTTATTGATCTTTTTTTCCTCAATCAGCAGAGTTGGGTTTGCCAGTTGTGACTCGTTACGTAGGAACGTGGTAGGTTGACTTTGAGCGACGTGCGTCAATCCGGGCAATTGAACTCGTCCAAAAATGTTCATCTTGAGTGTTTCACTCGAGGGAGGATGGATAAGCCGTGAAAATAGACAAAATCGACCATTGAAGTTGTAATAAATCCGTGGTAGGCTCTTAGAGCCTCCTTCGTTTCGTCTTGGAAATATGGTGTCGAGGGAAGTTTCGAAACGACGACCAGGAAATTATATGCACGGATGAGTACGTTGTTTAGGTGAAAAGTGCGTCGGAGTTAATTTCTCGTAGGAAATTATAGAGTGAAGTAAACTCAAATCCGAAATGCAATGGAGTCAATGTTCTTTCGTATTACCTTGATATATACTAATACCTCACTCGGTTGTAAGCACGTCGTCATATCTTAACTGGCTCATAGAGAGTACGGACGACGCTTGCATTAAGTGGCCATTTATCGCGGGAGTTGCAGGAGTGTGTGCCCCGGTACTTCGTCTCGTTCCATCCTTCGCGACTCGAAAATGCGAAGCTCGAATGCACCCTCAACCGGACGCGAACACTTCGAGCCGAGACGCGACCAGTGTTATCCCTACCATCCACGCAATGGTCGGGTAAGCGAGGTATCCATTCGTCGGAATGAATTAAATAGAAAACAAAAAGAAAAATAACGTCCGAGGGAAGAAGCGAAGTTTATTGGTCCGAGGGATTTCGGACCTCTCTAAAAGATACGTGACTGAGAATAATTATTCTCAGGATATTACGAATCATGAATTCGTGCCTATAAACGTAAATCCAGTATCCATCCCGGAATACGTTTGAAACGTTCCATTAAGACGATCCATTTGCGTTAGATCTTGTAAATTGAAGATTTCTTATCAAATTTGACAATTCTTTCAAATATTCTTTACATCGAGAACAATCATCGTCAGAAATTTATTTATGTATTCATCTTCAGGCGTTTGTATAATAATAATATTCGACAGCCACGTCTCGGGTTAAATTAAAACGTGTTAAGGACAGTCTGCCACTGGTCCCATCCATATGAATCATGCGTATGTAATAATAATGCGCTCGAAACCAAAAAGACAAAAGTGGATGGAAGAACGGATGAAGAGGGGGAAAAGAGAATAAGACAAAGTGACGGGAGGGGTTGATGGGAGAAACGCGTTAATTTCCACGTCGACTTAGCCTTTATCTCACTCTCTCTTTCTCTATTTCGCTCGAACCCTCTCCTTCTGCCGGCGAGAATGTTCAATCGTCCAGATCGAATCGCGGACGACGCGGTACGGAGACGCTGGGTGTAGCGTGCAGTATCCGTTATGAATTTCGTCTTACGGAACATTGCGCGCACGTACGTACGTGTGTAAGCACAGCACCAAGAAGCGTTACGCAGATATTATTGGATCGAATGCATCACGTCAAACGATACGTGAAATAAGTTATAGGATAGTGGCTGCATTGGCACTGGTCTCGTCGTGACAGCCTATTCCTGGAATGCCGCTCTCTCTCTCTCTCTCTCTCTCTCTCTCTGTCTCTTGATGTCTTACACACTCTACGTACGTAGCGACGGCTACGAACCAACTTAGTTATTAGCATCTCGCGCCTTTCAACACTTTGAAAATCAACGCCAGGAATCAATACCGTCGTTTTACGCAGAGTCAAATTTAATTTTACTTTTCCATCGCTCTCTATCATCCGCGCGGCCAGAATTTATAAATTCAATGACGACGTTCGACCATTTCTCACCTCGTGCGACTGCTCGTTTCCTTCGGTAGAGTCTTTATTTTCGGTACTAAAAAAAAAAAGAAGAAAAAAGATGAATCGAGCATCGAAGGAATGTACACTTTTAGAAACCTCATTAGAGAATCTAAAAACAAATATCGGGACAACAGCGTAACAGTCTCACGCCACCGATGCCTCAAGAAACTTTACACGTGAATGTGTGTTGGAAAAATTGGCGTCGAGCCAATTTTCGATCGAAATTTTAATTCGTTTTCGACGCATAAACAACAATAATGGCATCCAATTTTCATTTTAATCTCTTCATCCACGTGGACCCGTAGACATTTATTATTATTTTTCTCCGAAACACATCGCGTCCGTTCGAAACGTTCTGATTATTGCGTGGGTTCAAGGTTGAGTTCATGGCCCGAGGGTTGTCGAAAATATCCGAATCGTCCGTGTCAACGAAATATTCGTTAATTCGACGAAAATAGAGCGTGACTTAATTTGAATGAAATTAATTCGGAAAAAGAAATCGAACGAAGCGATAATTGAGCGAAACAAATGTTGCCGACCCTGTCCTCGTCTAGTATCTTCGCCTGAAGAGCCTATAAATTGTCTTCCGCATTACTCCACTTCAGGTTAAAGTACCAGCCGGTAAATTGAGCATACGAAAAGTTCACTGACGAAGTAGAGACGAGTAACCATGGACACACCGCCAATTGTTTACGAATGGAATATCTCGCGAGGTGTACGGCAAGCGTAATGAGTAAGCTGTGAAGCGGGAATGAAATGTGACAAGACCAGTAATAGAAGGAAAAAGGCATTAACGGCGTGCTTCGTGCTTCAGTTTATTGGTGGTCACCGAATGCCTCCGTTGCGCTTTTGCGAACCGACTGTACAGTGGGCGTCCCCGCATCGGTGCTAAATTGGAGCAGATCACTGTTTCAGTCTCGCATCTTCTCCGTCTGGCTATTCGTTCTAGTCTTCAACACAGCCGACGAGTAAAGCTGGTGTGTCGCTCAGGCATCTTCCGGGTGTACTTGGCCAACTGGTAAAGCAGCGATCGCTTCTCTTTGGAAGTGTGGCCTCGATCTAAAGATATCGCTATTGCTTTCTGCCCCCTCTCGCCCTCTACGTCTTCGAGAGTGTCACGTGCGAGAGACGACCACAAATCGCCGTGGCAACGGAATTATAGACATCGCACATGCCATACACTCAATTCGAATAGGTTGCCAATGATTTTCACGATGAACGAGCTATCTGCGCCTTCTGTTCTCCGTCACGAGTTTACACCGTTCGCCACCCACGCGTTTACACCCTCCGGCCCGTACTACGCGTGTCGTAGTCGAAGTCTATCGTCCAATTTGCCAAATAATACGCGGTAAAAAATTGCACGACGCGCACACGTCAAATTTCTTGGCGGTCGAGATGAAAGATTGGAAATGCCGCCGTTTCTTTCTCTAATTCGAGGGAAACAGTTTTCTTGCGAAATAATTCTGAGATAATTTTTCGTTGGTCGGATGATTTTATTAAAAGCGATTTCTGCTATGCTTTATTTCGAATTTAAATTTGGATAAGAAAAAAAGGATCGAGCTATCGGTGTTCTTGTCACGGTGGCAAATACTCGAGTTTCGATTTAAGTCCTCGCGTTAATACCTTTTCTACGATCGTTACACTGTAGACTGTTGCCTACATAGTGCGAAATGCAACATTTCAGCGCTACTTTTCCAAGCGGTATTACTCACACCCGGGATGTTTAACTCACGCGCCGACCACCTGTCCACGTCTTATTTCGAACCGACTGACAACTATCCCCTTCGCCCTTTGCGTCTCGTCTGACTCGCGGGGTGCGTGCTCGGTGTGATCTACACGCTACTCGTCGCATCCGCGCTTTCCGTTCGGTTTATCGCGTAGGCCACCCAGCAAGCTAGTGCTCGTAGTTGGACTTTATAACGTCGTTTACTCTCTCCTCCGTTTTCCTGTTCACCAACCAAAGCGTTGAAGATTTTTTTTTTACACAAAAACAGACAGCTCGCTTCGATACTAAAATTCTTATTCTAAAAAAAATGTAAATTTCTTAAATTTAAATAATTGTTTACATTAAAAAATAAAAATAATTTTTTTTATTTTTTTTTTGTTTTCTTTTTGACAGTGAAATGTGGTATGTGAAAAAGTTGATACTGAAAATAACGGAAACCTCCTAAATCGAGGGCACAATGCGTTTGGTATCTTTGCCAGTGGCGCCTCGCCGAATGACTAATTGCACGAACAACAATAGATATATTTTACACGAGAGAATCTGCAGGAGGGGGGGGGGGGGGGGGGGGTTAAAGGCGAGAAAGGAAGAGGGTTCGCGAGGGCGGAAGGAGAACGATGACGATGGTAGTGGTGGTTGAACGCCAGGGTGGTGTCCGGGCGCAAAATACATTTATTATAAAAGCCCGCAAGACCGAGAGACACAATCGAATCGTATGTCTGCTCGTTCTCTCGTTGTATGTATAACACTCCTCTCGCGCGTTCAGGGCCCTCTCTTTCCTTCACTCGGGCGTTCATCGTTATCTCTCACCGTAAATTAATCTCGGGCGCAACCCGGGTTCTACCGCGACACCTCCACCCTCGTACGATATATATATGCATCGCGACACGAGAAAGCAGTTCGCCCCTGTCCGATATTTCTAAAATATCTCTCCTCGAAGCGTCGTTCGTTATGCCCCCACCCTTCTCTCGATATATATATATATATATATATATATCTTTTTCACATTTCCTTTTTTTCCTTTGGTTCCCTTCGATTTTCTCGTATTTTTCTTTTGATTCTCACCATCTTCGAGCACGTCTCTACGAATAGATCGAGATCTCTCTCTTTCTTGCTGCGACGCCTCTCGACCTCTCGACGTGACGTTCGATCTTGTGACAGCCGAGTGAAATGGTATATCAACGTGAACATCTGAGACAAATACCAACTTGAAAAAATTTCTCTCTTTTCGTTTTCTTCGCAGCGAAAAAAGAAAATAAAAATGCTACGAGAGCATGGAAAGAGTCTAAATTTGATTTAGGGCGAATGTTACAGAAACGAACAACGCAGGCGTTGCGAACGTTTTATTTTTCAAAGTGATTGAAAAGTTCTGCCCGATTTTTTCGGTCAATTGCCATAAATATATTTAACTTTTAATGTCGCCTGTACATCCTTTCTACGAGTTGTCCAGTTAAAAATTATCGTGTTAGCTAGACACGTTTTTATCACGATAAGACGAGATCACGGCATACATTTCGTTTCTTTGCGTCGTATGAGCGACCGCGGGGATAATCGATTCGCGAAACGTTCGTTTCGGTAGAGCGCCTCGACGCCTCGCGCGATGCACCAATGCTACCAGACCGTCCGTGCTTTCAATTAAAGTGCACGCCACGGTGACTACGAAGACGACGATGACGACGACTACGACGACAACTACGAGAACGACGACCAGTCTCTCACTACAACATCAGGGGAATCAACCGAGATGGCCTTTCTCTCTCTCTCTCTCTCTCCCTCTCTTGCCTCTAAACTCCGTAAAGGCTTTGAAAATTGTGGCGGGAACGCGACCGCACGGAGTAGTCGAAAGCGTAGCCGACGGGTTTTCTTAGCGAAGTTGGTTGAAACACATCGCAAAGATATCGGTGCACCAAAGAAAAGGCGAGTACAAACCTTTGCTTCGCTTACATCGGCATACCCCTCGGCTTAAGACACATAAGTATGCGTATGTACATATGTGCCCAAAGCTCATCGAGTGAAGCGCGTCGGACCGACGTTTTTGCTCGGGACGCAACGAAATTCGCGAGCATCTGTGTGCGCCCGTATATCCTTGTCTGTATATGCATCTCTCTCTCTCTCTGTATATATACATATATAGGAAAATACCGAGAGAAGACTCGCGACCGAACAAATGCGCCGTGATAGCATAAATCTCGAAATCCATTTGGAGAGCGGCGCGAGAGCCTATTACGACCCGGTTTCCCGGACGAACGAGCAGCTCGGAAGAGGACGCGATGCTGGTGGTATATAGTGCGGTACCTTCTACATAGCATCGGCGGCGATCTCTCTCTTTCTTTCTCTCTCTCTCTCTCTCTCTCTCTCTCTCTCTCTCTCTCTCTCTCCCAATCTCTCTGTCTCGCTCCTGCAAAAGCTTTCGAACGTCTCTGCATATGCGTGAACATCCCGCTTGCCTGATGGTTGGGTTTCGTTCTCTCATTCGCGGTTCTCGAGCGAGAGCTAATTAAACAAATGTCCCTGTAGATCAAGCCCCCGCGAATCACGACATTTTCACCCTTTGAACTTAATTTGGAAGCATGCGTACTACCGATCTCCATGTGTCTATGTAACGCAGTATAGTCTATATATACATATAGACACGACTTTATTATATGAACATTTATGGCAGAGTCGCATAAAATGGACGCGAACCTAGGATTTTTTTACAATCCATGAAAATCAATTTTATTGCTATTAATCAAAATTGTTCATATTTGTCATCGTTCAATTTCAAATCCAGATAGAATTTATTCACTCGACAACATTTTTCATTCAAATTTCATTTTTTTTTCACATTTATTTATTATTTTGAACGGACTCGATGTGAAATTCGAGAAATTTGTTTACAGTTTGTGAATCCGCGTCTACTTTGTTTTTAGCGTTTATCGCTTGAAAGAGGAAAAGCTGCCGATGCGCCAGCTTGCTTTCCGTGTTCCTTTGTCTCGATTGAGAAGGGTGCGGTAAACGGGGGTTGAAAATACGCATATGCCGCGAGTTGATGACTAGATATGCTGCACAACTCGCGCATGCACATTTTACGCTTTACGCCATATTCTAAACATTCTACATGCATCTAGTTTTTCCACGTTACAACTCGCGAGCGTGTCCCTTTTACTCGGACCCTATCACCATGCATATCTCTGTCTGTCACTCTTGTGTCTTTCCGTCAATCGCGTGCGTTTTTTTTCAAAAAAAAAAATGAAAGCCTTTACTATTCGTCGCCGTGTATTTCGTGTTAGTGCGTACACTCACGTGTCAGTCTCAGACTCGAACGTCGAGCGTCACTTTTTCTCTGTATTTGTCCCGGTTGTCAAGTATACGCTGTACCACTACAAGGCTCTTCCTTCCACGCGCCAAGACACTTCTCTTGCACCCTGTCTCCATCTTTCTCTCTCTTTCTTGCGCGAAGCCCCTGCTGCGATCGAACAAAGCGCAGTTAAATGGCGTTTCTATATTTAAATCAAAGATTCGCCGTGCTATATTCTCATTTCGAGTCCCTCCTCTCCCTTTCCGTGTCTGTTCGTCCGTCTTTCTATCTCTCTCGGTCTTCATCTCTTTTTCATGCATATTTTTTATCTCGCTATTCTCACTACCATCTCCGTCTCACGACGCGATGAGACGCCGCGAAATATTCGATTATACAGGTTTTATCTTATCGCGAATTATCAACATCTTCGACGCGGAACGGGCATTCGCTTACATATTTTATAATAACGCGCTCACGTTGCATATAGCTACCTAGGATACCGAAGAAAAATTTTAACATAAGATCGTCTCCGAATATGGAGGTACATTTGCGGGAGAAAATATTTCCAATATCGTCGTCGTGTCGTGCAAGGGAGCGAGGTCGTTGAGCTCCGAGAGAAAAAGTTTGAAGGAAAAGGATGAGGTATAAACCACCCTGCGATATATCTTTGTATATTTGTTACTGAAATCTCGATTCTTACTTCGGGAAAACTTATTTTCAACCGTATAAAAATAACGATATCTCGTAATCGCATTTTTTGCGAGATTGCGCATCAAAAATTGAATTCCATTTGGTCCTTGGCGTGTACTCTCGCGTTATATCACAATCGATATCCATACGAGGATAAATGCCCGTTGAGTTTTTCAGTTCAAGACGCTTCTGGTACAATTCGCGTCTGTCTCTCTAATGTCGAACATAATTTAGGCATTAAGATGCAAGAGACCAGTCTGAGCGAGGGCGGACGTCTGGGTTATTAGCACGTACAGAGCTATAGCTAGACGTGCAGCAGGCAGCGAGTGACGTCAGCCCCCTCTCCCACCCCATGCAATTATATTTTATGCCTCCCCTGCGCGTTTGCCACTTTCCTCATCTGATTCGCCTTCCCCCTCTCATTCACTCTCTCTCTCTCTCTCTTTCTCGGCTCACTCTTGTCTTTCTACCCGGAGCACCACCATCGCTACTTCCACATCTTCGCTGCTTTCCCTCCTTCCTCAGCTCCTGCGTTAAGTATAGATTTATAACTACTTAAAGTTTTGCGATTTATTTCGTGCTTATCGCCCGTCCGGATATGTCTACGGCACGCTGTAGTGATACCGATGGTATACCGTCGGGGATTGGTTTACTTATCACTTAGCGGATGCAAATACGGACGCTCGTGCCGTTACGGCTTTAAATTAAGTCGATGTTTGTTTATAAAAAGTATAGAATTTTTACCAGGTGACAACGCTGAGAATTGTTCTAACTTGTTAATCGATCGATCGTCGTTACTTGTCTGGGCAAAAATAGATCAGTGACTCGAATAAAAATAATTCATATTTCTTTGTTTCGACTATCCCCTTTGTGGTTTTTGTCCCATGGGACAGATATCTAAGTTTATCATCCTCCGAATCCTGACCCGAGTTGGGGTAGCTTTTCTAATCCGTACGATGATGGAATTGGGCCGCGTGTGCGAGAAATCCGGATATATCGCGCGTTATGCCTTATCAACCGCGCAGCTCGAGCCCCTTCGGCAACGTGAGAACGAGTACAGGAAAGAGAGGGGCTGAAGCGAGAAACGACGACGAGCGCGGAGGAAAAGGCGGACGAGTAATAGCTAGGGAATATTGCAATAATATGCAAAGTATATGAGGGATATATTAATTTCGCGAAAACGGTAGAAACGTAGATACAGTCGTTGGTATGCGTGGGTGTGTGTCTGTGTATACGAAGAAATAGAACGAGTACGAGTGCCTCAATACCGCCGCGGGTATGGTGGCTTTTGGTTGACTGTGTTTGCTTCATGTTTCGCGAGGACGATTGAGAGACAGAGCTTCGACGATGGTGAGCGAGCGCGGTGAATTTGGTAGAGGGGCCCAAAAGAGGTGGCAAAAGTGAACGAGAGGATGGCGAGAGTGAGAGAAAGCGTTCGGGCAAGAGGAGAGAAGAGAGAGAGAGAGAGAATGATTTTCGACGAAGGGAAAAGCCGAGTGGGTATACGGACGAGATACCTCACCCCGGCGCTCAAAACGGCGCAACCGGGGAAGTAGAGGAACCGGCAGGGGCTTCGCAGACAAATAAATACACGATATTTCACCGGATGGGAAATGAGACTTTGCCACCAAGGCGCGTCGCAACCTCCTCCTCCCCGGATTTTCGCCTACTGCTAGACTCTCAAGCGCGTGGAAACTGAATTTTAATTCCCTGTTTCTGCTATATCTGCTCTTCTCATCTTCCTTTAACCTCCTCCGCCAGAAACCGTTCCTCGAACCGCAAATATTCTTGATCCTCGCGGCGCCGACTTCGCCAATCTCCATTAAAACAGTCCAGGATATAACGCACGTACGGGGTAGATTCAAACTCCCTTTGTACCATGTTACCGATATTTACTACGAGGCGCAAGCACATGATGGTGGATTCGCGTTTTGTGGTTTTCAGTACATTAGTCGCAAAAACCTGGTATCAAATTGTAGCGATCCAGCTTCGCTTCGAATCAATGAACCTTAAACTTCGGCCGTCCCGCTTCGAGAGAGGTCGTATATGAAAATTAATTAGATTTTTAACTTTTCGGCGTGTACGCATAAAGTTTACCGCGGGAATAAATCAACGAAAGCGCGAGATCTCGTGCAAACCGCGAGTGAATGACTTTTCAGAGAGCAAAGAGGGCGAGAAAGAGATAGAGATGCAGAGGATGGGTGAGGGGCCAGGTATATGCAAATATCGAGGAGGTTCGAAGGCGTTACTTGGGGAAACAGAAATCTCACGGGATGTTCCGAGTGTCGAGAGCAAGAGAGAGGAAGATAAGAGTGAGAAGTTTTACCCCAAAGAACGCTGGTGGATGAGGAGATACAGCAGCTTCGAGGATATGCAAGGACGAAGCTAGAAAGGCTCGTTAAGCAACGCTTTCCACGGAAATTCATGGAATCGAGGTGAGTTCCATCCTGTTCTATCGTCCGTCGGTTTAGCGAGAAACACTTGGAAAGTCGCGGCGGAGCTTGGTGAGGAACCAGGGTAAGGGATGGGATAACGATGCCTCGCGCGAGAGCGTGCAAGGCTTTTGCTGCGTGCTTTGAGGCGCGCCGAGTTGGTCATAAGTTCGAGTCAAGAATTCGCACGGGAATGAGGGATCGGAGGTAAGTTGCGGCTTCTCGCCGTTCCATCGAGCGTTTTCTCATGTGTGAATATGCAAGCATTGCACGTTTAACGCATGAAACCGATCGTTCGGAATCAACGCTGGTAGCGAAGTGAGTGTGTGTGTGTGTATGTGAAGTCTTCGATATTATACTATATCGGCGTTACCGCTGGTCGTCGTCGTCGCGCGTTATCGCGTACCTTTCCCTGGGCTCTATGGCTGCTGCTGCTGCCGCTCGGCGCACCAAGTTGGCTGGTTGGTTGGGCTCCGTGCAGGATAAAAAGTTGAGAAAAGCAAGAGTTGAGATCAATACCTCCGACCCAACCTCTCTCACCCGCATCGCTGCCACCCGCTGTACCAGCCGCACACACACCTCACCGCGCCCGCACCGTCCACCGTAAAAACGAAGAGAGCCAAGCAAGAGGCGAGAGAAAAGGTGGTGGTATCCAGACCAGACCAAGAGCACCTCTGCTCTCTCCTCTTTCTCTCTCTCTCTCACTCTCTCTACTTTTATATGGCGCTTCCTCTGCCTGCTTTTCTCCATCCGATACGTTTTTCAACGACTGCCTTTTCTCACGGTTCTGACTTTCGGGTTTGAAAACAATGGAAGTACAATCGACGAAGTAATTGATTTTTAAAGTTCATCCTTTAATGAACGTGTACCAATTAGAAATAAATCTGAATCGAATGATGGAATGCGTTATGCTACGGTGTTTCAGGAAATTTTGAAATTATTTATAAAAAATTGGCAATATCGTTCGGTCATTCTTAATCGGAGTTTAGATCGGCTATTCGGCAAAAGGCTCGGGCACAATGTACGCACAAGGATGGTTTGTTCTCCAAAGTGATCGTAACTCACTGCTAATCCAATCCAAGAGTATCCACGGTAAGGAGTGTTCGCGGGGCGAAGGGGTGAAAGAGATGGGAGCAAAGTTGCCTTGAGAGCTGTCGGACGATTTATAAAAGTATTCGCTCGAGAAATACAATGGCGGCGGGGTAGCGAGGGTAGCGAGACGGAGGGATGGAAGTGCGCGGCCAAGAACACACTCACACGTTTTCTCTCAATCTCGCGTTGTAGCACTCACTCTGGCCTGTGGGTCGAGTGGGCTCTCGAAGGAAAGCGTGAGAGCGACGAAGAGAACGACGGCTGTAACTCGGCGTATATCCGCAACACATAATCTAAGATAGGGGGTAGACGGGAAGAAAGAGGGAGAGAGAGAGAGAGAGAGAGAGAGAGAGAGAGAGAGAGAGAGGGCGAGCCAAGAGCGTGCCGCGAACGGAAGGAACACTACCCCATGATTCGTCGCGATGTTCCTATTCTCTCTCTCTCTCTCTCTCTCTCTCTCTCTCTCTCTCTCTCTCTTCCTCTCCCTCTCTCTCCCTCTCACTTGTCAGAGTGCCCGACCCTGGGAGTTGTGTAGCTGCTAACTTAGTTTGTGAACTGCAAAATCCTCCGACGCGCCATACACTATCCAACGTCGTCGCGTTCCAAACCCAAGCATCACATCCACCACCGGAGCACGAGAAAGGGCATACAAATAATAATTCTTTGTTTCGCAAGCATCCGTGCGCGCGGGGAAGGGGATTGCCGTTTCTCCCTCGTACCGCGTCGCCACGCGGAAGACGTGTAAATACCGCCATGGCTCTTGGTAAAGCCCACGTGTGCGCGCGCTATGACAACACATATAAACGCACGGTCTGAGAAGAGCCATGATCTGGTGCGAGAACGATGGAAACAGAGGGAGAGAGAGAGATGGAGGAAGAAGAAGTAAAAGTAGGAAAGAGAGAACAAGAGACCAAAAGACCATTCGAGCCGGAGCGGTAACGCCTAAATCGCTCCAACAACTCATCCGCTGAAAGTTGCGACGAGCTTTGGAGATCTACGACGAAAGGGAGAGAGAGAGAGCGAATCGCGGGCGCGCGAGCGCTTAAAAAGAGCTGGTCGTAGGTTCTGGCTGGGTTGGTTGTGTGCTGCAGCGTGGTAGCGAATTCTAGTATAGGTCGTACCCTCCTTTAGTTTCTCTTTTCTGACGTTTCCTACCACCACTACCATTACTACCAACCCCCCTTGTCTCTCTATCTCACACCCGAAGCGTACGCGTCTCTCCTACTTTTGAGCCTCACCGTCGACTCCCGCCCGCTTCGACTACCCCAGCGAACGTCTTTTCTCTTATATCCTCTGTCAGAACGGGATCAGTTTTACTTTCTCACCCTCTATCATCTTTATTTTGCTTTTTTTCTTCTTCCGAGACATATAACCACGTATCTGTATTATTGTATATACCTGGAAGATAAATACATATTTAGCGAGATGAATATATCCAAGAGACGGTCGCTGAAATATTTCAAAGTCCGATCGATATCACCATAGTAAAAATACTCTGGCGTCGCCGGCATCGAATTTTCGATAGTGGTATCTGAATTCTGCAGACGCAAAATATGTATGCCAGAGTATACGCTGAGAAAACGAGTATGAAAGGAGAGTATAAGAGGTGGACACATATAGTGTACTGTACGAAGATGTGATGGATGTGCGGGAGAGGATAGGAAGGGGGATGAAAAAGCACCTTTGGCTCTCACGAATGCAGCTGCGAGCGTGGAAAGTAAATACTGTGTATGTGTGACATTCACGTAGACTAACGTCGGTAGGAGATGCTCCGTGGGCGACTGTAAGAGCTAAGGAATATCCTCGAGAAGAGAAAAGTCGTTCTCTGAGCTGGGAAGAAAACGCTTCGGTTTATTTCAGTTCGATTTTTCCAGTGTCGCCGCTTCGCCCTGACGACAATTCGCAGGCGCGGCACTCCTCCCTATCGCCATCTCCGTCGGGCGCCATGTGTATGCCTATATATACAAGTATATACGTGTACATTGATATATATTTGCGCGGGTGGTTCCCTTTGGGGGTGGTAGCAGCAGCAGCAGCAGCAACGGCACCAGGCAGTACTATATAGTGGTTATCCCCGGTGCAGAGTGCTCTCGCTCGATCCTCAACCCACTCTCATCGGGTGCAGGCGGCATCGTTGCCGCCACCGCTATTATATTCCCTCTCTCTTTCGATTCTTCTTCCATTCGCACTCTCTCTCTCTCTCTCTCTCTTTCTCCATTCCGATAAATATATATCCATCTCACTCGGTTTCACCCAACGCGCAGAGACTCGGTCCGTGGTACGAACGAACGACCGAACGGGTTACGCCCAGATGCGCGCATCGAAGCCTGGTCAATATATAGAAGCGAGAGCGAGGAAACGAACTGGTAGGATGGAAGAGGGTGAAATTCTCTTTCTCTCTCTCTTCCATCCCGCGTTGCATCCTGTCGTTCCTCCCCTCGATGAGCCTCACAGGGTGGCGCACCGACACGTACGATCCCCGAACATGGTATATATTTCGTTCTCGCATCCTCTTCGTGTATACGGTTGTGTCTGTCAGGGAGGGCGTATACGAGTAGATGCACGGTGAGCTTTATACGGGCATGCAGGGTTAAAGCTCCGATGTGGGGGAGGCTGTTGGAAGGAGGCGAGAGGGGGTTGCGTATAGGTGCGTTATATACGCGAGAAGCGGGGTCCACCTACATGAGCGAAGGTGCGAGTAAAGCCGAATCCCGCGACGACTGCGGCGGCAAACCCCGGCAGCATCACCCCGAGAGAGGACAGAACTACCACCGCCCCGCACGATTGGAAATCTATTCCCACCCCTCGAAGTCGAACCTCGACCTATCGGAGACTTTGGTTCGGCGATATTGAGTCTGCGCGTTACCTCGAGCTATTCTCGTCCTCCCTCTTCCCTCCTCGTTCACCGATCCTCTCGATTCTCTCTCTTTCCTCTACCCTTGTGCCACCAACCTTTACCACCCTCGGCCCCTACCCCCCTCGTGAACGGGCTCGATTCGTTCACTCTCTGCGCTGCTGCCGATGGCATATCCTCCCCGCTTACTGCTAACCTCCCTCTCCTCTTCTCTCCTCTCCCTCTCTCTTATCCCCATCCCGTATATCTGTACGATACTTCCACTTTCTCACTATTTCTTTTATCTCGCTTTCCTGCACCCTCCGACAAGCTCCGTTCACCGGTACCCACGTAGAGTGAACGAGAGAGCGGGAGCCTGCACCAAGCCGCCATAGCGAAAAGGCATTCTTTCTTCGATAAAAGTTTCATAGACTACTCTCCTACCGCGGCTCTCCTCTCTCACACCAAGTATACCTTTATATCGTACGCCTCCTCGAGAGAGATCCTGACCGTTCACCATAAATGCCACCGGGTAAAATAAATTCATTGTTACCCCCGTGGAAGAAGCCTGGTAGAAAAACGGGAATGCTTAGGTACTCTCAGGAAAACAGAAATGGTACTCTCCATTTTGTGTGAATATTTTATCGTACCACTTTCTTGTATTTCGCGAGTGAAAAAAGGTTCATTTTTGCATTTCCATCGCTGCATAAATCTAGACCCGCGATAAGTTTCTTACGAACGTGCCACTATTCAACTTTTTATTTCCGGCCAATCTGGCTATTTTTAGTTGGTAGATTTTAGGATATTCTATTCCCGACAACCGTAGTACTTTGTACGATGAAAATTCAGCTTATCGATATAATAATCATCCCTTTATTATCATTTTGTTCGAAAATCATTGTAAACGGTAGACAATCATTCCCTTCGAAAACAAATATTAACTTTCCACTGATATGACTGCAGTCATGCCCCGTTGTGTATCACCTATAAATCGTAACATTGGCGAGGTTTTTACGTCGATTTTAGTTCAACGAGTGCACGTATCTGCATCATCAGCATTGTGCATATAGCTACAATGTGCCTGGACCCAAGAGTCCATACCCTTTGCTGCAGTGTACAGTGGAACAGAGAAGTGAAATATCTCCACGTCACGTCGTAGCGGAGTAGGTGCCCGGAGAGCTAAAAGCGAGGGTGGTTTCGCTATGTATATGCACTGTACAGTCGCAGAGGTTGACCCTCGTGAGAGTGTCTCAATCGTACAAGTGTATGTACTCTCCAGAGAGACGACGACTCCATGCCTCATTGCACCGGACAGTCCTGGTCAGATATTTTCACAATAGGTTCTGCGCTGATGGTCTCATTGCAGGAAACTTCGTGGCGTTCGGTTGGTCCTCGCGCGGCCACGGGGTGTTAAATGGTGACCGTGCGAGTCCATTGAAGCTACTTCACTCTCGCAACAATACCGTCACTGTGGTATTATATCGTAACGTTTCGCGATGCTTTTCTTCATTCTACCTTTGCATCAACTCGCAACCTCTCTCGTACATGCAAACTTGATAACCATTCACTGTGAGCAATTTCGATCATACAGTTGATAAGCCGTGACAAAAGTACTCAGACTTTTTCTTTTGTACGGTGACTCGAGAACATCAGTAATTTAAAATTATTTTCTTTTTTTATAGATTGAAATTGAACTCCGGAGTTGGTAGAATTTTCGTGTCTCGAGAAACGCCACGTCGTCTCGACAGCGAGTTATATACGCTCGAACATAAATAGGTATAACATCGCGAAAGACGCGTATGGGTTTTTCTTCTCTCCAAAGCGCTCGAAGGCTTCCGAAGAAAAATGTTCTCCCCAAGGGTGTGGCTATACATTCAGGAATATCGGTATATACCCATACTTCTACACACGGTATACGGAATAGCAGAAGGGTACAATGGTGTGCAATCCCCGGCGAGAAAATGTCGTCCGGGTTGGTAGAGGAACGCGTCATGTCGCTGGGGCCGGCCATTTCTTCGATAAAGCGTTATATTCCCGGCTGAACGACGAGGAGCAGCGGAGAAGGAGGAAAAACGTGTTGGGATGGGGAAGAGGGCGGGTATGCCGATAAAAAAGAGTAGAAGCGTCGTTCTCCCTCGGTTGGGTACCAGTCCGATGCGATCTCTGTCTTCGTTTCTCTCGCTTTCGTTTATATCCACTTTACTGTTCTCGCCCTGCTTCCACTTCCACCCTGTGGAGAACACAGTAGCAGCGGAGAAAGGTGGCAAGCGGGTGAGGGAGCGGGTGGTGAAAGCTGTAGCGAGAGCGAACCGCGTATACAGTTATACCGAGTAGAGGACGCTATCGACGTTTTTACGTAACAAATCAGTCGTGACTGTGCGCCGATGTGGCGGGGGGAGTGAGCTTGCGAGGGGGTGGGCGGACGGGGGGGAGGTGGAATGACGCGCGGCGTCGAAGCAGCGACCAATGGGAGAACGAGCCGATACTCGATACCCGATCACATCATAGGTTCACGGACGCACCCCCGAACAACCCAGTCGGTGAAGCGAGAGTCCAATAGCCAGATAGGAAAAAGCGCGAACGAGGGGGACTCCCTCGTTCGCGCGAGGGAAAGAGGGAAAAACGCTGGAGGGATGGTAAGAGAGAAGGGGTAGGGTTGAGGACGAGAGGGAGCAAGCGAGTGGCACTGAGAATCGCGTGGGTGGGAGACGTTTCGCTAGACTGCGAAAGATAGATAAAAGCGAGTGAACGACGACGACGACGACGACGACGACGAGAGGGAGCTGTAGAGCATCCTCTCCAGCGGTATCGCGCGCGGCGGACGACATCGGCGTCAGATGGGTGGTGGGAGCTGCTGCTGCTGCTGCTGCTGCTGCTGCTGCCGAAGGAAGGAAGGAGAGTGTGGAGAAGAGAGTGAGTGCGCGCGCGAGGTAGCTTGGCGGAGGCGATTGCACGGGGCAGCCATCCTTCTCTCTCTTCTTTCCTCCTCCTCCACCTCCTCCTTTTCTTCTTTCTCCTCATCCTCCACCACCTCCCACTGCCAGCCCAGGCAATTCGTCGTTGGCTTCGCCATTTTTTATCCGAACGTCCACCGTCTCACCAACACAGAACCGTTTCCCTCGGAGCTTTGCGTTTTCCTTTCTGCCTCGGAGAATTCGACGAAGAAAAAGCTTTCCGGGCGAAGACTCGACTCGGAGAGAGAGAGGGAAAAATGGGAAATGGGCATTATTGGAAATCCACATTGGGCGTGGTACGGCCGCGGATCCAACGTCTCGGTTTGTATAGTATTATGAATATACACCACTATTATTTTTTCCATGGTGGTAAAGTATATCAGATTTTCTTTCTCGTATGCTCTTTTTTCTGCGCGGTATTACACATGCATGAATATACGCGCGCATACCAAGATAAAAAATATATAAAGCTAATTATTATTTCTCATTCGTTAAATTTCAACGAGGATGAAAAATAACAAACAACAAAGATGAATAATCATTTTTCAGAAGGGATATGGGAGGTAGTCGTGTGCTTTTCACCAGAGAGGGAAGGGGGAGGGTGAAATATCCAGTGTAACTCGCGATGAGGTTCTGCACTCCTATTCCATATGTTTGCCTCCACTCATCGCGTTTCGAATATACGCGCTCCGGCACTGAGGCTGAGTGCCTTATCACGGGTTGGTTCCAACACCGAATTCATATTACACGTACCGAGAGCACAGGAAACTCGATCCCAATATGAGGACACGATCCTGAATACGCCCGGTATGGTGGATGAGGCCGACGAGGACAAGAATGAGGGGTGGTGGTTACGCACGGGAGAAGGTAGGAGAGCCCGGTGAAGAGAGAAGGGGCGAGGAGAGGTGAAGTAGGGGAGAGAGGCGAGCGGAGGATACACGGCGTGTACGAACGAGCGCAAAGGCGCGAGTGTGGAAGGAACATTTTAATCTATAGCCGCGCGTTATATAGCTTTGTCACTCTTGCAGGAATAGCGAGAGAAGCTTTCGTGCTCTTACTCGTTCCCACTTCTATACATACACGTATATAGAATTTGTACGTATATCTTTGTTCCCCTTATACCGCGCTCGTCCGCTCACTCTCGCACTTGCCACCTCTCCGCTTGGATTATAATCAACCCTTTTATCCTAGGCTTTCCATGTCGCTAATTTCCATAATTACACAGACGCTAAAATCACAATATCCTCTAGAACGACCGCTCCGAGGCGCCCAGAAAGGAGTAACCAACGTGCCAGAGCCACTAGCACATCCACCTTCCAACCTTCACCCAACCACCCACCCAGTCACCCACCGTCCCACCCCTCAGACCAGACGGGCAACCTATCATACGCCCTTGTCCTCTGACGTATGTGCACTATACACGTGCCCAGTATTTTATCTCGCACACCGCCTATCTTCCTCCCTTTCTCATGTTTTCCTCTCACGAAGTGCAATACGATGCCGCGCGTTATACGAGGACGGAAACTTCAGAGGGTTGAAGCTCGTTGCCAGTGACTGTGGCTCCCTCCCACTTTACCGGTGGGGATGAAGTGCCGCGCTATATAGTGGGCAAAGGTGCTCTTTAGCTAGGACGGCGCGAGCTAGCGAGCTTGCATGTTTATGCACTCGTATCCGCGTGGCCGGGCATGGAAGTGCTTGGATAACCAGCCAAGTGACAAGCCACGCCGGCATCAGCCACGGTCTTTCCATCTTTCTCACTCTTTTCCGCGGAGAGACCGACGAGCCATGCCCTCCTCTCCGCGGAATTTTGAAAGCCAGCCAACTCTCGGGAAAGTGGGCTTAAAAGTCTCTCGATAAAAGGGGGTGGATATTCTGTGACGGCGTGGCGCAGGCCCGTGCATACGGGCATTCCACGTTTTAGGTACACAGAGAACTCCGATGATGCCGCTCGTGCTGCTCTCTCAAGCTGATGGCATGGAGGAACGCTCCTGGAATTCACATCCTACCCCAACGTGAAAATTCATGAGAAAAGGCTTTTCCGCGAGGCTACCTTATAATATCCGTCGGGTATGAATGCGGGCCAAAAGACTTTCTTGAACCCCATTGCTATCGGTAGTAATGCGGTGACTTCAAAAACAAACGAGCGAGCGAGCCTAAGGGTTATGAAACGTTATGGAAGTCGATGGAAAGTATTCGAGTCAAAAGGGTCAAGTGCATCGTAGAAATGTTTATACGATCTCGCAAAAGCTCGACGCTGTTAACGTGCTCGGGATAAGTGTAAATGACCCCAATGCCCGGTGTTGTCGCGTACTTGGCCACGGGGTGATTCGCTGACGAATTTTGATCAAGATTCACTGTCCCAGTGCCAAAAGTTTTCGCGAGACTGCGATAAACCAGCGAAAGGCTATGTGCATTAGTCGCAACGTATATCAGTGGCGATGGGACAAACCTGTTCCGTGATGTTTAACGTACTTCTCGCGAATTTATTATCTTCGCAGCTATCGCGCATATGTATAACATAGTAACCGTCTAAACTAACCAACCGAGCTCACCCTATAAACGTCTTTCGTCAGTTTCGTCATAAACCGCCAATCTTCTCTTGGAAATTTTCACGGCTGTCTCATCTACAGATAACGAACCAAAACATTGATTGACTGGCATGAATACATGTAAGCTGTCCACACATCAAAGCGGTTATAGAATGCTTCAGCTGGGCGGTAGCAAGGTTAGATCCTTAACCCGCTTCCTAGCATCAGCAGCGGTAGCGACAGGGGAGTATAGAGTCGTTCTAGTTGTCGTCCACCAGCCGCTATGCCTTGGAGGCTCGTCCACCCGCGCGCGCGCGCGATCTATCGCGCGATGAGGGTAGGGGATGTCCTGGGGCAGAAGGACTCAGCGAGTGACTGGGTTGACTTTTCTCACTTTAACCTCGCGAGATGCAATGTTTGGCTTTGGGAAAAGCGAGAAAGATGGAGAATTGTCTAGTAAACGAGTGAGAGAATGAGGATGAAGGAGAGGTCGAAGAGAAAGAGAAGATGAAGAGAAAGGGGGGAGGGGAGGGCGGGAGGGGTGTGTGGGAGGTTGTTCTGCTGGGGCTGTATCGAGCGGCCCTCCCACATACATACATCTCCTCCGAGTCTCGTTCGCCCTCCTCCCCCTTTTCCTGTCTCTTTCTGCAATCCCCTTTTCGCCTTTTGCCTCCCGCGTTCCTCGTGCTTTATCCTCTTTCAGCCGATGCCACGTCGTAGCTCGGTCTCTCCCCCCTTTCTCTCTTTTCCCTCCGACATTCGTGGCCTTCCACTACCATCGCTTCTCTTCTACCCCTTTGCTACCACCGCCCTCTCCTTCACGACTATATCCATCCAGTAACCCCCCTCCCCCTCCCCGTCCTGCCTCCTGCCTCGACCCCTCTCTCTCCCGTCTTTCACCTTCTGCCTTCCCCTCTCGACGGCTTCTCTCTGTACTACCGGCGTGGTTCTCGTCGGCTCACCTACCACCTTCTATATTCACCCTCTTGGCCCCACTCGCACGCCAGACGCCCGCGTCTTCGCTCGACGTCGCGCTTCACCTCCTCTTTTCTCTTTCTATCGCCACTTTTCTATGCTACCCTTCTTCCTCTCCTCTTGTACCCACTCCGAGGTTCTTTTCTACGTCATTCTCGAGTGTCTTCCATCGATATTTCTTCGAGTTTACTCTCGGAAATTTGAACTTGTGCGAAATACTTTTGCTTTTTTTCAACGCATCCAAGAAGCGTGCTAATTTAGTTCGGCAGAACTAGGGAAGGAGTAACGAAAAGAATTTTATATCGTCGATTTTGCACGGTACACCGGAGGAAACTCATCAACGATTTGGAAATGTTACAAGTGGAGAAGCTTAATATTGCCCCTGTCTACGAAAAAAAAAGAGCCAGTGATCCGGAAGAGGTGACTGGACCTGCCTGGTCGAGGGCAGCGACTGTCTACCGGCTATATTCGTATATGCACTTTCCTTTCCTGCGAAAGTGAGTATATACCGAGAGTGAGAGGGTGAACGAGATATAGAAGCAACGGCAAGGGCGGCAGGCGAGAGGCGGAGGGGGCGGAGGGGCACCGAAATTGCTTTCACCGGTGCGCCGAGTTGCCGGGAAACTTTGGGTACTCAACGAGAGGGAGCGAGAAGTGGAGACTCGTGGAGAGTCGCGAAGCGAGATAGGAATACTCGAAGTACAAGGTCACGCGCTGAGTCTAATTACTAACTTTTGCGCTCTGCTAGAACCAGGGTTACCCCAGAATCCACAATTTCCGTATTGCCCGATCGTCATTCGTAATCCACTGTACCATTTTTTTGTTTCATCGATACAATAATTATCGTCAAGAAAAAAAACAATTTGCAGTCTGATAGCTCTGTTCACCTGATCGCTCGTTTGCTCATCACGTTCGCAAAATATCACGCAACTACCGCGATTCATCCGACGAGGATTTTAGGAATAAAATGCTTGATAAAAGCGAGATAATTCTACCAATGTACGTATGTCTCCCGTAGGCTAGATTAGAGTTTGATATATGACTATATATAAACAAGAGCGTCTTGGATACGATACAGGAGCCTCGGAAAGGAGAAGAGAGCCGTCGGGTGGAATGGTTCGGCGAAAGAGGGAGAGAAGGGGGTTGTTTCGGGGGATGAAACGCATGAATGGGGCGCGGGGGGGTAGAGGTGGTTACGACGGGAGGAGGCGAAATAGCAAGAGAAGACGAAGGAATAGAGCGAGAAGGGAAAGACATAGAGCGAGATGAAACCTGGGGGAGGGGGTGGTTGAGAGTAGGAGTAGTATCTTGGAGACTTCGCACTGTATCTTGAAATGAGTTTTGTTGGATCAATAAGTTCCACTATAAGAACACTCTCTCTCTAGCGCTCCTCTGTCCCAGTGTGTATTGGTGTTTGTGTGTGTGTGTGTGTGTGCCAGAACTCTCGCCGTATCTATGTTTATCTGTGTCGGCAAATAGATACACACAAGCCCACCCAATGCCTGCCTCCTCCACAACCCACCAGCGTTTTCGCACTCGTACATGGCCAATACCCCCTTATATATCCAGACTATGTACCGAATAGCGGAGGATAGTCGCTACAAGCATTTCGTGATGAGTCGAACTCAATCTCGAACGGGAGATAGCATGCACCACCAATGTGGATGTTGCGGAACGGTGAAGTTTCTCTACACGGGAAACTTCCGGTTTCTCCGTATCGTATATTAGTTGAAACGGTCGAAACGATATTTCCTAATACGTATTCTCCGCAGTGCGGATCACAGTTCGATCGCGCTTCCGTGCGACGTTTTCCGCGACACGTGTGTTATAAGATACTCTTAACTATTCTCCATCTCATTATGCTTTTGATTTTCTGCGAAAGTTCTCGTGCGAATCTCGAAATAACTTAACAGTGTCGGATTACGTTTTTCCAAGGTCATTCCCGGAGGTTTAGGAGCGAAGGCTTTGCGCCTTGGCTGTACCGAACGTTTCCACCCCCCTGATTCGCTCGGCATTATCGTATGTACCGATAGAATACAATCTATATCCCAGTATACATGACTGAGATTACGTAAGACCGTATTGCTTCATCGTACATACACGAAATATTTACACACACACTACCAGAATCTTGCGATATTCGGAGCTAACTGGTTCTACCGCGATAGCGCACGAGAGTTCTCCTTTACTCCGGCGATACATTTATATGTAAGCCAGTCGCGAGAACGCGAGCGTTCACCAATACGTGGTAGATTTCATACAGTGCAGCCACAACACAACCGGTGGCTGCAGTGTCGCAGTGGAACTCTCAGATAGGGGAAACAATTGCTATCGGCCCGTAACAAATGCGAGGCAAACCTACACCCCCAAACCCCCTCTCACACATTCTCTCCCTCTCTCTTTCGGTGTGCACACACATCTCGTCTATACGTATTTGTACCTCTCTTTCGCTTCCATCGAATATATATGTGTTCTCTCTTCCTCTCTTTCTCTGTCTCTCAAGCCTTCGTATAAACCCAACACGAGACGTCCAACTGGTATAACAGCCGCGCTCACCCCGGGCGTTATTCCCTACCACCGACGATCATTATATTTCCTGATTAAAATAACGCTAATGTGCCCGTGCGCGGAGCTACCGGAATTTTGCCGCTGAAACTACCAATACCATCGTACCATGGCAACTTTGTACCATTCTGCGGACACTGTTCGAGCCACCGGAGCGTGTCTCTTGGGCGCACCCCAACGTATTCGACAATGTTATTCGACCTCTTGCAGGGAAATTTCATCCGCCCTCACGAATATTCGGATGGTTATAATCATCTCGAATTTTCCGAATTGATAAACTTCACTGTCTCGTTTCTTCGAATTTTTCGAGATTCTTTTTTCTACCGGAAGAAATCTGTTTTAATCAAGAATCGTACTGTAGCGTGGACGTGGATAAGATAACGTAATTTCCTCCGATCATCTTACATTCTTGTTCGTTTCGACGAGACGAGTAAAATTTCGAGCACGAGCGTGCACGCGTCGTACCATTCAAAAAACGATCTCGTATCCATTTTTGTTTCGAAAGAAGTTATCATCTCTCACAAAGTTCAGAGGGTCTTAGCGTGCAAGGGCCCAGAAGAGTCCCTGGCTGTGATCGTCAGTCGGAGCACGCATTCGCTCCGTCGAGAGAGCTCTTTCCATACGTATACAACATAAATATCTAAATCTCGGAGATGGCAGCGGGAAGAGATGAAAATAATAAAATACGAAGAAGTATAAAGAGAGAAGAAGGAGTCTTCTCTCTCGTTGCCCGGGCCCCATTTCGCTTTGTGCAAACAATCTCGCGCGATAATCAGGCACCTCTTGTCTCTTTCTCTCTCGTTGGTTCATAGCTATAGTCGTTCCTTCGTACAAAAACACGTGTATGCACGGACACTTGTACAAAAACTACGTGCGTATCATACGTACATAGCGCGTCTGTATATATCTACAAATGTACGAGGAGCGCATAGCGCTTGCGGTCCCATATTATGACGAGTCCCGGTAAATCATTTCACGGCGAGTCTTGAAGTAACGTCCATGGAAGATTCGGTACGCTCTTTTCATCGTCTCTGACGAGATCAGTTCTCTCATTCTCGCTACGCTCTCCTTCTCACCCCTTGGATTTAACTTCCTCCGAATGCATCATCCCTCTTCGCCCTCTTTCATCCTCGGACGTATCTTCATATCCTCGTTCGCATAGGTACTCTTCCGACCTCTCTCGGGCCCGATTTTATCCCGATAACGAATCCACTCTCCTCCGGTACACGAAAAATTAAATAAAAATGAATATTCTCCCCGAGCGGTCTCTCCCTTCGCAGACGCGCTTCATTCTCTACCGAATTCTTCGCAGAATCTTTTTTCACGTCGCATCATCTTGGAAATCGCTGGTTTCTATCTGCGTGCACTAATACTATGTGGTTTAAACGCATATTCTTGACGAAGACACCTACGCGACGAGAACGTAGAACTCGTGAACTTTGCGGTTTGTGGCGATGTTGAGGCCGCTCGCGCGATAGCGATAACTCTCTCGTTGGGTGCTCGTTCCTCCTCACCCATGTATACGTGTGTTATACTCCTCGCTAAACACAGCGAGATATGATGAGGCGCACGCATCGGTCGCGTACGTGCTAACGCGGTTTATACGCGCACATGCACGTCTTCCCGATTCTCTTCTTACGCTCCGACCACTCTCGGCCAAAACGGCGCAAGAAATATCGTGGAATCGTATACATCTGATACGAGCTTGAAGTTTCCAGTCAGCTCGGGCTTCGTACAGCTATAGCTTACTATATATCGCATATATACGATATTCAACGATATATACGTAGAGAAGGAGAGAGTGGGAGAGTGAGAGAGAAAGAGTATTTCACACGCATATCACACATAATGTGTTTTAAGCGAAGTCCCTAACACACATCAGGCCCATAATTAGAAGCCGTGCAAGAACAATGAGTGTGAGCATACGTTTTACCGGTCTTATCCGACGAACTGATCTTCAGCATTTTTCTTCTTATTCCTTAGATCGCGGTCACCGACACTACACGCGCGAGCATTTATTATACGCGGATAAAGCCGCCCTCGCACTTCTTTATCTCGATAATTTCACGACGCTATTTCGTATTACGACTAGATAAATTAGAATTTGATTCTTCGCCAAAAATATGTCGAATCTCGAATACGAGAGTGAAGTCTGTGTTAACGATGCGGTCCTGGGTGCGATTCGATGATGGAATGAACGAGTTAACGGTGAGGCGTATATGAGGAGTGGCGAGAGTGGCAAAATCGGGAGCGAAGAATACACGCTGTAAGGTGATTATATTCCTCGCGACCACGGAGGCAGAGATCCGTCTCATCCGTCAGGTGTGACCCTCGCGGGCGATCCGCTCCGTAGATCGTTGTCGTCTCTCTGCTCTTCTTCTTCTTCTTCCTCTTCTTCCTTCTCCTCTTCCCACTCCTCCCGTCCGCTCTTTTGTGGACACGGGAGGTACGTGAATCCAGATAGATACCCTAGATAAAACGTCGCGTCTCCCACCACTTACACGGAGTCGTTCGAGTCGTTCGCTCGGCGTAGAAGCACCGAAGGGAGTATCTCGAGGTTCGAAGAGAGCACCGTGGTGGGATACTCGACGTTATATCAAGGGGGTATATATATTCCTGCTCGCACATACACGATCGCAGCTATACGCTCGAAGAGTTTTTCCTCGCTCGATAGCGATCGAGGGGAAGCAAAGGAGACGGAGCGTCTCCCGTGCGACGAGGGAAATAAATATTATGGAAAGAGGCGAGGAGGAGGAGGAGGAGAATAAGGAGGAGAGAAGGGGGAGGGTGAGACTCACGCGCCATCGTATTGAGAGAGGAGGGGGTGGAAAAGCGGGGAAAATGAGAGCTATACGTGTATGGGATGACGCATGCGTGTTATCGCGTTTCCCGTAGAGACTTTGTACTATCTTGGCAAAACCAAAAGTGAGACGGAGTTATACGAACCGAGTGAAGGAGAAAAGTGGAGGAAATAAGATCTCTACGTATATAGATATAACGTGCCGAGTGGGATATATACTCTATAAGCACACACACACACACACACACACACACACACACACATACATATATATATGTATATATATATATATAATGTACTACACTATCGCGTACTACTCTCGGCGATGTGGCTCTCGCTCGTGTGCGAGCGGGCTCGCGAGAGAGCTAACAAGGTTAAACACCTCAGCCGAGTTAACGGGAACATTAACACTCTACGATGATTACGATTAGAGACGTCTCGAGGCTGGCGAGGCAGGGCGGCCACGGCGGCGACGAGAATATGTATATATATATTATATATATATGTAGTCCTTACAACGTTGGTAAAGCTGCTCGAGAAGCAGGAAAACCCGACGAGAAGGATGCTTACCTTTTCCCTCTCTCCTTCTCCTTCACCGACACCTCTCGTACACCTCCTGCTATTCGGTGGTATATACACGGTTAGGTGTATATATATGTGTGTGTGTTTATGTGTGTACCTATGTAGCCTCGGATACTAACTACGTGGAAGCGTGCAGAAAGTGAGAGCTTCCCAATGTGGAGAAGGCAGACTTAAAGTTTCTTTCAAGCGGCATTAAAAGTTCGATCTCCCGCGAAATGAATATTGCGTTATAGGAGTTAGAAAGGTTGAGGGTTGTCAACAGGATGAAAATTGTTTTTTCTTCGTACATGAAGATTTTTTTTCGAAACTTTCAGTTTTTTATTAATTATCTCGAGTCAAAAATGTATCAAGTGTACTTTGCGTTGAAACTAATTTGAATTTAGAGTGAAACGTTATTACACAGACGTATCGATTTGGTATTGATGATTATCGAAGTTTTCATAATATTTGGGACGTTTACGCAAAGTGATGTCTCGATTCGAAAGATCGAGCACGCGTGTGCCAGTTATATCCAGTGGTGCTATATCGATCAGATGAATATTATCATATTCCGAAGGTCTCCATACAGTTTCGTCGTCGACCCCTTTTCCTTAATTTAAATTCTATTACACCGGATCTCTATTCCCTCTTTTCTATGAATATTCAAAGTTCGCGCCGACCAGCCCATTCTCCCCTTTCGCGTCTTTGAGCCCCTCCCAAAAGCCTTCCCCTCCACCCCCTCGTTCCTTCGTGCGTCCATCGGATATCCAAAGAATGAAATTAATATACCACTCGAAACAGCCCTTCCCTCGATTATACCGCATATTTATATGTAGATAAATACATATATGCTTACGTCTGAGAATCTCCGATCTATCTACTCGTGGAAATTACCGAGAAAACGCTATAGCGTTATAGCCTTGAATAATTGTACTCGGAAAATAATAGATCATCGAACCCTTTATCGTGGATCTTCGAGGGATACGTATATCACGCTCGAGGAAAATCGTCTGCGGGGAAATGAAAAAAAAAGTATAAAACACGAAAGAGAAGAAGACAGCAAAAAAAAAAACATATTTTGCAGTGGTTATGCGCCCGTGACTAGCGAGGAAAACGCGAGAATTATAAGAGCTCTCGTGTAGTGTTTACACCTACGTGTGGAAAACAAGTAGACCATGTCCCTCTTGAAACGTGAGCGGCACTCATACTTATTCACACACACGAGCATATTTTATAAAAGCCACGTAAGGAAAGCCTCGGGCTGCTTAATGACGAGATAGACTCGCTTATTATGTGATAAATATAGAAACGTAATTATTGATAAGCGTTAATGAGCTGGCTGCAGTTAATGCACTTGGTGCTTTTATGCTCCTTCTCCTCGTATATATGTATACCGGAGAGATTCACAGAGATGAGAGGGTGTGGTGGACGTAAGACAGAGCGCGTTGATGTACATCCTTTGGGCGAATCATGCGACCGCGCTTGCTCACGCACGACGTTTTGCCCGCGCGCCGCTCGTCTCCACTCGTACGGACTAATGCGCGTGTGTGTGACCGAGCGCGCGTGTATGTTTTTCTTTTACTCTTTACATTCTGAGGTGCAAATCGACCACACATACAGCTCGCAATTAGTGCACCGACGTACAGGCATTTGTGCGTCTCGTCAATTTTATAGGGATATATATACGCGCATTGCGTACACGAGGAGAGCCTCGCTCCCGACAACAATGTTGATGCGCGAGGGCTTTTGCCATCAAAAATTATGCACCGATAAATCTTAATGTACATTAATAACGGAAGGGAAGCAATGAATATTTTGCATCATTCATGAATATGGTGGCAAAAAATATGATACGCTTTTCTTCTCTCATTTCTCGAAGGCACGATCCACTCGGCGCCAAATCTTTATCGACACTTTTTCAGTAAATCATTAAGACCCTTAATTGGAGAATTTCCGGCTAAACCGGACGCCATGTGAAATAATTGTATCAACGCTGGAATATCAAAGTCGAGAATGGCACGTCGTCTCGCCACGAATGGTTTATATGTCCGAAAGTAATTTCGCGAAAATTTCGGTTACCGCGATACTTTCACAATTTCTTTTCTCGTTCGATCCTTTTTTGCGCGGTTATTGTTATTTTTTGTTTCGCGATATGGTAAAATCTTTAAACAGGCGTTATAAAGTGCAATAAACTTTTAGCTGGAAGCATTTCGTAAATGAGCAAAAAGATCGGCGCGACGACGAGCGAGACCGAGAAACCGAGCGAGGAAGAGAGCAATCTTCGAAATCAAACGAAGGCATGAATCATTCTAAAAATATATATAGCGCATAAGCGCGCTCTCACATTCAGCAAAACGCCAAGGATTCAAACTCCGTCCTCTCTTCTTCATCTTTGCTCCTCTCTTTTTCGTCATTCGCGCGGTCCACTCGATCCGTCTCTGGTCCGTACATGTATGCGCGCGCGTCTGTACGCATAGCGTTCTCCTTTACTTCGTTCCTTTTCTTTCCCGTTCTTCGGTCTTTACCTTTTGCGCCGCGGCATATTTTTTTCGCGTTTTTCTCTTTTTACATTTCCATAAGTCTCCAATCACGAGTTGTTGGCGATGTTTACAATGGAAATTCCTGACTCGAGTCAATGTCTAATGATTCCGCGATTAGTAAAAGAAGAAAGAAAAACAAATGATATTTCGTTTTACAAATTCTGTCGGGACATTAATTTTTTCAAACCGACCGTGCCTTCGCTTTTCAATGGCGGCAAGCTCGTCGTATAAATGTCGAATTATTTCGAAGCGCCGAAACGATAAGATATTCGCGTTATTTCTCACCAATTATTTGAAATATTTCGCTACATTAGACACGGTATGCGACGAAAGACTGCGAGAAGCCTGTGTCGAGTGTATAGCGCATAAGACAAACCGTTGGGTTGCTTCTCTCATCCGTTCCGGGCGGTCGCGACGACGGAGGAAGCAAGAGGAGAGAAATCGCACATATTGCAAATCCCTCTTCGTCGTTCACGTCGTTCGCGAGGGTTGTCCGCGTATAGCGCAAAATATCGCGCTGCATCGGTGCCCAAATGTTTTCTACTATTCCATGCAA
Source organism: Netelia fuscicornis (assembly GCA_946811545.1). Taxonomy (NCBI): domain Eukaryota; kingdom Metazoa; phylum Arthropoda; class Insecta; order Hymenoptera; family Ichneumonidae; genus Netelia; species Netelia fuscicornis. Next base: position 14,266,144 of record OX328011.1, on the reverse strand, counting down.
CGCTCGTATAACGTTCCCGTGATTATTAATAGTGTATAATGAGAGATTCCGCGGAGGGTCTTGGTTGCATTACCAAAAGGAACGAGCTTGCATAGCTATGTATATTCGTATATCTATATATATATATATATATATGTGTGTTCAAGCATAGGCCGCTCGTCGAGGAGAGCTTTGATCACGAGATCGCGAATTCGACCACGTCGAAACATCCGGTTGACCATCATCGTCGGCATATCGCGCGCGCATTATCATTTTATTATTATTTTTTTCCCTCTCCTTCCTTACGTACGCACTTGAACGTTCGTACGACAGTCTCGATTTAACCGAATGAAAAATTGCCGGAAATTCGAGGGAGGAGCAACGATCCAGATATATTTTCATACACGTATATTCTCGTATATACGCGCATATTACATTGGTGTGAAACACACAGTGCGTTGCAAAACGTATGCAGTATTAACTCTCATCTCGAACATGTGAAAGAGACGGGGCGTTAGGATTGATACGCAAATAAATCCCAAAAATATACAGGTGGCAGTGAAGTATTCGCGACGTCTGGCAAACCTCCTCGGGTCGCCGAGTTTTCGATTTATTTTCGAGATTAAATTGAAACCATTCGCAACGTCTAATTCTTCCTGCCAGCTTTATTGCCGTCGTCTAAGCTTCTTGGTCTCTATGGTTGCGTATATAATGATAATAATAATGAATATTCCCGGGACAAGAACAAAAAACCGTCCGGTGCGACAAAAAAAACCCACCGAGTGACGATGAAACGAAAGAAATGAACGGAAGTATGCAAGAGTCGTGAGCTGAGCGGAAAACGAACGAAGTATAATAAAATTCAAATTCAGGACTTTATGAGAAATGATACGAGTATTTTAATTAATTAATACAACTTGACAAAACCAATCGAGAGACGAAATGCGACCGCCAGTTTCCGATAAGTGTACATATGTACCTACATGAACGTATGAACGTATATATACGTCAGGGATGTTCCATGGCGACATGCACTCTGTGGTCTTCGGCGTCATAATCGTCGTGAACGGCTAGCGGGGACCAAGCTCTTCTCTCCTATGTACGCGACAAACGAGCTTGCTCGGGCGCGCGATGCACGCGGCGTGACGCGCGCGTTTCGACGATTATAACGTCCGTCACGATTATGCGACGCGTCAACCCGAAGAACGTCGGTCCTCCGACGCATAACGCATCGGTGGACTCGAGTACAACACGTGTATACGTATACACACATAGAAGCTCTCGTATTCATAATGCCTATACAAAATATATGTATCTACACCAGGCAATGTTACAGTTGCGAATGGCTCTCGTTGCCGCGCCACCGAATGCGACCGAATAAACCGTGCTTTAGCTCTCTCCCTCTCTCTCTCTTTCTCTCTCGTGCGCGCGCGCACACACTTGGCAACCGACGGATTTTTATAACTGTTTTTGTAAGCGGTCGCTTTCCGGCCTCCTATAAATTACGAGCAGCGCACGTATAGTAGTCTCTCGCGCACTGTAATAATAGTGTACCAGTCTCACTGCCTCGCGCTATGCGCCTTCGCTGATCTGTGGGAAATACGTGAGTATTTTCTCTTTTTCTGATCCATTCGCGTCTAGCTCTCTCGCACTCCATCTCTCTTACTATCTTTCTCTCCGTCCGTCTCCCTCTCATCTCTATTCTTTCATGTTTTTGTTTCTTTTTTCGAGACTTCTACGCCCCTCCGAAACACCATTATCAACTCATACACCATATATCGTGCTTACATCTATATATATATATATGTATGTAATGTCTCCACGTTTGTGAATATCATCGTGTATGACCGCTTCTTCTATGAACGCGGGCTGGGAACCAGAGTCGTGAGCACGAACGACGTTACATATTTATATACAAATACGTATATAGGAGTTAAATCGGGTGAAATTAAAAAAACTTTCAGTCGGCAATCCTAGATTTTGTTGTAATTCGAATATGTTATGTAATTTGATATGACAAATTTTCGACGATATTATTTTTTGTTCCAAAAGACTTTATTAGTGGATTGCATAATCGGAAATGTCCCGTACAACTTGAATATCATATTTTTAGTTCCGGTTTGTTGCAATGTAGACAAACGTGAAAATCCAGTTTTTCAAGATTTGGATCGACGAGTTGGAACAAAATGAGATTAGGAATGTGATATTCGTTTTGTATGGAAAATTTCTGATTTCTTAACGCCCCTATGAAGTGTTTTTGAACGAAAATAAAATTTCTTCCTACCAGACCTTCCCAAAGTCTTAGAATTCAATTATAAATGTGGACCATCGGAACTTTGAGGAGATCAAAATTTTATTTTTGTTAAGTATACGATTGATATCCTAAAAACTTGATCTTTGGATGTAGCCGATTATTCGCCCGCTATGCCGATCATATTTGATTATTGTGTTTTGTTATATACGCGAATCGGATCTGTGGAATTCAATTTGGAAATCAGGACGATTTCTATTTTTTTAATAGCAGTTCAGATTTTTTTTCCTTAATTACATACCTTCACGAGTCATTAATTAAATTATATATTTACCCATTCCTAGCTCGTGATATCTAATTTGTACTAACAATCATCGTTCGTTTGTTTGTTTCAGTATTCGATTTCGTTTTAGCCAACCACCGTGTCTCGCAACCAGTTGTTGAGTCGTTTTCTTCTAATTAATTCCTTGTACACGGTATCTCGATTTTCTCACACATCTCGGTGTTAAGTTCGTACGATACGATTTTTCATTTAATCGCGAAAGTCCAATTTCCGATACACTATTCGAGAAAGATAATTATCGTCGGTTCATTCACACCGACGCTGTATCATTCTTATTAAGACGCTTTCGTATAGAATGCCTATATCTTTCTCAAGTCCTCGTACCGGCACTCTGGTACTTCTCGTCTCACGATCTTATCGTGCTCACGAGGCGTTCGTCGAATTATTATACACGGCATAAATGAATAACGAGCGAGACCCGGACTCCGGAGTCTCTGTCGTCTGGCTTCTACCTCCTCTTCTTATTGCCGTCTCCTTTCCGTTCGGTTCTTCAACGTCTTTGAGACATAATATCGCAGTGCATCGAATATATGTCGAGACGTCGGAACCACCGACGCCTCGACGACGAAGTTATAGCGAACTGCGCGAGCATTACGGAAATATAACGCAGCAAGCGGAATCAGTACCCAGACGGTTGAAAGAGAGAGAATGGAAATGGAGACCTTGGAGCGCGTTGGTCTTGCCAGAGTAATCACCCTATTTCCCGCACGCTCTCCTTATACACGAGCGTCAACGGGTAGTTTTTATAAGATTGGTTATGACTAATTTTTATACACAACGGTGAGTACTCAATTCTCTCGTGGTCCAGCGACACGGGTTCAGGATGTTCCGATTAAACAATACTGCGGGTCGTTCGCTACTCGTAGAATGGGAAATAACAGATCTCTCTCGGGACGGCGGTATATAAAATAGACATCCTTAAGTGATAGATTAAAGAACGAATATTATCGAGAAACGGAGGGAATTACCAGATCACAGATTGGAGAGCAATGAAACAATTTTTTTTACAATCGGTAATATTGGTTAACCAATCGATTATACGTATAAGATCGAAATTGTTCAACTGACCTCAATGCCGATCAAAACGAAGTTTCATTGATCCGAACACTCGTGACACCAATCGACTGGATATGTGTCATCGTTCTTTCAATCGGGTCAAGATAATTATGGTGCAGTGCACCGAGCCAAATATAAAGATTGTCGTAGGTCCAAGGTGCCTCTTTCAATTCCATCAGTCCAGAGATCGCCTTGTTTTTTACTCAACAATTCTAGTACTCGAGTGTTTGATTAATGTCATCGTACAAAAGGTGACTCGTAAAAGTACAGATGCGAATGGAAAATAATTCATTAAGTATGTGCGCGAAAACAGACAAACAGTAAAGTCCAATGACGAGTGAAAAGGTTGTAGTATAATATCCAGTCGTTTTCAGAGTCTCGCGGACGTGCTGCCATATACCATCAGCGAAGAGAGAGAGAGAGAGAGAGAAAGAGAGAGGACACAATCGCCAAGTGTGTAATAAGATATCCGCGGATACTCGAAGCCCTCAATTGGTTAATTTACCGGCAGTTAGCGGCTATCCGAGTCGCTTAGGTCATCCCAACGTGGTATACCCAACCACGACGGATAGCGCGGGTTCGGCCTGAATAATTTATAACTGCTGCCTGTTTACGAGAATTGAGAATAATGAATTTTAACGGCGACGAGTACTGGTTCGTCCGTCTGTACCATTGATGATTCCGGACATTAATACCCATATATAGCGGTCGAACCATCCACCAGTTCTCGAGACTGGTTGCATTGAAATTGAGTCATTAGGTGACCTGTCTCACCAAGGTCGATCAAACTCGTGATTTTCTCTCTCACAAAAAAAACGAAGATCAACTCTGATTGCGTCTCTGCCTGTCGATCGCGTTTTTTTCCAAATTTCCTGTAACAATTAACCTTACATCAAGGCGATCCTCATATTCACTAAACGTTTTTCCATACCAATGACATATTGAGGATAATTATAACTTCGACAAAATCATGAGATAAAAATCGACCCATGTCAAAATAAACTCAAGTCAAAGTGAAAAATGAATACGAGCATACACTCAAACGGGAGAAGCATCGACGCGATGAAACACGCGCTTTGACACGCCGAGATAGCAGATCGTAAGTAGATCTTGTGTGGGTGTCCCGGGAGAACGCGGTCCACTTCCGGTGTAGGACGAACACGCGTATCTCGCGTATTATACGGTGCGTCGACGAACGTAAAATGGTCGAGGGGTCGATGAGCGAGATCGGTGGACGCGCGACGTCGGCAAAGGGGACAGCGAGGAGAACCGGGCGAGGGAAGCGCGCGGTATAGCGTTGGTCAGCGAGAGACCCATGAGGGATAAAACGCGTGAGTGCGAGAGAGAAGGAACGAGAGTGCGATGGCAAAAGTGAGAGAGGACCGATGTAAGTGAGCAGTCAGAGAGCTGGCGCCTAATAGATTGGTTTGTAGGTGGACGCATTATCTCGTCGTTTGCCGACGTACGCTCATAGTGTAGAGGCTGTAACGGAGAGTCCTCCACCGAGACACGAGAGTGGTGGATGCATGCGGTAAGTGCGGGACCGTTCCGGCTATACGCGCGTACGTGCAATGTAGACTCTCGTACGTATACGCGAGTTGGAGTAGAATCAACCGACGAACAGAAGGATCTTCCCTCTCTCTCTTTCTCTCACTCCCGCTCAAGCCACGCATTAAGCGCGAGCGCGTGTTTAACGCGTGTACGAAGTGGACGTATATATCGGGGTACGTAACAGTACGTGTAGCGGAACGCTACGTGTGGTACACAGAGGAGGAAGAATGGGGGTAACAAGAGTTGGTACTCAATGGTGGTCACCCTTTTTCTAAATAATATCAGTGGATAATCAGCTAATCATTAATTTTTATTTTTATTCTGATATCGGTGAATTAATTTAACGATATAGAAAACTTTAATTCGTAGATTTTTAAATACGTTTGACGTCGAGTTATCAACGCGTAGTTTGAGGTTTAATTGATAAACGCATAAGTGACCGCTATTTGCCGCGTTCTTCTTCAGCATCGGCACGAGGAAAGGTTTATACGTATGTACAAATTCATATATAGATATATGAGAATGTATATGGCGCAGACACGTCGACGAGCGCAAGCGAGGCACATTCGAGGGCGGAAATTAGTAATGTAGCAATGAGCCCCGCGCGCTCGGACTAAAACCAACGACGATGAGTACCAATACGACGACGACAACGACGATATAACACACGTCGAGACGGGGTCTCTGCCGAGAGTGTCTGTGGGCTCCTCTGACTGCGATGCGTTATGCGCCTGCACGCTGGACGCCGGTCATCGTCGCGTTAAATGAGAGCCCTGGACACCGAGGTTATAGCGAGACTCGAGATACGCTGCTAACCACCGAGCGAAAGCGGGGAAAAGGGGAGTTCTCCAGTGAAGAAGAGGATGCTGACGATGAATTACGAGTCTATCAGGCATGATTGGTCGCTGCCGAAACGCGCCCACGTATAATGTGAGGGACACCGGGAATCACGAGAGAGACGCGTGACAAACCCGATTGCGAGAGATCATCTCGTTCTGATACGCGTCTAGTTATACGTAACACATCGTATATTGATGCATGTTGCTCTTGTATTTAAGTTTTATCGACCACGAAGCTCGTGAAAAAAACTGAATTTTTCCACGAATTATGAAAATACTTGACGAATCGTAGAATAGTTCTTTTTTGATCAATCAAATCCTGGTTACTACTTTAAACGAAATTATCCGTTGAATTATAAACAAAAACTGGGAAAATAGTGTATAGCGTATATTTTTTTAAAAGTTACAACTCGACCGTCGCGGTTCGTTATTTTTGCACTTTGGATCGAAATAAACGCATACAGGGATATAAAAGCTCTGCGGTATAGCGATGGATTGGTCATTCGCCTCGTAAGAGCGACGAGATCCAACATCGTCGTTCTTATCGATGAGTTTCCTCTCCTGTTCGTTAATGGCCCGCTGACAACGGTCGTACGGCGAATCGACGAAGCAAGAAAAAATCGATCGAATCTTTAACAACCATGGGCCGAGCCACGGGAGAGAGAGAGATTCATCGTAAAACCGTGGCTTTGGGATACGATGCGATTTTGAGAGTTTCGCGGACGATGTACGAGCGGTGCCCGCGGGCTATATGCACAACGATTCCGATGCTTTTGCGTACGTTTCATCCTCCTCGTACCGTCGGACGAAGAGCGAGAGCCCGGGGTAAAGCGGTTTTGCGAATCTAATCGACAGCTTCATAAAATGGAAAAGCCATAAAATCATAAAATCAACCACGCACTAACGCCACTCGAGAATCGTGGTAGGGATGACACGACCGGGAAAATATATTTAATGTCTACATATATAGATATCTATAAATATGTCTGCGAGCGTAAGGATGCGTATAGTAAACGCGGTGTATCTTTTTGGACGCTCTTGTTTCATGCTACATCGTCGGATATCACGGACAGAGTATACACACGTATATGCGTATACATGTATTTATGGATTCGTCTTCTGTTCTTCCTCGCGTTGACTCGCGGGTTATCTACTATAGGAACGCTTTTACTGCCAACGCCAATACACACTTTAGTGGTGGATCGATTCGGAGAGATATGCAAGCAATAAGCGTTTAATTGCACAGGATTCCTCATCTTGGTATGGGCTCTCCGCGGCGACCGATGAAGTCTCTTTGGAGATTCGACGCAACTCGAAAGAGCGAGCGAGAGGGATGATGCGGTCTCGAGTCCAGCCCGTCTCGACTATAAAAGGCATCGGACCTATAAAATGCATCCTTGGCCGGCGGTCATTCCTGCCATTGTATGCACAGTTGGACGACCGCTTATATAGTACTATATGTTTCTCAATTCTGCCTGTGGTATACCGTCGTCGTCGCGTGTATGTCCTCGAACATCCGCGACCATAACGTACAAAGATGAAAAGAGATACAAATTCAGCGACTAGCTGTGTGATGGAGGAACGACCGGACACTCCAATGAATGTGCGAGATGTGGTATGTGTATATGAATGAGTGAAAGACATGTCGTATTTCCATTATTGAAAAAATGATAAGTTTGAAATAATCAAAAATTCCTTTCACCGAGTGGATTGAGATTGCACTGTGAAGGTCGTGGATCAATTATACTCGCGAGACGTAGAGACAATATTTCATCGGTACAAATGTGAAAAAAAAACGATTAAAATAACTTGAAAATAATTCTTGACATTCTTCCAACTCGTGCTGCTGTTTTTCATTTGTGAGAAAGTTTATCGAGAGTCTTGTAGAGAAGATTTGTACTTTTCTTTTTTCATCAAATAGTGAAATCGTCAAGATGAAAAATTATTCCCAGTGCGCAGCACGGTGTTGGTTAGAGGAGAAAAGTGTTGCTCGAATGAATTCGATGCCCGAATCGTGGTGGAAGGAGCGAGTCCGCGTGAACCGGAGACAAAGTAATTCGGAACATCTGGAAGGCTCTAATTAATGGGATATCTTACCACTCGGCGATCTCATTCTTCTTATCCCATCTCGTCTTACTTCGCTCTTCGAGCCGTACCCTCTCTATTCCTTGATTAAGCAAATATGTATCTTCCCCGGCTGGCATGGGAACTAAGCCATTCGCGAGATCCGACCGAAATTGTGCATTTAGTAAAGTCCGCCTACTAGACACATCACGAATTCATTTTCGCAAGAATGAAAATCTAAGGCTATGATATCGGACCTTCGTACCTCAGGATTCGTGATAAAAATTTGTTCGAAAAAAAAAATAATTAAACGACCCGGACATCGAGAACGAACTCGCTCGGGCCGGATCGAGTCCTCGATCGTAATTCGAGATTATTTCTGGCAATATCGACCTCTCGAAGAAAAAGAATGCGCGTACGTTCCGACGATGATTATTTACCAGAAATACGTATAAGCCCGTACAATAACGTGTGTTTCAAAGTTACGCGCGAGGCGGGTCGTGAAGCACGTGAGAAGTCGATTCTGAATTCGATACCCGTATCGAAGAAGTTCTTCTCGTATGGTGTGTGAAAACACACGGTGCAACGTCTCGTCGTACGACGAAGGAATCGCGCGCGTACTCCCCCGCTGCTTTTGTACGTATTTCTTCGAAGTAGGAAGTTATATATGCACCATCGAAGATACGAGTGCCCCGCGTTCGCGCGTGTGCGACGTAGAACGTGTTATGGAGCGGGCATATACACCCTGAGAATCCTCGGGATACGTAAATGACGGCGGCCATTACATAAAATGGATGTTTAATTGAAGCCGAACAATAATACGCTGAGCGTGAAACCACGCGGGTCAGGAATGCTATTCGCTCAGGCAAGCGCCTGTTTCACTCCGTCTCTAGCGTCGAACGTATTAAATTTCACATATCGTATCTCCGTTTGCGCGGTGATGCTGTTTGCGGCAATATGCCGCACGCGAGAGAGAGAGAGAGAGAGAGAGAGAAGAGTTAGCAATGCCTTTAGCTCTACCCATAGAGACACTCCCACGACTCGCAATTGCTCGCATTCCCCGCAATCTAGAAATCTAGATCACTATTAATTTTATATCCTCCTCGAGCGAGCTCCCTCCTCCTTCTCACTCTTTCTCTCTCCCTCTCTTTTTCTCTGTAAGCTTCGAGGACTTTACCGGAGCGAGAGAGCGGTAGAGCGGTTTCACTCTTCGATTGCGTAATCCAAGAAGCGGCGAAGAGCGCGGTTGATGACTTGGATTGCGTGCGATAAAATTTGCAATAGGTTTACACCAGAGGCTCTTGCAATCATCGAATAATCATTGTTCAATATTACGATACCTCGTACAAGGCAACTGGCAGTAAAGTGCATTAACAATGAAATCAACAAGTTTCTAAAAAAAAATTTCGTAAAATTTCTCCCTCCAATCTTAGCGATTCCATGGTATTTTCTTCCTCGTACCGTGCCGATGATCTTTGTAGAGGAGAATGTTATTCGAGGACGATGTCGTTAAAACGTCTTTCGGGAATCTCCGCTGACGTTCAAAGGTGAGCTCGCACATCCTCTTGTCATCGTACGTTGTCCCGACGATCTTTTCTACTTTCGGTCATACACCACGAGAGCACCTATCCACGTTACGATCAAAAGAGAGAGAGAGAGAAAGAGAGAGTTCATTCAACGCGTAATTATTTTTAACCGCAACGACCCGGTCGCGGACGTTCCCGAGCGTATATGCGGTCTTACGGTATACATAGTAATGGTTCGTTGGCGGGTCAGCTAATCCCAGCAATTATCACGCACGACAGAGTATCAGAGCAAGAGACAGGGCGAGAGAGAGAGAGAGAGAGAGAAAGAGTAAGAGAGAGCGAGAGAGAGAGAGAACAGGTGGGGGACATGTCCAGGCCTTAACGCGGAGTCGCGGAAGCACGACAACCGACAAGAAGCACATATAGACTGTACTTACGTGTATATACATTTGTACTATCATTATATACATGTGATGCTTGATGTTTCCTAGCCCCCCTCCCTGCCCTTCCGCCCCGTATTTACTCGAGTTCACGAGCTCGCGGGGGCTAGCTGTGTCTCGACAAACTTCACGGGTTGCCCGTCGGATGACCCGGGAACGCTATTTCCCACGGCACGAAATCCTGTGACGCGAAAGAGCACTTTGAATGTGGAGGGGGACCAGGGACTTCTGCTTTCGCAGTTTAGGAATACGGTGACACATAGCGCGGAGGATAGCACTTCGAGAGGGCCATTCGTCACTAATTTCATTAGACGACTCTGACGAAACCTCGGTTCTGTCGTCTCTTGTACCGTAGACTCCGAATTATTCACGCGGTTTTCCTATGGAACTATACCATTAGCGGGTGTATACGAGAGAGACAGAGACAGAGAGAGAGAGAGAGAGACAGAGACAGAGGGAGAGAGAGAAAGAGAGACGCGGAAAGGACGAATAACACGTGGTATGGATTATGATGTCGCGGTATATTCGATTTCCCTCGAACGAAGATGTTTTCCAATTAACTTAATCGATTGGATGAATTTCTCATTCGCGAAGACAGATGTTTCGTTGAACGATCGAACTATTGCCAATTGGATCGCACGTGGAATATTTTTCAAACGTCAGATGCGATCATTTTCCACGATCGTCCGCGATAAACGACCGCGCGAACTCTGTCCAGGGGTCACGCTGGGGAACGGAATTATGAAGGGGGAAAAAAAAGAAGAGGAGAAACGCGCGAGTATGACGAGGTTGGATATAAATTTACATGGTACTACGTAAACGAGTGGGCCGGTTCCTTGACGCGAGGAACTCTCCGAGGTCTCCGATCATGTGCGATGCCTCGCGCGCGTTCACCATGAGAAACTTAAAGCGCGACAATATGCCACGGTTTGGAGGGAAGGAGGTTTCTGTGACTGTTGTGTATTAACGAGCTTAAACGAACGGAAACTAAGTGTCTCGGCTCTGACTCCGGAGTATAATTAATTAATCGCAATCATCGTCGCGCCACTGCCAGAGTCCGTTCGCTCTCTCCCCCGTCGACGCGGGAGCGTTCCTCTCTCTCTCTCTCTCTCTCACTTTTGTTATTGCATGCGCCGATCGAGACTCAGCTGCAATTTTATATCGAGAAGGTCAATAATGCGAAATTGAAAATATGCCTGGCAACTGGAGGAATTTGAAATATTAAATTTATTACCTACTACGAAGCAATCTTGAAAATACAGCTGTTTTCTCGATTATTTTGACACGAGCTTGTTCCCAACGTCGGAATAAAAAGTCAATCATTTTATTGTTCACGACTATATATTATTTCCTTAAATGTCACGATACGTCTACACGTATCGACGTAAAAAATACGCAGGTGAATACGCTACGATATCTCGTCCAAGCGATCAGGCGACTTTTGGTCATTGCTCCTTGCTCAATTATTCATGATCGATCGTTAGATTGAAGATATGATCAAGTATGTGTACATATATATATTGCTAGCACAATCGACACAATGCTTGACGTACGAATAACCAGACTGTGAATTTCACACGATTAATAATTTCGGTCCCGCCGGATAATCCAGCGCGATTAATATTTTCATCGATAAAAGCAACGTTATAGCGTGCTACATATACACGTATAATGTTAAGGATCTGTGTATCATGCTGTGTGCAAGGAGGAGGAGGAGGAGGAGGAGGAGGGGATATCGATTGCGAGCATAATTAAAGCTCGTAGGAATTTCAGGCCTCAAGGACTCCCAGACACTCCGAATGTTCCTTTTCCGTCCTTTTCATTTTTTTCCTTTCCTACTCCTCTCCGCTTACTCTCCTCTTCTGTCGTTTCTTAATTTTTTTTCTTCTTTTTCCCGTTCTCTCTCTCTCTCTCTCTCTCTCTCTCTCTCTCTCTCTCTCTCTCTCTCTCTCTTTCTCTCTCGCGACACCAGTATACCATATGTAGATACGTGTGTACCAACCTAACATGCCTCGAATTATTAGCGACGGGGTGTCCGCTCGCGACCCTCAGGAATATATCCTACACTCCTTTAGTTCGCTCTTACTCCTCACCCTCACTGGTTCTCTCTTTCTCTCTCGACTCTCTCTCTCTCTCTCTCTCACTCGGAAACTGGTTTTCGCCGATGCACGTATTAATGGGATATCTAGTTACCCGTGCAAAGAATACTTGAATTCGTTCGGTTTTTCTTCTTTTTTGTTATTTCATTCGTTCGTTCAAACGTATGCTCGCTCGTGAGAGCTGGACTTCCTTTTCCATCGCATTTGTATACAGAAGGAATCGGGTTCTGTCATGTTCCTCCCGCGCTTCTGGAACGCGGTTACGATTCCACGAACAGACGAAAAAAAAAAAGAAAAAATGTTTACGCCTCGCTAAATGCCAAACGGTAATTGAGTGCTTTTTTTTTATCAAAGAATCCTATCAATCACTCGCTTGTTGATTCACCGGTACAGGAAACCAAAGAGAAATCACATATCCGACCTGCTTTTTATGTTGCCACTTTTATACGTGCTCTTCCACTGTATACCAAGTGAGGGAGCAATAATTTCTCGGAGGAACTTGTTTTTGCGTCTATTCGTTATTCGTCGTTTCTTGGAATTGGTCAAAACATATATATGTATGTATACATACGTTTTGGTATATATGCGCCAGTGTATAAAATTTCGGTGTTAAAATAAATTCTCACGAGTTGGTACGATGCTTGTTGGGAAATACGTGAGAAATATTCGATAAAATTGCGAGATGTCGTATCTGCTCATTTCAACAACGCGACTTTTATCACGAAAATTATTTTCGTGCGAGAAATTAACAACTCAACGTTGTCGCGTGTTCGGCGTATTCGCAAAATTGCTACAAAACTATGAATAAACGCATACCTTTATCGTATGAAAGAGACTACTTGATATTCCAACTATTCCCGGAATCGAGTTACTATCGGTGTATACAGTGATACGAGCCTTCGTTATTATATTTCGAGGAATCGTGTTTTAATGATGCGACGAGCTAACGGGATGCTGAAAAATTAACGAGAATCGTTAAAAAGAAAAGAAACTCTCGCGAAAGCAATTATATTTAGATTAATACATCAATAACTCGTAAAGCCTATTTTCGTTTCGTCGATTGCAGGGAAAAATATGATTTTTGTTGTTGAAATTTTGAGTCGCGGGGGAAAAAAAATCAAATGATATTTCGCGAGTTCTCTCGCATTGGGAGCATTTCACGTGCGGCCCGATGCCAAGACGAAGAGTAGCGTCGTTGTCGCAAAGAATGCGCAATGGCCGCCGTTCTCGAGCGCTAACTTGGAAGAACACTCTTTGTCCCGTACTTCTCTCGGGTTTTGTGACGAGACTGATACACACAGAAACGACGAGAAAGAGACAGGGCGAGAGAGATAGAGGGAGGAGCAGAAGCAGAGAACGAAGCATCAGCTGAGAGCGGCGACCACAGGACACACCAGGTGCCCGTAATCGTTCACAAATTAACGTCGCTGGGGCAGTTTCTTTGGTACGGATTTACCGATGTTAGTCGTAGCACGAGTCCTCCATATAAGGGCAATATACGAACGTTACACCGGACGTATTTCAATCATTTCTAAAGCGGCGGATAGCTCGGTAATAACGACGGTATTAATATTGTCGCTTGTCTTTTATTCACCTCTCTTTACTCACCGAGTAGTACATTTGTCGTGAAACTAGTAGAGCGCCATTAGTACAAACGATCGCCGATGGTGGCGTTGTCCCACGAGTTCGAAATTAACTTACGTAACGATTATAATTCTTTCGACAGATTAGACAAATTTTCAGAAAATCCTTATCGTATAATTGGATTATAGAATTCTTTGTTTATGTACGATAGTCTTGAAAAATTCGGACGAACGAATTCGAAGACAGAAAAAATCTGTGTGACTAAGAAAACCATTGGATGATACTGTCAACGAAGGATCTTTCCATTTGTCTAATTTCTTTTACGGAAAGAGTATACACGCGGCTCGATGAACGCTTAAAACATATATACGATATACAAATATACAACATATATACACGTCGACGAAGTGATTCCAGCTCGCGGAGTCGCGGGCCGCGTCATTAGCTCCTCGTTCTCACACTCTTCGCTGCTCTTTCTCTCTCTTTTTCTACGTTAGTCTAGCGTATAACACCGGTGATCTCGCTCACGGTTTCACTGATACGATCAACATAAAAATCCGTCGTCATTGCTCAACTAGTTTACACCGGGCTGTTGCCGTCTTTCTTCGTCGTTGTACCGGACGAGAGCGAGTGAAAAAGACAGAGAGAGAGAGAGATAGAGAAAGACACAAAAAGAGACGACATAGGAAACTGGCGTGCGGGAAACTACTAGACGTTGTACCAGAGCAACCATGCGACAGTCGTCTTTTCGTTCGACGATATTCCTGATTTATGAATATTGCCACGCCACGTAGCTACCAGAGCATCGTCGTAGTGTTACTGCGACGATACGTGTTTACTCGAGACCAGCAAAAGATCACCGGAGTTCCAGGAGATGAGGAGCGACACGTGTGTAATAAAGCCCGACGGATAATATGTATAGCGCAGACGTGCGTCAGTCTAATAACGCGTTCACAAGGCTCGAACGAGTTCTCTTTTACACGACCCCGCGACAAACCGTGTTATAAATAATAAAACGCGATAGAATCAACCATTTACAAGGAATTCGTAATTTCGGTTAAAATCAACCTGGCTGACCCTCGTTTGAGATAAAAACTGCAGCTGTTCCTTCATGAATCAGATTAATCGATGGAATTAATCGACGTGGTTTATCGTAATTAAATCCGCGAACTATAATAATTTTCACTTGGAAATTTGTTGTTTCGGAGTCGAATTATATTTATTGACAATTAACATGAAGGATAACTTCGTGATACACAGGATTCAGAAAAAAAGTGATCCATTTAGTTGTTTAACTCCGAACGCGAGAGCGGTCAGAACCGGATGATCGATCGGACCGCCCCGTTCTTCGTTAGACATCAGGAGGGGTTTAGCCGTCATCGTCGTTGATTCGTAACAAACAGGAAGGCTCGCCGTTTCAATTAAGATACGTTTCCCTGTATATCCTGATGCGCGAGCCTTCGAACGAAGGTTTTGACTTGTGTACGTAGAGTCGGTGCGGCACGTGTGTATACGATAGCCAGATCGGAGAGTAGAAAGTCTGCGGTAGCCCATCCGAACCGTGCGCGAGCCAAATGTGACGTGAGAAGGATACTTTTAAGTCAGACTGCGCGAAGCGTTTGCTGGAAAAAAAAGGAAACGAGCAAAAGCCACCGGACCAGACGAACGTCATTCCTGACCAGCGGATATGTATGAATATAACGATTCTCCGGTATTCTTCCCATTCCATTCTTTATCCCTGTCTTTCATTTATCCGCCACGTCATGTTGTATATCCCCACCCACACATTCGAATTTCGAGCTACGGAAAGAGACCGACGGGAAAACGCACCGGGGATCACTGTGTACGGTGTACAAACTTTCCGTCAAATTATCATGCAGCTCGTTGGCGAATGGGACAAGCATGTTCATTCGCCCGTGGATACGTATACATCGTTAACGCAGCTGGTCGTAGTGTGTCTATCCACCGGCTAAAAGTTCCTGGCGCGATAGGATATCTCATAACGATGATTAAAATCGAGACGAGCTTTTTTATTTCATTGTTCGGATGTAGATCGCAAGTACGGCCTTAGAAAGAAACTAGAGGGAGAGGGAAAGAGAGAAAGAGAGAGAGAGAGAGAGAGAGAGAGCTGACCGAATATCCTTCCTTCTCGATGGTTACACATCGCGCATGCGAAATGAAAGATAATCGTCATGCTGATATTCAATTATCGAAAACACTCTTTGTCGAGTGCTTTCGTTATGAGCAATCGTTTAAGGGTGGCAGTGTTATATTTCCCTACACACATATATATTATCGTTGTAGATTAGGTATATGTTTTATATAGGTAGCTACCCTTATAGCGCGCGGTGGCATCACCGACGAGGAGAAGGAGAGAGGGAGATGCGAGAGAAAGAGAGAGAGAGAGAGAGAGTACCAGTAGACGCACTGCGACTCGTAAATTCTCTAGCCCGGTGGAGCCCCTTCGGTTGATTTAGCATTCAGCACTTAAATCAATTCGAACAAGTTCGGTACTTAAGAGCTCGAGCCCAGAGTTTGTACAGCGAGGAGAACGAGATAGGTACCGGGTAGTGAACACTCGCTAGCGCTTACTGCTGTTGCTGCTGCTGCTACCGCGCGTTCTGGATTCTCGCGAAGGGGGCTGAAACTCGCGGGGGGCGCAGATGTGCACGCGGAATCTCGAGGCGTTCATTACAATTATCATAGTCTCTCCAGAACCATCCCTTGTGAACGAAGCATACCGTCGTCTCTTATTGCCTCCTACCGCCTTGCCCTCGCCACCCTTCTTAGGTTGTACCATACCACTCGATAATATCCATCGCAAACAACGAGCTACAATGCGGTCCAAAGCGATGATCGACGCTCTAACGTCAAGGCAAATCAAGTTACATTTGTTGAATAACAAATTCAACTTGTATTTTTTTAAGTTAGAATTATTAGTTCGTGGTCATTCTAGTAGAAGTTGGATAATTAATCAATTCACGTAGACACATTAGATTTTCGTCGTATAAACCCCTTAGCCATCGATCTCCTCTCGCGCCTTTCTCGGATGATCGTAATCCAACGGCTTACGCTTCTACCATAGCACATTTTCGAGAAGGGGTTGAAAGGTTTTCGTTATATATAGTTTAAAACATTTCTGCGAGAAGCCCGAGCGTCGATAAGGATCGACGGAGTCTAAGCGATCAGGAGGGTCGTGAGGAACGAAGGGCTTGCACTCCTCTCCTTTTCCGTTTGGCGAAACATCGAAGGGAGCTACCGAATAACGGTACGTAGGAGTTTGCTGGGAGTGAAGAGAAAGAAGAGGGAAGAAAGCAAGAGGAGAGAGAAGGCTCATCGAGCTCGATAGCGAAGATCTTTTGCTCCGCGGGTCTCGAGGAGAATAAGAGGGTGAAATCGGTCGATGGTTTGGGAAAGAAGAGATCGAGGAACTACGTAGGTTTGGGAGGAGGTGGAGAGACGATTGGACGGGTAGGGAATAAATACGAGAACGAAGATCTTCGCCCGGCGACGCCAGAACGAGAGAAACACAAACAGTAATTACGAATATCTCGGCTCGGGATCGAAAAGACATCGCAAATCTTTAACTGGTTTCACGAGCCTTCTGCTTCTGGTGTTTCCTGTCTTTGCCTCCCCTTATTTCTTGCTCTTCCTCTTTCTCTCTCGCTCTCTTTTCGTGAAATCGGACCGGAGGGTGGCACACTCTTCGGTCTAGCTTGATTTTACCCGTCTTGGCCATTTTCCTTCCTCGGCTCACTCGTTTCTGTTCGTTCTTCGACTGTATCGTCTCCTCTCGCTCTCTCCCTCTCTCTCTCTCTCTCTCTCTCTCTCTCTGACTATAGAACGTATTCGACCATCCGTTCCTCGACTCAGACGCGAGGTCCCTCTTTCACTGCCTTCTCGTTTTGAACCCTTTGCGTCGTACTTTCGGATTAACCCTCTCCTTTCCTCACCTCATTCCGTGTCGAAAACTTATTAGTAATTACGGCAGATATCTGGGCACCGAATCGGAAGGGGAAGGAGGGCGGAAGCAGAAGTGAAGAATCTTGCCGCTGGTCGTTTTCTTCCGAGTTTCTTCGTGGCTCTTGCCTCTCATTCTCTTTCTCGTTCTCTATACTCCATCGTGCCCAATTATACGACTCTCTCACTTTTACCCATCTCCTCTATATCCCAGTCTTCCCACCTTCTATACAAACTCTTTCGTCTCTTTCCTCAACTCCCCCGAGTGTCTCGCGCTTCGGCAACTTTTGATAAATACCAGAGTTTGAAAATTTAAGAGATATCGAAGATTTTATCGAGGATGTCGAGAATGAGTCCAGATTCGCTTAAACATTGAAATCCAAAAAATATTAAATTCAATATTTATCGAAATTCCTTCAAATTTTTAATAACCAATCGATTGATACAAATTTACGTGAGACGTATCGTAATTTTTCTGTAAATACAATATTTTTGATCGATGCGACTTAAAGTGGTCGATGCAACCTTTCAGGAAAAAAGTATATCGCACTTTTCATGAACACTCGCGTTAGCTCGGGTCTGATGTCTGCTTGAGATCGAAATTGCCACTTAGAAAGGTAAAAGCGACGCGGTTCGTTCCACCATTATCGTAACCGAGGCGAGGAAGCTCTTAAAAGGAGAAAATCATCTGCACACATACGCCCCATGCTATACACCTATGTGTATGCGCATTATACAAGCCCGACTCGTTCGTACAACGTCAGTGGGTATTATCCGCCCGGCAAATGCCGATTTTCGTTTGAGAAAATGGCTCAATTTCGTCCTCTACCGATCCCCGAAGATAAGGAGGATCGGTACGGTATCAAAATCGTTTCCTCTTTTTTGTTTCTCTCTCCGTCTAATCTTTCCGTGCACTGACTATCGGGCTGGCTAAAAGCTCGAACGTTTTGTTAGGGTGCTTAGCACAAAAGGGTCTCCCCTATAAACAGCTATACATATACGTGCATGTATTTAGCTTCGTCCTACACAAAATTCAGTATACGTTACGTAATGCATCCAGTAGGATTCTCAGATAAGAATGTGATTGAGATAATCAAGTATGTATTTTTTTGCTATATTAGATATTATTATTATTATTATTATTGTCATAAATTCGAACCTCGACTATTATAAGAGGTACGAAATATCGCGTTTATATTTCGGAGTGGTTATGAAAATCGTACGTACGTGGGAATAAAGAGAAGCTCGTTGGCGCGAGGTCCGACATTATTTAGCCCACCCGCAAAAATGATCCCCAATAGACGCTTGGATACGATAAGGTGGTAGAGCCAGGGGTGCCAGGAGCGAGCAGACCCTTGCAATATGTACGCCTTTGTGTCATACCTACGTACGGTCGCTGAAAAGGGCCGACCATTGCGATGCTTTTTCCAAAAGCCTTCATTTGGACACGCGAAGAGTCTCCAGGGCCGGGAGCAGTAGATCGGTCCGGAAAGGCGCTTTCTGCGGGCAGTAAAGGGTTTCGTTGTGGGGAGGGCAACGGAAGCACGTTCGGTGTGCTTTCGGCCACCCTTGAGCATTGTCCAGTATCCCCAACAGTACCATCGGGTAGGGAAGCAATACGCGTGAAGCATACCATACACGTATAAGTATACCGGTTGAAAAAGCCTTTTGGCAAAGGCGATATATAGAGAGCCACGCGCGCGAGAGCCCGGTAATAATCATCGGGTCTCCTTTAATTCTGCGGCAACCCTTTTATATCGTCGCCAGAGAGAGGGAGAGAGAGGGACTGAGAGAAACCCTTCTCAGTTAAATAGAGCCCTTCGAGTTTTCGCGTATCCCTTCGCAAAACTGCCCTTGCCTTGTTTTCTCTTTTTTTTGCAGGGTGTGCTAAAGAGTGAGAGCGGGGGAGTGAAATAGTCGTTTGTTCGTACGGTGAACAAGTGGACGAGGAGAAGGACGAAAGGATCAAGATGAAAATACAGGGAGATGCTGGGGTCAATAAGCATGGTGCGGATGCGAGAGAGCGTTTTTGTCAACCCCTTGCAACGGTGGCCTCGTTTTAAAGGGGAAAGGGTGGCCATTGGTTTTCACCGAAAGACTACGACTCTTCTTTCCTCGTCGTTACTTTCGAACGATTCGACGCCCTTAATAGGATCGACAGATCGCCAACAAGTTAAAGTAGAATTACAGTACGCCGAGACCCTGAGAAAGACTATAGAGACACTCGGGTTTTGAAGTTGCGGGCGGAAATACCGTCGTTCTTTTTTTCTCCAACAACCCTCTTTCTCTTTCATTTCTACGCGCCCAACCCTGTCCGACTCATTTATTACGAGCGAAAAGTCGACTTTTAACAAAGCTTCTGTCTTCCTTAAAGAGCGCTACGAAAAAGGGGGAAGACTGAAAAAGCAATGGTTGCTTTCCATCGATGCAATAATAAATCCGGACAATGATAACGAGAGAACTTCGAGTTGAAACAACAGTGGTGCGAAGTATTGTCGGTACGTTTATAATAGTATCAAGGAAAACTTCTCCATTTGTCAACAATTTCCGGAACGGGCCACGGACGAACGAATGAGAAAAGTTTAACGTTTTTATTTTTTTTTTTATTCTCACGCGCTTAGCTTTTCAACGCGTACACGATCGTGTCCAGCCCCAAACACTTCGTAAAAATCATCCCCTGGCACGTGACCCACACCCCTTCGTAAATGCGACGAGTGAGGAGGGAACGACGAGCTAGAGAGAGCGCAACGCGCGTGTTTTCCTAACGCGAATTCGGAACGAAAACCGTACTCTCCCCTCGATATAGGCGGCCTCGAACAGGGAAAAAAGGACGACAACGAGGAAATAAAAAAAAAGAAGCGAGAGGAGTCGAACCCCTCGCGGTCTGTGCGCTAGCATTGCCATCAGGCACGAGAAAGGGCACCGAGAGCGAACGAGCGATAGCGACCCGTATAGCACACGTCCTGTCGAGTTCCGACGTTCAACAAGTGTATCCGGGCTAAAAAAAAGAAAATAAGGGATAAAATAGGGAAAAAAACTGAACACCGAGTACAACCCCCCCTATTATCGGCGAAATTGGAAATCAATAGACCGTAAAAGAACGAGGGACGCGACAGAGCTTGTCGTTGGTTTAACAAACGACGATACCTAAAAAAAAGACCACGGGAAATTCTATCCCCCGCTTCTCCTTCACCAACCGCACAGCAGTGATTCGCCCTTTTACCATACATCCCCGTTTACATCGTTCTATGTCCCTCCGATAATTCAATTGCTCGGCTCTGCGAGGTGGATATAAAATTGTGACAACAAATCTATAATAATATTACACTCGAATGGAATTTTAATCGTTACTTTTTTACAATTATCGCAGTGAGAAATTAATACGGTAGAATTTTTTTCAAAAATACCTATAAAGAGAATCCTGGGTAAAAAATGTATAAATGTTTAATGAACTGGACAGTTTCACCTTTGATTTACTCAAAACCATCGCGTTATGTAACTATTGAAAAAGTATAATCTCGTACCGAGAGCGAATGTCGATCTTCGATCATGTGTCGTTGATGACAGCTCGATGATGTCCCGTGGTGAGAAGTGTCGTAAAACCTTTGTTTCGGACTAGCTGGCACTATTCCTAGCAGCGCTATAGGGAGCCAGAGAAAAGGGGAAAGAAAAAAAACAAGAGGCAGGTCGGGTAATGCACAATGCGGGTTGGAAAAGAGCTCGTAAAATTCACGTCTTCTTCCAACGATTTCCTTGTTGGTTGCCTCGCACTCGCGCGATGCGCCATCGGTCCGTTGTTTCCTGACTTTACTGCATCTCCCCTCTCCTCCAGACCTCCGTGCCTTTGTCGTCAGTTTCATCGTAGCAAAGATGCACGCTGCACAAGTACGGGACATTGTGTAGTATCATTTACAGTCGAGTTTTCGTTTGCACTGGCTCGCGCTCACCTTCTCCCATTTTTACAGCACAAATATACGTCCTATATATACATATATAGATAAAGTATGGAACAGCTCGGGTAGACAATGCAACCATTGTAACACTCCGATCACCGCCGCCGACGCAGCACCTTGACCGTACCGGGTTCCGCCAGGTGTTTCCGGAAATTGATAAGTCTCTAATTTCTTTACGACCACGGGTGTACACGTTGCACTGTGTGCGATGCACAGCTCGCTCTCTGTTCGCTGAACGACCGCATCCACGAGAAGAAGAAGAAGAAGAAGAAGAGATAAAGGGAAAAAATGTGCCGGTGGAGGACAAACAACGAGAGAATTCTACACGCACACTCGAACCCTCTGTCTGTTTTCCGCTGTCTCGCTCTCTCTCTCTCTCTCTCTCTCTCTCTCTCTTTCTCTCTGTCATACGCACCTCTCAAGTTGTAACTGATGAAATCCCTCTCGATTTCATGCTTTTGTTCGAAATTCTTCGAGCATTCTAACACCGCTGGCTTTGCCGACGATTGTTTGCACGTCGATATATACAGGTGTAATATATCCCAAGGGCCTCCTCTCATACGGCACACTAATAACACCTTGTTTCCTGTGATACCTGTGATTTCTTATTATCCGGTTCTAGTGTGTTTCTCTCACCCGATTGTTTAACGACGGATCAACCTACAGTTTTATTACATCGTCTATTCCTCGAAATTATTTTGGGACTTGAAATTTCCGAAGTTTGGAAAAGAAGCGAACGCCGGCAATTGCGAGATATAACGAGTTGATGCACGATAAAAAATTCATTTTACTTCAAATTAATTATTTTCTTATATAAAAATACGATATTAATCGAGCAGTCAACGAATCTTTCGAATGTCAAATCTGTGACATTCTCTTTCGTGTTCATTGAGAGAGATCACTCTCGTTCTCATCATCGTATGTCTCGTATATAAATGAGTACCTGTGATGTTTCACGTATACATTGGCTTTTCTCACGGCTCGTTCCTTCCTCCCCCACTCGAGCCTCTAGGGAATCGTGAAACTCTACTTCGGGAATATATGTCTCTTTGCTCCTGAGGAACCTTCGGAACTCATTCCGTTACGAAGGCTAGGCGCAGTTTTACACGTACGAACCGACACGCGAACGGTTCTCGCATATCACGTCTTGTAGGTATACCCGAAGAATTACCATATTGAGAGAAGATATAACCACACATATCAGAGCGTCTATATATATTACACATGCCCATATGTATTGTATATATATATCTATATTTATATAAAGTAAAACTCAGAGGCGTCGTTACAGTCACGAGGGAATCCACGCGAGCATTTGCCTTCTCATCAAATAGTCAAAAGCCGATATATTCGAGGCGCACGGCCCTTCACAACCACAAAAGTTTCCCTCTTCGTTCTCTCTATTTCTCACACTCTTCGTCCTTTATTATATATATTTATTTCTCCCTGTTTTTCTCCATGTGCTCATCGTCGATTCCGTCTCTCCCTCGCGATCTCTGTCTTTTTCTCTCTCGCCCTCTCGAACGCAAAGCCACAAAGAACCACGAACGAGCAGCATCACAGAAAGTCAGCCCGCACTCGCGTTACGTCTCATTGAATACCCACATCGACGTAGAGAAGTTGAGAATGCGAGGGGGGCGAAGGGAGCAAAAAATACAGACGGAATAAAAAAAAACACACACACACATAGGCATACAAGAAACACGCGACCCCCGCCAACCCATTCAGCCGTTACAGGAATATTTACGCCCCGCCCCACTCGCGAGAGTCAAAGTGTTTTCGACAGAGAAAAATATATAGAGAAACGAGAACGACGCCAGAAATCACCGGAACAGTAAAAAAGAGCTTCGGTTATATACACGCGGGAGGAGAGGGAAGAGGAGGGAGGGCAAGTGAGCAACCAAGTGCGCACAGAGAGCGCAGTACGCAACAACCAGTGAACAAAAAAAACGAGAGGGGGAGAGGGAGACAGAGAGAGAAACAAGGCGTAAAGTGCGTAGAAGAATGAGAAAGAGAGAGAGAGAAAGAAAGAAGTAGGGTGGAGAAATAAGGGAAGGAGACTCCAACTTTTCTTAATAATTTTTAAGAGCCTCGCGTGCAGCCACCAGGTTTCTTCGGTATGAGGGGGATGTTGTGTTGCTGCCGGTGTTGGTCGCAAGAGGCACAGAGGGAATGAGAGAGAGAGAGAGAGAGAGAGAGAGAGAGAGGAGGTAAAGCTTCGGCGTGTATAACGCGGGACTTCGTAACCACCGTTACCTCGAGAGATCAAAGAGCCGCGTGGCGAATACTCCACACCACCCTCGTCGTCTTCCAGCTCGTCAGTCTTTAAAGTTTTTCACCCTTTATCGAGAGGGATTTCGAGCTCGCGGAAAAGGTGCAACGGGAACGCCGCTCACTACGCTAGGGAGAGACCGAGGAGGAGGAGGGGGTGGTTGCTCTGCCTCGTGACTCTCCTGGTGTGTATACCGTGAGATGGGAGAGGTAGTTAGGGGGGGGGGTGAACTGTGTGCTGTACTAGCACCCTCAAGGGGCGGCCTAGAGGTTCGTATATAGAGAAGTATGTGTGTGTGAAGGCAAAGATATAAGCATTGCGACGCCAACCCCTGATGTGCCCCCGTATTTAAAACATCCTGGCCACAAAATACCGATAAGGGGTCGAGAGCGCGCGGGTCTCTCGAAGCTCGCGGTAGATGTTTCGGGGGTTTACCGACGAGCTTACGCGAGAATTTACAACGCAACCCCACCACTCGCTATATTTTGTCTCGCTTCTATCGTAATTCGCTTAACCCCTCTCTCTTCCTCACTCTCACTTTCTCAACGATTCTACGTCTGTCTCTGTCTTGTACTTGCACGGTACAATCTCCCCATCCACCGTCTTCCTGGCGGAGGTATGCCTTTGCCTTTGTCATTTAATATCGGCGAGGTATGCAAGGACCCGCGGCATCAACGACGTTGATGTAGAGAAGCGTCGTGGCTCTCGCACGCGCTTCGACTAAGGAAGCCTCGGGTGATCGCTTTGATGGCTATGCGCGAGGTCCAATCACGGAACGTGTGCACGACGTTGCATACGCAGGGAGCAGATTGACCCCCATGCTACATACGCGACGAGATATAAAGGGGTTGGTTTCACCCCCGTAATCCATGCTTATAAATTCTCAGTAATTGTAAGAATCGCAATTGTCTCGAACATCAACCAACGAGAATAATTAAATCAAACTCCTTTCTAAAATATCCTGGAAAATCATTAAACGATATTTCATTTACAATCTCTACGTTAAACGAGCAAAGTCAGGCGCAAAACCGTGCACAGAAAAAGATCGACGAAAGAGGGTTATGGTAAAGTCGTTCGAGGAAATGCTGGAAGGAGACAATAACGAGAAAAATAGTGATTTCACTATGGTAGGCAGCTTGGTATTAGTACCGCGAACGATAAATACGGTTGTAGCTATGGAGAAGTATATACATCCACCGGTTATTACTTTCATTCGAGTTTCCCACAGAAGTCACGATCTGTGGTCGCGCATCATAGCCAAGAGCGCGACGTTCTTTAGCTCGCATTATTTCGAACGATGTATAGTAGGTAATCTATGTAGTCTAATGTATATATAGACACACACAGACACGTCTATACAAATACATTCATACACATACGCGATACACAGAGTTGCGTATACAGGAGTATGTATACAGATATATCGGTACGTAGTCAAGCACATGCGAATTCGAGAGAGGTATAGCAGGTATACCGTGTAGCTATAAATTAACGGTGGGAATATTCTCGCACACGCGAGAACCCTCGGCGATCTTCACTTCGCGTACTCATCCTCATCGTCGTATATTCACTGATGCGTCCGTGTGTTCGTGACCGCGAGGCTCGTCCGCCGCCACCGCCATAGGGCCCCGAGTGCGCTTAATCGTACAAGCAGCGCGTGTGTAGACGCGTACGATCGGCGATCCAACACCCGCGCGAGTGCGTTCTCGTACACGGGGACGATCGAGGATACACGTACGAGGCCATGAACTCCGTGTACAAGTTATACCGCGTGTATGAATGTTAGCTTTTTCCACGTATGCGTTACTCGCTGGTCCGAGGGGATGCGTATAAGCACACGCATTTGCCGGGCGTTTGTTCTTTCGTGCTCCATAACCGTATACATGCGGTTTGGCTATGTGGTCGTTACGGTTCAACCGTCCTCCAATAACCCGTGCGTACGACGACGACGACGACGACGACGATGGCGACGAGAAGGTAGGTAGATGACGACGATACCGGTAACGCTATATGTATGGAGCGTATATATGCGTGCGTGATGGGGCCGCAGGAATGTCCGGCCACTTTATTTATTTTCCGCAATTTTATCAATGCACTCGACCGGGACGCGTAACGACCGAGAGACGAGCGTTTTGCTAATGTTATTACGGTTTTCGGACGGTTAATCGTTGGTTGCATTTATAAGATAGGTAAGAATTTTTCATCGACGAATGGACCAAGAATCGACGATGAATTATTCCAAGCGCGATAAAAACGTCGGGTTTCGAACGATACGAATATTAATTAGCCTCGATATGTTTGCTTGGTAGCTGAGTCGATCGTTGATGTATTCTCTTACGACGTGTTTGTAACATTATACGTACGGTACGAGGCAAAAGACAAATCAAGTTGTGCTCCTCATTGTCTCACATCCGGGAGGGTGGTCCGTGTGTGCGGGGACTTATTTCGAACGGTAATGTAGTACGTACGGAAAGCGAGACGATGGTTTTCTCTCGCTTCCCGATCCGTCACACCGCCCCCGTAAAATACGCGCGTACGTATATGTACATATATATATATATATATATGTACATATATATATGAGTCTGTCTACAATGGGAGCTAGCGGCGATAAATTATAACGTTATGGTTTCTCTTGACATTTGCTGTACAGTTGGGTAACCCGACCTGGCCTAACCCCGAAGTACTTATCCTATATGTAGTCGCGTATACGCCGCGAGAGCTCTATCCTCTAATATGTATTATATGTGTATAATATACCATATATATATATATATATATATATATATATGGCATAAAAGTCGTCAGTCGGCCGGTATACTTATCTTTTACCTAGCGGGCAGAGGGAGGGGGCGAGGAAGCTCAAGCTATGTGGTCGCAACAATGAGTTCTGCATGGAAAAAGAAAGAGAAAAAGAAGAAAAAAAAAACGAAGAAATGAACGAACTCGGCAGAGCACACGCAACTGTCCCTCCGCATCCGCTCTCATCGAATATCTCCGCGGTCTTTCCCCTTTCGTCCCTGTCAGGAGAATTTCACTACGCTCATTATATATATATATATACTCGTGTTTATTTATATATGTATATATAGGGTAGAGAGGAAAAGAGTGATGGAGAAAGAGGGAGTGAAAAGCAGCGTCTAACAATATGCGACGTTTTATATACGTATATAGATATATACGTTATACGGGATTCCGTGTCTCTCTCTCTCGTTTATTAATAATTACTGTTATTCCGTAATGACCGATGTGGGGCATGGGAAGTTTCGATAATCCTATGAATTAACCGTCCGATGCTTCATTATGCCTTACCGTAGTACCGCGAGATGGTACCCGGGTGGCTTATAGCTTTGGGATCTTTCTATTTTTTTTTTTTTTTCTCTTTTATTTATGGAATTACCCGCGAAATGTATCTTCTCGCGTTCTTTTACGCACTTTAACGGTTTCCCATTGCCATCCACCTGCCCCCCTCCCCTTCCGCTGTGCAACTCCCTTCCTCCCGCGTTTATTTTGCCCACAATGGAACTAGCTTCCGGTTGGTGAATTAGCAGTCTGGATCACCGTTGCCGCGCGTGTTTCTATTGTACCCATGAGTTCGGCATCTCGAACGTGCATATTCTTCTTTCCTTCTTCTTTCTTTTTCATT
This sequence comes from Netelia fuscicornis, assembly GCA_946811545.1. Lineage (NCBI taxonomy): Eukaryota > Metazoa > Arthropoda > Insecta > Hymenoptera > Ichneumonidae > Netelia > Netelia fuscicornis. The sequence goes on along the minus strand of OX328011.1, from coordinate 14,238,581 downwards.
CGCGTTTCATTCGTCGATGAGAGAAAAATGTTACTTCCGGATTTTTCTCTTTCATTAAAACGTCGATCAATTTTTGTAACGAAGATATCGTAGAATTATAAGAAAGAAGGAAGTGATCGTTGCCGAAAAGTTAAAAAGCCTCGTTTGTTCTAGCCCACTTATAGAAACCAAAAAAAAAACAACGATTCGTCCATACTTTGTTTCCTAAAAATATTTCCTGCGCGAACTTCGTCGAGGTATCGCGTGACTCGACTAGTTTTTCGGTGTTTAGTCTCCCCCTCGTTGTCGTAAAAGCGGAGCGGGTCGGGAGGGGCGAGGGTGAGTGGTAAGAGTCCGGATAAGGGGTGAGAACGGTCGCGTTTGACGGGGACACAGTGGGACGTGATAGGTGGACCGTGGCTAAGACTATCCGAAGGGGTTATTTCCTATCCCTCTCCTCCCCCTCGTTTTCAACCCCCGCCCCTCCCAACCTTCAACTCCAAGCTCGTTCTCAAACGCTAGAGACGCTCGTCATGGTCTTCGAGACACGCCACCATTGACTCGGGTGAGTCGACTCGAAGATAGAGATACAGAGAGAGAGAGAGAGTTATCTATATACGCGTAGATTCGTGAACCCAGGGGTGTTTTGCTGGACATTTGTCAGGCTGCTATGACGAGAGAGTCAAGGGTTGGGTGTTAGGCAGAGGGAGGTGGGACGAAGGTAGCAAAATGATAGAACGAGCGAGACGGAGTCCGTAACTGTGCGGCGACATTCCGCCGATATGCGGGCAGATCCACAGACTCGTCGTGACATTTTGACAAGGGTGGTCGGTGGATATCGTTATTCGAAGTCCCGATATGGGTGTCCCACGTTTATTACATATATATAAATCTAAATGATTCATGATCTCCTCCCTTCCCTCGAGGCAATGACCAAGCGACGATTATATGAAAAAAAAACAACAACCAGCATCTACACATTTATTTGAATTGATTTTCACATTATCCATTTATTAAAAGTTGTCCCCGAAAGTCGTATACGTTAAATCGAACGAGATTGTAATTATCTAGACATTTAAAAAAAATCTCTTCGGACTGACGTAAAGATGACAAGAAGATTTATATAACCGTTTAAACTATTGCTCATTTAATCCATTGCGGTATTTCCGCATCCGTGGACAAAGTGCGGTGACGAAGAATAAAAAGAATATGAAAAAAGGAATTGTTGGGAGTAAATTAAAAAAAATTAAATGACCAAGGCGGCGTGCGTTAGACCAGGTGGAACGCCTAGGAACGATTCTATCTCGACAATGTTCGTAGCGGTCAACGACACCGTGTTGGTCATCTAATTCGTTCGAGAAATATAATACAGCCTCTTCGATATCATTAAATCGTTGGAGGACTACCGGAAGCGGGCGCGCGTTAGTGTCGTCACAGGAGAACTCGCGGCGACGATGCGTCCCGTACATCCTCCGTTATGCGGCAATTCTCTTCCCTTATCTGGCGGAACGCATCGCATCATCCCGCGCGCGCTTGCTCCTTCCATTCTCATTTCATATCGCAAGTCCGGTCGTCTCTTTCCTCGATGCGCGAGAACCTTGAAATAATAAGCGCTCGTGCGTCTTTTTCTGATTCCGGGTTGTCGCGTCCAACGACACGGTGAGTGCAATAGAAAAATATCTGTGTATAAGCGACGTGGGTACGTAGAAATATCTCTTCGGACGTACACACCGTGAGCACGCGTTTGCCACGAGCAAAACAAGAGATGAAGAGAGAAAGAGAGGAGAAACGATGCGCGAACGCGCATTAACGCTCAACGTTTACGACGAGAGCGTCTACGCTAAAATAATTATCGCGTCGATTATCGTCCACGTACGAGACGATTAAATTTTTTTTTGTTCACGAGTGAATCACTTTGATGGTTTTTATTTTTATTTCTACATGGGAAATTAAGAAAATAAGAAAAGAAAAATCGAGGGTGGAACTTTGAGTCAATTAAACTTTGCTCGGATCAAACAAATCCATTTCGCGTCGCGATATACGAGCTGTATAGTCGAGCACAGCTGCGCTCAATGTCTCGTTGGTTATATATCATACACACGTGCTATATATATTTTTCTTGGCATCGAGACACTACCGTGTCCTCTCTTCTTGATACGTCGGAATCGAGCTAAAGAACACACGTCTCGACCGTATATTAGTCCAGGCTGGAATCGGCGCGTCGTGTCGCGTTGATGCTTTTTCTCGCCTAACAGGCCGTGGTATAAGTAAGTAAGTGATGGCCTCGATAGTCGCCGGTGTACTGGAGAAAATAAAGACGGAGAGAAAAGAAATGATAGTTATAAGGGCGTGATACAGCGAGGAGAGTAACAGAAGAAGTGGGAAAGCCGGCACATGGGTACCCGTGGAGTCAACCGAGGACAGTGAAACGAGAAGAACTTACCAACGAGTGGAGTAAGAGAGAAAGAGAAGGAGAGATACCTAGTGGTTTCCTTGAACGATGATAATCAGCGATTTCGTGACAGACACGGGGCCGTGGCTACGCTAACGAGCAATCACACAGGCTCTCTGCGCCGAGACGCGCTCCGTTCGTTCGTTCACTCGTTCGCGAGAGCGCTCGCGCGCGAGAGAGCCCATTCGCTCGGGCGACACTTCTTTTCTCGCTAGTTCACTCGTCCGACCGCGGCGAAACTAGCAGACCAGCGAAATTTGTGATGGGCGCGCACGTAGACAGCGACATTTCGAGCGATGGGTGTATAGAACGTTCGAAGTGTTAAAGACCCGTGAGGTGCCGAGAGGACGGTACCCACCTTCTCTTCCTCCTCCCATTTTGAAAAAAAGGACACCTCTCGCTCCAACTACGACCGGACACAATTATCCTTAAACCATTATTATTACTTCACAATAGAGTTTGACGTTTATCGCTATTCGCTCCGCTGACGATTCTCGAAGAACTCAGATAGCGTGTCACCCACTAGTCGTTTCTTTGCTCTCTTTTGTACTATATACCTGTGTATACATCCTTACGTACTTTTTATTTTTTTTCTTATTTTTCGCACTCTCGAGTCACTCGAGAGACTCGAAACGATTCTTATAGTTACGCTAGAGAAAATCTTCGTATCCGAAAGCATCGGCATGCGATGTTCTTAGTTTGTAGAAAAAAAAACACAGACCCACATACACGCACAAGTCCGTCGATGTAAACGTTCGTGGATAGTAACATGAATTTTTCTCATTCGTGCGATAGGTTTGGGGAAAAATAAAATATTCAATTTGGAAAAGTACAGCGGATTTGTCAGAAAAAAAAATGTCGCGATGTATCCGCGCGTGGATACGAACAAAACGCGAATAAAGGGAGAACGAAGGGAAGAAGAGTAAAAAATATAAAATAGCGGGGGGGAAAGCGGAGCAATGGGGTTGAAGGGGTCGTTTGAGAGGTATACGATAAAGGGCAGTCGCTTGGCTGGCACGGACCATCGCTCGCACTCCGTCGAGAAGAGTCTGAAGCTTTTTCGCTATGGACTGATCATTCTGCCATCGCTCTTATGATTATCATTCGTATTTTAATGGCCGCGTGGAAGTGGATGTTCGGGGCCTTTGAAGACGACGCGACGAGACTCTGTCGAGCTTCGGTGAAGAGCAGGGAGCAAGATCGACGGAGGAAGAGAGAAAGAGAGAGAGAAACAAGACTCAACCCCTCCACAGACTCTTTCTCCTTTTTTTTCCTCTTTCTCTATCCATCTTCGACGCTTATTCAACCCTCGGAATATTTCTCTCTTCTCTATATATCGCTCAGTCACTCGTTTCCGTGTGCTCGAAGCGAGCATGACAACAACAATTCTCTATCTGTATACGTCCCAGGCTGTGGCGAAATCCACCCACTCCCACCCCCCTTCCATTCGGTCGCGAGATCCATGAGCTACGTGCTTTTAAAAATATTGGGGATTTCGGATACCCAAATGTCGCCCAACCCCTTGCCCGAAGTGATGCTCTTCGGTTCGTTCGCGGAATCAAACGGAGAGAGTGAGAGAGAGAGAGAGATGTGGAGGGTTGTGGTATAAGGACGAGCGTCGGAGTGAGACAAGGGAGGATATATTCTAGCGACGAGAAGCCCTCTTCGAGTACCTCCGGCAGAGCCATTCAATCAGAAACCCCCGAGCCAGGATAAGTCGCAGCTTTCATTTGCTCTCTTGTCGCTGGTAACGTAGATGGGATGTATACTATATATAGGCATATACAAATATATGTATATACATCCATTCTGTATGTACGAGCAACGAATCTGCTCGACGACCGATACCTATGAGTATCGTTAGAAGATTTAAAGCCCTTCCATTGTACCGCAGTGACGGTTCTCACAATGATACAGATCCATTGAGCATTGTCTGGGAAAAAAACCGTGTAGCACACCACTATTTTCACGAAATAACTTTGGTTTTATCTCGTACATATTTTCTTGGAAAAGTAGCAAACTTTTGGTCGAATCTGCGTTATAATTTGTCGTTGCGTATTGTCGATATCTTTGTTACGGTTCAAATTATAAGAGTACACGACACTTAACTCGGACCGTTAGGGTTACGAGCTGATTCTTACCTCGACATCCGGCGTTGACGACGCGCGATATGGATTGACTGCCTCATATTTTATGTTACTACCCTATTTCGCGATCTCTCGGTGTTGATCTCGTTGATAAGTTTGAACAAAAAAAATCACCCGAGAGTCTCTCAGACTGATAACGACGTCGCGCCCCGCAGGGAGAATGACTGTCAATTCGTTGAAGACGACAGTGAATAATTTGATTATTGATGACGCAGGCATTTCCGTTTCGTATTAAAGGGCATCGATCAATTTACAACCCTGACGGCCGATTACGGGATGAATCAGTCGTTCGAATATACGGCTACTGTGTGGCATTCGTCTCGGTACCCGCGCCGTTCGTACTATATAGATGTATTAATAGATAAATATACAATTAGAGGTAATCTATATTAATTAAGGAAGAGCTTGGCTGCTGAGGAGTAAGAGATCCTGGCTCTCTCTCTCGCTCTCCCTGGGTTCAGAGCTCTCTCTCTCTCTCTCTCTCGTCTTCTCTTTGCGGCCTGCGCCGAATATCCGGCGATTCATCCATTAACCCTCTCACCTTCGACCTAACCGCGCGCCGTTCGTCGTTCTCTCTCACTCGCTCACGGCACAAAACCAACCGAGAAACAATATACCGAAGAAACCCTCTCTCTCTCTCTCCTACGTCGGACGGTACCGATTTCGTTTGTCCCTCGAGTCCTCAAATATATATCCGCGAATTAAATGGCATTGTCCCCTCATCGGAATATAAGTGAAGAATTAGGAGAATTGGAGATTTCGTCGGTCGTTCTCGTCGTCTCTGGTCGCACGATCGGTGGATAGATTGGAGGGACTGTTTTCTTTTTGTTCTTTGCGTTTCACGAGTGGCATCGAGCGGAACGAGCGTAAATGCGGAGGTGGGGGTGTGCGATGGTGGAGAAAAGAAGCAGGCCGGGTCTCTTTGAACGCTCGTAGGACAAAGGCGATACGAGCAGAAGTATGGCGAAAGAGAGAGAGAGAGAGAGGGGGGGAAGGCACATTCGGTCTCGACGGCGGCGTCGCGCGCGACACACTCGTTCTTCGTAATCCTAAGATTTAAACGTACCCTCATTCCGTTTAAACAAAAACAAGGGAGCTCTCTTTCTCCCTCGCCATTTTCTTCTCTCTCTTTACCTCTCTCACACGAGTGTACAAGAGAGAGAAGAGAGAATGGGCCATAGTGCGAGCGTCGCGAGGGAACGCGAAACGGCACAGCCTCGGAGCCCGTAGGAATCACGCGCGAGGCACGAGGGGAATGACGACGAAAGGAGCGGGCATGGGTGGAGTACGAGGAGGTGGAAGAGAGGTAGCAGCAGCGGGGCATAGCACTCGTTATTAATACAAAGGGGCGATGGTTCGCAAATCCCAATCTGAAATATGACGAGGAGTAATCCCGGTGAAAATAAAATGAGAGAAGGACCGTGCGGGTTATATCGCCGAGAGCGAGGTTATGCATATGGCGAAACTTCTCTTTTCAGAGGGATGGACGGAGATAGGAGAACGTACCGGAGGGCCGAAAGAGGTCTGGTGTGCTTTTCCTCTTTCTCGCTATCTCTCCCGGTTAAAACCAGCTCTGGAGTTTCGCTCGGTCGAAGGGCGAACTCTCGAGGTTATAGTGTAACGTTGCATGATACGCTATATATATAATAGAGACCTCGTATACATATATCGTATGCATATATACCACGCAGCGAGAGTGTAACGAGGCAAGTTGGGTTATTGGGAATAAAAATGTGATATCCTGACATCTGGTGGCGAGCTAATTTTTTCAGGGCTTATAATGCATAGTGCCCCGTAAAAAAATGAGAAGACACGCTCATCGTGTATTTTGGGATTGCCCGATAGTCAAAAGTTTGCCCATTGGAGCGTGAAAGAATGAACCATCGTTTCTGTCAAATCCACGTTTCCTTCATGGATATCCACCCCTGTAGGTTGCTGGAGACATTGTAACTGTGAAAGACGTGACCGTTATCGCTCTTGGTAGAGATGATGCCTCGGGTTCGAAAATCCTGTCTCCCTCTCCCTCTTCTCGTCTCTCGAGGACTTTGGCTATCGGTTTCGCGTCTCTAACGATGAAATACAACGGCAGTTAAACGGTCTCGCACGACTGCAAGGAGGCCTACGGTGCATACAAACACATCGGTGGCTTGTGAACACACGCATGTTCGCGATCCAGGTAGGAGAAACATACACGCGAGGAGAGAAGCTCGGAAGATAGAACGGGATGAAACATCAGACTCTTCGGATCGTCTGATGTAGCACCGGCATTAAAAGCAGAGCCGGACGTGAAGGCTAAAATACGAGCCACGTGAGAATATCATTAGCAAATTGCTTAATTTACGAACCATTGCCGTTCGTGCAGCGTGGTGCGGTGAAGCAGCGAGGAAGAGGCGATTCTCCCTCTCTCTCTCCCGCCATGTAAAGTTCGTCTATAATACGCAAATCTCGAAATACCCGAACGCAACGTTCTTATTTCTGGCTTCGCTGTTACGTACGCGATATAAACTTTTAATTTATCTTCTATGTTTGAGATTTTATAATCACGTATCGCAAAGATATGCGCTGAGAGAGAGAGAGAGTGAACGGTGGCGAAAGAGACGACGAGACCGTTGACCGAATCGTTCGTCATTACTCGGCTCCGTCCCTTCGCTCCATCCGGGGTTTTGCTTTTTACGGCTGTCGATAAATTTGGAAATCGAAATGTACGGCAGTTCCTAGGAACGCGATACATTGGTGATGCGCGCGTTTGCTCCGCGAGGAGAATCGTTGGTCCAAAAGACCGAAGAAAACAAAGTGGCTATTCGCGTCGACGTATAGGATAATATATTTGAGTCGATGCCCAGTGTGTGGGGCCCGAAAGAATGAAGAGCAAAGGGGCCTTGCGAAACCTCTCTCACGTTCGTGATATAGCCTTTATGTATGTATGTAACGTACATATGTATATACATTTGTACTCCCACCCGGCGTGCATTCGCCATATATAATCTCGGACGTTAAGTGGAGACCTCCGTGGTGCCGTGGGCCCGACTCGTTTTATCACCGCGCTCATACCGTTTCAATACGCCATCAATAATGAGTTCTTTTGATACGGCGAAGGGCGAGAGCGCGTGTCCGAGGCGTTACAAGGCTTTTATAATACACGACAACAACCCCCTTTGGCCTCAGTGTATCTTTGGCATAAAGATAGAGAGAGGGAGTGAGAGAGAGAGAGAGAGAGAGAGAGAGAGAGAGGATGAGTAGGAATATGGAGACGAGCGCGGCATGACTTCAAGTCCACATTGTTGCGACACACGGGGATGAAAGATGGCGACAATTAAGGGGATATATTTTGTTTTCATATTTATACGGTGCTTAATCTCGACTTTTCTTCATAAAAAAATTCTTATTCGTTCCCCAACGCTTTGTACCTTCCCCGGAATTATAAAACTGTTTCGAGATTATTATTTTTAACCGAACTCGAATGAAACGTAAGTATTTGAATCAAATTAGTCCACTTTTTTTATTGCTCAGAGTACTCGTGTAATAAAATGTCGTACGCAGGAGGCAAAACTTGATTTCAATCGAAAGAAGAAAGTCGGTTCTCTCTTGGCGTACGCAAACAAACGAAGAGAGATAAGTCGACGAACAATAGAGAATTACTTTCACTCGTGGTTTGCGCACGGCGAGTTAACTCGATCGCGATAAAATGTACAGTTTTCTGTATTCAATATTTCGTTTCATGGGATTCTTTATTTTATTTTTTTTTTATCTTTCCTATAAGTACGATCTTTGGAACGATAAATTTTCTTAGATCGGCCAAGATCGTGTACAAAAAGGAAAAATATAATACGCTGGTATTCCCACTTATCTCTTCGAGGAGTTCGTCGGTCGAGCTTTACTGGCAAACGTGACCCTCGCGCGTTAACGGGTCTGTCTTCTCGATTGTCGAGGCATTAACGAACTCACACGCAAAGAGACGCGTACACGCTCCATCGTTCTCGCTTTCTCTCTCTCTCTCTCTCACCTTCCCGCATTAAGCACAAACGAGCTTCGTCGAAGCGCCTCGTCGCGACTTTTCGCTAATATTCTCTAAAATAATTGAAACGCAGCGACCGAGCATATCCTCGGTAGAATTCACACACGATTACGCATGTTAATATCTACAAACACACGCGCAAACGGATTTCATGCGTTTGTTAACGAGCTACGCCGGGAACATTGTTGGAACATCATCGACACCGAAGAGTGCGTAAATGTTGATGAGAAAAGTGGATGAGTGAGTGGAGACAGAGAAAAGGAAAAGAGTGAGAATAATTCTTATCGATCAACGGTGCGTTTTCAAAATGCATATAAACCTGTATAAACACCTGTATAAATCAATGATTAATTAAACCTCAAGATATTTGTAGTTATTGCAGAGTTTCTAGCGAAATATTCGATGAATATTTCTTATCATAATTCTCAAATGCTCGTCGTACAAATTTGATGATAAACAGTAGAATCTCGTATGCTTGGATAATTTTACTGTCGCACGAAGGGGGAGGGGGGAGGGTGTCCTTGCGAATGAAAAATAGAGCTACGAGAATACTTGGCGAAAGCTCTCGTGCTGCATATACAAATAAACGAAGTAGAAGAAGAAGAAGAGTAAAGCGCAGCCGCGACGGTGAGTTGTAGTAAAACAAGACGATCTAGAAGATGCAATAAACGATCGTGATTTACGATGCTATAATTAGTAATTAGTTGTAATTGTAATATAGTGGTATGGTAGAAATATAAATATATGGATTGATACCACACCGGCAGCACGGATCGTATCCCGCTCGAAACATCGAGGTTTTATTATCGGTATCGTTATATAGTCCATACACTGATTTTATTCCTCCTTCAACAATACAGCTTATTTATTTCCCATACCTTATTTTTATTGGCCTCTCGGCAATTACCACCGGAGTTTAATTCGAGGCTAGTTCCGAGTTCGATTTTATCATTTGTTTCTTTATCCATTATTTCGACTCGTCAATTTTTCATAAACGAGACTTCTGTCTTTGAGACTTATACGCCATTATCTCGAGCTTCTGGTACTTACGTGCTCGGTACATCGCGGCAAATCGGGTCTCGAGACACAGCGCCTCGTCTCGCCATTCGAGACTACTCACTTATGTGTCTATGTGGGCTTCTCCATAACACATTAATTCCGTCGCATCGTTTAATACGAGAGACACTGTCTACATACGTGCTTAAGTTACCGTTCTCTACTTTTACTTAGTACGTAGAAACGTAGAATGTAAGTGTGAGTGTGTATGGTGAGCGTTGGCGTCAGAAGCATTCAGCACTCTCGCGCGTACTTTTTGTGCCCCTGCGACGCGAACAGCTTCCTAATTAATGCAATAATTATTAGCACGAAAAGATTCGTATCGTCTATACGTTATTTTCTTCGTCTAGGGTATAGGCAAATGCTTGTTTTTCTATTTTTTTTCTTCTTCGTTTCTTCGTTTCTACATCTTTGTTTCTTTTTCATGCGATTTTTTCACCCGACTTCATCTGGCCAATGAGCAGTTTATAGTTATAGATGTGTCGAAGTCGACTGCGAGGGCATGTATATGTAAGAAACATAAAATGTCTGCGAGAGACACGCACAGGAGAAGTGTTGAGAAAGAGGGAAACAGAGAGAGAGAGAGAGAGAGAGAGAGAGAGAAACTGCACGTATGAGGGGAAATCAATTCCGTACAGTTGGCTTTCACCACGAGTGCGCTCATGCAGAGTTACGATCGTCCGGAAATCCTCCGAAGAATTATATACGTATATTCGCGAACGTGTGTGCGAGTCTTTTGTGAGTAAGATCCCTTTTGCGATTTCGCTAGCCAATAAAGAACGACTGCACTACTACCTATTAAATATCATAGTGTTCCACTGCTTACTACAATATCGCGTATGGAACATCAAGGGGAATTCTGTACCGAGAAGCAGCGCATATTCGTGTCACTAATTACAAAATTATCGCTCCACAGCTTTATACGATTATCGTGTGTAAACTATATAAGCACACGAATATATATATCTATACGGGACACACGTGAGAGCTCAGAGACGCGTCGTTGCTTCTACGATAGAGTTAATGATTTTTCTTATCGCAACTTCGTATCGATTCTCGACTTGCTAGGTTCGTGATTTTTATCTCGAAAAAAGAAAAACGAAAAAAGAAAAACATTATCGAATTGCGATTAAAGAATTTTTTATCGATCATGGATCGACGATAGTCCATCGGTTGATAATTTTATCACGATTTTGGATTTTTATTGATTTTGATATTGGCAAATTTTTAAAGAACGCGAGACAACGGTAGGAGGTTAGCGGTTGTTATAAGTTACGAAACAGCTTTTTTTCGTCCTGTCGGCTATCTCGATTATTCACACTCCTCCCTCTTTTGTCTCGTGTTCCATAGTAATTAATCAGATCATTAAAGTCGGGTCGGGAGCGCTCACTACGCCGACCGAGAGAAAAGCGATAGGAGAGAATCGGGTGTACAACGCGAGAGAGCCGCAAAACGCGACGGGCATACGCCGTTACGCGATTGTACTGGAGCGATAGGTGGGCTTGACTAATGCGACTCTCGCTGCACCTTGCAAATTGGCCGGGAGAACCAACGGACCCTACCGCTCTTCTCCGACAAACAACACACTCCGCGAACGCTTTTGTTGGCCACTACGAGAGCAATATATATGAAGGAAAGAAGAAAAAGTTTGTCGAATCGGGAACGCGATTTGGGACAGAGAGAGAGAGAGAGAGAGAAAGGCTTTGTCCACCTTGCCGCGAGCGATTTTGCGTTCGCCTACACCTGCCCTTTCCTTCTCTCTACATGGCGCCTTCGTTTTCAAATACAATACAAAAAAAGAACATCAGAATTCATCAATCACCGGAAGTATTAATAATTATTCACGCTCTACATGATTTATAAAGGGTTACCAGTCGATATGAATGAAATTTTTACGAGATAAAATTATCCGCACTTTTTTTCATATTTTTCTGTTTAGTCAGTTTAGTCTCGACCATGTAATATACGATCGAGTCTCACGTCGCTGAGGAGGATCCCGCGTTTTCCTTTGGTACAGCAGTTAGCAGGACCTCGCAACTCTTCCCCTTCTCCACCTTCCGGTGTCTCTGTATCGCAGGTTAGGTACGAGGTAAAATATCTAATCTGCATGTGGTTACGTTTGACGCGCGTCTCGATGATACAGGCGTGTCTCTCTTCGTCCGGAGCTCGATCTTTCCCGTTACGACGACCGAAATCCCTCTCTCACCGCTTTGAGTAAATCGAATTTTCCATACGTGTAATAGATACGTGTATAACGCGATGCGCGTATACGCGAGACCAGAGCGGCGAAGGTTCCCTTTAATCTTCGGTTTTTCTCGACGCGGGTGTATATAACCCGATGAGTCGCACGGTCACGTATACGTGGCAGTGTGTCTTTGCCTTTGACACTCTAATGTTCTACACCTTGTCAATAATTTCAAAAAGTAACGTAAAAAATGAGAACAGTTATCTTTTGGCTTCGACCGAGAGTAAGAAGATTATCCCGAGCTGAAAATTAATCAAGCTTCTTGATGTTACATCAGGGTCGTATCTGACATTGATAAGGCATGCCTGATCTGGTTAGACGGATTTTAGTGTAGCGCAAGTTTTTAACCTCACTTAAATCCCTGAAAGGGATGTCGAATTTTGTGAAAAATTTTGTGATTTTGGCAATTCCGCTAATCGTTACGAAACGATCGTTGATCATTTTTGTTCTGCCAAAAGAAAAAACTTGTCCCTGGAAAGTTCTTAACATTTTTAAAAGATTTAACAGCATTCCCTTATTTTTATCCCCGAACCAAATATTTTGTTCCCTAATTTCCCAATCTCTAAACAAGATTGTTCGTTAAAAAGAAAATATTCTTACCTTACCATTTCAAAATCGAGATTTTACTGCGATCGACTGTAAAGAAATTTTCTCAAATCTGAAAAAAAAATGTTATAGCGTATTTAGCATGAAATGCCCTATACGTGTAAAATACGAAGTTAAAGCAGCACACGTTGCCGGGATAGGTATTTTCCAATTAATTTTTTTCCACCCCAGTACTCTCTTCGGTCTTTTTCGGTGGAGAAGAGGCGAAAATATAAAAAGAGCAAGTTTAAAGAACGCGTGCCGCTTACTCTCCTGAGATATCGACAGGGTGTTGGTATTGTGTTAGCGTTCTTCGCGCGCGGCAATGAAAAGAGACTTGGAAAGAAAGATATAGGTACATACACATATATATATATATATATCTATATCTATGGCAAAAGAATATATGAGTGAAAGAGAGTCGTGGTTGGATATATAGTGTCCTGGGCCGAAGATCAATCAGTGGCGGTCTATAATTAACGAGTTACGGCCGCGCGCTCTGCCCGGTGTGGCTGTCCCTCTGTGTGTGCGTTTGCCGTTCGAGTTCTCTTATGAGCCTCGGGTCTTTGCATTAAGACGCGGCTTTTTGTGTCACTCTCGTGTGCACCCTCTCCTTCTTCCCCTCTCTCTCTCCCTCTCCTTCTCTATACGCCTGAACGTAATTATCTCTCGAGCAGAAGAGAGGTAAAAGCACAAACGGACGGACAGCCTCCTTGGCTTTAGTACTTTGCGCTCGAACTCTCATGCGCGCGATTCGTATGGCTCGAGTACATCACCAAAGTGCATCCCTCTTCGTATACGGGGTGTGCTATTTTCATATTTGCACCCGGTTATCATAGGAATTATCGAAGATACGAAAAAAATAAATAAATCACGTCGGAACACCAAAGGGTTTTGACTCGTCGTCACGTGGCAATTAAACAAAAACAAAGAAAACAGAAAAAAACTTCAAAGTGTTTTTTAAGTTGAATCGTTAATGTTTTTAATGAATTATTATAATTCCAGAAGATAGCTTTAGAGAGAAGAGCACTTTTGTTCCTGAAAAAAACAACTCGCTTAGTCAGAGACAGAGACGATACGAGTAAAAGGAGGACACCCTGTGTCGTCCATCGTGCATCTACCGTGCTTTCTTTCACTCGCCGCTTCGATTGGTCATTCTCGGTATTTATACATATATATATATATATATATATATATATATATATATATATATATATATATATATATACATGTCTGTGTTCATATATACATGTACACATACACGTAAGCGCATGTTATTTATATATCATCATAACATGTTGGTTTTTCTCGTTACCCCGTCGCGAGAAGACGCCGCGCCGCCACGCCAAAACTGTATTTCACTCTCTCTTTCCCTCTTGCCCGTTTTCAGTGACCATATAACGACGTATAGAATCGTAATTAGTAGGCGTGAACGCACGCCCACCAGACACCAAAGCGAGAGACTGTGAGCCCTGAGAGCTCTGCGTGTCTCGCGCTAAAATCGTTTAAGGCCCACGTCGCTACCGTGCTACCGATGCTGCTATACACGAGCTTCTATGTATATATACATATAGACGTATCTATACAAATATATCTATATATATACGAGCGGCACAAGCCCTAAGATACGAAGCCCGGTGTTTCGTATTTGCGCGATTGAGACGCCGCCGCGCGCTTTTTAACAGCGCACGTAGAGTCCAGCGGCGAATCTTGAGAAAACGCGAACGAGCTTTTTAGACTCGTCCGTCGTTCGATTATATAAAACTGCGCGAAATCGCAATCGTGGTAAAACATAACGACCGAGGATAATTTATTCGGAATGTGCCGGATGAATTTTTCCATTTTTTTTTTTCATACATTTCTCATGAAAATATCGGGTCAATTCCATTTCGAAAAGTTTCTATCGATCCTTATTAACAAATGGTTTTAAAATGACTGCGAATGAAAATGGAAATTTGACCAACATTCGCGTATATTAAATTCGCTACGAAGACGAACCTAACGTGGCACACGGGACAATGAGACGTCCGATGAAGTCGTCGAGTCGCCAACTGTCATGCATGAGTGACTTCACTCCCTTCGTTTTTGCCCTCAGTTCACTATATTAATATATACGTATATATGTACGTACAATAGGTAGGAAGAACTTGCTATAATCTGCCGTTGTGGCCTTTATTACTGGCGCAAGTCCATCTACCGCCGTTCTGCTCGAACCGCGGCATTCATCGTATATGGGACGGTTACAGATCATTATCGATACGAAATATATGTATATATATGTCGGCTCGATGCTATACTTAAATATATATATATATATATGTCTACTTAAGGAGAGCATCGCTCGATGGTTTCTCGTGTGCGACTAAGGCGTCATCAGGAACGAATATTATGGGCAAAAGACGTGGTAACGAACAGTTACTCTTATAACGCCTTGATTGTCGCGATTGTGACAAAAAAAATGACGGGTATCCGCCGGAAGTGACTCCTTCCTCTCCCTTCTTCCGTAGAGCTTAGCAATATAAAAGGCCTTGCTCTCTCTCTCTCTCTCTCTCTCCCTCTCTCCGTCTGTGTCTTTCTCCCTCCCTCTCTCTCGTCTTCTCGTTGTCACTCCGAGTGACACACGCACACACCTAGCTCTACCTTCATTATTTTGTAGTTAGCTTTTTTCCTCTTCATTCGACAAGAGAGTCGACACTTGTATTTCGCCAACGCAACCTTGTCTTGATTCGTTATTCGTTCTTTCTCACTCCATCTCGCGCGGATCTCTTTTTTTTCTCTTCGCATCGAGGATGATTCGCTATTTCGTTGCGATATACGCGCGTAAATGCAAAAGCCTCGGGAACAACTTCGACGGTGAACGGGTGCAGGGAAAACACTCGTGTACACATGCGAAGCTATATAACTGTATATATGTATTATATATATATATATAGATTCCGTGACTCACTCGTTTATATGTACGATAAAGTATAAACCTTACGCGAGACCGTATCTTACGCTCGTTTTGCTCAACCGAGGGCCGCGAGTGTGTGTAACATCTGCTGCGGCGAGCGGATCGAATTGTCCGGCAAATGAATCGATCGTAGTTACAGATTTGGTCGGCAATAACGCGTATAACAAAACACATAATATATTACGAAGGTACGTACAATAAAAATTGAGTCAACGAATTGAAAGAAATTCGTATATAAATTATTAAATTTATTTTCGGGTCAACCAAATAATTTCGATAATTTGAAATAATTTTCTCGAAATAAAGTGAGAGATAAAATTTAAAAAAATATATTTAATTCGTTAAATAAAAGTAGAACGATGAAATAACGATCGATAATTGGTCTTGACGATTACGGTTGTTCGTAAAGAATTTCGGCTTTTTTTTCTCTCGTTTCAGAATCATTATCTCTCGTGTCGTTAAATAATTTTTAATACGTTTTAAATCGCACCATTCGATACTCGTCACTGATTCACACAGTGAACGTAGTAGCTCTCTCGTTCTTGCCTCGTTGCACGAATCGAAATACAAATGTACTTTTTTTTGCAACAAATGTTCTCTCGTTGTATTACGTACGAACCACCGTAAACTCGAATGAACCCTAATTGGCTGCAAATATACGATTCGCGAAACGAGAATACGATATAATGATTAAGATTCGCTCATTAGGCTCGCAGAGTAGCGATATATGGCTCCCGATTCGGTGGACGAAGACGATGATTCGTGGAAACGCCCGCGGGAAGGAAACGTCTATATGTATCTATATATCTATATCTCCATACATACCATATATATATATATATATATATATATATATATATATATAGGTACAAGTATGTACAATACCGAGTGAAACTCATAGAAACGTTACGCTCGAAACGACTATGGGACGAGCGTGTGGCACTCTCTGCGATGTTTGTATCACGCGTACATATACACGTACCTATATATAAGTGTATAGTACGATTTAACTCTGCTAGTAGTATACATAAATCATTCGGCCGCGGAGTGCACGCAGCGCCGCGTTGTGTGTGCTCCGAACGTTCATCGTCCATATACATGTATATATGTATATATGGGCTACAGTAGCCACGGTATACAGTCGCAGTTGCAATTGTTATGCTAACTACTCTCGCCCAGTATCTGCTCTTATATAGTCTATGTTTCCTGTCCGACCACCTGTTACCCTTTCGAGAGATCCGCCGGACCCGCTGTAACGCACCACCTACACTATCACTCCCCTTTTCCTCCCTCCCGGCACTACAACCGGGCCTCGCGCCCTTGTTCGACGAATGGCCACTTCGGATTGACACGTACAATTCAGAGTTGCCCTGAAAATCTTCTCGATCTTAACCGGGTCGACATCATTCGTTAGTAGGAGAGTTCGATCGAATGCTGGAGTCTCGATAAGAGCTTATGTCTGGCTTTGGGTTTGTAGGAAGGAAATTAATTCAATTGATTTAACGTATTTATTGAAAAGAAGGAAAAACTACATTGTATATTCTCATTTTTAAATTGTGTGGATTTCGTTTGACCGTCGAACGTTCTCTGTACACGATGGCGTATATGAACGTGAAAATGTAAAGCCTCGGACACGCAGATACTTATAAACTGCCCTCGTTCTGTCAAAAACTGGGAAGGTTCTTTGACGACGATAAAAATGCCCATAAAAAGATACACGTTAAGATCGTCCAGGGAAACAAATGACTGTCGGTTCGATCCCATATAGCGTGCATATATATCTATATATTTAGGTATACGCGGGGCTTTTAATTGCAACACCTGCCCGTGGCAACGAGCTACAGACCCTTCCTTCCCCTTGCTCTGTTATACTGTGCCAATGCACTGAAACAACGCGACGGGGTCGATAACGCCGTTCCTTATACCCGAGTCTCTCTTTCTCTCTTTCTCTCTTGATATATATATATATGTATATCGTGCCATCACAGCTGCTCAGATCGGCACACTCTATCGATCGGGGTCGATACCCGAGAGAGATAATAATTTACGAACGAGAATATACATTGAATTAAAGTACCCGTGACGTTGAAATAGAATATAATACTTTATTCTATATTAGTAGCCTCCGGCGCGGATCTCATAAATTGAATATTAATCTAAGATTTTGACGTTGCGAGTGTAATAAATTTAACATGCGTGCTGACCCAACGGCGCGGATCGTTGAATTGTTTTATCATTTTTGTTCCACGGGGCATATTGGTTCTCGAAGCGACGACAAATGGGCTTGAGTTTAGCGATCAGTGGAGACGATCAATTTTGAAAAATTACTTTCTTTCTTTTATATTGGTTGGATTTAAATAATGATGTATATGTAAAAAGAAAATTATCGGATAAATTAAATTAGACAGGGATATTTGAATATTAATATTTTATTCGTAGCCACTAATCATCGAGTCGATATAATTCATTTTCATCATTCCGTGGGAAATAACCGGTTGGCTTCCAAATTGTACCGGAAAGGTGTCTTTATTCCGTATAACGATGACGGATTTTTATTTTCCCGAACTCTGGGCTCCATCAAGCACAGCGTTGCACGCACCTTTCCTACATTGTGGGAGTTCTATGCGTGCTATTCAGATGGTAACGCAACATTTCTAAAATTATCAATCGAATCGAAGCAAGAACAAAAAACGATTTTATGTTTTTCCCATAAAGTTCTCCTCGATACTAAATTTTTCTTTATCACAAAAGTTTAGCTGGAATAAAATTGTGTATATAAATCAGAAAAAGATGGAGATCTTTGTTCCTTAAATTTACTCCTCGATCGTCCTTCAAATATTTTCAATTTTAATTACAGAGATTTTTCGATCGTTAAACGATTATCGGGATTTATAATTATTAATACGAAAAAGCCGAGAAGTGTACCGAAGAAAAAAGTGCCGTGATTAAATGAAATGAGTCCTGTATCGTCGCGTAGATATATAGATGCGTGTGATCGGTTGCGTGTAACATCCGTTCGCGTGTTATACGCGTATACGATTGGTTCTATGGGAATCCGACAGCATTGACGGGACCCGTTTATTAACCTACTTAGATATCCGATTGCCCGTCCGTGAGCTTCTCGACAGATGGAGATATTCTCGAGGATCGAGCTAGCAATTCATCATATACACACAATATATATCCCTCCCTGTCTTCGAAACTTATGGGAAACGTAGGGAAGCATTATGAATTATATTTGGGTTCACGGCTTCTTCGTATTTCTGTTCTTCTTTCATTTTCGACGTAATTCGATGCTTCGCCACGAGTCGAACAAATTATTGTTCCTGTCATCAGCGAAAAAGTGAAAGAAAGGACCGCAAGGTCACCGTCGTAATGAATATTATTTCCAACTGCAAAGTGGAATGATGTATTTTGTGTATTTTTTTTTAAGACCGAAGTTAACGTATTCGAAGAAAATTATCGTGAATATTATTCGGAATAAGGCAGAGCTCTGATTACGCGATAAATTGGATGTAATGAGTGCTAAATTGCACACCGTAGCATGCATCAGCGAAAGAGAGAGAGAGAGAGAGAGAGAGAGAGGATAGTCATTATATTTGTACGACTGTTTTATATTGCCTGTCCGAGGGAACTGCCGAAGTTTGGCAGTTTTCTTAACTCGAACGCCCACGACCGAGAAGTAGCAGTCGACGATTCGCTTCACAGCGAAGTTCTTCGTCGAGCGAGCTGTGCGCACGAGGTCGCCATTCTTTTATGCAATTCTTTTTCTCTCTGTTTTAATCGAAGATTGACAGAGCGAATGCACGATCCAAGTTTCCGTCACGAAGAAGCCGTGATTTTTAATACCGTGTGTCGACCGTACTGTTCGCCACACGCAGATCCTTAATTGACGTATTTTTCTTTTTCCTTCCGCAACTATATACATACGTCGAAACAAAAAAATCTAGCGCCTATTTTTAATTAAAAGTCGATCGGACGTTTCTCGACGATGTAAAATTAACATCGAGACGATCGACGGAACGCGTATGATATTCGTCGGTATTCGTTCTCGCGTATGCAATAATTTACATGTATAATCTCGGAGTCATACGCGTAGGGATATACCGATAGCTTGTAGACGTTATGTGTTTCATGGTCTGGTACGAATATGCGTCGTGCGAGTGAAAGGGGCCAGTAGTGACGTTCTCGTCATTGTCGCTCCCTCGAGAGTCCTGAGGGCAATGGCGACGGCTATGGCGACGACGACGACGACGACGACGACGACGACGTCGACGACGACGACGACGGGACAACGGACGAGTGCAACGAACGATCCTTGTGTGCACTGTAGAAAATACCTCACGAGGGATATCCCTTGGAGGCCACAACGAACGAACGAACGAACGGTAGCAACCAGCGAGCCAGCCACGCTTCTATCGTAAACCCTCATTATCGTTGTAATTATCATGCACGGGATATAACGTGAAACGGTGGCGTGCCGGAATGCACTGAAGATCGCCCTTGCACCGGGCTAATCCCAATGCGCATGAATAAATTACATGACTAATTTGATGAAGAAAAAAAATACATGGCTACCTCTTCCACCATTGCCCACATAAAAATATATACGTATATTAATATGTATATATATATGCTCGAAACGAAAGGGAATTCCGCGTGTTCGGCTTGTATATATATATATACGTCCTACATATCTGCGATAAGCGTATAAATATTGCAGATCTTACGGGACGTATTATGATCCTCGAGCGATTTCAACCAGCGTTCGTCATACACGTGTAAGTGTGTGTAATCCGCGAGATACTAATTGAGTGTCCGAGAATGATTAATTCATGGAAATGAGCTCGGCGACGAGCAAATATGTGTCCCTTGTTTGACAATTCTTACGTTTCTATAGTTTCGTATAGCTATATTATGCGAACAGATTGTAAAAAATACTGCACGCTGTATCTTGGGACAGAATCGTGATGATAACAGGCTGGATAAGTTAGAATTCCACGTATCCAGGAAAACGAGGAAATTCGTCGAAATTTTCAACATTTGCGTTTAAAACTAATTCTTAGAATAAAAATGTATTTATTCCTACAAAAAATGAATTTTCCATAGGAAGAAAATATGCCCAGATTTTTATAAACCCTTCGAATATTTATCTGAGTTATTTCAATTTAAAAATAAATCGTCGAGTTTTGAAAATATTCACTACTTATTATCCCCAGTTCTTTATCGAAAATATTAACTTCGCAATACGTTGGAACGGGTATACAATAGAAAAATTGCAGAAACGTTCGTGATAAAATTGTATAGTACCTAGACTTTTGTAGTAGCAGCAATTTTCACCAAGGATCGAATAGCTCGCGTGCTATGACGTATTCGTGACCATGCAGATAACGAGATCGATTTTTATAAAGCTCGAAGGCCAAGAAACATATTACCGGATGTGTGTATATATTCTCGGAAGAATTGAACGAGATCGAGGAACTCGATTCATTCGAGAGAATGGGGGAGTGAGGTTGGCGGTTTGCAAGGGAGTGGGTGGCGATTTATAATATAAAATAGAGAAGTATACAATTAGAAGCTCCGCTGCCGATAAAAAGCTCGCGATGTTGCGAGGGAAGGTTTGAATTTGAGTCTGATTATGCATCGCGTCTCGTGAGTATAACGGCAATGATAGTATGAGTGAGCGGGCGCGAAAACGCAAGGAGTATATAGAAGCGCAGTGTTGCAAAGCCTCAAAGCTCGCAGCGTTGTTTGAGGAGAGAAGGGAGAAGGGCTGGGTGGGTTAGGGCTCATGGTATCGTTTCTCTTACATAAAGACGTCAAACTCTACAGGACCGACGAAACTTTCCTAATATATCGTGGCCATTACTGGTACAAGCCTCCAGACGAGACTTGCACCCTCCAGCTCCGTTCTGTACTTGCTCTCTTTCTCTCCCGCTCTGTTTCTTCCCTCTAGGTTTCTCCCTTTCTCCCAAAAACACGAAATACAACGTTTCTCTCTTTCTCCGTTGTAATACGCTTGGTCGCGCGTAGAACTTTGTTTATCAAATAAATATCGTTACCAGCAACCGAGATAGCACACGGGGAGCTTCGTACGTACAGTCGTAAAGCTTCGCTTGTTTCTAAACCGGGCCTCGTGTCAGCTCGACCACCCAACGAAATGTAGAGGCGCGCAACATCTCGATGCGCTCTTGAGTCATCCATCGTCGAACGGGAAACCAGAGACGACCACCAGCGGGATAACATCGATATACGCTTCACCAAGAAAAATATTTGTTTATGATAAACCGTAGCTAGATTTATAGGCGGATAAATTCTCCGCTGAACTACTTTATCATTTTCGTATCACGAATCGGTGAATTGTGATGTATCTTGTAGATATTGGTTGCAATATTAGATTTATAAAAGTGAGAATTAAGTTAGATCGAGATACGATAAAACTCGGCTCAGCTTCAGAAACATTGTTATACATCAAGGAACATGTAAGTTATCGTAGAACACATCACTGCCGAACGTTATGAATATCCGTATCCACGCCGAGTTCTCGTAATACTCGAAATAAAAAAAAGAAGCCGACAAACGATACATGCATAATAATCAATATAATAACACGCAATTATATCTTGAAGTGCGATATATTCGAGAGGCAGTGATTTACATCGATTGTTCGTCGTTAAAAACCGACTAATTACAAGCGTACATACATACGTGTGTATGTTCACATATACATATAGGTATATGTATATTTAAACGTAACAACGAGGTATATAAATGACGATGTGCGTGTGCTATAGCTATTCCAGTTGCAAGCGATTTTCACCTGCTACTCGTACAGCAAATGTATCTTGTGCACTAGTCGATACCTATTATACGTATTACAAGCCATATATAACAACGGTCATCATCTTGGCGCGAACGTTTACTTCCGCTCGGCCCCGTCTCAACCCTTTACCACTGACGTTTCGCTCCTTCGCGTTTGGTATATGTATATAGATACGCATGCATATGCCTCGTTTCTGTATCGTTGATTCTCGCTCGAGTGTTACGTTGCCTCGGCCGATGACGGTCTTTTCCTTTTTGTTGGCGCGCACGGTCTCATCGGTTTGTACCAAGACACACGACGTTGCGCGAGTCTAACACGGACGATCATCCCGCGAGGTTCTTTCGAAGCTGGCGAGCTATTCGAAGGTTCTCTCGCGGGCTTTACGGCCGAGCTACGGCAAGAGCGTTTCGAGTAAGCGGCAATAATTGCGAGACGATAACCAACGTCGAGTCGTTACCATCGGCATTAGAACAAGTTTCCGTGCGTTCGCGAGGGCTCCTCGAAGATTTAGCTCGACGCTCGAATACCCGGTGCTCCAAGCTCAAGCGGTCGGAAGCGAAAACACACCCTGCTCTATATACATATCGCGTTACGTACTCGAATATACCTCGGTAAACGCACGAACCAACTTCATTTCGTTATCTTTCTCTCCCCTTCCTGCGTTGATGACTGGTGTTGCCTCCACTACTCATGAGGAAACAATGGCTGTACGGGTACCGGCTCGGCAGCAGCGCGAGCTTCGCCGATGGATAGGTGGTATCCGTTTTATTGCCACGTAAAGACCCCGGGCTCTCTAGCATAATGTAGTTCCTACCCGTAACTCGGGTAGGTAGGTATTGGTGCCGTTCCCGTTGTTGTTGCAGTTCGTGCCACGGCCGCGGTTCTCCCGCCTGCCGGTGGGTAGTGGAATATATAGAAAACCGTTTCCCCGTGCTTCGAAACGGACGCGCCAGATGCGTTACGACTATGGCGAGTGGCGAACGGCCTGTCAATTATTGAAATGAGCTAATTATCGTTTTCTCGGGTAAGCTTCGCGTACGGCACAATCGTGTATGTACGCTTGTGTGTTCGTCCCTATACGTGTATAAAATGAAGTGCGGTACTAACACAAGCGCGCATTCAACATCGACGGACAGCTGCATTCGCCATCCACGCATATGATGATGCTTTACCGTCTCGTTCTCGCGCCACACTTCGACTCAGTGCATCTATGAAAACATGCATACTTATGTACGGGACATCGTCGCGTACATTAGCTCACACTCTCGGGAACGTGTGTATGCGCGCGTTTGCATGTTACTGCTCATCATATCCTGGCAAGCAGGTAGCGCGCGCGTGCTCCTCCCTGTCGGACGTGTCATTATCCTTTAAGAGACGTGTACCTCTTGCCCTTCTCGCGCTTCTACGCTGTACATCTCCATGTGAAGATACGTTTATACATACAGATATATATATATATATATATGCATAGATATTACGTTCGAGAATCGTTCTTATCGCTGCCAAGCATTCGTTATGTAGCCCGTCGAAACGAGAAAGCGAGAGCTCGTACCAACGCAGAGATGAGTTTCGACGTTTTCTCGTCTCCCTTATACCCGTAATGTCATGGAAAATGTACTCTCGCAGAAATATATTTAAGTGCCAGGTACACTTTACGGTACCACACCCTTCGATAAACGCTGCGCAGGAAGGTTTGCATAGTTGCGGTATACTACGATGGATAATACTCTAATTGTCCGAATTGTTCTTTGTTCTAAGTTCATTGAGGATGTCGCTGTTCAGGGCTCTGTTAGTTGCATCCTTCCATTAAACAAAAATACTAATCACTCTTCGTTTATCCCATCACTGGTTTAATATTAATATAAATCCGTATTAATCGTGTTGGGAAATGTTCCAACATTATTCGTAATTATACATATTGATAAACTTTGCAACTCTGTTCACTCCGTTTCTCTGACCTGAGCCAAAATGTTCGTGGACTTTCGATACGATGATCATCAGCGCGTAAGTCCGATGTGTTGGAAGTGCAGAGATCGTGCGTCGCTACAAAAGTGCAACGAAGAAAGGAAACGATGCAAGAGATACCGGCGAAGGAGGAGGTGAGGGACGTGGGAGAGAGATGAGAAAGGCATAAGAGGGCTTGCGAGGTTTTCCGAAACGGAAAATTGGTTCCGTAGAACGGAAAAGGAGTATACGCGACGTCAAGGAGATAAGACCCCCGAAGAGCGCTCCCGGTTAGCTGGATAGCTAATGGAACGAGAGAAGGGAAATGGAGGAGGATGGAGAGCTTCGCAGCTTTTCCCGGTTCAGCTTCCTATCCTTTTGCTCCGCTGTACTGCTTTTCACTTCTCACTCGCTCAGGGCGCGCGCTCTACCGTTCGTTCGCTTTCCGGTTTATCCGCGGAGTGCAGGATCCTTAATAGAATACTCGATGAATGTATTTCTCTTAAGGAGCGAGAGGGCAGCAGGAGCACCACCAACCCGCCAAGCGCCCTTCCCCTGAAAATATCATAGTTGTAGAAGTAGTGGATAGGTTGAAGGTGGAAGATTCTGACGCGGATGCGAAGCTTCGCACACAGCCAAAAGATCGACTACCGGGGGCTGTGGAGCAGCTCTAGAGCGCGAATATCCCGGAGCTCTTTTAGAGAACCTTGGGATGGACGAGTCCCGAGCACAACGATAAATCTGTGCTTAGCCGCGACAATGGACTGGAGTCCTCCTGCTCTCAGCCCCCCGTCTATCCGTTGTCTCTCTGGCTTCTCTTCTGCTCTCCGCGTATAGCATGCTGCTCTTTTCACTCTCTCACTTTCTCTCTCCTCTTCCCTTCTCTTCTCGCCCCTGTACATGTACTTCGCTTTCCCTGCTTTCGAAAAGAAGGGGTTAAGCCACGTTCCACGAGTGTACGGTGTATATACTATGGTCCATGTTGCAACTATAGCTTCTTATAAATGGATCACCCTCAGCTTCCTATGACTCGTCCCTTCCCCCTTCTCCACCTCTGCAAAGAAAGCTAGCACTACGTATTAATTTGCAAGGGAACGAATTTCCGGCTTCTCGCATAGCGTGGTTGAAAGAGCTCTGCCATTATAACCTCGTCGGGCGAACGAGAGGTCGAATAACAGGCAAGGAAACGTTTAAACCTTGCAGCAAAAGAAACAAGAAGAATCGAAAAGACGTATAGTTTCTTAAACATAAGATTCAATATTTGAACAACAATCGAACGCGTCCAATCTGGCCTGACTGGCAAACTGAAAATCTGAACTACGTCAATAGTTGGAATAATTAATTATCCTGCTTTGTGTTTCGTTTGAATCTTCCTCCAGTAGTTCTTATTCCATTAATTGCCATCGATGAAGAACCAGAAATGAACCAACTGTAAAAACACTTGGTGGAATTTTCATGATAATTGAGTAATAATTGATTATACATCAATGTGCACAAAATCGGTAGCGATGGTGGATTAAAAAATAACACTCAAGAGTGCCCGTATAAGAGTATACTCGTGTATCGCACACAGCTCAATCACTGCTACCGCGTACGTGACGACGTGCGCTCGACCTAGCCAAGGTCGGGGCTGCTCCGCGATCCACATTCTACATGTTCTTGTCTTATCTTCGCTGATCCGTGGCAGCAAAGACGGAGCGAGGAAACAGAGCAGAGAAGTGGACGGTAAAGAGGCAGAAGGTATACAGCAGGTAGCAGGTGATCCCCTCTGGTCCGGGTCTGGACGCACCGAAGCTGTCGGCACAAGGACGCGGGAATACCTGCGCAGAAGTAAGGAGGCGTATAGGCACGATGACACCGAACCAACGACATTTTCTGGATACTCACGTAAGAGCAGGTGAGGAAAGGAGAACGGCTCGAGAATTACCAATGGCATTCGAGGAAGCAAGACGGAGGGAACAAAAGTGCGTACCGCTCAGATGTACAATATGTGCAGTATTTATACTCGTACTTGTGCGTGTAAGCGTACGCAGTGCGACAACTGCATGTGCGGGCATGTCCAACGATTGACACGCCTGTGAGTGTAATTCTCGAGGTCCTTGACCTTGGAAGAAAAATCGCTATGAGTGTGTGGCCCGATAATTCGGAAGATGGAACGCAGAATATGCTACATCGTAGTCACCAATTCCAAGAAAACCTAGAGGAAAACCCAATCAAAAGAAATCGATAAATATTGGTTATCTTCCAGATGGATCGAACACTTGAAACATTTATTATTTTTATTAATGTACGGTTGTATATTAATATCGATGTTAATTAGAAAAATGTCAGGAATCATTGACAAATAGTGCATGAACCAGAATAAAATGTATTCCGGGCAGGTTCGATTTGAAATGAATATAATCGTGAAAATACCGTAAATTTCATCACCTGCTGTTAAAGACGCAGGTGAAGACCGCCGTCATAATACTAATCGCTCCATCTATATCCCATGAAAAATTGAACAGCATCTACTCGCAGTTCTTATTCATTTCGAGTGTAGGTCTTTAGTACCGGACATCCCAATAACAGATTGGCTTCAATCAAAACTGCGGTATGTCCAGTCACGTTGGAAAGAAGATTTGATGGGAAAATAAATTAGTCAATGTTTCGCGGATGAACAGGTAGACCTCGGAAAAGAAACTATTCTGCGTTTCAGTAGAGCGCGAACAGTAGTTGTCTTCTACGCTGGACGAAACGTCCATGATGAAACCGGTCGATGAGGTACGAGGCCGGTATGCAAGAGAAATGCCGTCAGCCGACCAGCTGATCCTGGGAACAACGCCCCAACGTGACTTCTTGCGGGAATTAGGCGCAGAGTCGCCTTGATTTAAGGCCGACAGAGAAGGTTCTCACACGATGCTGTGCCTCAGGGCAGCGGCCTTGTCCACTTCTCCTTCCTTCCATCCGCCTCTTCTTCCTCCTCTTCTTTGGGCTTTGCTTACTTCTTCTCACTTCTTTTATACCGTTTGGCTTTGTGCCAATTCGGCCAGTAACGAATTTACATCGGTCCTTTGGAAGATGGTACGGACTAAGACGAAGAGGGTTGAAGGAGGAAAGGAAGAGAGGTAACACCAAGAAAGACCGCGAAGAAAGCTCAGCGTTCAGTTTAAAGAGGATGGAGAATCGGTGAGGATGAAGAGCGATACTGGCATTGCGAGGACTTCTCGCTTTCTCTGTCTGGCTCTGTCTCTCGCTCTGTCTCTCTCTCTCTACCACCTAACCGCCCTGCCTGAGACGCGGCTGGGTTACAAGTTCCCAGCGCAGCCAAAGGCCTCCGATGCGTGTGTCGATTGGACGCTGGATTGTTCGCGAAATTCCTTCGATAGTATTCGATGAATCTATCGAGGCACGTCGTTGTCGCCATCCGATTCTGCTTCTGTTGGCGATGCACAAGCAGCTTCTCTCGCGGCTTCCTACTCGTTCTGGACCAACGGACTTCCCCGGTGGTATGCGACTTTCTGCAGTGTGTGTTCTCTCGATCTGAGACCGGCGGTGTCGTTAGGCGGAGTTCCTTTATGTCCATTGAGAGACGTTTCTGCTCCGATCGCGTCTACTCCCCTGAGTCATGGCGATGGCATAGTTCCATTTACACTTGCTGGGTAAAACTGTTTATAGAATTCTGGAGAACTTTCACTATGTGAACTGCTGACAAAGTAAGCTTCGGTCAAAGTTCTAATTGGGAATTAGAAAACGAGCATTGATTCGGTTTTCGTGCTTATGATTACTTCTGAAACTTTCACTCCGATAGTTCCCGTTTGTTCCAAAGGCCCGACTGCCCGCGGTAGAAAACTCGGAATATATTCCATTCTCTGGCCACTATGATAGAATATATATCGCGTATACCGCATAACGCAGATAGGTACACCAAGATAAACAGACAAATGGATAGAGATGGACAGGTTGAGATAAATTTTGCATCCTTTCTGTGACCACAGTATAGCATCCAGCGATGTGGGTGGTTCGTTGTCCAGGGCAGCGCCGTGGACGGGGAGGAAAACGTTTTGGAATAATTGCGATGAGCGTTTCGCGGGGTACAAAGGAGTCGCGCTCACGCCTCTCTATCCCCACCCCGCGACCCTTCTACCGATAGTACGCGCACGTTCACCGGCATGGGGTGTACGTTTCTACGCTTCTGTAACCTTTCCAACAGTGTGGTACGTTGCGAAGGGCTGATGCTGATGCGCGGCATGCTGGGTCGCGGGGCCCCTTTAGCGTTCAAACAAATAGGAAGTTTGTTCGCCGGGCACACAATAGGTGGAAACCGAATGATATGTCTAACTAAATACGTTACGGCGTGTATATTTGCCTATATATCGTATACGCCGAACACATACATAAGTATACTGAACGGCGTATACGTTCACATATATCGTGTGTATTGAGCCACCGGTATAGCGGTCGTATCAAAGGGAAAACCAAACCTTTATGATGGTTTCTGGTTCGCCTCGCGTCTCCGCAGTCTACCGTTTTCTCTTCTCCGTTTCTGTTATCTGCGGTTAATGTTATGTGTGCGCTTGTGGCTTCGTTGCCTATCTATACCCTCTCTCCAACCTCCTTGTGACCCACCCATCCGCCTTGATTGTCTCCCAATTTTATACCAGGGAATACATAGTTTGTCATTACTACATAGGGTGGATACTGATATCGTCTTAGAGGCACTTCGGCACCGCTGATTGACACCGGCACGAATGGGCACTCGGTATGCAACGCGGTTAACAGGTTTATAATTGGCATTCGTAGGAAAGAATAACCACCGGCTCGATGTTAACTGATCTTGCTTTGCTGAAAAACCGCCGTAAACATTCAGGGGGTTTCAATCATCTTCAATTTATACGAATCTCTCGCGAACACGGTATTTTCGAATTAGAGAACCTCGATATGGCGGATGAGTAAGCCATGCGTAGAGCGATTTTCCCTCGGAAACATCGTGGAATACATATGGCTAGTGCTCTTAATTATAACCTGTAAAGGTACGCGTTTCCTTGAACTCCTCTTCCCGATGCGCATTTACAGCCTGCGGTTCGACGACGTTTGAGCGTGTATTTGCCATTTTCAGCTTTATCTATCGAAATTAGTGGTAGGTAGCTCCTTACCCGAGTTCTCTTAATGATACGTAATGTGTATGCGCGTTCTTGATTTATAAGTCAGAAACTACGACCAATTGATATGTCAAAGGAAGCCCATTTACGCAGCCACGATAAATACCCTTTGGTTATTAACATAGTTTATAATAGTTTATATTTATCGATGTTCATTTTTTTGCAACTAGCTATATGGCAAATTTTATAGTCAACAATAACTGCGTAGGTTAGCTATTTCGCTAAGATACATGTGCCACTAAGTTTTAATTATTTTCGACTAATCCACGCAACGAAATACATTTCCATTGATCGTTGTCTACATCGTTTGGCACCCACATAAAAGTTCGATCCACCGACCGCAATAAAATGTGAAATTCTCAGTCGGTTCGATCATCGGCATTCACGACGTCGATTCATCGATCGATTCCCAACTTTGATCATCGCGGTGACCTCGATACTCACACAGGCTCACACATAGGCGCGGACGGTCGAAGACACGCGTCCCCGTGGGAAGCGGTCTCGTCGGGTCCACGGAGAGTCGTAAAGACGATTGAAAGGAATACGAAAAAATAAAAAGGATTGGACGAGAGATCGAGAGTGGCGAGGAGGTAGCTGCCGAGAAGAAATAAAATCAAATAGGAGAAGAGTCGAGAGGATGGAAGAGAGCAGTAGGGAGAAAGACCGGACAAATAGCTGGCGGGAGAGACGTTCGGTAAAAACGAGAACTTTGTGGCGACAGAGACGCGTCGCTCGCGGAGATAGCTCCTCACCCGCGGGACTTCGATGCTGCAAGATCCCTCCTGGCTTTGTCGGCGAGGTTGCTAATTAGTTTACTAAATTATCGACTCCCTGACGTATTCACAGCCACAGGACGAAGCTTATCCTACCATACGCTCCGTATCAGCGGATGAAAAGCAAAACGTGAAAACATTGACGCATCTACCTGTCATCGAGCATATGGCCGAGGTGTTGCGCTGCTTCGAGCGCAAATAAACTTCGAAATCGGCCGATTCGTTCGCGATGAACGAACCGGTGCTCCGTAAGAGTTGAGAGATCGAAGGCCGGGAAGGATGAAGAAGAAAGAGAACGAAGGAACGAACGCTTGGAAGTACGCGAATGTGCGAGTAGAGCAGAAAATCACGCTCATCGTCGAGTAACTTCGGGAAAGGGAAAAGGGGGGAACACTGAGATAGATACGCGAAGAACGCATCTGCCTGATCGGTGCGATAGCCGCCTTTCCAAGAGACAAATTAAGTTCCTGCTCGCTTCTCGTGAGTATGCGACCCGAATGAAACGATCGAGCAAACGTGCTATCGTTCGCCAGGTCGATTGCAACCACTTGTACCACTTCTTACGTCTCCCTCTTTCATTAGCCACTGAGCTCACGATTCATTATTGATAAAGACGACATCAAATTTACGGGCTTGGAATTCAACGGACGGGGGCAAGTGATAGTAAAATGTATGTCGTTTAAAAAAGTTTTAGCAAATAAATGGTAGGGAAATAAAAACATTAATCGGGACGGGTGCACAAACAAAATTTAATCTCGGTAATAAATAGCCGCTATGAAAAAATGGTTGCTCGATGTAAGACGATTGGTCCACAGTTTATTCGGAAAATAAAATTAGAAAAAGGGTCGAAAAGCAATGCCGAAGAGAAGTGGAGGGGGGAGGCGAGGTGGCCAAGCGAGCGCGTCCAACCGATGAAGTCCCTACAAGGAGAGGTATAATTTTTTAACGTTATTACATCGGCTGACTATCCCCTGTGCCCTTTTTTCTTCTCCACCCCCTCAACTGCCACCTTGTCTCCGTAGCGTTTCAACCCCTCGCCTTCCTTCCGCACCCCGCGTTGATTGGCAATTTCGCGTCTTGAATTTTTATCCCGACATCGCCGGACTCGTGCGACGGAGTACAACCCCTTCGTTTTTAAATTATCCGCGAGATTAATCAAGGCGTCATTTTTCACGTCCAATTTGCAATAAAAAGGAGAACTCGCGCGCTGAAGGGACCCGGAGGTAGAGAGAGGGGACGCGAAAGCGCGAGAGAAAAAGTGTTAGTACTGTGAGCGGAGTGAGGAAAAAAACGGGGGTGCGCGTATAAAATACTTCTGTATGTATTATATAACGATTCAGCAGCCGGCAGGCTCACAGTAGAGTAAACCTTATTCTTAATTGATATATTCTGAATTAATTAATCCTTCCAGGCGAACGGAGCGCTCACACCGTTTTTCCCCGAGAAAAAAAGGGTTCGGTGCAAAGCGCAATATAGGAGAGAGATAGAGAGAGAGAGAGAGAGAGAGAGAGAGAGAGATAAAGTCTTTCCTAGCATAGCGGCTAGGAGAGAGAACCCTTTCTTAATTAGAAGCAGTCGTAAATTTCTTTCATTGGACACTTTTTTTCTTCGATTATTAGCGCATACATCTTTTCCGACCCCTTTATTGGCTCTCTGCAACCCTTTTTTTATGCGGATACACCCGACATCTGGCCGACACCACACCGCGATGGAGTACCATTGTTCAGCCTCGCTTCTTTTTCTCATCTCGAGACTCGTGGAGACACCAGTGGTAAACGGGAGAGCGATTTATTCGATATAGGGGACGTTGGAGACGTAAGTTTGTCGTCTCAACTTTCTCGTGATTAAATTTTCTTATTTCTCACGATATATATATACATATATGCATATATGTGTGAGTGCGTACTTAATATAAATGATTGGTTTATTCGAGTTTCTCTAAGAGTTTTCGTCTAGTAGGGGAATTGATCAATCGTAACTATCAGTCATCGATGATGATGGACCTCGTCTATTATTACATTGATTAATTATCATGTGCTCTAAAGTGGGCAACCCGAGCATTCCAGAATTGATTAGGGACGTGGTACGACGTCACACGACTCCTCGTACATTGTAACGTACGAGGAATCTGCTTATTAGCAGTACAGATTTTGCTTTATAATTGCGAACGAGAAAAATGTACGTGATTCGCGAATGTGATAATGAAATAAATCCACGCCAGGTCAGAAGAGACGAAAGGGGCAGAAGTTCGATTCTCAAGGGGCTTGGTGGTACCGAAGAGGGGGACGAGAAGTAAGAGGAAGCCCTTAATAAGAAACGAGGACTTCCTTGGCACGGTAACGTCCGCAGGGAGTCGTCGAGAGTCCCAGAGACCAACGGCACACAAAGCTGCGAGAGGAGGAGCGAGAGCGCTCACACCGTCGGGAGTGAGACGCGTTGAAGCGTAGTAATTAAAAAATACACGGCGATAAAATAATATTGGCTACAAATTGAGTTATGCCGAAGGGGAGGGAGCATTCGGCTTTCTTTTTATTATTATTATTGTTATTATAAAACGTTAAAAGTTTACGAAACGAGGTGTACACTCCTTCGTAGCTTTCGTTATTTTGCAAATGATCTCTCTTCTTTCATTTGCCACGGCGTCAGTGATACTTCGTTTTATGCGGGGGTCTGCAGGTTTAACCCCTTAACGATGGAACTATAAAAGAAGACTTTAAAATGTACGAAATGTGGAGTACCTTTTGAGAAGTTTACGCACGAAATTTTTACAAAATAAAAAAACAATCTTGATTTCACTGTAAACCAATGAAATCCTCAAGTATTGTACAGTCCCGTACAAAAGTAGTGCGCTTGGAGCAAAACAAAATCAAGGTACACTCGTACATGTAAATAACGTTCAGAAATCGCTTGGATGGAGGCAGATGGATAAGAATTTCCATTATATTAATTAAGAATTATTATGACTCTTCTACCTCCGGGGAAAATCCACGAGGAGCAACGACATTTGGAATACCACTTTACCTTCGCATTTTACACCATCGCATGCTATGTCCGGGGCGCCGAGCTCGCACAGTCCTACTCGTTTTCAGACACAAAAGGCCGCAGAAACGTTATGCAAATACGAGCCAGCGGGAGAGGGAGAGGGGTAGACACAGAGACTCGGCGGTAGAACTTTCCTCCGATATTCAGGGAGTCGGAAATTCCGGCGCACCGGTTCCGTGAAAATCGACCGAGAGATACATAGAATAAGGTATACGGAGAGGGTACAAGAAGAGTATGAGAACTAAGTGAGAGAGAAAAAGGGAGAGAGAGAGAGAGAGAGAGAGAGGAAGCGAGACATCGGGATCATTTTTACCGAAATTAAATCGAAAATTAGACTCGCATTAAAATGCGCTCTCGATAGGAGGTACGCGCGAGAGCTCTCGCGTGGTTTGCCACTGGCAGCACACCAGCGAGGAAGAGGATCGCGACACAGGATAGGATTTCGGTCTCGTCGGGCGAAAACCAACGACGACGAGGGTCTAGGGGTTGTTCCGTATGCGCTTGGGAGACAGAGGGATATTCAGCTTCGGGATTTAACCGAAGGAATTTCTTGCTCATGCAAATCAGCGATTCGAAGCGAGTAAAAGAGAACAAGAGAAAGAGTCTCTCTCTCTCTCCCTCTGCTTCACTAAGGAACCAAAAAGGCCGTGGAATACGATATCTATAGATATACTAAATACATGTATACGTATATACTGCCGGATCGAAGGAAAACACCGTGAATTCAAGTCGAAGCGGAAGACGCGGTTTATATAGGGAGATTTGAGACAGAGATAAAGAGAGAGAGAAAAATATAGGTTCAGAAAATTGTACGAGTTAATCAGTGGCCAGTCAGGTGGAAAGAATTTTTCGAGTCCCGTGGAAGAATAAGAGTTTAAATAGCAGATTGTACCGTCTTCAAGTACAGTGTACACTATATATATATAGGACATTATGTATATTCCAATACATATCTACAGCACGAATCAGAGCGCATGGTGATTGCGGCGCAAGGACGCGCGTTGATGCTTCAGCACTGGGCTAAAAATGAAAAAAGTTCTCACGTACAATTACGTATAAATCAACGTGGTTAATAAGTAAAAAAAAAAGAATATACAGAAAGGGTTAAGGGTGTAGTCTCCAGGAGGAAAAGACTTGGAGGAGGGTTGATATAAAGGCGAGCAGTCACGAAGAGAAAGAGAGAATGAGGCGAGGGGATGCTTCGTAGAAAGGGCTATACTTCTGCACCGGCTCCAATTTATGATTCATTCCGTCGAAACGGCCGCCACCGTTGGCGTACGCTTATATCGCTATTTTACCGATCTGAATAATTAATTTTAATAACGAATTTTCCTCTCGCGTCCTTTTCCCTTTCCCTCTTGCTATCTGAAACACTGGCAAGCAACAGCACAGGGCTTTCGCTTATATCTTGAATAGTGTACATGTACATATATATAGTGTAGCTATTCCCTTTCTTCACCTCCGGTAGCAGTACGCGAAGAAGCGTTCTCCGTTTCTGACGTTTGACGTAAGGCTTCTATTGTCAGATATTATTTCGTGATATTCGTGTTACGTGGGAAATTTACGATTCTAAAATGACGCTACAAAGTCTTTTTGGACGAAAACGAGAAAAGTTGATTTTTCGAGGTTTCGCGATACTCATCGAAGATGATATTTTGCATTGTGGTGATATCTTGCATTTCGGTGAATTTTAATCGTATCTCAAGGTTTAAGGATCTACGTCGATCGTAAATTTCTTGAGAGTTGTATATCCAAGCAACCGCGTGGGTTGAATTTGTACAGTAACCGTAGGCGAATAGCTTTTGGGTCATGACTTTTTTCTCGCTCGGTCTATCGTCTCTTTCTTCTCTCACTTCTCTTCTTTTTACCAATCTCTCTCGCTCTATCTCTCTTATTCTCTTCTTCTCTTTCGCTGGTTTACGCAAGATCCCTTTGTCTTTGTGCAAACCGCCAAAATCAATTATAGAAGTTTCGTGCGGATGCTTTTATATTTCGCATTTCGCTTCAATTCGATAGTATTCACTGATCGCGAGAGAGACAAGTTGAGAAACGAACAAAGCAAGAACGAGAAAACGATGCGTTTTTTCTTTCCATAATTCCCATCGGAGATTCTACGTGAATTACGTAATTTATGAAATTTTCAACCGACCAAAGGGTGGATCTCACAGAGAAAGCGAATTTCTCAGAATTCCAGTGTTTAGGTATATGCGAGACGATTATGAAACGAGGGTCGAGAATATAGATGACGCGAATTATTATTTTTGTTTCAACTATTCTGAAGAACTGCATATCCTGTCCCTAAAGGCAAAGAAAAATATTAGCTCGCGATCGCACTTAAGTCTCACGAACTAACGTACGAATAACAAAATACACAAATTATTTGAAGGCACGTAACAATAAAAATAAAATAAAATATCTGCGCCGTATCAATGGATATTTATCGATTCCGTTCGATGCGATTTCCTCGCAGTAAGAGACGTGTAAATCCTCGTGCGTTAAACGTCCCCTCTCGAGGTATGCGAGAGTCACGAGAGCGGATGCCCATCGGTGCATCGGTGCGGTTGGACTGGGAGGGCGTCGCGAAGTTCCCTGGTACCAGCTCGGATATATTAAGCGGAGGCGGGCAAAGCTTTGCCTGCAGTTCCACCAGCCACGTGGACACACGGCGCGTAGGGCGGGCGGAAGGACGGTGTAGCCACGGCAAGAGAGCGCTGTGATATACAACGCTATCACCCTCGTATTTACTGCAGTGTCAAACCAGGGCGACAACTTGGTTACAAATTAGTGCTTTGCACCGCGCCCCCAGTACACAGATGTATACACGTGTGTCTGCGCGCGTCCATACCTATATGCATGTATAACTTACTCGCTCTCTTATGCATCGTATGCACCAATGTGCATATTCTCGATATATGTTGCGCTACCTGCTATCGCTCGAATATACTTATATACTATATACGTGTACATGGATAATGTAAATGAATCTTCGTGCATATAAGTGTACATAATACGCGTACCAGTATAAGTTTATGTTCCTGGCAGCTGCACCGTAGGACGTTGCCAATATCGGTTCTCAATTTAATGATCTCGGCTCTGTGCACCCCCCGAGAATCGTAAACCTTTCGACAGTAGTGCGTATATACTTCTAGACGCATGAAATTCTGTCCGTGTAAAGCGAATTAGATATATATATATATATATATAGATTGTAAGCTTTAACGACACTCACCCGCTAGCAGACATCGCCCAAAGTAATCAATTTTGCAAACGTTGAGAATAAGACTATTATATTCAGAAACTATGAGAAATTTTTGTTTTTGAGTAAATAAAAATATGACATTTACAGATTTCAATTTTTTGCAATTTTCGTAAATTTCTCGTATAAGGTCGTGACTCGCATAGCCACGAACTTTCTCTAACTCGTATACCTCTCGCAACCTTCTTCGACGTTATGTTCTGCGCATACAATGAGCGTTTTGTGATCCTTTAAAATAGACAATTTTAGACCGATCCATATTACCCTGAATTATTTTCAAATCGAATACCTCTTGCAATATCCTACAACATTATCTTCTCCTGATAGAGAGTGAGATTTTGGATTTTGCGAAATTAAAAAATTGAATTTTGTATCGATAGAACATAATGCTGAAGGAGGTTGCAAGGGACAAGTTAAGTTCTGGGTAATGCGGATCATTTTATAGTTTACATAGATAATTTTGCGTGCATGTTGGACGTGCGTCGTGAAGCAAAGTCCAAGTTCTTGCGAAGGAATATACGCCAGCGTGTGCTGGCATTTACCATGTGTCCCCACCGTTTGTCGACCAAAGCTATATTCTTGCGGAGAGAGTTATTGCCACCGGACACATCCGAGCATATTCTCGCTATACACTCTGTGAAATTACATGGTATCGAACGCCTTTGAGGCTCGCCATCGCAGCGGAAAACGCGTCGTTACAGTTTTGCACCTCCCTCGCGAGCCTCGATGTTCTCAAAGGC
Source organism: Netelia fuscicornis (assembly GCA_946811545.1). Classification (NCBI taxonomy): domain Eukaryota; kingdom Metazoa; phylum Arthropoda; class Insecta; order Hymenoptera; family Ichneumonidae; genus Netelia; species Netelia fuscicornis. The sequence continues at coordinate 14,201,430 of OX328011.1, read as the reverse complement.
GAGACACACAAGACGATAGGGCTTCTTCGCCCTAGAATAAATTGCGATGGTAGAAACGCTGGAATTTCAACGACATTCATCTGTATGTAGAAGTGGAATTTCCGATCTGGTGGAATTTCATTTACGGTGAGAACTGGTGTGAAATGACTGCCAGAATGTCTCATTAAAGGTCATAGAAAATACTCGTAAGTAACATTAAAATGGCAGTTGTATATTTTCAATGGGAGTCATTCTTGAAGCACTTTAAACAAATATTTAATAGATATATTTTCATTCCACTCTTCATGGAAGAATTTTTTTTACTGACAAAGTATAATTATTCCAAATCGTTCTGATTTGTTTAACAAATATTGTAAGTATTATTCTTGAATGCGACAGTTAACAGATTTACAATTTTAGTTATGCAAGAAATAAGGTATATTGTATGCATTTTTGTAGTATCGCACGAACACACGCTATCATCGAATATCTTATGTATTTTTTGCTCGAAGCTTAAAACGAAAAAGAGAGAAACAAGAAAAATTAAAAGAAAAACGTTAGTAGCAGCAGTCCCATCGGGAGAGTATTTTGCATTCCTGAATGTCACTTGATCCCCGTCGCAGTGACCTTAAGCACGTTTCAGTGACTGGCGAAATTGAACGTAAACTCTCGACAGAGTCTTTCCAGGTCTTTAATCAAGCTCCGAGGTAAGAGCCTGTGTTTCACAACCGGATGTAACGAACTTGCACATCCCTCGCTCTTTCTCTGCCACCGTAGTTGACTTGGCTTTGAAGAACAACTGTAACAAATTATCGAAGGTTCCTTTAATACTCGCTTATAATTGCGACAGATCATTTCGACTTGATGCATACATTACGTACGTATGTAGAGATTACAGTCATTATTGATTACCTGATGACAAAATGGAAATATTGCTGTCAAAAAAGCAAGAGATTACTTGAGGCGAATTAACTTATCCATAAAAGACTAGAGGGATCTGATACTGATGGATCTAACAACTGGTCTATGTTTTATTCTCCTATGCTATTGTTACGACCTACGAATATTCACTCGAACCCTCGACCAATGGGCTAACAATAATGGAACCCCTATCAACCCCATAAACTAATAAACCGTTTTATTACCCACACGACATGAAGATACAAATGCGTAAAAAACCATTTGTTAAAAATTCTTAGATACTCTAAAATTAAGAATAAGATATAACTTCCATCGCCGGGTAAAAAACTTAATTTCCCTAACTCGAGAAAAAAGTCGAGTGTGCCACCTACCGCCATGCTTAGACGAATTCATAAACTCATAACATTATTTATACCCTGAAATTAATATCCGCGTTCTGCTACCCCAAATTCGAAAGGCTTGTTCCAATATACCACTGTCTAAAATTGTCCAGCTCTTATGTTAGTTCTTACGGACGACCATTTTTTAACTTGCCGAATATAAATCGACCCACACGTGAATAGGAATATATAAATGATTCGCTGTTTTCCGCGCTTCTCCAATCGCATCGATCGTCGATCGTAAAAAATGTCTTCATTATATTTATGACCCCCAACGAATATTCACAACCTTTCGATTAACGATCGATTTTTGGCTTATCGCCGCAAACGAGTAGCAACGGTTCTTCGAAACTTTCGATTCGTAAATCATCGCATACGCAATCTACATATTTCTCTCTTTCTTCCTCGCTCTTTCTTTCTGTTACAGGTTGCCGATGTTTGGTGTTCCTGTCTTCCGGGTTATTTGCAAGAGATATATGATCGAAAGAAATTTACAAGGTTATTAAGTGCTGGCTAACGATGTTGGCAACAGACACAGCTGGTGGCTGTAAAAAATTGTCATGGTTATTTATCAAAAACATTGAGACAATGGGTTTTTAATACTAATGAGTGGAAAAGCAGGATAATCAAAATAAATAAACAGAACCCAATTAGTTTTTTTTATTTGCCTCTAAAATTCTCCATACGATTTCCACAAACAAAACCATGGTGATACATTTTTTAATTTCTCATAATATTAGTAGCAAAAAGGAGTTGAAATGAAAACAAGCGCAAAAAAACGCCGAGGAAAAGCGATTTATCGTATGTTCTCGAACTTCAAGTAAGCTGAAAGTAAGATTTATCCCAATTTTACGTACTTCAAATTATAATTTAACAGGTGTATAGGTGGCACAGGAAATAGAGATTGCTGTACCTCAAGTCTCGGGCTTCGATATGGACCACCATGAGAGAGTTTTGGGGTCTCTCGGTGAGCGGTAGGCCCTAAATCGTCTTCACGCCGGGGGTGTCAGGCTGGAAGGAGAAAGAGATAGAGAGAGAGAGAGAGAGAGAGAGAGAGAGTGAAGGAGGGAGGTGGGAAGGTGACTAACAGCAGCAGCAACCGGTACCTCTTCCTCTGTGACCAGAAATATTTTATATATAGCCCGATCGAACCTTGTGCGCGGGGTCTTTGGCTTTCGGTTTCTCGAAATATAATCAGGATCCCTAAGGCGATAGAACGAACCACCTGAGATATCGATATGATATTCGATATTATATACGTTGCTCGAGCGAACATTTTTCCACTTAGCAAGTATTCGGGAGTGCGAGACGGAATGACGAGGGATCGAGTCCTGGAAATATTGAACGAGCATGAAACATTTCAAATTCTCGTCGCTCAAAAATCCCAAAAAATATCCACAACGTCAATCCAAAAACACGTACGAGTATAACGATTCGATGTTTTTCTCACTTTCACAGAATTCCGAATCGTGTTTACGTTCTCCTATTTTTATACCGTATTTCAACGCTGCAATCGTGATCACGTGTTCTTCTTTTTTAGTATTGTTTTATTTTTTCTCAAGCCGCGTTGACAAATAAGCCCACCGTGTCGGTTGTACAAGAGAAAAAGAGTGGATGCACAAATTGCTCGTCGTTGCGACCGCGTTAGAATCAAGATTATGACAGCACTGGCTTGCCTCCACGACCGGGTGGTACTTATAAATTTGAAATTTAAGAGAATTTCAGCCTGCTCGTAGACAAGAATATCGTCTTCGCGTGTAGAAAACTCCGAGAATCGTCCCGCTATCTCTTTTTCACTCACGCGGCTCTCCGTTTCTTGCTTTGCTCGCTCGCTCCTTCTCGTTCGACGTAAATCACAATGATATGCGGGTTCGCCCCAAAAATTCCCAGCTAATCTCGAAATCAAACAGCCCATGGAAGGACATAAAAATACTTTATCGCCGTGGTAGAACAAAATGCACTACCACACTCTGTCTCCGATCGTCCGTTTCTTTCTCTCGTGTATATACATCACAAAAAAAAGATGCATGATCCTGGTCTTCCCGAAGGTTATGTATGTATATAGCACATGTGAGCTCGTATACGCTACGCGGTACAACGTGCGGGAAAAAATAAAAATACCTGAATGCACCTCTCGCTTTCCGTGTGCTCCTTCAAACGAGGGTTGGCCCGTTATTTCTTCCGTTGCTACAAGAAACAGAGAGCGGTTTTCTTCATTTCATTCCAGAATATCGTCGAAATCACGAAAGTTGTGTACCGTTCCCAGCTTCTTATCTCTACGAGAATCTAGTCCCGTTCATCAAACCTAGTGTTTTCGTTCTCTGATTCATCGAGAGGCGCATCCTCCAATGTCACGCACTCTACCGCACGGTCTTTGTGGATAATATCGTGTAAATGATGGGCTCGTCCATTAGTATAGGAAATTAAAACAGAAATGAAATGCAAAACCCATGAGCCAAATTCTACGCGACACGCTTTTCCATTATAGCACTGGTCTCACTTCGTTCACGTTCACGGAAAATATTGGAATAAGTAATAGCCTCTTTTGAATCGTTTCCATGTCCACTTATATTTCCATTTTTTTTCCATTGCGACCGTACATCTTGCAGCCGGTCAGATTAGAGCAACAAGAAATAAGAGTTGAATAAGTGCTGAGGCAAAATCGAGGGAGCATAGCGCGTGCTTTCCATGCTCAATAAAGTTCAAGAGGACGATGTAAAAGGGATGACCATGTAACACGGTCAGAAAACATTTTGCTGCTTCCCGTATAACGCAAGCATATCATTTAAGTCGATGAGCGAGTAAATGTGCAGCTCGCAGAGAGAAAACGGGCGCGAACAAACGACGAATAAGAGAACAAATTGCAATCGGATATTCGGACCCTGAAGAAGGCCTCTGTGAAAGAAGAAGGTGTATGGTATCGCAACGCAAGGAGTAAATGCGGCAAGCTTGGGGGGTTATTGACGATGCGGCAAGGCAGTGGCGATACATCGGAGAACGACCATAAATCGCGACGGTCTCCACGGCCAGAGACCGAGAGAGAAAGAGAGAGAGAGGCTATTCAGCTGGGTCGGTGGCATCAGCCTCCGCGACTAAAAACCCGCGTCGTATCTCCGGAGGTCATATAGTTTCAGTCGCGCGATATCCTTGCACGAACGTGATCACTTCGATGGAACACACTCGAGCCGATCGAAGGAACAAATGCTGCTGCTTATAAGAAAACACGGAGCTTATATTCTACTATGTAAAGTATAGGAATAACACGAATGGGATAGCGGACGGTATGGTGCTGAGGGAAGAAAGAAGCGCGGAAGCAAAATAAGAGGAAGAAGAAGAAGAAGAAACGAGAGAGCCCGGCCGCACGACACGCGTAAACACGAGCAAGTTGTCCCGGACAGGTAACACGAAAGAGCTACACGTATATCGGGACCCTGCGTTGTCCTGTGCCAGTATTTTTGCAAAGGGGAATCGCGCGTCTCTGCCGCGACATCGGAGAATGAAGAGACGGCGAATCGACCAAAACACTTCGTTTCCGATACGCGATCACGCAGCGCTACGTATCGGCAACTGCCTTCTCCTGGCAGCCGTGGACCAAGAAGCCATAAGGTTCTCATAAATATCTCATTTTATTTTGAATGGGAAAACGAACGTCTCGCGGTTTTGCCGTGGGTCCCCGAGAGAATCGTTCAGGGTCTCTTCCCGGCGCGCTCAATATGCCGCTGTCCAAGCATCGGCCGCGCGGAGCGGGCATCGGTCGCTCTCGCGGTCCATGCTTTCTCGATCCTCGTCGATCCTCCAGCATCACTCCTTGCCCCCTCGCTACTCTAACCGTTTCTCATCCGCACACATGTTCCGTGGAAGCATGCAACACATCGAGGGTCCACCATCACCACCCAACAATAACCAGCCCGTGCTCGGGCCCTCGGGCACTAAATCAGCGTTACTTTATTAAGTATTACCTTTAGTTAACAGATACTTAATCAAAAGGTGCACGCAGTACGCCACTAATTTGACTTTGGCCCCCATAAATATTCGGGGGTCTCGGGCGTGCGGTGCGTGTAGGTATACTATACACGTATATACACGGACGAAATATCCTATACAGGCGTCTCGCGCTCTCTACACACGTGTAACCGCTATACAAGAATACTATATACACGTACCTGGGACGAGAGGCAGTTTACGCATACACTCGCGGTTGGATCGTGTTGCCCGCAACGCGCGCTAAACCCAGGGCCGAACTGCCACAGAAACTGGCGTGGTCGTTCGAAATGCCAAACGGAAACTCGCACGATATTAGCAGCCCTGTGCTCAAAACAAACCGACCCAATGCCATCGGCCCGATAAAATACTCCTGTAATTAAATGCGAGTATGGAGCATCCATCTGGCGCACGTGACCAGCGCCAGTCGACGGGGTAGAACGCGTTACCATTTTGATAGTGCTGTGTTCAACCGACTCTCTCGTTAGCCCTGTGGCGGATTTCATCGTTAATGAAGCTTTTAGAAACTGTTATTATAAGCCTGGGAACCTTGCGTCATAATGCCCGAGGCAAGCTTGATACTGATATGGTCGCGTATAGGGCTGAAGTGGTCGTTAATTGATGTCGATGTAGGATCAACGCGAACGGGCAGACCCGCGGTAAATGTTGGGTGTTATCATTGTGCAACTCTGATTACTGATGCCAAATTTACGAGATAATTTGACGATGATGATTCAATCGCCGTAATTGAATCCTCAAGATCCCTCTGAGCGATGATAATTCATTGTTCGCAGTTTACAGTGGAAATTTGGATATATGCAAATGCTGCTAGTAAAAGTTACTATTCTTTACCGTTGTCTTTTGAAACTTGGTATCCAAGTCCACTCTAGGATAATCGGGGTCGTTTTCTAAAGTGGTGTAATACGGCATACCTCATTGAGCACATACTTATGTCTTGACCTCACGCGCGACTTTGTCATTACCCCTTCAACCCTCCTAGGTTTGGCTGCTTTTTCCGACCAAACACAGCGAAAATAGCACATAACCGAAACGAAACGTAGTCTGGCTATCCTCGCGTCGCGCATTCACTTTATCCACTCTCGTTCCTCGTTAGCCTTCTCGTTATTGTATGTAGGGATGCGGAAACAGTGGCAAAGGAAGGTAGAGAAGGTAGGAGAGAGTGCGGGCTCGCGGTTCGGTAAACACTAAACACTCGTTAGCGCATAGATTGAAACGCAATCTGTATTCGGTGTGGCTACCGTCGTTGTGAGAATAGAGGGTTGGATCAAGGAGAGCGAAAGAGAAAGAGAGAGAGAGAGAGAGAGGGAGAGAGAGTCAAGTAGATCGGGGCGCACAAGCATCGAAGAAGGAAGAAGCACGACACAGAAGGCGTAGCGTGAGCCGGAGCTTTCGGAGGGAGGCCTTGCCATTGGGATGTATGTGAGCGAGAAGGGTAGTTCCGGAGCGAGAAGCCCGAGGCCCCCCACTAATTGATTTGTGCTCGAGCTTCAGCAAGCTCTCACTCCTTGGAATAAACCAGACAGTCATCGGCTATTCAAGAGCCAGCCAGTCACCAGTCGTTAGCATTCTTCGATCTCGTTTCCAACAATATTCTTACCGTGCCAATCATTGCACTGTTAACAATAACTGATAGGTGGCCAACCATTTACTTAAATTGACCTATGCCAGTATTCTCTCAGACGTACGAGCCGAAAACATCAGAGATATAAGTGAGCTACAAGCGTACACCGATTGCCGAATGCTGGTACTTGTTCAGCCACCCCGACTCGGTCGGTCGCATTTGGCCTTTCTTGCTCTCCAAACCCAATAGACTTCTCCCTCGTTCCGCATTACCCTTTTAGTCTCAGCATCAGACTGTCTCGTTTCTAGCTTCTGGCTATATGTACTATGTACCCAGTCAACCTTCTTCGGTTTCTCTTTCTCGATCTATCAGCAAATAGCGAGAGGTGCACAATACATCCAAAGACGAGGAAGCTATATTCGTCGGTAGTATCTCGGAGCCAACCGCTCAAAGGATTGTTATCTTACAGGGCTTTGTCCAGAAAGCTGAGGTTCGAGTGAACACTCGGAGGTGGGATAGCTAATTTCGAGATCTCTGCACAGTTCGAACGACGATGGGGCTGCCTCGTGCCGGAATGTCCAGGCGAATATAATCCCCTCCCACTTTCCATTCGAGGTTATGTATACAGCCGCGTTACCACCACTGTGGTCGCCGCCAATATTAATTTCGATTAGAATCATCTTTGATCCTGACGAGGGACATATTACTCACGCTTTCCGTTTGTGCACGCCAGGTGACTAGTCTAATGAATGGGATGACCTACAACAATCCGGTCCTAGCGAATCGGAATTCGAATCAAGTCTTCGTCGATAAATTTAATATGCATTTTAGACGCGAATTGATTCCTAGAAAATGTCGTAGAAATAAGTTCAAAGCAAAGCCGAAAACCTGTTTGAAAATTGTCCCGGATGACTGGATGAATTGCAACTACAAATTCAATAAGCACGTATCCTTTATCATCATAAAGCATTTAGTTGTTCACTTTTGTCTCTCACCGACACACCCACCGTATGATAAAGGCCGAATTGCTGAGCTTGCGGAGGAGTCAGGTTTTGGAATTTGCCGGTCGTTTGATTTCCCTGGTCAACGGGAGAGAGTCCGGTGGTCCAGGCAGCCATCTAGGGAGCGACCGTAACACAGGAGAGGAGCGTCCGTAATTATATTCGTCGTTAATTCCGGGTGTGCCTTCGGCTTTATCGTTTGAGGTGGAAAGCCCCGGCCTTTGTACGCGCTTCGGGGTGGCTCCGAGCTCCCATTTCTCATTGCCCTGTATGCTGCTTGTCCACTTTGGCTTTCGTCCGGAATTTTTCAGACTTACGTAATATCCTGGAACAGAGGCATTGGTGTCTTTCTCGCTCGCACGCCCCTCCCGCTTATTTCGCTCTGTGCGTCTCGCCTCTGTCTACACGGATAACGCAAACAAGCTTGTACATCACGACACCCTCTCTCGTTCCCTTCTACGGGCATGAACTCACCGTCTTTCTATCTCCGTTCCTCTCTCTCTCTTTCTCTCTCTCTGTCTCTCTCTCTCTCTCTCACAACTAACCTTTCTATCTCGGTTTCTACCATATACAAACATTTACACCACTTTCTTCATTTCATGTTGCTCGCACCAGCGTATAGAAACGTACGTTACGAACTTGTCTTTTGTATGTGAGCACATTTTGAAACGGCCTCTTATGCGAACGTTCTTACACCCTGGTACACCCTGTATCGGATAGAAAACCACCACTGTACCACCACCCCTCGAGCCAACACCGTTTCTCTATGAATGTATTCTGCGTTACGAGCGTTTCTCGCATCAGAAGAACAACGACGTCGACATTGCTTTTGCCGGTTGTAGATAATTGGATGAGCACTTAAACACTGAAAATGACACCCGCGGCGACTTACTTATTGTTATTATAAATAGCGAAAGACAGTCGAGTGAAGCTTCTCGTAGAGCGACGACGACAAAAATACAGTGGCGACAGAGGAAAATGCAAAGCACCTGGTTATTATAATTTCAAGCTACGATTACTTTGCCTTTTGTATCTTTTGCCGACCACCGCGAGAGAAGACACCTACGTAGGTATCACGAATACATGCGGGGATATATCCACGCAAATGCGAGTCTCGTTTATGTCATAGTTCAAAGCTCAAAGCTTTTCCGCGTGCTAACTCATTGTTTTTGATAAACGTCTCGAGCCCTCGGCTTGGATATACACAGCGGAGCGTTTTGTTTTCGGTTAAGTGGCAGCTCAGAAGTTACAGGTGCCTGACAGAATTTTTACGCGAGTTAACAAAATTTATCTTCGGGAACCGAGAACTCGTCGGGAAAAAGAAAACAAAGAATATTCACCGCGCTCGCGGTGTCCACGTGCCACAGCCACCACTTCGCGAGTTGGAAAAAAATGCCCGAGGGAACATCCCACGCGAGGTTGAGGACGGCGAACGCTGCGACGTCTACGTTCGTCGTTGTGCCGATCGAGAAATTCAAGACGATGAATCGACGCGAATTGATCGTTCGCCAGTATATTATGTATACTCACCCGCGCGTTGAACAGAAACAAGAGAACGAGTGTGAGAGAAAAGGAGAGAGAAAGGGAAGAATGAGGTTCTCGATTCACCGATGGCCATAGCACAGGGATAGCACACAAGCGGACATCATGGTTATTAAAAACGCCCTGAAATATCAGCGAGGATTAAATCGTCTCATTTGCATAAGATACGCGAACCGTAAACGCGGAATTTATGATTATGCGAACGTATAGATTCGAGACCGAACGGGATAACTGCTAATAAAGGCTCATCGTGGCAGCAAATAATGAGGGGATCCCCTGGGTGGCGGAGCAGAGGCGCCAGGCGACCAGGCACATCCTCCCAGCGATTCTCCCGTACTATACGTATAGATATATGCATGTATTATAGTACCTATACTCCGTGAATATAAGCTTATATACCGTATGCTACATTATTGCTGCGAGTTACGTTGTAAACTTTCTTTATTCGGAAAGAAAAAAAAACCTTTTCCTTCCTCTCGCCATTCGTGAGACTCGATACGATGCGCTGGATATTAACGATCCACGATGGTACGCGACTATGCGCCCAATGATCGCTCGATCTTTTCATTCTCGTTTCTTTTACCTCGTCTTATTATACGTATATATACTCAGTGGCTTCGTTAAGAAATTGAATTATAGCGCCGATCGAAGTCTACTCTACTCAGCGTTAGTACTTAACGATTTAACGCACTTGACGCGTATACACACCTCTATGTACGTCTCGTATACAAATAACGAGATCGTTTTCTGAATGAGGACGTGGAAGATCTCTTTATTTACATACTTGCTGCGCATGTCCGTGTTTGAATGCACGAACCGAGGATATAGCTGACGCCCTCAATGATTTTGACATCATGGGCTCTATCTGACGTGATAATGAATTTGATCAATTTCTTGATTATTAATTAAACGTCGTAATGATGGAGCTGTGAATCTTATAATTAAGCAGTCATCTAATCAAAATATATCGGGTTTCATTAAAACATGAACAAAATGTTTTACTGGTTCAAACGATTCGTCTTTGCTATTACTTTGTCATTGTAAAATCATTGAATCGTTTTGGAAATCCAAAAATATCTTCCCCGTCTCGTTCGCCAGCACATTTTTTTCTCCCTAATCCAAAAGAAACGTAAATTACTAACCTGTTAATAAACATATCGATAATGCTTCGAGAACGTATGACGAAGCGCGATGGAAATAAAGGGAGAGGCATGTTCGAGCGAGTAAATTAGTCGCGTCGGGGAAGCGTACGAGCCACAAATCGAGCGTCATCATGTTCTCACATAATTCGATACTAAAGCGTCGTTTAACGATGACATTATCCTTGAAACAGGGTATCGCCTCTATCGAATCGTAGTCTCGTGATTTTACAAGCTACCATGCCGCATCGCGTATCGCAATTATAAGGTAAATGGTATGGGGGACAACTAATATGTATAGGTGCACGTATTTATATAAGCAAAAAGCCGAGAGCATATCGTATATACGTAATACACAGCCAATATAGCGACACGAGACACGCGCCCATCCTCGAAACGCCGAAATGTCCCATAAAATCGGATAACTTAGGACCCCATCAGGGAAGAACCCCGAAGAGGGAAGGAAGCTGTGCGCGCCGTTATCTCTCCCGTAAGCGTCTACGTAAATACTCGTTCGGATGATTTTATTTACCGCGCGCGGCATGGGGCTCTCTGGGTAACGTCGAGAAGTGCGTCTCGAAGTGTGTCTATTCTATATCTATACTTATTGGCTTATGGGTATAGATTTTCTACCTAGGTATACTCGGCCAGACTGTGTCACAGGAATGTGTTTTTTAACGTAATTTTGCATCTCACAAATGCCTGACTTTCGTGCCCAGCGAGAAAATTACCTCTTGGGTAAGATGTCAGCATTTGATAGCTGAACATAGCACGATTTCGATAGGCGGAATATCGAAGTAAACGATATTGTTTCGTAGGCGTATATTTTTCAAAAATGTCAAAAATATTGCCTGAGTTATATTGAAAGAGAAAAATCTGCATTAGCATTTTGAAAACTCGCTTTTCAATATTTATACGACGGGTAATAATTCTTAATTGGTACATTTGCGTCATGGAAATGATTGTTTTCGAAGTCTTCCCGCAAATTGACTGCTTACCGAGAAACGTGTGGTGTAGACGTCGCTTTCGTCGATCTACTTTCCTGCAAATGCTCTCATCGTGAATTTCCCGTTTTTCGACGCCTCAAACAATGAGCACACGCCCCATGCTAGCGCCCTCCATTCTCTTTCTAGTATCCATTCGTTTCTCTCTCTCCCTCACACATTTTACTTTCTTCTTTGTCCTTCTCTTCCTCATCGACGCTATCCAGCGAGATCGAGATAATCGAAGCTCCTTTCGGACCACCGCATTCGAACGGATCTCCATCCAGGGGACAGAACGGAGAATGACGAGATGCTCGCTGCTTTTCCGAGGGTTCTCTCCTCTCTCGTTGTATCTCGGTGGCTATTAACGCGAACAATACCGGAACAGGCCTGCGGAATGTATCCTGTCCTTAACGCCTGCTCCCTCGCGTTTCATCGCTATCACCCTCCTCTCTCTCTGTATGTTTTTTCTCTCCCTCTCCCTTCCACTTTCTCATCGCAGCACCACTTGGTGTATATCTCTTTCCATCATTGGTAGAAGAGTCTCGAGTGCCCAGTGAGTAGCGTCGCTTTTTCTTCACGAGTAATTTATGAAGGAGCTTCGATGGTTTTTGTATCTGTCAAAGTATTGTCCAAGAACTTCCCTATTTTTGCAAGGCTACAATTAAGAAAGCCATTACAAGACGATTTTATCAAGTACAGATCGACAGGAAATTCTTGCGCTCCAACGGACTCGACGACTAATCATGATTTTTGTTATCGAACATAATTCACGACAATTCATGAACATTGACAAAGTAACACGTATCCCGATGGATTTTTTTTGTTACATCGAACAAACGTCCCACGGTTGACCTCGTTTCACTGAGAAACATTCCATGTCGAGGATGTAGAAAAGAAACCAACGGCGCATGGATTTTTCTTAAGAGTAACGCACTAGGAGCACCTTTTTGCCGTTATTTCGGCTCTCCAAGCTGTATATCAGTCGAGCGAAGTATTGAATTATAGTTGGGCGTATCTCGACGACAAGAGTCCAAACTTATCCAGAAGTGGTAACATAGGAAATGGAACTTATTTCGTGTAATTTATATATTTCCTCTAGGCCCCGATATTTGTCATCAAAAAGTGGCCATTAGTGGAAAGCAAAGAGGGCGGTGAACGAAGGGTGAAGGGGTGGGTGGAGAGAGAAAGAGGGAGGCTCTTCTCTTTCGACCAAAGCGATCTGGAGCAGTAGCAGAACCACAGAAGCAGAAGATCTGGAGAAACAGCGTGAGGCATTAGACCGTAGCTCCCATTAGCACGGCTATAGGTTTTTCTCTCTCGAAAAGAAATTAATGACTGATCTCTCGTCCATCTCGAATCGTTCGTCTGTTCGAACCAGCACGATATATATGTATCGTCGTAAATCGAAAGACGGAGCACGATCTCCGAGTTTCCTTCTTTTCACACCCCATGTAGGCGACCTGCATCGTTTGATCGTTTGATTCTTTCTGTCGCAGGAATTATTTCCGACAAAAGTTCAGATCGCTCGATATTCCTTATATCCGCTCATTTCCTGGATTTGCTCGTGACATAGTCGAACCTTCGCTGATTTAGTTTCTTACAATTCCCTCATTCGCAAAATACGAATTCGAAACAATTATCAACGAATGGACTACTCAGTATCATATTAACGGAGGAATATATGCCGGACGCGATATCAAATCTTGTTCTTCCTCGAATCGCAAAAACTGTCCGTAGTCGGCTATTCAACAAACGCTTTTGTCAAAGGGTACCGCAATAAATTCTCATTAACCAACACAAAAGCCACGACTCGAGTGCGTGCGCGCGCCCAAGAACGACCGCAAGAGAGTTCCGCGAAAGCAGTCTCGGATAGTAAGATCGACGGTTTCGTCGACGGTCGATCGATTCGATGATTCAACGATCGTTTTAACTCCCATCCATATTTGACTTCGAGAAGAAAAAATAATTTAACCCCTGACATCTTTTCCCATTTCGTCGAAACGTCGCGGCCTCAGTCTCGAGGGAGTATTCGACAAAAGAAAGAATATTGCACGCTGTATACGTACACATCTTGTACGAAGAGAAGATGATGAGCATCGGAGTCAGATACGAGAGAGAGTCAACGCGAAGCTCGTATATATTCTGTTGGAGCTCGCGCGGGCACATGAGCCCTCCCAAGCATCGAATACTCTCAAAAGCTTCTTTTCCGTAGACTCCCTCTCTCGTTTCTTCATCGCGGTGTATAGCACACACGTTCAAATAACTCTTCTGCGTTATAGCTCAAGCACCACCACCACCAACATCTCCCACTCGCTATCCCTCGTGTATAAGCCGGTGTGCACGTCGACTGTAATTATCCCCAGGTAATCACGACCCACACCACGAAGATGCACACGATCCTACTAGTACCAGCGATCGTCCGCGTGCGCGTCTTTTCCACCAGTGAGAGCCTCCCTCCGTATGGCGGAGAAGAGAGGTCTGCGCGCCCAGCGCTTACCGCAGTCCAGCCACCGTATTCCGCAAAATTAGTATTTCCATTCCCCGGGACGTGAAAAAGAAAGCACGACGAAGAAGAGGACTCGGTGGCGGCAAGAGTCTCGCATCTCTTCTTCTCCTTCGTTCCTTGCCATTCTCTCCGTTCTGTTTTATCTCGCTCGAATCACTGCCAATCCTCTGGCTCTCCCTCTCTCTCTCCATCTCTCTTATTCTCTTACGTGTTCTCGGCCTTCTCGCTTCATTCTTTGATTCTTTGCCTCCCTCGTTCACTGGGCTTATAGATACACCGCGCAGACGCGTGTTTATTTTCGCAATTTGCCGCCCAGCTATGCCGAAGACCGACAATTAGATTTCCTGGGGCTCTATACACCGCGGGTCTCTCCTTCGGCTACCGTATAAGTGAGGGTCCGGATAGTGGACGGTCCCTTTTCCTTTCGTTCTTTGTCCCTTGGGTGTTTCTTTCCATCTCCCTCTCTCTCTCTCTCTCTCTCTCTCTTGGTCATCGTGCTACGATGATACAGCAGAACGTTAAGCACGTTGCGAAAGACCGAGGAAGGAAACACCATCGCCTACTGATTGTTTAAGTCCCGATAGGCACAAAACATGGAACTCCCTTATTTCACGAATATGAAGAACCTCGCTGAGCACTCCAGAGACCACCTACACCTGCCGTCTCTTTCCAGTAATTTATCCCTTATCTTTTTTTCCTTACTCAATCCCCATTTTTCTCCGGCTAATGCAGATTGCAGGTGAAGATCTTTGAAATTATTCCGTCGAACCCTTCGAAGAGAAAACGGTTATGCCACTCGGACAAAATCCGTAACATTTTTTTTTTCAACACTTCACCCAGGAGAATCGTGTTCTCGTTGAAACACCTCAAAAAGCGTTACCGATAAGGTCAATTCCATAACAATATTAATACAATCTCCACGTACGTGTCGAAGAAAGGAAGAAGGAGTATGAAAAAGAAAAAAAACACGAAGGGTCCTTCGATCATGGGACCACATAAGCGACAGCCATGACCGACTGGTTCGTCGCTCTGACGAATCGAGTTCGTCCCGGGTCTTTCGAGGAAGACGTTAACCGGTGAAAAGGGGACCTTACGGAGACGTCCGAGGAACGTATGAAAGGGGCAGAAATAAAGAAGAAACCAAAGAAAAGGCAAGATGGCGATATTGTGCGACGAGAGGGGAGAGGGGCAGGAAGGTGCGAGAGACGAAGAACGACGGGAGAGAAGTGGAGGGGAGATCCACGTGACACCCGGGGTCACGAACTTGTGCACTACGTACGTAGTGGAGTTCTCGCGTGTCTTTGTCTCTTCGATGAAGGGCGGTCGTGGCATCAGAGATCGAGAATATAGCAGTAGTCGCATGCGACGGTGGGTTACTGGTGGGTAGTATTCCTATAGATTATAAGAGTAGTGTATACGCGCTGAAGCCGGCGCGCGGTTCGAGGTGGAGGCACTAAATCAAGGTCCCGCATGCTTTGGATGGCGTCTAACAAATGAGCCAATGACAACCAGCCCGGTCTCCTCGGTTCTCCTCACGCGCGTTTCGTATATATACCGATCTCCTCCGTGAGAGAGGAGGAACAAAACGATAATATATTCCAGCGCGCGCGTATAGAAACCGAGAGACTACGCCGTGCGGATATACGGACAGATCGACCAGAAACCATCGGACGACCGTTGCACTAGGTAGAATATGAGCGAGAGAGAAAGAGAGAACGAAGAGAGATGCAATGGCTGTGAAACGTACAAAACGACAACGAGGAGTGGATAGAATACGATCTGGTGGGAAAGATGAAAATTACGGACTACCAAGTCAATGGGAATGTCCGTTGTCAGTGGTACGTGGATATACGGGAAAATTTACAAATACTTAGTGTGCTGATTCCCGCAAATGCCTGCGAGTCTCGTGTATTTTATAGCGAAGAACTTTATGGGCGTGAAAAAGTGGATGATTCAGATTCTCTCGAGGCGAAGCTATTTATCACTGTGCTGAAATATCGAAATAAATACGCCGAAAGGAAAAATACGATCGAAAATAAGATCGGCTCCAATTTGAACCGGGATACAAAAGAACGACGAGAACGAATGAAATTCGGTCGAATGAGGATACAGGCCCGTTTGGTTCCCTCGCGATATTCAACACAAAAGCGTCTACCTACGTCATAGGAATATCCTCGAATAACTAATGTCGAAACGTTCGCTAATGACGGCCAATAATTTCAAATATGAAATTATATAAATCAGGTGGTAATCGTTAATTTCTCGGAATGTTAGATCGACCGTTTTATCATGCATCCCTTTTCTCCTTTCGTCGTGAGACGATGGTGAGGGGATTTCTTTTGGTTCTTTCTTCGGTCGCTACATTCGTCTCACTCTCGCGTTTGTACGAGAATCCACGTTCAATCCGTATATACACGTATTCGGTGGAAGCATCGACGAACGCACACCAGACTTCGAGAAGGCAATGCGGCATATTCGTCTTTGAGCGAGAGAAGGAGAGAGACAAATAGAGAAAGAGGATGTGCGAGGGAGAGAGAGAGAGGGAGAGAGAGAGAAACCGAGCGTAACAGAAGAGCGATCCTGGGGATCGGAGCGAGAGCTTGGTGGTGGCCGCCGCGCCACGGCGGAGGTCATTTGTGCCGAGTTAGATTAATTGGATTAATTAGGCATTACCCGTGGCCCGAGGCCACGCCGATGCATCAGTCGTCGCGCCGCGCTCGACCGAGAAATCGAGGGACCGAGTGAGATACGCATACGCTGCGGTTCATATACATATGGTATGGAAACGAAAGATGAACAGAGAGAGAAAGGGGGGGGGGGAGAACCGAAGATACACGGGGTACCTTTTCAGCTTGGGCAATACATCGCATCGAGATATTTTAGCCCGTTGGGCTTGGTCTCGTCCGCGTTTGCTTCGACGTATTTGACGTTTTCGCTAAGAAACCCCGCGGTTATCGGTAGCATTCCAGAATCCTCGGGACGTCTTTCACGTCGATGGAATCCCAATGGCATTCAAAACCTGATGCTGCTGCTGCTTTTCGCTTTCTTTCATATATATGCATAGACGTTTATTCCTTTTGTTCCTATTCGTTCCAACGTTGTGAAACCTTCGAATCGAATGACACTCAAAATACGCACCAGCGAGCTACGAGGATACTCCCCCTATCTTCAGCCTCTTTACCCCGTCTCGTTTTCTTCACCGAACGTTACACCTCTACTTCGCAGTCACCTTGATCCGCTCTCGAACAAATTCGCACATCTCTCGTAATCCGTTTCTTTGCCATTCTCGTTCACCCCTCTTCTCGTCACCTTTTTCTTTTTTTTCTTCCGCCATGTTGCATGGCCAAAAGTCATTACCGCCTCACCGAAAATTTGACATGGTAATTTTTTTGTTTCGTTGCCTTTTCGTTTGCCTCTGATTCCTCTTATTGCTACGAACAAACGCGTTCTCCTATAATTATTTCCACATCTATCACCCCGAGCGAAATATCTCTCGCGAAAAAGAGCTTCTCGTTCGTTCTCTCTTACGTACCTGTAGCATCGCTCTTCGAAGATTAAAGATTGGCGGTCGAGCGAGTGAAATGAGAAGAATCGCGCAGCTTCGCTAAACCAACCGGGGTTTCGTCTCGTCTCTCTCTTTCTCTCTCTCTCTCTCTCTCTCTCTCTCTCTCTTTCTCTCTCTCTCTCTCTCTCTCTCTCTCTCTCTCTCTCTTTCTCTCTCTCTCATTCTCTTTTATTTCTCGCGGTTTTATTCCTTTCGATCGTCCTATCTCGTTTTATTCTCGATCTCGACAACGACATCTCTGCAGATACCTCATTTGTCTATACCTATGTATAGTTGGCCCCTCGGACTTGGCCATTCCCGTACCGATGACATATTCACGTTTTCTCTCTTTCTCTCCTTCCATTGCCTCTAACGTTTCGTCGAATGAAAGGAGTGATTGAGAGTAGGATGAGAAGAAAAAAAAAGAATTCCGGCGTTCACCTGGTGCGGTGAAAAGGCTCGCGAGCCAGGAAGGGGAAATCACGACATGTGAACTTCTCGTGCTCGATAAAAAGAAAGACCGTGATTGACACGCGAGGATTCCCGACAGGATCTTCGCTTCGAGTTTACGACCCGCTCGTTAATCGACCTATTTTTATTATTATTTCTCTTTTAATACAACCTAATCTCGTCACGAAGGTGAACAACAAAGCTTGATGAGCAAATTTACGTTTTCTATTAAAATAGAAAAATCGGTTCGAAATCTCGTCGCGGGAGGTCATCGCTCTATTCGCGAACGTCCTCAAACCGCGAATCGAAACATTTGCCTCGGCACATGAATCGTTTATCATCGTCATGCGGAGTCGTCGAGTCCGTATCCACAGTGGATTGTTTACAAAGTGGAGGAATGCTCCCACGGAACGTACGTGTATCTACGCGAGGTCGACAGAGCCAAGCAGAAAAAGAAAAAGGCAAAATTTCAAAGCGAGAAAAATATCGTCCCGCGTTTCTAATGCCGGTATGTCGAATGACGAAGTTGTTGTAGGGTGTCGTCGCGAGAGAAGTCGGAAAGATAATAAAAGAAAGAGATGTAAAAAGTGTTTGAGAGACCGAGAGAAAGGTGGATATAGACTTTTGGTGGAATTCACATCGGGCACGCACCAGCCTAGCCTATCCGTGGCGTCTCTGTGCTCTGATGTATTTCTGAAGCTTGGCGACCGGCCACCATTATGCACATGATAATTAGAATGCGTTGGCGCGTGTCTCAATATATCCACGCGTATACCAGAGCACCTATACCGTATACTTTAACATATATAACGTTTTCATGCCATATAACATATGTATGTGTGTGTCTTCACTCGCGTGTGTATATAAACATACATATGTATGAATACGAATATAGGATAGTAGAAACGGACAGATCACACATACAGAAATTACCACCACTATGTTACTTTTACTCGGAGATGAGATACCTCCGTTCTACCAGTCGTGTCTGAGTCTGGACTCTTCGCTGTCTCTGCTTTCTTCTTGTAGGTGGGTGGCACGGTCCGCCTAGCTATATCTTTCATGGCGGGCGCGTGCTCGATGCGTGCTCTCGTCGCTCGTATATATATATATAAAGTACCATACGCATGTAACTCTTCGCCGGACGTACGCCGACAAGGAGGCCTCGACAGGGCTACTGGACCACCGTTTCTAACCAGTACTCTCTTTCTCTTTCGTTTTCTTTCTCTCTCCCTCTCGCACTGTCTACGTTCGTCTGGGATCTTGAAGCCACTGCGCTACACCGGGCTTTGAATAAATTAGCTGAGTCATAGGCGCGAAGAAGAGCGTACACGTACCGGAACTCATCCACCCACGCTGTTCTCGACAATTGAACGCTGCTCGCGTTATAGATCCCCTCTTACGACCGTCGTGTAATAGCTATATCCAGTTTGAACTAGACTACGCGCGCCATTATTATTTTCACGCTTACTATAATTGCGTCTGAGTGAAAATGATGTGATAGGTAAAGTCTGGAGTTGAGCCACTCGAGAGAAATTAAATCATGCAAATGTACCTTTCCGCATTTGCGTCGATAGACGACCACTCTTTATTAAACATCATTTTTTTTTTGTAACAAAGATGTGCAACATGTACATATATATCGTGAGTTAACGACGCGGAGGTCGGGTTGAAGTGCGCGAGGTGATTAAACTCGATAAATGTATAAAGGATATATCGTCGCCGGACGAGACGGCTTATACCACCGCGGCTTTTCGTCTTCTCGTATATATATATATATATAAAGTTATTACGCGTAACTGCATCGAGTGGTTGGTATAGGTAGCCGGGTATAGGTACTCGTGTAACTCCCGCGGGTAAATTTTTTTAATATATCGAGTTTCCTCGTATCGAATGCCGTGGCAAAATGTTACTCGTTGGGTGTTAACGCACTGTGGGAAGACCCCGGCCATGGAGAATTGCGAACGAAAGAAAAAGATATAATACAGCGAACTGAGGACTGTGGATAAAAATGTTGGCGTTCGTATGTATGTATATGTACATAAATATATATATATACATATATATATATATAGGGACGAAAGACACCAGGGGACCTACCCATAGCTACGATATCTTGTTTCTTTAATAAACGGAAACGGAACATAATCGTATTATTTGTTTCTACCTTTAAGAAGAATTACATATATATATATATAATGCGTAGCCTCTCCTATCTCATCTTATATTCGAACGGCAGCGATGATGAGAAGGTGGAGAAGAGGATCACCGTTGTCGGAGGAGGTGGAACGGAAGGAATATTTAAGAAGGTATTAAAGCTTCCCTCTCCTGCATCTCCTGCACTCGTATATATAACCCTCATGCCTCGTTCGTTGATACCCCTCCAACTCGCTCAACATCCCCGAGTCCCAAGTACGAGAGACGGAAAAGTATTAACGTTTCTACTTTATTCGAGAATGCTCGATGAGCTTTGAATTATGGAAAGTCGACCACCACCCTGGTCCTCATCGTAGAGTAACCTTTATACTTACGTATTACGCAGGATATGGTAGGTACTTGTCCGTGATAACAAACCGGTGAAATTGAACACAATTCGAGTGGGTGTATTGTAGAATTTGTTATAGCTAATGCGTGAAACTATTTTCAAAACCAGCCCGATTGTGCAATTTCAAAATTGTGATCCAAATAATTTACGTATCGATAAATATATTCCTTGCTATAGCGGTAGGAACATTTTTCATACGAAAATCGATATTACAAAACGCGAATGGAAATTGCCCTTATTTTCTTAATAGCCACTTTATGATAAATCCCAATAATAACTCAATCCGAATAGGCGCTTCACAAAATATTCTCAGGATCGATTTGAACACTCGGCGCTCATCAGAAGAATCGGCAGGAGGGCATGAAAAAAGATATATGCGTATATATACAGATATACATACATGAAGGAGGGTGAAGAAAGAGTGAAAGAAAAACATAGAGAGCAGAGAGTGGCAAAGGGATGAGCAGAGCGAAAACTTCGAAGGGTTTGAAATATAAGCCAGGACTAATTCCAAAGATCGGGGCCTGTCGGCTCTCGAAGAATCGCCGTAGCAGAGCGGTTTGCTTTGCCTCTCGTCGTTTCGCTGGTTCGCGAGAGAGCGACCCCCTCTGTGCGATATTCTCATTGAAAAGTAACGAAAGCAAAACGTCTCGAAGAAGCGCCCCGTTCGAATCCCAGCTATATATACTTACACGCACGCACACACAGATATATTCATATGTGTGTGTGTGTCGACACATACGCGTAATGGACCAAGGTAGAAGAGTATACAAGTCGAGGATAGTACACACATATATACACACAAAGACACGTTACGCTGGCGATGGCGGTCGCGGCGGCGTCAGGTGTCGGTTGTAAGGACGAGGACGAGAGAAACGCATTAACAGGTGCTAAGGCACGAAGGTAATAGCCGATATATCATTGCCAGCGGAGCTACTCTCTTTCCTCGTGAGATCGTCGTGTCTCTCTCTCTCTCTCTCTCTCTCTCTCCTGGGCACAGTCCGCGCTCTCATCGCCACACCCTTTGATCCTTATGGCATTATTATATACACACCCTGTAACACGTATCTCTCCTTCACAGTCGAAAAAAGAATAGATATTAGAAAGACTGATACAATAAAGTTTCTCTGATATCTTCGTACACGAATAATCGAGCTCGTGGCTTTATTATTCCGACTGTATCGAAATGAAACGAGGTCTTTGAAAATCCACGATTTCTTCTTCGGCTCAATCGAGCTCATTAATACCTCGCAGAGTTGTATCGTAGGTAGGCGTACAAGATACGAGGATGTGTTTGCCTGTTAACGATTACAAATTGGCCTATCGGTGCACTCTCTGTACCGAGGTTTAATAGATAGGGTCGATATATATCGAATAGTACGGAATAGTCATTGGCCATTTCATATTTAACGAAGCATGATCGTCGAAAGCCGATATGTCCTGGGTCAAAAAGACGCGTTTACAATCGTCCAGATGAAATCGAACGATCGTTCTCTCCGGCTAATAAAACGATGAGAGTTATCTTTCGAGTTTGACAGTGATAATGCCCATGATAATGTGTCGTCTTGCAAATATTGCCTCATAGGCGGCAAATCACTGTATATCTTTGAATCCGTCTAGTACATAGAAAATATTCGAAAGCCGATTATCACCGAGGAATTTCTACGATTTTCATCAACATTCGAATAAAATCGAAATAAATGAAAAAAATACGACCGATCTATGTCATCCTTCCCTCCAACATATGCTCGTGCACAAATGTTTAACGCGTAAGTTTTGCAACATTTATAGGTATTATAGGTTACTTCCGAGCGGGGGTCTTAAGTTATTTGTGATTACCACGCGAAAAAGAAAGAAAGAAAGAGAGAGAGAGGGAGGGAAAGGGAGGGAGATAGAGACAGAAGGAGCTTCTGGCGACCGTACGTAAAACCGTAAACGTGCTCGCAGCCAACATATTACGCGCATTAATTCGTGCTCACTGACGTGCGGAAGAGGCGATTCGTAATAAGAAAACGCGTTCACGTGCACGATGCGAACTCCCTCTCTCTCTCCTTTTCTCTCTTTCTCTCCCTGTCGCGTTTCGAAGCGGGGGCGCGAGTATATAGTTCCATATACATTTGCACCGCTGTAAGAGAGTCGAAATACTGTTCGTTGAAACGAAAGCGAGAGTAAGCGACTGCGAAGAAAAGGATGAAAGGATATAGTACAGAGTTTATAACGAGATCGGTAGAGGAATATATATATAGGCAGTACGGGTACGACTCGCTCGGCCGCTTCATCCTGACCGATACCTTCTGTGCCCTCTTGGATTTCTTGGTAATTATAAACTTAGATACCAGTAAATATTCGTGACGCCTTGACTCCGGACTTGCGCGCGCGTGCGTGCGCTTGGTTTTCTCTCTTGGCCGACGGCAATTTACGAGATCGGGGTCTATGCGACGTTTACGACGGTATGCGCTCTTGCCTAGCTTTTCTTCCTCTCCCTTGTGCTCACCCCGACTCTCTGTCTTGCCACGGCCAGAGTATCAAGTGTGCTCCCGACAGAGATGGGAATAAAAGCGAACGGAAAAGAGAGAGAGAGAGAGAGAGAGAGAGAGAGAGAGGGAAATCGCTTTGCCTAGACAACGTACCAAATCGTTCAGTTTGTGGTACAGTCATGGTACAGACGCAGGAGATATGGAACGTGAAAGGATATGCACCACGGAGAGAAATGAGTAAGAGAGCCAGAGTCGAGAAAATAGATGAAACGAATAGTCCAACGTTGTCCAGAGAGATTCTCGTGTCGTATACCGATCATCGCTAAGGTACGAGTCTGTACTATGCCGTTTGGTCGTGGGTTGCATTATTTTACGATACGTAGTTAACGATCATCGACGGGGTGAAAGAGAAGGTATTTCTTACCGCCTCTGTCTCATCACGAAATCAAGAAACAAGAAAATCGCTGAATCTGTCACGCTCTTACGTACGCATTTATATCGGCCTTCTTCGTTTCACGTGTAAGTAGCAAACGCAATGGGAAAGACGAAGAACGAGCAAGAGATTTGTAGCAACACGAGCCAAGTTTCGTCGCAAGCGAGATATGACACTTCTAATCTTGAAACGAAACTCGTAATAAGCATCAGCGGAGTTGCGGAACATGCTTCGCGGACGGTGAATCGTCGCTTCGCTAATATTCCGAATGTTTCGGTGCCTCTCGCGACGGTCTTCCCATTGACGATGGAGAACGGTGGGGTAAGTAAAGGAAGAACAAAAAAAACAAAAAGGAAACCCACAAACGATTGAAGCGAAGCTGTCGCGAAACGAATCGCGATATCGCGGGATAAAATTAAAATCACATTCGCGAGACGCGTGAAGACGAAAGATGGCTAATGGTGAGAAGTTTGTCGCCGATTCGCCTCGGCTTCAGTGGTGGGCCCTTGCGACTTGATGGGGTCGTCAGAATTGACTAGTCGCCACGAGCAAACCGAATGGAAATCGAACAAAGTTCAAACGTTAAATTTATCGATCGAGATTCAATTATCGATGACTCGTACACGTTATCGATCACTGCGAGCTGAAAGTCAAACCAACCCGTGATCTACATTTCACGAACAAATTGGATACAAAATTATTCATTTTTTCATTCAAATAATAAAAAAAGAATGAAAATCTGTTTAAAGATTGGTCATCGGATATTTGTTAGCGAGAAAAAAAGTGTCACGAGGAAGAAGACTAATGACCGATGATTATTTCTCATCCCCCCCCCCCCCCCTCTCTACTTCATCCGCGTCGAACCCCTCCCAGTTCTCTCGTGCTTCCTTTCTCCCTTTTCTTTCGGACGTCGTCCACTATTCCCGCACGAAGTAGATTCAATTTTTCATCGTCCGGTCGGCGAGAGCGTTGCATACACCGTGAGTCCGGCTTTTCTCCGGATCGCTTCTCAACCGGCTAGAATATGAATCAGTGCGATGCATCCGCGTCCGCGATCAACGCGAGGAAGGGAGAAACTCTCGTCAGAGTCCGTCTTGACTCTCTACGCTCCGACTATTCAAATATAGTAGCTGGATATTAATAATATTTATTTATTAGGATTAGAATGTCTCGGACACTGATGCGGTATCCAGCGTCCAACCAACGAGAAGACCGTCCTCGCCACAGGGTTTTGGGACAAACGCCCGCGCCCGCGCCGACGATCTTTTACGACTCTCAGTTTCGAACTCGTAGATCAACATTCCTGGCTCCCGGTGTTCGCGCCAGCGGTTATACACGAAAATAGTTCTATGCCTGTACGTTCGTATATTAAACGGGAAATTTTAGATTCCATGCGTAAATTTCGAGTTACCGATCGATCGTTTTCCCATATGTAAATGAAAACTAATTAAATCTATGATGTAATAACACCCACAAATATTGATAAACGATATATGTCGTGATTTTTTTCATAAATATTATTCTATCTTGTGTCGGTTCGTACTATTGTGGAGCTCGAGAAGATAATTTTACGATAAAAACCAAGAGAACACATGTCCCATTACGAGGATAAAGGTAAATGGTTACAAACTGACAACATTAAATCGTGAATATATCACGGGTGTTAGATTGGATGGAGGAGATCTTTTCTGTCGTTTAACAATTACGAATTTTCGATATAATAATGGTCGTGTTGAAAGCGACGTTCGTTGGATAATTTTGTGATATTAGATGGAAGGAGACAGTACCAAATATACACATATATTTATAGACCCTTTGAAAACGGCGACAAGCGAAAGACAGATCGACGGAGAGAGTAAAATAAAGAGAGAGTGAGGAAGAGAGAAACGTGGGGGACGCATGGACGAAGACGTGAACGATGGCGAGGACGAGAGGACCCTGGGCACGAGAGAATATATCCAATTCGAACAAAGACCCCCGTTCGGCTTCCCGGTCTCTACTGACGAGAGACGCATATCTCGTCGAAAGAGCGACGTTTACCAGGACGAAAGGGAAACGAAAGAGACAGATAGATAAAGAACGATATGGATGAGTACGATAGGAGGAAGGACATGAGAGAAAGGGGGAGAGAAAGAGACCGAAACGTTTTGTAATACAGGGAAATTAATCTATGCCGACAGCGGTAATAATAAGGAAATGTTTCAATCCTGGGTGATGTATGGACATCACGAAACTCGTATTAGAGTGCAATAGATACGAGAATACATGGACGAGAGAGGTTCGACCTTCTCTCGCCGAGTCCCTTGTATTCATGCTCGTATAATATATCGAGTCAAACACGTGACCGTCAAAGTCACCGCGAACGTTCGCTACCACCGGCGTTTATTCTCTCGTGTCACGTTCGATTTTCCAATCCTCGTAATTTCCCAAATCTAAAACGGACATGGGGAAAATCGGGATCAATGACCGCGCGATTTACGTTGCGATATGCGTGGAATCCTTAATCCAAGAAAAATTGAAAGATATGTCAAAGGAGATCGTTCGTTACAAAGAAAACCTCGCGTTAATACATTTTGAATGAAATTACTCGTACCGGTTGACGGAGTTTGCGACGAATGATCCTTTCTCGGTATTAGTATTTCCGCATACACCAACAACTCATCGTAGCCCGGTGAATCTCTGATTTATCTGATAAGTTAAGGTGGACCCGTCGTCCCCTTGCGGTTTGCTCAACCAACAACCGCCTCGCCTACTTCCCTTGGGGGTGTTGTTAGTTTCCACCCCCTTCGACTTTGATACCGGAACGATAGTTCCGCGCAGCTCTTAGCGGGCGTCCTTGGGTTTATCTTCGATTACAAACACACATACACATACACACAGATACGCACACACAAACAAGGATAACGTCTAAGAAGAACGACGTCTCGGGCAGGCGGCTCTCCGTTTCTTGGGTAAAGGATTTATGGCGCGCGATTTGTCGTTAGCTTCCGCAAGATTAGAATTACTCTTTGCTTATGTTACTACTTGAACATATCCTCGTGCATATCACTGTATATAAGAGATCCCTCGGCTGTCTCCGGTGTCACACCTTTCTCTCTCCCTCCCACTCACTGTTGGCCATTATACACATTCGCTACACTGTGATATCCGGTCTACTCACCGGTTTTCCAAGATCCTACAAAGTATGCGAAGGACAAGAGTCTTCGCGTAATACCAAGTCACTTTCCTATGTTTGTTTTGTAAAAAAAGAAGAAAATATCGCAGGTGGAAGAAGAAGTGACGATAAAACCGGCTGATGTGCCGGTGCAATGACTTTTTATCAATACAATTTAATCAAACGATTATTAACGTAAGGTGAAATAATACAAAGTATAAATAGAGGTAAGACACGCGGTCTCGACGGTTTTATTAAAATATGTCGTCAGCTTGTTTTTTAACATTTTCATATTTTAGGACACGGGATAAGGCGCATTTTTGAAGTTGAGCCATCGATCTACGTGCGTGATGTAACGGAGTGAGCACTAGCTGCGTAAAGAGTGTCGAGTCCGCGCGAGAAGGGTTCCTCATTATTAGGGTTCCCTATATCACTGTATTTAGGATTGCACCACACGCCGCCTTGTATACGCGCAAAATAGATCGCTCCGCGAGAGCCCTTCGTGAACTTGGTGAATTCGCACCCCTACGGGGAGATGTGTATAATATACGTATATACGTAGGTACTCGGAACGCGCGAGAGGAGAGTCCGTGAGACGAGACCGAGAGCGATATTAATATCTCTAATCATTCACCAAACCCCTTTCGTACCCTTGATAAGGGTATAACGTTGGCCATGTAGGAGAGAGCTATGAGAGAGGAAGAGAAAGAGAGAGAGAGAGCTTGATACGTGTTATTCAGATTTATACCATTTGCCAAATGGGGACGGGATTTATCCGTAGAACAAACCCAAGTACATCCACTCTCGCGTTACCGATAAAACGGCTTCGTTCCGGCAAGGAGGATTAATATGCAGAGAAAGTGCGTAGTCCGTTGTAGGGTGAGGTTGATGGGCTAGGGTCCCAAATTTATTGTCTTATATCGTACGAGTGGGCTCAATGGCACAGCGATCGGCCCAGGCAAACACGACCGATAACTGGCGTCTTTGGCAAATCCGTATTTTTATTTTTCTCGATATTTTAAACGCATTTCTTCGTACATTAATCGATGAGTATTAAATTCCCAGAAGTGGACTACCTTGAGATAAAAAAACAGAACTTAGAAACTAATAAATCGAGATCATGAAGGAAACACAGCGATAACCGTGTAGTGATGTCGCTATGATTAATATTTACCATTTACCTGATTAATATCCCAATTATTTTACAGATAACTAATTAAAAAGGCTCATCAATTCTTCCTCGATCGGTATGCTTATCCAGTGCCACACTGGTTAATCATCGGCCGAGTATAGTGGTCGTCATTAATGACGGCCAGTTTTCGCCACGGCATACAGGATTTTCTGAGATAAGGACGGGAGTAGAGTCGAAGCGGTCAACCGAAGACGTTTCACCATTCACGAAACATTAGAATTCGGTTTGGGTCATTTAACTTTACCGCCGGCTTCGCTGCCACCTCGGTCCGGTTATTAATGAACTCGCTGATAGGAAGTGTCCGTCGACGTCATCGCCGTCGTTCCGTTCACGTCTCGTCACGACGAAGAAACTCCCGTGCCTCCATGGTTTTCGAACCAAGCTGATCCTCACGTTTGCCCTGTCACGTACTCGGCTTCTATTTCCCTTAGCTATAACGCTCTTTATATGCAAATAACGAAACCGGGTGAAGGGTCAGTCCCTTCGCGGTGACGGAGCGTGATCGCGTGGTCCGACCGACGAGATACATACGTTTTGCTCATCCGTGTCGTCGTTTTCCATCAAAGGATCTTCGTCTTGGATCGAGACTTTGAAATGAAATTTTTTTCTAGCAACACAAATTCAACCATCTCTTTTATTTGTCTTCATTCGCAAATATACCTTCGAATACATTTTCAATGGGAATAATAGAAACCAACGGACGTAACATCTTTTGCGATCGAAGCGTACCTCGTACAACGTCTCATGGATTAACAGACTGCTGAGTCTAATTATGCGGTGCGCAACCACGATAAAGATAATCGATCGGTATTGTACATTCGCGTACAAGTTAGAACACCGTTTTGTCAGTTGGCGGAAGTTCTCGTGGAACCCATACGCGCTTATATATATACAGATATATGTTACTGCAAGGACAGAACGATAATACTGAGACGGCAAAAGTCTCGTGGTGAAGACGGCAGCTGGACGGCGCGCAGGGGCGATGCACCTGTCGCCCTTCCACAGCCAGACGAACAGAAACAACAGAGGTAACAGGTAGTAACTGTGCTCGCTACGTCTTATGTGTCGAACCCAACATCGGTTGCGCCGAGTTCTCTGGATGGATGCGTGCCAACCATCCGTGTGTGTATGGACATGGAGGAATACATCGTTTATACGCCAAATATACATACGTGTATAACGCGGCATTTAGTTGATCGTTTAGTGGTGTATAGTCTATCACATAAACCATATATACGTCTATATCTATGTGTCGGTTTGCATATATATATATATATAGACATTCACGCACGTGCGTGCACGCGGAGTAGCTGGCATTTGCTTGCCTTCGCGATCGGAGAAACGCGATGATACGAGTTCCAACTGTCGAATTTTCGATGTTTCCATATATATCGTTCCACTGACTGACGCTTACGTGTATAGAAACAAGAATAGTTCATCGATCGGACGATCATTTGTTTTTAAGCCTTTCAATCTTTAAAGAAACAAAAACTTCCGCTTATTATCTTTTATGATTTCTTGATTATTCGTTAAATTCTATTCGATTTTATTTTGTAGAGACGACACGAATAAGAACAATCCAATGAGATTTGTATGATTGCGGTACGAGGTTCGAGAGAACTGGGTAATCGCGAGAGATTTAGTGGACCACGCGAATATTCACCGATCGTGGCAAGGTATGCCTCATACTCTTGGCAATATGGACGTGTAGTTGGGTCTCGTTGTGAGGAGAGGCAAAGGAAGGAGGGTTATACGGTTAGGTGTTAACGGGTCGTTCTATTATAGTCGCCATAAGTCACAATTAGGTCAGTTCCCGTGCTTTTGGGCTGCATATGCACGCGGGGGTGCGCCCGCTGCGTCCTCTCGGTGTTCTCTCGATCTTGGTGGCGGGATGGAGGTTGGGTTATGGCAAAAGGACGTCCGGTCGTAGGTCGTATATGAAAGAGGCCTCGGGCCGAGACTATTACCGTAGAATCGACCACCAGTGACCAAAATCCAAATTGCGCGAGATGAACAAGACAATGGTGGTCATTGTAAAAACAAATATTCCCATTCGATAATTACCTCAGTTACAATGACGCTTCGTTAAAAATTAAAAACAAACTCGGTTAATTGGTTAAAAATATTTTCAGGTAGATGTATGAATAATGATGATTTAATTATCACATCGAGTTTTTTTGTTTGAATAAAGTCTTCTCAACTATTCTATACATAGAGAGCTCTTGGCTCTTCTCTAGTGACGAAATTTCAAAGGTCCGATTCTATACTGATTTCACGCCATTCCAATTCCGTTGTACCTCTCCCCGTCTCTCTCTCTCTCTCTCACACACACACCTATTTCTCTCTTCTCTCGTTCTTACGTTCTCTCGGACCCGAACTATTTTGCTCCTATATCATCTTGGAGAAGTTGACGCATAAATAATTACCACTTAGCCCTCTTTGTCGTTACGTTGCCATCGGCACGTCGACGTCCGCGCGAGACACCTCTCTTTGTCCCGCCAAATGGAACACAACGGAGACAGTGCCGAGATTTATCGTTCGAAATTCTCTGTGCCACGAGACCCTCCTTCTAACGTATGGAATCATTAAACATCGATAATTCACGCGGGCGGCTTGTAACATCGTTCCGTATATGAACGACGTAACGAGACGCCGAAGTCGAAGCGAAAATCATCGTGAAAACAGATTTTCATTTTCACGTGTTCGCTTTCTTAACGTATTAAAAAAAATCATTAAAAATTATTCATCGAGTACCGAATCGAGAACATCGCAAAAAAAAGAACGAAAAAAATACCGTACCCGCGTAGCCTCGAACCGTAGCTCGCGGTAATTTCGAATCGATCGTCAAGACGCACTATGAAACAACGTGTCATTTTTATAGTGCACGCAGAATTCAAACGGGCTCTCAACACGTCCACGCACACGTAGAGAGCACACGTCCACCCTGTCCATTAAAGTATTTACTGCATATTATTACCTTTACTGTTTGATCGTTTACGATCGGCAATAATAAAATAATTATAACTCGGTGTCGTAAAATTTTACGGGTGAAGATCGTGCTATATGCTGCATCATGTATATATATATATATATATATATATATATATATATATATATATGTTTTTGCAGAAATAAGGAGTCGAATTCCAACTCTCAATCTCTCTCTCGCTCTCTCTCTCTCTCTCTCTCTCTCTCTCTCTCTCTCTCTCTCTCTCTCTCTCTCTCTCTCCCTCTCTCTCTCTCCCTCTTACTTTCCTTTTGGCTTTTGGCCGAACCAAACTTACACAGCGAGAGCTCTCTTCCCAAGACGTATCTCTCGTTCGCACAGAGCCTCTCTCTTCTCCAGACAACTGGAAATCTTGTTTGGCCCCTCGCAAACCCCCTCGTTGCTCGCCTATACGCCCGCAAACTGGCTTACAAGCTCGTAAAGATAACGAAATGGCGCGAGATATATATACCATACTCCCTCTCGATGTGTATCCCCTTCGCTTCGATTTTTCACCGTAAAAGCAACCCTGCTGTGTATGGTTGCGACCACAGACTGAGCGAAGATGCCCTGAGAGTAGCTCGCTCGTCGGGCGGAGGGACGGATCGAGAGAGAAATAGAGACGAAGAGGATCTTATTCGGGGTCGTGAAAAGCTAATCCTGTGTACGGTCGCCATATCCCCGATCTCTCGTTTACTTCGAATCTCAAGCGTTTTCGGATTTAACGACGATTGGCAATTATCTTTGTCCCTCGTGTACGACGGGCATTCTCTCCTTCTCAAGGTCGAGAGGGTTGTCTAAATTTCGATTGGTCGAGCTTTCGTTCGTACTGTCTTATATAGACGCTATCTTGCCTGATCCATCGTTTTTTTTTCAAAGGACAAAGTTTTTGTTTTCATTTTTCTAATCATTTTATTTATGTCGAAGCAATCTTATTTATAAAACAAATCTTTCAGTTGAAAAATTATTTTATACTAACTCATAAAAAAATCTAACATTTTTTATAGTAATAATGTAAGACATATCGTGTATATTTTATAGCGATTCGCGTAATCACGAATTTGATTCGGTGAGGACACAGATAATATAATGTCACTCTAACGAGTGTCCTGTGACAAGATGAGCAGAGTGGAAAGGGTAGACAGACGGGAAAAGATATATATATATATATATATAAAACCTGACAGTCGCCGAGCAAGATGAGGATGAGAGTGGGGCGGTGAGGGGAAATATCCGAAGTGGAAGAAGGAGGCAAGAAGAGACACAAAGTTGAGATTGCTCGCATAATGCGATAATGCCATACCGAATACAGAATTTCATCCCTCTCCCTCTCTCTCTCTTTCCGTCTCGCCCCTTTCCCATCCCCCTCCCCAACTCGTCAGTATCTTTGATTAGAGACCGTCTATACATTCCCATCTTGATTTGCTTCTAATAAACCCATAAAACGATTGAGCCGCGCAAGCTCTCGATTGTAGGGGTAGGAGAGAGATGATCAGCGCTCGAATCTTCGGGTTATAGATAGTAATACCTATAACCCCTGGATATATGACGGATCGTCGTACGATACGAATCGCCCGAAGAAGTCGAGGGAAGATTCTCCCAATTTTCACGTATGGACGTTCAATCGTATTCACGATTTCACCATTTCGTCGCGTTCTAATCTCGATGGCTCGCATAAATTTCGATGAATTTCTCGCAAATGACAAATTACAGAGGAATCGTTCGCACCGAAGGGGTCGGATTCAAAATGAATAACTTAATCACGATTCTTTCACCGATATTCCAACCAAATTACTCAATCATATATCGTTCGAAGATTGTTATCGACCAAGTTTTATATACAGGGACGACGAGTTGCGAGAATAACGAGTCGCGACAAACACAGGCTCCTCGAAGATTGGTGCTTCGCCTCCCATGTGGTCGCGAGAAACGATGAAACCGAGCTCTAGAGTTTCTCCTTCCCCTATCTGCGACTCCCGGAAGAAATCACTCGTGGGACTTAATAAGCGTTGGGGGCGATGGGGTGAGAGTGAGGCGTATGTCTTACGCGCGCGAGCCGAAAGTCCCGGAAGATTGTCGCGGGGCGGAGGATGATGCGAAAACTTTTGGTATATTAGGTGCTTTGGCAATCTCTGCTTTACGGTGACCTCTCGTCGGGCAGTCCCTCTCTCCCTCACTCACTCTTTTTCTTTCTCATACAACAGACTGGAAAACTGGGGAAACTTATATGCCAAGAATGTATATAGCACAACGAAAACAGTCTCTCCCTCTCTCTCTCTCTCTCTCTCTCTCCTGTATAATATACATATATAATATACACGAGCCTATATTTCCCTGCAACCCTCCCACGGGGGTTGCGATGTACACCTACCTTCGGCGACCTCATCCTCAGCTCCCTTCCCCTCCTTCACCCTGTGTCACTGTCTCTCTCCCTCTTTCACTCTCGTTCCTTGGAAAATTCGGACGACCACACCGCACTGCTATCATCGACGGAAAACTTTCTCAAATGCGTTTTCGAGTCTAGGGACGAGTTGGAACCAACGAAGAAACGCCGTACATGCCGCCCAGTTTCACGTTATGTTTTGAAGAAAGTGCGAGGGGAGGAGGGAATAGCGAGTTACTTTTCTGGTTAGGTACGAGCCGTAGAAGCAAAAGGAAGAGATGAAAAGTCTCCGAAGTCGGACGTGGCGAAGAGCTGCGAAGCTCGAAGGCTCTCCTCGCCAACGTCTCCGTGCCACCTGCATATATATATCTCTTGTTGGCAATGAGAATACCTATACGTATATCTACGTTTGATTTGACCAACGTACGAATCGAAACATTAATTTTTTTCAATTCTTTTACGACAAATTAATTGACCCCGTTGTAACGAGTAAAATCTTTAGTCGTTATTAACTCGTAAGATTTCAAGTAATTATTATATTTAGATCAATATTAAATTCTTTTTTTCATTAATAAGGCGCCGATTATTTTGTTGCACAATTATTTTAATTGATTGTTCGTTACGAATCGTGGATATGTTCATATAGGATTAAGATCAATAATATATTTTCATTGTGCAAAAATAAATGTACGCTCTTGGATAACAGTGCGTTTACACGTTCGTTTTATATTCTTGGGCAATAACGATGGACGAAGAACCGAGCGTATATTTATCGATCGCTTGATTTTTATGTCCCTATAAAATTTGTTAGTATGCCTGCGATCACGTTGAGTTTAGCCCACTTTCCTATACGGAGAGTTTCTTGATGGCAGTCGGTTGTACCCGAGCTATGGGAGATCGAGGAAAGAAGGAACGATAATAATTGAAACGTGATCGTTGACATTACACTTCGAAGTATCATTCTCTCGTGCGGCGCCCTCTTTCTCCATCTCCTTCTAGTAAGTGTAATTCTCCGATGTAAGAAATGCATACATGGGAGCACCAGACGAACCGCTGCCGCTACTTGCTACTTCTCCGCCCGAGAGAAACACTCGAGGATTCTCGTCACGCAGTATGGGACACGCGTGCGTGTATGGCGTAATTATGATGACGCGAGGCGCGCGTGAGCCAAGAAACTGCAACTGTGAGTCGCAAAACACGCTTGTATACACATTATACTTACATATATACATACCTATATATATGTAAGTATAAACACAAAGTACCTTGTCGATCACTTGGAATCTCAGCTTCGATCGGATTTCAATTCCAATCACGTCTTATCAAAATACTTCGTTAACATTATTCATTAATCACTACGATCGATTTTTCCTATCGGTTAATCGTTTTTTATCGATCGTGTTCATTGTTTCGGATTAACATCAATCACGAGTGCAACGAAATGAAATCATTGATTGGAATAAAGAATTGGTGGCAGTTATGTGATTATGATAAGAATTGTGCTGATAAAATATAAAATCGAAATGGCGTTTTGACGTCATTATATGACATCATTATTGTCGACGAGACAAGAGAGGAGATATCTGTTGCCTCGGTGGCGATGCAACTCAACGAGATAGTTCACATATCGAGGGAGGGTCAGGGGGAGAGAGAGAGAGAGAGATAGAAAGAACAGCTGAGGGAAATACGAGCAGAAGCTCCCAGACAGGATATTGTCCCGGCACTCATTCACTAATTGATACAGCGTGTATAGTGTATACGATGATGTTTTATTTTACACCAAACCGTCGTACCCTGACTTCAGTGGTACTCAAACTGTGATCGACGAATGCAAATTGGATTCTTAATGAATTTTTTAACAATTAGCCAAATGAAATATAACTTCCATTTTTCTTAGTGACACTGTAGATTAATGTCGCAGCTGATAAATAATTCAATTATAGCATTCTACAAAATACTATTTTTTATTTTTTATCAGTAGGGAAATAAATCTTATTGATTTATCTGTGATATCACACATCTTCACGATTCGTGGAATCGAGAATATCGGTAAGTTGTTAGGAAACAAGCTTAAACGAATTCTTATCTATTTATCAAAGAACATTTTATTTTCAATTTACCTTACTGACAGAGCTAGGACAAATATTGACACTAATAAATAAGGAATTACATCATCGTGAAAAATGTTGTTTTTATTTTCGTATATTTGAAAATAAATCTCATTGATTTATCCGCGATATCAAAAATCGGTCGTGATTCGTGGAATTGAATATATTTTCACGGGTGGTAACGAAACAAGCTCGAAAACGATTTATATCTTATGAAGATCGTGTCGAATTAAAAAATGTTAATCATCTCGTCTTGGAGCAGGTGCGAGGTGGAACCTCGCGCGAGATACGTGTGCCTGCGTATCGCGACGATGTGTACGAGTGTCTCTTAGGAAATAAACGTATAGGTATGTATATAGTCGGGTCCATTTGTGTTAAAGGCTGCTGGCCTCTCGTTTGCTACTTCTCGTCGGCGACAACGATGACGAAGAGCAGATCATCGCCTCGAGGGAAGTCGTCGGCATATATATTATATTAGCGTACGAGCCACGCTCTGAGAACCCGCAACAGCTTCATACAACAAGAGAATAGAGAGGGGGAAAAGGAAAGAGCGAGATAGCCGAACACATCAGGCACTACGGTATTAATTCATATAGAGTTGGTAATCTATTAGTTACGTTAGCGCGGTTGGGCGCGCGTTAACGAGTGTAATCACTAGCGCATATATACGTATGTATTTATGTTCACACGTATGGGCGATTCTCGATCAAATTGACAATTGCTAACTTATTTTACTTGCAATTTTCACTATCATGGATTCATCGTAAATTATCGCAAATAATGAAATTATTCTCATTTTTTAATTTTTTTATGTAAATTGTGACGTGAAAGAATGATTATTCGTTGGTTGAATAAATTATGAAATATTCACATGTATGGGCGATTCCCAACCAATTGACAATATCTAAATTATTTTATTTGCAATTTTCACTATCGTGGATTCATCGTAAACTATCGCAAATTATAAAATTATTCTCATTTTTTAATTTGCCTGTGTAAATTTTGACGTGAAAAAATGATTATTCGATAGTTGAATAAATTATGAGATATTCAGACGTATGGGCGATTCTCAACCAATTGACAATCTCTAAATTATTTTATTTGCAACTTTTACTATCGTGGATTCATCGTAAATTATCGCAAATTAAAAATTATTCTCATTTTTTTATTTTCCTGTGTAAATTTTGACGTGAACAAATGATTGTTCAATAGTTGAATAAATTATGAGATATTCTGACGTATGGGCGATTCTCAACCAATTGACAATCTCTAAATTATTTTATTTGCAACTTTTACTATCGTGGATTCATCGTAAATTATCGCAAATTATAAAATTATTCTCATTTTTTTATTTTCCTGTGTAAATTTTGACGTGAAAAAATGATTATTCGATCGTTGAATAAATTATGAAATAGTCACACGTATGGGCGATTCTCAATAAAATTGACAATCTCTAAGTTATTTTACTTGCAATTTTCACTATCATGGATTTATCGCAAACTATCGCAAATTATAAAATTATTCTCATTTTAAAAATTTTTCTATGTAATTCTTGACGTGAATGAATGATTATTCGATAGCTGAATAAATTATGAAATATTCACAGTCGCCTTTGTGTTGTTCGTTTCAACATGGAATTTCCTATATATAAATTCATACGTATATACGTATATATTAATGTAAACTTGTGTACATATGGTCGTCATCTACGTGTCATTTAATTCCGACACCCTCGCAATACGAGAGTAACTCGGGCGACCGCGACACCAACAGCATCGATGATCTCACGAGCTCGCGACCGACTTGACTTCCCTTAATTGTTTGTTATCATTACTGGTACCCGTGCTATTGAAATTAATGTTAATCCGACTGGCGTTTATAACGTGGTATGTGTGTGTGTTCTCTCTCTCTCTCTCTCTCTCTCTCTCTCTCTCTCTCTCTCTCTCTCTCTCTCTCTCTCTCCCTCTCCCTCTCTCTCTCTCTCTCTCATAAAACCCGCTTCCGGCGAGCTGTCGAGCAACCGCGCGACATGCGTGTACACACACGCGTTCGTTTGATGAAATTAAACTACTTGCTGTGACCGCGCGCTTATGTACAAAGAACGGTTCGTGAACGAGACGGATTTCGTCAAAATTTCGACGTATCGTAAAATTATCGATATTAGAACGAAGGATAACATTTTTTATGGCTATTAGCAAATATATTTTCTTTTTTAAATTAAAAGACAATTTCATTAAAAGAAAATTTCGCATGAATGGGAAGAATTAAAACTTTTGTATTTCTTTTTTAAACGACCTCGGTCTGCAAATCTTAATCCTCAAATATTTTGCGACGCAGTATCGCGTTTTGTCCCACTGTTTGTTTTTTCGACATTGGAAATGAAGGCGTCGCGCGTCTTTGGTCAAGACGTTAAACGACCGGTTCTCTTCAAACGTGTATTATGTACAAATATTTATCGTTGAGGAGAATCGCGAAATTTCGCGATAAATTTCACAAGAATTGCCAAACTATCGGCATTAGCCTCCACCTCGTGCGGTATAATAAGTCTCCGTCTCTCTCTCTCTCTCTCTCGTCATTCCGCCTACGTGCGAGTCATCGGAATCGATCGTAAACAAAAATTTGTGAAACTGCAACGGTAACGACTTCTTTCGGTTCGCTTTTTTTAATGGTTTCTCGAACGGAATTTCACTCGTTAAATTCGCCATCAAGTTTGACAGTCCGCCCGATGTAATTTATTTATATCCTCGTACGGTTCGAACGCGAACGAGTACTATTTTATTTTGTTTGTCCCGTTTTTAGGAATGCGGTATCTTCGCGATAAGCCATAAGTTTTATGTACTCGTTGGTGTGTACAGCGTGAAAATACATGAAATTATTGTTCCCTCTCGCAGACTACTCTTTCTCTCTCACTCTCTCTTTCTCTCCCTCCCTCGATCGTTCGGCACATTTACAGCGCTTAACTTATATTGTGTACCACGGAGTTTCGTAGCCGCGCGTCGATTCAAGATAATAGATCGTTTTTCTCGGCTATCGAACGTCGTTTAACGGCTCATCATGAATTTCACAGACAGCCCGTGCAATCTGTAATGAAACATCGACTAACGGAAATTGCTAAAACTCTACACGGGACACACGAGATCTAAACGTATGTAGACCGTGCCCGATTCGTAATACATTGAGCGATACGAGAGTCCGTTGGTTTGATATCGTTAAAAAGTTGGAGAGGCAAACTGCGATCCTCACGGTATAATAGAAATCGCGTGTAATCGAAATTTTCTTCGTAAACGATGAAATTTCAATATGTCCGATGCGAATATGTGCCAGAAAAATAAAATATATCAATTTGTGCAAAAAATGTTATTTCCAATATTTTGTATCGAGATGAATATCGATATAAAATTTCAATCGTTATTTCAATGAGAATGCAAAATCGAAGAAAATGGTAAGTATCGATAAGAAAAGATAATTTTCGGAAGTTTCGATTCGAGCCACATCCGGCCTTCGTGGGGGCCATGCGCAGCGCGCGAAGGGTTCAGTGAGGAGCAAGCCTAATAGAATTCTTTTTTTTTTCATCGGTAATGGCAGCCATCACAAATTACACGGTACACGTTGCGCGCGACCCCGACCATCTTTCCTTCTCGTCTCTTTCTCGAACTTTATTTCACTCTCGCTCTTTCTCGCTGTCTCCCATTCGCTGGTTCGACGTGGATCGGTTATATCTTGCCCCAAGAGGCTTCCTTCGAATATTAGCGCCACGCTGTATATTCCCTAGATATTTTCTCTTCTTTGCTGTTCTTTCCCTGTCTTTCTTACGAAGAGAAAGAGAGATAGGCGAACACGATCGGGCGTACTGTAGATTTAAAAGCGCGCATAGACAATGGCTTATAGATTGATTCTATGAATTTATTTTAATGCCCAGGTATTATAAGTCATTAAATCGGACATGGGTGGGTGGGTGGGTTCCATCTCTACCGTGTACAGAAATACGTAGACACGTGCAATCGTGAGCAAACGATCTTTGTCGAACGAAAGCCTTGCAGTTCGCCTCCGTTGTTCCATATGCGTTCACGGTCGATGGTCGATTCGTCGATAACCGACCGTGATAATGAAACTCGCGATAATTCGCAAATCACCAACGTCGCGTAGATGCGTTAAAGCCATAAATTGAACTCGTACTCTTGAGAAGACTGCCAGAAGATCGTTCGTACACAATTCGGACACGACGTTTAACGCATTGGACATTATTTAATTTAAATTGATCGAATTCAATTAACTCAAATTAAATTAAATCGATTGAGATTGATTAAAAATCGTTGCAATTATTGTTGGTCTCCAATTATTTTTGGTCTCTTTACCGGTATATTCGCGTAAATGTCGCTCGTATATCGGCGAGGAGGAACGTATAACGCGGTAATGAAAGTCCGTGTGCGACAGTCCAGCTAAATACAACTAACAATAGAGAGAGAGAGAGAGAGAGTGATGACTTCGCGAGAGAGTGGTGGGACAAGACACCCTCCGTCCGAATTGTAACGAGCAATGTACAGTCGGTTCTTGGCCTTTCGCGTGTGCCATTCTGTAACGCCAGAGCCAAACGTCTTATCTTACCTACTAGTAGAGTGATGCACGACGATCTGTCGCGTCCGCGACGTACGTCGTTACTTGCCACTTTTGCAACGTTCAACGAGAGGGACCGCGACAGACAGTTGAGCGTAACGGAGACCTCTCGAGGAGGGAGAAACTCACAGTTGTTCCCCGAATTAACAGATATATACGCGTATACGTGCGGCTTGCACGAACAATTTCCTTCAGGATTAATTGTCCCGCTTGCCTGTTTGTTCCTTCCCACTTCGGTTATAACCGAGCCAAGAGAGTATAATAATTACGATCGATCTAGTCACGCAGTTCGAACGTCGAGACTTTGACGAAGCTGTTTTTTTTTCATTTTTCAATGCTATCAGGCAAAAGTAATCATTTCTATTATCGCGTTATAATGTTCAAAGTGTCGTGGTATTTACTAGTTTTTTTTTCTCGTCTTTTTTTTTGTTGTTTCTTTTTATTATCTATGACGAGCAAAAAATATGACGATGGGCTAATAATGCCGGATCACGACATTGCACGTGTGACACGAATATACGAGAGTTTTGTTACGCTATAGAACGGCTGTCTAGCGTAACTTATAAATGATAGCGAAACGCAGGAGTCGTATACAAAACAAATGTAGTCCAGTAACCGGATGGCGCTCTTTCGCTCCCCGTGCACGTGTGTGAGAGTGTCTCCGTTCCTCTGTGTCGTTGTTGCGTTCTTTTTTTTTATCTCGTTTCTTTCGATATAGGGAAAAGCTAATGAGAATAGGTGCGTGCTCGCGCGGGGCTCGGATGCCGCGAGAGACAACGCCCCAATTAACATAACGCATCGCGGTCGCCGGTTCCGACCGTTCCCGCTCGCGCTTTGGTATTATACGCACATGGATAAGTCCACGGACACACACAAGCGCGCGCATATTTTTCTATTTCAACGCTACTGGTTCCGGGTGTGTGTGTGTGTGTGTGTGTGTGTGTGTGTGTGCGTGCGGTGATATGTGGGACTTTTATTTATTTATATTCGTCTCTGGAGAATTCCGAGGGTCGGGGGTCGAGCCAAGTTTTATTTATGGTCTATCAGGTTAATTAATAATGCCCGGTGCGAGAGAGAGCTCCCCCCCCCCCCCCCCCCCCCTCACATCCCCACCCACATCCACCATCCCCTTTCGTCGTTATTTTTTTTCTTCTTCAGCTCTTCTCGTTCCTCACTAATTCTATGTGTCACTCACGCCTCTCTCGTCTCCGGTCGAGCTCGTATTTGGTTCCGCAAAGAGAGTGTCGAAACTCTA
Source organism: Netelia fuscicornis (assembly GCA_946811545.1). Lineage (NCBI taxonomy): Eukaryota > Metazoa > Arthropoda > Insecta > Hymenoptera > Ichneumonidae > Netelia > Netelia fuscicornis. The sequence goes on along the minus strand of OX328011.1, from coordinate 14,160,272 downwards.
CACATGACACACACGCCCTCGAAGTGTACGCGTCGTTCTCGATAAATATGTTCTCTTGTCAGAAGGAGACGAGTCGCACATGCATAGAATTTTGTTCAAATAGAATTGTAGTCGTATGGTAAAAAATTGTTTATTGTTTCATTGTTGCATTCGCAACTTGTTAATCAACGGAATAATGACGAGCATATTCGTGTTCTATGGGAAATTTCCGATGAAAATATTTGTGGGTTTGTATTTCTGCAAAGTCTTAAAAATTGTCGAAGAAGAATTACAATGTGATATATCGCGATTCTATGGACTTAACGAAATTTCTAAAAATCCATATTTCACGTTTTTCCTTCTCCTCTTTTTACGAAAAACATTTATCAATAATGAATCGTTACGAAGAAAAGAATTTGTATAATTCTGTCGTTCGTGTAGCCGTAGTTATACTTCGTATTCGAGTCGCTGTTACTTTTGGTACGTTTCGCACACTCGGGTATCGCCACGGGAAGGCGCGACTCCCACACTATCGCGGTGGGTGTGCATAAGGCTGTGTAATAACTCGGACACAATGCGCTTACGGCTGCGGTACGGGCCTCGAACCAACGTGTAGACGTTTGCCGGGCCTCTATACTCGCGCGTATTTTCGCTGAAAAGCTAAGTATATATATATATATATGTAGGTACGTATAGTTATATGCGTATAGGGAACGAAGGAACGAGCGAGAAGGAGCGATAGAGTTCTCCCGGTATAATGTTTTATGGCCGCGATCAGCCGTAGAAGTATGAAGTGTCGATAGAGCGAGGCAGAAGCGAAGCGGCGAAGATCAAAGGGCCACCTCGCGCGCGCTGAGCCCTCTCCCTCTTTCTCTCTCTCTCTCTCTCTTTCTCTCTCGGACTTGCACCAGAGAGTCCGCGTGGTAGCCCGGAACACGCCACCACCACTACCACCCCTCGCTCTTTATCTCTTTCTCTTATACTCTCACTTTCGCCTCTCAGCGAAAGACTCTCTTCTCACCGCATTGCTTGAATATATATAAAATATAAGTTGCAATAACCCATCATATATATATATATGATGGGTTATTGCAACTTATATTTTCACAAAGTAAAAAGAAATACGAGAAAATTTGGCAATTTTGTTTCGCTCCTCACCATGGAATTTCCGTCTCGCACGAAAAAGGACGCAAAAACTTCTTATTGACTTGGTATCGCGGGTCAACGAGACATTTATCGAAAAATTCTAAAATTTTCGATCGACTTCACGAAAATTCATAGAGTGTCAACGGGGATGAAATTGCGAGGGAGTTGAAGAAAATCGCTGAGACGTTAATAAAAGCTTGCGCCACGTATCATGCCGCGCATATGATCCTCGCGCCATTACTTCCTTAACTATAATTCCTCTCGCTCCTCCGTTTATGTGTCTCCTTCCTCCAAACTAATAACTGCCAATTGTCGGCGTATCGCAGATCGCAGTAATTGGTAGAATAAATTGAAAAATTAGCAGGAGGCGCGCGAGAGCATGGAGTAGAGAGACAGGGAGCTGATATGTCTCGACTGGGACAGTTCCCGCTTCGAGGGTGACTCAGAGACTCCAAGAGACACCATATGTGTGGAGAGAGGGAGGGAGAGAGAGAGAGAGAGAGAGAGAGAGAGAGAGAGAGAGAGACATACACACATGCACATACACAGTCGATCTCTTGCTCGACTGGATGGCCAGCGGAGCATTCGCCGGTGCCAATAATAGCCGGAATGTCAAACGGTCGGTATTCGGTCCGAGTCCTTAATTCCTTCGTAAATTGCAAACGGTTTCTCATCGTCGTTGTCCTCTTCGTCGTTCTCGCGGCTTTTGCGTTCTACTCCCCCTCCCCCTCCCTCCACCGCCACCTTCCTCTTCCCAGCGGCAAACGAGCCCGCGGTGTACGAATTCTCCACGCGTCGACGAGGAACCGCAGCAACACACATGTGCGTTCATCCACGGTACGAAAAGCACCGCGTGAGAACAAGCCGACCCCACGATCCGCTACGGGCGCTCTCTTTCTCGCTCTCTCTCTTTTTCTCGCTCGTATACGTCACTTGTTGATGTCCTTTCGATAGTCCAAATGGTTTTGGTTCAGCCCGAGTGCCGACGGCCATTAAATCAATCGATCTCGACCTCTTCGCGACCAACTTTATCGTTGCGAAAAATTGCGTCAATTTTCTCGATATCTGAAATATTGGGGATCCGGAAATATATTTTATTCATCGTAATCATCGAGTTGATCAAGTTAATTTGAAACGTAATGGAAATAATGGAATAGATTGATCGACGTGTCATCCAATTTTGCTTGATTTTCATTACTTATTCGTCGACGATCGAATCGCCGCATCGTCTCCTCATAGCAAAATTTATCCAGATGACATCGCGCAAATCTTACTAATACGGGTATGGTTGTGTTCTTTGGAAAACATTGACGCGAACACGACGAAAAAGGAGAAAGAGAGAATGAAAAAAAGAATATAGTCGTCGGGAGAGAAACAGCAACGCACCCGTCCAGCGGAGAGCACCGCACGATGACACACAGCGTTGGCGCACGTGCGCGCTTCCACCGAGAGTAGTCGAGCATAAATAATGCAAGAAGCGGACAAAGATGCCGCCCTCACGACCATTTGTTTAAATTAAAATTATCCGACTCTTGTCTCGGTGAGGGTGGTGTTTGTCTGTATTTCATCATGCGTATGTGCGTGTTCTTCTCTCCGTGTTCTCTCTCTCCTGCTTTCTTTCTCCGTTTCATTCTCTTTCGTTTCTTCTCGTTCCGTCTGCTTCTCTGTCTCTCAACTCTTTTATTATAATTGTTAATGGCTGGTTCAGGGCAGGTTACCTGTTGGGTCTGTAAATGTATATACAGATATACACACGGGTAAACTAATGTCGTTTTAGTTCATGGACGAAGCAAGAATCGTTGTTCTTGCAAGAGCAGCGGTATACACACGCGCGCGAAAGCCTGAGGAGATACGCGAACGAGATGAATGCTACCATGCTCCTGGCTCGTCCTGTTTGCTGTCTGTATGCTTTACGATTCTTCACGGTTTTCGTGCAGTTATATCGAAACTCTTAGGTCGACCATCTCCGTTGACCCGACCTTGGTACTCTCCGACGGCTGAAATTTTCTTTGTCAATAAAAAGTTAAAAAATCGACGAATTTTTCTAAATTGTTACATTTTTTTATATTGGATTCACATAAATTTATTTACTGTTTTTATAAAATACAATCGTCAAGTAGAATCGACTAACAGAGCCGTGTACTCAAACGGATACGTTGATGACGGTCAATTTATAAGATCATGCGAAGAATGTCGATTTTCTTCCCCCTTGTGAGAAAACGTTCAATTAGCGAGGAGTTACACAAAAATAAAATAGCTCGATACCTACGTATACCAGAAAAGTTCGACGGAGCTTCGAGGATTTCATCGGAAACGATCGGGGCTCAGTTTCTCTTACGACCCACATAGCCGAAGAGTCGTAAAATCGTGAAATCTCGGAGAATCTATACATGCGGGGTTTCACCAAGCGTTCTCTCGACGGTTGAAAGAGAGAAGAAAATAAAAAAAAAAAAAAAAAAAAATCCGACGACCGCGAGGACATATAGAAAAGCTGCTGGACAGCTCGTAAGTTCGTCGATAAAAAGAGGATCGGTATCGGGGGAGTTCGTCGATTGGCCGCTAGTGTCTGTGCCACATACGTACATATGTATAGATGTATACATATATACATGTATTTGGTCTCTGTAACTTGGTCGGGACGGTATTCCCGGCATTCGAGATGACTCTATTTCGGGTGTCGTCTAACCCGCAGTGTGTGAGCTTGACCGGGCCGGATTCAACTCGCCGCTTTCGTGCGGTCACTCCTTCTCTCTCTTTCCTCCTCTTATTCCGATGGTGCCGCTGCTGTTGGCTGCCGTGGTTGCGTGGCTGGCTCATCTTTATGTTACCAGATCCTCGGTAAATCTGACGGGCTTTGAGGGGGCCAAGGGACCGACGAAAATATTAAGTTGCATCGGGTGGCTGTATGACAAAACGCTTTGGCATCGTGCTCGCGCTTTCGTTTTCTTCCCCCTTTTTTCTTTATTTTAATTTTATTTCACCGCATTCATAAAAATCGTCTACACACGCGTATAGACAAATTTATACACGAAACGTATCGGTATTGGTAAACATAATACTAACTATGCGCCAGGAAAAAAGTAAAAAAGCTTCGAAACGCAGGACCGGAGCGTCGAATTATCTCTCGCTGTCCTTCCTCTCCCCCGCACGTGGATTCGGTTTCAAGACGTTGACTTATCGTCCCGATAAAACTTAACGCCTCGCGAAGACACCACGAGAATTTCGTCTTATATCCGCGCACGGTTAAAGGATACAGCTAATAAATTGGATTAGCGAGAAGCGAGTGGACAACGGAGTTAACCGATGGTGAGAAAGAAGGCGAAAAAAAACAACTATCGCGAATCTGCACCGGCCCGCCGGTCGATTCGCGGCTCCGATTCTCGATCTTGCACGTATTCTCGGATCTCCGCCATCCGGATTTAATTCGGAATTATACAAGACACTGGAATCCTACGGTAACGTTGCGTCGTGGAAGCGAGACGAGTACGCGTAATGATCGTGTTTTCTCTGTTATCTTCGATCGTCCCTGGACTTTCACAACCTGGTGCTAATGACGAGTCGGTTCTCTTCCGAGTATGCGATTAAAGTGATAATCGCGACTTCCAATTTCTTTAGTGTCTCGAGTTTGCATTGATAAGTCTCGACATATTTTTTGCTCCATAACGTTCTTTTTTTTCTCATCGATTTTACGAGTTCCAGTTACCGTGTTTTTAATAACGCAGGAGTGACGATGAGTTCTTCCAGATATACGCTTCCATCCGTAAACGGATTGACTGACGCGCGAAATATGTTGTAGCAATTTTAAAAACACAAAAACATCCTATTTCGATTTCTTACAAAAGAGTTATACTGATTTTTGCAATCGAATATATTTTACATCAGATACCGATTTATGTACGATCTTGAGCGTCTCGTCTTTAACCTCAACCAGGGGAAACGTGATGCGACTCCGAAAATAGTAAAAATAGATGGGGTCCCAAGAGGTAGACTCGTTTGGCAAGATGCATGTCCCGAGTGCACCGGCTCGATGCTCGATCGTCTCATCCCTCCCTCAATGGGGGGAGCAATAAATTTCTACCCGCCGAACGTGGTATAGGTACGTGTCGTGGCGTCTCTTTCATTGCACAAGTATCGGGCTCCTTTTCGCCGAACGAAATCCTCGGTTGACCTGTGGCGAATGAGAATAGGAGACACGCACCGTTCAAGGCACATGGAAAAGCCAGCCCGAGGTGCATGATAGATCGGCGAATTCTCAAGAGCTAGACGGAGAAGGACCGGTGAAAAGAGAAAGGGACGGAAGAACGTGAAGAGCCTAGCACGAAGATCCTATCCGACTAGCCGATCGCGAGAATCCGTCAACGTCGACAGCTCTTCTCCAGAGAATTTTCGTGCTGCGGCGTGCGACGTGTCCTCTATATGGGCCACACGATCGTTTCTCGAATCCCTCAACCCCTCACTGTCTCTCTCTCTTGCCTCTTCTTGGTTTTTTGGTTGACACATTTCCTTTTTTATGACTTTTCGGGCCTTTGTCTCCGATGTTTCGTAAAGATACGACAACGAAGGTGTAATGGATCGCCACACGACCAGCAACGAGCACCTCTCCGTTAGGACTCTCATCATCTCTCTCTCTCTCTCTCTCTCTCTCTCTTGCTCTCGACCTCGAATCGGCATTACCTACATACGATATCTTGTGCTCCGCAGAATATCTCACCGAGAGAAAAACGTTTAGGCGATGCCAGCCACTGTGTAAGAAAGTGGGATGGAACTCGAGCAAGAAGGAGATGACCAAGAGAAGGAAGAAGATCGGTAAACCGATGAACCGGCAGCGTGTTGCTGCTGTTGGAACGATATGTGCGAAGCTGTTCGAGAAAGGAAAAGAGAGAGAGAGGGAGAGAGTGAGGGTCCGGTGGAAAGATCTTGAGGCAAGAGGAGGAACGACGAGAGATCGGTAGAGATTACAAGGAAGCAGGGCGTAATGTCCAAACAGTTGCTCGTCAACAACCGACTAACGGTCCGGACATGGACGATCCAACGTGTACCATCTATATGCCTATGTGTGTATGTGTGTGTGTGTGCTTCCTTGCTCCTTTTCGTTCTCACTCGCACTCTGGACTACCTCTTCAGGTTGCAGTCCGTGCGCGCGCGCGTTCAACCTGCCCAATCGAGCACCCGACCCTCTACACATGTATATATATATAAATCTATATATATATATATACCATCGAATTCCTCGAACGCCTCACGAATCTCTTCCCGAAGGTCGGAATGATTTCGAGATTTTATGACTCGACCGTACGTGACCACTCGTGATACGGGGGTGGGGCATGCCCCGGGCTTCTCACTCTCTCTCTCTCTCTCTCTCTCTCTCTCGCTCTCTCATAGCACGACCAAAAACGACACCGCAGGCGATAAAGGCGATCGTCCCGGCAAGTCGGACACACGTTCAATCTGATCATCCACCGATATGTCTGACTGCGCGGGAGGATATGAGAGATATGAAATAAAAGATATTCTTTTTTTATTCCTACGTTTTTACGATACGACGGGACGCGTTGATCATTTCAATAGTTCGACTCGACCTCGCAAGAGTGATTCGACATTGTGCCATAAACGTGCATCAATCGACCATATAAACAGTTTTCCAGATTTTTACTGTTATTTTGTTTTCACAAGTTTTATTGCGTAGTAAAATTGCAAATTTCCCGTTGATTACGAATATCGCGGTTGTTTTCCTCTCGTATATAAATTGACGGGCGAAAAGTGAAAAAACGTGAAATTTCATCGGTTTTTTGGGGTTTCGTCCATTAAATTCAACACCTTTGTGGTCCTGAAAATCGCCATTTCCGAAGAGTCGCCACGGTCACAAAAATTGAGCTATTTGGATAATCCTTAGCTGCTTGTTGAGTGCTCGGCAGCTGTGCAAAAAATTATTAGTGGAAGATAACGGAGATACAACGATGCGAAAAGTCAATTTTTCGAGGTTACGTGGTATTCATCGAAAATGACATATATTGTATTCCGATCACTTTAAATCCTTTCTCAAGCTCCTGAGCGCCTAAGTCGATGGCAATTTCCCTGCACAACAAGAAAATCACGATTTCATTTCACAATTTGCAGATTTTGTCAACCTTAAGTGGGTAAATCGTTATTTTGGGTTTTTACGTTTTTCTCCAAGAATTGTTGAGATATCGGCAAAAATAATGATATATTCTTCATCAGCGACAAATTTCCGATTCCGTAACCTCCAATTAAAGCCTTTTCGGATGAAAAAAAATTTGACCCTTGGCAGGTGCCGATGGTCGACATTAGTGATTTACTTTGCTGACTTTGAGGGGTCTGGACGGGGTCAAAATATTTTTTCGTCCAAAAAGGCTTTGTAGCATCATTTCTGAATCTGAAATTTCCCGCGTAATACGAATATGACGAAATAAATGGGTTCTGGAGCAAAAAAAATTTTGGTCTCATCATCCAGGCGTTTTTTTGCAGGTCCCCTCCTATGGGTCCCAAAAATTGCGATTTTCCAAGAATCGCCACGGCCACAAAAATTTAGCTATCCGGATGATTCTTGGCTAGTTCTCGAGTGCTCACGGAGCACTTCAAAAAGTGATTAGTGAAATTTTCTGTCCGGCGAACGAGAGCGGAGATACAGCTTCGCGAAAAGTCGATTTTTCGAGATTTCGCGATATCTATCGAAATTGTTGTATATTGAATTCGGAAAATTCTAATCCTTTCTCATGCTCTAAGAGCCGATGTTGGTCGCAAATCTCTCGTGCAATGAGAAAACCATGATTTTCTTTTAGAATTTTCCGATTTCAGGGACCATTTTTTCTAATCAGTCAATTATTTTTAATATTGGTATCCAGAGTTTGTTGAGCAGCCTATTACATATATATGAAGTCAGAATTTAAAAATCCAGTATACCGAATCCAATATGGCAGCCAAGAATGTTAAAATTGGGTAAAATTATTCCTCTCCTGGAACGGCTTTTCCTTAACCGCCGGAAAAAAATGCTCCGGCCGTTAAAGGGTTAAGAACTCGCGGACTAAGCGCTAAAGTCTCCCCCTGCAGGGTTCAAACCATACAGTGCTGTATACACGCGATTTGCGTGATGGGTAGATCGTCAGCTAGGTTATACGCGAAGATGCGGATACATTTTTTAAAAAACGTTTCTCATTCCGGCCGAGCATTACCGTCGAGGCGGACGGTGTAGAGGGACGTTGTGCGAGAAAGAGGCAAAATCGCATACAACCGAGTTTCCAACGAGTCGCAAGGAGCGAGATGAAGGTAGAGCCAAACAAGGAACTGAAAATGGGAGAAGGGGAGAGAAAACAGTGGTGCAGGAGCAGCCAGACTGCACCAGCATGTACGAGCTCGAGAAGAGTCATTGTGGGGATGAGAACTGAACATTTCGTAAAACAAGGAAAAATGCGACCTGCGCCGAGGCATCACGACCGCAGCATTTTTGTCTTTACGGAATTATGTATTCCGCAGGCCTCCGTCATATCTCTCAAAGCATAACAAGTTCTATCTGTATGTGTGTGTGTCTTTCGAGCATGCCAGGCTCGTTCTTCCTCCCTCCCAGCCACTACACCGAGCTATGGTAACTACCCCCTCCAAACCCTTTCTTCCATATCCTCCGACAGCCTCTTCTGTGCCTCTTTGTCTCTCGTTGTGGAAAGACTCATACAAGCGCATATACACACGTGACATGTATAGGCGTGTGCATCACCGCTTTGGACCACGTTTGCTCCGCACTGAAGTACCATCTTCCTAGGTTCTGCGGAGTAGCATTGACCATTCGTTTGTGACTGACCAGTCTCGAGATTAAACGGAGTGTCAAGGTATCGGAGCTGCGGGGATTTTCGCTACTGAAATCGAATTACGCGAGTCCCGCTGTTTAAGTTTGGAATACAGTCAGTGACTAGATACCTGGTCGATACTCATGAAAGTTGAACTCACGGGGATGAAGGAAAAACGTCTATAAACGACGTGGTGGAGAGTGGAACGTTGATCTTGATACGTATACCCTGTAGTTCTGGCCGAGGTTCTGAGCAAAACTCGTGACGTTCTCGCATGTGAAGCCTGGCCTTGGCCCATCCGGGATGAGAACGACGGCACTGCTCGCACGAGCCCCGGGAAAAATTTCCATAAACCGCCCATCTTCGGTTTGTTTCATTCCGACTCTCTGCTCCGGCTGTCCAACTTCCCCTTCATGTTTCTCCTCCAATTCTCTCTTTCTCCGTCTTCGTGTATATTCGTTTACGTTTCGCTCGTTTCGTCCCTTTTTGCGGCTCGCCAGCAACCCCTCTCTGTTCCTTTTTTTCGTCCTCGTCTCTCGTTCTTTTCCCCATTGCCATCGCGCGTTGAAACGTGTGTCTTCGTTTTCTGAGTATGGATCCGGCCACGAGAGAGCGAGATGGTACGTTCGAAAGGAAGAAAGGGAGGTAGGATCATCCTCGTCGACCTCTTCGTATATATACCAGAGACGATCATCGTCCTCTCTCGGTCCCACGCGTATGCGCGTAGTTGAGATCCCTAACTGATTTTAGTGGTTTCCCTTTGACTTTTTGACGTCTTACAAGGGCCGACAGCCATTCGAATACTTTTGTAACCGCGTGTGCGGTGCCGCTCGCGCCGTGGCTTCCATAACTAACCTCGGACAACTCGAGTGCTAGCAGACGGTGAAGAACTGCTCGTTGGTGTGCAGCGCGTAACGCCGTGTAGAACTAGTGGTGGAATAAAGGGAATGCATGGGAAACGGATCTGGGGGATGAAGAGGGTGCCGTTCGGCAAGGACAAGGACAGTCATTGTCCTATAGTTAAAACGCCATTCTCTCCTTGTTCTCGTAAATCCTGTTTTCTCCTATCGTCTTGTCTTCTACATGATAATTCATGAAGCGACTGTTGCTTGCCAACCAATAATCGGCCACTGTTGATGGAAACGCATGGTAAAAATTGCTTATCTCAATGCCCATGACTCTTTTCTCTTGCCACATACGCCTGTTTTCAGCAGCCAACTCTATGGTTGATAATCTTCAAATTCAGAGTTCAGCTTTTACAAACAGTCCAAGAACCAAAGGCCCTTTGGCGCGGTCTCGAGGCGTCTCGGGCCACTTGTACTCATCGTCTATAGATTTACTCAAATCTCGAGAGCTCTTCGTAATCTCAGCTAGACCGAACTTGTCTGCCATCGTAGACAGGAGTGCTCTTCCGATGCTTCTGATTCTATTCCGACAACTGTTCCACGGACAACTCATCGAGAGCTTCGAGAACGGTCGGAGACGAGTATCCGGTCGATGTATCGAGCCCAACCACGCCTTGCCAGATTTAACCACCTCTCACTCGACACCAACACAGACACGAATAACGTCGTGAATAAAGTCGATCGAAGATCCAGCTGTTTATCGATTCCAAGAAACTGGGAGAATTCGATTATAAATCGTCGAAGAATAATCGTCGGGACTGTCATCGTTCTCGAACACACGTGAGATTATTATCAATCCCGATTGGATCGTGGCCCGGGCAAGCGGCAGGTTTATCGGTGAAACGTACGACGCGAGATAGAGATCGGGTCGGATTGATGCGTAGACTGACAGTGGAACAGGAATATATGTATGTACAGATCTTCGCTAGCCGGTGGGTGTGTTTATATAGCCTTGCCTGGCAAAGTAGGAGAGTGAACCGATCGAGAATTTCAATCACGAACGAGCTACAAAGTTGGGAACTTATCGCAGCCACACATGTGTACCGTGTCGAGTTAAGTAGGAGCCAGTTCTCGCAGAGTCGACCGGGTACAAGAGGCAATCGTCTCGGCATCAAAAACGATTGGCCGCTGACAGGGGCCCTAACGCGCATTATAATTACCGTCATTCACGCCACAACGCGAATACGAATAAGCGATTCGCTTCTAGCCGAGGCAATTCTCCTTGATGTACAAGTCGGTGAGCGGCGGGTGTATATACAAGTGTAGCTACACGTATACGTACACGTACCTGAGAATCCGTGGGCCACGAGCCGCGAAGCAAACTCCGATATCAAGCTACGGGTATTTATATTTATGGCAAAGGATCAGACCGTAGCAGCCCTCGTTCGCCGTGGAGACCAAGACCACTACGAGTTATGATATTGTTTCGGCTGATTCTTGGAATCTACGTGATCGGTGACTCGGATAAAACGATGAGAGGCTGAAGGAAGAAGAGGAAGACGAAAAAGAAGAAGAAGAAGAATAAGAAGAAATCGAGGTAGAGGGGCGCGAACGAGAGTGTCGCGCACCACCAACTTTCCTCTGCTCGTTCCTCATCCAGCATCTCCGGCTGAACAGCCACCGAGACGCACACACACGCACATTTTATTTCTTCATTTCGCTTGGCTCTCGTACGATACGTCCACCTCACTCTCCCCTCCCCCCCCCCCTCTGTCTCCCTGTGTCTCTCTACCTTTTATGATTACTCTGACCGCTTCATTAGTTACCATCCAGTTATAGCTTCGACGTCTCTGTCGTCGCGCGACCTCGACCAAGCTCCCGCGAGTATATGAACGAGTAATAGTCGTCGCGAGCGCTTTCTGGTCCTGATGATGCTAATACGCTGCGACTAAAATTGGCTTCACCGATGAGAACGAAAATAAATCTCGATGCTCCAACCTCGTTTTAATGTACGCCTCTCTCGTTCTTACCTCTCTCCTCGCTCTTCGCTCTTTATCGTTCGTCGAGATACGAGATATAATTCGCTGAGATGAACGTACTCTGGACATCTCGTTGATGCGCGCCGGTTTCATCCATGCGCGTGCAGGGGCCCTTAACAGGATGAAAATGGAGGGAAACAAAGCGACACGTAGCACTGCGAGGAAGGATTATAACGACGAAGTGTGTGCGCGCGTGCACACTCGTGTTCGACGCGATTACTATTCCGTGGTTGCTCCGGGCCCGGCAACGTTGACTTATGTTAATGCCGTAATTATATCATACTAATCTACCCCGTCTTCTCTTTCCATGCGTGCCTCCGTGTTGGTGTCCTTCTTCGTGAATTGGTATGAAACCAAGAATACGTTGAAGACACACGCGCGTATACATATATTTATAGATGTATATAAGCGCGCGTGTATTCTACGTGAACTACCAGCTCCGTTGCATCCTATCAAATAACCATCTCGAAAAGTGCAATGCGTGCCAGAATGCACCGTGACTCTTCGTGGCTCTCGTTCCTCCTTTTCGAATCACGATTCAGCCAAGTCCTCTCTCGCACAGGTTCTCTCTCGTCTCTCACGTCATATACACATATATATATATATATTTATTCCTGCGGTTATATCTCTTTCTTTACTTCGTCTCGTAGGCCGAGATCCTTTTGTTAGCTGGTCCGCGCATGTATGTCCGCGCTAAGAAAAGACTCCCGTAAGATCGAATCACCGTGACGCGCGTATAGCAGTGATGAAAATTTATAGTCCACGATTTTTCCATCAGTCGGATGAGCTTAACCTTTTAATTTTGAAAATTCTAAATTCGATCCACGTGATATTTCGTGTTTATCATTCCGATCGTGTCAATCTTTGGCTCGAAAACGCGGTTTACCAGTTTTCTTTTTGTTGACAACGAAATACGGTTCAGCCATTTTTGCGACGGGAGAGTTGTCGAACGAACGTGTCACTGGAAATTCTCGCTCGAACGATCATCGTACTTATCAACGACAAATAAATTACGAGCGCACGTACGACTCGCGCCACGTTACACCTAAGGAACACCAGACGTTTTTTATTCGCGATGAAATATATTCGTATTATTTCCGCGATAATAATGGTGAACGCGTAATATTCCCTTCGTCACGAGTGAGTACTCTCCATTTCAGGAACGAAACGAGGCGAAGAACCGGAAGGTTTTCGGCTAGCCATTTACGAAAACCACGACATACGACATATTGTATCGTAGCGACAATGTGACTACAATATTCTCACAATCAGTATTGTATGTTATAAACTAGATCTCTCGCTGGTCATTCTTGCATGGATTTTCGCATCCCTTTTGACGATATTATCATCCGTACACGTAGCAATGTTCCAAGGGAGAAAGAATGAGAAAGAGAGATAGAGAGAGAGAGAGAAAGACTCACCACGGTTCCTGTTCTGCCACCGGTGTATCACGGATCTGTGGGTTCTTCTCGCGATTCGCTACGAGAACGACGCCGCAGGTTATAACTTGGCTCTCACTCTCTCTTTCTTTCCTTCTTCCTCACTCTGTCTCGACGAAGAATAGACACGAGGCTCTCGAACGTTGAGCACGGGCCTTTCTCTCGTTTTCTGTATCTCACTCTGTCCCTCCCCCTCCCCCAGCCTCTCTCTCTCTCTCTCTCTCTCTCTCTCGCTTAATCCGCGAATCGAAGCTTTCATGCATAATTCATGGAAGTTGGATCTCTCTGTGTTTTCTTCTCGCTCTGTTCCGCATGAGCTCGTTAATTCTATCCTCTTCGCGCATCACTTTCCCTCTCTCTCTCTCTCTCCCTTCTTCTTTTCCTTTTCTTTTCTCAGCACCTTTCTCCATCCACGATCTTTTGAATCAAAAACTTTCGAGATTTACCCTTCTCCCCTTCCATCGCTCGCTTAACTCCGTCTTCCTCGCCGTGGGTGCACTTGAAAATTTATCGCGTCCAGCGTGCTGAACCCTCACCCAGGTTTTCATGCTCAAGCTATATATCTATATATCTCGCGTTACGCACACACACACCCACAAATATATCGAACGTGTGCCGCTGTTTTTCATCGCGCGCGGGGAAAATCTTCCGACACGCGGATCCTTCATTCCCGCGATGGCGCGCGGCCGGCACAATGCGCATCGTCCACGCGCGCGGATAAAAGAAGAGAAGGGGAGATAAAGCGGCGCGCTGCGCTTTTCTTCGCCACGGTAATTTTTGACGCGGCCCACCTTTACCCGTCTCATCGTGAAATACGTGTATATCGTGGTGTATAGATCCCGGAGCCCGTATTCACTACTCCCTCGTATTGCGCGTATCACCGGGAACCGAGAACTTCACGCAGGAGCGAGACAGGAACGAGTAAAAGATTGGAAGCAGCCCTCCGCGTTCGCGATCTCTCTCTTTCTCTCGCGTTATAACGTATAAATCGTCTGGAGATCTTGCATCGCTTCTTTCTTTCTCCCGGCGTATATACTCGTAATATTGAATGGAGGCCAAAAGTCTAAGGCGAGCGAAAGAAAGAAAATGAAAGAAAAATAAAGAAAAACTCAGAGTCTTTTTTTGTCTAAAGGGCTATAAATTCTCATAATAATGCAGTTGCCGTGGGACGCGCGTCAAATGGTAAGAATGAGAGCGGTTGCGAACGAAAGAAAATGTTTCATCGTGTTCGTTCTTTTACGACGGGGCTCGTGAGACGAGAGGGAGGACAGAAAAAAAACGCGTTGTATCATATTAATACATTATTCGACGATTTATCGAAATAGACACGCGCTCGTGGCTGCTTAAAACTGTGATGAAAAAAAAAAAACGGGCGGAGACTGGAGTTGACCGATCGTGACGCTCCGAGAGACCGTCGAAGGATTTAAATTGATATCGTCTCGCTTTCCTTTGGTTCGAGACATGCTCCACGGATATACCTATATATATATATATATATATATATTTCATATATAAGCGTTTGTATATATTAATACGGGAGAAGAACGTTGGATGCGGGTGGCGAATGAAAAAATTTACGATTCCCGAATCGGTCGGTTATTATTAGTAATGTCAATTTAAATTTCCCCCTCCAGCCCAGCCCCCTTGATTCCTCGGTCGATCGTTTCTCCGACTGGTGCGCCATACGGGCTGTTCCGAAAACGTCTTCACTTAATAACATTTTTATCGCAGACACGGGGATAATATTACCTCGATATATTACAATAGTTTCGAGTATATGAAATTATATAGTTGTATATATAGAACGAAACGACTCGGTAAAGGAATAAGGTACGATTGTTTATTTCTATCGAGATCTCATCGAAATGTTCTCAAGCCGGATACTTTAGGCCATAGCTACGGACAGATCAACAGGTTTTTCTTCGATATAGTGGTACTCGGACAGTGTATAGCGCACTCTTACGATCTACCTGCACAGCGGGGGATCCTCGCAGGATCTTTTGTCACGTTCTTTTTTCCTCTCCTTTTTCTTTATTTATATCTTGTTGTTGTTGTTTTTTTTTTCATTTCTTTTTTATTGCTCTCTCTCTCTCTCTCTCTCTCTCTCTCTCTCTCTCTCTCTCTCTCTCTCTCTCTCTCTCTCTCTCTCTCTCTCTCTCTCTCTCTCTCTCTCTCTCTCTCTCTCTCTCTCTCTCTCTCTCTCTCACCCACTCGCATATGCAGGCGAAAAAAACGAATATTCGAGAATATCGGCGATCGGAGATCGGAGGTTCGAACGATAGTTAAACGACCGGGACCTCCTGAAGCATAATTCAAGTCTGGAAGGCGAGAATGGAGAATGATGGGACGTGTGCGAGAAAGGGTGAAGCAAAATAACGTCGCGATTATTGACGACGAGCCTGTGGCTGTGGTTGGTCGTTGTTCGTCCAACACGTAGGAAGAACCGTAGAAACTACGATCCAGATATTTTTCTTATCATCTTCGTCTTCTCGCCTAAGCTTTCCACCAGTGTAAAAACAAAAAACGTTGGAATTACAAAATTTTTCAATGCGAGAATTTTGCATCAAAATTTCATTCGTGGGTAGCGGAGTCGTATATCGATGTTCCAACGACAAATGGTTCGTCGTATCTCGCGCGAAAACCGGGGGAACCCCGTGGTCTCCGAAGAGTATGCGCTCTCTTCGGCCAAGCGACGAATGAATTTGCCGATGCACACGCACCCGACGTCACGCACGTATTCGCCGAGGATCGTCCCTCTCGTCCTCGCAAGAGCGAAGATCTCTCGGGAGAGTTAAGGTTGAGGCAGATCACTTGCCTCCTCCCTCTCTCTCTCTTTCTTCCTTTCTCTCCCTCTCGCGGCTATACTCACGTCGCGGCATCGTGACGTCTTTATACCGGTGGCCTCATCGAGAACTGCCCGTCACACAAATCGCCTATCCAGCCTCCCAGGATGTCACCGATTTATTTTACGAGCGAGAGTACGACTGGGCGCGGCACTCGGCTCGCACATCTTTCACGTTCTGTTGCCTTACGTGTATATAAACATGTATATATACATCGATACGTAAAGGTATCTTGTATAGGTAACTGTGGGTTTAAGCATCGTAATCTTACGGGAACTCCAGGTCGTACAAAACATCGGACACCGACGATCACGAATCGATAGCGTTATTTTACGATGAGTTTTGTTCTTGGAATGGAGGGAGAGAGAGAGAGAGAGAGAGAGAGAGACGACAGTACGTCATTTCAGACTCACCATGGAGACTGATTGATACGGTGCTGTCGATTGTTCTTTCGACGTGCCGATCCAATCACCAACAGAACGATATAAAGACGTCGAATGATTGAGACGAGAGAACCACTCGTCGAGACAGACGGGCGATTCGTATCCCGCTGTGAAATCGAATGTAGTTCGACAAGCGACGGAGCTTCCGAACGTCGTGAAGTCTCGAGTCACCGTACAATATATCATTGAAATTTTCGAACGTTCAAGGGAACCGATATCGCGGAAAATCTAGCCCGAAACCAGGCACGAAGGGTTCGTCGCTTTCCCTTTCGACGAGACGACTCGACGAAACGTATATTTTCCAGAGGGTTGTCAAGAATCACCCGCAAACCTGACAGGTAATTTTTCGCAACCGCCTCGAAGCTACCGAAGTGTCAAACTACGACTCTTGACCCTAATTATCAAGATGCAATTAGAAAATCGGTGCAGTTTTCACAAAGATCGTTCGACCATTGCGAAACCCATTCTTCGGTATTATTTTCCATCGCCCGACGAATTTTCGGAACACATTGTGCATTTTTCATGATTTCGAGTCCCTTCGGGTCGACTTTCCAATCGCCCGAAATCCCTTCGTGTCATTTTGCTCCCGTTTTTGACCTGCTGACCTAACCGACCCATTTATCCTCGCTTTTCCTCGTTGGTTCATATACACCGACTCAGGTAAAAGCCTTCTTTTCAAAATTGCGAAACAAGAACGGTGTAATTCGGCAGTAAAAACAATACGAATATATCTATATGTACATGTATATTTATCTATATGTATATATAGATATATATATTTATAGGTATGCCCTCACAGGGGCCTCACAACTTTCGCTCCAGTAAGAAAAATTACCGGGCATATATCATTTCGCTGTCTTTCGCCACGGGAGCTCTTAGGCCCTCGAGGCGTGTATTAAAAAATGAGATTTTTCGTTCGGTGTGAGTCACAAACAACCGTCGCACACACGGACGTTAAGAGGATTTATATCCGAGTTGTGGCAACTTCGGAACTCATAGATCGAGATCAAAATCGATTTGATTATAATATATTCTATATAAATATATATATATATATATAGGTGTGTATATTATATAGGTGCATGCGTATAATCCGGTTTCTGCGGAATTTGCTCGATTCCTTCTTCTCTGTATTGTTCCGTTTTCATTTATTTTTCTTTTTTAATTTATTTCATTTAATCTTCACGGATTGGGTGAGATATTATTAGAGAATCTTCGTTCCTCGTCGTTTTTGCCCTTTCGATTTTGAAAGACGATATAAATCGTGGGATACGACGGTTTCGTCGATCGCGCGAATGGATATAATAAAAAATCCTTCGGTCCCTGTACGCATTCCCTCTTCTCTTTCTTTCCCTCTCTCACCCTCAACGACCCTCGACTCTCCAAGCATTGTAACACCATCTCGATAATTTATCGGGTTCAGATATATTCTCGATTATATTATAATTTATGCTCGACCCAAGAGTCGCGATCGGTCCCGGTCACTTCGTATATACCTAAGTTCACACATATATATATATATATATATATATATATATATATATATATATATATATACATTATGCGTTCTATAGATAGCAACGCAGTCTCGAGCCCGCGGGGATAGAACACCCGAGAAATACCGGTTTTTCCATTATTATTAATATACATCGATAGCTGTGCGAAATTTTTCTAACTTCGTGTACCTATACGTGGCATATGTGTATATATATATATAAATAAAACGCAGGACGAATTTATGCAACGAGTTTGGTCGATTCGCTCAATGTGTCAAACGTATGCAGATATTTGCGTCGTATATATCGTCTTACATCGGGTGTAATAAATCTATGTTTGCCGAACCTCGATTTCGCAGAGGCGATAAGAAACTTTTACGTGAATGCGAGAGCATTCTGACCTTTGGTCTTTTAGGTCGATACGTTACTTTTTCCACTGGTTATTCCATACGTACGGCATTAAATATATATAATATCCTCGGGGTGAAGAGAGAGGCGATGACGCGAATAAAATCGCTAAACGTCTCGTGTCTCACGTATTTCCTCTACCGTCTCGAACGACCGTGCCGTTCACTCTCTCTTTTGCCGATCCTCCTGGCGAGAGGGCACCCTTTTTCACCTACCATAGTGGCGTATATCGTTTATATATATATATATGCATTGACCAAAGGGGTTTTGCAAACCGAGAAAAATTGATACGTGGGCCTCCCTAATGGGCCAACGAAACAAAAAGTAAAACTCGCGCGCACCCAACACGGTGGACACACACGGCACAACAAAAAACCATACGTGTATGCATATTATGAATGGACGAAGAAGGCGAACGAAGGAGGAAAGCGAACGAGGATGCCCAGCAGAAATATATATTGCCTTGGTGTTCACCCACACCCTTTAGGAGAGTGAGAGGAAGAGGGTGAATCTGGCTACGAGAGAGAGAGAGAAAGAGAGAGAGGGAAGGAGAGAGAGAGAGAGAGAGAGAGAGAGAGAGAGAGAGAGAGAGAGAGAGAGAGAGAGGGAAGGAGAGAGAAAGGACGAGAAAGCAGCATTGTCGAGGAAGAACGACGACGAGACGACGAGAATGAGAGTAAGAATGAGCTAAACAAAAAGAGAAAAATAGCAAAAACAAATAATGCAACGACGACGAAGAGAATAAAAAAAACTTAAGAAATGAACGAGAGGAAGTAAAAAAAAAGAGGCGCGAGAGGGCTCGCCATTTCTTTATTTCGAGGGGGCCGCCCATTGTGTCCGGTGTGCGAGCCAGCATGGGTCCACCTTTGAACGAGAGAAAGACAGCGGCGAAAGAGACACGGAGGAAAAGACCCACACAAACACACATATACAAATACGCGTTTGCATATCCGAGTGGCGGACGAGGTTTCTGGGGGTACGACAGAAAATTAGTAAAATCGACGGCGTGGGTCTATCTGTCCGTCGTTCTATGGCAAAAGGCCTGAATTTATAAGGAGCGAAGAGAGGATTTATATGTACGGCTTGGTTAATTTATTGGCCCTGATTTTACACGCGATATCGTAACACGTATATAGTCTGGTATATCGATAGTATATACCTATATATATACACACACATTTTATCCGAACATATATAGCCTGCGAGGAGTGGTGCATGTTTTGGAAAAAGAGCATAACGGGAATCAGGTGTGAAAAATTCATCGATACAAGAACCCTGAAAAAGAAAATAGAAAAACATTAAAATTTTTGAAAATTCAAATTTTCCCGCAATTTTCCCATAACACAGGTATCAAGTGAAACAGCATTATCACACATTTAACATTTTATACATTTTCGTTAACGCAAAGTTATCCGATAAAAGCAGCGCTCGCCGCATCATTAATGACGCGATGAATTGCGTAATGCCACGATGGGGATGAAAAGCCCTCCAACGCGAGAGATGAGTAAATATATACATATAAGCGGTGTACGTAATATGTGCTACACACGCTACGTCGTGTAACAGCTTGACGTGCAATTATTAATTCCGGGCAATCGATAAACTCAAAGAGCTGCACCAACACAGCTACCCTCTGGCATAGTACTCTTCATTCTATGCATCTTTCTCGTCGCCTTCGTCGTTCTCGTCGTCGTTCACGCTCGTCCTCATCCCTAAAGCCATGCTTGTAATTATTGCCTTCGGTACACGAGGAGCCTTGCGCTTATGGGATAAGGTAGTGTGAGAGCGAGAGGTAGAGAGAGAGAGAGTGAGAATGAGGATGAAGAGGAGGAAAGGGTGGAGATGCTACGGTACGAGGGCTGTGAAGACTGGAGGCAACCCTCAAAGCACAATGCCACCCTCTAATCTCGCATCGACTTATCGGGAAGGAGAGGCGCGAAGTATCGTATGCACACCCCGTTCATCGTCGTCTTCGCCCTGGCTTTTCTCGCGTCTCGATTCTACCTGTCTCGCTCTTACCTTCGTGCTGTGAACAGCGCCAATCTCCAACACCGCGTCAACCTTCTTCTCGAGAAGCAAAAGCGCCTACACTTACCTGCGTAGTACCCTATATACGTCGTACTTATTTATATACATATATAGAGAGAGAAGGTTGAAAATCCCTTTT
Organism: Netelia fuscicornis; assembly: GCA_946811545.1. NCBI lineage: Eukaryota > Metazoa > Arthropoda > Insecta > Hymenoptera > Ichneumonidae > Netelia > Netelia fuscicornis. The sequence continues at coordinate 14,139,668 of OX328011.1, read as the reverse complement.
CGTATAATCCGTATACGTATATAGGTGGGCAAAGTACAGGAAGTATTTTCTTCGATGTTGCAGTATAGGCTGAAGAGGCTCGAGTTTGCCCCGGCACTTTGAAAAGTCGATCATCTCAGGCAGGCAGGTAATTTCCAAAAGGGGACGGGATCGGGGAGGGGAGGGGAGGGGAGGGGGTGGAAAATCAACCCTTCGAGCGTTTCTCAAACGTCGAGTACCTATATACCTCGTTCCTATATTGGTTCAACCTCCTTAAAGATTGTTCAAAGACGACTATTTGTCTCGTTTATTTATGTACGTGGAATTAACTTTGTTTGATATCGTTTACTTGATTAATAAAATCAAAAGTTACTTTCAAGCAGGACAATCGATAAAGTTCGGTCGATAAATAAATCGTGATCGGGGGTGTGTAAATTCGCACGGTCGTATAATTTATCGTTGAAATTCTGTGATTATTACGACCGAAATTTTCTCTACGTATACCATCCACGATCTACACGCGGTATCTAAAATCTAAAGTTAGTACAGAAAATAATTATTCAGATTCGAGATGGAGTTCAACGTTACCACCGGATTCGTACACATTTCGCAGCAACGTATCTCCCTCTCTGTCTTTTGCTTGCTCACTCGCTCTCTCACACTCAATTCCCCTCTTTCTCTTTCGTAAAGTTGTGTCGCGAAAAGCGAAAGAGAGAAGTTGTGCCGTGGCAATTTCGAGGTATCCACCCGCGTCTCTTTTCCGGTCTGCGACAGAGAGAAGGGGTGAAAGAGGGCAACGGCAACGACCAGAGTGTATCCCACGAGAGAAAGAGAGAGAGAGAGAGAGAGAGAGAGAGAGAGAGAAATGGAGAGTGGGAGAGGAAAGCAAACGGGGCGCGAGCGAGCGCTCTCGTTATAATTACACGACGCATCGTCGACTTGATTAATCGCGCCGGGCGCAAAATACGACTTTCGCCATTGATCACGCTTGCAGTGGCCCTTTCGCTCAGCTCTCCTCGTCCACCTCTACCTCTTTCTCTCTCTCTCTCTTTCTCTCTCTCTCTCTCTTTCCCTTACCGCGATCCTCCGCTCGCGGAAATTCACCATTGCAACCATAAAGGCTGCTGCACCCGGCGAGAATAAGGGAGTGTGCAACGGGCAGCGAAAAATCAAGGGGGTTGGCGGAAGGAAAGGGGATGATCTTTAATTCATAACGAGTCGCCGGGTTCCATAGTAGACGCGTGAGCCCGTAATGCGCACCGTGTATTTTTCACTACCACCCGACATACGGAATATTTCACGTTTCGATAAAAATGCAAAAATTAAATAAAAATAAAAAAAAAACTCTCCTACAAATTATTTCACTAAGATTGTGGTATATCTACAATTCTTGAATTAATCGAGCTCAAAAATATGATAACTCATATATATGTACATATATATGTGCGAATGTCCGTCTGCAAAGCCAGAAATCGCGGGGGTGGTTTATTCGAGCCGCATCTTTCTCGCGTAGGCGTATGCGACTTCTCAGTTTTCTCTCTCTATCTCTCTTCGCTCCGGTACCCGTGTGTTTCAGTATCTCTGTGATTGATTGTAATTAGCTTATTCATATACATGCGTAATGGGTGTACATATGCGTATATATGTTATTTGTACAGTGTCGGAAGAGTGACTCGCTCAGGCCCATTGGAACGCACCGCGGTGGTCCGATCTCTTTCATCGCCGGAGCGCGCGACGCTTGGATCTTGGGCGCGTCTCATGACGAAGCACGCACACCCCTTCGCGCATCTCCCACGAGCCTCCTCGGTATGGTGCCTACTCTGAATTTTTCGTTCCGGCGTCTCATGGAGCATTATTCAAATTTATCTTCCATAATATCGGCAAATGAATTTTTCTAAGCTTCGATGAAAATTCATTCGATCCTAATAATATTCGATTTGATTACACGTAATTAATCAAAATTATTGTACATCGTCGCAAGAACAGATTGTAAGTCAAACGGAGCGTACGGGGAAATTCGAGAAACGTGAATTTTCGTACATTTCGCGGAACAACGTGAGATACATCATTGGAATAAAAAGTCTCGGTGGGCACTGGCTGTGGTGTTCTCCGTTGGTTCGTTGGTTTTCGATTTTCTGGACGAAATTTTCTCCATACGCGGTCGAGCTTCGAGACTTACCCGTAAAAAAGGGGGTTGGATACGTATAAATGATATACATATACGTATTTATATACAAACATACCGTTAGACACAACCCCGCGAGTAGACCGAGCAACTGATGCGAGTCAATTTAGGGACGCTTGGAAAATATACATAAATACACATTAATCCCCGTTGGAGAGGAACAGCGAAGCTTTGGCTCAGAGCCATCGAAGATAGTTCTCTCTCTCTCTCTCTCTCTCTCTCTGTCTCTTTCCCTTTCTCTCTTGCTGCTTCATACCGTGGGGTTTCCCAGCTTTCGGTGATGCTGAAGCTGCAGCAGCAGTAGCTTGATTCTCGTCGAGTTGCGTTGCGCTCTCTCTCTCTCTCTCTCTCTCTCTCTCTTGCTCTTTTTCTCTGTTCTTCTAACGTAAAAACTTAAACGTTCCGGATAATAAACCAGAGATTTGCCTCAAGATATTTTTAACGAGGGTTCTTCTTCCGTACTAGCATCGTCGTACAATCGATGCGCTAATTAACGTCGCGACGGTTACATCTCTCTATACCAAATATATATATACGTGTGCATTTTTATCTCTCGACTATTCGTTGAGAAAAAAAGAACTTATTCTCGTTTACGCTTTGCCAGAGCTGCAATTGCCTTGGAAAAATGTTGCCAAACGAGCCGTGAATTAGTTTAACGTGTAGAGCTTTTCGTTGCGATTGTTAGTCTCTTTCAACGGGAGATAAATAAAACCTACGACGAATTAACGTTGTTTTTTTTGGTTCTTGTATCGCTTGCGAATAAATTTCTTTTCCTAATTATACTCTCGCGAAGAGTCGATCGAGCACGAATCGAATCGATAATCAAATCGAGGTCGTACGATGGAGGGACCCGAATGAATGATCGATATTAATCGTACGACGAGACCTTGCCAACGGCCAGCCACCTCGCGAGCTGACTCGATGAGAGGCGCGCCCGGTGGATCATCGAGAAATCACACGGCCACAGTCCGATATAATTCTCACAGAATGGATCGGAGGATGGGTATATCTCGATCTTGCTCGTATCATTAAATTAGTCGTGGGCAATCAGAGGCACTATTAATAAATACTTGGACCTTGCCATGGCGGAGGTCCGGGACGAGAGGAGAGAGAACGAGAGGGAGAGAGAGAGAAAGAAAATCGTTCATCGAGGGGTGAAATGGCCAATCCGGGATCGCGAGCAGTAATAACTATTTCGTACTGTGACCACGTTCATCGTCTTTGCAATTGCAAACAAATTTCAACTAACCCGATTTCTGTCACTCTATTTTTCAATAAATATAATTTCAAACGATTTTCTATGTTAACATAAAAACATAAAAACAAATAACATAAAAAATATATAAGTATAACATAAAAAAATATAAGTATTTATTTAAATAAATACTTACATTTTTTTTAAATTATTATATTTGTAAAATATTGGAAATCATTGAAAGTTACGAGTATGTGTTTAATATTGAAGATCGTTAAAACATAAAAAATATATAAGTATAACATAAAAATTTACATTAACAAAAATAACATTATGTTATACTTATATATTTTTTATGTTGTAACTTTCAATGACTTCCAATATTTTACAAATACTGATAATTATACATATTTTCGTCAAAATGTCGATAGGGAATTCATTATGCGTACAACGAGAAGATATCTAGGTAATTATAATTATTACACTCGTTTAAAAATTTATAAATGTATGTATTCACCTCTGACTTGTCAATTTTCTCTTTCCTTTTCTCTCTCGCTTTTTATCAAGGAAAATACCATAAAGCGCACTTTGCCCTGTGGGAGAGCGTGCCGCGAGCCTTCTGTGTGTTATTCTGTGTGGTCAGATGTATATATAGCTGTCTGGACCCGTGATAACAACACATATATATATATATATGTACTGTAGTGAAAAAGAATAGGTAGGAAAAGACGAAGAAAAGAGAGTAAAAGTCTCCGTGCGGGAAGAGTCGCGTATCAGGACCGTGGCCAAGCGAGTGGACGTCCCGAAGAGCGAGAGCGTTCGAACACTCCTGCCTCTTCGGACCCAAGCAGAGCGAGAGACTCATAGCGGCCCGGCCTGGTAACGTAATGGACGTCATTAGCCCGTGTAGATTATAGGGCGGCGAGCAGTAACGATCACTTCTTATAGGGCGAGAGAGAAAGAGAGAGAGAGAGAGAGAGCACGGTGCTCTCTGCGGCCACGGCTGCGCGTGAACACACCAGAGGGGCCCACCTTGCCATCTGAGGAACTTCGTCGTTGTCGTCCTCCACGTTCTTCGTCGTCGTTCTTTTCTTATACAGACCTATCGAGCTCGCCATCGATCGGCTTCCGGTTCAAAAAAATCTCATCGACGGTTCCTCCCCCAGACGTTTTATGAATGAAATTAAAAGAACCCGAGAAATACCAGACATTTTGCCAGCGAGAAAAATTAATTCCTACAAAAACGACAAATTTTCATTAACAAAATAAAACAAAATAAAAGGAAACTTTATTTAAATCTGTTATACGGTATGTTAACAACTGCGGAAACGCGTAAAGGGTCATTTAACATCGATACGGAGCAGATGACGTGACGAATGCGGAAGACTTTGCAAACAGCTAAAATCTTTTGTTTTTACAGGTATTTTTCGAAATTGCAGCGATCGAGGTTCGAGTACAACCTCAAGAGAAAAAGGGAGAGAGAGACACACACATACACACACACATATGCGAGAGAGACAGTGAAGAGTGTACTGCGAGCGTCCGTGCACCGGCAGCATGTCGAAAAGGGCGGGGTGGAGCATAAAAGTACGCGGGGGCTATTTAAAAATCGTAAAAGCCAATAGCTCGACCGAGAGTGAAGTTATATATATATACGCAGAGAAGCTGTATCTACAGAGAGAGGAGAGAGTGAGTGAGTTTAAGAGAATAAGCGAGAGAGAGTGAAGGAAAGAAGAAGATAAAGACAAAAAGAGAGAGACAGAGAGACAGAGAGAAAGAGGGAAAGAGTAGAGGGGTGCATTTAAAGTAATGGCGTTTCAGTGGAGATGCTATAAATTTATCTGCCATAACTTGTTATACGCGGCTCTTCTCGTGTATTTATACATGCCTTCGCGGCCACACACAGCCCTCGCCATGGAGCATCAGCTGTATCTTGCTAAACTTTCCTATATACATATATAAATATATAAAGTAAACGTTACAGTGATCAGCCACCGAGAAGAAACCGAGCGGAAACGCTCCTGACTCGTCCATCCGTTTCTATTCAAAGTCGCTTAACACGTAAACTGCCAATCTCTGTCTCCCTGCCAATGACAAGATCCTCGCTCTATACGTACCAGCGTTGCAACGTGCGTTGTTCCAGCTTCCTATACACGCGTGTCTTTTCTCTTACGAGTATCCCCCTTTCTCTCTTTTCTCTACACCGTGGCAAAAATTGGAAAAAGGCTAACGCGCCAAACCGTTGAGATATCTCAGAGGCTGCGAGGCAACGAGTTATAGCTCCTACGACGAGAAGGGTCAAGATAGGGTTGAATACCATGGGGAAGTGTCGGAGAAGGGTGAAACATTTCCGTTGAATCGTTAAAATTGTAACAATCGGTACACACTTCTGTTGTATACAGCGCATCCCCACCTAATTTTAGAGCGTGGACTAGAAAGGCACCGGCCGCATTTCGCGCGGTTCTTCAGCCGCCGTATGTCCCGTCTGGTGTGTTCAGCGCGTGCTGTAATATCCTCGCGTATATACACCGCTGACGAACGATTACGATGCACCGTAATATATGGATATCTCGGACGACGGTTTATCACGCTGTAAATATATATAACCGAGTGTATGTGTGTGCGTTTTAAGCGTTCTATGCGTTACTCACGCACCGATTTTTCCCAGAGGCGATAGGCATAACCTCTTAATAGGCAGTGACGGTCATCTTTCGTTTGTGTAATGACACTCGTTATTTATTCATTCCATCGTTCGTTCAGCTTAATTATTTCGCCATGAGGGAACACCGAAAACTGCGCATGCCTGTCAGTACTGAAATTTGTCGGATCGATGCGAAGACGGTCGAATTTGTAGTTAGTTGGATTAAAAATTGTTTTATTTTATTTTATGAAATATTTATCAATTACTAAATAGATAATCAGTATTTTGATTATTTTATTGATTAAAATCGATCCTGAAAATATTGTATTACGTACGATGAGAAGATTTAACGTGGAACCCTTTATCCCACATTATAATTAGTTAAATCCTTCGAGACTCGGAGGTGTCTTTACGCGTCACTCATATATCTACTGTACGTATACATAGCCCACTTCACTCCCAAGCTCTCTCTCATCCTGTGCCTTTCCACCGACGTCCTATCTGTCTCACTACCCCCTTCTCTTCTTCTCCATCATCTTCTTCCTCTCCTTTCTCTCGCTTCTTACTTCCTCTTCACCGATGAAAACGTCGAGGGACGAAAATGTTCCGACTTAACTCGTTCGCCCGTTCAAGCCCAGACATCGCAAGAAAGAGTAGAGGGAAGAAGGGAGGGGGTGGAGAGAGAGTAATATTAAACTATCCGAAAATTAGTTGAGTCTTGTTTAAAAGTTAGCTCTTGGTATTATACGTATAGAGGGCACAAGTATTGGCAGCCCGAAACACACAGTCTTTCCCATTGGAATAATCGTTCTCAAGACTTCTCAGAACCCAGAAATATTATCCCTTTCCTCCAAGGTTTTTAAGAAAAATCGTTGACGAATTATTTATAATAGAGAGGCACGATTTTATCGCATTTTCTTAAGAAATAAATTCTTGAAATATTTCGTACACATACAAATTCGATAATTTCATTATCGTTGTAAATATTATACCGTGGATTAATATATTTTCCATCCAGTGTAAATGGGCTAAAAGATTTTTTTTGTTCAAGTCCGTTAATGCGAACGAAGATTGAAGCTTGAACTTGCTGCGCGAGACAGACAGGAAGAAATTTTTACCGCGCGATAACACGATGCGGATAAGAAGGAAAAGTGGAGCGATATGCGTTTGACACTTTACCCCGATATTCGCGAAACTTACACTCTCTCTTCCGAGGTAGTCTCGATCTGCTTTGCGCGAAGAGAAGAGGGAAAATGTTGGAGACGTTCGGTGGTAGGTACGTAAAGTACGCGCGTCCCTTAAGGGCATGTTACGGATATTTCTCGAGTCAGTCTCGGAAGATTGAACGGGCCTGATATATTTCACATCATCTCTTCTCTTCGCTATCATTACACGTGTATCAAATCCATCCTTTTCCACCCAGGACATGATAAAATAATATTTAATAAAAAACGTAACAAAATCTTCCATCTTTCCAATATTTTCATAATTATTAAATTTCACAAAATTCAAAATAAAAAAAACTTTATTACATGGATATAAAGATGGCATAATTCCCTTTGATTGAACGGGAAGATCCGGAGGGCCTTCGTACCTAAACATTTCGCAAACGAGGTTCAGGCCTTTCGCTCTCTCCTCAAGAAGATCTGACACTCAGCTGTTGCCCATAGATCGATAATTTCCTCTATTTCTCCTTAGTCGCTCGTAACCGTCTCCTTCTATTTCAAGACGTACCTGTAGTATCGTGGGAATTATTTACCGATATACGCACATACCCAAGCGCACGTTTAACGTTAATCACGTGTATCGATGTGCCACGTGATAAATCGGTCCTACATAATGAACGAAGAAAAAGTTGAAAAATTGAAAAATTGTGTAACGTTGTCTTTCATATCGTTTTATATCATACTGTAGAGGATATATACTTATATGCGAATGTCACGGCCTGGTCGACGTCAGCTGTAATCTGACATACACACGGTATATCAAAGCTGTTGTACGGTTGCAACGGGTTGTGCGAAGCTGCGAATAAAATCACGAATGAGAGACGACCGAGAGTGAGAGCCAACGATAATTAATTAGCCGATGGTCGTTACGGAAGGAGAGGGTGAGGGGTGGATGGGTACAGCCACCTATAAGCCACATATATAAATATAAATATATATGTAGGTGTTCGGCCATTCGATTTACACAGCGGGACTGATGATGGTTCCTCGAAGTTGCAAATGAAGATTGACACCGCAATCGTCATAATGCAGTCATTAACAGGATGTTTTGCCCAGGGCATGGCAAGGGAGATACGAGGGAAAAAAAAGAAAAGAAGAATCGGGACAAAGAGATATATCGAGCGAGGAAGAGGAAATAAAAAGAGTGAAAAAGTAGGGACGAGCGCCCCTCGATGAGTGCCCGATGTGAGATCGAAATTGTAGAAACTTTTCTTTCTTTTTCTTGTTCTTCTTTCCGTCGCTTCTCTGCCGCGCTCGTAATTTTTCGACGCAGCGCCGCGCCGCGTTGATCGCATTGTTTGCAGCGTGGAATCTTTCAGGATCGTTGCGATCACGGGCGGGAGGTCCGATTCTCTCGTACGGACGCGGATCCGTTTCTTTTGCAATCGTATATTACTTCCTAGGAAGTTTCGAATTACGTTGTCGTGTATTTTACAACGCGAACGACCGCAGCGAGATACGTCAAAGAAGTTCGATACATCGCAGCGTGAAACGAATGTTCGATCTCACGTCGTTTTGTTCGAACGGGAAATCGAATTTCTCGCCAACGATCGATCACGATCCTGGAAGAAAAATTGATTGAAATGTACATATACGTATCGAGCCTGGGAAATACAAAAGAATTATGCTTTAAATCGGGCAATTACCGATTCTAATTGGAGGCTGAAGTAAGAACGTCTCCATTATGGATTCGTTCGTTTCTCGAAGACGAAATGACACGAACGCGCACATGGTGGACTAACGCGATTTCCGGTTCTCCGCCCATACTCCTCTCTTTCCTTTATGTTTATATACACGCATACGGCAGGTAAGTTTCGTGAACGTCGAACGTCGAGTCGGTTAAGAAAACCGAAAAAGGGCACAGCAATCGTACCGATCAGGTATCAATTAGAAACGCGTTACCGTGGCCACCGGAGATCGATCCTTAGATTACACACTTTTTGAGTTGGCCCGAGACGCGCTAATGCAGATCTAACGATTTAATGATCGACGTCCGGTAGTCTCTCGCGTTTATATATAGAATATATTTGAAACACCGTGGAGTTCGAGGAAGAAGAAGAAAAAGAGGACTTTCGCCCGGTCACGACGTGACCGGCATTTTTTCCCCTTCGTTTCGTACCGATCGTCATAAATTCGTGAAGATTGAACGACCTGTCGGACGAGTATATATACGCCACATCGATGCTTCCTCGTGCTCGTAGAAGTCGTACAAATTTATAAAAAATCAAATCATCAACAAACTCAAGAAAAACGTAATTTACGTTATCAAAGAATTGTTTTTAAACCAATCTTTCCCAACGCACGAACAAAAAAATCGCATCAATTCGTACCGCTGTATGTAAAGATCGTATTCCCCGTTGCAATTTCCTACTGCTGCAATCACGTAGAATGCATTTATTTATTGCAAATTCAATCGAAGTCTATTCCGGGATTGATCGTTAAACGAATGCTTGATAGTTTCGTAGCTAACGATTTCGAAACGAGCTTTACGGTAGGGGTAAGGGGGTAGGAAAATGTAACTCGCGCCCCACATACAAACGTATAACAGGCTGTACCGTCTAATACAGTACGTACATACACGGGACGGATATGCTCGGGGGTGCACGTTTAAATTGGGAATTTAACCTGGCGCAGGCTAAATCGATCGGTACGGGGCCAGAGGGAGGGAGGGAGTAAGGGGAGGTGGGGGGTGAGTAACAGGAGGAAGGGTAAATTCCCCGCAACGTATTGAGTAGTTTATTGCTTTCATGCATTTGCATGCTAAGCAGCTCGCGTGCTCTCGAGTAATATCATCGTCCCTGATACCATACACGGGGAGCCCTCTGAGCTCGCGAGCTCGCAACTGTGTATATCCCTGTATTTGTGTGTATGTATGTTTGCTTCGCGAACCAGTAAGCAAAACCGAGAGCACGGCTCGACCACTCGTCCCCGCGAAACACCGTGGTAAGAATGAGCCTATCTAGCCTTCGGTCTTCGATATTGCGGCCATGGGACACTTATAAATTGAGATTTTATCACCCTGAGAGAAGGCCAGGATTATAGGTATATACGTGTATAGGAACAACGAAGCGCGAGGGCGATATGTATGCGTATTTCCGCGTGTGTGTATGTGTATGTGTGGTAGAAACTTACGATCCTTGGCGAAGCTCGTTCCACACCCGACTACACACACATACACGGACAGTACTAAACTCCATGTGTACATATATACACATATGTATTCTACATATTTTCAAGAGACGTATATACACATCGTTGAGAAAAAGCCACGATTATAAATTTCATCGGGTCTAATCGTTCTCTTACCAACGCTGGAAAATCGCTTCGGTATTAACGCCCTCCTCTCCCTGCCCTTTGCGCTGGTATTTTCTTCCTTCGTTTATCACTCAAGGGAACACGGAGAAAGAAATAAAACAGGCAATGCGTATAATTATACAGTGTCCGGATCTCGGTTTAATTTCACCGGGCGAGTTTCAATACAAAAATAAAGAAACGAAATCGTAAAGAGCAATGAATTGTAAATAATTCTAGGTAGAATCTTGGATATGATAAAAGTGAGAAAAATTTGATAAGCGGATGTGATATCGATAACGAAACGACGCGTGTTATTTTTACCAAAAGTAGGGATAGGAGATAATTTGTCGTAAATAAATCTCCTTTGAGCTTTTTTCTCTGTGAGTGAATAAAAAACAAAAAAAAAGCGACAGGCTTCTTGACGTAAATTCTGATACGGGCGTTGTTAATTATAATCAGTCGTTCGCAGTGTCACAAACGGAGGATGGAACGAAACGGTCGAGGGAAAAGCTCGTACGAGCTATATAGAGTGGAATAGCGAGTCGACCTCGAAACGACTGTCGAAACGAGAACACGCGATACACTCCGGCTTCGTGACTATACGATAGTGATATTCCTTCTCTATACTTTCATCGGTCCCCAATTGGTTGTTGGCTATTCCGCTAAATCGAATTCCAATCTTGCGCACCGATTAGCCCGGAAGTATATAACGTTCGCTACTGCGCTCGTACTATACACGTATATAGAGATAACACGGGTACATTGTATCCAACGAAGCGCTCAAAGAGAGAGGACCTCGTAAAGCGATCTACCCTCGTGGTCCCTCGGAAACTACCGGGGCAAGAGCCCGGGGACATTTTAGAAGCTCGGTCTCGTAAAATGCGAGTATTAGGTACAGAGGAGATTCCTCTCGTGGAAAGCCACAGGGCGAACTTATACGAAAATGAACCCACGGACTATAGACACTTTCCTTTCTCCAAAAAGCTATCGGCGTTATAACGTCTTCCCAAAAAACGCAGACAATATTAACTTATAGGTAAGTACACATTTTTACAAAACTTGTCCTGTTTTTTAAATTATTGTTTTCTTTTTTTAATTTGTCGTTTTTTTTTTAGAAAAGTGATCGAGACACGACTTTCGTGTTCGGTGTTATTCTCGCCCTTCGTCCCTCGAGAGAACGTCGAGACTGGTAAGCCTCGGGAAGACGATGCTGCGGGGGATAGCGAAATTCCAATTTCCGAATCGCCTCAACAACGACCGAGTTGGATCGACCTCGTGTTCACTCGGTCGACGTAATCGTCTCTTTATCAATAGGGGATCGTAATGAGTTCAAAGATAATGGCTCGCCTATCAGTCTTCCCTTTGGAACAATGATGGATGTAGTCGGATGCGTTTTCGCGCACCCTGGTCTGAGTCTCATGCCGTTGGCTCGCTCTTCCGACTCGTCTATGGACGGTGAATCTCAAAGAACTTATATAGGCGGATGTATATATGTATCTATATGTGCAAATGCATATGGTAAACCACACGATACTAGCCAGAATTTCCTTACCAATCTCTACCGCGAATCCCATGACCATGGGCTCACCCTGGGCCTTGACTGTTCCCTGAACCACACGTAAAACCTCCAACGTTCGCCCATCTCCCCAGCTTCAACCCCTTCTCGCACCCTCTCGTGCCACGTGAAACTGATTGTTTTGTCGAGGCAGAGAAACACACGCGAGCAAAACCCCCGCCAAATCCGCACTGATAACCTGACCTTACACGATGTTGGTTGGATTGGAACAGGGTTGATTTCATCCATACTCACGATAGTTATAGCATTAAATCCTACTCTATTGAATTACGTTCGAACAAATCGACAGATTTACTTGATCGACGGAGAAAATAAATTATTTGGTCAAGTTTGAGGGAATGGCAAAATTCTTGTATACGATTTCCTGTTGAAAACGGAAGCCTCGAGTAACTCGTAAAATTCAATCAAGTTTACAACCCTTGATTTTTGTGTCATGGTAGTACTCGAATTAAAAAAAAATGGATGACGCTCGTCGATTATAAAATAATTTCTTCTTTCCTGTAGGAATCCAGCTGAGTGAAGAAGCCAAAAGCGAATACGAGAATTTGCAAGAGCGTCGTAATTACGAAACTCCACGTGAAGAGACGTCAGAGAGCAGGGACAACGTCGCCAATGGTGGCAGAAAAGAAGAAGAACGGACAGTCGATGATGCTTGCGAGGAAGTGAGAACGTGGGACAGAGAAGGACAGAATGCGTAACAAGGAAACCAGACGAGGAATATACGAGGATGGTAAAAGGTAAGAGATTAATATAAAATATATGTATTCGTATACGATATAGCTATATATACGTGTGTGTATAAGTAATATCGAGGGTATGAGAAACGAACGATTTCAGTCGAGCACAGGAGAAGGAAGAGGAGGAGGAGGAGGAGGAGGAGGAGGAGAGAGGCGAACGATTTATTTTATTGAATGTTAAATTTCATGTACGCGGAGTAAGCTTTAGAGCTCGGCGAGAATTTATCCTTCGGCATTTAATTAGTTCATGGGGCACGATAAATTTTCAGTAATGTATTTGATTAAAGGATAATGCCTCTGGAATTCGTGTGCCCTTTCTCTCTCTCTCTCATTCTCCCTCTCTACGAATCTTCCTCCCTCCCGTCTTTCATTCCCGTTTCTGATATGGTCCTCTCGCTCTTCCATGGATGTCGCTCTCTCGATTTGCCCCTTTTCCATCTCTCGACCTCTCGCGGAACAGAGTCCTCTTCTCGTGTCTCTCATCGTGCGTTCCCTCGGTTATATATACGTATACGTGTACTTAACATTGAGCTTTCTCTTACTCTCGCTCCATCGAGCTGTAGACCTCTCGCTATATTCCCATATTTCTCTCTTTGTCGCGCTTCTTCTCTATCCACCTCGAGATCCTACTCTTCAGTTTTACATATATTTTGTGCAAAGGGATTCGGCCCTTCGAGATTCTGCGAGACATCTCGTTATCTCGATTGATAGCGTCACAAACCACGGTATATCCGCGAATAAAAATTCCAATCCTCGTAAAACGTCGATGGTCCATATACGAGTATGTAATTTAATTAAAACACTTGCGGTAGATTGGAAATTTTTTATTTCGCTTAAAAACACTTAATAAAGCAGTTGCGTAATGAAAAATTTCTCATATAATACGAATATCACATTTGTAATTTCATTATCATCCAGAAATTGTAACGAACGAAGAATAATAATGTGAAAATCGTATTGTACGAGAAAACTTCCGATTTCACAATCTCCTTGTAAACGTTTTTTGAACGAAAAAACAAAAAAATTATTCCGGAAAAAAGAACCGAAAGGCAAACATCCGGGAGTTTTCATCCCCCTGAAAATCTAATGCGAAAGCCCACATTCGTCGTAATTCGCTCCGTCGAATAAAATGAGGGATAATAATAAAAATAAAATGCGCATGCTTAGCGAAGTGAAGAAGAGCCGGGGCTAATAGCGAGGAATATACGTATAAATGTCTATATAATGCACTCGATATATACATATACAGATATACGATGTGTACTAAGTACGAGTCTGTATGTCAGTACTGCATCGTAAGCGTATCTACTGCATACCTTTATATATAAATGTGTATAGTATTATATCCCTTCGGTGCGGACTTCGTCTAGACCGCATTAAGCGCATTCGTGCATATCGGCGAACGAGAGAGAGAGAGAGAGAGAGAGAGAGAGAGAGAGAGAGAGAGAGAGAGAGAGAGAGAGAGAGAGGGAGAGAGAGAGAGAGAGAGGGAGGGAGAAAGAGAGAGAGAGAGAGAGAACGAACGTACGTAATATTTGCCTTAGCTCAATCCACACTGGCTCCTAATTACTTACAGAACCGGAGCTTTCACGTACACGACGATGATGCTCCATCGCTCTGCAGCTATGTACACCATCACGCCCTCACGTTTTACCTCTCGACTCTCGTACTTTATTATATACAGCCACTCGCAGCTCGTTCACACATATGTACTATTTATATATATATATATATATATATATAATATATACGTCATATAGATACGTATATATAGTATTTTTCAGACTTATACGATGTACGTACTTACGTTACATACGCGTGCTCATTCGCACGTGGATCCAAGGATTCATAGCGTGTGCCCTACCAAGGTTTGGAGAGTATAGAGACGCTCGGAGTGTGAGAGCGGTGTGAGAGAGCGAAGTGACCGTGTGCCCGTTAGTCAAGAGGCACACCGAAATTGGGCTGTATAGAGGGTACGTTTCTGGTGGAGTCGAGCTATGTCGAGGTAATACATATACCCACACACATAAACCCTCTCGTTCCGTGTCTTTCGTGGTGCAACGAAAGAGCGAGAGAGTCTCATCTATTCGTACCCTTCCCCCACCACTATTCTCTCTCGCTCTCTGCCACTCCTAAAATTCATCAACTATTCAATTCTAATTTCCTTCCCACTGGGAAAGCCCGTGCGGTGTATTATCTCTCCTATAGCGAGCTCTCTTTCTCTCGCTACACCTCACGGTATCCAACTCTGCTTTTCTCAACCTTTCCACAGCATCCCCCTTCCCTCGTACCGCTCATTCTGCTCACTCAACCCCACCCTGACGCAACCCCCGGTGTACATGTATTTCTCGACAATGGCCCGCTCTCCGAGTACTGCTTCCTTTCCTTCGCGTTCAACTAACCGTAAATTTTATTCTGAAATATATCGCGCTTCTCTCTCTCTCTCTCTTTCTCTCTTTCTCTTTTGCTTGATAAAATATGCGGATAGAATGAATTTCGGGTTTCCGAATGAGATTTTGTTTTTATTTTGTTTTTAATTTTCTCGTGGGCTTGTAAAGATGATGGAGGAAGATTGTCTAAGCTCTAGATCGATTGTTACATTTGTGAAATTCGAACGAAAGTGCTCCAATCGAATCGAGAATTTTTCATTTTTTTCTCATCGAGACTTTTTTCATTTTCTTCTCAGAAAAATTATTTCCATACGTCATTATTATATCAATAAAGGTAAAATTATTATTGCCACTTTTCAGATTTATTATCAGCGATCGTAAAAAAAAAAATTAGGAATAATATCGTTTATTTCGATGCAACGAAACACGAATCTGCATTAAGCGAGTTTTAATGACGACATGTGAAATATTTATGCGGATAAAATATCGAACGTACCCAGATAAGGATTGAAACGTCGTGGCGTGCGAGGTTGGCACGAAATTTTTTTTTTCGGCATTCATTATTCGCTTCCACAATTCTCAGCGATTTTTATTGTACCGATTTTTATTACCGCAGCATTGCGGCTAATTGGAGTCCCGAAATTTTCTTTACCGATCTCTTATGTTTTTGTACGTTTTTTTTTCTTTTTTTTTTTTGCTTTCTTTTCTTTCATCGCACCGGAGATTCGCGACCGCGCGTCCACACGAGCTTTCTCCATTCTGTGTCTTGTGTTCGCGCACACACACACACACACATACACACGAGATCGTGACCCATCCGAGTGATTTTTAATTATCCACCGAGCGAGCAACGACTTGAGAATGAAAGCCATAAATACGCTCGTTCAACTCGCTTCCCTCTGTGTCCACTCTCGGTGTCCATGCGATGTAAATCAATCGATACGCGAGGGTTGTATCTTGCGAAATAACGAGCCATCCTCGGTAAAAATTACCTCTTTTGCGCGTGATTAATACCTGTATAATATTTGCCAACCGAGAGATCGAGATATTGATAATTTACCAACGAATCCTTTCGAATTATTTTTCATTTCTTCTTCGAAAGAAAATTAATCGAATTAAAACTATTTTCTTTCCATGTCTGGGCTCTTTTCGAAACGAAAATATAGTTACTATTCGATGTAACGGGGATGATCGTTGACTGCTTCGCGAAACGTGTCGCACAGTCTCGACGTTGCATACGTCTGGAACGTCAAGTGTGTCTAATTTTCCGTGTAGTTATGGCGTTAATACTGTACGTCTTTGCGTGCGTACACTCGCGGGCGTTTATTTTTACAGCGAAGAGTGATCAAGAACGAGCGAGCGAGAGGGAGAGAGAGAGAGAGAGAGAGAACGCGGTTGGGGGAGTAAGTTTCACGGGCACGAGTTTATACTGGTCGTATGGAGTGCGAAACGAGTCTGTGTGCGTGAAAAGTTTGTTTGAACAGCCGATACGAGTGGTTGTGGTTTATAGCCCTTGCTATTAATAGTCGTAGAGTGTATAGTGTCATGTGGTCGTTTCGTTTGGCCGGTAATACACGTTTGGCCTCTTGACTACATATATATATATACATATATGTATGTGTATGGCAATGTGTGTGTATGTGTATACATATATCCGGTTGCAGTGTGGGCATAAACTTTCTTCGAGATTAGCGCGAGTGGCACACACGCAATGGGGAAAAGGGTGAGAGAAAGAGCGAGAAGGTGCGATATACGAGGCAGGCTCGAGCGATGAGTACGACTGGAATGAAAAACTTGGGACAATATGATACAGTTATTGGCCTCTTGGGACATACTGTTTTTTTAATCACAAGAAAAAATATCAGTATTAGTTTATTATTAGGATTGATATTATTATTATTATTATTATTGGTATTACTAATATTATTATTGCAATTTTTCGTCACAATTCCACAAAAATAATTATCGAATACCAGATTGCACAATATATACAAAAAATTGAACAACGTGCAAAGGAAATAAAAATACCATGTATTTTCATTCTCAGCATATTCAGATCGATGCTTCGGGGGTAAATTTGAGCGGTTTATCAATGATTGCCAATCGCGATTGCGAGGCCAACGACTATATCGCTGGTTCGTTGATGTAGATATATACACACACATGGAAGAACGCGTGAGACGGCGATGAGAAGTATAGCGATACCTTTGGGGTCGCTTCGCCTCGGACGTCGATTTTTCTTATGGGTCAACGTAGCTCTCACCCTCCAACTTTCAACCCCTTCGGTCACTCTTATCGCGTGGTGGAGCAGGGCGAGAGACTCCTCGTGGTACTCTTAATTGCAAGCTCGAACGTTGCAACCGCCCCCCTCGTATACTTCCCACCCCTCGAATGTGTCTAGTGGCGGGAAGAAAACCGATCGAAGTGTATACCTGTGTGTACATACACCTCCGTTTTAAAAAAGGAAAAAGAAGTAACAAAATGGCTGCTCGAAGGGGTGGAAGATTTGCATCTGTCGAAAGATTTGCGATCTTTCGCTATAGAAAACGAGACAGAGAGAGAGAGAGAGAGAGAGAGAGGAAAAAAAGGAAATTCTACTAAATATATTCTTGCCAAGGTGATCACGAGTTGTTTATGAGATCTGAGGTAGTAGGTATATATCCATTTTTCCGGGGCTTCATATATTGAACGCACTATATATACGTATATAACGTACGGCTATATTATACCATTATATATCTCCCGCGAGCTTCGCCGGTTGATATTGTGTGCTATTAGCATATCGGATAGGTGCTGCGGATATACGACCTTAAAATTTAAATCCACCCTACCGAGCCAGCTATGGCGCCTAATATTATGCTAAAGGTGAGAAAACACCCTTCGATATTAAAAGTTGCGTGGCTTAGAGATATTATGAAGGAGGCGGGGGGTAGGTACTTGCCGCGATACGTGTCTATGTGTGTGTATGCGAGACTCGAAGGAAGGAGAGAGGTGCCAGCCATGTAGTTGCTACATGGCAGAAGCAGCAAACGTCAAGTATATAGAACCCCTCCTTGCTTTTTCTCACTTTTCTTCGTTTTTTTTATTCGCAACCCTCTCTCTTTCTCCCATCGGCTTTTCCATCGTGTTTGCCTTGTACCTCGATGTCGAATACCCTGTTCCTCTCCCCCTGCCTGTCTGACTTCTCTGTACTCGTATTCACCCTCTCTCTTTCTGTCTCTCCCTCTATATCCCGCCACGAACCTTGTCTCTCTCCTTATTCGTACAGAGCTTTATACCTACTTTATGTTATATATCCTTGGTCGAGGCCGTAACTCAACCAGTCTGCGTACGATTCGTGTCGGTCGCCTACATTTGCACATTTCCCGTGGACAAAAGTGTTGATCGTGGGTGAGACAGGGAGAGAGAAAGAAAAAGCGAGACGGAAGAATGGAGGAAAAGGCGCGAGGTTATTGCACGGATTTGTCGTCGGCGTGCCGACGAGGCGATACCATAAGCGCCAAGTTCCATCGGCCAATTCGTACATACGTATGTACGTTTACGTGTAAAATGTACATTTTCTCTGTATATAAAGTTTTGAAATTGTATAGACATATGGTCGATGGTGCAGAGTGTGCTACTTCCTGTGTGTTTGCTCTATCGCTGATATACACACGACTTATCGATCGACCGGTGTGACGAAGTGGGGGTGGGAGTAAGAAGTGTGGGGTGAAGGAGGGGCGGAGAAGAGAGGGGGGGGGGTGATGGCGAGAACCACGGAGGTAATATAATCTCGTGCGACCGACAGTCGACGAGGGGTAATCATGCGGAAGCTTTCTCTACAGTACGGATAATTGAGTAGGGGTGGTTCAACGATGTAATAAGTATCGTAACGCGAAACATCGTTGATGCGAGAGCCACGATGAACGATACCGACACGATCGATTTTTTGCATAAAGCACCGTGTTAACGAACGATTTCTTATTTCATCGCGTTACGATTGTTTTTTTTTAATTCTTACTTCCCCTTCTTGCTACGAATCGAAAATCGTGGGAGGGTTGAGAATCGCCATTTTTCGATTGGAAGGGAGCGAACATTTTTTATTTTCACAGAAATTGTTCGTGGAGGTGCATTTTTATTGGAAATATTTCGTATCATAATAATCATTCTTCCGATGGCGAACGATTAATAGGGGTACGTAGAATATTAATAATTTCCACGTTTTCTCGACTTTGATCGATAAATTGTTCTTTTATTGGAAAAAACAATATTTCTCTTTCGCAGAAACGCTTTTCAACAGGGTTGAACAACTGCGCGGAGCTTACTCACGCTGCAACGGATAACGAACATAAATCAATAACTAATACGAAGCGTATTAAAATTTAATTTCGAACTTACGGCGAGAGACGAGAGAGCGTAGAGTGCGCGATTTTGTACTATAATAAGCGAACAAGAGAGAGAGAGAGAGAGAGAGAGAGAGAGAGAGAGAGAGAGAGAGAGAGAGAGAGAGAGAGAGAAAGATAGAGAGGGGGAGGGGTTGGAAAAACGTATATACACATCCATGGAAACACAAGGAGTGTTTTCCCTTCGATGTGTGTACCAACGCCGGTTCCTTGATTAATTGAAATTTAATTGAATTCCCGGTAGAGGTATTAATCGAAACGGTATCGAGGCTGAGGGAATTTCTCATAATAATATAAAAATCTGTAATAATAATAACAACGAAGAAAATTAAAATTTCTAAATTTCAATATTCCTTGCCCTCTTATTAGGTAAATATCTAAGGCCAGCGAGTCATCGCCTAACTCTTCAACATTTTTTACATCTTACTCCCAGCAATACTCTCTCATATTTTCATTCCAACGAGCGCCAAGAGTCCGTCGGTCAACAGTCAAGAGCCTCGCATTCTAGTTGAAACTCTAAAACAATCCCTTCTCGTAAAATTTCACGCCCGAGAACTCCAGCGGTCGAACATAAAATCGGCAATTTCGTGAAGTCACTATAATATTGAAACGTGCACTATATATATATATTTATATATGTATCAAACTATACATAGCGCTGCGTGTACGAGTAGCTGCTGGTGCTGTTCAAGGAACAGGTAGGTGTGTACATATCTAACAGAACCCATCGCACGTCCCTTAGCCAGAGAGAGAGAGAGAAAGAAAGAGAAAGAGAAGGAGGAAGAGAGAGAGTGTGAGAGTTTCATGGCACACACGGTGTGTATACGTGTCGAACCCCCGCGGTGGCGCGCCACCATCTCGGCACAGCTATTCCATCGGAGATCGCAGTCAGATCGGGCCTTGATTAAAATCCGCGAGCCTCCGATATACGAACCACCGAACTTTATCCTCACCACTCTGTATAATATACATATATATATGTGTATATATATATATATATATATATGTGCATATTATACACCGCGATCTTCCTTGTTCTCCCCCTAAGTTTCTTCCATCGATCTCTCTTCCTCCTCATTCCGCGTGTCGTCCTCCCTGCTATATATTCCTCCACCTCGTATCGTCCTTCCACTATACGCGCTTCATCGACTCCACCATAAATACCCTCGGCATATCGCGCGTCCTTTATATAAACGCGCGCCATGCTTCTCTCACTACACGCACCTGGAGATCCAGTGGATCTCAGGGAATAATTAAAGATGATCAAAAATTCGTAAGATCGATTTCAGTAGGAATAAATAATTATAATTCGCCACGAGAGCCGAAGATCAACGGTTCGAACGATTTCGATTATAAACGACGACTCGGGAATGTCGATTGTAATTATTTATCATTCTTTACCGAGATTGTCGCGATAAGAAAAATTGTCGAGATATTTTCAGCGATCACTGCGATGGAAAAAAATTGATATTTTCTTTTGATACAAGGTCCGATCTATAAATCTGGAAGAGAAGTTTGAGAGCTACTGACTGTCCCATGGATTGGAGAAATACATCGTGGACCAGCCGAACGATGCAACGGGCTCGGGTAAAGACCGGAGCTCTGGGATGCAATGTTGGTGGGTGTGTATAAGGTAGGTTCAATTAGGCGCGAGTCAAAGAGTTATTTATAGGCTGTTAAACGCGCGGGCTAGACCCCCTGCGAGACCTGTACTTATTTTATTTTTCTACCTACCTGGAACGTGGATGTTGTATATATACGTATATCTACGGTGTATAACGCACCGCCATGTCCCTAATGTATCGGTCAGCCGGGGGTCCATGGTTGGCCAGAACCACGGCAAGAGGCTGCCAAGCGATTTTTAATCGGTATCGATTATGATTATTGCTCTTGCTCGACACGCAGAGCGATTTACCGTAAGATTGATGAAACGGCTACGAAGAATTTTTATTTTTTACCACGAGCGTTGATATTATAGCAAAAACTTTATGCAGAAACAAAATTTCATTGTATAAAATTTTGGTACAACGATAATGATGGAAGTTCTTCTTACATATGGTTCTTTATTTCGAAAAATCAACGTGAAAACGTAACGAGGGGAACGTTTTGATAAAACTTTTCCACGCATTGATATTATACGCTGAACCAAACAGATTTGCCATTGCAGGTTACACACTGTACTTCTACCGTGGGCTTCTCCCGCTCCGAGATTTACTCCAGCCAACGGAGTAGACTCGCGAACAAACATTATAATTCGCATTGTTCTTCTTCCTCCACCCCTTCTCTTCGTTCTCTTTATTTTTCGACGCAATTGAATATAACGAAATGCAAACATACGAACGAATAAGGAAGGAGGGTTGTGGTCATATTTTGCGAGATGGAGAGAGAGAGAAGATAGAGAGGGGGAGAGGAACGAGTAGTGCTCTGAAGAGGATTCCGGAGGGTAATCGTACCCTTCAAAAAGCTCGATGCTTTTTCACGAAAGGTATATACAGATTCTACCCTTAAAATCTTCCTCTTTGTGCGCTTTTTTTCTTTCACCGTTGCGTGGCCATGGTTCGTACTACGTTTCGATGTTACTCCGCTTTTTCTTTCCTTCGCAAAATAGGGGGAGATTCTCGAAAGAATTTTACATCCTGTATAATAACCGAGGAATACGACGAATAAAAAAATTACAAATTATCATTGAAAAAGTCCACGTGGTTATTACGATTCAATATTTTCTCGTACTTTTTTACTCCGAGAATTTTTGTAGCGAGGGTGGAAGATAAATCGGTTGATTCTTTTACTTCGTTTTGATGAAAGTATCGTGCGTTCGGTCACGTTCTCCGTTAAACTTCTCAGCTACTCGAAGACGAAACGAGAGGTTGATATTAACGTATGGCGACGAGGAGAAGAATGGGCCGAGAAAGTGGATGAGTTTGTTGGCGATGCGAGCGAGCGCACACAAGATCTCGTCGTGTTTACTTAGGCAATCACCGCGAATGAAAAATCAGCATCGCTCGTCTTCTTGGGTGAGCATCGCGAAAGAGAGAGAGAGAGAGAGAGAGAGAAAGAGAAGGCAGAGACGAGGGTTTATTCCTGGCGACGTCCGCGGCCAACATCATCAGACGAAGGCTTGTAATTTTGATCATTCGACCGCTTGGGAGATTCTCTCCGTGAGAGAGCGAGAGAGAGAAAGCGATAGAGCATTCGGGCTGTTCGCCACTGATGCGTCGTGGATGGGCAACGGGGCAGTATGCCATCAACGATACACAGGTCTGTTTCCCGCGGACGTACTTTACACTGTGTAAGTATATTCGATCACGCAGAACAGAGAATCCAAGAACAAAAGAAAAATCGACGATGAGATCCGTGAAACGATCTCGGTAAAGATAAACGAAGAGAGATCGATAGAATCGATCGATAAAGATCGAGTGAAAATCTCTAACGCGAAAAATGTTTTCATGGATTTCGTATCAAGAATATGGTATCGCGATAACGTTGTTATCACGGCCAATTTATATCAGGAATGTTGAATATTCCAAAAAAAAAAAATTTGATTTTTTTTTTGTGACGTATCGATCGCTGAACTACGAATACTTGTTCTTCGATCGAAATTTTCTTTGGTAAGCAGGTTATAATGCGGTTATCTGGGACCGATATAGAAATCTTCATTGAAAGTCAGATGAATTCTCTACTTCGTTCAAACGTCCCGATCGTCGAGTTCACGAAGAGATTTAATTTCCGAGCCAAAAGTACTCTCGCGCTAATTCCCGAACGCTCTCGTCGACTCTCGGTGACTCGAATGACTGTGAGAATGTAAGCTGCGTGCGAGAGAGTACTGAAATGAGACGAATAAAAGTACGGACAGAATGGTGATGAGGAATACATGTGCGGGAACACGTGCGTGAGAGAGGGTGAGAAAGTGCGAGAGAAAGAGAGCGACGAGTAGGTGAGACACGTCATTTAACACTCGACGGGGAATTCGCACGGATGGTTTGACTTTTACCGATCGCGGTTATAAACGCGTCTCCGACGTTTACGGACGTTCCACGATCGATCGAGGCACGTGTGCATTTGCATTTACTCGCGAGAATCGCGACTCGGCTCATCAGCAAGACGAATCAAGAATTCTCCACATCGGTTGCAACGTATCGTCGACAATGACGAGGAACGCGAGCGTGCTGCGTTCTGTGAAACACAAGCTTTTCGGTGAATAATAGTTGATCATAATATTCTAATGAAATAACTCACGAGTAATTAATTGATAGTTTGAATTTTAAAAAAATCACTTTACTATAAAATAAGTAATTATTCTTTCAGTGACAATTATTTCTTGCAAAAGGACAAATATAATTGCAGAAAAGGTTGCGGGTGAAAAATATGACGAATTGTTGGAAAAAAGGCAAGAAAGACTCAACGAGATAGAAAGAGAGAGAGAGAGAGAGAGAGAGAGAAAAAGCGGGAAAGGCGACAGGAAATCCTTCAAGAAACTCTCAAGAGGTCTGGCCTGTCAAGGACGTACCTACTGTGGTGGCTGACGTTCGCAGCCCGTGCACCACGAGGTTCTTCGACGAGAGGGCGTCTCGCGGTTCACTCGTTGGCGCCGACGAGAGAGAAAGGACGAGAGAGAGAGAAAGAGAGAGAAAGAGTGAAGAGAGGCACGAAAAACGAATGAGAAGAAGAGAAAAAAATCTCTGAACGAAGCAAGCAAGAAAGAGAGAGAGAGAGAGAGAGAGAGAGAGAGAGAAAGAGTACGGCAGAGGAATAAAGGATCAGTACGCGCCGTGTGTGCCGAAGGAAGCGCGCGGTTGTGTATCAGAGGGCGGCGCAGCGAGGTCCGCGGGCACACGTTGAAGGGACTATCGCGGTAGATAATTCAGCGCGTATCTCGGTAGCCGGTGGCCGGGCCGCGTCCTTATATACCTCCAGCCTCGTGCAACAACAGCAGCGCCGGGCAAAACAGCACGTTGCGTCGGCCATCACAAAGACAAACCTCCAGCACGCTCTCATCCGCACACACGCTATCTTCGAACTTCTCTCTCTCTCACAGGAGGCTCACACCCACACACGCGTACCTAATGATCGCAATGCGATGCATTTTCGTAGCTATGTATATATGTATACAGATATGATGCGAATGAGAGGGCGGAGTGCAATATATATATAGAAGGGCCAGAAAGACCCAGAACAAACGTTCGGTATATTGTTCGGTGGAGGGAAAGGTCCGAGGTAAGAGACGAACGTGGGAGAAATGCGAAAAGAAGAAGAAGAAGAATACGAGGAAGGAAAGAAAGAGGAAAGAGGAGAAGATCGAAAGAACGCGAACAACAAGACGGGAGATTGCTGACGGGCCCGCGAGAGGTTGGCGCCATCGCGTGATTACCAATTTGGAATTACTCCCGCTCCTCGCTCTCGCACCCCCTCCCTTCGCGAATCTCACCTGCCTTGGCTCCGACCGCGTGGGGACCTGAGAGGCTCGATGCCGAAGGACGTCCAATCCGGATTATCGGTCGGTGAAAATACACTTTTATAAACACGCACACATACACATATATATATTGAGCATTATACATTGATGCTGCTGAGTTTTAACGAAACAAAACGAGTTTCGCGAATCATCGACGAGAATGATCGCGATGATAATTGTACAATGGAGAATAAATAATAAATATCCTTTTTCATAAATCGCTCCTACAACAGGACTCGGAATTGATAAGAAACCAT
Source organism: Netelia fuscicornis (assembly GCA_946811545.1). Taxonomy (NCBI): domain Eukaryota; kingdom Metazoa; phylum Arthropoda; class Insecta; order Hymenoptera; family Ichneumonidae; genus Netelia; species Netelia fuscicornis. Next base: position 14,114,354 of record OX328011.1, on the reverse strand, counting down.
CGAAAATACAAATCTGAAAAACAATGGTAAAAAAAAATAATGAACGAAGAATCGATAAAAGCTAATGTTTGAAACGGCATTCCTCCGAGCCGTATCGTTTCAACTATTCATCATACTAGTAGTCCGAAAGAGGAGCTGAATTAATCTACGATACGGCGAGATGCGACGCGAGAAAGAGCGAGATGGAGAGTTTCTCACGCACGTGTGAATGTAAATGCTCTTCTCGTTGTGTTGATGTGGTGGCAGTCGTGTTGGCAAGCATTGGAGTTAAGGCATACACCACCAAACATTCGAGCTGAATATATATATATGTAACACATAACCCAAGAGCTCGAGATACACGGTAGTGCCAAGACACTGATTGAATTGAAGTAATATCAGGAGCAGTGAGTAATGGTCGTTGAGGATTCAAATGTTGCTGCTGGTTGCACCCTGTCAGTATGATATTCTCTTAGTTCTCGTGTTCGTGAGAGACGAATCTGTACGTATATATATGCTTGAATATGTGTGCATATAAATATATGTATACGTGCATACAGGACACACGTGTGCATGAATCAGATAGTGTGTAGTCATGCCAGGTGATTATATCGCATTATATGAGAGGTCTGCTACTGTGTACCAAAGCCCTCACGGTTATACCAGGGACCTCTTCGTTTCCTCTCCCTCTCTTTTCTCTCGCTTCCTTTCTGTATGTATTCTTCTTATGCAGCTTCGGCCGTCGATGAATAACTTTTGACCGCGAGATGATAATTTTTATCCACGCTTCCTAGGATCAAGCTACGGAAATAATCCGAGAAAACGTATCGAGTATTATCGATTTGATGTTAATAAGCGTTTACGAAACTCGATCGTGTTGGAGGAGAAATTAACGACTACCGGTCGGCTCGAGGGCGGAAGAATTTTGATGATAAGTGGAAAGAATTAAAAAAAATATATAATCGGAAAGATCGTGGCTTAGTGACAAATCGTGTGATAATTTTATCTGTACGGATCTTCTATTTTTATTTTCAATAAATATTATAGAATGGAAGAATTGCGTTCGATAGGCGGAAATTTGGCTGAAACGAAACGAAGGTCATTCATATCTGTTATTTAATTTTTTTTCTACTTTTTTATCTCGGTTTAGATTTATACCCCGATATCGCGGGGTAGAAAGATCGGCTATTTGGGTGCGTGGGCAGCAAAGGTGTTCACGCACATAGCCGGACGCCGCGGTTTCAGCATAGAGCACCAAGCACACACGCTGCCCATATCGAAGTCAATAAGATTCCGGCCGGACGTTACGAGTGGTAGGGCCTCTACCCGGGTGGTCCAGAAGTCCGGCGGCTGTGAGCACGGGTATATAGCCACACGGCACACCGGCAGAAGGCCCCAGAGGCCATGCTATCTAAGAAAGAGAGAGAAAGAGAGAGAGAGAGAGAGAGAGAGAGAGAGAGAGAGCCCAACAGCAGCAGCAACCAACATCGAGAGTCCCTTTATCTCCGCATGACGCGAAAGACAATGTGCTCGCCCCTCGGCATCTGATTGATACGCGATACTATCCCGCACCTATCCGCTACACCCTACCATGTCGAATCATATACCGAGTGTGCAAGGATATTATTAACCCGATGTGAAAATTACCCGAGCGAATTATAAATCGATGAAAATCTTTCTCAAATATTTCCACGGTCTGATAAAATAAGTTCGATGGTAAAACGCGATAATAGAGAAATATCGAACAAAATTAAAGCCCGAACACGATCTTACCCAATTATAATATTAATTTTAAATTAAAAAAATATATTTAAATTGACAAAGAAAATGAATTTTCATACGATGGATTAATTTTTCCACGTTCGATCGACGTAGTTTGAATTTTGTGGACACCGGGTATACGAGGCGCGACTCCGCTTGCCGTCAACCGGTTCAATGATATCTCGGATGTCTCGGGGCGATGATTTATTCGATGTAAGATGGCCGACTTGGGTTACCCGTGTGTGCGCCCAACCCTCTCCTCTCGTCCCCTGTCTTCCCTCTCACCCTGAGCGTAAGTACTCTAAACAGAAGCTATTGTGAACGTCCAGCAGTGGTGAGATGGACGTGCCCCACGCACGCTGCAGCAACAGCACCAGCAGCAGAGACCATGATGAGCGAGAGGAAATCTGGCCTCCGATGGGCTGTGCGCGTTCTCTACCGCGTCGGAGAGTTGAACTGAAGGATGCGATACAAGGATTTCTTGACGCTTGAGATATATCGTCGAAACGTCGCTCGGCCAACGATAAGATCGCTGATATAAATATCGTATTTAACAATTCGCGGTGGAATTGAAAAATTCATTATCTCTCCTGGTACACCGAGTTGAAAAGTAAATTTTCATTTCGATTCGCGAAATATTATTAATTATTTCCAAACCATCTGCACATGTAAAGAAAAAAATAAAATATGTCCAAACACGAACCGACAGCCGCAAGAGTGCAACGATCGTTCGCGTTCGGCAGAATAAAAATAAAATTACAAATGCAGATTCGACAACGTGTTCGATGCTATATTGAACCTCATATCCTTTTAACCGATGAACCGGTTTAGTCGCGTTTCCTTCCTTCCTTTAACTCGAGCATGCACGAGTAGAACGAGAAAAGAACGCGTCTAAGAAGGGCCCGGAAGCGCAGCCGTACGGCTGAAAGCGCGCGGTTCCCCGCACTTCGATTCTTGTATACACGCGAGCCCCGCGGCGGACCATACGGACCTCGCGATATATTACGTTCTATATATACATACATACATATATACATAGATGCGTATATAAGAATTAAAAAAGAATCGCGTGGATGGGAAGGGCCCCGTTGCGGATCAAACGATCGAACAGTGGAGAGGCGAGAACGTCGAACCCAACGGGCAAAAATACCTCGGTTCTGGCCCCGACGATTCTTCCGGAGCCGGAGGGAGATTCAATATAAAATAATTAGCCATCGCGAGATAGTGAGAGTGAGAGCAAGATAGAGAAAGAGAGGGAGAGGGAGGGGGGGGGGGAGAAAGAGGAGAACCACAAATTTTATACGCTGTCTTGGAGTTTGCTGCGCATGAGACATGTGCGAGGGGCGAGAGAACAGCGATCGTCAGCCATATATACATATACGCGTATATTATATACGGTCAATACAGTCTCGACTCGACTCGCTAAGACCGACGACGTATATCTATATATCGACTATAATCATATGTGTGTATTTCCCATCGTCTCTCGTCCCTCGCCGTGATTACACGGTATCGGTACCTCACAATGCGAAGAGGAAGAAGAGATCCCCTCCCGTATCCACCCCTCTCGCCCCTTCTCTTCCGCATCATCGCCCCTTCAACGTTCTCTATACCGCGCGGACGCACCTTTCGTCCTTCCTTGATCCGGTCCGCACCTACGACGTACACCGGATCTGTTTTTCTTCCATCGATAATTATGCCATTGTATCGATAATTACACCCGTATCAACGCAAATTTTCTACAATCCATTGTCTATAAATAAACAAACGTGTTATCATAAAGTGTAGATAATTCAATGTTTCTCCCTTTCCCGTAAGAAAAGTTGTATTCTTACGAAACAAAATTTTTAAATTTTCGTCTTTGTTTTCAATCGAGAGAAATGTATTTTGAAAGAATGTAGGTTATGTTTTGTTTCGTAGAATGGAAATTTGTTCACTTCTGTGACGTTTGGAGATGGTGGGACCGTCGCTATTTTCCGAGACAAGGCAGGCCCGTATTCTCGAAGGATGGGTCTCGAGGTATGGATGAATGGTCGGCTATCTTATTGAGCTATCAATGGTCCTGACACAACCTCCTTCGCCATCGGCCAACACACGGACGCGGCGAAGATACGAATACACCCATAAGCACAATTCCCTCTTTGATCTTCACCGACCGGCCGTTGCCGCGGCGCATCGCGCGTAACTATATGTTGCCGCGCATTATATGACTTGGTTGCACTTATTATTGCTCTCTTGAACTTGATGCCTTGCCACACACCAGTCTTACTCGATCGCAGTGGCTCTCACAGCAGTCCCATTGATCGGTCGAAAACACATGTACACAAATATATGTATTCCCTTACTTCCTTTTCTGTTGGGTCTTTCCTGTCTTGCATTGTTACACGTGTCCTTCGACACCCAAGGACTGTCCCGGACGTTTCTTTTCATCCTCGTTTACGATGATTCCGAGAGAAATCGCACCTTCGTGGGCGTACAAAGAAGTTTATCGGCGATAAAAACCGATAGAAAGTCACCCAAAGTTTCGCGTATTTTGCAGCTACGATCGTTCGTACAACTGTTAAATCCGTCGTTTAGTTATAACGAGAGAAATTAATTTATCGTAGAGGAATGAAATTTATTCGATCTTAAAAACGATTTGAATACAAAAAAAAAGATAGAATATTTATTGTAAAGTGAATAAAATTTATAGAAACGATGTCGAATAGATCGAACGAGGATTCGTGAAATTTATCGAATTGGCTGGATTTTCGAGAACTCGTCACGAGAATATCCTCAATAATATCTCTCTCCGTGATTCCTGGAATTATTGAAAAATGTTTGCTCCGTATTCGGACCTTTTGCCATTGGATTCGCCAGGAAAAAGATTCTCGGGTCTCGAGTCGTATTAAAAGAAGAAGAAAAAAGATTTTTCGAAGAGCAAAGTATAACCCGAGGCGAAAAAATCTTGCGAGAGATACGCTGGCGCGTCAAGCTCGGCGCATACACACAACGAGTCATAAACAAAGCCAATAAAATATTGCGTATATATATATATATATATATGGCGGACGAGGCCGCCTTGAGCATATTCGAAACTAAAGTGCACCGAGAATACGAGATCACAATTTTTGACCCCGGCGCAGTGATTGGCCACATGACTGCAGCACGTTCAGCTTCGGTTTGAAAATATGCCAATGACTGTACCATCGTATCTCGTTTCAGCTGCTGGAGAAAACGGACGCTCGGCAAACTCGGCAAAAGCCGCGGACACACAACAGTTGATTCCCGGAGTGTGTTGCGCTCGGCGTCTCGTGCGGGCATCACCTCTCCAAGCCCCCTCTTGGGTAATAACAGCCGCAACGCATAATTGCCAGAACGATTGAATTTCTATATTACCGCGAAGCTTGAACGTTAAGACTTATGGCCTTTGCGAGGGATAGAGAGGGAGACAGTAGAAGCGAGAGAAGGGTGTGTGAGAGAGACAGAGAGAGAGAGAGAAAGAGAGAAAGAGTCTAGTGGCTTTTGGAGCGAATGCACGTGCACCACGCCTCTCCTCGGTGCTTCTACTATCATTCGTTTGCCTCAAATTGCGCAGCTTTTATTCTGCACCTCGCAAAAATAAATGAGAAATAAAATATAAAAAATATGAATTTTTATGTTTCTCGTGTCGATAAAAATAAATTCATTTCGATGCGAACGAAACGAATGTAAGATCCTACCGCGTTTTTGACAGGACTCGACTCGATTCGTTGTGGAAGCAAAGTTCGTTACGATCCGGTGGATCCGAGCCAAGAGCGAGATGGACAATTTTTTAGAAGAGACGATGTTAAAAAAAAATACGGAAATAAAAGTTAGATCCGCTTTAGCGAACTACGACAACAGCAATGAGTTACCGGGCGGGGACTATAGCGCGTACGGTGATATACGACTGTATCTCGGTACCATTTGGCAGACGCAGATATATTATACGCATTCCGCATCGTGACGTTAATTTATTTATTCTATAATTATCGCGTACGTAGGATATACAATCAGTAATATACGCAGTCTCGTGCCTACATAGTCGTCCTTGTATATGCGTGGTGGCACAACCGTTTACGCACACGAGTGTGCGTATGACCCTTGTGACTGGACAATTTTTCGTTTTTTCTCGTTCTACTAATTATTCTACAAAAATCGAAAATCGTTCGTAACCATTACACCTTATCGTTTCAACAAATTACAAATCACAATTCTGCTTTGTAATAGCTTTTCCATTCCCAGAGTATCCGGAAATCTTTGGGTCCAAAGCGTCGATTATAACAAAATCTTGAAACAAAACAAAAAATGAATGACGAAGCAAAAAAATAAAAATAAAACAAAAAATCATATGTCTATATCAGTGACCCCGGGGCGATCGGCGCGAGTGTAAAATCTCGCGGTGTGGTGTACCGGTGGTTCTGCTCGGTGGGGTGTGTTCGCCGATGTAGAAAGGGGGTTACGGAAGGCTGAAGAACCGGGACGAGAAAGAGAGGGAGAGAGTGAGTAAGTGAGAGAGAGAGAGAGAGAGAGAGAGAGAGAGAGAGAGAGAGAGAGAGAGAGAGAGAGAGAGAGAGAGAGAGAGAGAGAAGTGAGGTTTGAAGGAGTAATGGCACGGGGGGTATGACCAATCAATTACTAGTAGTGCAGCGGCCCCACACACAGCACCAATATTACCGGGACCATTACCTTTCGCCCGCTATATACCACCTTCCTCGACCATACGCTTGCCCGATGCGCGCTTACAAATTCTACAACCGAGAGCGTACAGGAATACACACACACACATACAAATACTCACATATACATATATATATAGAAGTCTTTAATACATGCACAGGCATCCCTGTTGTCGTCCACAAACTCGGGAATCAATTATAAATTTACACGATAAGGGCGCTGCCTATTTCTTTTTCTACGACGGATAAATTATGAGATAAAAAAATATTTTTACCGTGATTTTTTTTTTTGTAAATTCATAGGACGAGATTCCAGTTCGTTGTGAAATGTGAATGGGGGAAAAGTTGGTGTATTCGTACGCGACGTTGCTGTTTTTGTAAGTTCTTGGTCGGTGGATCACCAACGTCGTTTTGCCCCGGGCATGTCCGATGCGTCCAAGGCGCGAGAGTTGAACCGAAGCTATCGAACGGAACAAACCACGACCAAAGACCGCGAGCTTCGAGATATAAACGCTCGCTTACCTCTGCTCGAATTGTTCGTTGTTTTTTTTCTTCTTATGTTTTCTCTTTTGCTCTCCGTCTCTCTCTCTCTCTCTCTCTCTATCTTCTCGGGAGGGATTATCGCGGCGAGTGAGCGAGCTGAGATATTTTAATTATCGTTCGCACGATCTTTGTATGCTTTAGACGTTGCCCTCTATAATAAAATTAATCGTTCACTGAATATTCCTCGCGGGCTGTAGATGCCTACGTACTTTGCGCGTGAACTTTCCAACGTCTGATTCACGTTCCACCTTCGATTATCAACCCTTTCAACGCCATAAATCGCGCGCGATTACGCGCCAACGGAAAACCAATTATAAATTTATTTTCCCTTAATTAATGAACATTGGTCCATAGTTCACGAGAATTTTTATTTTTCTTATCTCTCGTATCGATACTAAATCCACCACGGTCGGTCATTTGACCGGTTTTTACGATAAAACGATCATTCTTTTTTAAAAATCCTCAAGAGATTTAGTATTGGATCAAAATTGCCAAGTGGTAATTGGACGACAAGCTAGCCGGTTGATTAAAATTTTTCCGAATTAATTTAATAATGAAGTTTCGAGCATCGCTCGGTCAGGAAATTTATCGTTCGACTTTTAGGGCTTAGGTGTGAGCTTGACCACAGGTGGGTCGTAAATCTCTCAAAGTTCTCTGTTACCCCCGCCCCCTCCCCCCTCCCCTTTTCCGGTTCACTCATCCCACTCCGTTTTCTCGTTCTCTCGAAGATTCCTTTGACGTTGTTCTTATTCGCGAATAATATAGAGTACCGAAAAGTCGTTTGTAAGCCAGAACCGGGTACAAAACATCGCTCGATGTCAAGTCACTCAGAAATCACAAAACGCGGATTATACACGAAACGAAAACGTTTTCGGTGCACCGCGACACAAGAGTCTGCCAGTCGCTTAATCTATTTCGGTCATTTTTCATTGCTCCTTGCAATAGCGCCGATAAATCAAATTAAACATGATGTTAGTGCGTGTGCCCCGCGCGGTCTCGGTCGCGAATGCGCGTGCGGCCACCACTTCGTGTAATATCATGCCTACGTAGTTTATACGCGTGTGTACGAGTTTCCATATATATATATATATATCTATGTGTATGTATCCCGTATAAACTATATACTGTATACGCAGACCGTACGCTCGGGAGAGAACCTTAAATCATTGGTAGGCACATAACGCATTGGGAGGATCAAAGAAGCCTTAAGCTCTCTGCTCGCTCGCGCGCCGATGCTGTGTCTTTCTCATTTTATTTATTTTTCATTTTATTCTTCCTCTCTCTCTCTTTATGTGTTCCTTGCTCGAAAGAAAGAGACAGGGAAAGATTTTGCGCCTTGGTGTTAATCGTACTACGGACTGGAGCGTTATTACCCATTTTCGCCCGTTTACCTAACGTGTGATTTTTGTGCGTAACGTGCAGTGTCAGTAATTTAAACGTTGATGGGTAATTTTTTATCAATCGATCAGTTTGTTATCGATGAATCGTAAAATACTTGGTTTAATAATTTAGTTATAGTGCCGTCGGTTTGAGAAAATTCATAATCGGGAGTCAGTTTCGATGAACGATGAATTAAAATCGGTTGGAACGAGGCGTATACTTACCTCGAAACGATGACATCGATCTATCCATCTACCTTATACTGCCAATACCTGTCGCCCTCATCCTTCGAGTTATAATTTAACCATCACAGACGATTCTCCGGTCGTTTCATTTCATGAACAAAGTGTACACCGTATCGCATAAATCTCCGAGAAAGGACCACCCGGATGTGTATTATGGCGAGAGTCTCCGTGAGTCTTGACTCGTACGCATCTTTCTCGGATCGAGACTCTCTCTCTCTCTCTCTCTCTTCTGTAATACGATGGCATTTTCTCGTGAAAGACAAGACGATCCAACGCGAGTGGTGCACCGTATAGGCAAAAGAGATCGCTATGTAGCAAAGAGCAGAGAGAAAAAGAGAAAGAAAGTCCGTTTGGTTCGTATCCAGTACACACCACATCGGTCTCCACCTACTCGGACAGATTCCTCTGGTCGCGACCACGAAGAAAACGAAGAAGACATAGAAGACGAAGAAGAAGAAGAAGAGGAGGAGGAGGAGGAGGAGAAGAGGAGAAGAAAGAGGAAGAAGCGTTCTCCACGGTTCTCCAGGGTACGTCGCGCTTAAATAAGCCATAGCCAGTGCATGGGAAATCGCTGTACGTCTTAGGTCGTGACACGAGGCGCGGGTGTCGCGATACTCGACGATGCTGCCGACACTCCCGCGTATACATATCGTATATTTATAATACATAAACACACATATTCTCGCGTCGTACACGACACAATACACCTTCATAAGCGGGAAATAATGCGTGCTTGTATAATACGCATATACGAGGGGAGAGCTTTTGTGCCTGTGTGAAGTTCGCAACAGTGAGGAGGAGACGGAACGATGTTTCGCTGATTTATAGGGCACGCACCTTCGAGCAACCATAACGAAGAGAAAAATAGAGAACGAAAGGGAGTGCGATGAAATGAGATGAAACGAAAAAGCAAGACTTTAACGCTATCCAACTTGGATAGAGAAGAGAACGTTTCTCTCATACGCGTGTATGGAAGACGGAAGAGAGGGAGGATACAGTCGAAGAACATCCTCAACAACAACACCACCTCGATGCGGGATGGTCTGAGAGATCGCGCCGAATTCCAGGAAAATGTCTTTGAGTTTCTTGTCTGTACCACTTCCCACTCCTCCAATCTCCCCCATCCTCCACACTTTTTGCATTGAGACCAAGTAGTCGACGGAAGAATGTCCTTGGTCGCGCATGCGTAGTGTACACGAAGATTAGCTGTCGAGATGTAATAAGGAAAAATAAAAAAGAGCAATGGGAAAATAAAAATAAAGATTGTAAAAAATTGTACGAGTAATTATTGAAAATATCGAGCATGGAGAATTTGTTCTCACTAGGAATCCTGGTAGACTCGGTTAGAGTTAACATACTGGCATATTTCTGTCATTTTCTATTCAGTAAGATGCCAATCATTGTAAAGTGAACAACGACTCTAGCGTCATTCGTACACTTCGTACTCGAGCTTTCCGCGATGTTTTTGCTCTCGGTGGGATGATCGAGAGTCGTGAGGGTTTGGAAAACTTGGAACGCTCGTCGTTGGTCGTTGTCGCGAACGACGAGTACGAAGTCGAGGCGAGAGACTCATGGGTGAAAAAGCGAAGAAACCTCAACGTTCTCGCGGTAGCACCAGCGAGGGAGATAACCCGGACTAGAGCTATGGTTACTCTTTCTCTCTTACTCGCTTTCTCTCGGAGTCCGACGAAACGGAGGGAGAGTAAAGTACACGACCGCACCTGCTTCTCGGTCCATCATGCCTCGTGTCACCCACGCTGCTTTACTGCACCGCGGACCGTGTTATGCATCCACGAGAAACAAGGCATTCGTAGGACTTTGGGCCAGGGGAAGAAGGAAAGTAAGAAAGACAGGAGGAAGAGAAGAATCTATGGACGGATTTAACGAGTAATCGAGAGATTCTGAGATTGGTAACTCGTCGCTGCCATCTCGCGTGCCTGTGGCCTATCTTGAAACGTACGATCGACGATTTCCTTCTTTTTTTTACTTTTACCTCGAGAGATTTTCGAAGTAATAAGTCGCTGTACATTCTCGTAGCGCGGCGTGCGGACAAATTTTATTATTCTCCATAATTTCATTCGCAATCTGGAACGAAATACGAGGAGGAATGCTAATCCGCGAAATAATCAAAAGTACGTGTTGGACTACGACTCGGGTATTGTCCGATAGATCTCGGCACGATGTAAATGCTGAAGAAAGTACGGTACGAGTTTGTTAGACGCTGATTTTATACGATAAACCGTGAGGCATACCCCTTCGCGCTTCATTTGCGTCAGTTATAATTTGGAAAATGTACGACTGGGTTGATCGACGAGTCGTTTCTCAGTTTAGATTCGGCGGAATTCGCGGTTACTCGCGCGAAAATCCGCCGGTAACCAAATCTTGAAACCTTCGAGCATCATAGACGTTTTATCGTATATGTATACATTTACTATATTTCCGTAAGTATATTTACTATTACTGTAACACGAGAGAGAGAGAGGGAGAGGAAGGGAGAGCGGCGAAAGCAACCCCGGACGGTGCAGACTCGTATACGCCTACTTACCGCCGCATAAATCAGAATTATTACGAAGCTATTAGCGTTCCGGAGTAACACCGGTACGTGTCCTTCGTGTATGCCGCGCGATGCGTGCTATATGCCCTCTCTCTCTGTCTTTTTATTTTCTCTGTCTCTTTCTCTCTCACTCTCTCTCACACACACACAAACTACTGAGCTCGCCTGTGAGAGCTCTGGCTTCGCGGCTTCGGGCCATAGGCAATAATTAATCATTTTACGCGCCGCACCCACGCTGCGAGTATATATATATATATATATATATATATATATATATATATATATATATATATATATATATATATATATATATATATATATATATATATATGTGTGTGTGTGTGTGTGTGTGTGTGTGTGTGTGTGTGTGTGTGTGTGTGTGCATGCATATGTATAGGGTATTCCAGACCAACTCGACCAACTTGGTCCATATACCATTTTTTCTCTCAATATATTATGGAGCAATATAAGAAAAACCATTATGCAAATTTACAAAAACATTTCTGTCGTTTTAATTGAAAATATACATTTTTTATACCAAGGACAAGCAGAATTGGACACCTGGTCGATTGAGCCTGGAATGCCTATGTACTTAACTTATAATAAAATAATTTCACGATCGGTGAACACGGAGGATCTACAGTGACAGGCAATCATATTATTTGTTTGAAACGATGACAAGCTTTGATAAATTATGTAAAATATACACGCTTCGTATATATATCTGTCCATTTTCAACGTATCGTACTATGATCATTGGACGATGAGAAACGTCCGATTTCGCGATGACACTCGCTTTAAAATCTTTAAGATTCCATGTCCCACTGGCCGAGTTCCACTCGCAAAACATAAACGTGGGAGGGGACAAAAAATCGCGTCGCTTCAAGCACGTGCTATCTAAATTATTTAGCGATAGACACCCACGATAAAGTACGAGATATAATTTTTGAATTATTTTTTTCTAATATATTTACGAGTAACAAGTTACAAGAAAAAACAATTGGTAATATGTGTGGATCCCAGGTTGGTACATTTTGCCTAAAGCTCGCATATACCTACATATATATATTTCCTTATACCTATCCCCGCATCATCACGTGCTCATGAATTTCGTTTTGCGAATATTTTTTAAACACATCGACTCTACGAAAATATCACAATATCACATACTGGATATTTTCACACACACAAACACACACAAGTGTTTATACGTTTTGTATGTATTGTATATAGTAAATAATGCGAGTGTGTTATGTCAACCACGTAGCCTATACTTACCTCGCATGGAATATTCATACGGTGGAAGGAGTTCGAACGATAAGAGTAGTCTACGCGTGTGCTTGGCACACTGTGATTGTGCCATTAGGAATATGGATAACTGCAATGTGTCGTAGGTTCGCAGGCTGTTTCGTATCGATGCCACGCACCGTAATATACGTTGCTATACTTATATCAACGTGGATACATATGCATCAGGGTTGAACGAGGGTTCAAGGTGCACCGAGTTCCATGAAATATGATTCGCTCGCACGTAAACCTATCGAAATTGTTATTGTAACATTCTTTTCTTCTCTTTACTTCATTTCTAATAGTGATATATTCTCGGATTATTATAAATGCAATTATTTCGTATTTACAGGAATATTTGACAGGATCTTCTTCAATAGATACTTCAATCAATAGGAAACAATGGTCGAATTACATTATCATCTTATTCATCTACTTATCAATCTTCACACATACAAGACATTCATCCATAGATACTTTAAACGTGGTGCAGGGGAGTTTTCCCTCAGCGATGTTCCCCTTGAGAGAAATAGATAGATAGATAGATTTATTAATATGCCCTAGCTTGGCTATGGGGCAATACAGTAACCACAATGACTAATGTAAATTGTGTAAAGATTTTAAATGCATAAGTAAAAAATTCAACATAAATCCGTAAACCTAATATATGTAGTAACTTAACCTAATTTCCGTGAGGAATCATTGATATAATGAATAATATTTTAACATTCTCTTTATAGTAATGAAGCTTCCAGTCTTTGAAACTAGAGGCAGCAACTGCACTCTGTGAGGGAAGAGCTAACTGCGGACGAGCGATTAATATTGCGTTGGCAATTACATATTTATGTTATTGTACATCGATTTATATTATTTTACATGAAGTTTTACATGAAATTTACCGTTTTTGAAATTGCGGCATACACTCCTACTCTATTAGGGGAGAGGCTGCATCTCAGTGTGCAGTAGGTAGTCGAACAGACGGAGCTTGAAGAGAGAGAGAGAGAGAGAGAGAGATAACGGATGCTTCGATGGAGATGCCAATTTCTTCCTTTTTTGAGCAGTCCTATTCCCAATGATTTGATGAGTCCCGTCCAATCTGATGGCGAACGATCCTGTACGGTAGATGGACAATTGTCCCTTACGATCGATGAATCGTGTCCTTTGGATCGAAGTGAACGATTGCTGGCCAGACAATGGTCAACTATGATAGATCCGTTGTCGACGGACGATCTCTATCTCTTTCTTCGTACCTTATTCTTAATTGGGGCGATGAGACTCCTTTGGCGACAGAGGAGCGAGTGTCTGCTTTTCGGTAGTCATTTCGCGAGTGGTCTCCGTACTCCCCTCGACCTGTCCCCATTCACGTCTCCCTCGCTCACAATGTCAATTCTCTCGTTAGGTGATCGAACGATCGCCTCATTATAATCCTACAAATTTCGGGCAAACTCGAAAAAACATAAATTTAGATAATATCTTCGAACGACGATTTTTGCAACATTTCGTATGAAACGTTATCATGCATCTCGCACAATTGTCCATAAATTTTTCTACGCGCCACGGGACAATCAACGAAACGTTTTCGAGATTTTCCCTAATTAATTCGTTCGTTATGTAATCATCGTTTGGCAAGTATTTCGAGTCTTCGTATTGCGAGGACGTGTACACGAGTGGCTTTTCCTCTCCCTCGATACAGATATATCGTGTCACCGGGGGATGTGCGCGGCCCCGTTAGAAAGAGAAAAGCCCGTTCACGTCGAGAAGAGAGCACACGACGCCATCCTTCCTTCCTTCCTTGCCATCGTTACCCAACTCATCCAACGCCCGCGTGAATCCGACTTAAGCAAATATACTAAGTATATGTATCACGTACCGACGGATGAGTTGATCCGGGTTTTAAGTCTCCCGCGCTTGTGCGGCGTATATATTCCATCGCATCTCCACGTAGCTAGTCTAGCTCAGCTACGTCAATGTCATCTCCTTGAGCTCAGCCCTTCCAGACTTATCGGACGTTGCACACCTAACGGACCGAATACCGGCAATCTCTTCTCTCTCTCTCTCTCTCTCTCTCCTCTTCACACCCCCACGTCCTTTCTGTTTCGTCCCCAACCTCACCTCTTTCACTCTTCGCTTCAGCTCATTTCTCTCTCTGAATATTACTCGTGGATTTCCACGTCGGCCGTTGAAGGCGTCGCGACTACGCGGGGGTCGAACCGGGACTACGAAATCGCCACTGTTCGCTTCTCTCAAAATTTTGCGCATACGCTGGTACACGGACTCAAACATGTATCCAGGAACACGTGGCTCACTGATGAAACTCTTATCATCCGGTTAATCGTGAGATCCGATAATATGATGACATGTACGAAAAAACGAGGTCGTTTTATTCATCGAAACGTTTTCGATTGTATTATCGAGCAGTAAATTAGCGAACGTTTAACTAAAAAAAAGTTCACTTTTTTAATTATGATCAATTTAATTTGGGCAAAAATGCAATTTTCTAACGGACATCAATGATATTTGTTCAAACTAATTAAATTATGGATTCGTTTCGCAATCTTCTGTCGTCAATCACAAGTAAATACAGTTTCGGGTGAAGTTCAAACTCGAGCGCCCTATCGCATTGTTAACCGAGTGTAAACCTAGGTCACTATGAATTTGTATAAAGGATATGCATACCACATTTTATAGTTTCATTAATAACTATCGCCGAACCTTCGCGTTAGTAGAAATATCGAGAGCGCAGCGGTCTGTGTACCACGGTCAGTAGTAATTGTCATCCATAGACATGTAAATTACGCGTGCAGAGATAAATGTCAATATGATAGGCGGCTGCGCGGCCGTGAGAGGGTATCTTTGTCCGTCGAAACGCTCGGAACATCGGGACAGAATGGGTAGACAGTGTATAAAATATAAGAGAGAAAACGAAAAACGAAAAAAAAAATCACGAGTAGACGGTAGAAGGGCTGGCCCACGAGCCGCGAGGTCGTTTCTGGTGGCCTCTCTTCGTGCGTATGCAAAAAGACGGAGAGAAAGAGAGAGAGAGAAGATGAAGAGTGCAAGCGAGACGAAAAGAGAGAGAAAGAGAAGAGCGGCCAACCAAAGTGAAATCATTAGTTTGCTTAAATCAATGCGCGCGTAAACGTCCGAGTTATTTATGCCCCGTCATTACGGAGACGTCTCCTCCTCACCTCTGCTTTTCTTCTTGCGCACCCCTCTTGCCTCTCGCTGCTGCGTCTCGCGAGATATTTTCCTTACCCTACGAGCTCGGTCGCGTCTCTTTGCAACTCTCTCTCTCTCTCTGTTTCTCTCTCTCTGTTTCTCTCGTCTTTCGAGCAACCCCGTGTGCAACTTTTCATGCGTAAGCCCCGAGAGTGAGTCTGAAAGATGCACCGCCCTCTAGCCATGAAGGGTTACGACCTCGGCTCACTTTGAAGAGGATCTCCGGTCACTAGCACGCTTACATATGAGAATGTATTGTTCGTACGATCGTCGCTGCAATAATTAAAGTTCATTGCTCAAAAATCTCGGTCGCACAGTAGACAGTGACGCGTTATAAAACTTTTGCCTGATATCATCGTATTTTTCATATAATCTTCGATATTAATGTTCTTGTATTCGCTTTAATTCCAAAAGATTCCACTTGTGTCTGCCGCGGTAGCGTGTATCGGATGACTGATGATCCACACGAAAACTCTCGCCGACAGATCGACAGACGGGGATCTATGTGTGCCGTGTGTGTTCGAGACGAGGAGAGATGCGCAAAGTTCCCGAAGTGATAGTTTGAGACTAAGGGGAATTGACGGGTTTTGGACATGGGCTACTCCCTCTGTTTCTCGCGCGAGTTGTCATTGCGGCGTATCCATCGGAGGGAGATTCAACGGGCGATCGACCGATCGAAAATCCACGTCGAGATAGAACTTGGTCCATAATAGGATTGATCCTCGTACTCGAATCCGAACGAGACGGAAGGGTAGCGAACGAGGGAGGGCTGAGAGATTCTCGCGTGTTTCACGAGAGAAAGAAGAAGAACCCATCTGGAATCCCCGCAGGGATTTGTATGGAATCCTCCAAATAACACGCCACTTAAACGTATCGCGACAGGCGGTGTGACATAGGTCTGGATCTTCGAGCCGATACGTCGCATTGATCCCATCTTCCTCCCCCTCTTCCAATGTCGTTTAGGCGAGAATGATCATCGATCTGTGCGTTATAATCTCACGATATAATGAATTATTTTTCGCGCGGTTGGTGATATCTGAAATATATACGAGCGTAACCCAACACGTATCCATTCGTCCAGCTTATCAATCTTCTCAGGAAAATAATGTTATGGAAACCGGATTAATCAAAATCATTGTCAATGAATTAATGAATTAGTTAAGAACAATAATGTGGCAAAATTATGACATTATCGTGCAATTTATAAAACGAGAAAATATTGGAATAAAATTTTATAAGAGACACAAGTCTGTAATTTTAATTTATAACTATTTTAAAAAATGGTATGGCGAAACTAGTCTGTATACATTCTCTCTGCAACCTTTCAAGATTGAAATGTCACCGTATCCATTACATTGCTATTCTCTAATGATTGTTTCGAAGATCAGAAAGTTAGATTGTTGATTTTCGCAATTTTTTCAATATATACTTTTTCCATTTTTTATGATTTTTGAACTGTAGCCACAGCCATCATATTTGAATTATCCCAATGGATTCAATGCTATTCTCTAATCGACACTCATAGTCAGGAGTGATCCGGCTGAAATCAAGATCAGATACCCGATCAAGTTCGGATTATTAGCTTAATCAAATTTCTGCTCGGATCTTCGTACGGCGTCGATCCAATCAATGATCCGGACAGCGACGATACTCGCTCGAAGCAGCAACACAAAGTATCTTCCTACCCCGTTCATATATTTTCCAACACTTCGCAAATACTCGGTCATCACCAGGATGATCGGTAGCTGTAGTAGTGGCCTTCCTCGCCGCGTAGTTGTTTCTGCGACTGCGTCGTCGTTCCTCCTCGCTGGTATCATCCTTCTACCAGGTGCTGGGACGAAATGGATGGGCAGAGGGGAGAGCGAGGGTTGTAAGCATCATCAGCAACAGCAGCATCGAGAACGTATGGCACGATAATCAGGACGTAGGAATGGCAGGATGCCAGGATAGCAGTCAGCGAGTTCGAGTCACGTACGTAACAAATGATTGCGCGCTGGGACTCTTCAGTGCCCGCGCGCTGCTATACGTCGTGCCCGTGCTCCATGGTCCAGCGAGTTGCGAGAGTATCGCGACGTACATATACCGTATGACTACGAGTATATAAAGTGGTGGTAGCAGTTTCGCGATGGTATAAGTGTTATAAGAAGAAGGCGTGTGCTCGTCCCCGAGACAAGACGAGAGAGCCAAGGCGCACCATCGCGAGGACGGCGAATCCCTCTTGGTGGTCCGAAGCTTCGGCTCCCAGCATCGTTTGTCAAGTCGTCGATACGCCGATCCCGCGGCACGATTACCATATTTTAACGCCAGCGTTATTGGCTCCGCACCCGGCTACCGGAATCTTAAAAGCACACCACACACGCCGTACTACGTTTATGTGGGTATGTGTGTCGACGCGTATACACGCGCGTACACTATTGTAGTGTGTCCGAGGACAACACGCATACGAACGTTTCGTGTCGCTCGGTGAAGATCGTGGCTACCGCTGCGATGCTAACGTCTCGTTAGCGTACAAGCCAACTGCCTATATCGAGACTCGATACGCACGAAAGTCGTTATTAATAAGGCCATCCTATCGGTCGAAGCGATCGCGCGAGAGAGGCAGCCGTGGGGCATACCGAGCAAGCCTTTTTCTGGCCCCTCGTGTCTTCTCGGTAACGGAACGACGATCGATCGATCTTGATGTATTAAACTCATACGTTGGATGTATTATACCTCAAGAAACTCCAACGGTAATAACGTCGACCCTCCGACAAATCGATCAAGCGAGTTCCTCGTATCGGCGTTAAAACGATTCGAAATACGATCGACGGTTACGAAGCTCAAATTCCTCGGCTTAATTTCAAGAATATCGCAACGACGTGACTCTAAACCAGATTTTAATGTTTGTACATATTTTTTAATGATGGGATCTCGTTTATTCAAGATTTCGGCGGATCGTAAAGAGCAATAAAAATAAAACCAGGAGGAACGATCGGACGTGCCGATCGAATTATCGGTCGATGGGGATGAGTAGTCAATTTCCTTTCTGGAACACCGGGCGACATCGACGTTGAGACGGGCCAAGACTCGCAGGTTCGGGATCATTTATAACCGGATGGCTAATAGATCTTACGCCCGATGCTACGAGCGAGCCGCAGGGCGCGCGGGATCGTTTTACAAGTTTTCCGTCAACATTGGAATACATCAAGAGACCCGATGGTCTCGTCTTCTTCTCGTCCTCGTGCGTATACCAGCGATGCAGCTTGATGGCTACGATGGTATAACGTTCTGGCAGGCGTTGGGACTAATGGTCGACTCGACACCCACCGTCCTACCGTCTCTTCGGCTCTGGTAACACACGTCGTTCAAAATCCCTCACCGATACATGCTCTCGTCGCGCCTCTTCTTGGTTTTCTCGGGACCAAGGTCCTTTCGTCGACGCCTCGCTAATGCCACGATTCGAGAATCGTCACATTTGATAAATCGACGACGTACGAAAAATTTGTCAAAGTCCTCGTCCTGTCTTGCCTCGATACCTATCCCTGCCCTTCGGACGTGGGCGTTAAATCCCCTAAACGTTTTTAAACTGTTCTTTGGTTGCGTCGTCTCGACAGCTCCCTTAACCCACGTAAATCGATTTGAAAACCATTCGAGATCCGATAGAAGTTTCTAGCGTGAAAACCACGAACGAGCTGTATCAAGGATGTTCTTGCTGCGTTTGATTCAAAGAAACGGATAGAAATATATCGCTGTTCGATGGTATAAAATTGTGATTTCAATAGAAAAATTCGCCCTCGATCGATGACTCTTTCAATCCCGGATGATACGAGCAAGGTAGGAAAGCTAAATATTTTACTTCGATCCCAAAGTCGTTCTTGTTCATTGTCGAGAGTCTCGGAGCTTCGAAGTATCGTGAGACGTCGATGCTCGAGACGTGAACGAAGACGGAATGAGTCTCGAGTAGCCGGGGATGAATCTTCAATTCTTACGATGTGCAAGTATACAGTGGTCCTCTAGACACATCAGCATCAACTGTGCGGAAGATCGGTTGCTGAAGTACCTAACGCATAGCGAGTAAGGTACACACACATACACGTATAAATATATATTGTGGAAAAGTGGTATAGCACACATGAGAGACACAGAGGCTCCCCTTCAACTATAATCGTATCGTCCCTTTCTCTCGCTCTCTCGCTAAGGTGGTCACCTTTGGTGGTCCGAAATTCTTTCCACTCGAAATTGCTTCCACTCGTCGGTATTAAGTGGAAATCGGCTGGAGCCCATAGCTCCCTTCGGTTCCTCTTTCGACGGTAATCAAAAATCCTTTTCTACCATCTCTCTCTCTCTCTCTCTCTCGTACTTCCATTCTCTATCTATCCATCTCTTCGATTCTACGGACGATCGTACGATCGATGTATCGATTTATCGACGAAACAATGAGAATATCTCCGGCCCGATCGTTTCGACGAAACGAAATTATATCTCGACTTTGTGATTGCGTAATTATGATAGGAATTGAGCGAATCGTCCGTATAGTCGATACGATGAAATATTTTCGGAACGCTCTAACCGGTGCTCTAAAATAATAAGTGCCTGGTCATTGGTTTTCTTTCGAATTCAGAATTCGATACTTTACACGCCGAGTTAAACTCGATCGAGAAGAAGCTACCGAGAATGATTGTCCGTTAAATCACCAATTAACCACCCATCGGTTTACCTGAATCGACGATTTTACGCTTCGTTTTAGCCTCCATGCTGGCACGATTTACCATCGACTAACGAGCTGGACTACGGGGCTGATTCGTAGCGAAGTCAAAACAGCAAAGTCATTGACAATGGCGAAGCGCCATTTCGATTCGTTGCCGACAGTTTTATGAATAGATGGATTCATTTCACGTGATCGGTTCACGCGGTGCTCGAAACATCTACGAACCGTCAACGTGAAATGGAATGTACGATGTATATACGTTATAAGCATCGCGATATATTATCCGTAGCTATTATCTATCATTACGATGATTATCGGCCTAGCTACCGGTAAGATCTTTGAATCAGCTACCGGTACGTTTCTAGCCGAATGGACCAGGAATCCTTTCCTTTCCACTTTTCTCATCGATGGCATGTCTGTGGTATTAGCTAGCTACGGGGTTCGGCATACCCGAAACTAATCGGCTTTCGTGTGTGGACCATGGTCGATACGTAGGCATCGGACGAAATCAAAGGAAACTTATAATTGCACGTCTATAAGCGAACCGCAATCATCGATAATGAGCAACGGTCGTGCTACTGTAGTTTCTTCGACCCGCTCTTCCACACAAGTCAACACTCTCGTCATCAATGGACTCCGTAGACCGTTCTGTTTCCTCCGGTCGAAGCATCACTCCCCTTTTCAATCGTCCCTTTTCTCGTCATTCTAGCTCCATTCATCGACCAGTAACCGACGAACTCGAGACTCGACACTCTTGCCACTACGACCGATGCTGCGTCACTATTTTGTTTATTCCCTGTCACGAGCTTGACTATTCACTGTATAACTCCCTCGTGGTTCTGTATACACTTTATCCCCCTCGATGGATCCAGGGAACGTGTATAATACGTGGGCGTCAAAGAGCGTTGGTACAGGGGATGAGGAATGGGAATGACTCGACTAATCGTTCGTCGACCTACTCTTGGCTACCGACTCCACCATTTATCCCATTGTGTAAGCCTTCGACATCGTCGATCGTCGACCCACCGTTGTGTTCTACCGATCATCGAGTTCGATGTCAATCGATATCTTCACGATCAATGAATCTTATGTTGCTCCTATCACGAGCTGTCTCGTGAATACGTTTGATCCGACTCGACTATTCACGATAATGAGGAATTGCAAGTGTTCAAATGACGATCCATGACCTTGTCTCTCCATCCCACTGTACGACAACCCGTACCAGCTGGTAACAACGCCGTCTTGAGCTACGCTCTCGAGCTTGTATTGTCGCAGTTAATGGCTCTGCCAGGCACTCCGCGACTACCGCGTACTCCTCTCCTTGCAGCTTAATTATGATTTATAGTTCCCCGTTGTGCCGTACACCACCTATGCCCCTAGATAGCGTACACCGAGAGTAATCGCGGTAACGTCGCGGCATCGAAGATCTCTCGGACCACCGAAATAGTCTTCACCGGACCTTGGGTACACAAGAAGATCCTGAGACTAATCGAAGAAACATTGCTTTTTCAATAAAGCAACGTTCCTTTGAAATATATCCAATTATTTGATAAATTAGATATCGAACAAAGTAGAAATTTTGAACGGAAAAACGCAATGACTTTTTGGCCAGAGTGATAGATCACTCCGTATTGCAGTACTTTTCCATCGGAGATATTAGAAGTCATCTCTCACCAGACGATCCCGATCATTATAGTACCTATACCCGTAAACTTCGTGAGACAATATGTTATAAATATTGATAGTCTGCGTATGATTCCGTGTGTCTCGCGAGGCGTGTCTTCCTCCTTCCGCCACCCCGTTCCCCTGACGAAGTCAGAATTGCCTTCTCGCAAAGGATCGAGTCCTTTTGCTTTGCTCTCGGTATAAAGGATGAGTGAGACAGAGAGACTGGAAAGATATGAAAAAAAGGAGTACCATGACACTGGCGTCGCAAGAATACATATACCTACTCGGCGCATCGGAAACATTCTGTATGTGAGCGCGAAGAGCGAGGGTCCAGGGCGGCGAGTATTAGAGAGAGGACCGGGTCGCCCACGACGACGGTGTTCGTGTTTCTGTCGTGTAGGCATCATTAGTAGAGGATACGAGGTACACCGAAATCAAACGTCCGGACGAAAGAGTAAGAGCGAAAGGAAAGGAAAGGAGGGACGGCTGGAACTCTGGCGAAGATACTGCGACGAACGATATAAATATATATGTATACGATACGTGCAAGCTGATGACGAGAGTGGTGTGGGCGAGCGAGGGCGCGTGTGCCACGAAGGAAGATCTCCTCGGACGAATAGCTAGTCCTCGGCGATGCGGATTGCTCCGTGAAACAGATATACGTACTCGAAACTGTCGAATATCTCTGGAAGGTGAAGAGTTCGAGGGTGGAGGCGAGAGACTTCCGCTGCCCCTGCCTACCCTCGCCCATCCCCATGTGGGTTAACCAAAGTGCTATTATATTCGTGGGTGCGCACCGTCTTCTGGGTGTGACCAGACGCTCGATGTCGCGGGGATGACTCAAGCGCCGATCTTATGCATCGCGCGTTTGTCTTCATCCCGCAAAATTTATATGCGATTCGAGACACGATTATACTCGAATGCGAATGTAATATTCACAAAAGTTGTCCACCGCGAAGCGAATTGCGCGGCCCGGTATGCGATAATATAGGTACGCAACCGGAGGAAGGAAAAATAACGAAGAGCTCAATCTTCGTGGACAATCGTACCAGGGAGGAGAAAGGCGCAATTTCTCGGGAGGTGAGGAGAAGAAAGAATGTATATATACGCGTGCACGTACGTAAACAACCGTACGAAAGAAGGAACGCTTGGGATACGTAGTAATGGACACCGGAGCGAGAACGACCAGAACTTTTCGTTGATTCGCCAATTTCGTCGTGCAGCCCTCCTTTAACATCCCGGTGCACGAATCTCGAAGTGCGCTTCGCTCTTCGCCGACAACTGGCGTATAACGGCGCGAACCACGTGACACGGAGGGGAGTAAGAGAGAAAAGAGAAGGAGAGAGAACGCGATATATGCGCAAGCTAAATTTATGCCGGGCGATTTGATTACCGCGATATAAACTTGATGCGGAGACACGCGGGGACTCGGAGACAAGACGGGAACATACATCATGAGACTCGTTCGGTGGTTTGCTGGACGACGACCGTATGTCCATGGTGTCTGTGTGTGCAGTGTGCTGCGCTCGGGGGTCCTTTTTGCGTTTGCTATATGGCTTCGTTCACCTTTCTTTCTTTCTTTATTTCCATGTCTCTTTCTCTTTTCACCCGACTCTTGAACGTGTTCTCTTGGTATTTGTACTACGAGCAATGTATAGGTATAGTTTCAACACAGTTTCACGCATTTGCCGCATCGCGGATCGCAACGGAGAAACGCATCTCGTCGAGTCTGCCACCGCCCTATAGTCCCTATAAAACCCCTTCCCCCTCTCCTGTTGCTCGCTCTCTCTCTCTCTCTCTTCTCTTTCCCTGTACCATAGTTGGACGTGTGCATACACCGCGAGCCCTTTTGCAGACCAGGCATGACCGTAAATGAGATAACGAGATCAAATTTATGGCGCCAGATCTCCAACGAAAATATGATAATCGCGGCTAATGCCGAACTGGGCCTCTTCTTGGCCCCGCGCGCGAAGAAAGAAAGCATGAAAAGGGGAATCACCGAGAGAGCCATACTTTCGTATTCTCTGGCTCTAACTCTCTTTTTTTCTCTTCCTCTCTCTCCCTCTCTCTCTCTCTCTCTCCCTCTCTCTCTCTCTCTCTCTCTCTCTCTCTCTCTCTCTCTCTCTCTCTCTCAGATGTTTTTAAGATGGATGTCAATGGAAATATCTTTGTTAACGAATTGTTATCTGCTGACCGTTACAAATTACTGCGTCAAGTGAAGGAGCAGGCTGCCAAGGTGTCCTATAAGTATGTTTGGGTGAGAAATGCGAGAATACATGCTAGGAGGGATGATGGGCAACCGGCGATAATTATTAATCACGCGGACGATCTAAAAAAAAATGATTTGACTGCCCCTGCCATCATCGTTAGTTCGAGGGGTCAAGTCATCGTGCAAAAAACTCCTTGCGATTCAGCGGAAAAGTTAAATATTATTCAGATTAATGCTAATTCCTACTGTGTTTTCAATACTTTTATCTCTACATATAAGAATATTATTATCGCAGGCGATTTAAACTGTAATCTGTTGTCTAGCTCATTTGAATCTAAGTATCTTCGTGATATGATTGCATCTCTCTCGTTACATACAGTTATTCTCAATCGACCCACCATACAGCAACCTCTGATTCGCTAATTGACGTTATAATTGTTGATATCTATACTAACGGCAATATGCCAATTAAGAGGTTATATGTGAATTATGAGCTAAGTGGCTCTTTGCTAAATTAAGGTTTAATTGTTAAGTTTATTGGATTTATATTGTATTTCACTTCTATTTTGTATTTTTTAGTTTGTATTATTTTATTTTTATTGTTATAACAAATTCAAATGTAACTGAATTTTTTGCCCCAAAGTTCTACTAGGGCATAATAAATTTATCTATCTATCTATCTATCTCTCTCTCTCTCACTCTCTCTCTCTCACTCTCTCTCTCTGATCATGTCGAGTGGTGAATAACCCTCAGGCATATATGGGATGGCCACTGTCGCGATTTTCTCGCCATCTTTCGTCTGTCCCTTCATTCTTGCGCCTTTACCGCCCTCTTATCCAACTCGGAACGTCTTCTTCCTTCTTCCTTCCTCAGAAATTGTTACGTCGATATTAAATTTATTTCTTACGAACATTATCTTCGTACAATTTGTTCAATCTCGTTGTTCAGCGAAATTCGACAGTGAAATGATTTTCAGAAAGATCTTCGATCGAGCTGTATGATCACGTACGAAAATCTACGAGACTGTCGATTTTCATGGAAGAGCCGAAATCGTAAGAATCGCAAGAGTAAAGACCATGAAGATTAGCGTCGAGCTAGGAAAAGCAAAATTTCGTCTCTCTACCGATGATGAACGAGAGCATCCACTGTATATATAGTTGCTGATTACCGCGACGGGAAACTAAACGTAAGCCGTTTGGTCATGTGCAATATATGCCGCGTGCGCTCGCGCGCTCGGACCGTTCCATCCTCAGGATTTTATTATTCTGGTTCCTACGGGCTCACGGCGGTGAAATCTTTATTTGGAATCATTCCAAGAACAATAACATAATTCTCCTTCTCTTTCTATCTCTATCTATCTTCTTCTCTCTTTCTCGTTCTCTTTTGGCCCGAATAAAAAGTAAAGGTAACCCAGTTATTTTCTGTTTGCTCCAAGTCGACGCGCGCCCGTTCGTTCGTCGGTCGGTCGGTCGGTCCGTCCGTAAGTTTCGTTCATTCGTTCGTTCGTTCGTTCGTTCGTCTCTCTCCGAGCCCGATTATACGAAAAGATATGATGCGCTCGTTGGTAGTGCTGGCACGCGTGCATCATCGCGCATATAAATCAGTCCTTCTTCGTGGATCAGATAGGATTTCAAAAATATAAAATACGCGGCGACGATCATTTGTATATATACGCGTACGTAGAGCAAAAGGAGAATTAAGGAAGGGAAAAGAAACCAAAAAAAAAGAAAGAGAGAAACGAAACGACGGCAGGTAAGGTAGGCAAAGAAGCACTTTTTTTTGGTTTGATATACACGTGTAAAGCAATATATACGTGAAAGCCCCTGGTCCGGGAGTCACGGAACGGGGAGAACGAATGAAGCGTGGGGTAAACAAGGGGAGGGGGAGAGTAAATTTCGCCGAAGGAACACACAAGAGAGCCGACTCGTTTCCGAAACGTGATCTCGCGATGATTGGTGTTGGACCTCTCCGCTCTCGGGACGGTGAAACATGGTATATACGCGCCGGTGTACGAAAACGCTGAGAAATTTCGGCGAATTTGGCGAGAGAATGAAACAAGGAAATAAAGAAAAGCGAGACGGACGACTTGACAAAATTCAGGTCGACTGCGACCAACGTATCAGTCCCATCGCGAATTCTCAGGTGCGCGCGATATCGTTCTCCTCTTATCTCGCCTTATCGGAAATTCTTCCCTACCCAGATCCTCTCCCCTCTTTCTTCGACTCGTTTTTCGTCCGATGTGATTTTCTTTCGTAAAACGTGCAACGCATCGACGAATTCCACAAGATATTCGACAATCCCGTGTTAACGCAAAATTAATAAATGTAACGCGAGATATTGCTCGAGATAATTTTATTCGATTTATCGAGATCGGATTTTTATTTAGGCGAAAAAAATTCATACGATAAATCGACCGATATTGAAAAACAATTAACGTACTTTTGTAAGCATTTCTTTAAAAGTGAAAGAAAAAATGTAAAATAGGAAAGATAACAAGGTGGCGAGAAATACGCGCGGTAAGAAATTGAAACGCCGGAAGAGGTTTTTCGAGAACAATGATGTTTTCGTTTGTCATATACCACGATTCTCTCCCAACGTTCCTTGACGTCGATGGTAGAAAACAAGTGAGAGGGAGAGAGAAAGCGAGCCGGTTAAAGGGCGACTTTCAACTTCGTGGTCGACCGCGAGTGTAAAAGAGGGGACGTTAAAAACAATGTATAATATCGCTCAGGGTTTTGTAAAACGGGGCAATGTTGCGCGCGGAAAAGAAGACTATGGGTGGTCGTTGAAGAGGAGGAGGAGGAGGAGCAGGAGATGGGGGAAAGGGGCTGGAGAAAGAATGAGAAAAGAAGGGAAGGAAACAAGGTAGTGGGTGGTTGGTTGGTTGGTTGGTTGGTCGGTTGGTTGGTGGTGGTCGCGGGAGCACTCAATTCATCAAGGAGTCGACGGCACGTAATTTAAGACTGCTTTTAACTCTTGGGTGTCGCAATTTATGTGAGCTTCTTACGAAAGAATGGCTTCGCTTCGCTCTCGCTCTTCCCATACACGAAGACATCGCTGCTGTACCGCGCGGGGTCCACGAAGCGCCGCGCATCAACCCCCACCGCCATCCGCATTTCAGCTCTCGCTACTGCCACTTCTTCTTACACCAACCCCCCAGCGAACGCTTCTTTCCCCGGCGTTTGTCCATGTAGCGTTCATCCCGACCGTGGCGACCCACCCTTTACCCTCGTTGCCGGGGCTTCGTCCTTCTTTTCTTCCAACCCATCTCTTGTACCCATCACCCCCTCCGGTCTTTGGTCGACGCTGGTATAACCGTGAGAGGCTCCGCGTTCGATGCGCTTCTCTGCGTCCCACTTTTTCACATAATTCTTCTTTCTTTTTTTTTCTACATTCAACCTTCCCTTGCCAATTTGTCACAGATTAGGCGACGTATAAATTCACGTTGCAATTTTATACCAGACATACGCGTCTCGTGAAAACTATCGTGATCGAGCTCCCTTTTTTCTCCCTTCCCTCTTTATCGTAATTGCAACGATGCTCGTCTAGAAATTTATCTGATCCTCGTCATAATTTCGCTTCTATTACGTTGCGAAATATCCGCGACGATTTTCTCATCACCGAGCTTTAATTCGTACGGAGAATAGCGACGTAAAGGTCTACAAAGATGTATCGCAATTAAAAATGGAAATCTCTCGACGGGGGAGGGAGAGACCGAACGAATAATAATATTAGTCATATATCGCGACGTATATCGTAGGTATACAGCCGGGCCAGCAAAGGACATTAGCGAGAATTAATTGGCTGTAATTCTTGTGAGTCGTACGGGTAATTAACGAGCGGATATTCCGTCGGGATATCGTCTGGCCCTGTACGTGGAGAATCTCTTTCGCGAGAACAGCCCTTCGTGTGCTCGTGGATAGCTCTCATATTCTCTCCGTTTCTCCCTTTCTCTATCTTTCTTCGGCAGCATCGGCCCCTTCACCGTGGTCTTTTATGCGCAGTGTGCGCATTATATTGCGCGAACGAGAGACGCATAGGGCGGTAAGAGGTCCTACCATTACACGCGTACTGTTCACTGCCCGCTGGATATCACACCGTCCTCCTACTTGACGACGCTTCGGTCGCTGCTACCGTTGTCCGTGAGGTTAAGCGCGAGCTCAAGTACTGACCACCTACCAACCCCTGCGCGATATCAAATCATCGTTTGTTCGCACCTAATCCTTGAATTAATGATTAGGCTACGCACACCAATGCCTATCCCCTTTATCGTCACTGCATGATGCGACGAATCTTAAAGTTCGCCAAAGCAGCACGATCATCGCAGCCGGATCTCACCGAGTCCTGCTCGTGCCAGGAGTTGGGCCACATGCTTACTTGCCACAATAGAGAGAGCCTACTGGGTGAAATATTGAAAAATGATCACGACGGTATTATTAATTGCGTTCAATTAAAAAAAATTTAAACAAATTTGAAAATTTAACTATTAAATTCGTAAAATTTTGAACAATTATCTATTTATAACGAATCTATGATCAAATCATTACCCGATATGATCGACAAGAATTATATGCTTATACACCTGCGAATGTGTATAAATATGCATAAATATTGTTCTTGGAAGAATACGTAGACGTGTGTAAACTCCGAATGAGAGAAAGAGAGACGGGCCACCCGGTACATCCTTCAAACTTTCGTACCAGCCAAGACTCGTCCACAGTGGCCAGAATATATCCCCTTAATTATCCTGTGTGTGCATTCTGAGTGTGAACTCACCATTAATCATAGCGGAAGAGAAGAGACGAGAATCGTGAGAAGGATGGAGATATGCTATAAGGGGTACGTGGTATATATAGGTAGATCTCATATCCAGCCCGAATTTTCTATATATGTGTCCAAGTGTATGTGTGTGTGTGTGATATGTGTATAGACGACGAGACAGCGGCGATTTTAATTCAGACTAAAACGGGGGCTTTGCTGCTCCACATGTGTATTCTATAGGGTGTGTGTAACGATGCAACCCCTCCTCCGCACCCCTCGCGTATACCTCGCGTACGCGCGCCATACGATCATTAGTAACCTTAGGTGGACACACCGTTGAGTCGTTCTTCATTCTGACGATACGTGCGTCTCTCGTCCATCGGTGCACCACAACCGCCTCTTTTCTTTACTGTCGTTCGTCCGGAAGGGCTATCCCGTTTCGACAGATTCGAAAGAAGAATGTTCATTCACCGTTGGATCGGCTTTATTCTTTAGCTCGGCGGATCAGTGGAAAGGCTGGTATAATCGATTGATAGTTT
This sequence comes from Netelia fuscicornis, assembly GCA_946811545.1. Taxonomy (NCBI): domain Eukaryota; kingdom Metazoa; phylum Arthropoda; class Insecta; order Hymenoptera; family Ichneumonidae; genus Netelia; species Netelia fuscicornis. Next base: position 14,084,843 of record OX328011.1, on the reverse strand, counting down.
TGTCCTAGAAACTGTCAAGTTTACCAAACAGTAATTAATTCGTTTTTAAGTACGGTAAAGAATTATTAATACATTAAAATAATTTAGATTTTGAAAATTGTTTCAAAATTGTTAAATAAAATGAGAGATAGTTTTTATCAGTTTTGTTGGGTAACATCGATATCTCAAAATCTCACGTTTTTTCGATCTTCCTTTTACATTAATATTGTATCACTTTCGTTATTTGTCGATAAATTGAATTGATTTAAAAAACGCCCTTTTCGAGAATCATTCGGCGTGTTTTCCAGTAGAATTTTCAGTACGCTTTATTTCGCAATCTCACTCGTTCCTCAGTTCTTGCGGAAGGAAATAATAGGTGCGTAGTATTCCGCTGCACTCGTACCAGTTCTTGCAACGCCTTCGCTCTTGCCTCGTAACGACCATTTCATGAGGAATAACGTATAAAATGAATTGGCCTATAAAGCGCGTAAAGGCGACCTTCGCGAGAGCATATATGGCGGATGGATTGCGCTAGGTGCGGAGTAAACCATCGAGTTTTGTCTTTCTCGCATATATGAACGTACGTGACCATATATACGACATGCTTTGGAAACGATCAGTACAACGTGTAACGCACCCGCCACTTTGTGGGATCTACAATAACTTGACACTCACGTTTACCAGTCCGAACGGTGTATAAAACGTACAAACTGTCAGGGCTCGTACGATAAACATATATCAGAATAATCTTACCGTGCTGTCTCTCGATGTGGGTTTCATGTTGTCCATTATGATGAAGTTGACGACCGGGTAGCTTTAATCGACAGGATCGATGTTAAACTCTGCGTTCTGTTGATACTGATACTTTCAGGGCTCAACAAAATCCCAACCGAAAGCGATAATTTAAGCACGTAAAAGTGTCAACGTAGAAGAAAATACAGAATAGAAAAGTTTAAATAATTATGCCTTGGATAAAAATCGATTTGCAATCGTTTGGTGATAAAATGAAGTTTGCGTGGTTTGAAGAACATACAGTTTCATCGTGGCTATCAACCAGAGGTCGTGGAACAAGTTTGACGAAGCAAGGAGCACGCGGTGCCGATACGACACACGACTGTTTCAGCACGTGGGCATTTTCAAATGTGATACGGTGCACGGCGTAAAAACAAAAAATATGAACGATATTCGAGACGGTTTTTGACCTTTCGGACCTCAGTCATTTCTACAATATCTGAGCTCTGCCAAAAGAGAGGGTCATGGTGGATTACCCTGCGCAAGGTTGCAAATCAACATTCACCAAAATGGTCCAACGTACGATTTCGTGACTTTTTTTTATGGTACGATTACGTCACACGGTGACCAATGAAGAAACGAAGGTGTGAGCGTGAGATGGAAAAATCGGTAAACTGGACAACGCGGTTCGCTCATTAGTACACGGAACCGATACGGACCTCTTTGTTTCGCTCCAGCAAGAGACCGAGAATTTGTTGTTGGAAAATAAAAGAAATCGTCGGCGCGGGGACTAACACGGCACGGTGTTCTGCAGGACCCCTTAAAAACTTGCCTCCTATACATATATATGTTTAGAGGGGGAATTTGCGAGCGCGGCGAGATCAAAAACATTTCGCTTCTCTTTCTCTCGCGTCTTTCGAAGGGGTGCTGCAAGACTTTGACGCCTCGAAGAATCGTTCCGAGAATAACGGGTGTGGATAAGCTTGTTTTTTTTCTTACATTTCCCGTGCTATATGCCTGTCCAAAACGAAACGAAATATGGTTCTCCACGATCGGTGAAGATTAAATTAGAAAAACAATGCTCGAACGGGATGTCGATATATGATTTTCAAAACGAAATAAGGTTCTCCCCGATCGGTGAAGATTAAATTAGAAAACCAATGCTCGAACGGTATGTCGATATATGATTTTCAAAACGAAATATGGTTCTCCCCGATCGGCGAAGATTAAATTAGAAAACCAATGCTCGAACGGGATGTCGATATATGATTTTCAAAACAACGATTTGTATTGATTCTTGTCAGAACTTTATCTAAAATTTCATTGAAGCGATGACGACAAATCTTCTTTAGTCGATGATTTATAAGTTCTCGTGGAGGAAATCCTAATTAACGATGAGATGTCAATGGAAATAATGAGTATGCACTCTAATGCGACGACGGCTTTCATCGGTGCATATTCAGGGGAAGGTGGACGGCGCGATACGATCCATAGAATTTTAAGCTGAGAAGAATCTCATTGAACTCTCGAGCGTCGAAAGGGAACCGTCTGAGCGAGAAATGTATGTATGTGCATATGCAGCATCGACGATGTGACTGGAAGTCTCGTTCTTCATCTCGCTTTCAAAAGACTATGAGCCGATCCGAGGGCCTTTCGTATTGAGATTATTCATTCCTTCATTCTCGTTACAGTCTCATCAGTTCTCTCGTTTCAAGAACATATGACTGATTGGTCCACGGAAGAGAGCCGATACGCTTCTGGACTCAATATACATACATACACACATACATACCGTCAAATGAGGTTATTTTCAACAGGTTTTGGAAGCTTTTTGTTAGTGACATTTTTTTAACATCCTTATTTCAATTTTTTTTTGCTACAATGGAACAATGTATTCTTTAGCTATCAAATGTATAAGAAAGTCAAGCCACCCGTCCCTATTCGTGTTATACGGGAAAATTCCGATTCCGAAATGACCCTACAAAGTGTTTTTGGACGACAAAAAAATTTGACCATCGACAGATGCCGATAGTGGAAATTCGTGATTTACTTTCGAGACCTTTGGTGGTCCGGGAAGTTCAAATTTTTTTTCGTGCAAAAAGTCTTTGTAGGGTGATTACGGAATCGGAAATTTGTCGCTGATAAAGAATATGATGGTATTTTTGCCGATATTTTAAAAACTCTAGGAGAAAAACGTAAAAAACCGGAATTAACGATTTACCCACTTAAGGTTGACAAAATCTGCAAATCGTGAAACGAAACCGTGATTTTTTTATTGTATGGGAAATTTGGGATTGACATAGGTACTTGGAGCCCGAGAAAGGATCAATATTCACCAGAATAGAGTAGGCATATCGCAATATTGATGGATTCGCGAAACCTCGAAAAATCGACTTTTCGTGGAACTGTATCTTCGTTCTCGTTCGTCGGACAGAAAATTTCACAAATAACTTTTTGAAGAACTCGCCGAGCACTCGAGAATCGCCTAAGGATCATTTGGATAGCTCAATTTTCGTGGTCGTTACAGCGAAGAAAGTGCCCGCAGGGGAGGAAACATTTTATTTCTCAAAAATTACTGCAAAATAATCTTATTTGACCGAAAACCGAAAACACTTTAATTTTTTTACGTTGTACGTATACGTATATGTATTGTGAAGCTACGAAAGTGAAATTATAAAGCAGTCATTCAGTATAGTCAAGTACGGACGACGAAGGATAGAAATGCGCAGACTGAATTCGAGCCACTAAAGAAAACCGTGCATTCATACGGGGGCCTAAGACACGAAATTATAAAAGTAGCGAAGATCCTGATACATTCTTGAAGCGGCTCGTGAACTCTTGAATCTGCAAAGCGATGCGTCCTTTGGTCGAAAGAGGCTGTTGCACGGTGAGGAGCATCAGCGAAATATCTATAATAATCGATTCTGATTGCATTGAAGCCCGGTAGTGGTGGCGTTGATTGGTGTATTCATAAATATCCATTAGCGGACAATGTCGGTAATGATCGAGATGGTGGAGAGAGAAAGCGAGAGCGAGAGAGAAGGAAGGCGAGAGAGCGAGAGAGAAATAGTGCGTGAGAGAGAGAGGGAAGAGAAGGCGGCTGCGGGCTACGCCCTGGCCGATGCTTCTTCGTATCGCCTTGTCGAAAGGGCCTTCGCGGTAGCGGACACGAGATATCCTTTTCCTCTTCCTCACCCGAGCCCTCTGCGCCATAAGAGAGCTGCGGTAGCCTCGGAGATGATGAGAAACAAGAAACTGTTTGGTGTTTGGTGTGTGCTTATATATACACACACATGCGCTGCAGCATCCTCGCCTATCTATGTATAAGCATACATATGCGCATGTGTGTACGCCTTTCGTGGTAGGATATTCATTCTCTCGCTTCATCCGTCTGTTTTTTTTTCTTGTCCGTACGTCAGCGCACCGTATCTCCCTTTTTCGTCTTTCTCATTCTTTTTCTTTTTTTCTTTCTTTTTATCTCTTTTTATTTCATTTCTCGGTTTTTTTCTTTCATTCTTTCTTTCAATCCAACATCTACCCCCGCATCGGGCACTCTTCTTCTTTTTTGTCTCGCGTTGGAATACCTGTCGGATGAGAACGCATCAGATTTTGGGTCGGTTGGCTCTATCGAAATCAACGACGATTGACGTCGGGTACGTTGCGGCAGACAGTCGGCGTGAAGCGTGAACACAAACATACCGTGCGGAATATGTGGGATTCGATCGAGTATCCCTCGATCGGATCTCTCTTTATCTTACTCTCTCTCTCTCTCTCTCTCTCTCTCTCTCTCTCTCTCTCTCTCTCTCTCTTTCTCTCTCTCGAGAACGATCCGATCACACGTCAGAAAGATTTTTTGGAGCGTGATTATACGTGTGCGATTAAACGTTCGATCTTATCAAACAGGAATTAAAAAAAGGATTTATTCCTAAATAAATTCGCTTTCGATCGATTCATAAAAACTCAAGAATATTTTTCAAACCGGAAATTGCATGTCTTCATTTACTCAAATATGAAAACAAATAAAAATCCAAAGAAATGAACTATCAACATGCGCCAGGCATAAAACCGAAACTTACATAACTCCTCGTACGGGATCGCTGTGTAGAAACGCGTGAATTCACTCGTTCTTTCGTCGATCCTCGATCGACAAGATTTTCAGCTTGAATACATGAGAACTTTTTTGTACAGCTGTGAATGCGTGGGTCGCACTCCGATACGTATACCTTGAGCTACAACCAGTTTTCCCTTTTTCTCACCCTGCGGTGCAATGAGCCGGGCCGAGGGCGCGGAGACTCCCCTGCGGCCTCAGCCTCTTTATACGTGTGGATTCGACGGGGTTGCCTGAAAAGCCAAACATCCGTGCAGGATATCGCAGGGTGGAACACATACGCATACCTATAGCTCGTGTGTATCGAGCATAGCGATAGAGGGGAAGCTCTTCGAGGCCTATACTTTTTCGACAATGGGACTCGGTTACCTGTTGAGCATACATACATACAGGTGACACAATCCTCCTGTAGCCTGTACCTTTTATTATGTGTTACACCATATATATATATATATATATACACGTATCTATTACGTCATATTTTATCGCTCAGAAAGTTTGATTTCTCGCTCCTTTACTAACATATGTATATATCTGCGTGTGTGTGCGTAGGATTTCTCATACTGCGTATACGCCGAAAAGAAATATCGAGGAGTTGCTCCCACGCCGATCAGCAGTCACGTAAGGCCGGATTACTTTAATAAATTTCAGTCTCCTCGCGTTTCTGTAAAAGGAAGGGACGAGATGCGCGCGTATGCGTACGACGATCGAACACCCGGAGATTTTCCGATCGACCTTTCTGTCTACCATTGTACTTTTTCATCCCTCCTCTTTAGCAGCCTGCTATGCCAAAATCGTTCGAGAAAAACGCGTTTTTGATAAAAAAAAAGGATAGAAAATGAGAGGACATCCTTGCACCGATCATATTAATTCTCTATGTGCATTATATTCTAGTGATTTCTGGGAACGAACGAGTGATCGAACTATAAGATGCTTTTCGTTGGATTTTCGCTGAAGGTCCTAGAAGTCCAGGGGAGTTGAGGAACCCGTCGATCCTACGGCATTCCTGTGATTTAGCATACATTTCCTACTCCCTTTTTCTTCTCGTTCTGAAGACGTATATATATACATAGTGCCAGGTTTGTCCCGAGAGAGGGCGACAGACGCATATAAATTAGAATCGATCAACTGACTTTTCCAAAACTTTCTCCAGATTAGCATCACGTCCGGCAAGTTATAATTTGTGGGCGACCCCCGCTGTGCCCGCGGCCTGACGTTACACGGTCGATTTGAAATACTATATGTATATATATATTTAAGGTTTGCCTGCATTCAGACTGAAGTGCACCCTTGTCAATATCGATGCACCCACGGAGGCTGGCCTTCATCCTTGGCTCTCAGGACACTCCTGGTAGACCGTGATGTTAACCCCCACGGGCCTGTTCGTGTGCTCTTGCCATCCTCTACCACAACCGACAGCTTATACGAACGCGCATAACCTTCTTCCACCTCTTATTCTCATCTTGCTCTTCTCAACCAGATCTCTCAACGAGACTTCATTTCAACGAAGAGAGAGGGAGAGAGGCAAAGCCAACGAGAGTTGATCCGATGCGAACCAAATTAAACCCTGTCGGATAAATAACACGCACGTTACAACCGGGATCCCTTTGTTCATGATTTGACGTTTCTGATTATTATAGGTTGTCCTCTTTCCTCTCTCTCTTTCTCTCTCTGTCTCACTCTCACTCATTCTTTCCCGTGTAGTTCCGAGCGGGAGGAATAACAGCAAAGGGTGTGCATATCCTCCCCCGTCAAGAATATTCGCTTCTCTCCCCCTGTATATACCCGAGTCTCCGTGCTCGTCTCACTGGGAGGATGAAACTTGATTTCACGAAATAATTCGTTCTCTTTTAATTGCTATTTTATTTTACGTTCGGAAAGAACCCACGATGAATCGTGCAACACTCGATCCCGACAAATTTGCGGTTGTAATTTAGATAATAAAAAGTGAAATAAATAATAACAAGAATCATCATTTACATAACCTCTTGATTTCGTTTATCGTTATAATTAAAAATATATGATAAAATCCATTTTCAAGATTGTCCACTCGTGCATAGTATATACGTTATATAATTAAATCAATTATCACATTAGCAAAATTCATTGTTTGATTTCCATAGTGCGATATTCGATATACGCGTGCACTGACATTTTCAAGGAAAGAGGGTGTTAAGCGTTAAACTGCATGTAAAGTGATCGCTCGGTCATCTAAGACGTAAAGAGGAATGAGAAAATGTCAAGGTCTCAACAGCTAGTCGGTATAATGCACGATATATTTCTCCTACGAGCGCGTGTGCACGCGCATGCCACATGTGTGTTCGTGAGAGAGAAAAGTGGTGCACGGTAATTTCATATAACCGTAATCTTCGACCTATCCGAGAGAATCGATAAAGCTGGTAGACCAGGCGAGTGCACGGCATGGCCTTACCCAGGACGCACTCTTCGTAAATCAAGTGGACTGATATTTCGAATCTTCAAGCTCACGTTCATAGCATAGCGATTCATTTATAAACTATATATATATATATATATATATATATATATATATATATATATATATCCATGTGTGTGTGTGTGTGTGTATGTAAATTCTATCGTCTCACCCTGTCGACTCCCAACGGCGGAAATAGGGACGAAAGTGTGAGGATCGGTGGAGGCCCGCGTTATCGAGAAAGGGAACGAGGAAGCTCGCCAATCGTGGCTTCTCGTTAGCCAAGGACTCGTTTGTAAAGTATTTCGATGTACATACAAAAGGGGTGATTCGCGCACCACTTACGATCCAATTAATCAATCGCTCGGACTCTAAAATATTTCGTACCGATTCTCTAGTTACTTCGTGACCTTTGACCTTTCGCTCGTCGTTGATTAAAAACTACGTATACAAAATAATAAATAATTTTTATTTTTTTATTACATATTTATCGGATATTTGATTATTTTTGTTATTTCTTTTATTGGGGAAATGAGAAACTGGGGGGAATGAAATAATACGTAAAACAACCCCTTTTATATATTTCTATTTAGGTACAGTGACTATAGGGCTCCATCACGAATACCAGTCGCGTTTGGTATTAAATAGGAATTGCGCCGGCGTATAAACAATGGGATCGATAATCCAAGATCATTATCAAGCATATTCCCCGTTTATATCGGTGCCAACCCCGTCTCGCGACTATAAATTCATTCGTCACGACTCTCGTCGCTGCTGTTATTCTCACTCGTGTGCGACGATATATACGCGGTTTTAGGGTTGTTTCTTTTCCACAGGGTGCGAGGCTCTCCCGCATCGTCGAGCCTCGTTTATTACAACGTCGAGCGACGCAACGTCGTATTGCGGTACACACCAATATTCTCTTACAACGCTGTTTATATACGCGAATGCATGTAAATCGTTCGCGAATGTTAAGTATTCGTGCACGAGGAAAGTTTTATTTCTCCGGTAAGAGGAAGAGGAGGCGTCGCCTTGAAAAATCTTGGTCGATCATTTACCGGTCACTTTGTTGAATGCATTATTCTTACCGGTGTAATATATTTCCCGGCGACGGATTGATTAACGGCCGATTAGACTGCGGTACAATGCCGACGACAAAAAAAACATATGGATTTCTCACTTATCGACTCGATCCGATTCGAGCTAACGCGTATCGTGATAAGGAAAAAAGACACGATATTATTTGACGTCGTTCGAAAACGTATTCCCATTCCGATCGAACATTTCGACTTCGTGCCTCTCGCAATTTTGCACAAATATATTTCGCTTAATTCGTATCGTGTGTGTAAGCTCGTACGGTGAAAATACGTGTGTCCTCGATCTGTTTTGTAACTATTTCCATCAACTCGCTCGAATACGCTATATTTAATGGGGGAAAACGTGGGCGTTGAATCAGGGCATATGCGGAGAATATGCGCGGACACATATAGAGAAGCTTATTGAACGTCGACGTGCACCACCCGAACCGTGTTACAACCCTTTGACGAGTGCGTGCACGCGATCCTTTTGCTATGCACATGTGACGTCATGATACACACCACATCCTCTAGCTGGGCAAAATATACAGCAATATTGATACATATATGTGTATGTATATATATATATATAGCGTGCGTTATATGTAGTTCATATTAGGTACAGCCAAGAACGAACGGGACCCGCGCGCTCGCGCGTATGTAAATCAAAGGTAACTACACGCGAAGCGACATGCTGTACCTGCTTTTAAATTGCTCCGTTTGATTGGTAGCGGTGCATTAATCGTTATTATGCTAATACAGCTTGCGGAGCCCACCAGGCTGCTGTTCTGCCGCTGCTAGCTGCACTACTGGGTCGGTGGATGATGGAGTTATCGGTGCAATACAGAACCGAGTCTCTATCTCCCTCTCCCTCTCTCCCTCTCTTGTATCGTCGATTTAGGTCGATATATTATTTAAATTATTCCCCATTACGCATCACGTGCATAACGTACCGACCAAGTTTCACGTAAAACAGAGGGAGGAGCTTTCAGACAAATGCGATGCAACGTGCATGTGTCCATTGGAACATTATTTATTATAGTCGAAACTGTATTTTATTGCAACTTAATTATAATGAGGAAATGATTTGTATGTGTTTTTTAAACTCTTGCTCATCAGCAAGTTTGTGAAATTTTTTGAAGGTCATTAGGCGACCAGGACTTAGTATTATCGCTGCTTTAATTAAAACGATCTTTTGTTTCTTTTGCCTATTAATTGTTATTAATTATTGAAATTTGTCAAATTTTTTTATCAATTTTTCGTTTCATATCGTCGGTTCGAAATAAAATACTCGAAGCTACCGCAGCGACCGAGAGTGAGGGAGGGGGGGGGGCTTTACCCGAGTCGTGTAGAAACGGTGAGAGGTTTGAAGTGCCCGTTTATGACGTCGCTGCGACAGAAAGCTTTTTTGTCCTTCCCAAGCTCGTTGCGCTTCTACGTGCGTGAATTGCTTTTTCCCTCTCGCTCTAGCTCTCCCTGGCTAGATTCTCTTTCTCTCGATCACGCATGAGAAAGCGCCAGTACAAATCAGAAAGGAATCCACACGGCAAAGCATAGAGCGGGAGGGAGAATGGAGAGAGAGAGAGAGAGAGAGAGAGAGAGAGAGAGAGAGAGAGAGAGAGAGAGAGAGCGACACGAGAGTAAGCGTAGGTAATACACGAGTGGTATAAGCAAATGTTCCGCGTGTCTCGCTCCGCGAGCTTTTTCCGCAATTTCTCTCGCGTCTGCGCCATTTCTTTTTTTCCTCACTTTTAATTCTTCCCTCGCGTCGTCGGTCCGTTTCCGTCATTCCTCAGATATTCCCCGTGCTCGAAGTCATTCTCTTCCTCAACGAGAATCGCGTAGCTTTTCTCACTATTCACTCTACCTATCCCCTTTCAACCCCCTCCCTCTCTCACCTACCCCTATTCTCAACAGCCTCTAGACACACTACCCACTGAAAATTCTTTCGCAACTTCTTCAACGCAAGCTCGCAACCTCAAACCACCCTTCTTCTCTCCACGCGGGCCATGGAAAACGATAAAATGGGCCACTGTGAGAGCCGAGGGAAAATTTTACAATCAAGCATACGTCGGTTCTACCGAGCTAACTCTCAATCTGCGTGTAGTGCGATGCACGCGATATATACCAGGGAACATCCTCGGTCGTACAACACGCGCTATTCGCGGATATGTAGTACGAGAATAGTATACTCCTTTATCCCGTATCTCGCCGTTCCTTCTTCCTTCCTTCTTTCGTCGTCACTCGTCCCTTATTTCTTTTTCCCTCTCACCCTTTGGATCTTCTCGCCTTATTTTCTATCTTTCTGCCGGCAATGGGTGGAATGTCGTTGTACCATCGGTGTGGTATACCTATGTGTGTATTAGAAAAGTACAGTGATGGCGAAGACGCCGTGTCTGTGTTGGACGCGATGCTGCTAGCTGCCGTATCGTATCTTTACTCACTCCGACGCGGTGTGTTATTTCCATGGAGTACACCTCTATGTGCTCAATGCGGTACGGAGCTCACACACCTCGGATATAATAAGTCACGTGACATTAATATTTGAAAGCAGTCGGTACGTGGATTGCATTCGGAGTGCCTACCAAGGATCTTCTCTTACCGCTCTTCTCCGCAATATTCCCTTCCACTCTCCCGACAAGCTTCTCCATCGTTTCCTTCTTTTTACCCGCTTTTCTTCCGTTCTTCCTTTCCTTCACGACAGACGCGCCCTTGTGGCAACACACTTTTACATCCAATACACCTTTCGCTGCGTTTCGCGACATCATCCCACGTCGACTCGCGGCTTTCTCGTATCGCGTGTATGTCGTACAGCTGGGAATGAATTATCGAGAAAATAAAAGTGTCTTCAATCGTTTTCATGACCTTCTTGAGGTTGTTTATGTGGGATATTTGTTTCGTGCCTTGATTTTGGAAGGATCGCGAGATTAACAATTGATCGTGGTACGTCGCTAGTTCGGACAAAAGCCTTCGCGAAGATGAGTCTCGGGACACATTTTCCGAGACCGGATACTTCTTCTTCCTCGTTTCTCCTCTAGAAACTTCCCTTCATCGCAGCGCGATGTAACATTGGAGTGGTTGCCCACTGATATTCCGTGGCACACGTGGGAAATACGGTCTGCCATATCAAACTCTCTCGCTCCACTCTCCCATCCTTCCACCTCACAGCTCCCCTCGTCATTCTACAAGAACAAAACAACGTTGTAAAGTTCTTCTCGCTTCCATTCTAAAGTAAACGAAACGTGGCATCGTTGGTCACTCACGGATGCATAGAATTTTTCAATAGACGCGCCCGTGAGAAAGGAATGATTTTTTCGTTATCCCGTACTGTTGCCCCTCCTTCGCCGTATCATGACTGCAGAATGGTTGCCAAAAGTGATTGTGACGAGAGTCTGCTAGTTTCTCCTACCAAGAGAGGAAAAGAGGAGTATATAAAGCTGTTGAGATCTTGGGATTTCCCAAGCGATGCGGAATATGCTCCGTGCGGTACTCGGGTTGGAGGATGGAACGATACGCACTACTTATTGACCACGTCGTAACTTCCTTATAGCCGAATATAACAGGGTTACTCAACCATTCCGTACCTCTCTCATTTTCATTCCCCTTTTCTTTTCACCGAAAATGAGATTGAATGAATTTTTGACAGACCTCCCGGTCACCTCGACCCTCCGGTGAAATAAAACGGTACGATCCGGCGACTTTGCCATATGCAGATCGAGAGCCATCTCTCCTCTTTCTCTATATATATTTCAAACGACTCCCACAGTACCGATAAAACCTTGCGAATATTCGTTGCACCGAAGAGCCCGAGCTATCGTCTCTCTTGCCCTCGTTCCTCCTGGCTCTGTAGTGAGCGATGTGTGCGCGCGCGAGAAGTTGAATCCTCGAAACCCACGAAAGAGTTTGAACAGCGCAGTTTGAAGAACGTACCTATAGAGCGTAGTAAGAGAGAGAGAGAGAGAGAGAGAGAGAGAGACGTCAACGAAGAAGATGAAGAAGTGGATGAAGAGGAAGGAGAAGATGACGAAACGTATATATTCCAGAAGCCATGACACGACGAACGGAGGATCGCCTGTTCTGATAGGAGAAAGACACTTTGCCTCTCTCTTTCTCTCTCTTACTATACCTAACATAACCGAGGAAAAATATACGAGGCAGAGCTATACACGCGATATAGGTGGCCCCCGGTAGATACGTGGATACGCGAGGATGAAGGAAAAGGGTGGAAGGGGTTTGGGTGGTTCTCGCATATATCCTCGTGGCTCGTTCCACGATATTTCAACCAAGCGGACTGTGGAGAACACCCCTTCTTCCTCCCTTCCCCTCCCTTCACCCGCTGCTCGTACCACCCTGCCCATGTGTGCCGTATAACGTCACAGTTGCGATTCCGCCGTTGGGTCTGAGAAGGATGCGCGCGCGAGCGCCGGGGTGGCCTTAGAAATGGAATATCCCACTTTATGTTTTATGCGATAGATCAGCTCGCTGGTGCTGTCATACGGCGTTGCGCGTCCCAGGGATAAAGTAAGATAGACGGATACCTACGTGTGTGTTACGATGCATATATGTATGCGCATGCGGATAAATTCAACGTTGATATAACTCCACCCCCCCCCCCCCCTCCATCTCCCCCCTCAAGCCTGGGCTTCGTAGCTACGGCTTTGCCATTTTACCTATACGTAAATACGTGCGCTATGCTTTCTGATATTACTCGAGCATTCTGACGCGTATAACTATATAGCTGCGTATTTAAATGTACAGACGGTGGTCCAGAGTACGTCGCTATCGCATGCGTCGTGTGTTACGAACTCGGTTCCTTTACGCGAGCGTACGCGCGAAATACTGCGGGGATATACGGACAGTAAGGGAAAAAAGGGAATACGTATCGTTGTGTATGTGTGTGAGTTGAAACGCTGGAATATTATCACGGGCAACATCGAGGGAATTGGGTTCCGAGAAGGATCGGTGGTAGGTTGAAGCGAAATTGCGAGAGAGTAAGAGCTTTTCAGTTGGTAGGATCGCTCCATGCGGAAAAATTAACTTTAAATCGAGAGAGGATGAGAGATGGGAGATACGGGGATGTATCGTTGAACGTATGGTTTTTGGTAAATTTGTATATTTTCCCTTGGAGGGAAGTTACCGAGCTCTCTTTCTCTGTCGCTCTGTGGCTGATTCTCCGTGATAGTGTTCGACTTCTGTGTGTCGGAACGTCAAAGCTCGAGATGAGCTCTGTTGGAAAGTGCGAGACTCCCAGGGTTGCACAACCCCGCCGTGGCCTTTGGCCTGGAATATACTCTGTATCTGTCTTTTCTCTTTCCAACGAGAGGGGAAAGCTTGCATAATACATGTGTACGTAGATTGTCGAGGGTATGTGGGGATATGTGTATGTGTGTGTGTTCGTATGTTTGACGGGATAGACGGTACGTTGACGTGCTTCGTGGATCGTCGTTCACGCCGGGATGCAAAATTTCTCTTCCTAGCTGCTGATCTCTACCACGGATTCGCCAAGTAAAGGGGGTGAAGAAAAAATCTCTACCCCTTCCCCTCGGTAAACGAGAGAGCGATATAACACGAGTGACGTGTGTTCGTGGGGTTGCTGCAAGCTCGCGTTCAATCTCCATCCCCTGCGAACAATATCCCTACACACTATACGTTTAGCTACGTATCGTGATTCTCCGTGTCTTTCGCCATTATACCCATGTTCCCATGTTATTCTCTCGCTTCATCGACCCTCCATCGCTGGTATCCACGGTTTCGTGCATTTTATTTTTACAATTTTCTATTGAAAAAAAAGTTATTCGCCCGTGAAGCACGTTGCGAGTGTAACAATATTTCTTAATCTTTGATATCCTTCTCACACAGGATGTTCGCGCTTTTCGAAAATCAAACGAATCGTCACTAACGATCCCGATATCCTTATAATCCCGCAATCAATTTGATTGTATATTTTATTCGCAATTATCATTCTCGATGGCAAGAAGTCCACGGACTGTGCAAAGAAAGATAGTCGCGGAGGGGTGGGCGGGTAGAAGAGAAACCCCTCGAGGGGGTTCGTTGATTGGACGGGTTCGTCTGTATTCCTTTCGCGAAGAGTATCGCAATAAAAAAGCTAAATTAGTCTTGATTCGACATTAGAGGATCGGCCGAGTCAATTGGTCCCGTGAAATTTCGGTTTATGGCACGAGTGGTCTCGAAGCTTCGAAAAGAACCGATGATGATGGCGAGCGGTCTCCCGACCGATTCACGCGGGTTATAGCTGAAAACCAACGTCGGTTCTGTTGCTATATACGATATATAAATATAAATATATACGAAGAGGAAATCATACGCGGATTCAGGCGTCTCGCTTGCCGTTGTCGGGCTCATAGGAAAACATACTTCGCGAATCGTTAGGTACCGGGAGACTTTATTTTATCGTACAATCACGAAGCGAAGAAGAGACGAGACCGAGATTGAGAAAGTTTATGCTTTATAAATTGTTCTTCTACGGAATCGTTAATACAGAGGAATCAGTGGGAGAGTCTTGTCTATACGACCTCGACTTTTGTATATATATACATGAGCTAGCAAGAACAGAATAAAGGGGAAGTCGAGAATCGTCGAGTAGGCAACGTCGGTGATGATTTTAAACACGAAAAACCACGATCGTTCTTGTTCGTTAGCCTCGTACGTTTCGATCAGGCTAAATTATAGGCTCTTGATTACCCCGAACCCGGAGAAGACATGCGCGTGAGCACCACCCGTTTCCCTCTCCTCCCCCTCGCTGTGAATTATACGTGGTCAACATCGGTCCTTGCACACCCAAACCCACTCTTGCCTATATACAAAACTAGTCTCGCCTTCTCGGCAGAGATGGGCAGTAAAAAGCTCGGATAGCTGATGACTTGTCCGATCGGAAACCGTCTCGCTATCGGACAAGTGTCTTACAAGTTATTATAAAAATTGTTCTTAAGCTATATACATCCTTTCTTTACAACCTTCGCATCTTCGAGACTCGAACATTGGAAAGATGAATCTTGAAGCACGTTCGTAGCAACACCTAAAGCGATTTTATCCAATTCGTCATTTTTTAATTATTAACTATTTATTCAATTGAATTTTATCTTTTTTCATAATTATTTATTCGTTTTGATTATCGATGTACGAAAGTTTTTTATATTTTTTCTATGCAAAAGTAGAAATAAATTAAACAAATTCCCACTCAACCACAGTTTAGGAAAGTAAGTTGGAAAATTCTCCTGGATTTAATGCTTCTCGCGCTGAAGCTATAAGAAAAGCCGCTCCGTGAATTTCTTTTATTTTTTAAATCGAAAATGTATCGGCAATGTCGCAATATATATCTATATACGCGCGAATGATACTCGTCAATCCCTTGGGGACCCAATTCCAGTAGAGTCCGAGCTGTCGTCGGCAAATAACGCAAACGGCAAAGGAGAGACTCATTTTATACCGCGATCGCACGAGCCGAGAAAGCGGCAATTATCGTTCCCACCGCGCGAGAAGTACAAACGAATCGGGACACCTGATCCATAGATCCACGTTATTAGACGCTCGCACCAACTATCACGGCGTGTACGTATACGCGCGCACACACGGGACATTCAGGTCGAACACCTGCCTCACCTGTTGCCGCAAAACATTATCTCCCCGGCAACGCGTTCCGCGTGAATACCTCTCTCTTTTCCTCTTCACGGTGCAGTCATCTCTCAACGATAAATGACGTGAGGTATTTCGTCGTCTGTTAAATGCAACCGTACCTCGTATAAACTTCTCGTTTTACTTTGTTCGATACATTTCTATAATTTCTTCGTCCTTACGCAAGTTTTTAATAAGTCTCGTGAGTCTTAATCAATCGGTTGATGAAATTTTACTTACGTACGTGTATTCGATAGATCAGATGCGAAATGCGAGTATTTTTAGCACGCTTGAATTTACTACGTAATTTTTTTTTAAATTGTATATATTTTTTTTCGAGGAATTAATTTAGCGTGTAATTAATTCAGGATTAGATCGAATTTTAATAAAAGTCGGTATAAGATTACGGATAATATCGAACTTTGATTATTATCTCGAGACACGTGTTATTCTTAAGAAAACGTCGAAGTTAGATTATTGACTCGATATACGGGTTAATATTTAAAAAAATAACAATGGACCGAGATCCAAGCTGGCAACACAATGTATTTCGTACACAACAGCCTGTGCCGGCCCACCTTGCCCGTGCAAGGTGCGCGGTGCTACAAACATATATATAGGTATACGGGAACTCGTAGTTCCCGGCCGACCCGCTACCACCAGACGGTGGCGCCACTTGTCGGCCGGCACAACAGCCAGCTTCTCGCGTCCGATTTTTCTCGCTCTTCTCTCCTCTCCGACCCATTTTAATTTATTTATTAATATACTCGCGATATCGAGCGAGAAGAGAGATTAGAATTAACGACCACGAGCATGGTCGGTTTATAGGTGACAGGTAGAATAATGAATCGATAGCCCGGTGGTTTTGTGCCACCGAAAAAGTATGAAAAAGAAATCAAGGGTAGCGGCTTCCTTTTGACACGGTAAGGCCCTGGGGAACTGATTGATGATTGCGCTTATGATATCGAGAGATATACGACGATGAGCTCGAACGCGACAACCACATTAGCCACGATCTTAGCGGGATCTACGAAATTGAAGCAAGCTGCTCTATTTTTTTACAACAATCTTAACGATATAATCGTTATACTAAATTCGAACAATTCCAACTACACAAAGATTCCTTCAAAGATTCGGACCCACGAGGAATAAACCTTAATTTATTTTATAAACCAAAACCCTCCGTACTCCAATTTTTCATTCTTCCCCCAAGAATAATTAAGATCCAATAAAAAAAAAAAAGTAAAGCCCCGTTCGAACCTTCGAATCAAATGCCTAACAACCCCCTACTTTTATCATCGGTTCATCGATTGACGTAATAAGCAAGAAAGAGAAAAAAAAACGAGCACAAAATGCCCTCGAGTGAACCGAAAGAGAAATGAAGCCGAACCCCAATACGGCCCGTAAGTTCATCGCCCGGTCGTCCATGCTACTACCACCATATCGTCGTCGCCCTTATCTCACCGTTCTATCGAACTTTAATTGGCCGATTCGTCATCCCTCGACGAACTTGATTATCAACATCGAGCGACGAGGAACGAACGAACGAACGACATATCGTGGCTGTGTGGCCGAAAAGAGACGTACGTATACAAACGGTACTATGTGGCGAACGGTTGCCGGGTTGCTCGCGCGTGCACGCGAGTGACTCACGCTTTAAAGCGTATCGCGATACCCCGCGCGACGAAGCTTCGTATTTGCCATGTGTATAACGACCGAGGCGCGGGGTAAAAGAGTCTCCACGAGCAGCCACCCCAATTATCGATCACACAATTAATCGTTGAGTCGCGCGTTTCTTGTACGTGTATATATTTATACACGCATACACACACGTATATCTAGGGGTTGTTTGGCCTGCGGCTGGCTTTCACCCTTTGAGCGTCTCGTACCCACGTCCGTTACGAAACGAGACCAAAGTCGGAGACTCGCTGTGCGGAATTAAAATTTGTCCCACGCGGAGAAACGGGTTTTCTCGCGAGCCGAGGGGGGTTTGTATGATGAGCGATCGCGAGCTTATTTATCATAACTTTTCGTATTACGGCGAAACAGTCGCTCCTACGTTCCCCTCGTCCGTCGAGTAGAAAATTATATCTCGTACGATTTGTTTTTTTCTTTTTTTACCTTTTTCTTTTTATTGCGGCGAGCTAAAATCTTGTACGATAAACAGGACTATAGGTAACTTGGACAATATTGACTCGACGAGATTTAGGAAGTAGGTGGGATAAAGCGAAAAATAGTTGATTTTTTTTTATTTACTGTGTTTTATTTAGGTATTTGGCTTATGATTATTATTTATATATTCCTCACTAATGGTTCGTCGAACTTGCATCAAACCGTTGCGACCGAAAGTGACGAGAAATAAAAGTCGAGATTGCGCCTTTAGGCGTTTATATTTATAATGCGAGCGCCCTTTGCACATGTGGTCGTCTTGATAAATTTAATTGACCTCACCGACGTTCCGTACCATCAGCGTTCCCAAACTAAGAGCAGCTTGTGAGAGGAGACTTGATGAAATAATAATTTTAGGGAACGAAAGATCGAGGGAACGAGGTGGGGTGAGTTTTGTATACTTCGTTCTTACCGTCCGCCAAATGGTGGACATTAGGAAAATTCGAGTTCGCTTGATCGTTCCCTCGTAAACGCGTTCTTCTCCCTCCTTCGAGTCTAATTTTTACGTTAGCCTAAATAATACGCTATACGTTATACACAGTAAATCTTAAACCCTTTGAACGTTGATGTCAATTTAATAAGTTAATTCCTCGAATTTTGGCCCTTGAAGGAATAGAGAAATAAAACGATGAACAGGCCCGAATTATCAGGCTAAATCGATGCGAGTGTGTTCTCTACTCAGATTTTTTCCCAGATTCCTATTTTCGTTGAAAAAATATTTTATCATTTTTCTAGCGGTGCACTCTCGTATCTATGGTTCTGACGGTATACCTGGTATTCCTACAGAATTGGTTGCATCCACAACTCGAGATAAGATCGCAGAACCGTAAAATTTCCGATAGGTACGATTTTCTCTTTCTCTCGTCTTGTTTTTTTTTTTTATTTCCTCCTCACTTCTTTCCTCTTCTCATTTTTTTCGTTTTCCTTTTTATTAACGCTCTCCATGGTCGTTCGACCCTGGTAGTGGTGGTGGTGGTGGTATAGAGAGCGGCTCGTATAATAAAGTTACAAAGTTATTTCCAGTTGGTTATCGTAAAAGTTCGAGAGGATGTCGAGGAGGGAGGATGGGAAAGGGCTCTCTCACTCTCTCTCTCTCTCACTCTCCCTCTCTCTTATTTTGCAGCTATCCGTGAGACGTAGCTCCCGGGGACAATCAGTTAAAGAATGCCATTTTTATATCGTTCTAGAACGGGAGGATGGCGACGACGATGGATGGTACGGTCGATGCGTTCGGGCTCGAGAGGCAAAATTTGATGAATCTCGAGCTACGCCGTTCACCTTCTTCCTTCCTCTTTCTTCCATCTCCTCCCCCCCCCCCCCCTCTCTTTCTTTTCTATCAGAAAAAATGTAGGTACCCGTATATATGTGTGTGTGTATCGTACCAGCCCTTCGACCGGAATACTTAATTAATCGCTTTAGTCTCGGCAGCTCAACGTGAAACTTTAATGGAGCGTGAGATCCCGGTGCAATATCAATCACGAAACCTTGATTAGAAGCCCGAGACTCGTGCGAATCAGCGACCTCGCATTTTTAACACGCGTGTAAAAATCGTGACAAAAAAATATTCACTTCGTGATAATTTTTCTCTTCGCACATTTCTACGTATGAAATCTAATTCTTATTACCAAAAGTCATAACTTCGTAGGTAAAACTGTTTATAATCGATAAAAATAGTTTACGAATTAGTCGATCCGCGGTACAAGCACGTCGCAAATATTTTCGTTGTTTCGCCCACGTCCGACTCGAACGACGAATACATTTTCAAAAAAATTCACGTGAGAACGTTAACAAAGGCTCGCATTCTTCGTGCGATCGGCAGGAACATCAGTTCGCCTCGTGAGAGAGTATATGGAGTCACGAATCAACCGAACGATCTGTCCGTCTCTCTTTCTCTCTTTCTCTCTTTCTCGCACATCTCGTTGATTGCAAAATAATTGAACGGTTCGAAGGATGAAAGAGAGAAGGGACTCGCGGCGGCGACGATCGACCTGAATCGGCGGCGTCTCTCTCACCTATCGGCCTTATTGGTCTGTGGCCTTCTTCTCCTCCTTCTCCTCCTCCTCCTTCTTCTACTTCTTCTCACAACCCTGGTAAAAAAGTCCCAGAGCGATATTATTTTCGTTCGGTAATGCGTTTTTAAAGACCGTCCTCCGTCGGCTCTGATACAGAGATGGTCCGGTGGTGCTCTCTCGGCACCAACGGCAACAGAAGGAATACTACGAGGCGAATGAGCATCACCAACGGCGAAATATATAGAAAGAGGGAGGCTTTTGGTGGCAGAGGAGGCGCGAGATGAGTAAAGGGCCGGGTATAGAGCACGTTTCTTCGAAACAAAAGCTTGTGGTACGAGAAATTCTCCACAGTGGTGAATATCTATATACGCGATATACGTGTGGCTCTTGATGGATTGCCGGGACTGATCGAGCCCCATCCGAACTAATCAATAATCGTGAACTCTCGTGTTCGACCAGAAGCTATTACGTACCCCGAAGCGAGATCATCATTTCTCCTTTCTCGTTTGCAGCCGACGCACTCGGGTTTCGTCCCGCCAAGCCTCTCGTCTCCTTCGTTACTTCTTCGACCGTCACACCGTGCGTAATGACAACTTATGATTATAAACGTATTACGAGCCACGGTTCGCTTTATCCTTCGTTCGAACATAGAGCGAAAAAGTCTACGACTACCGAAGGATAAAGAATCCTTGAGGATAATGAAACGAATTGGAAAAAGTTGAGAAATACATGAAACTCGAGGCAATTTTATTAAAATCACTTCGATACGCATACTCGTATGAAAAGCATTTAAGTACAAAGTACTCGAAGTAGTGGATGAGAGAGAATGTAAACGAGAGAATGAAGGAAAGGCAAGGACGATTCGTCGGAGAATTCGAGTAGGAGCGATAATCGACGCGAGTATAACGACCACTCGAAAAAAAAAGAACACCTGTTTGACAACCCCTCTTTTGGAGAAAGAACGCAATTATATACCTACATATACATATATACATAGGTAATACGTAGTCGTATCGATATAAGTACGTAGAAAAGGTAAAAGGAGAAGTAGATTCCTCATTGGTCCCTTCGGTGCTCGAAGCCATAGAGGCATCGATAGTGATTATCCGGGAGCTTGTGCGCGTACCACAAGAGCTTAACTGCGAAAATTCATCGGGGAATTGCCTCGTCGTGTTACTGGTGAAACGAAGTGACGTGTGTACACTCACGCTCCTACCTAACAGGACCCTTGTACGTATATATATAGTGTAAGCACATATATCAGCAACGATGAAACGTGACAGGAACGCGGATGGTTTGACGTTCGATAGAGTGTAAAGAGTGTGTAGAACCGCGAAGCTGGGACAAGGTGAAAATGCAGTAATAAAAGCTGCTGCAAGCTCTCCTTCCCTCGTATCAACCCTCATACCACGCTATCGTTCGCTCTCACTGCAGCCATCGGTTTCTCATTCCACACGGGATTTCTCTCGTTCCTCCTCCTCGTCCTCCTCCACCTCCTCTTCCTCTTCCTCTTCGACCCATACCACTCGCACTCGTTCCCTCTATCCCATTCCGCAATATCGATAAAAGCTTCGGTGTATTGTAAGCTCTCTGTCCGGGGAAGGTACGGAGCCCAAGCTATACCAGTACGACCACATCGGCACCCTCCCGGTAGCACAACGAACACCGCACACACCGACGCTAACACCGTATCAAACCGTTCGGAGCCCGAGGTTCGGAGGGAGACTTTGTCATGGTATGGGAAAGCCATCAATTTCAATGGGCTTTGAAAACCGAACTACTTGTTGCATCCTCACCCTCCTCGATCTCCGACCGAACAACCCTGAACGGTTTCGACCCTCCTCTCGATACGCGAGCCGATAGCTTCCAGCAGCCGTAGCTACTACTCCCCAGCTATGCGTATATACCTCATCGGGACTCTCTCTTTCTCTCTCGTAACGATGGCTACGAGCGGTGCTCGCTACGGATTTTCCGGTGTACGGATGAACAAGCTTGTGATCGACGATATCGCTTTAATGTTTCATTTCCACCGGTAAATAAATCGCCTCGTTTCATTCCTCATTCGCATTATCTGTTTATTTTTCTTCATATGTATGAAATTCGTATAATTAATTATTCAATCTCCCTTTTAAATTTAGATCTAAATACTAGAAATTTAGAAAATGGATGACAGCTTTATAGAGAACATTTATTATTTTCACACGTTCGGCATTCGAAACGGGTACACGAAGAAATGTGCAAATCGAATTTGCGAAAGGTTTCTCTCCATCGCTGGCCCGTACGGGAGATTTCTCGGTAGTGGATCCATTCAATCAATGACCTTTACTACCAGAACAAGCCGGGGGTAGCGATCCTCCGGTGCGTCGACGGAAATTCCTCCCCGTACGGGCGGATGCGCCAGGAATGCGGAATACGAGTAACGCATAGAGAGAGAGAGGAGGATGGAGGTTCACCCGTATTCACGTTGCAACGGTTATCTGTATCGGGAGGATGGGAAGACAGATTGGAAAAAGATGGAATACGCTGGAGGTAGCAGGTATTTCCGAGCGTTAATCACATATCCACCCCTGTCAAATAAACGAATTTATACATCGACGCGTACGCCGACACACTCCGATCTCCGTGCCAATTTCTCATATTTTTCATTCGCCTGACGGCTGGTAATGAATATCAAAATCGTTTGCCATCCATGTTCGAGCGAATACGAGGATCCACTCAACACGTCTGTTTTAGTACAATTAATATAGTGCTCTATTAATGACAAAAATGAACGATTTTAGAAAATAATTGTACCGACAAAATTTTTATAAACTTTCTTGCTTAGTGTTCGATAAATTACAAATTGAATCGCTTAATTTTTTCGTTGATTAATAAATGAAACATTCTTGAATAATCAATAATCATTCCTGTCTTTCCTCGATTTCAGGCGTTGAATATATTAAACGAGTGTCAAACCCGAGCCGCGTCTGAATTTATTCTCACACTTCGTCGGAGAATGTTTTTTTCAAAGATTTTTCTCCTTTGCCACTTCCCTCGCGGATGCAAAAGTCGCGAGTTCTCTTCCACTCAATATCCGGACCTTTATAGTATTTACAGGGCATTGAAGAATCGAGCCAAGGTTCGGGTTAGGAGGGTTCGCATCGCCGAGGGTATGGTTTTGCGCCACGCTTTTACCGCGAGGGACGGGAGGACTGTCACCCTCTTTTTCGGATATTCTTTCAATATCGAGGGGAATCTTTAAGTGACTGCCATCCACCCTCTACCTTCCCTCCTCTCGACCTATGTTCTCTCATCCTCAGCAACAGGTTGTAAATCCGTTTTTTTAAGGGATTCAGCAAGCAAGCAAGGATTCGGATCTTCCCCTCTCCTGCCCCTGCCATCATGTTCGGTTTGAGGTCGAGGGTAACGCGAACTCCTTCGGGACGAGAATCTAACCACGCTCTCGCCCTCTTCATCCCTTTTCAATGTGCCTTGGCTCGTAGTACTCGCTTTTCCAAAGTTTTCTCTTTGTCTCATCTCACCTCCCCACTCGCCTTTGGTCGGACTCGTGGCAACCTCGTCTAGACGCGAGCCAGCCGTCCGAACCTTCGCACGTTTTCCAATCATCGCTTCGTTCTCTCTTCACTCCAGCTTTTCTCCCCTCTCGTAACTCGTCGATCTTCTTCCGATTCTTTTCCACGTTTGGAGCCTGACGAAAAAAAGTTACAACGAAAGAAAAAGATTCCTCGATGTTCCTATTTATTAAAATGTACAGGGGAAGGAAACGTTTTCGTTTCATCGACCCATTGTGATGTTTGAATTTCGAAAATCCGAAGTGTTCGAGCTTCGGCCGAACGAACTATCGTGACTAGCACATATCGAACAAAGGAAAAAGAAAAACAGGCTGGATGTGTGCTGTTCAATTAGGTTCGGAAAAGGGTGTCATACGACACCTGACGCCGCGCGCTTCTACCTCAAGCGTGTTTACGTTATTTGTTAACTTCCGCACGATTCCACCTGTCCGATTCTCTTCGAAGGTTGCCTTCGAATACTGCGGTTGCATTTTACCTCAACGCTTCTGTATCTCGCTATTACAATACCGTACACGGACAATTCGCGTGGACAATGACCGTGAAATCACATTAAACTAACCGTGATAGCTTGACCGACAAATTACGGGGAGTGATCGTGAACGAAAATGAAAAAAAAGGAAAGAATGAAAAAGAAACAGTCAACGGACAACGAGAGAGCGAGGAAGAGAGACGAGACGACGTGGAAAAAAGAAAAACGAAATACGATATAAAAGAGAAGGAATCCGAGCGAGCGGCGACTATGCACTCTCTGTGGGACCGGATGCCGGGCAATCATTTATTTTATATTAATCATGCTCGAGCAGGAAGGCAGACGGACCATGGAGAAGTGGGGAGAAGGGAGAAGTGGAGAGGGACAGATAGGGCGAAGGGTATAGCTCGAAGGTGGATAAAAGAAATTCGAGTTGTACACGGTTTTTACGCGTATATGTGTTTGGGATTGGAACGATGCGGTACAAGTCTCTATACGAGAAAGAGAGCCACGGTGCATGTCATTAGCCGCGATGGAACTCCGGATGCTTTTTTTCTATATACAGACAAATATGACTAAGAGAAAGAGAGAGAGAGAGAGAGAGAGAGAGAGAGAGAGAGAGAGAGAGACGGGACGGAGGAGAAGGAAACCCGACTTCATGGACGACGTATACGCGGATTGACAGATCCTGCTCGCTCTTACCATTCTACACGTGGTTATATACGCGCCATTGTTATTACAGTCATGCCCGTTGCCCCCTGCAAATCATCCTTTCCTTCAAGATCCATAACGTCTTGGTCATTCCCGTTCGTTTCCTCTTTCTTACCTGCCTGCCTATACACACGCCGATGCGTTTATTCACAGGGACTATCTTCTAACGAATGGGTGTTTATTTTTTCCTTCGAAACGCTACTTTTTACTTGTAATTTCGTAGACAGTGGTAAAAGGATGCAACGAGATGGAATATTTGAGGATTTTGTGCGAGACAAAGGATCGGATGAGAGCAAGGCTATTGGAATACTTTGTTGAATAAACGACGCAGCGATTACCATCAACCTATCGCATCAGTCATTTACGCCCATTCGATCGTAACATCCAGGCTTCTCGCAGTCATTTGCAAAGCTTTACAGGCTCGTGCGGTTAAAACGCCTTGAGACGATTGCGAGTCCGCGAGCCTACCTCCCTGCGAGTCGTTAGTCCACCTCCGAGCTATCGAAACGCGCAACGCATCAGCGTTGAGTATTTCCAGCCCACGAGCCATGGTATGGAACATAACGCGAATTCTCGGAGGGATCGAGAGATTTACCCGCGAGAACTCGAGGGCGGAGTTGCGAGAGTAACAGCAACAAGCGTTTCGATCGATCTCTCTCTCTCTCTCTCTTTCTCTCTCTTGCGAAGTTTAGCTTTTCACGAACCCAGTCGTTATCCTCAGTTATTGATTGGACCTCGTTAACAACGAGCTGTTTGCTCGCTGTTCGGTGAATGTGAGAACCGGAACTAACCGCGTACAGATATTTACTCCGTTAATAAGAATTTCCTTTTAAGCGATCGATATTTCTTTTTTTTTATCAAAATGAAATTCAGTTAATGAAAAATTGTACTTTCTACTCGAGGAACTCTTCCGTACTTGGACGTAGTCTCTTGTCGAGAAATCCTGAATATTTGACCAAGGGACTAGAACACTTTGCTTCGGGGGTGAGTCGAATAGTCCATGAGAGGGTACTGATGGTCGTAAACTAGAAAGGACAACGGGCGACAGAGGAATCCGGATGGGGCTATCTCCCTTGTCCGAGACTCACCGGAACGCTACAGTACAGAACGGATGTAATTTCCAAGAGGGGCAATTTTGGTACACAGGATCAAGCGGACGACGGGCGAACACACAGCCATACTGCTCGAGCTTATTTCGTCAAGTACTCTTTCTTCTCCTCGTCTCTTCCTTTTCGTACAAGCACAAAAAATATAATTTACAAAATAAATATATTTATAGGCGTTTAATATGAAAATGTTCGGAACTAAAAAGATGACCTATAAAAGTGGAAAATCACATTCGTCGCCCGATTTTTATTTTTACATTCTTTTTCTGTTTTTTTTCGTCGTCTTTGTTGGAACATCCGGAAGAAGAAGATTTCTGCAGGGGTTGTCGCACGGTAGCTTTGCGGACCGGCCGACCGCTCGGCCACATTTTCAGGGCAGTCGTGTGCGCTACAACGCGTCGCACAACGGAAGTAATTTCCGAGATGAGCGACCGAGCAAGAGAGTCCCCTACCCCTCCTCCACGACTTGCAATAGTGGTTGAACAGTCAAAGTGGGCTCATTTCGGCATACACGAGAGTGTATCGCGACGACGCATCCGAGAAAGGGAACCCTCCGCTGTACCTCACCGAGGTCATATCCTGTCCGCCATAGTTGCTTCTACTTCGCCCCGACTGTCCGGGCATTAAGCCGCTGGTAAAGCAATTTTCTAAAGAAGCCACGCAAAGTGTCGTGTTCGTTGAAAACGTAGGCATACCACGTCGACAGTGTAGAATCAGCGTCGCACGAAACGCAGGGAGATCCAACGGTTTGCTACGACCTTACGCGACCCACGTCGTTGCAGCGTGAAAATTGCACAAAGTGTTGAAACTTGCAAGATGTGATACATTGTTCGAAATGGAAAAATGTTGGGGCACTATTTACCCCCTATAAGGGATGGAAATAAAATCGAGGGGGATGGAGCTGAATAATTTTTTTTACAAAAAGAAAACAAAATACGAGACCGCGATCAAAATTTGATACATTTCCGCGATTTCCTGTTTGGAATAATCGTATTGGTACCTACGAGGATGGTTTTCCGAGACCTTTCCACCCTTTCTACAATGTGCAGCTCCCTTCCTATGTCTGTACATCGTATCTGACCAATTCCTTTGTTCTTTCGGCCATTTTCCTCGAGGCGGGCATTGCCGTGGGCTCGCGAGGGCTCTGGATATATTCTATACGGAGAATTCATATATTCGGTACGTTTTCGTGTCTCGTTTCGTTTGCCTTTGCGTTTTAATGGCCACCGGTGGAATTACGGCATTAACGAGTCGGTCTCTTTTTCTCTCTCTTTCTCTCTCGCGAAATTCCCGCTTAATGAATGAACTCTCGGCGTGACTCACTTTTCTGCCAAACGATTTGCCGCAGTTGTGGGTACGAGTTACCATGCCGGCCTGAATTACGCCCAGACGCAATAATTACCGCTCGATTGTTCTTTACAAACGCTTGACATTTTTGCACAATGATCATTTTAATTTTTATGCGCATAAATTGTAGCCCCGTCGATCAGCAAGTCATTTAAGGAAAATATTGTCCTGGTATATGCGATTGAACGGATTAAGAACCTTTCCGTGACGAATTTTTCATTCGTTTGCTTTGGGAGATGACGAGGACACTTCTCGCGTCGAGAAGTTCGAAAAATACGTGACTTTGATAACAATTATATTTTCCCGCTCGGTAAGCTTCGTGTCACGTCAGAGTCTTCTACAGTTGTGTCGGAGATGCAGACGTTGATGACTCGCGAACGTTGCGTGCTAAAAACGGATAAGTAAGAAAAAAGCAGCCTTGTCCCGCGGTCGAAGATAAGTCCCCGTTGAAATTTTGACTCGTCACTGTTACGAGCGTGATCTCGTGTCAATAAGGAGGATTTTCTCGAGCGAAGAAAGAACATTTGACAGAATCCCATGATTGGGCATAATTTCTTCTATCCCCTGCGAACAATACAAACAGAAATGTAAGCAGGCTGCTCGATGTTTCATCAAACCCGAATCTCGCATCAATGAGGCGAGTCTGATTTGGCTCGCAGGATTTCTGACGGATAGGTTCCGCATGAGGTAACCACAAGACACTCCACAAATCGATCAACTGGAAACCGAGTGACGGCAACTTCAATTTCCACGATTTTAACGATTTTGAAAATTACAAATGGATGAGAAAGTTTGAAAATCTGTTTTAGCGCTTTAACAATTTATGAATAAATTAATACAAATTTCACGATCAAGGAGTCAAAATACATCTAAAACCTGTGCATTTTTTTTATAAAAACTTTTTCATGTTTTGTTAGAAAGAAAATTGATCACTGCAATGTCCATTGCATGGCAATATAATAATGATCTTTAACAGATCTTTACAAGCGCACTATCATTCTTTGCGAATGTTTCTATCTAAACCCTTGCTCATTTTCCCACAATATTTGAATTGTCCCTACGTATTCGACGCCTTTCTCTATTTCATCTCCAGCTCTAATTCCAAATGCAGGTGAAATCTCGGCCCAACGAAATTTCTGCTTCGAAAATGCTTCGTCTAATGCGATTCTCGTCATCGGACATTCCAGATGAAAAATATTATGCAAAGTTTCGACATGACGCATTAAGTTTATGCGTATCAGTCCGCCGTGTAAGTCCGTGGCGCATGAATTTTATAATACGAGTCGATGCTCGGAGACCCATGCCGCGGTAACTCGATTACCCTAAGCGAGAATGTGCTCGTTTGTAGCATCCACGCTTGTTCGG
Source organism: Netelia fuscicornis (assembly GCA_946811545.1). Classification (NCBI taxonomy): domain Eukaryota; kingdom Metazoa; phylum Arthropoda; class Insecta; order Hymenoptera; family Ichneumonidae; genus Netelia; species Netelia fuscicornis. Next base: position 14,056,131 of record OX328011.1, on the reverse strand, counting down.
GCCCGGGAGGCTCACGGGCATACAACAAATAAAATCTCCTGCATAGTAATTTCATCCGGAATACGAAAGTAGAGGATGCGACGTGAGCTTTGGGCGTGCGGGAGACGATGGTAGGTTTTACTCCGAGTCGAGTCCTTTACATACACGACGAGTTATATATATACATATACATATCCGTAACGGTATACGAACGTTCGCCGTTGAGGGGGTTGCAGAGATGAGAGAAAGCTCAAGTTGGGTTGGCGTATACGCGATGCGGGGGTATGGCCGTTTGTACTAGTAGTAGAGAGAGAGAGGAGAGAGAGAAAGAGAGGTGGAGAGAGGGTGAATTAAAAATGTAATCCAATAATAACGCGTCTCTGGTGTCCGCGAGAACGTACAGCCAACGTATAACTACATGCATATAGACAGCGTTCCTGGTGCGCGAATATCGTATCCCCACACATACGTACATATAATACATGAAAGTACAGCAAAGATATATATCAGGCTATATACATATAGGAGAGCATGAAGGATTTTCTGGCGCGCGTAACTCTGCTCTAAGGGGTGTTGGCGACGATGGTGTAGAGGTACGAGTGTAACCTTATACCATCGTATACGTACGATTACGTGCACAGGTATAAGTTTGTGCTCGCGAAACGCGGTCCTTCGTCATCCAGGATAACCAGCACCAGCATCAGCAATCCTCCGCAGCCCTATAGTTGACTCGATATATGTATATATAGCGATGAGCCGAGGGTGCGCTGGTTCTTGAGGTGGTGAAAATATCACGATGCACGACTCCCTTCAACACGGGAATGGCGCGCGGGCGCACTCCCGCTAAGGGGGGCACGGGAGAACGGGCACGCAAAAGTATGATGCTGGGTCGTACAGAGCAGCTAGAAAGGATGCTACGATAGGGTGGAGGGTATGGTGGTGGTGGTTATAGAAGAAGACCACACCAAGTCCATTAGCAGCTCTCCCCCGTGAGGATGTGTGCGATTACACACCCCCGGACAGTCCACTCAATAATGCATCATCCTCCATGCGCATCTCTTGCGTCTCGGAGTAGCCATCATCCGACCGGTCCATGCTATCACAGAAATTCGCGACGATGTGTAAGTGGGCGCCCGGCCGCGTGTGCGAGAAGCACACATGTACGGCCAACACTATATGACCGAATTCGCTTTCCTACGGCTCCGCGCACCCTCATTCCTACATAGCATCCCTCTTGCCTGTATCTTTCTCACTTTCACGGTAAGGGGGTGGGCCGTAGGGTGAGGGATATGTATCTCTTTTTCACTCGTTTCCTCACTCCACGTAGCCCTCATCGTAGCAGCTCCGGCGTCTCTCTTGCCTCTGGAGTTTGTGCTCTCTTGCATTGCCGCTCGCTCGGACGGGTGCTTATTACCACCGTGGCTTTGATTTGTAAAGGGCGTAGCGAGGGCTTTGCCAGTGACTCCGGGGAGGTAGGAGGAGATGGAGGAGGAGGAAGAGTCAGAGGAGGTGGTGGAGAAGGGAATGAGGAAGGGAGGTTGGGCGCGGTGGTACGAAGCGACGGGAGCGAAAGAGTGCTGAGAGGGTGTGCATGGTGGGAAGAGACAGCTTCGAGCGGGAAAGAGAACACGAGAGACGGTCGGGGAAAGATAGAAAGCGGTGAAAGCTTCGGCTATATCTTCCAAAGAGTGAGCTCACTCGCGGCATGCTTTCATTATACATACGGGCAGTCGGGCGCGCGAAACTTCACCGCGACATGTATGTCCCTTATACGCGTATATATGTATCAGGGCCAGGAAAACGAGCTGGCCGGGAAACGCTTCTCTCTCTCTCTCTCTCTCTCTCTCTCTCTCTCTCTCTCTCTTTCTCTCTCTCCCTCTCTCTTTCTCTTTCTCTCTTCGCCACAGTATCGGACGGATGATCGCGCGGGGGGTTGGAAATTTCCCACTATATATGAAAGAAGGGGTTGGAGGAAAAGTGACCGCGTCGAGGCTACGCGAGTGATACATAGAGATGCGAGGAGAAAGATACAACGATATATAGCTACGTACAGTTGAAAGAGTACGGTACTGAGCGTGGTCATCCTCTTTACCGGTAATATTTGACGGTCGACCAGTACGCTTGCGAACAACCCTCCCTTCTTCCCTCTCTTTTTACGATGGTACACCAACGCACATTCGACCAGGGTGCTTTATCCTCATTCTCTATACTCGAACCCTTACCATCACGAGAGCCCGATATACCTATTCCCTCGAATATTATACAAAATGTATGAGCTCGCGCGTAAGCGTTTGAAAGCACATTGCGCCACGCTGAAATAATACCTGATATAGGCACCTGGAGAAAACTGGAGGATATTCCTCCGATCCTTCATTCCCCCGCTTCTATCATCTTCCCTGTCTCTTTATCGTTTCCATAACGAGGAACCGGCCACTCCATACATCGCCAGACTAACTCCTTCGTCCTCTTTCCCACAATTCATTCATCTCGTTCCACCGCTCTTTCGCCCCCTTCTTGCCCCTCTCTTCCTTTCTCAAGGATTAACAGATAATCCTTTCGGGAACGTGGAGAATTGTTGAGAGAAAAGCGGAAATGCTGAATACTAATCTCTCGATTCGAGATCCGTGGATACTACCTCTGCTGCTTTTGATTCTCTTGCTTCTGTATGGACATGTATGTATCTATATATATGTATACAAACCTGTATATATTTCTCTCTCTATATATATACAGGCAGACTTCTACTGGCTTTCATCGCCTGACTTGTGCTTGTTTGCGACTGACGCGCGAATTTTGCAACAGTGTCTTCTTATACTCTAATCCTAACTATGGTGTCTGTATAACTGACGCATGGACAGAGCCGTGCGAAAATTTAGCCACGATACAGAAGTATCGACGAGCTAACTACTTGACGTGTAAATCCATCCTTATCTACGTGAACCCATACAAGTTTACAAATTTGCCAACCCAGGTTTTAATCAATAATATTTTATTTATAAGATAACAACTATTCCTATTTATATTTTATAACTATCATCAGCTTCGATAGCTCGTATTGTAATATCCACGATGGGAGAAATACTTCAACGCTTGATCTATCAGCTTGAAGACAACCACCACATTGGCGCAACGACACTTCCCAATGATACAAACAATTCTTTATCTCATGTCTCGTCCCGATGAGAGCAACACATTTTCTTTATTAGCCCTCTCGAACGAGTCTGCACGATGTCCTCTAAGAGTGTCGCCTTTTGTCTTTCATCTCTCGTGGCCGGGGCTTAACGCCTCGTTGTATTTCCCCTAATATTCAATCGATCCCGACATCAGAGAAAACGGAGACGGAAGAGCGTGGCAAGAAGCGGACGAGCGCACATGCTCTATGGCCAACACCTCGTGACTTATAATCGCATTTTCTCACCACTCGGCTCCGTCACCGATACCGGGGTCGAAAGAGAGAGAGAGAGAGAGAGAGAGAGAGACGGAGATAAAGACAGAGACTTTGTGTTGGAACACGTGGTTCGTGAGAGGGCATGCAAGCATATACGTACCATTACGTACACACGAGATCCGAGGAAAAGCTGCGAGGAAGTGAGATGGATAAAGCAACGAACACTCCCCGTTAATGGCTACTGGGAAAGCTTTTAGCTAACCGAGTCTCGTTCGCCCGTCTCTGATCTATTCCTCGGCTAATCTGTTGATTATACGCGACCGTCCGGCCATCCGTTATTGGAAACGACGCGTCTCCTCTCCATTCCAGCACCCTTCTCCTTCTTCGCCTTCTCTTCCTCTTTCACCTTCGCCCATTCGTCGTTCACTTTCAACCCCTCCCCACCCTCCTCTCATCCCGAAAAGACGATCCTTCGTTTCGCAGATAGATGTATAGTACCTACAATCCATACGCGTATACCCCTCGAAGCGTTTGCAACGAAGCAACGGGAAAGACGCCAAGGTTGTAAGAAAAGCTGGGAATCCTGAAGGAAATCTGTTTTCGGTAGAGAACCAGCCAAGGCGTTTAACCAAACCCACCTCCACCTCCTCCTTCTCTTTTCTCCGACCAGGTTATATCGCGTCTCGCCGAGAATCTTCCTTCCTCCTTTTCCTTTCTCGTTCTCGACGTCAAGGACCAATGAGGCGACAAATTAAATTGCCACGGGGAGAAAGTGAAAGAGCACGAAGAGCGGAGAAGCATCGGGGAGTGTAATCGCTCGAGCGCGTTTGAGTTATCGATTATATGGCGAAGGGACGGGGCATTTTCGTGAACTCGTAAAATTTCGACCCCGAAAAATTTTTCCGCGACTTGATTCGATTAGGTAATGATCAAAACTCGATGGATTCGACGTATATGTCGAAAAATCGATAGACAGCGACCTAGGGATTCGATTTTACTTACAATTATTTTTATCTGTTACAAACTCTTTATCGGACGAAACGTTATTCCCGCATTCGCTCGTTCCTCGTACGAGGAGTTTCGCAGCTAGACTAGACGAGACGCGAAACAATTACCCGGCAGATATTATCGTCAGGACTTAGCTTACTATCACTTTGGTTTATTGCAAGTTACGTTTGCGGCACGTGGGAAATTCGTGCCTCTACGTTATATTATACGTAAAACCACCGTAGTAACGTACATAGTAATTCATTGTGTATAAACCAACATTGGTATAATGCATACCGCGATTCAAGTGCGAGTGTGTAAGCTCGTCGGTATACTATAAGGTTGCCCAATGATCGTCCGATAGTAGGTTTCAGATCGGCGGAAACCTACTTTTCCATAAACGCCACGAAGTCTCCCCGCTAATTAGACGAGCGAAATATACGCTAATACCACGCTATCGCTGTACGTGTAGTAGATACACGTATATTTTCGTATACGTCGAGAAAGGCGAGTCGTATGTAGACGGATCGCTGGTAAAACCTCGCCAGGTCTTCGGCTACGACTAATTGCAATGACGGGAAGCGCTGAATCTTATATACCAACCAACCGTCGGTTTCTTTACCCGCGTTTATCCCAATCTTTCCTAATCACCGAGTCAAATATTTCACAGTCTCGAGACGAAAATAGATCTTTCGAGTGATAAAGATTCGCACGTGGGATAACGAGTGTCGGGAGAATGAAACGATAAGATCGCGATAAGAAGTGGGAAACAAAATTAGGTAATCGTCAAATAGCGCGCGAGTCAAAATCTATGAAAATCTTTCGAATTTATATCGACTTACGTCAAATTTAACCAAAATAAAATTCTCGCAACGTTCTAACTCACAAAGTTTTTAATTCCATAACGAGCCTCGGCTTTGCACCAGTGAAAATCAATACGATATCGCACGCAATTATTATCAGAGGTGATGCGCGCGCGTGTGTTTGTGTATTTGTATCTGTCTCGACGTAAAGGCGAACATCAAATCGGGGCCGCACGCTATATATACGGCCATATAGACGCGTTCGAAACGAATCCATATTCATGAAGCTTGCGGGCAATAAGCCGAGCAACTAACCACTCGTTAGTTGTACCGAGTGATAATTTATTTATCTTTCTGGAACACTGCAGTCCCGAGAGTCCGTTCGAGCAATCCGTTCAAATCGTTATGCCGACACTCGGCTCTTAAGACTTCTCCCCCCCCCCCCTTCTCTATCGTAGTTCTGTATCTCTCCCTCATCATTGTTACAATTCACCGCGTGTTCACCGGCTAATTATGGAAAAATACAGGAGTTGTGTGTATATATAGAACTTGTACAGAGAAACGATTCACCGACCGATCTTTTTCGAACGAGTTCGGCCATTACATCGGGGCATTATAGCGAAACCATTAGCGGTTTCTTCACGCATCCTCGTACACACATTTTCTAGTTCGAAGAATCGAATGTCTGCCGAGCGATGATGATGGTGATGCCTCTTTCTGTCTCTCTCTCTGTCTCTCTCTCTCTCCCTCTTCTGGGCCTCCACCCCTCGATGAGAAACTTTCCCTCCGACTCGCTTCCGTGGAGATCTATAATACACCTTTGAATTTACCGTCTGGGTGGAATGAAGTATACTTTAACGCAGAGATAAATTAATCGAGGTAGCGAACAATTGAATTAATAGGGTGCAGAAATTAAATACAATGGATTTTAAATGTATGGAAACACGATTACGAACAGAATTGCAAATTCGGGCGAACCGACTCAAGTCAATATTTATTTATAAATCGAACGGAGGCTCGAGTTATTGATCAGTCATCGATCGAGACTGCATGATCAAGGCGTCAACGAGAACTTGGTCGGAAAAAATTGCATCAAAGTTCAACTCCTCATGAATTCTAAAATACAGCAAGCCACGATAAGAAACTACACAACGGGACGTTGAATTCCTCGTAGACTGTTTGAAGCGGTCGAGAGACGTCTTTCCTCGCGTCCTGTAAGAAAGGAATCGAGCATGCGATCTAATATCTCATCAACGACGAAAAAGAGTTTGCACCAAAGTGATAAAACAATGGCGGAGAATCGAGCGTGAGAAAAGAGGCTTTCTTCCGATAATTCGTTGAAGTGAATAAAAATAAAAAGATAAGAAAGCAAAATATAAAAAAAAGAAGAAGTAAAGAAAACAATTCTACGCTGTGAAATACAATTCGCGTTTCGGGATCAAGGATGAAATCGATCTTAATTAATCACTCGGATAATCGGAGCCCGGACTTTCGTAGCCCGTGGGCCTTACGTCATTCCAGTCTCCGGTTAAATCGCGCTCGGGCATGTCCGTGCGTCTGCGTCGAGGTAACCAGCGAGTGGCTTGATATTCCGTGAGTCCAACCGGCTCGTGAATTCTGATTAATCAGCAATTAGCATACAATGCGCGGTGAGCGAGTAACGACGACGTTGTGTATACACGATTTTATACCTATATGTTGGCTACGTACATGTACGTACGTTATACACGTACGATACAACATCGGGCATGTTACAAGCCGGAGAAAAGTGGAAGAGAAGCTTATACCGAGGTGGAGAGCCGCGAATAAGAGAATCACAAGGAGCAGCAGTAACACAGAGAGAGAGAGAGAGCACCCATCACTCCTCCCATTCGTGCTGGTATCAATCGCCACGATCAGCATCAAAGTCGTCGAGGCCACAAGTACGCAACACCAGTACAACTTCTTGATGGTGATCCACTCCCACCGCCACGATCGTTCGCTCTCACCTTTTATACCCCCTTATCCTTTAAACTCGCCTTTCCTCCCCGGACTTGTCCTCTCCCCTCCCCTCGTATCCCTCGTTTTGCCCCCCTGCTTGTCTTTCCCTCCCCCGTAACTAACGTCTGGCCGTTTGACTTAATCAGTAATCGCTAATTGCCCAGCTGACGCACCGCGGCTAACGGACAAGGAAACGTATGCAAATCGCTGGAGGCGTGTATTATCTACCCCGGACAATTAGAGGAGAGTATTCTTGAGCGCTCCCGAGCGCCATCGTATAATGCCACTTCCGGCTTCGTATTAGGATCTACGCGCGCCCGGGCTCTCATCTTGTACGCGGTACGAATCGGGGACTAATAGAATTCTACGCGATTGTTCGAACTCGCCAAGACGTTTTCCATGCTTTCGGATAATTGCACGTAGACGAGTGAACATAAAAAATGATCGGTAGGGAAATTTGCATCGTTGAACGTGATTTCCGATGAGTCGCCTGGTGCTCCTTGTCACGGCGGAGAGGTCGGAAATTACAGGGATTGGAGTTCCATGACGTTCGCTCGTAGGAACATGGCGATGGTCGATAGAGGGTCGTCATTGTTGGCTTTGGGGACGTTATTAAAAGTTTCGTAGAATAATCGTTATTATTGTTCCCTTATTAGCATGCTCTATCGTCCTATCGGTGGCTTTAACGAGAGCCCGACAGACCTGTTAAGAAGGTAGATATCGTGGCTGTAGACACACATATACACGTGTGTGTATGTATGTGTACACATACATATATCAAGGATCATTATAAATGTTATCAGGCGCTGTTTCACAAACCGGGGTTCTCATCGTATAATATTTAGAGAAAAAAACGAATGCCTTTCATCCACGATACACACGACCCTCGCTACGAGAGGAGAACGATCTTTGCGAGCGATATTCTTCCATGATATAACGAGCATCGCGATGAGACAACGAATATTTCCATCAAACGAATGATGAGTTTCCCCACGTGAAATATATATATATATATATAGATATATATATACATATATGTATATATAGCACGTCGGTTTATTCTAAATTATAATCAGGCCGGCGTGTCCCTGAATTTCTGATTCAGCCGGGCGAATGGCTCATGGTTGATTGCCACTGCCGTCCAATGGCGAGCTCTCGCGACAGTGGCGCAAAGGCATGAATATTCATCCCCCTTTCCTTGGAGGAAAAGGCTCAGCTTTCGAGCAGCCCTTGCGCGTCGCGAGGATTGGCGAATGGTGCGGGAAAAGGCAATGGGCTACCAGCAGCCAAAAGCAGTAACAGTGAGAAAAAGGGTTGAAGGCTTGGTCGCAGGAGCGAGAAAGAGAGAACGAAAAGCCACGCCACCTCCGTGCTCGCCCACCCTTGCAATAACGACAGGGAGATTGATAACGGATACGGAGAGAACTCTCCCTTCCTCTTTCTCGCTCTCGCCCCCCCCCCCATTTTCTCCCTTTCTCTTTGGCTTTTTCACGATGTTTACCTTCGACGAGCCGGACGAGGCGATAAGCGAACGAGGGGTTGACGGTCGGAGGAGAAAAAAAAGGAAAAAAAGAGCCCAGAAACGAAAGGGTTCACCCACCACTCGAACGTCACGTTTTTAATTATGCATGACGCCACACACCGTCGAGGCGACCACGGTACGATACCGTGCTCCCTTCCGTATTCACACCGGATAATCGATCCGACGTTAAACGCTCGAGGTTTTTCTTTGTCAAGCATCCTTACGTGTGACTCCGTACGAAGGCAAAAACCTCGGTCGGATAAAACACGGAAAATTACGTAAATTCGATAATACGACGTAAAGAGCAATAGAAAGGCGAATATATATATATATATATTTTTTTTTTTCAAGGAAAATTGATGTCACGGAGAAAATAAGAAAAATGAATGTAGCATGACTTTTGTATTTTTTATCCGAGACTTCATCAACTCGCGCGACTTTAACCCGACGCAATTTCTCACGAACGAGCACTCGTGTGATTTACCATTAACGACGTATCGTTTTCTTTGTCCGACACCAATGGGAATTTATTTAGCTTATTAGTCCTGGAAAAACGTTGAATTCTTTGTCATTATTAAAGTAGCGGTTGAGAAAAAGAACCCTCCGGAAAAGCCACGGCGCGTATAACTACATAGGCACAGGACGAATATGGCTATACCTGATAATATATTAGCCATATGGTAATGATAATTGCTCTTATAATCAGTGATATCAATCGTTGTGCGCGTCGAGCGAGTATCGTAGCGACGCCGACGCTTCTCCTTACACCCGCTCGTCGCCTCCTCGGGCTCTCCCGCTCACTCTCTCTCTAACTCGTTCTCTACCCCATAATGAATAATTATACAGGTGAAGTGACTCAAAAGATGTGTAGGTACGATAGACGAACGAGAAAGCGGAGGAGGGCGCCGTTACGTGTGCTTGATCATCAAACAAAACGACGTTCGCGGTATCTTATACAGGGTGAATTTCATAAGGTATAACGGGCTATACTCTAAGGTAGATGGGATCAATATAATAAAAAATTGCAAATATACATTGGGGATATTTTTAATAGTTTACGAGATATAAATTTTTTTAATTGGTCCAATCAGAGCGTGCCGAGAAGCGTTGGCGCCGCCTTCTCCCCACCCTAGTAGCCAATACTCGAGAAATAAAATTACTGCGTAATAATATCATAAATAAAATTGACTGCTCTGAATTTTGCAACCCTGAATGTAACCCCCTACAATGTGCTATCTATACGGTTAATGCGGGAAGTGGGCGGCTCCAACGCTTCGCGGCGCGCTCTGATTGGACCAACTTAAAAAATCTATATCTCGTAAACTATTAAAAATATCCCCAATATATATTTACAACTTTTGTTTGTAATGATCCCATCTACCTTAGAATAAAGCATGTTACACCTTATAAAATTCACCCTATATATAAATATATATACAATAATATATTATAACATCTACACGCTTGATGACTCGAGCATATACCGCTCATCGATACGTAGCGAGCGGGAGAATTCCGTACACGAATTAATACTATCGCGAAATCAACAGACGCACGTACACGTAACATCGGGTTTGAAAATTAATTAATGCGCATGGATAGATATTATTCACGAGCGGTATGAGAAAAAAAAACAAGTAATAAAAAGAAATGAAAATAATAAACGAATAAAAGGGGAAGGTTAAAAAGACGAGTGCGAGGTGAGGTGAGCATCGATGGACATGGACGAGAGGGTTCGGTCTATGGAACGTGAAGAAAGCCCCGGTGACTCGGTACCGGAGGAGAGAAAGAGAGAGAGAGACCCTCCCGTGGTGGAGCCCAAGGGCTATTTTCTTGAGAAACTTGACGCATGAGCGCGCATTTGTGCGTACACGCAGAGCTCGACGCTCTTATATTACTGTAACAGAGTATAATGCTCCTATCCTCTCTCCTCTCCTTTCTCTTTCTCTCTCTCGCTCGCCGCCTTAATTATTGCCTTAGCACTATTATAAGTGGCTAGTTAACCATACTAAGAAGGTCATTAAGCCGTAGTATATTTCTTACGAGCCGACGATTGGCGTGCGGATATGCAACGCGGTTGCCATGCTCGTGGACAGGAAAAGCGTTGCGTTTTTTTCTTACTAATTTTTTTACCTTTTACAGAGATACAATGCTTGTGCGTGTGTATGTGTATAGAAGGGAACAGATGGGGTGGGAGGGAGAGGGGTGCGTAGAACCGATATAAGAGGCACGAAGGGATGTATTATTGTATGATCTGACGAGGTACTTGAGAGAGGCAGAGGCTCTCGTCGTGTTACACATATTTACGGATACGCAAACGGATGAAAAACGCACCATTCAAACAATCGGCTGTACTCAATCGTGATTAAGAAGAAAAAAAACTGACTCCCACTGTGGCAGCGATAGAGGAGAAAGAAGAAAAAAAACGCGTGTAATACATCAAAACGCTACTGGCTGGAATTTCCTGTGATGCGTAGAATTCCAACTTCGTGCACGTAGCTATGTATATATATATATATTCGTATATATATATGATATATGTATATGCACGTATACGTGGTATAAAACGCGAAAACGTTCGAGCCTTTGCGCCACTTCGAGCGGAACAACGTTCGTTAAATTCCACATGCTTATCGGCATGTTGAATCGCGGAATGGTAAGGGAGGCAAAGAGGGCCGAGGGGATTTCCTCGTTGCTGCGCAAATGAGAATAAGCGAAACGAGTCGAACGAGGAAGCGTCCGTGATAAGGGATCAAGAACAGAACGCCGAAGGCGGGGGAGGACTGGAGTCGAAAGAAACTTCGTCAGGAAATACCACTTTGTAGAATTTCCGCGCGAAGTTTGATAGAAAAAAAAAACAATTTTTTTTCCCTCTTTGATTCGATCGTCGTCAATGACGCGATTTCCCAAAATCCCCAGAACATCGCGACGTATATCCGGGGTTCTCCAAGATGGAGGATTATGCCCGAATAATCATGATCGCGCTGTGATTCGTTAATTTTTTTTTTATTTTCATGAACAAGGGTTTGCACGCTAGACTTCCTCCGTAACGTGTGGCGATGTTTAGCGACGCGTACACGAGCGAATCGCTTGGAAAGGTTGTACTGCATTCGCTTCTCTCGGTCGCGAGACGAGAAAACGAGACGAAGAAGCGGCTGATTCCCGTCGGGACGAGCTCGCGGCAACGGCTAAGATCCCTCGATCGGTGGAGAGACAACATTAAAATACAATGGCTGACACAGTGTGAGCGAGCTTGACTCGTAAATAAGCTTAATCGGGATCGCTAATTACAGATTACGCACGGCGTGCGCTCGTGTGTACCCTTCTGTACCGCTGTTCCCATTCTGCTCTTACTATATAATTGTGTATGTATATATATATATATATATACACACACATAAGCAGTACCTATCTAGTCACTATAGCGCAGTCTTACGACGGACGGATGGACATTGAGACACGAGCTAGATGAGAGCCGTGTACTCGCATACGTATACGACCGTTTTGGTATAGTTATTCAACGAACGATTTACGTACGAGTATGTACGATGTATACACGTGTACACATTTATGTATACACGTGTGGTATTATACGTAGCTATACAAAGCGGATTGAAAGTCCGCGCGCCTTACCGGCCAACAGCACCTTCATCCGGTGCCTCCCTCCCTCCACGCTCACCCCTCCTTCTTCCTCGACAACGATGCTTACCGTAGATAGGGAAATTAATTACAATAAATTTAACGGTAACGAGAGCGGGAAGTACGCGCTCCCGTATCGTCCCTTTCTCCGCGTGTTACAACGTCGGCGGTCCTCGTGGACGATTTGAGGAGGAATCCAACGACGATGCGAGCTTGGTGACAGGTTACAGGAAATTTTCTAATCGGGCAGTTCGTTCGATCGATTTTAGATAACATCGAGAAAGTGAGAGTACAAATGACAAGTTCCAGCTTTTATAGGTTTTTTTTTTAAATATTTAATTTGTTCGGTTATTTACAAATTTTGAAATTTACGCACGTCCCTTTTGTATGTTAGGGTGATGATAGAATTTTGAACAAAATTTGAAACAACCGCACGCACAAATACAGAAGTGTTGTTTCGCACATGTGTCCAACGGTGCAGTCTTCAGGCAGAGGTTTAATGAAAACGGTTTCAAGCCCCGTTATACCAAGACGAGACTGGCTCTCGTTCACTATACGCGCGACTCGCGTTACTATACGTGCGTATACCAAAGTACAGTATCGCCCTCGTATTAGAATCGCGGCAGAGCGACCTATGAACAAGGTGAAACCGAGCGATGACTCTCTCGACGACTGCGGATTCATCCAGACGGTTGCGTCGGTGTGGATTGCACAATTATACGTAAATAAAATATAATATATAACACGATGTGAGAACTATATAGATATATTAACGCTGTGTACAAATATCATACAAGAGCGAGCCTAGTATGAAATATAGTAGGGCGCGATAAATAATTGGAGAAGCCCGAGGTTGGCGGCTCCACCAGCCAACATCAATTTACGTATGATAATGGCACCGCGGAGCGAACGTACTCTCTCTCTCTCTCTCCATATTTTCTATGAAAAGTCGAGTGGAAATTGCTGGCGATAGCTGCTGCCGCTGCTGCATGTTTCGTGAAGATGAGCATACCCGGGTTTCGTGCAGGAAAACGACGACCGAGTCTTGGAAGCAGGGGATGTATTCGGGTGTGGCCTGACGAGATGATACCGCGAAAGGTGGCTACGACACGAGAGAAGCAAGAGAGAAGCTTTTCGCGAACCTTCGAGGACCTCGAAAAGTACAATGAATATGCGATGAATAATTGCAAGAATGCCTTAATTGTCTTCGTGGCAATCGAGCAATGCGTATACTTTCTTTTGTTGGTACCGTGGTACAGATAGAAATATTATAAGAATGAGACGCGAATAATTGTGAATACAATAATTTGTCAATTATTTTACGTTATTTTCAGAGGTTCGTGTGGTTTAGCGTTTTCTTATATTGTTTTTGTTCCCGCGTTATATAGCTCTCTTCCGTGATTTTGTGATTACATAACAGAGTCGCTGGTCGATCCTCGAGCCAACCACGCATAGACCGCTTTTGTGGTTACGTGGCTTGAGAGCCGCTCTATTATCCGCCTTTGCGGGTTTTCGTGTATTTAGGTCTATACATATAGCTAACGTTCGCAAAGCGTGTCTGCCAATGAAGTATCACCTTCCCGTCGAATTTTCACATACTGTAAAGTATCCCGTTCGAAAGACACGCACACTTACCACACCGATGGTGATAAAGCTGGATGCTTCTGGTGGGTATTCGTGGCTACGTTAAAGAGCCTCGATTAAGGTACGCGCTCGTGCAACCGCAAGAATTTCCAAATCAATTCGTCTATCGGCTCGAGCAGTCGGCAAAGACCCTTTTCTCACTCGATCCCGGATGGCTAAGGTACGTTACCACCGAGGTGTTTGTACAAGGGAGGCAAGTCGATGAGCTGATATCGTAGTGGTGGGCACGAATTCCGTGGTGAGCCGATCGTTTGATATGGAACACCCTCTTTCCGGAAATTCGCCTAGGAGCGAGTGTATTAAGCGATGAGAGGACCAACGATGGGAGTCAAAGCTTGTATGGCCGGCCTGTATTACTGGCTCATCGATAGGAATGTCGAGGCAGGCGAGGGATCTCCAAAGGGCTAGTCTCTGCGAATTACTCTTTTGTCATCCTTCTCATCCTTCCACTTTCTCGTCAACGTGCGTTACACTCACGCGTTTCCAACAAATCATCATTATGAGATTAATCATTTTCGTTTTGATCTTTTCCGTTTCACGACAGAAATTCCCCCATTTTCATTTCCATCGCACGTCGAGAAAGTAAGAACATCGGAACGGTTTCTCAACAACGGACGTATACACCTTGGCGGCAAGTAGCCCCGGGAAATGCGGTAGATAATGAAAGAAGAGAAAGAGAGAGGGAGTGAACGACAAGGAGGTATAATGTAAAATAAAATGTAAACATCGGCCGGGTGAAGAACGGTAGGGGGCGCTCAGAAATGGGGGAAGGATAGATGATCAGTAAAAAAGGACAGACAGATAAATAGAAAGAGAGAGAGAGAGAGAGAACAGTGGTAGAAGATGAAGGAGAACTGTGATAGAGAAGAGTGAGAGAGAAAGGGAGAGAACGAAGGAACGCATCGACCAATAGTGCCCGCGAGGCAGAGGCAAGCCGAGAGCCGACCACTTATCTGTAGTAGCAACATCAGAGTAGAGAGCTCCCTTGCTTTTTCTCTCTTCCTCCCTTCCTCGAATGGCTGGTTTGCTGGGTATGTTGGTTAGTCTATACTCTGCTGATGGTTGGGCACCGTTGTTCGCTGTCTCTCCGCCGTATGCCCATTCGGTATGTCTTCAGCAGCAAAAACAAGGAAGACGTTCTTGGTGTACGAGGGGAGGTGAAGTTGGTAAGGGTGGAAGAGGGACACGTAGAAGATCAGAGAAAGGTGGAACGGGGATTGGATACAGAATCAAAATGATAAAGAAACCGGAAGCAAAAGAAGGTACGAGCAATGTGGATGAATGAGGATGGGATGGTATAGTCGGGAAGGGCAAACGACACTTCCTTAGGCAATTTTAATTTTGCCGGGAATCACTGTTGGCCTAATAAGAATAAAGAGATAGCGCGAGTGACAGCGAAATATAACGTAGCCGAGCGACGATGGGACAACACTGAGGGATCCAGCCACCAGCGATATTACGAAGCTTCTTCGCCCGTTGCGATTTTCCCTAGGTTCGTTGAAGAACACTACGGATCCGACACTCCCGACTTGCTTCCATTGGTATACCTACGTGGAATATAAACACATACGTGTTATACACCAACACCATCGTCTCCTCGTGCCGTCACACTCGCAGATTCAACGAGTGTTATTGCTCTTAGTCCTTCACCTTTTCTTTCCGCCTATTCATTGTTCGCGTACTCCACACCCTGCGCCTTACTCAAACGACGTCTCTTTCGAGTCTTTCAGGCCTCCCTCTCCACACTCTTACCTCGCACGTTCGCTTCGTCTCTCTACTTTTAATTCCCTTTCTGAAAGCAAAAATATTAATCAACCCACGCCCTTTCCTCAACCACACCACCCCTGGCGTTTTCCGCCCGAGTACAAGCTTCTTTTCTCCAGACACTGCTTGAAAACTGATGATACTCAACGATTTGCTTTTCCCAGGTTTTCCATAACGCGATACCGGAGGATTTTAGATAAAATTTTCCTTATCGAGACGACAAAGAAAAGGTTCGGAAAACACGAACGAAGTGAAACCACGTAGTTTCGATATACGACGGAGATGGATCCAAAGGAAGAGTCTGAGTAGGCAGTGGGAAGGCGTGCGGAAGAGTACGGTTTTGCGAGGGGTGCATCACGACGACAACGATGCCGCGACGACGTCAGGGTGGTTCGCGCGGGGAAGTGAATCGGCGAAGGAGTAAAAGCCGAGCCGAGCCGAGTGAGAAAGAGAGAACGAGAGAGAAGGGAGAGTAAGAGAGAAAGAGAGGAAGAGGCAGCGGTGGCGTTCTCGATCCATATGCGAGAAGAAGGGATACACCGACGCGAAGAGAGAGTGGGAGACATATTTATTTGACATGCGACGCGACTGCACCCGAGTTTCATTAATTGAAGATCGCGGGAATGAGCATGGCAGACAGAGAGCACCCGAGTAGCAGCAGCGCCAGTAGCAGCCATGGCATGGTACCGGCAACTCGGCAGGCACACACACACATACACTACGTGAGAAAATACACCCCGACGTTCTGGCGTTTCTATCTCTTTCTCCATATAGACGTTAGTTATGTATATACACGTTCGGAGAAACGGCAAATGAGGATTCGCCATTTCTGACATTCGAGCATTCAAGTTCGTCTCGATCTAGGCCACACAAACCCCTCTGTAACCCTTTCCTCCTCTCTTTCGTTATAACATTTTCGGAGGTAGGAGAGAAGCCGGGCGACGACGACGACGCCGACGACGACGAGAAAGACGATATATAGTGTATTACTCACGAGCACGTTTATACGTGATATATACCGATGTTCGCTGGTATCCAGATTCTTCCAGCCGACGAAAGCTTCGAGCTTTCTTTCCATAGGGATCGTCTCCTCTCTGGATGAATTTAACGGTTGACGGCTGATGCAAGATCGTTACGAGTGCCCGTGGATAGGGCCCATCTCATCATCTCTGCCCTGTCTCTCTGTTTCTCCTTGCTGATGCGTAGTTCTCTGTATACGTATATATTTATATATGCCATGTACCTACGAGATGTTGATTTCCTTTTTACTCACTTTGAGCAGATTTCTCTCTCTCTCTCTCTCTCTCTCTCTCTCTCTCTCTCTTTCTTTTTTCCATGTTCTCCAGTTTTCACCAAACGACATCGCGTAGCTTCAATCTTCCACTCTGTCCCATCATCCCTATGCTCTCGTCCCTCCTCTCGATGTTTGCCTTTTTCTCCGCGAATATCCGCCGTGAAAATCGCATCGCTGATTTCTGCTTCCGGCATAAAAAAAAAGAGAAGAAACCAAAAAGCTACATCCGCGCGAAAATTCTTGAAATTGAGAGCCCTCTCGTGCTCGAAGAATCGAATTAGCGTTACGTGTAGAACTTACGCGGATCTTGATAACGCGAGCATGTTAGAAGATATATTTCTTAGGTAGGTACTTGTTTTTCATTCGACGAGCAATGACTCTACCTTGAAGCCAAGGAGCTATATCGAGGGCAACAATAGCCGCTGACGGGTTCGCACGGGCTGACGATGGGCCAGGGAGTTTGTGGATAAGCGCTGTTCTCGAGAGGGTAAGTAACATATAGATATAGCGCCCCAGTATAGTACGGGGTGTGCGATATCGGAGATGGCGGAAATTTCATTTACCCCTCGTAGAGTTATCTAAGAGCAATACCGGGTGGCCTTAATGAAACATTCAGTCGCGAGAATAGCTCAGCAATCTCGAAGGGTTGGCGAGGGAGGGCTGTCGCGTGGGTGGTGGCGATGGTACTTGCGCTCTGGTAGCAGCGGATACGCTACTGCTTGATTCTCGTTCTCTCTCTCTACTCTCGAGAACCCGAGAGGAATGGGTCTGATTCCTGGCAATGCAATTGCTGCGCGTTTAAAGTGGCGTTTCCTGGTTATTTCGCCCGTTCAGTTTGACTCTCACCCCTACCACCCTCCACCTGCGGACACCAGCCGGTCTCTCATTCCGTTCTCAACTTGCTAGGAATGTTTCTCATTCCTACCTTATAAGTCTCATCTGGCACCTCCGTGAATCAAAGAATTCGATAAACGCGAAATATCAGGTAAATTATGTTTCCGGAATGACGAAACTCGCGATGCCTGTTACGATCGCGAGTTGAAACGTCTTATCGACGTCTACGGTTCTCGTGTCAATAAAAACGTTCACGGATTTGACATTTCGATCCAAGTTTTTGTCGAACTATCGCAAGACGAAGTTCATGCGTCGACCAAGCTTGTTTCATCATGCGTCCGAGTCGATCAAGAGACTAATGGCAACGTTCTGATATAATAACGCATGAAAAAATCATCCGTAAAACATCTCGACCAGCTTAAGTTGAAATCATGATGAAAATTATGATGTTTATTAACACGGTCTACACATACATTTATATATGTATAAGCTCTCGTTCTCTGCACGAAACATAGTAGACTCGCGGAAATACGAAAACATTCACCGCGGTTTCACCAATTATTTCATCATAATGTAGGTCGCATAGTTGAACTCCCGTGGAAATTAGAGAGCGAGCGAGAGCATCGCAGGGAGGATTATATAGATCGAGGTAAAGGAGCCCGCGCGCGAGGTAAGAGAACGAGAGGTATGGAAGAGGCTTTCGCGCTTACAGTGCGCGAGAGGTGCACAACTTTATACCGTTTTATCTCTCAATTCGCATTCCAGGGAGAGTCGACGAACGTTTAAACTACATCACACACGACGAGGCGAAAGGCGATGGAACCTGAAAGTGAGGGTGGAGGAGGGATAGAACGCAAGAGAGTATGGAGCGTCGGGGACGTGAGAGGCCTACAGGCGAGCCCAGGTCTCTTGTGATTAAAACATATCCCCCCCCCCCAACTCTATACCTCTTGGTCTCTAAAACCCATCGAGCACACGAAGAGAGGATCCACCAGGACACATATCTGCCCACACCCCTCTTCTGCCCGAGAGTATACGCAAGTATATGCCTCACCAAACTCCCCACGCGCGCGCGTCCACGACACGCCAATATAATTATTGCTCCGACACACGTTACCCGGGGGCGGTTAGTAGTGACGGCAGCAAAGACCCTGGCAAACTCTCCCTCTCTCTCTCTCTCCCTCTATCACTCTCTGTTGGCCGCGACGCCACACATTTTGCCCTCGGGCTGGAATTGAAGAGCAGCGTCGCTCAGAATTCATTCGTCGGACGAGACCCAACTTCGGGAATCTCCAATTAGGAGTGTACGCTGCTGATGCTGATGCTCCTGTGCTGTTGATGCGCATATAACGCTCGAGGGATAGGAGAGTTCGGGGGAGAGGGGGATATAACGTGGTCGATGCCAATGAACGACGATGCTACGAGACAGAGGAGAAATGATGATGAATCCACTGTTGGACGAACTCGTTCGATGAGAAATGTTTGCATCTTCGTACGGTGCAAACATTTTTGATGAGAGACAATAGACGTAAAAGTTGGGAATGGATGTTTAATAGGAAAGAATATTTGATCGAAAGATTTTCATGAGAAACGCTATGAAATTGTGAGCTTCGGCAATTCTGCTCATTGTCAAATGTCGCACGGTTAAATAGAAAAGTGATTGTCATAACGTGAATATTATTTGTATTTGTCGTCAAGCTGTAGTGGATTTTATTCATGAAATAACTTCCACTACCGATGTTCTCGCGAGAACCCGAGGTCGTTTATTTACAGAGCGCAGCTGCATTTTTCGACCGTGACAATGTCATAATTTTTCCTAAAGCAGATCAAATCTGTATCGATAAGAAAGAGAGAAAAAAAACCGATCAGAATGATAGCGATCGACTATAATCTCGGTACGAAACGTCTTGGATCTCGCGTATTCGCCGAGGGCACGAAAAGAAGGGACGGAGAAAGTTTTAGACAGGTAAGACGAGAGAAAAATTGAAACTGTTTCGCTGATCGTTCCGCGGCACCGCGATCGTCATCATCGTACGCGTGTATACAACAAATTATACATAAATATATATATATATGTATATATTTATACGTAAAGTGGAGTGCGCGACGGCTGTTCGGTGCGGAGATATTCAAGTCTCGCTTCGGTTACCGCATTCTCGTTCTCGTTCTCGATGCAAATTAACTCGTTTACGGGAAATCCTGTATCCTCCTCCTATCTCCGCGATATATTTTTTTCTTTCCTTAACTCCTACTTCGAATTTTTCACACTCTTCCTTCGTCTTCGATACCTCTTTTTTTCCTCTTCGCTCTTATTAAAACAAAAATTAATGGAAGAACAGATAGACAAAGAGAGAGACAGAGAGAGAGAGAGAGAAAGAGAGGGAGAAGAAAAGATGCAAAATATGACCAAGGAGAACACATCTTCCTTTGATGTGCACTTTCACTATTCCTTTTCCTTTCCCTCTACATTCTCCGACGCCTAGCATATGTACCGAGAGAAAGAGAAGAGAGGGTCGGAGACTCTGGGCCTTCGCAGAGTGGGAAAATGACAGAGAAAATTACACTTTAATTTGGAAGCTTCGTTCCGGCACTGCTCCCAACTTCACCTTCAAACCCCCCCCCCCCCCCTACCCCCCAATTCTACCATTACGCTGGGTCATAAGAGAGGGAGAGTGAGAGAGAGAGAGAGAGTGGTTTTAACTTCTTTGACATAATGACACGAGTCTCGAAGCTCGTGATATCATAATCATGATGATAATCAACCGGTGCACATTTTCCTTTAGCTATCAGAGGTTCTCCGGTGCAATTTGCAGTGTTCGAACGAGACCGAGTGGTTTGATGGGGCGAGAGGGGGGGGGGGGGGGGTGAACGGAGAATATCATAGCAAGGGTGGATATATTTACCGTACATATATAGATGTACGTCGCCGGGGGCGATTCGCGTGGCAAGAAGCTGTAGTCTGGATGGAAGCAAAGAAATGAAGAAAAAACATGTATAAATGCCCAACAAATATATATATATATATATATATATATATATATATATCTACCTATTTATGAATAACGTTAACGTCACGAGTTAATGAAACGATCATGTTTCTAGAATCTCGCCCTTGATGTCTTGATCGTCGAGTCGATCAGCCGGAGATCTTTCAACTTTTTTGCATGCTACGATAGGACCCCCTTCCCCTACCCCCTCTCTTCCATCCATATAGAAAATAACTATCGCGTGTAAAGAAAAAGCTCGTCGCACCTCTCGAGTTCACAATCATATATTACCATATACGCACACACCCTGGTACCAATTCCCCGATAATAAAATGCGAGAAATAAGCGAGTTTTTCGTTTGCACGTATCATTTGCTCATGAAACGTGGCATGGGTAGAAATTTTCTCGCGAGACGTATAAGAAACTTGAAAGAGTACGTTGAAATATTTAAAGGGACATGTCGGAGTTTCCGGAGATTCTGTCTCTCGTGTTCAATCTGCTACACGTATACTCGCGCGTGTCTATATACACACGTATATATGTATAAAGTTGATATCGGGTCAGTCACGGACGTTACAGGGAGGTAAGAGGGGTGCTTGGAGCACGAGTAAAGACACCCTTGAGAAATCGAGCTGGGTCTTCGAATCGCCCAGCTATTTCGAGACTCTCTCTCTCTCTCTCTCTCTCTCTCTCTCTCTCTCTCTCTCTCTCCCTCTCTTGTTCTATTTCTCTTTCTTTTTTTCGTGTTCACGTGCCGAGAGACCGAGAGAAAGCGACTAGGAAGAAGACACAAGTGCCTTTTGCCAAAGGCATGTACCATACTCCTCTCCGAATTTATATATGTATATAGTATGGATATAAGGACTAGCCTGTGCGCATCGGCAAACACGAAAGTGGATAGAGAGAAAGAAATGGCGTCAAAGAAAGCCAGACAGAGAGAGAGAGAGAGAGAGAGAGAGAGAGAGAGAGAGAGAGAGAGAGGGAGAAAGAGAGACTAAAATCGCTTCAGAATTATTAATGCTCGTTGTCGAGATACCGGGAACGTGTCCCATCGCGACGCTTTAGCCCTATGCATGGAAGACACAATGTGCCGAGAAGAAGTATTGTACCGGTGGTATATAATGAATACGTAGGATATAGAAGGTACGTAGAAGTTGGAAGAGGGAAAGACGATGGAACGAGAAGGGTGCGCTTTGGCTCTCTCTGTTTTTATTAATCCACCCCGAATAGCCAGGCCTTTTTCAATTAGGTAGTAAGAGCAGAGTATAGCGACGCCTGTCTATACATCACTCTTTCTCCCATCGTCCGGACTTTCTTTTCCTCTTTTACATCGCGAAACGTCACACGTATACGATACATACATAAATACGAATGCATATATGCATTCGAGAATTTAGCAATGAAGTTTTGTGTTCGAGACAGCGCATCCCCGTATCCCTCTTTTCGGACGACAATAAAGAACGAGCACGAGCGAGGAGAGAGAGAGGGAAGCGAAATAGACTCGACTGAGTTATTACAGAGCGATGCGGAAATGGACGTATGGGCTTATGTTTAATAAAACAAGCTGCGTGTAGGAGAACGAGCATGATGCACACATCGCGATACAACTACCACCAGCCCCACCATCGCCACCTCACTCTGGCTCGTTCCACACAGAGCACCGACGATGAAGACGACGACAACGACGAGGAAGAAAAACGATCCGCACCCGGAGTACGTTAGGCTCACACGTGTATCCGTGTCTCGTGTACACACCGGTCCAACCCTCAGAAAACGCTATATACAAGTGTACAATTGACGGCTCTTTAAAAGAATGCCCACGCGAGTCGGATTCTCACTCCTCCGAGCACGCCTCCTCCCTTCCTTCGTTTTTTTTTTTCGTCCGATACCCCCTCAGCGTCATTCCTCTTGCGCTCTGCACCGAGAACAAAAAACACTGAATCTGCATTCTACCGTGTGTTCTGACACACCACCCTACTCGCCAACTCTCTCTCTCTCTCTCTCTCTCTCTCTCTATCTTTGCTAGGTACATACCGTTCCCATACTGCATTTTTTCTTCTCTCAAGTTTTTTCCTCGTCACTCGTTCTCCTTTTTACTCTATATTCATCTCGCTCGCAATACGCCTATATATACATATAAAAAAAGAAAACGTGTGCATATACGTAGCTCGCGCCTTCGCCTAAAGCAGCTTGCAATTTGCGATCGCAATTTTCAATTTCTGCCGACTTTTCAATTAGACTAAGAGGTGCTGGTTGCTACGAAGCGAGAGCTCTTGATGCTCGGTACTATATCTACTATTACGAATACCTCGACGATACAGATATATATATAAACATATATTTATATATAGCGTTTTGTACATATATATGTACACGTGCAGAGGGAGACAGCCATATGCAACGACACGAGACGAACGAAGGCTCGATGGTGTCGGCAGCAGCGGCTTCTTCTTCTTCTCGCGAGAAGCTTCGCGCACTTCCAACCCCGTTTCACTTTCCTAGCCCTCCACCTCGCCTCCCTCAGCCAAGGCATCGCGTCGTTGGACTGATTCCACCTCTCGTCGTCCCTTTTCCAACCCTAGTAGAGGGATGGAAAGAGGAAAGGGGGGGGGGGGGGCAGGGATGTTCGCCACATCGCTCTAGCCCCGCGTCGCACCACTGTCGCGATATCTCGAATTGAAGCGACACCGCTCTGGCTCTAGCTCGTCTTTCCGGAAGATTCTCGAGTTTCTTCTCGCATCGACGACGGTAGAGGCGAGCGTGCTCTCTGGCAGCCAGAGCACGGAGGGAAAACGTAGTCTGTACGTAGAACGCGGACCTCACTCCTCCACGTCGATGTCACTCCGGTTAAATCTTCAGCTCGGTAGTCTTTCTCTCCCTCTCTCTCTCTCTCTCTCTCTCTCTCTCTCTCTCGTATTCTCTCCCTTTCTCGTTCTTACATCCCCGGGCCCCATCCTCTAGCCTATGTTCCCTGTGCCAAGAACGATAAGATATATATATATGTATATTGTACGTATCGTAAAACGCGTTGGATAGAAGACGATACATATATACGACATATCGCTCGGGAAATAAACGTCTTTTCTCATACTTGTATTTCCTTTCGCAGTCTTCACTGATGCTGCTCGGCATCGAATTTATACAAACGTCAAAAGAAGAAGAGAAATGCTTTTTATCGAGAATATATCCAGATTGATACACAGTTGATTTGTGATGTTTTAACTGATATCAATTCTTTTCTTATTTATCCATCGAGCAAGTCGTATTTAATTGATCAACGCCACGCTCGACAAACAGCAACCAGTGATCTCGAACGATGATAATTACGCGACATTTATCGAAATGAGTACGCTTTAAACTTGGGAAATATCGGTACTAAGGCCAAAGGGGGTTGAAAAAGATAAATCAAAAGCGAAAGTTTCGTAGAAAATTTAATTCCTTCGACCGATTTTGTATCGAGTATGAGATAAAAGTGAGAAAGGGAGAGGGAGAGAGAGAGAGAGAGAGGATCAGGAGCTGTAGGAGTCTACTCAGACAAGAGAGTATATCGACTACTGAACATGGAGCAATGACAAGGGTGCGGGGAATGAAACTGAGAATGAGAGAAGGAAAGGTACACGTTGAGGAGAGTGAGCCGGTCTCCTGTCGAGTTCGGGGGTTTCGCCTCTCGTTGCCGTTATATACCGAACGTAGGACAGGGAAGTAATAGATAGGTTTGTAATCCATCGAGAGCTCGAGGCGTTTGGGAATGAGATATTTTGGAACGGGGGACGAATGTATGGGAAGACCGGCGAATGAGATATCGGCAGTCTGCGAATGAAATGGCGTCTCGCTCTCTCTCTCTCTCTCTCTCTCTCTCTCTCTCTCTCTCTCTCTCTCTCTCTCTCTCTCTCTCTCTCTCTCTCTCTCCCTCAGTCTTTCTGTTCCTCCATCGGGTAAAGTATACCTCGTCTTTGTCTTCGTGCAATATCGTCACATTCTCCCTCTCTCTCCCTCATGGGCGAAAGCACGTGCCCTCGAGGGGTAACAGGGACAGTGCCGAATCGGACCGCAAAACTCAACCCCTTCGCGACAGCCCAAACTCTCGGTTCCGCGCAACCATTTCACCGTGCGAACTTGTCAATTCAAAGACGTCTATCGAAGCTGTACCGATGCATTCGTCATAATTCACTCGTTCCGATAGAATCCTTACGTACATTTCAACTTTGGTAAATTAACGAACGGATTCGACGCAAAACGGAAAAAGGACTAGCGCCGTCAAAAGTAAATTTATCGTTACGACTCTCGATCGTAAAAAAAAAACATTGAAAGAAATAACAAATTTCTTATTTCTCCCTCGTTCGTGAGGGAAAACTTTTGCGATTTTCTCGAACCAACTTATATTACGATTTATTTCGTCGTTGTATCCCGCTGATTACATGGCCGCGAGAGGTTTGCGCGAACGTTCGAAACTTTTCACCGAGTGATACTGTGTGCCGCGTTCCGCGAGTCGAACGTCGTTAACCAGCGTCGAAACGGAACGCACAAAAAAACCTACGATCGTAAAAAGAATTTGCTGCTGATAACGCGCGATGTCGAGCGGGAAAAGAGTCGGAATGAACTTAACGAGAAAAGACACAAGACAGCTGAAACGGTTCGGGCCCTCGAGCGAATTGAACCGCGAGATCGGCGAGAGGGTGGAGAATATGCGGAAATGAAATGGAATGCTCCGAGTCCGATCCTTCTGTCTTTCTCTATCCCTCTCTCTTTCTCTTGTAATGCTTTCCCGTACGTAAATGACAACAATGATGATCAGACAGCCAGGCTCGTTCAGGGCTACGGCATATTCTCGTCTCGTAGTTACGATTTGCCCAAGGGCAAATCGGCAAGCCGAGTTGGATGGATTTCATCCCTTCCCATGTTCTCCCCTCCCAGCTTGCCACTCTTCATCTCGTCCCTTTTTCCTTCCATCTCCATCCGCCTCTTGCTCTCGTTTTGTAACATCCGGTCGGTGTTCTTTCCATCATCGCGATCTCTCGATAACCGATAGCACTTTTCCTCGCGTCAGTACGCTGCCGTAATAACAAAAAAGAATTGAACAAGAACAAGTTTTCGCGTAACGTCGAAAGACTGACGAGCGAAAAGAAACGCGAGCGACTCAAAGAGAGAAAGAGACAGATTCGCCGGATAGTCCTGTGGGTTGCTGAGGATTTGGGATAAAAGTCCTGGAGACTCGCGATTATATACATATATATGTGATGATATAGCCCGGACGAAGCATTAGCAATTCCAATAAGGCCGCGGGCGACTTTTCCATGAAACAATGTCGAAGATTACTGGCCCGGGTTGAAGATAGCCGGGTATAGCTATAGATGTGGACCAGATTCCGGACGAACTCCGTAGAGCACGGGGAGGATCAAGACAGAAAGATAAAGGGTGGTGGGAAACAGCGGAGATAGAATGGCATGGGGTGGAACAGAGACAGAGAAAGAGAGAGAGAGAGAGAGAGCGAGCTGAAAAAAACGTGGATGAAGAGGAAAAAGAAAGGACGAACAAAAAGAGAAAAGATTGTTAGGGCATGCATGATGGGTGGGGAAGTGGAAAGCACTGGCATTGAGGACGATCATTGTTCGACACAATAATATTTGTCACCGAAAATAACGCTCAAAAACCGCGAAGAAGGAATAGAGAGGTTGGTGGGGTGGGAAGGGCGAAGGGGAAGAGGCAGGCGGAGGAAGGGCAGCGAGTAATGCGCTGCGGTTTGCAGGAGGATGGTACACGGATGCTCTCGGTGCTATGTCGCAGGAAAGGGCAGGAGGGGATATATCCATTCAAACGCAGACAATGCGAGAGATTCATCTGGCTGGTGTGCTATACTGCCTGTTCGTCGGTCGTTTCTCTCGGGCTCGAGGAAACCTCGACTATATGTATTTATATATATACATCATTCCAACGAAATCTCGTCTCTCTCACTCTCTTTACCTCTTGCCAGCTCGACGCGGTGTCCCGTTCACCCCCACTACTTTTCAACCCCCTTTTTCAACCTGTCACGAGACACGCGCCAAATTAAAAACTCGGTTTCTGTTCCACTGCTCCTTTTAACGGTGATAGACAGGCGAAACCGGCGGAGCAAGCATCAGGCAGTCGGTGCATACCGGGAGCTAGCTATCGGATATCGAAAAGTTTTATCGCGAACGACTGGTGTATCTATCTCTCTGTCTCTCTCTCTTTTTCTCTCTCCCTGTCTTTCTCCCGTATTATGTAATTGCACAGGATGATGCGAGAGCCTTCTGTTGCACGAAATCGGACTCGCGATTGCGGATACAAACAAAAGTTTAGTCGCTTCTATTTGTTAATTTTAAGACAACGTAAGAGAGTCGAAGTTAGTGGGAACAAAAGACATCTGTATCAGACTTTAACAATGCGCGTAGGAAATTTTATCGTCGTTGCGGAATGGTATCGCGTATGGTGCGAGAAAACTATCACTTACCTGTATTTTGCATACGTTTCGATCGATCCTCGACGACTAAATCAACGAGATTTGATTTTTTTTCAAAATGGATCGAAGATTGCGAATTGTGGAAAGATTCCGAGGTCACTCTTATCGAAGACGCACATAATGACGAGGGAGTACGGATATTTGACTTTTGGGAAGATTATGTTTTTTACCGAATTCGTGAAAAAAGTATCAATGACATGTGATATCGAATTAATATTTTACTTTATTGCCTTTTATTTGAGAAAAAATTGAGGAAGTGAATCATACTACATGAGTGTAATAACCAGAATACGAATCCGAATCAACGTGTCTTGTCATCAATTTTGTCGTTATATTTTGTCAGATATTAACTTCGCATGTTATATAGTTTTCAATGCAGCAGTTTTCTGGTAGTTCTGCTGGGGGAACCTCCGTGCACACCCGATTTCTGCAGACCTGAAATATTTATGGCCGAATGTGAGACTGCCCATCTTCAATTCTGACAAATAGTCTGATAATTATCTATCGAAATTCTTGTTGTCTTATTCAGTGAAAGTACATTGAAACATTGAGTTACACTTGCCCCATTATCTTTACATCGAGAACCCTCCAAAGCGGGATCGGTAAATACCGCTATATATTGATCTCCATCAACTCTACGAGCGCAGACTAACTGTTCGCATAGCAAAGGGCTGTTCCATGGTAAATCTTTCACCTTAAAATAGAACGGCGTTAAAATTCTTATTTGAAGAACACAAACTATTTGGATTTTAAACGGTCGTTAATCTGATATGATCATGAATAAAGCACTCACCTGACATGCACCATGAAAGCCTCTCTCTTCGCATTGCTCGTTATAAGAAGGCACCGTGAATGGCTTGGATTTACATAAGATAAACACAAACAAATAAAAATTACTTGATATTCATTGTTATATATTTATAAAGAATAATCATCGTGGAAATAATTACTCAACTTACTACATAAGATTGTATGCTTGTAATGGCAAAAAGAGCCAAGCATGTCACAGATGAATAAAATGGAGTCATTGAAGTTTTGACCAACGCCAAGATTTCAAAAAGCTATCGAAAGCGTTGATAATCCAAATGCAATAGCTTTTCTACGAAATATAGATGATAGAACAAATTTAGTACTGCGACGATTGTTTTTAAATAGAATTACGGCGATTTACCAAATATTCACTTAAAGTATGTGAGGACAAAGATATTATACTTTTCGAAATTTTTGATTATTATTTGTTACTTTATAAATAATCGACTGAGGCTGATCTTATTCAAACGATGCGTAAATCGATGTTGAAAATTTTTAACGCACTATGTGACAAACCGTGTACAAACCGTGGAACTGACTGTACCGATTGTGAGAACTTGGCACTAGTAAAATATATATGTCGATAGTAACAAAATCGTAAAATAGTAATAAAAATATTTTAAGCCGCGGTCACCTCGCGATAACCTTAAACGCTCAAACATGCGCGGAAAAACTACATCTATCACGTTGCTGCAAACATTACAGATCGTTGTAAAAAACTTTATCATCGGATCGAACTTTCGATACAGCAGTGCAGAAAAAAAACATACTACTCTGTTGTTCTCTATAGAAATCAACGACTGTTTCGAAGCAGCTCGTTCTCATTTTCGCGATGGGTTTTATATGTTTTTCTCTTCTTTGTTTACTCTTTTATATTCCCATTTTTTGTTTATCGATAGTGTGCACATACTGTGAATAAATGCAATGCCTCGAGAAAAACAGCTGAACCGCCATATCGGGTCTCTCGCACTTAGCGAAATGATCAGCGTAGAGAACAGAGGGCAATATCGGAATTATTGTGATTCCTGCTGCTACCGCTGTTACTGCGGTTAGCGATACACATACCTAGATATATATATATATATATATAGTATGTATGTGTGTGTGTATTACTATGGAAGGACGAGGGAGATGCCTCAGGCCGAGCAATCTATAGCGAGAGAAGAGACGCGCAGACATTACTCCATCGAGCTTCGCGCTCTACATGGATTTGAATATTGCGGCAGCAATATCGCTCCAGGCTCTAATAGTTACGCTCGTGTCGTTGGAATAGGAGCACGCCAGGTTGGAATATCTGTATGCGCCGATATGGACGAATGGATACGCCTATATGGATTTTAGTTTGAGGACGTGCTCGATGTAATACAAAATATTAAAAAAATATATATCTATACCAACCTTTATATATGCGTATTTTAAAGCTTCGAAAGTTATTTGTGAAATTTTCTGTCCGACGAACGAGAACGAAGATACAGTTCCACGAAAAGTCGATTTTTCGAGGTTTCGCGAATCCATCAATATTGCGATATGCCTACTCTATTCTGGTGAATATTGATCCTTTCTCGGGCTCCAAGCACCTGTGTCGATCGCAAATTTCCCGTACAACAAGAAAATCACGGTTTCGTTTCGGAATTTACAGATTTAGTCGACCTTAAGTGGAAAAATCGTTATTCCGAGTTTTGTGCGTTTTTCTCCTAGAGTTTTTGAGATGTCGGATAAAATGACGTCATAGTCTTTATCAGCAATAAATTTCTGATCCAATAGATCTATTTTGAATCGTCTGACGGATAATTTTTATTTTTCGCCCCTGTTTTTTATCATAAGGTATACAATTAGGCTAAAAATCCGACGTTTCGGAATTGCTTTTTTCATACATTTTTGCTCGCACATAAAGTTGTAGGTAAAAAGTCGAAAAACCACGGAACTCTATACTATTTTCGGAATTTCGTCCATTAATTTAGAACTATCGAAAGACTAATCCGTGATGTGCAAGAAATTTCCAATGAACGCTTTTAAAATCATTCTCTTTATTTTCACTCAACGTCAATTAAGCTTTCGGTTTTTGGCAGTATAATATAAATAAGTAATAATAAGTAATGCCTCGTTATCGCTGCTTTCTCTATCATTTGAAATATCCAGTGCCACGACTTATACGTCTCAGCAAAAGATTTTATAACATTTTATTGTATGACGATCACAAATATTGCGATGGTCACGGACCTCGTGTCAGATAATAGCCATTCAAAAAAAATGAACACGCGTGTTTCAATATCATTTCAAAATAGTGAGAATGAAATCTTTATTCCACGTTTCAACATTTTTCTTCGAGTAGAATAAGAAACGAGCGACAATGTAGATTTAATTTCAATATATTATAGTTATGTTTTCATTTATTGACGATGTCAAACACATTATTTCCAATCCATTTCGACCATTTTTCCTGTTATGGGGGTTCGCCATCTTGCGCGACCCCTAAATTACGAGTTTTTTCTGTTCTTTCCGCACTTCTAGTTGACGATTTCCGGGGCGCCCGTCGAATGGCTCCTTGGGTGACCCGAGACTGAGACATCACCCTCGCAAGAACATATATATACATTCTACCCATAGAAGATTCCGTGCTAAAGGGGCACGTGTCTGATTGAGATGGAATCGGCGAATAAAACAGTTGTAAATAAGAGATAAAAGTACGCTGGTAAAACCGTACGCGCTCGACGATGTTTATATGAGAGTGGAGTATAGAGGAGAGAGAACTAGAATGAGATAGCAGCGAAGTGACACAACTGAAGAGTGAGAAAGAGCGGGACAAAGTGACTGGTCGTGTCTAGCTGGAGCAAAGTGTGGTTTTATTGAGGACGTAAGAGGTACCGCACTGACGCCTGACTTCGTTGCTCAATAATCCTCCCCTATATAGCTTATAAATGATTTTAACCCCCGTAAAAATGCATTAGCCTTGACTCGTTGACTGTGTGACATGTGTTTGCGAGTGTGTGCATGTGTGGGTGTACTCGAACGAAAGAAATTTCGTGTTGCTAGTGTGTAAAGTTTCACGTTAGGAGAAAAAACGAGCTGGGGACAAATATAGGCGCGGCATGTATGTATATGTACGTGTCCTAAAACTAGGAATCGATGGGTATCGAGCAACACGCGCATCTTCATCGAGGAACGTATCTGCTTTTAAGACGCTATAACGTGCCAATGGCAAGAAGGGTGTCGAGATCTCAGGGTTCATCGCAGGGGTGATTTTTAAGAAGTCGATGCTTCAGGGTTAACGACGAAGTCAATTTTCTTCGCTACTTTAATTACTTTACTTTTATTTCACACGGAAAATGGAAATGCAAGATAGCGGATTGTGTCGAGCTTCGATTTTTGACAATTATTCAACCGTGTATCATTTATATTGGAATTGACGGTAGAATCAAGGCTGTGGAACCAACTCGCGTACGATCGTATGTGACGTGGCGAATATGTAATTACAAGTGCACCAAGTATCTTTCGACGCATAATAACCTACGTGTAAGAGAGAAGGAGAGAGTGGGAGAGGGAGTAGGAGAAAGCGAGGACCGCGGAGGGACCCGAATTAACGCTCGTTGTTAACCCAAAAGCCGCCCCTAACGTGCCCGCGACAATTCTTGAGTGCTGTCTGTTGCAGACCGAGTGAGAGGAGCTTTCGGTATATAACGTGTACCGAGGAGAAGCCATCCAGGCAGCACCCCCGTGCACGTAGACAGAGAGAAGAGAGCGAGAGAGAGAGAGAGAGAGTACACAACGTAGAGTCTCGCACGGGAACCGTTCTCTCGCTCACCCCTTTCTCTCTGACCCCGGTAGCTCGAGCAACCACGTTAAACGTTGGTAATGTTAACGTAAATAGATTATAACACTCTGTTAAACAGGCAGGGAGGCAGTCGGTGAGGAGAGGAGTAGTGCGAGTTGGGTGAACCGAGAGGCAGCCCAGGCCTCGACCTCGGCTCTCCTCTCCTCTCGGCTCGCGCGCGAATTACTCACGGATCGCGTGACACGTTCCCCTGTCCTGCCAACCACCGCTTTTGGTTATCATCGTCGTTCTGCAAACATAACTATATCTATTTATACATATATACATCTGTACGTACACAGACATATACATACGTATTTCGACACATATACATACACGTTGACGACGACGACGACAAGAACGACGACGACGATGTTCCCTGCCTAACATTTATACCCGTGTTATCCACTGTTACATGTGTATGATGCTTTTGCTTCTGGTGTTTCTGCTGCCTGGAAGCACGACAGTACGAAAGCCGAAAGCGTTACGAGCCCCGGGGTCGTCACGTCGAGCCGCGGGACCGGAAGTAACGTAACGGCGTCCCCGCGAAACCGGCCCACCGCCAACGGCCACACTCGTACGCTCTCTAGCCCGGCGTAATTTGAATTGTTCTTTTTCTTTCGGGTACGCGTCTCGACTCGTGGCAGGACACCCTGGCTCCGCGGCTATGAACGCGAATGTGAATGTCACGGGCCTCGTTCTCCTTTTTTCTCTTTTCTTTTTTTATATTTTTATTAAATACACGATTTCACATCGTACTGCACAACAATTTCGGACATAGCCCTATTCTGGATAACTCCGAGAATACGCGTAAACGTCGACGGCAGAATGTGTACAAAAATAATTTAAAAAAAAAATGATAAATTGAAGATAATTTGTTGTCCTTACGTTCCAATGAATTTGGACGTTGATCGAGAAAATTCCCGTAGCGAAGCCAACGATTTCGTGGAACGTCGGCACTTCGGTTATTATCCCGGTGGCCCCAAACGCGCCGAATATTATTTCATTTTACCACAGGAAATTGTCGGTTCGTTCGCGATAAGACTTTATGATGAATTTCCTTCTCCGTTATAGTGCAATCCCCGGAATACACGCTTCTATTATATATATATATATATATATATATGTATCTGCATACTTTTTACGGTACAGAGTCGCTAAGAGCCTGAGACTTTTTGGTGCATCGTCAACATCGCGACTACCTCGAACTAAATGCACTCTTTGTTACCTCTTTGAATTGTACGTTTCCCCTCTCTCTCTCTCTTTCTCTCGAGCTCTCACTCGCTCAGTCGCAGTTCTCCAGTGAACATAGTTTCCACGAAAAAAAAAACGTACACGAAGAGACAAGAGATAGTACCATGGCAGACTCACAGTCACCGTCAATTAAATATATTTCACTCGAAAATGTCTATGATTAAGCGGTGAATATATAGCACGCAGGTGAAACAGGACTTTAATTGCAACGCACGCGGTGATGCAGTTTACCTGTAATTAAGCCCGATCGAACGGAGGAGCATGTGGAATTACCGTTGTCGGTGCATACGCGTCTAGGAGGGAATATCTATATACACGTAAGAGATGTCGAACAATTGAATAATGGTCTCGTTCCCTCATAGCGGCCCCGAGAGGAAGGGAGAAACGAGACTATATGGTAACCGCCCGCGGCCACTTCCGGAGACCGCTATTTCCGGTTCTTACCATTCTCACGCGCGTCCCGAGTTCGCAACACCCGGGAAAGATTGCCGGTCATCTCTCTCTCTCTCTCTCTCTCTCTCGTTCTCATTCTCTCTCATTTGCTCCCCAGCGCTCTTTTGCGTATTTCTAGATCTGCACGGGGTAAAGGCGCGCAAGCGCGCAATAAGCCGCTCGTAACATTTTTACGATCGAAAGAGCGTCTTTATGACGACGAGTGGGTAATAGCTACGACTGGTTGGCTACTGGTGATGTGCTCTTGCACTCTTTACACCGCATAGGGAAGTACTTTAACCTCGAGACTCCCCCGCGTATTAAATTATCATCACCATCATTGTTATTATCGGATATTATTAATGGAATCGTTCGTAGTTCTCAGGGGGTGTCGATAAGTGGCGTATTTTGCAACGTATCGCTCTTTGAATATCGTTCAGTTTTGTATAAAAATCATTGAATATTAAATGTCTCTCGGGTGGTAATCAATCGATCGGCATCTCGTTCGTTCTACTATAATAATCTAATCCGTAAAATCTTGTAATAGATAGATAAGGAACTGTCGGAGCATTTGAAATGTTTCGAAGCACGAGCTGAAGCTCAAAAGGTCCTTCTCAAACCAACCATGTTTGCATTCAGCCGCGTGTACGCAACGACAATACGGGCTTAAATGTCCGTACAACCAGGAGAAAGACGAGCGCCATCTCGTCGTTTTGTTCTCTCTCTCTCTCTCTCTCTATCTCTATCTCTCCCGGTCTCTCTTGCTCATTCCCTGGTTCAGCCAACTAATTCTGTTCAGCGACGAGAGGATAGACGGTGTACGGACGACGACTGGTACGACGAGAGAAACATACTACCGAAACTTTGGACGCGATTATCTGAGGGGGTTATGTCGTAACAATTATGAGGCTGCCACTCCGCAGAATCAGGAGTCGGGCTAACTTGTTTGTTCTCTCCTCTTGGACCATGGAAAGTGAAATATACACACGTGTACGTATGTATGCGCACGTCGAGCTTGTTACACTCGCCTATTGTCCCTCTGTCACAAATAATTTTATGGACGCGGGTTAATGGACGCCACTTTCCTATCTCGGTCTCTCTCTCGTTCACTCCTAGATCTACTTGTCGTACCGTGTGTGTACTTTACTTTCGAGCCTCGCAATAACGATGCTTGAGATTTCATCCCTTTGCGACCACTCTTACGAGGTGTGCACGCGATCTCTCTCTCTCTCTCTCTCTCTCTCTCTGTATCTCCCTTTCCCTCTCTCAATGAAATACCTGCATGCGTGAGAACTTTTCACCTCTTGCTCATTCAGTATGTTTCACGTTACACCAGTTCATCGCCATCTCCGGTCGTTACTACAACGAGGTGGTCAGAAATTCATGCTGCACCGTTGATTTTCAGGGTTTTCAATCATCAGCTGTAAATTAAATTCTCTGTCTCTGTTTCATTGTTCAATTTCGATATTGAACATTCGATTTTTTCAATAAATTAATTATTTTTACAATTTTATATAATTAAAAAATTCTTGATAATCTTATTTCTGGAACATTATCGTGATAAAAGTGAGAATGTTTACGAGGAAAACGATATTTTTTTCAATTTGGTAAAAAATTGCTGACACAACGGGAGGCCAGTTATTTCGTTATCGTTCGCGTATACACACGGGCATTTTTATCAGTCCCGCTACGTATATATTTAGCATCTCCGTTGTATATTATATTTGTATATTAAACTCGTTCCGTCTTTCTTTCTCTAATATCTTACCCGACACCGACATTACTACCTACAACGTCGCGGTATCCTTCGACAAACAACGAAGCAGGTTGTTCGGATTTTATTTGACGAGCCTGCCGCATGGCGCATGGCAATCCCTTATCGCCCTTGGCGCGGCGTACGCGCCAAGGGGCCGATTAAGAATACCACGCATTAAGAATACTGGCCGTTGGTACACTCGTTTCTTTTTTTTAACTCCATCTTTCCCGTCTCCTCATCACGGGATACGTTGAAAAAGGTAAATATCAAGCTCTCCTCCCATTCTCGGCTTTGAATCATGTTTGACAAATTTCCTCGCTTTTGCTCGTGCACCTACGTCAAACCACCGATAAGGAAACTTTAGCTTCGTATATTCGCTTCTCTCGACTCCATAAAATTCTTACAAACGTCACTACGCGATGCATGTGGCTAAGAAATACATTTTTTTTTTAGTTTTTTAACATTCAGCGAGGCACAAGTTTACCCGACATTACGGCGACCATTTTTATACCAGCGACAAGGATTTTGCTTCCTCTTTTCCGTCGCTTAATGATCGAAGACAATGCGTTCGAATGCGATTTTATTTTTAAATTCTAGTCCAACGTTGAATTTTGCTTGAATTTTCATTATCGAAAATCGAATATTAAATCCAAAAGGCAATTCGTTATTTCAATTTTCGTTTGTTTTCTCGTTTTTTATACGAAAACACGTTTTGTTCGTCGTCGGAAAAAATAATTTCGAGGAGCGTGTCCGCATGAAAGAATAAAATTCGTTGGCCGTCCCGCATCTCTCTGGTTTTCCACGTTTCTTTTTTACGTATATAGTATTATATCACGTTGCGAGATCCCGGCACTCTCCGAGGCTACCCTTTACTTTCGCGATATGAGCAGCACGTGTTCGCCGCACGCGGGCGTCTTTTGGTCGCTTCTACGTCGTTCTTGCGGTACATAACGTGGGTTACCCGTGAGGTAACGTACGAGGCAAACGCACACGAGGCAAAGGAGGATCCTCCGGCTCTCCCGCCCGCAAAACTTACTCCGGACAAAAATTACTTCGAAGTCGGAACCCACGAAATTATATGATTCACCTGGTTCCTATTTTACGACGTTTATATTACACGAGACGCTTTTTCGTGCGGCCAAAAAAAAACGTTCGGTCTCCCGTGGACTTTGTCGAGTGTTCTTTGCTTCTTCGTTCTCGCTCGCTGTCTTTATCCTCCTTTTTTTTCTTCTACGTATTATTTTTCATTGCGGTACGGAGGTTCGCTCTCGTACGTTTTACGCCAGCGGTGATACACGTTTATGAAAAAAGAACGAGAAGAAAAAAAGAAAAAGATCATCACGACCCGAAGACAATTTCGGATATTTATTTTTCCGACAAATTAAACACCGCGACGGAAGGGGCGAGGCTTCGACAGCTGCCAGACACGCTTCCTCGTGTCTCTGACATACACCGTCACGTCCATGGAATTCTCGGAGTCTGTTTGTCCTTAGCGAAAAATATATGTTACTTCCGAGTATTGGCCGCGGTAAAGTGTTTGGTTTATGAAAGGGCTGCTCGAGCAGGCTTGTATTTGGAGACGTTTGAAATGTGAGAAAATCTAAAATCGTGCACTCAAGTCGAAATTGAAGAGACCGGAGATTACAAAAATATTGTTTCAAAAATTATAAAGAGTTGTTATTGGAATTGATGAATCATGTCTGAAATAATCCAATGGATCGGAGAAAACTATATTCATTTCCCTGGAAGAAGCTGGGAAATTTCCAGACGTTTTTCAAAAAAGTTATATACATTTTTCAGTGAAAACTTCTTTTTTAATAAAATCCGAAAATAAATCGTTCGAATACATTCCTTCTGCCGTCTATCGACGTATTTAGACCTTCTAACCTTCAAATTGTTGTTAAATTTCGTAAAAACTAAACAATCGCAAACAGTTTTTTTTGTTCCAACAAAATAAAAATTTATTTTGTCAAATTTCGTTTTTGCAATATATTCGTATTCTTCGACGTAAAAATGACAATACAATTTCTTATTTCGATTCGATTGTGAGAAACGTATGTTCCCTCATTTCGAGGATAAAAAACGCTCCATCGCCCTTTTTCGTTGCGAGAGGAAGAGATTCTGGTCGTGTCGCTAAATGAAGCGGACATCCAGCGGAGACCGTAATTGATTTTCTCGTGGTCTCGTGGCGAAGAATAGATGAGTTACAACAAAAAAAGAGGATGATGCAAAGAAAAAAAGACGTCGGCTCACTTCCTAGCAGCGCTCGGGTCGAAACGCCGCTGCGTACGCTCGCGAAGAGTCGCATGGACGCCCTTAAATGAAAACTGCAGTCAGTGCCGGTGGACTCTGCCCTGGTCGAGTTATATTTCGTTTTTTCTTATTTTCTCCCCTTCCCAAAGTCTCAGAAAACGAAATAAGAGTAATCGGAACGGCGCTGAGGTTCCAGGAGGGAGTTTGTCGTTGTAGCGCACACTCGGAGAATTAAAAACGTCTCGGGGTGTCGCGAGAGAAAAGTTTCAACAACGTCGCTCTCGGGGTTTTTGGATTAATACTCCCCGGGTTGGAAACCACTATCATTGGATTACATTGTCTTGAAGAAGCAACGTCCCATCCTCTGGCATCCGAGAGCTTACATATAAACTACAAAAAACATAATTTATGAACTATTTCCTATTATTTTATCGAATAATCATATTCGCCCAGAGGTGAGCCCTTTAATAAATAACAATGTACTTCACAATATTTAAAAAATAAAATAAAACATATATTATCATTAATTTAAAATAATCGCTACGTCGTTTAATAAAGGTCAAAATAATTTTTATCAAGTTAAAAAGAGATATTGTCAAAAAATTCGATTTTCCAAAATAGAGGGAGAGAATGAAGAGAATTCTGTAAGAGCATTACATAATTTTTCCAACATCTGAAAATACATTAATGATAAATTCGTTTCAGCGGGAGAACACGCGGGTTCGAGAATTTATTCTCTCCACCATTTTCCGGCTAATGCGTTAAAGCGTGGTAGTTGTATAGATCGTTGTTAATGGTAGTTATAAGGACGCATTAGTCTGATAAATAGTGATGGGTTTTATTGGCGGAAAATCAGAAAATATGAGGATACGAAGAGCGCGGTCTGGGTATTCCCCTTTTCTTGCTAGCTCTCACTCCCCGTATAAAGCACTGCTCGTGCGCTATACGCTCATATACTACACATAATCACGTTGACCATAGGTCGTTCTAACATACGTACGACCTATAGATATCGGTCATCGCTTTTCTTGCGGGGTCGTTTCAATACGATTTCTCGTGCCACCACCCACGGAACAGCCGTTACCCAACCATAATCGTCGAGACATGGATCTCGAGTTTATTATATTTACCGTACCATAAGGAGGTTTCATCGGTCGTTCCAATGAAATATGCCTGTATCCTGCGCCTTATTCTTCATTTCCGTGGCTCATCTACTCTCGTATACGACGATTTTCCTTCTTTTCCGTTTAACCCATCAAAACTCATCGCGACTCCTTTTCATGGCGTTTGCCTCGATTTCTCATCACCGAACGAACGAAAACGAATGAAGAAGGAGACTAATAAGGAGACAAGGACGATGATGACGAAAACCTGATTCGCTTCACCGGATTATTTCTTCCCTTCGTTCTTTCTTTTCTTCCTCCCCGTCGCGTCAATCTGGTTTATTATCAGTAACGACGGGCTCGTAAAATCCGACCGAGTTGGAGAATCGCATTCGCGTATTCTTTATATATATATACGGCGTAACACCAATGGACACTTTGGGGAAGATTTTCACGTTCCCGGTCGTATATTTCATGGCAATTTCGGTACGATCGAATGTTAAAGCGAGAAAAAATATAATAACGAAAATAAATGGGCGTTGGTTAATTACAAAGTTGAGAATTCCTTCGGAAACTCTACCACGGGGAAAATAAAGAGTGGAGAGATTGGTGGTGCGTATGATCTCTTATCTGTTCACCCCCTTCAACACTACCCCTCCCCCGGTCCCGTCTCTCTCTTTCTCTTTCTCTCTCCCTCTCTGCCTCTCTCTCTCCCACTCACCCACTCTCTCTCTTACTCCTCGTTGTCACGCGCGTTAACGCGTATAATGTGTTCAACGTTATGGGGTGCAGGGAAGGAAGAGAGAGAAAAAGAGCAGACACAGAGGCCAGCTACTTATCAGGGCGTCGCAGGTTTGCATTGCGCCATAAAATCCACAGCGTTGTAAAATTCGTAGATTAGAGAAGTGATAGGGTACAACGGACCAACGTCATACGGTCGGTTCTCGGCCCGTTGCTTGTAAATTACGTCCCACTTATTTAAAAAATGCACACAACGCGAATGCATCGCGGTCTCTTATCGGGTCGCGATGAAAAAAAAATAAACGGTGTTTTATCATATCGCTCGTGATTTCTTCGAGTATGCGTTACGCTTCTTTCCTTTTTTTCTTATCGAGCCTCGGTACATCATAAATCGTATCTTGCCACTGAAGCGAAAAGAAGCATGCGGAAAAGTTCCCTCGGGAAAAAAAATCCCCCATGCTAATTTTCGTTCGCTTTGAACGATCGATCCTCGACGATTTGTTCGATGGTGAAAAAAAAGTTCGGGGTTTGCTTTGACGAGAGCGACGATGAAAAAATTCGTTTTTCGCGCGGTTAAATAAGGGAAAGGATGTTTAAGGTAACTATCGAATTAAAAACACGTGTGGTACTTTTCTCATCCTCTACTCTCCCTTTCTCCCTCCCTCTTTCACCCCCTCCTCCTCTCTCTTTCTCTTTCTCTCCCTGTCACGGCGTGTTTGCTCTACGCAACCGATACGGCTCGGTGCATGGTCGACTGATGAAAAGGGAGAGAAAGAAAAGCGCCGGGTACGATTGCGTAACGAACGAAGGGTGGATTCAATCCACCCCCGATAATTACTCATAACGTATATACGTTCTTGATTGCCGTTACGTTATATCCATAAAACACGAAAAACGACGACGTCAGATTTTTCTTTGCAAAGTTAGAGTGGAGCAACTCTTGTTGATAGAATATAACGAAAAAAAACACAATGTAGCTAAAATAAAAATCAACGAAGCTAGTAATAACGGATGTTCAAATACGATTATTTCATAATCGTAATTATTTTTGGATAATCAATGATAAACGAGAAATTAAATTTGCTCAATATTACGGTCATGCGCATATATATATTTATTTATCGTACCAGGCGCACATCCCCCTTAACGAACATTAACTACCCTTTGTCTTCGCCGTTTAGGAAACAGCAAGAGAGTCGCCGAGAGAACGAAAGCAGCATGGAGAAGGGGTGGAAAAAGGAACGAGTGGCCGTTTTAACCCCTTTTCCTCGAGAGGCATAAATAATGATCGTCGCTAATTTGGCTCGCTCGGGCAACAGCAGCAGCCCTTGGTCGCGGCGGCGAACGTAAACCGCGCAATTATAATGCCGCCACATTAGAATTTATTCCAGACCCTGGGCCACCACCGACGTTCCTGCTTGCTCTTCCTTTGCAACCTTTTTCTAAAGCTTACGTTCCTTAATCCGTTTGATATATTTTTTTTCGCCCCGAAACCAACGATGGTATCGGCGTACGCGAGCTCACGGATTTTCCGTCGTCTCGTCCGACTTAAGCGCTTTAATTAAGTCAACACGAGTAGGATTCGCGTATCGTAAGGTGTCATTGGACATATTTTCAACCCTCCTCCCACTATCTTGGCAGCACAAAAAAAACATTCCGTCGCTATTCCCGGTTGTTACTTCCGGTTGGCTCGGTCAAATTTTGTGAAAATTTTCTATCCGTAATGAAAAAAAAAACGTCGTTTTTTTCCATTGTTATTTTTTGGATCAGTTTTTTACCATGAAATGTTCCAAATCTCACCTGGTCCTTCTCTTAAACTCCGTATATACATGAGACAAGAAAATTCCATGCTCGACCTCCCGGAAATTCGAAGAAACACATGGCCCCATTTTCGTGCATCGTCACATCTGCAACCTCCTCTAAGTCTCGTTTATACGAGAACAATCTCTATAGGAAAAAAACCAACGCGTATATACGTTCGAACGCAATATTTCAAAACGTAACGGATAATATATACTTGTGTGTGGGTATGTATAAGCGATACATATTCGTGAGATCTCATTTTTAGAATTTTTCAGATATATTTATTATTTAAGTTGCTGAAGTGGGACCGAATGGCCCATATATATATGTAGAGAAAGAGGGGGGGAGACGGTAAGGATACATAGCTGGCGCACAACGGTTGTAAAACTTTGTTTGCTACCGGTAGAAGTTTACAACCCTTTATATGCTCTCTCGCTATCAGTCTCTTGTGCCTCGAAAAGAAAAATCTCCAGTTCCCTTTTTGTTGCTCTTCGCGTTTCATGTTCGTTGTTTTTTATAGCCCTACGGTATGGAATAACTCCGCTGGATTTCGTGTAAATATTTATGATTAATTGCCCGGCTCCGAGAAAGCGGGGGAACCGAGACGATTTTGAAATAAGAAAGAGACAAAAAAATCCACTCGACAGAGTCAATATCAAAACTTGACAATACAATATTGATCAGCCACCTGTTTCGTATAACAACGTATTTTTATCCAATTAACAAAAATCTAACGTTCTAAAACAATGTACAAAAAATAACAGCAAAAATTACTCGAATAAAAAAGAATTATACGAATCGAGAAAAACAAGAAACTATTTGTTTTCAAAATTATTCTGACTTTTGATAGTTCATATTTTTCATAAACATGCTCCTCCTATAATTTAAATCCATCGAAAACAATCTTACGAGTGTGAAGTCACGATGATTCACAAGTGGTGATAATTTCTCCGAAGCCCTCTCCATTACGCTACACGCGACTATTAAAGCTTCGCTCTCCGATATCTGAATATTATACACCTCGATGATACGGTACATGCGGCGCATCGATAAGTGAGAGCATAGACCTTTCGGCAAATGGTGTGTTTCGACGGAACAAGTAATTGGATGCCCGGTGCCGAGAGATTTGCGATATTTCTAGTGTGTAATGTGCGGCAATGCGAGCAAACGTTAAATCAAATTCAATTCGAGCTCACGCACAAATTTATACATATACACGCGTATAGATATAAATACATCCAAATCCACACACACACACACCCACACACACACCTATGTATATATGGGTGAATCCATATACATACGAACATATATAAGTTAGCACGTTATATGCCACAATTCTATGTAGCATTACAGCTAATACGTTGCAGAGAGCGTGGGCGCCTGACTGCCCCGGCATGGAGTGGCACCTGACAAACTCATTCGTCGGACAAATTGAATCATTCGCCGTTCAATTGCTTCATACGGATATACGCGTCGAATCTGCTATCCGCTATTTGCCACCCCTACCCCATTTCGCCCGGTTACACGTTTTCATCCCCTCCTCATCAACCACCAACTGGCCTCGTTGACTCTGGATACTCCGCGTATCCTTTGGTCTATAGATATATACATATCTATATAAACATATATATATGTTCGCAAAATCATAGTGTGAGAAGTGCATGCACTGGCGCCACAGCAACAGAGTAGGATGCATCGAATCTGCAACCCGTGCCACGCAACCCTCTTCTCATACGCACGCACACCTCTTTCCTCGCAATCTCCCTACGCCGTATACAACGTTGCAATACGCATTCCACGTTAAACTTAACGCCTCCGCGACCCCCGATTTTCCGCGTGTCATACCGAAATACACACTCCACGTATGATTATATACATACGTATGTATGGGGAATCCTAGGCTAATTCAACAAGATTGTGAAATTTGTACATTTTTTTTCAAATTCGTATTTTATACAGCTATATGGAAAACATATGATACACAAATTCTTCAATATTTTTGATTATTTCATCTTGAACAATTACTTTCTTGGCCATCGAGTAAGAGAACATGTACGGTGAGGTAAGGGCAGACAA
Source organism: Netelia fuscicornis (assembly GCA_946811545.1). Classification (NCBI taxonomy): domain Eukaryota; kingdom Metazoa; phylum Arthropoda; class Insecta; order Hymenoptera; family Ichneumonidae; genus Netelia; species Netelia fuscicornis. The sequence continues at coordinate 14,012,790 of OX328011.1, read as the reverse complement.
GTACGAGCATTAAAAGGAAAATTTGGAAAATTATGACCCGTGACTATCCGTGTTTCGTTGGTGTAAAAACCTGGATGTCGTTTGACGCGAAGAATATATAGGTTTTTAAAGCCATCGCGTGATCGTCGAGCTCGTTTTCGTCTCGCGAATCGACGCATCACGATCTTTAATCCAGTACCTTCTTTTCCTTCGACGAGTAAAACTAGGTCAGTAGGGCAAGAAATGTCAGAGTAATTAAAACGAATGGCATCGTTCGATCCAAATGTCTCTTATCATCTTACGAGCGTCGTACACGTATGTAAGAAAAAAATGCATACAAGCATCCGCCGTATGTAAATAGTATATTCATCACGTTGCCTCGAGATACTTCGTTGTACTTCGTACACTAGCCCTTCCGTAACGTCACCCATCGAATTTCACTATATTGTGAAGATTCCATGAAACGTAAAATACGAATCGAAGTACCGACAGATATATTGCAACATATTCGTCGAGAATTTATCGAGTACGCGTCTATACGTATCGTCGAGTTGAACGGTAGTGGAGCATGCTTCGAGATCCGTTCAGCTTGAAAATCGAATCGTTCCACCCGTTATAGAGAATGCGCATCGTGGTGGTGCATCGGGCAAAGCGTCACTAGCGTGAGAGCGAGAGATACGAAGTATATGTTGTGAGACGAGCCGATATGTAGGGAGTGAGCGAGAGAGAGGGAGAAATCGTAGTTCGGGTGTGTGACGTGATCACACGGTGTGTGATGTGTGAAATGGAGCACGGTAGCCGGTAATTATATGTATCTTCTATATATCCCCTATCGCTATCTCTCCTTCCTACCTATATATATATATATGTCGCACACGAACACGAGGCTGGTGAGATTTGCTGCACCGTGCTTCTTGCACCCATATGCGTTGCGGTGAAACTATACGTATATATACATATATACTTCGCAACAACAACGGAGTTTGAAACAAGGGGTGGGAGAGTAAGTGAGAGAGAGAGAGAGAGAGAGAGAGAGAGAGAGAATGGGGAAGGTGTCAGTATGTTGGTGAGAACGGTATGGCGATGTTTCGCACATCGAGAAATCAACCCCGATGGACACCACGTGCGTGTGCCGTTACCAATGCACTACGATCATGCACCACCAGCGTTTCTATCGCTATGCCTGTATTTATATGTCTATGGATATTGCATTGGTGCATCATTGTCCACCCAGTGTCGCTCTCGTTGTACATCGCGAGCGTTGTCCGGCAATCGGAGTGACCGTCGACGTTCGACCACCGCGAAATCGACCCCGTGCGAAAGCCCCGGACGCGTCGGTATTCAACGATTCCACACCCCGGTAATCCTTCCACCATCATATAGAATCATCGTACATATATACAGCAAATAGAAAATTTAGAAACAAATTTTGAAAAGCTAAAACTAAGTAATTTCGAAAAAATTCATGCAGAGGGGATGATAATTTAGTGAAGTAAAAATGCATTTTTAAAAGATCGATGCCTTTTGAAAATCGTTAAATTGAATTAAGCTTAAGATTAATTAGCTAAAGTTCATTTTTGTATCGATTATTTTGTCGTCGTTAGCGCATTTACGATGGACCTGAACGAGGAAACAGAAACATGGACCACGTGTTTCCAGGCAGAATGATTGTCAAATGTTGAATGTATTGCAATAATATGGGTATGTATGTAAGCGAAGAGCGCGGAGGGATGATGTGACTGCATGGCGCCGGCTGCAACCAAGCACACATTGTCGTCCCACACTTCTCTCCCTCCTATCTCTTTCTCTCTTGCCACCAAGCGAGCCACGTCTATTGCACAAATCACACGCATTATTGACTGCTATTGTATCTCTGCCGCGTCGACGAGCTTGTTCGCTTTGTCTCGTGCCACGTGCGCGAAAATTGAACGCACGGACATCACCACCCACACACACATAAACAACCCTCGTATGCGATCGTGGAATTATTATTCACGTATTTTGGCATACTTATCGACTATCGACACACCCTCGCTCTATCTTCGCTATATATCGTTTCCCGAAATTCCTCCGACGTCAGATTTATACGTGACATTTTCTATCGTCTCGTCGTGTTACAAAGATTTGTATGTCGAGTTCGTTTCTAAGATTTGAAACGATGAAAAAGTACATGCAAGTTGCTTCTAGCGTTTCCAGTTGAAAAGAAGCAACATTAAAATTCGTCCATATTATTAAAATCGTTTCGTCGAAAACTCGTGAGAAATCGAGTGACTCGCTCGATAAGTTTCGAAACGATATCCATGCACTCGAGAAGTATTACGAGCTTCCAAGGCACACTTGAGATACGAACCGACTTCGAGAGTCCTCGGGTCCATATACTCGCGCAAACTGGTAAATATGTTAACTATCGCCCTGTTAAAGTCCTATGTCGCTATTGGAACGTCTCGTCCGCCGAATGTGTATAAGACAAAACGTGTGTCGAAGCAAAGCCCCTCGACACAGCGTCGCAGACGTGAATATCCCGAAAGAGCGTTTCGACGATGATGACGACGTAGACAAGACGCCGCAGGAGGAGTCTGGCAAATTGGGATTAGGGGCTTTGCCTGAAAACACCAAGGCTACTGGGGCACTAGACCATCCTTGTCTCCTTGTCTCTGGACCACCCCGAACTACCCCGTTACGCGTTGAAACATTCGTGAGACTAGACAGGAATACGACTGACGAAAATTAAGAAATATTATTTTCTTATCCCGAAATTAATAACGATTTTTTAAATTTGAATTTCAATTCGATAATCAATTATTAATTATGTTCGTACTGAACGCAAGTGTGTTGGAAAATCAGTGGGAAACGACTCGATGGGAATCTTTCACGTCACCTTAATACCAATGTCAAGTGGAATCTCCGCCGTGACCTGGGACAAACAGACGTCTCTCGAGAATTTTACTGACGGATATCAGACTCTGGTATTTCAAGTGGTTTCTATCCCCCCCCCCCCCCCCCCCCCCCCCCGATACGTGCATTCGTGTTTACAGTAGCCAAGATCTTTTGTATATACACGATGTTTTCCTTATGTTTACGGTAGTCTGGAGGAGTGAGACGACACAGTGGTGTTTATTTAGGAAACTTACGGGATAGAATAATATACTACGAGTGCCCGGAAACTGCGTCTGTGTCAAAGGTTTAGTCAGTATTGTTTGTTAAATACGTAATAATTTTCCAATCTGCCTACCATCAAATTCTGCTATTCTCCATGGTCTTGTAATTCAAATTTATAAATATAATAGTCAAAACCATAAAAATTAATTATTCCAATTTGTAAACCCAAAATTAGAAATACAGTCAAACCTGGATGAGCGAGAACTGGATAAGCGAAAAAACTACAAGTGAGAGTAATTGCCAGGTCCTGTCATTTAAGCCCTCGAAAACCTCTATGTAAACCTGACACGTGCCCTATACCTCTATAAACGAGAATCGAGCATATTTACTATCTGTTACAATGTGCTCGGCATGAGTAGGCTGAGGCAAGAGGCTGTAAATGCACTGGAGACGCTCCATCGGTTTTTTGAATTTTCGGTGGTTGTTGATAAAAGAATTTTCGATAAAATTTATGAAATTGAAAAACACGTACAAAATACGAAAACAGAAATGCAAAAAAAAATTAACGGATTTCTTTAAGTATCAGTAGTATACTTATTAATAATCAGTATAACAATATATATGTAATTGTTTTGTTTTTATGAAGAAGTATATCTGCCAAATTCATATGAAAAATGTATAGGTATACTACATATCTATCACTGTTCTTTGTATTTGTGTACACCTGTGTAAGCGAGGAAACCCGCTCCTGCACCTCTATAAGCGAGAAACTCGGTTAAGTGAAAAACCTCCATAAGCAAGAAAAAGATTCCGGCCCCTTGAACTCTCGCGACTGTACATGTTTCAAAAAACTTAAATAATATACAAAAACTTATGAAAACTCTACCAACAGCTTCAAAATTTGCTCTATTATCAAAATCCCCCTACGCGAAGAGGTTAATCATTATAAACTTTCGTTGAATTTAATGATTATTTATTCGTACGAGGGACGAACGAGGCAAAATTATATACGACGAAAGCCCGGAAGCGGTCTAGCCAGAAGGTTTCCCCGACGTACGATTATTATTATTTTTTTGACGTCTCCGCATCAGCATAAAGTCCACGCTTCCGTTGTGGAAATTCATGGATATAGATATATGTATATGTAGGGTCTTGTGCCAGATATTATATACATGTACGTAGCCAACCCGTTTTGTCCCGATTCGCACTAAACTGTATCCTGTAATTCGTAGGGATTATAGACCGCCGAGAGCTAGCCGAAAAATTCTGTTCTCTCTCCCTCCCACTCTCTCCTTCCCTCTTTTCCTCTTGCTCCCTCTTCCCCTAATAAACTAAATACAGCATCGGAAATGACCACACCGAGTATTATTTATACTCTGCGTATGAGCGTCGAGCGGTTTTAATGCGCGCCGGTCTATGTATGTAATGTATATATACATATATAGACTGCGAGTTTATACAACGCAATAACGTTATTAGGTGGCTGGCATCCGGTATAAATTTCGCCACCACCATGCACCATCACCACACACATATACACAATCTTCTATATAGCTGCTAGATTCACTCTCTTTCTTTCTCTCTCTCTCCCTCTCTCTGCCAGTCTGGCAACCTGTATCTCTCCACCCGCCTACAGAAACCATCCCCACCTCGTAATTCTGAATGCGTGCATGCTGCCACCAGTTTCAATGCATACTGTAGTACAGGGGGTTGCAAAATTGGCAAATGAATACTTATCGTAATAACACTTTTCTTTTGACAAAAGTGAAAAATCGATTTGTTTATTGCATAATTAGTACACAGTATTCATTAATGAGAAAAATTTATAGACGGTAAGTGAATAATAATTAAACGGATAAATAATTATTAAGGTTAGTAATATTTCAGTGAATTAATACTTGAGGTAATGATCCGATAAATGAAGAAATGAGAAACAATTTTTCGCATATAATTTTTCAGATTCGATCAGATTCGATAAATTTAGATAAATTTTATTCATCTTTTGAGTAGTCTTGTATAACGGGATATTGTGTGCAATATCTGTATTAACATAGAGCGTTCCGAGTTTATATCCGCGGGTCAACGCGACTGCGCCCCGAGTCCTTGATAATAATTGTTCGCGTTCCCATATAAAATATATACATGTTCGAGGACCGAAGGGTCGTACCGACCGCTGGCAACGTATCCATGTAAATAAAGGAGACCCACCCTCTCGCCGCACATTCTGGTTTTGCCTCGTTAATGAATATGATTCGGTAGGCCCTTTGCACAAAAAAAAAACGACAAAAATTTACCACCATAGATCTGTAACGAACGAGAGATTCGCAAAAGGGATAAGATAAAAATAAAAACTGACAGTAACGAATACCAAAAGTGAATATTGTATTACAAAAATAATTATTGATATATAATAATAAATTACATTATATTATATATAACAATAAAAATAAATTATTTCTTTCTAATTATTTTAGGAATGTAAAATTCTACTTATTTTTCTAATTCTCCAATTCTAATTCTACACCATATTGTACAATTTCCGAAAAAAAGAATGTGCCGTCATCGTCTTTTCATATAATTTCGAGTTGCATGTTACGAAACACCCTCCATCGAAAATGTTCAACATATACGTGTAAGCACAGTCATGCGTTACGTGCAGGTGTGCGTTAACAGTCAGTCGAACGCCGGCACACGGTGCATCGCACAGCTATATTCACATCACTGGCTGACTGAACGACTGTCGCGTATCCCGGACCATCAGATATCATCCATACAGGGGGCGAATATATGCATTGGCTCCATATTGCCGCGAGTATATATTGCAACAGTCGTCGTTGCAGCGAACATACTGCGAATTATTGATAATCGCATCAATATTCGAGCGATTGTCAGTCGTTCTCGTGCACCAGCCTGGACTGGTGACGCCCTCCCTTTCGCCCTCGCTCGATAATTTATGCATGAATTACAACAAGTGTATCGATGCAATGCCGTGACACACCGGTATAGGTGATGTGTAAATGCAGTCGCCACGTGTGTGAACTTGACGCCCCCTACTGGCGATTTATAACGATAATAAGTAATAATCTATAACGCGTCTCGCCGTAGGAGTCATCGAGCGGAGAATAATACTCCAGTGTCGAGTTGACGAGACGATTCGTTGAAATATACATCGTTGAAAGGGTTCGATATTTGTTTTTGTTCAAAAAGTCTTTATAGAAGGATTGAGAAATTGTAAAGTTTCGTAAAATGAAAATAACATATTTTTATTCATGTTTCTTCTTCTAATTTGTCGGTCAAAAGACGAACCGTGAAAATTCAGTTTTTCAAATTTTCAGACAATAAATTGAAAAAAAGGAATCGTTTTTTAGGCATTCCTTAAATAACAATCCCACAACTGGATTATCAACTAAAGTCATCGATAAGTTAATGGCGAAATAGAGAATGCGATTTTCATGAGTTAATTAAATAAATTCTAGTCGAAATGACAACGCGCAATAAATAATAGTTATTTATAAATATCGAATTAACAACTCGATTGTAAATTTATGACATACAATACTTACTTATTTATAAAATGAGCATACATAACAAAAATCGAATATTTCAACTCCGAATAAAGTTATGAATTAATTAATACTAATTAACTACACACGACGAAAGGAAGAGGACAAATCATAAATCGACAATAGCGAGTGTCTTCCGAAGCATCAATCTGACGAGATCATTATTTCGATCTCGAGAATAGGATTCGTTCGCTCTCTTTGCTCACTTCACTTCCCCTTTTACACTTACACGCGACATGTATACATAATACGGCGATATACAACACATACATAAAAAAAAATCGTTCGTATCACGAAGTCGGCAGGTCGCCGGAGGTCGCGGGCCTGGGTGAACCATCTCTTTTATTCCACCGTCGAAGTCAAGAGAGAGAGAGAGAGCGATAGGGGATGAAGAAGAGCAGCACGATTTCGAGAGTCTTGCTGTACATATACATGTATATTTTATATAATACGAGCTCCCATACTCGGTACATCGAGGATAGGCTTTTCTTCGTCGTCCGGGCAAGTGCAATCAGTCGTTATTGAGAGATGGTTGATGAGAGAGGGGTATAGCAAATGAGAGCAACAGAGAGAAGAAAGAGTGGGTAAAAGCGAGAGCGAAGTAGCGAGAGGAAAAAAAGAAATCGAGGGTTTGGGTCATGTGGCTCTTCACCGCTGGTAAAGGCCAGCACGAGACTCAGCCGGGCGACATCGGGAAATATATAAGAGAGAAAACACGGAGGAAGTTTGGCGCAAACGATGAGTGAGGTAAGGGTTTCGCGATACACTTCTATTGAAACATTGCTTCATTATGTCCGTGTTGAATGCGTCAACGCTCATACCGACCGCGGCTTATAAGGTAAATTTTAATGAACCGGGCTGTGTATACGCCTAGTGTCGGTAGAGAGGGGAAGGGGGAGGGAGAGGGAGAGCGAGAGAGGGAAGAAGAGAGGGAAAAAGGAACCGAGTACCACGAGGGTAGAAGAGAAAAACGGGAGAATGTGTCAGTATCAAGCGTTCGCGAATTGAGCGACACGAGGCCTCATCGAGCGCGTTGACTCTGGCGACCTGAGCGCGTGTAGCGTTAAATACGTCATTAGTCAGGATTGCGCAACGGGGTTGCTGGGCAGGAGGGGGAAACCTTTGGCCTCTTCCCCCATCCTCTTGGTTCTACTCACACCCCCATTCTCCAGCTTTTTATTTGTGTTTATTAATTCAGCCATAGGATTGAACGTATCATTTATATGTACGCGTATTTACGAAACGCGGACCACGATGAATTAGTAATGCACTCTGGCGCGATTCAACGGTTCTCGGGTAGTGGGAATGTGTATTTTCGAATGTCGAGGATATACAATTTTTTTTTCTTTCGCCTCTCATAGTTACTTCAACGAAGCGCCTCGTGTCACGGGGATATTATCGCCGCGTGCTTATACGTATAAATACATATCTATAGAGCGTTCCGTGTCGATTATCGAATCCTCTATAAATTTTAAGAATTGGGGATAATTGTTCGTTTAAATCTTAAATGTAACTACGAATGTTAATTTCAATTTTATTCTAGGAATTCACTGATCTTCGTTATTCTATTTAAAAGCGTAATGTTTTTAAACTCTTGAAAAAAGGGAACGTTTTTTGAACAAAATCAGAGTTTGGTCAAATTGACGTGGAACGACCCATATATAGACGTATAAACTAAACTGCGGGCTCAACCCCCGTCGCGTGTTGCATCGCGTGTGTCCCTCCGCGGGGGTGTAAACATCTCCACCCAGCTCATTCACGGTGTATTTCAACGTTCACAGATATATGCATACGGTAAACTCCACCTTTCGTCTAATTGGAGACGCAGTGACTAATTTCTCTTACAGAAGAGCTCCAAAAATCTTGATAAGTTATACAGGTCCTACGTATTATCCGCGCGAATGAAAGAAAGGGCGACACGTGAGAACGATGTTTTTTCAATCTTTATGAAAAGTTATCAACCGCGAAACGACGAATACGTTCGAGTTCTCGATTTTTGTTTTCAACCTCGTAACGTAAACATACAAATTACAACTTACTCGAATTAAAAACATGCTTTATAATTTTTTCATTTTCAAACGTGTATGAGAAAACGATTCATGTCGGATAGTCGCTTACTTGTTTTTTTTTGTCCCGCGAATATTTAATAGAATTTCGTATAATTCATCGTGTAATTTATTCGAAACGATGCGTTCGACGTGAACCAATCGGCCTGTCGTTGACGACACGTTGGCCCTTTTACCGAGTGCGTGAACTATGTGTACGAGAGAATGCACGGTCCATGGAGAACGTACGACACGTAGGTAGAAGGGACTTTCGCGTACTTTCCCGCGAATTTAACGCGAATAAATCAAAAGTGTGAAGTGTCAACGGTGCCGGGATATTTCGGCATATTTATGACGGCAATTCAATGATACACATTCCCGGTCGCGTTAATAGTCAATATTTCCATCAGAAGCATACCTACAATTCACCGCCCACGCCCAACAGCATCAGGGTCCCGTGGAAAGCATCGCCGTTTGCGCGAGTACCAGTGAGAACGAGGCTACGTGTGGACAACGCTCGAAACGTTATTCGGGGACGTTTCGCTCGTGTATGAAGGTTCGTCGGGGTATAGTTTGAACGCTACGAATGAACGAAACGCTATGCGCCACGTCGTTGCAGCCCAACGGGTACTTTATGAGAATTGGGGGAGGGGGTAGTGGCGCAGAGGGACGAGGAGGTATTTGACAGCGCGGCCGACCAGTTGTTGCTATTTATTCGCGCATTACATTACTCTGTTACCGAGTCGAGTGTGTCAGCGGCTAATTTGCATTATAAGTGCGCATACACACCCGCCACCCCTTTCGAACCCTTCCCGTACGAGTTACCTTCCATCCCTCTCTCTCTCTCTCTCTCTCTATTTCTGTGTATGGGTGTGTATGTGTGCGTGTAGCTTTCCGTCTCTCTCTTATTCTCTCTATGTACCAGCGATGTTATCATCGCTCGCTGATACGTCATGGCGCCCCGTTGACGAATCGTGCCGATCCGACGAATCGCCATGTCGCGACTTGCTGATACGTACATGCTAGTCTCGACGACTAATTCCCCAAAATTCCACCTTCATTCTCTCTTCATGATCGAGGAAGGGGGAGTCTGTTAACAGTTTAGAATGTCAACACGTATCATCCAATTTCTCATTGAATCGTGTGAATCGCATCGATGGTTCAAGGGATATTTGATTCAATCGTCATTTGGACAATTTTACAGGAAATCGATTTAAAATTTTATTCTTTGGAAATAATTGTTTTTATTTTTTTGAGAAATGTTTTAATAGAACTGAGCTAGACCTGATAAATCAAAAAATAAAAACTTTGATTTTCGTAAGAAATAAATCTTTAAATTGCTCCCCTGGAAAAATTATCCAAATGGCGATTGAATCAAATACCCTTTTAACCGTTGGTGTTATAACGCGAGGCTGTTATGTGAAGAGTCAACTGACGATTTCCCCTGAAACTCTGCCGGAATTAGTTACACGTTTATACCATAGACAGACACGAGACTTTATTCCTCCAATGAAAAATTGAAGATTGCGAGTTTCTAGAATATTTACGCTGCCGCAGCTGACACGAATTGAATTGATAAAAGAGTATCTCGAATATTTGTATTAATTGTTTGTGTTCACGAAAGAGCGCGACTAAATCTTGCAATGATCGCTTCAATTCGCAATCAAGATTTTTCCACCACCGGTGCGAAACTATAGAAACTCGCGCAATGTCCCGAGCGTTGGAGCTTCCGCAGAATCTGCGAACTCTCGAATGTGTAGGCACGAATGCTCGTGTCATTGAGGTCGTATGGTACCGGGACTCGTTATAATTACTACTAAATAATTTGAACAGCGACAAGTGGCGCACTCGGTGCGGTCCAGCCGCCGGTAAGCGCGACAGATGCAAATTCTACACACGTTATCCTCCACGTGTTTCCTCCACTTCTCTATGAATTTCCCACGAGTGTCTGACCTCTGTGGTTCGCGTACCGACGCGCACACACACACACGCATATACACACTTGCACACATACAACGAGTCTCTTCCCATCGTTTCTAAGTGGAAATTTCATTAAAACATGCGTCAAACTTCTTGGACTAATGCGAATTTATCGCGAATTTAATTTTAATACGTAACGCAATTATTCAATTATCGTTACATCATTTACGTTTATTACGATCGTTGAATTTGTATTTGCCTGAAGAAATGTAAATTCGTATCAACGATGCGTAATTACGTGTAAGCGTAATTTGACGTAGCGATTTATCAATCCCGACGTGGAGCGTCGACGAAAGAATTTAATAAACAAAAAAGAAATAAAAGAAAGTTGAAAAAAAACGAATCATACTCAAGCATTCGCGAGACACGTGTATAACCAAGGTCATAGAAACATCGAGACTGAAAGCGATAATACGATTTCGCGAACGCTAATTACCGAGCTCGGTGAAAATTTCAATCCTGCAACGTCGATCAAGGGATGAAAAAAAAGCGATCCTCGCGCATCCCTCTTCATCGCTATTCGTTCCTTCAGAAACGTGAATTATAACGAATTACACAGCGTGTATACACGAATGCGTAGCTCCTGATTGCGAAATCGCGAAGAAAAACAAAAAAATAATCGCAAATATAAACGAGCAGAGAATTTATCGCGACCGATGCAATTGCCCGAAATAAAATATACATAAATATAAACTTGAACAGCCGCGTTTGACGGAATATCGTCCGGGTCAGATTTTTCGCGATCGTTTCAGCTACATACCGTAAGTCCCGAAAATATTTTCCCTACGAACGTTTCTGTCGTACGAGTGCGACTCTCGGCAACCGTCGAAATAATTCATTTGAAGATGCGAACCAGGGCGCGGGTCCGTCGATAGCAGACGCGACCGGCTATAGCCCACTCTAGCGACGACGCGTGTAAAACAACACGCGTGTCTCCCCGGTCCATCCAACCCCTCGGTACTTCTGTCAGACGCGTATATGTATGTATTTTATAACGTACGCGAGGTTACCATACGTGCTATCACAATATTTCGGTAGAGAACTTGAACATCGTTAACCCTCTCTCGTTCCTGTGACGGCGTGGCGAGAGCCCATCATCGTTCTCTCGCATACACTCGCGAGACTCCTCTCCACCACTATGAGCCAACTCCTGCCCTCCTCCCCCTCCCCGTGACACCATCCTCTCACGCACGCTATGCTCCTCGTCGTCGCACTCGTACTTCCTCTTCACAAATTTCCTATGCCTGCATACTTCCCGCTTGTGCTACCGATGCACGTACACGACAAACGCGTACACGTGTATTTACTTGTGTACGTGAGTATGTCGGTGTGACGGGGAGAGAGGTGAAAAGGGAGGGCAGTGGCAACGAGCGAACGAGAGTCGAGCCCTGGGACCCTCTCGACACCCTTCGTCGCATTTCTATATCCATATCTTTCTCCCTTCCACTCTCTCGTTCGCAAAATTCACGCGCTCTTTCACTTCCTCCCGATAGTGTGCAGCACGCATCGTGGCAAGTGACACCGAACAAATCTGCGCTCGCGCCATTGCCCTTCCCCTCTGCCCCCCCCCCCCCCCCCTCCACCCGGGGTCGAGTATGTAGCCAGATTGTTACGTGGACGAGGAAACTTTCGGTCGTGACGCGTATCGAGACGATGATAAACAACCAATTGTCCATGTTATAATAGAACGATGGAATAATTTGTTTGATAAATTTGAAAACGATGATTGAAAAATAATTACAATAATTTTGAAACAACTTATAGAAGATTGGTGAAGGGAGGACGCGCGAACATCCGGCCTAATTCAATAAATCCGATTGTGAGCTGAAGAAGGGGTCAGATGCAGCTGCGACGCGGTGAAAGACAAGACAGAACGACGGAGGATCAGTCCAGTACGAAGCTTGTTCGTATCGTTTCCCACTCGCTCATCACCCACTTTTTGTCTCATTGTACGAATGGACCACACCGCGACGCAAAGCCGCGCGATATCTTACGAGGAATAGTAGATTTACAGGGAACTTCATAAAAGTGCCGCTTGTTCTCGGGGATATCTCTCGTCCTGCTCGAACGGGAGACGAGCGAGCGAGCACGAGAGATCTCGGTGGTGATTTATCGCTCGTATGAGACATTCGTACAATTACTGGCTTTCTCGACACTCGCGACGACAACCCATTCTCGCCCTTCCTCCTCTCGTTGTCTCGACAATCGTCGGAGGAAATAATATTTTATATTTTCGCAATAAAGAAGAACGATCGATTTATTTTTATTTTATTTGTTTTTTTTTATCAGTGGCAATGCCCTCGATTCTTTTTTTCGTTGATAATTGCTCATTGTTCGTAATATTTCAGCACTACTGTGTTTTTTTTTATAACATTTTTCTGTTTGATGGAAAATACTGAAATAATTTTTTTGATACAAAAACTATTAAATCAACATTAATTAATCTTTTTAATATAAAAAGAATTTTTTTTTTAGATCGTTAGAAGATGAGTCGATCCGAGGCGAGAATAAAAACAAATTGTGAAATTATGGATAATCGACGAACCTCGGTGTAATCAGAAAAATGTTATACGCGTGACTGATTACTCGTCAATGACCGTGCGTCGTATACCTCGGAGCGATCCTATTTTTCCTTACGAGCGCGAGAAAATCCTTTTTCCTCGGACGAGCGGTCACTCTCGGCTCCGTAAAGACATCAGTGAGAGATATAGCGCGACTAGAGTCCAGGGCTCTAGTCGCGAAAAAGAGAGGCGCGGCGAGCAAGCTCTTCCAGTTTCCGTCTCGCTCGCAACCAACTCGCATCAATTTAAGTTTTTTCTATATAAGCGCGAGAGTTGCGCGGGCGCGAGCTCGCTTGTACACACACCAAGATCCGTGCGCGCGTCCATGCGCTGTGTGTGTGTGTGTGTGTGTGTGTATGAGTAAAAAACGGAGCATGATCTTACGATTGTGCGGGCACAAAGCGCCGACGTGCCACTGAAAACGCTGCGCAAACCACGGCACTCTCTTTTTCTCGTTTTCTCTCTCTCTCTCTGTCTCCCTCGCTGCCTTTTTCTTTCTCGCACATCGGATCATCCGACTCATCAACGCTCTCTCTCTCTCTCTCTTCCTCTTTCTCTCTCAGTCATCCTCTTTCAATCTCTCTCACTCTTCAGGCTTCCCGCCATTTTCTCTCACTCCCTCCGCGTCCCTCCGTGACGTTTGATGTTTCACGTTTGCGCCGGTCCCTCTGGTTTCTTTCATTCCACCGGCAAAAAGGGCATTATAGACCGTAAATGCTGGTACCAGATGCTGAATTCGTCGTCGGCGATGCGCGTACGACACACTCGACGTACAACCCTATATGTATGAGTGTACTTCGTATCGGCTGTGTGTACACTAAAATTGACGAACAACTCGACGACACGTCGAATATGGAAAATTTCATATCGTCTTTATTATCTAAAATACAATTTTTATTATGATAAAACAAATTTAGATAAGATAAAACAAAATTGATAAAATAAAACAAAATTGATATAATAAAACAAAATTGATAAAATAATTTAGAATGTTCTAGATTTCCATTAATTCATTTACGATCAATTTTATTTACATGATTTTATTTCAATTGATAAGGAAATATTAATAGCGAGGAAAAACAAAACAGAAATTCTTCAAAAGTCTCGATTTGCTTTTTAAACTTCGATCAACGATAGTTAAACTAAATTATAACTAATACGCTCATCTACGTACACGATAAATCCCTCAGATTGATCTGAGCAGGAAGTCTAAGCGTGCTGAATTGAGTGCGCACGTAGTGTTTTTATACGTATATGCCTCTAGGTGAATCTCTCCAAGCATGGAAAACGCGTGTACGGATAAAAAAGAACCGAGTACAAGAAATAAGTATGAAGAAAAAAGAAGAAAATTGTAAAGCGCCTCGGCAATAAGTCACTTCCGTTTTACGAATGCGAGACACTTAAACGAGAGATAGGAAGAGATCGGACACGATCGTTTCGCCAACGGAGCTATAAGTCATTGCAAAAGTAGAAAATACATGCGCCCGTTTATAGAGTAACGATCCCACGATCGGAACATTGAAGAGTACTTTTCCACGGTTTATGCCCGTCGTACCGAACGACGTCGACGCCGACTTTTCACGAACGCAAGAAACACCGTTAATTTACGAATAAGCTCGCGAGTAAATAAATACGTACGTATACGTATATACAGATACGCGGATATATAGTTTATGTTGTTACAGCGTGGAAGCAAAACGTTGAATATTCACGTAAATGCAGAATATCCGTGGCTATCTTCGGGTCATAACATAGTGCACCAATGCGCAAATAATGACACGAAGAGAGCGTCGAATAAAGCCATCTTACCGTCGTTTCCAGTCTTATTCGTACCGCATTGAAACATTCTACCGGCTGTGTATATATATACATAACCGATGGAAGAAAGAGATGGAATGAAAGACCGACGAGAACTTAATTACTCGACCCTTTCCACACACGCGATCTTACTCATCAGTCCGGAAACTACCGAGTTACATCTATATATATATATATATATATATATATATATATTTTTATGTATAAGTACGTATGACGTGCATAGGGCACATGTCTGGCTCGCTTTCTCCCTCAATTTCTTCCCCTCCTTTCTTCCATGGTTATGGTAAAATGAGATAAAAAATGGAGAGATGGATCGTCGGGGAGTTAAGGAGAGAAAGGGAAGACGTAGTCGAGCTGCCTGTTTCGCGGAATCGTTGGAGATCAAAGGTCGAAAACGTTCGACCACGAGATAATTATCATTGTGAAAAAAGTCGGGGAATAATTGGATTTTGTTATCGATGAATATTTAGTGATATTTAGTTATTTTCATTAGATTTTAATTTATTTAGCGGAGTTTTTTTTTAGAAAATCTTGTGAATTGTCGTTCGTAATTCGGTGGTTATAAAACGAGAAATAAAAATCGAGAGTTCGAACGGTGTGCAAAATAATTCATATATCACGAGAAGATGAAGAGGACGCCAGTCTTATATATGTGGGCTGTAGATTGTGGTTTATTATAGCGGAATTTCAGGTCAATTGCTAAATTGATCGACAATTTTCATTCCAGGAATTGAAATCTTTATCTCGAGCTTGTATTCGCTTGAGTCGAGAGCGCACACGTACGCGCGGACGTACCAACACTCACGCACGGTTGGCTGAGACTCTGGGGTCGTTACTCGAAAGTGCGAGATCCGAGACAGCATCGTAAAAACGCCGGCAATTATCGGCGTCTGCTATTTTATTACGACTCTCCGTTTGTCGGCCCTCGGAGCTGACGCTCTTGCCAGAATTTCTTCTTGTTCTCCTTTCTTTCTCACTCTCTTTCTTGTTCCCTCTCTTTTTTCGCTCTCTATCGTGTTCGACACACACTGCACTCTTTTCTCGACACAGTCTACTCGTTCGTATATCGACATCCTGTTATCTAACAAAGTTATCAAATTGCTGGCTTTTGAGGATATCTCGTTTGATAATTTACCCCCCCCCCCCCCCCCCCCCCCCATCGTGTTCGCTCGTCCTACCAATCTCGTCTCAGTCGCTAATTGTAGGGTGAGCGATGATTGGTGGCAATGAAGATGGTGAGGAAATGATTTTCGTCGATTGCGTCGTAAAAACGAAATTCGGTCGTAACGGAAAGAGTCTTTGAGAGGGATGTCCTCCTCTCGTTTTTTCTTAGGATTTTTTTTTCACGTTACTTCGTCCAATAAAACATGATTTTTCTTTTTCGAGGGTGACCCGAGCTAGCTAATATTTATCATAATTCAATTATTTTTGGTGTTATTTATTCTTCAATGTCGTTAATTTATACAAAGGGATGAATTTTTGTGAATGGAATTTAAAAAAAGAGGAGTGCCATTTTAAAGTAACGACGCCCGGCAATTTTTGTTTGACAAAAGTTGAAGCGTCGTATGTCAGAACGGACAACGACCTAACTGTGCCTTCGGTTCAGTGTGTCGTCTCGCAACGTGTGCAATCGGTCTTGGTCAGAGAATCGCGAGGGTTAGCGTTGAGCATAGAAGGCGAATAAACCGCGACTAGTCGTCCCTCTCTTGCCACGGGCAAATTAGAGGCTGTCAGTTTCGAATTCGGGGGCGTTTGGCGCACTTTCATACATACACACAACACACAGACACAGACATACGTACTCTTGTACGCAGCAACGTTTGACCACGGAACAGAGAGAACATGGAATAAAATGAAAACGAGAGATGGATAGAGGGATTCGTAAAGTTACCGGGAAATGAACAAATGAAACGAAATGAAATCGTCCTGCACGGTTCGCAATTGAGATGCGAGACGAATATACATATACATGGATATAGAAAAGGGGAAGAGAGAGGGAGAGAGAGAGAGAAAGAGGATGAAGGGAAGCGAAGAAGAGGGATTGTTTGTCGTTTCAGTCCTCCCTTAGTTCTCACTACTCGTTCGTTTCATCACTTTATATATGCATATTCCCATCCAATTGCACCTCCTTATTTGCCTAATTGAGCTCAGCTTCCTCGATAAATTTCGACAAATCGTCGGGCTTTGTCTCGCAAATTTTCAACTTCTCGTCTCAACCCGTGCAAATTTAGTACGCCTGTCACCGTTGATGAAAGCTTGCTTCAGACTAAAAATTACGTATTCGCGATACAGGATGAAATAATTTACCCCAATTTCTATATTCGTACAAATAGAACCGCAACAAATTTGTATCGATCGCATAATAAACGTAAAAATACAACATTCACCGATAATTGTACGCTTTTCCTCGCCTGTCTCTCGAAATTGTATTGAGTACACACGAGATATAACAATGTGTACATATAATCGGGGGGGAAGACTTTCCCCGCTATGTAATACGTGGTCGGGTAGGAACGACGTCGAAACGAGAGAGCAATGGAAGACGTTGGGAGCGATGAAAAAAAAAAACATCTATTTTTGAAGTGGACGAGTGTGGGAGTCGTCTTGTTAAAAGTAGCCCGCCTCATTGCCTCCAATATCTCGTAGTATCGTGCCACTGCCTATATACAGCATTCAATCCACCCTTGCTTCTGGGGCTCGGTGATGGTATCCGTGCAAGGGGTGGTACGTCGAGAACCCAGCATCTCAATAGCCCACTCAAGCCGCTGGTGGCGCGTCATCTTGTTACAAGACTGCAGCACGTAGAATTTTTTTTACAGACACTTCTTCGAGCTCGCGTGTGTCTCGCCTTGCTTGCACGTTGATTCTCCTATATAGAAAAGGTAGGGGTGAAATAGCCTTTTCGAAAAAAGATGCAAGTTTTATTTGAAAAAGTTTCATGATGAATTCTGCGTTTGATAGGAGATAAATATATTTTGCAAGAGTTTAAAATATCCGCGTACTTTATGATAGTTGCCACGATAAGTGTCGACTATGAAAGTTTACGATTTCTGCACGAAACGTGATTTTCCAGCCGGTCCATTTTGCCCCATTTTGCTCTACGATGGGTATTAAAACTATGTGGAGATACTTGAGTATGGAAAGTCAAGATAATCCACTTGGACGATCGGATATATTTTCCATGAATCGTTGGATCGAATAGTCGAGTACCATCGTTGTCGGAAGAAAAGTTACGATAACTAAAAAAAAGGCCATCCTTGGCACTCGAAGTTCTCGTCGTCGTTCTTGCGAACGAGATATAACTCTATCCTTTGGTATACAGGCGATTTAACGAGGCTCCGCTAACCTCCCTCTCTTTCTTTATTTCCCCTCTCCAACGCGGCTTCTCACTCTCTTCAACGATTGAACCACCCCCGCATGACAGATACGCCTCCGGCTACTTATTTCGCATATCAGGTCGAGCGGCGTATAAAATTTCTAGACGCGGAGTATGGGACGGTATTATAGCTGGAAATGGAGAAAGGAGATAGAATGGAAAAGACCGAATGGAGGAAAAGGGAGAAAAGTCACTAGCTGCGTGTGTGTACGTATCTATATATAATCATATATAGATATTTTTGTATATAAATATATACATACACAAGTCATTGGGGAAAAAACAGGCCACGAATAAGCCGCGGCCAACACCTCAAGGCACAAAACCGGCCGGGCAATATAAAAACGTGAAATATAAATCGCACAGGGGCATTTTCTTATCGTATTCTCCTCTGTTTTGCCTCGCGTTCGCCATATGTAAAAACGAATAAAATCGCGAGAGCGGTAAGTTGCGCCGAGGGATCCGGGAACAAGAGAAACAGAGAGAGAGACAGAGAGACAGAGAGTGAGAACACACGACGAAGCATCGCCCTCTGGTAGTCAGAGCCAACCCTCCCCGTGTATATATTGCCCGGGGCTGCTAAACAATCGGCCCCCACGCTCACCCTGTGGTCCGGTGTGTGTCCATATCGCTTCGGTTCACTTTTTCTCCCTTCTATCTTTCTTTCCTTCTCTCCTACCGTCTATTTGCCTCTTGGCTCGTGTGTCCGCGCACACGACGCCAAGCGTATCGGCACTTGAAACTCCCCGCGCATTTCCACTCTCGACTTTTCAAACCCTGGTTTCTCCCCTAAACATTCTGTGTGTGTGTGTTTTTTTCGTCAGTTCGAGATGGTTATTCTTTGCGAATGGCGAGAGAATGAGGAAGGCAACACGCTTATAATACACGTGCCGATCATTGGGGATTTGGACAAAGTCCCGCGAGCCCGCAGGGATTTTCTTTCTTTTTTTTTTGTTTTCAAGTCATCTCTGAAGGATCGCGTATCAGGGAATGTGCGAGATAAAAGATCTTGTAAAATCGACAACGACGACGACGACTCGCAATTGTGAAACATTTTTATTTTACGGTCAATTTTTTTCGATCTCTGTCCCAGATCTGACTTTTTCATGCATTCTTTTGTCAACATTGATATTGTAGATTAATTCATAAATATATATGAATGGATATGTTATTAATTATATAAATGAACAAAGACGTTTCATATATTGCGCCAGTTCGTGGTTAATTTTTATTTTTCGGCCGTTTCGAGTTGCAAGGTAGAAAATTAGGCTGAGAAAATTAGCGTTTCCGAATTGGTTTTTTTAATACAAGCTTAGAGCTTATATCGATCACAAGTTACCTGCCGATCACGAATTCATCGGTCGTTACTCGTTCGCACGAAAAATGAAAGGTAAAAAGTGGAAAAAACGTGAAATTTCACCGTTTTTTCGGATTGCCGCCCATTGATTTCGCACTATTAAAAGAATAACCACCACTTTCGCAATGTGCCAGAAATTTCCGATCAAATAAAACCATTTTTCATTAATTTCTGAGAAAAAGTAACCCCATCCCCGCCTGCGCTACTCGTTTTCCTCTTGGTCTCAAAAATAGCGATTTTCGAAGAATCGCCACTGCCACAAAAATGGAGCTATCTGGATGTTTCTTGGCGGGTGTCGAGTGCTCACGGAGCACTTCAAAAAGTTATTTGTGAAATTTTCTATCCGACGAACGAGAGTGGAGATACAGCTTCGCGAAAAGTCGATTTTTCGAGGTTACGCAAATCCATCAATATTGCGATATACTGTATTCCGATGAGTTTTAATCCCTTCTCGGGCTCTAAGAACCTATGTCGATCGCAAATTTCCCGCACAAGAAGAAATTCGCGGTTTTGTTTCACAATTTTCAGATTTTATCAATCTTAAGTAGGTAAATCGTTATTTCCGGGTTTTAGCGTTTTTCTCCTAGAGTGTTTGAAATATCGGCAAAAATGCCGTCATATTCTTCATCAGCGACAAATTTCCGATTCCGTAACCACCCTACAATGACTTTTTGGACGAAAAAAAATTTGACCCTCGACAGGTGCCGTTGGTCGCATTTAATTTGCGATTTACTTTGCTGACTTTGGGGGTCCGGAGGGGTAATGTTAAGTGGGTAAATCATTTCTTCCATTTTTGTTTGGTGTGTATAAAAGTACAGTTAATTTTCCTTCGACCGCCCACGTGTTGCAGAACCAAATCTGGAGGTTTGAACTTTTCTCAAAAGTTACTGATCTCCCCCCTAATCTCTGGCAACAATAAGTAATAGAGGAGATTATTGATTGCCTTGCGAACAGCTGATCATGGGTATATACTAAGCACAAAAGGGGATGGTTCTTTTGCAAAAATCTTGCATACGTCACGATAACGTAGAAAGAAGTGAAAGATTAGCGGGTTTTCTGACTCGTGATGAAAGTCGCGTCATTCCAAAAATATAATCTTATTTCAAAAACGTATATCATTAAGAACTTACATCCTCGACGTAGACAATAATTAACTGGACCTCGCACCTTTTTTGAATGGACAAAAATATTGCAAACAACGTAAGTATAAATTTAAAAAAATGATCGGAAATTGCCACACCCACGTTGAGTAACAATCAGCGAGGCATAAGCGATTTCGTGGCGTATGGTAGATCCCCGAGTATTGTGCATATGTAATATATACATAACTATTACGCAATATCGTGGCAAAAATTGCATAAAGGGAAAATATGCAATAGACTCTATATTATTCTCTCTTCTCGGTCGCACAGTTCGCCTCTTTCGTTCGCGTTCCCTCTCCACTAACACCAGGTGATTTCGTACCGCGTGTTATATATACGATTGTCTCCAGTTTTCCCGTTCGCCCAGAAATGCCTGCCTTTCATTTCCCGGGGATTGTAACCAGGTTCTCGTCGTTGTCGTCGTCGTCGTCACCGTCGCCACCGCCGCTCCCACCAATCCCGTCCGAGTCGGTGGTGGTATTGCCTGCAGCCTCAACGTTTGAATTGCATTACGTATTATTGCTTATTGTTCGGTACTCGCGAGCGCAAAACAGCCCCTATATGTATATCCCAGGGTGCTGCGAGCTTCGCTACGCTTTCGCTTACTTCGGTACACGATCTCGGCCGGGTCCGACCGTTTTGCCTCCCTCTCGAATCTCCCCAAACCCCATTCGCCAACTTTCGCGGAAACTGGTGTGTCTTCCTCCCCTGCATATTACCGGAGAGGGTGAATTTTACCACCCCCTCCGAGAGCGAACCAGCACCGCGAGGTTTTTCGTTAATTCACGGTACGGTCTCAAATGTATTTACGCGACGTTTGCCAATGCTCAAAAAAAGGCAATATGTTTTCTCCATCGTGAATAACAAGACTCAATCTCCATTCGTTTACGTGCAATGAAATTGATTTGTTTTCTCGATGATAACGTTAACTGCGATAATATATTAATACGGAGTCTGCAATCGCTTCGTTCGTCGGTCGACAATTTTTCACAAAGCGACTTTATCCTTGTTTCCACGAATTTCAATATAAATTCTTTGATAAATATAATAATAACCATGAATTCTATCGATGACAAAATTTATTCGCGAGTCTGTTCTCAATCGTGAATGCGCACGGTTAAAAAAGCGATGCTCGTCGTTACGCGAAAAGTTTCGGCTTCTGCGAATGGTAGATCGGACAAAGGAGGGCGTTACAACTCTCAAGGGGTTAAATGACACGAGGAAATATAATCCTTCGGCCGTACCAATTCGAAAGGGTTGAAGAGACAGATGTGCCGGGTTGGATCGGTGGCTTTCTCCTTACTTCCCCGTTCTCCCTCACGATTTCACTCGGTCGTACAAAAGGTGTGTGGGAGAGAGGAGGGTGGAAGGAAAGAGAAACGGCGGATCGGCTAATCGTGACAAATACTGATCCAGGATTGCCGAATTATAAACTAATGTCTCTCTCACCCTCTCCTGTCGTTGAAACTTTCAACTGAACGAGAGTATATATTACTACCCCGCAAAATTCGGGCCACCTCCAGCCTCCCTAGCTGTTATTTTGAGATAACTTTCACAGTCATTGGCCATCCATTCGTCAATGACAGTCTTCATAGTAAGCAGCTTCGCGTAGAGAGAATGAGAGAGACAACGGTGTAAGTGTTTTTTATGTTTTTCTACGATCCCTTAGGTGGTCGATCGCCGTATCGTTTATTGTCGTTTTCATGTCTCTATTTTGTTACAGTCAGCCACGTGTATATCCTCGAATATCCTCAGGTTGCGAGTTTTATACACAGTGTCTACGTAGCGAAAGCACTTTGCACGGCAAACGGGAACGACGGCCTACACTTTTCTCTCGTTGGGTAATCGGGGCACGATATTCCACCCCCTTTTCAGCCTCACCGACGTAACTCTCCCTTCTCTCCCTCGTTCGTCGACGAATCGCCGGTAATAAAATAGCCCGGGCAGCTCTCGCGTAATTTTCTCGTGAATTATTTTTACTCCGCTCCATATTTTCTTTTTTTTCCTCTTCCACTTCTTCACTCTCACCGTTTCTTCGTTTTTCTCTCTGTCTATCTCGCTCTCTCTCCCTCTCTCACACACACAAATTCTCTCACTCTCTCTCTCTCTCTCGTTTTTTTCCTTCCGTTGGCAATCTTCGAGGATCTTAACGAGTTCGTTCTATTTCTTCCCTCTCGTCCCAACGAGACCGAATGTAGGTATATAGAAAGATACGAAACGATTTCGATGCTGAGAAGCTCGGCGCTTGCACGCTCGCGAAATACAAGAATCGTTTTGCGGATTGACGCGATTTTTTTTCCTCTTTTCTCTTTTTTTTTCATCGTTCATCTCATTCGAGACATTTGTAAACCTGACATTTTCAACGAGAGTAAAATAGCGTGGATTCGCGAACGACTCGAGATTGCGTAGTCGAGTACCAGCGTGAAATAAAATTTCATTGGAACGACGATGCAAAATTTATTCGACGCGAAATTGCAATTCGAAATAAATCTTATTTCATTCGGACGTTCTTGAAATCCGAATAAATCGTATGTCGTATCAAAAGTACAATCTATAAATTACAATTTAATTTAATTATCATTAAACAAGCCTTGAGCTACGCATGTACGAAGAGGGGCAAGCCATGTACGTATCGAGAAAAATCTTTACAGTGACAATGATAAAAACTTGAGTCTATGTCTGCAGAGACGTTTCGTGTCGCCGGGCAATGGAAGTTTCAGTGCCAGTGATGATATGATTTTGGCCATAGCGTAGTTGGTCGTCCAGGAAGGGGGGTGGGGTAGCGAAGTCAAAGAAAGAGGGAGAGAGAGACGTGTAGGTAGTGGCGAGACGGTGTGCGCGGTGTGAACGACGGTGGCAATTCTCCTGGCCGAGAACGTAGCACGGAGAAAGTAGCAGAGAAGCATATCAGAAGCAGAAAAACCAACGAAACGATATATATGTCTATATGTATATACACGTAGGATACAGCGGAGTAGTGGAATAAGCCAACCGGGCGAGCCAACGCGGGGACGAAGAGAAAAGGAAATTGGATGATATTTCCCGCAACGATCAAATCTTATTGCCAATTGAAAGAGGAAAGTTCGCGGTACATTTGCCCGGAGAAATCACCGCGGTGAAGAGAGGTGAGCCAGCGAAAATGGCACTCTCTCTACCATCGAGAAAACTGCCCCCTCCCCCCTCCCCTCCTCACCGCCCACGCCACCGTCGAGATGAAACGAGAAGCTACCGGAATTTTCTGCCCCCGCGCGCATTTCGATAACGAGTCTTTTCTACCCGAGAGCTTTGTCCGTATTATATACTGTCCTGGCAACGCCTCGAAACCGTCGTTGATTTGATAACGCGAGAAACGAATACCATGGTATCCAAAATTGGCAAAATACTTTGAGAATCAAAAAAAGTTCACTTCAACCACTTTTTTTAAAAATCAACATTTTTAATTTGTTACATTTTTTACGTCTTGTTTTCAGCATATATTAATGGTAGGAAATCATTTATTACTAAATAGAACAGAGGGAAGAGGGGAGGAGCATGTATTGCCAAAACTTACTTCCCTAACTGGACTTTTCGTCTAGTTACTGAAGAACATCGGCCCCATATCCATAATTTGCTATACGAAGGGATCGGTTAGGAACGCGCGAGGATGTAGAAGGGAGATGAAAATAATACTCGCTAAAAGGGACCAGACCGAGTTCACGAGGAAAGTGTGTAACACGACCGAAAAGCAGATCACGTAGAGGGGTTGGGGCGTAGCGTGTATAGGGAGGTAATGAGTCCGAGAGCGTCAGCGGCATCTAATGTCGGAAATTATGGCATATTGCCAATAAAATCCGATGGTCCAACCCTCCGTGGACCAAGTCAGAAATATATACACGGGGGAAGAGTGGGAAAATGAGGATCGAGGGACAACCAGGGTCAACCTTACGACGAAGAATCCGAAAAACATTCTGAGCTAGAAAAAAATTAAATTTTATCAAATCGATGTTAATTAAAATGTTGATCGCAAACAATTAAAATAAAAATTATTGACAATAATTTGCAGCATTTTCATTATTACGAACGTTTGTTTTTTCAATCGAGATTGAGAACAGTTTTCCATAAGTGACCACCATTTCCCCGTGTCATCGTGCGAACGACGATAAAGTTGGGTTTCCAGGCATTTTTGGGGGTTGTTTGATCGGGGAAGGGGAAAAAGGATATTACTATCGGCTTATTGTAACGAACGTCGCGGAAAAACCTCGTTTCGCCATTACAATCTTGTCTCCCGTGTCGTTGTCTCCGGCGCTTAAACCAATGACATTATTGGTTATCGATAATCCTCCCCTTCGCTATATCGTAATCTGGTTTACGTCGTTCTCCCCCGTCATCGTACCAGGAACATAACGCTCGGGATTCGCCTTTCGGCAGCTCGAATAAATACAATTTGGCA
The DNA here is from genome assembly GCA_946811545.1 of Netelia fuscicornis. NCBI lineage: Eukaryota > Metazoa > Arthropoda > Insecta > Hymenoptera > Ichneumonidae > Netelia > Netelia fuscicornis. Next base: position 13,987,438 of record OX328011.1, on the reverse strand, counting down.
CGTTGACATGTTTATTCGATGAACGAGAAACGAATGCCGATAATTTCGACACGTTTTAGTAACAATAATAAAGTCATCGAAATATTGCGATTACGTACAGATTCGTAATCAATTAAATCGCGACTATCAACGATAATTATAAATTTGTAGAGAAAGAGAAATTAAACGAATTTTCATAGCTCGATCAAATTTAAATACGCGGAACGAATCGATTGATGAGAATTCGATAATAATGAAGCGATCGATGAAAATAATATTTTTACAATGAGTTTGTAGTAACGTGAGACAGAATGTTCCTAAAGCGAATGATCTTCGTTCGATCGACTATATTCTTGACTTTTCTTCACTCGCGTCACCCGAATCAGGATTTCGCATACAAAAATGTGTTCTAGCGTTGGTCCTTCGAATCTCCATCCATTTCGGGATGTCGTGAAAATCCGTTGACGATTCGTCGCTCGAGTAGGGTATGCTAAAAGTCGCAGCAGCTTGCGAAAGTCCGTCTCTTCGTGCACAATCACGACAATCGACAATATCGGAATTTAGCTCCGTCCGGAATTCTGTCTAAAACGTTCGAAGCTGTCACGATCTAGTCGATCCTCGATTTTAAAGCATCCTTAATATTCTCTAACTCTTGAAAATTATATAAACGTAACTTCGAATTTCCAGAGAAAGAATTGCAATTTAAATTAATATCTGTACGTTTAGTTTAATTCGTTAATAACAATAAAACGTTGGAGAGAAATAATAGAAGGTATTACCTCGATTATTGCTTGGCTAGCGCACTCTTCCTCGTCATCGTCAAAGCCCAAACAAAATTGTTTGCATTCGCTCGATCGCGAGCCTTCCAAAGACGTAGTTGAATTGAAGAGTGCTCGTGAACTCGATCGTTTAATAATCGTCGAACACGCCGGATAGCATCGACGACATTTTCGCGGCTCCGAAACGCGTTTGCAACTTCTCACTTTTTCAACGCCACGACGAAGCGTTGCCTTCCATCTCAGGGACTCGGCCATGCTTTTCGACGATTCTTTGGACATCGATCTTTTCGGATATAACATTCGTAGCTTCGACGATTCGCGATTGCATCTTGACTCGACGTCGTCTTGAAGCTTTTTTATCAGAGCATCGTACCTTACGAAAAAATCGCACAGTAATATGTTAAATGTAAATTATTCGAGTATTTTGATCAATCTCAAAGCATCTTGCAAACAAAGAAAATCTGCGCTTACCGACGTACGGTTTTATCATGATTTCTCTTGAACATAGACAACTCGCGTTCTTTTTCGTGCAGAATTCGCTTGACTCTGTCCAATTCGTCGACGCGAGATTCCTCGTTCGCCTTCATACGAGCGAGAACCTTGACGTTCTTCTCCAAATCCGCCAGTCCAGCAATAAAATTTCCAATCTCGTTCCCGGACATCCTGTCGAGTCTTCGTCGTTCTTCCTCCGATCGCGTCATCTCGCCTCTCATACTCGCTAGTTTACCGTTCGCAACGGCTATGTCCTCCTTCAATTCTTTTGCTCTATCGCTATTGTCCATATTCATCCTGACAACATTGGCCAAATCCGTTCTCAACGATAAAATTTCATCCTCGCGCTCGCGCGTTACGGTCGTGAGTCTCTTGATTTTGGACTCGAGAGAGGATTGCGTCTCCGATCGTTCGGCCAATTGTCGTACGAGGTCGTCCTTCTCTCTCTGATATTCGTCAAAGATCGTGCCGAAATTCGTCACTCTCTCGTTCAATTCGTAAACGCGACGAAGGTCGTACTCGAATTTCAAGATTTCTTGACCCAACTCCCCGACCCGCAGAGTCTTCTCCGATAATTCTTTCTCCAGCTTTTCGAGCTTCGGCGCGTGCACGGTGACGTGTTTGATCAAATTACGGTCAATTTGATCGAGAGCCACGAGCAATTGACCCTCGAGGGAAGCGCTTCTTTCCTGACATTCTTCGAGGTTCGAGATTGCGCGGTTTTCATTTTCTTCGTGAGTTTTCAACTCGTCGCGCAGCGCGACGATTTTCTTTTCATACGAGATTGAACACGATTCCAACTGTTTCGTTACTTCGGACAATTGCGCCTCGATCTCGACCTTGGAACGTCCGATGTTCGTTAAATCTGTCTCGCGCCATGCTAGCTTGTTCTGGTAATCGAGAATTTTTAGCTCGTTTTGATGAGTGCTTTCCTTGAGCTCCGCAACAGCGCATTGAATGGCCTCAAGTTCACGAGCCAATTCCGTGACACGCATAGTTTCCTGCAGATGCTCCGCTTTCAACTTCGTATAATCGAGTTTCAACTGTTCAACTCGTTCTTGAACAATTTCATTGATTTTATCGTTCCTCTCGAAATTTTCCAAATTTGTCTGACTCGATTTATCCTCGGTTGCGCGACTCGCCGTGTTCTCCAGACCCGAGGACATTGCGCTGCTCGTGTCTATTCCAGAATCGTTTCCAAGACTCTCATCGACGATAACTCTGTCGACCGTTTGAAAACCGTTCGAACGCAAACTTTTCATCGATTCATCGTTGTAAAACGACGGATATCTCTCCGTCGTTATAACTCGGGGCAGAATCGAATCGTCAGCTTCGATGATCGAAAATCGCACCGTTGAGGATGGCAAATACTCGTTGCTCTCCTTTCGAAAAGTGGACGTAAATATTTTCGCTTCCATCTGTCCCTCCTCGACGATGATCGATTTATCGATATCGATCGATTCTTGCGCGTCGCAGGATTCTCGAGTTCGCTTTCTCAATTCGTTTTTTAACTGTTCTAAAGTCAACGATTCTAGAATCGACGTTTTCTCCATCCCCAACGATTTCGGATCAATCTTTTCGACTTCGTCAAACGAGTTTTGTACGCCTTTGACGCGTTCGTTGTTCGCGTCTTCGAGACATTTTCTCAGATTCTTGATCGTTTCGTTTCTCTCGTCGATCAAAGTTCGCAATTCGTCGACCAATTCGACACCGTCTTTAACGACGATGCTTTCACCTCTTTCCTCGTCCAGCAATCGTCGGACTTGCTTCAAAGTTTCCTTCGCTAACGACAGTTCGAACACGCATTTACTTTTGTCGGTGATCAAAATATCCAGTTCTTCCTCCAAATTTTTGACCTTTTTCCTCAAGGCAACGACTTTTGTGGTTATCCGAGAATTTTCAGCCTCGAGCTCCTGGCAAAGCTCCGTTCTATCGTCCCGCTGATCACCAACGGAAATTCTGCGTCTCTTGCGATTCGTAAGACGATCGATTCGTTCCTTGTAAAATATTTCGATCTGTTTTACCGACCATTTAAAAAAATCGTCCTTCTCATCCGCCATTTCCTTCGTACGGTTTTGCCAATTGCCCTCAACGTCCTTGATTATACCTGAGTAGAGATTCGTCATTTCCTTGCGTATCTCGTTCTCACGATTTAGCGCAGCTTCACGTAAATTCGAAATTTCCTTCGCCATGTGAATATTGCGCTCTCTCAACTGTTCCACTTCCGACTTGACGACTTCCGATTTGTCGGAAGATTCGACGACCGCTACGGTCTTCGGTCTTGGCATATCGCCTTTTTTGAGATTCTTCGGACTCGCGATCGCTAATTCCTGAACGTAAGATCGTTTCGACTCGTTTCCAGTCTCGATAACGATTTTCTTTGCGATCGTTGCAAAATTCAAAACAGCCTGCGTCTCGATTTGAACTTCGGGCGACGTATCGACATTGACGATCAAGCATACATTTTCTTTACCGGAAATACCACGTTGAAACAATCTCGTGAGCTTGGAATCGCGAAACGGACCGATCACCTCGATGTTTTGTCGCGACGTTTGACAATCGGCGACGACCTTGAGGCATCTGCCAAGAACGAGCAAACTCGTATTAATATTTTTAGCTTCGTTAAGCTCGTTGGCAGTCGTAGCGGATATTCTGGATCTTCCAGTTCCGGCGAGATCGCAAAATGTCATTGTGCTCACTTCGACGTCCTCGGGCGCACGTTCTTTCGTGTACTTCAGCAGCTTCACGGTAAAGATCGAATGAGACCGAGAACTTTGTGCATTGAGATTGGGCGAACCGACTGTGAGTTTCGATCGACCGGCCATGAGGATTCGATAAGCTTCGAGACCCGTAGTTACGCAAACCGTTCGGGAACCTTGAACGAAAGCTCGACCTTGCTTATCCTTGACGAGTTTCAAAGGCGTCAATTTGGCTCGCGTCTCATCGTCGACCAAAAGATCGTAAATATTTTCATTGTAAATTTCAACGAACGACAGCCACACCGAATACATAGCATCGCTATTTTTGTCACGATCATTATCTTCCTTCGTGCAATTTTCCAGCAACCTCCAAGTTTCCTCGCATGCCGATTTTTCTGCCGATCTCGAGGCTAATAAACTGTCTCGTATCCCGATCTCGTGGCAACGTCCAGCTTCGTTGAGACTCGCGACTTCGCAATAGTTCATAGGCTTGTACCAAGGCAAGAGGGTGCAATTTACTCCGGAAAACACGAATTCTATGCTACGCGGAATAATTCCGGGCGATCCTGGAATCCCATGAAGCGTATACGATTTTCCGGAATTCGTAGTTCCGTAAGTCATCAGAATGAAGCTTTGACCACCGAGAAAATCAACGAGTCTGAGCTTGGTCGTGTCCTCGAACAATTCCGATTGCGTACACTCGGCACCGAAGATTCTCGTGAAATTGAACCTCTTCGTATTTCTTTCCGGTGATTTTGATTTTTTCGAACAATTCGTGCTGCCTTCTTGCGATGGAAACTTCGCCGTTAGACTCGTAGGGCTTGTCACGTCGTAAGTGTCATCCTGAATTCTCTTGACGCGTTTCAACTTTGTCAATCGTGGCTTGAGTCTCAGATAGACGTTCATCGTTTGCGCGGACGCATCGTAGATCGAACATGTGCTAACCTCGTTGTCGTTCTTCAACTCGGTTAACAGAGGAATTGCTGAACTTGGCCGACGAGCCGACATGACTCTCGTTGGCTTTACGATCGACGATCTCGTTGTTCTCAAACAAATATCCGTCATCTCGCGCATTTTTTTTTCCAAAACGAAACTCTCTACCGATAATCTCGATTCGATCAATGATTAACGAAGAAAATGAAATTTCTTCTTTAGAAAATTTTAAACGCTTTGAACTTTCGTGATTTAAGAAAAATTTAAGAACAACCGGGGGTAAAATTTAACGATACGAAGATTAATGGTTCCGTTCAACTTTGAGTGCTAGTAACCCTTTCCTCTCGTCTCCGCGAGCTATCCAATATATATTCCCCGATGAAGTCGTCAAACTTGAATCGCGATTCGCAATAGCTTCGAAACTTTGAGTTCACCGTGGCATAATCGAGCCTGCTCCGGCGGGCTTGTCTTTCTCCTAGAACTCGAGGGAGAAAAGTTACAGACCCTGACGAACGAGAGTGTAAAAGCACTGACGTCGACTACGAGGACGACGACGATGACGATGAAGGAGGTAGAATTTCACGAGTTTGAAAATTTCGAAAGTTCGTCACCCACGTCGCCTCTCCCTACCGATAGTAGGTCGTGGGATCGACGAGCTCTTCAAGACGTTGGCGTCGATCGTTCTAATTATACGCGGTCACATTACATAATTTTTCTTTTTTAAACGCGTTTTTCCAAGCGAATCAACGTGCGCGCGATCGCCAAAAACGTCACACGAAGAAAATGACGAGAACTTGTACGAGGTTACGTTACGGTCTGTGAGTCGAGCTCGCGTCATTTTTTTTTTAATTCGACTCGAACAAATTTCATTCGATGTCGTTCAATCAATTATAATTTTAATAAATAATCATAGCTTGTTCCAATTATATAATTATAATTCGATAATAATTTATTATAAGGGCAATCATTGAATTTCAAATTAAAAATACAAATATTTTTAATATTTTCGTTGTAAACTATTATTAACAAGTCCCACACACATTGTACTCTCCCGTGACGATAAACAAAAATCAAAATGAGTTTAAGAATTTTTACTTTTCTGCAACGAGAGAAAACAAAAATTGCTTTAAGAATTTTTACTCTTTTGCGACGAATAGAAAAGAGTTGCTTTGAAAATTACACCCTACCTGCGACAAAATGAGAAATTAGCTTTGTGAATTTTTGTACGTTCCTGCAATATCAGGACAAAATTGCTTTGAGAATTTTTACTTTCCCTGCGAGAATAACAGGAACAAAAATGCTTTGAGAATCTTTCGTTGCTTTGATAGTCGTGTTGATCGAGAAGGGTACTGACCGGAAAATCGTCAAGTGTGGTCTCGCGATACCGATAATACTCTATATGCATTACGCGAGTAGCAGGACGTACGCAATAACAGGCCACATGCATCAATAAATGTGCGCGAGATCTTACGTCCTCTCTCTCTCTCTCTCTCTCCCTTTCCCGTTTCGCGCTCGCTCTCATTTTCTCGGTGTACGTACGTCTCCCTCGAAATATCTTCAAAGCTGGAAGTAGCAATTTATATGCGTGTCGCCTGGACCATTAAACCGAGCCAATCAAAGCTGGAGCTAATAGCAATGCCGCCCGTGTGTGTTCGAGATGCGAACGGACGATGTTTCGGTATCTCGGGATCGGGATCTATCGGACACACAGTCGGCCACTGTGTGTCCTGTATGTACTCGGTCGAGGCACTCTCGCGGTGCGTTTGCTCTCCGTGTCCCCGGTGCGTGAGGCGAGCTCGCGGTCCCTTTCAGCTCTTCTCCACAATCGACTCCTTGTATCGACAGTGAACACGACCGCAGTCGCGCGCGCTTCGCGTTTTTTTCTCCCCTCTCTCTCTCGCTCTCACTCTCTCTGTGCACCCGTAGCTCGCGCCTTCTCCGTTTCCTCCCTCTCGTCGATTTTGCTTTTCGTCTTTGCCGCTTCTCGTATCGCCTCATCGCACGCGCACGATGCTCGGCCTAGCTTCTCATATTTTGCCGCGAATCATCTTTCGCAGCTATGCGAGAAACGCGCACTCGCCGACTTTGAGCTCTCGATCTATACCGAGTACTTATTAGATACACTCGAAGACACACTCGTTGGCTCTCTTACCGACTCTTTTCCGCGACTATCGAGACCAGTGAGCACAAAAAACACATCCATATCTAAACGAGACGATGATCGTGAAAAAAAAATTCTTAGCTTATCACTCCGTTATTTAACAAATTGACGATATTAAAATGTTAATTTTATTCCCATTGAGCGCATGATATTTTTATCAACCAAAAGAAAATTAGTTTATAGGAAATAACGGTTTCGTCGTTGATAAAACGACGGAAGAAAAAAAAGTCACGCTACTGAGGGGTTGACCCTCCCTTGTTCAACGGTCGTTAAGTGTTTACGCCATAATGGAGACATCATTTTTGATCTACGATACCCAGGCCTATGACGGAAAAACTTATAGCTCGTAAAAAGCTCGAAAAGATACAATAAGTCCTTTTCTCGGTCGGGGAAAATAAGAACGAGAGAAAGTAGAAGCTTCTTCGCGCGTTCCATCATTATCATTCTATCCTTTCTCGTCTCGTATCGTTCGCGATTCAACCGCGAGATCTCTTCTTCTCTCGCTCGTACGCCGCGATTTTTTTCCGCCGTTCTCCTTTTCACATCGTCCCATCGTTCGGACACTTCTTCGCTCCCTTCTCTCCCCGGTTTATCGCGTACGTATACAAAAGTTTCGCGTCGTAGTGAGTTTACGTGTGTTGCCGGTATGAAAAACAACGACTCGAACAGCCCCGTCTCTCGTATCGGGCGTTAATGCTTCTATGGGGATTGATGTTCTTGCCTTTATGGGTTATTTATTTAATACTGACAAATTCGCCCACCGCGCGTCGAGCTTCGCCTCTCCCGGAGCTCTCTCGCATATAAACGCGTACACATACCTATATCGTTCTATATCTGCTGTATCTTTCTTCTCCCGGGCTCGACCAATGCTCCGATACTGCTGTTGCTGGCCGTTGTTTCTTTTATGGCACCTTTAATGGCCCTGCCTCACAGGAGATGGGACTTCCATACTTCTAGCTACGCAGTTACAGTAGCGCTATGTACTAAACAATATGTATGGGATCTTTCGCGTCAATTCGATCCAACTCTCTATTCCTATTCCCTAAATCTTAAAACTACCTTAATCATTTCCAAATTTTGGACGAATATTTATAGAACTCTCACACGTCGTTGCCAGAAATAAATTAAAAAAGCAAAAAAAATGATTTTATTTCACTTTGCAAATATTCTCGCGAGTTATAAATCGTTATGTCTCTTTTTGTATTTTAGGTAGAATTTCATAAACTATGAAAAGAAAATAATGGTTGACCGAGAGAGTATTGTTGAATATTGACAAGCTTGCCGGATTTTAGTCGAGTTGGAAAGGAATGACCCATATACGCGTGTAACTACGTTTCGCGAGATATTTTCTCTCTCGTTTCGGCGAATCATTGTTTCAAAAGTCGCGATTCCCGCAACGCACTATGCAGCCCGATTTTCGCTTTGTGTTCGCACCGCCATATTTCTCACAAACAAATTATACATGACCGCGCTGCTGTAATCGCAGCTATACATCGCATCGAATCCTCGCAGTTGACAACTTTTTTTTTATTTGAATCCAGACTCTACATCATAATATAATATATAGGAGAGCGATGCAGACCTATACGTATAAGAATGATACTTAAAAAAAAGGCAATTATTAACGCTTCACGGTCAGAGGGCACACACGACGGTGTGGATGAGCGATAAAGTTCGGATCTCTCTCGTCGTTAACGAGCACACGAAGAGACGATGGCAGCTGCCGATTCGCACAACCAGAAAGAGAAAGACGGACAGACAGACAGCCAGAGAAAAAAAGAAATCCATTTTTCATTTTTTTTTATCGTGTGATCGGGAAAGAAAGACACTCGCGACGAGTTGGACAATGACTATTATTACGTCAAAATTACTCGAAGACGAGGAGAGGATATACGATGTTAACAGAAAGGACCGGCGTACACAAGAATATCGCACACGCGTGTTTCTAATCAGCTCAAATAATAATGATGACTTATAAATGGAAGTATAAGTGCATCAGCGTCACCAGTCGAGCGACGGACACGACAGAGAAACAGAGAGAGAAAGAGAGAGAGAGAAAGAGAGAGAGAGAGTAAGAGAGTAAGAAAGAAAGTCCAGACTGATCCCGAATCAAGATTATGGGTCGGTGTGCTCGCATCTCTGTTCCATCAAACGAGACCCACGCACTAATAGCTATCACGTACGCGACTCCGTACAGTACATAATCTACAATGTGTCGTTATTACTGGTGTCATAAGTCGTACGAAAGTTCGCGATTTATACCGAGAAAGGAGCGAAAAAGGATGCGGGCGACCGGATGAAGTCGCGCAAACTCCGACAAACGCGCGTATTTAATTTTTTATATATATGTATATATTTCTTTTTATATTTTATTTAATAATCATCTCATCGATCCTGAGAAATTGTCATTTTATCTCCCTTTCTCCATGAAAAAACAAAAAAAAACTCAACTGATGTATCACTCGACTCGGCAATTAATCTCGATGCCGAGAAAAAAAAAGTGCTTTTCCGTACCCGGGAGACGCACCTGGTGTGTTTTTCTTCGTCCAAAGATCACGAGCGAAAGATCCCGGGGTAATATTCGACGAACTGTATCGCTATAGCCTTTGATAGACGAGCCAAAGATGCCGGAGGGATCGAGGGTAGGGGACCGAGAAGGAAGGAAGGAAAGGAGGAAGGAGAAAGAATCGGAGAGGCGAGGAGAGCAAACGAGGAAAAAGATATTACGTTTATCCATTTGTTTGCCGAAAGTCTCATAAATAAGGATCCTTTGAGCGCGAAGCATCCGCGATATCACCGCGTTTGCCTTATCCTGTTTCAGCATCGCTCTTTCCGCGGATATACCGTATAGAGGGATGGCCCCGTTCTCCCGGGAGGGTTGCCCGTCTGAGGGATCGATTCGCGAACGTGTATATAGATATATGCGTCTAATAGGCTTTCACGTAAAGGATGTCTCCTGCCAACGGTATTACCAATTAACGAGAGGGACACAGAGAAAGGGCGGGGGGGGGGCGTGTAGAGAGAAAAGAGAGAGAGAGAGAGAGACAGAGAGATTCTTTCATCGGTTATACCGCGCCCCAAGACTGATTTTTCCACGTCTTATACGTATCGTATATTTATGGATATGATAATCGCGAGACCTGAAAGGCATTAGCGTCGATGAGTATTTGGAAAAATGAGAAGGGGCGAGAAAGGGGGGGGGGGTAGAGATATCGTAAACATCGTCCTCGGAACGCGATATATTGCCACACTTATTAATATTTATCTCGTTATTTCATCCATGAGGAGAGAGTTTATCGGGTCTGAAAATATCTCGCGAACATTCTAATCTAGTTTTATCGTCGAAGAATTCATGAAAATTCCTCTCGTCATCGCCGAAGTATATCCGCTTGCGTCTTGTAAGATACAGTCTCGAGGACTCAGCGGAGGGTTTGAACGAGGGAATTTGAAGCATCGCGCAGTGGAGCTTTCGTAGTCGCTAATTCCCGTGAAATATTCGATTGAAAGTTGATCGAGACGACGAGTACTTCAACGTGGGCGATGTCTCAGGGATGGGGAAGCTGTATATTCTGTATCGATAAGACAAAGCGACGTCTGATGGCGAAGACGATAGGAGAGAGGCGAAAGAGAGGGAGAGAAAGAGAGTCGGGGTAACGCAGGGTAAAATGCGAGAGAGGATCGCGACTAGATGGAATGACGAAAACAGAATGAAGAGCGGAGAGCTTCACGGACATTATAGGGGCGTCGCAAGAGCTGATCAAAGACGATGAAGCTTTGCCGAAGAAAATTGGCAAAGAGGGATTCTCTCTTACTCGTCTCTCACGTCTTTCGTTTCTCGACTTCTTCCTCTTCATTCCCATTTACTTTTTCGTCTCTTCTTCTTCTTCTTCTTCGTTTCCTACGTATGTAATAATTTCGTATATATATATATTTATTTATCGGAAGTAATATGAAATAAAGCACGAAGCTATTCGAGATTCTCACAGTTTTTTCCGAACAAGGGGCTGTAATAGCCAAGGTGGCATGAAAACTAATACTCCATTACATCAGAAGTTAGAGGTGTTAGCAAATTATGTCATTTACGAAATGTTAAGGTGCCAATTCTAGGTTGGGTTTGGGTTTGGGAAACCCATGGTCATCCGTAGAGGTGGATATTGCCCCCCTCTCCATTCGTTAAAATAATTATTGTTACGGGACTGGAGAATTCATATCCTGCACGTTTTGTTTTCAATAATTGAGAATAGTTTGAAACGATCATTCTTTTACAATGTATAGATAGAATCGCTGAAACGACAGATTAATCGTCGATGCCACGCGCCAAGGGAATTCCACCGAAATGAAGACTTTTCTCTCTTTTTCTTGAGCAAATGCGCTTAGAAAGAAACATCGAGAAAGATATAAAGCGGAAACAAGACGATTTTTCCACAAATCATCGGTGGTCCAAGCGCCGAACGGTAATCAGTGTTCATTAGCCGAGCTATACGCGATTCGTCGCTGTACGCCGGGGCTTCCTCTCATTTTTTTGTTTTTCCCCCCCGTAGGGATCTTTTCAATAACTCTTGGTTGGCGGTAATTGGTGGGCGACGATATCTCTCGCTGTGTTGCGTCGTTGCTCTCTTCTCCCTTCCGCCACGCCATTTTCTCTCGGAACCTCGTATTTCCCGTTGACCATGGACCTTTCTACCCATCTCCTATATCCTATATCCTCGACAATGTCGTATATAACAATATACCGGACCGTCCTGTCCTGTTCACTATAGATAGAGAAACATTAAGTGTCCCCGACGCTATAGAAAGGACCAAGGCGCACGAATGCTACCCTCGCCGATTCGTCCAACTCCGGCATCGTTGACACTACTAGAAAAAAAAAAAATAAGAAAAAAAGAAAACCGTCAACACATCGACCTCGTTGGCCGAGAAGGGGTGGTTCTGGCCTCTCCGATGGCTGTCCACGCCGAGAACAGCACATTGCCTATACGCCGATCTCCTCGGGCTCACCCTTCTTTCATTCCGCTCGTCTTATAGATGTCTTCGAGCAACACTGCTAGCTCTCACTGTCGTAACGAATACAACGATTCTCAACTTGATCGTTTTATTTTTACCAAGCACAATTGAAACAGTAATATTATTATTGAATCTCGATAATGAGAAAGCTTGGAACGAAAGTAATCTAAAAATCTGTGGTACAAAGTCAATCTACTACCTTCATCCTCAACTTTCGAAACAATCTTAACTTTTGAAAACTGTCAAATCTGTCAAATCTAGAATCAAACGCTCGTGACATAGAAATTAAAGATTGATAACGCTCTAAAGAGTGATAGGAAAAAAATAATCCCAATCTGTATCATTTTAATGGAAAACTTACATGTCCGCTGGACAATTGTGGAGAACCCCTGTTGGAAAAGCGATGTGGATACTAGTGAACAGGGAAAGAGACAGAGATCGACCGGGAGTAGCTTGGCGGGATCGGAAAGGGGACCGAATGGACGCACATTGGGTCATAAACGTTTATATTGCGCTCAGTACGCCAGTAATGCCGATATTGGCAAGTTATTGGTGGTCTCCCTCTCCGGAGTATCACCACGTGGTTGCTTTTACTGGTATGTATACAGTTTCCTCTATTCCAGGGTGTCCGATCTTTCCACCCCCTTTCGAAATCACCCTGTTCTTCCGTGGTATTGCAAAAGCTCGGTAGAACTGTCGTCCTGCCAAAGTGCTTCGTTGCGTGTGTGTGTCTTCCGTCTAATCCTGGGAAAAGCATTATACGAACATTTCGGCCGATCTGCGCGTATCCACGAGTATATATGCGTTGAGCTTTCTCCTGGATACATTTATCTATCTATATCGGTCGCCGGAATGAGGCGGATAGTTTAATTGGAAATATTCAGGGTTCGAGTGGGGCGGCGGAGAAATTTGGCAATATGAATTTTTGGAAACAGGTGGCCTAAATTGTACGAAGTCAATAGGACGTGTCGTTATCTGATGTTAACTCTAGGTACCAAGGTTCATATTGAATTAGTTTTAACAGCGAAAGCTCAAGGTTCGAATAATTGATGAGTAATTAAACGTTTCAGGGTCGGTTTCCTTTTTAATCTTCGAATTCAGGGCGGCAAAATGGATTTTAGTAATTCGCGGCACATAAATGCAGATGCTGTTATCCCACGGTCGACTTGAATTTTTTATCCATCAAATTTAATGCTTGAAAAATATCGTAAAAAGGAAATTGTATTTTTATGTTATGCTATTAATGCCAGTGTTATGACATACTTTAAGTAAATTTCTTCGCGGAATTCTCCATGGTGTAAGTAATCTTTCCCTCAACTCGTTATTGAAATAATTAGAGGGATTTCGTAACCGTGTACAACAGCGTTAACCAATTAATAATAATTCATTTTTTTCAATCTTTCGATAAGAAAACGATTGCGAAGAAGGTCAATCAAATTTCAAAGACATAAATATGAGATAAAATATACCTAGAATAATCAAATATAATCGAAAATCAAGGAAAGGTTGTACAATTTCTATAAAAACCGGGTAATTTCGTGAGTCGTGAACGAGCGAAGCCTTAACTACCAGTATCGTCTAAAACGAGTAATATCGCAAGTACTTATAGATACGGATTTCGAAGTCCCGGTGAGTTAGTTGCACGTTATCCTCGTCAGGCATATATACGAAAGTACGAAACTATAGTGTCTTTTGGCCAGGGTCGCACACGGCACTTGCGAGAGAGAAGACCCAATCAACTGATATCGCGAGCAGAGACCTTAAGCCGAGACCCCGAAGAGCCGCAACTCCTGATACGACGGTAGTTCGACGTTGGTTAGGTGGTCTGATCACGAGTTAGTGGTGCGAGATGGTTGTGGGCGATGGTGGCGCCATTGGTTCACCACATACCCGCTACGAGCAGCGCCACCCAGCGGGAACGAACCGCGCGAGTGAGATAGAGAAAGAGCGAGACAGGGAAGAGGTGAAGCCGACTTTATGTCGGTACGTAAGCCGGTTATAGGCGCTGCCGATGTTATTTGATGGCCAAATGCACTTCGCCGCGAACTTGGGCGCACGACGTATAACCTCAACCCCCTCTTCGTCTCTTCCTACAACATCCGATCTCTAGCGGTATCGTCCGGTCCATAGTACTAGGCATCTCTTTTCGGACGACCCCTCATTGATGTTCGCCATTCGTTATCGTACGTTTTCTTTTTTTTTTTATATATCTATATAAATCGGGAGAAAGGAAAATCTCGAGTGACGAGGGAGCGCGATAAGGCGTGATAAAGAAAACAAACGATCTTGGAAAGAGAGGAAGGAGTTAATATTAATATAAGGGGAAAAAAAGGAAGAACGCGTCCGACCTATTATTCCGGTAAATATTGGAAGATTATCGATCGCACCACCGGCTTTTTTTCATATACCAAGGCGCAATATTCGTGAAAGCAAAGGAGCCGTAGTTATTGGAGGAACGTCGTGGTAGGAAGGAGAGAAACGAGGATGAAAAGATAAAAGTGAGACGTGGTCGAGAGAGAAAGAAAGATGCCACACTTTCTTCTCTCGTTTTGCAGGGGAGGTGCGCGAGGGTGCATGAAAAGCCGGTAATTCCCACCCCGTATTAATACCTCTCGGCGAGCCCGGGCTCCTATCACCCGCTCACCGCAGCAAACTTAATGAATTCTTCAGCGAGATCAAAAAGACGAAGAAGAAGGAGAAAGATACGACGAGACGCCACTCGCTTTTTCCCTAACGGTACAAGACCGTTTTCTCTATACCTATAGGGCGCCTATATTGATATAGTAAAACGGAGGGTGTGCTTGACGAGGTGAAAGCCGAACTATCCGAGATATTGAACGAACGTTCTTATCGTCTCGGCATTTCCTGAAAAATCCTTTTAGTTGTTTCTTCTTTGCCAAGCGGATATATATCGGTACTAAAATATAAATTCCTCACTGATAACAATTTTTCGTGCCGTGCCACCGATCGTGCTCATCAAAATGTTTAATGGACCTGTACGAAATACTTATACAATTTTCGGATTTGCATTTTTCGTCGAATCGTCGCAAGATTTAACGAACCAGGCACGTTTTTTTAAAGAACCTTGCGTCGATATAATCGTTTCAATATATCAACCAAATGTCATGTTTTTACAATATGTAAAAAAGTTTACGACCTAAAAAAAATCCGTGCTCGGAACCAAATTGATCGAGGGAGAAAAAAGTTACAGCCTCTTGTATCAATAATATCGCAGAAATATTTGGTTAGGGTGATTGGGAGTTACGAGTCCTAAACCGTGCTCCGGGGCGTCGGAAGGACTTGACACAGGTCGGATACCGCCTCGTAAAATGTTATGAGAATTAATGCCGACCCCCTGACTCACCCCCTTCTTTTCCTCCATCGTCCTTTCTCTCCTTCTCTCTTCTACTTACGCCATTCCTCGTAGCTACGATTTCACTCTTGCTTCTGGTGGTTTTCTCATTCCCTACCCCTCGCCTCCTTTTGCCCCTTCACGATCTATATAACTTTCATCCCCCCTATCCCTCCTGTTCGAACATCTCCTGCTGGGCTACCCTCTAACCTTTTCTACGGCCAATTTCGCCGTTACGCCGTGACCACAACTTTTGCGGCTAATGGAAAAGTCGATAGCCGATTGCTGGACACCAGGCGGGGAGTGAGTGGTAAATTCTCGGTCTTCGTATCTTCGTGTCTCCATCCTCTCTGTCTCTCTCTCTCTATCTCACTCTTACATTCTTTTTTCTTTCCTCTCTCGATCGCTGCTAGTCCCTTTCGAACGATCTTACCAATGTTTTCTCTCCTTCTCTCGTCGATGTATTTCATTTGAGATTTCTAGTCTCGATCCTTACCCTTATCTCGAAAAACAGTTCGGTTGATACGTTCGATTTCCTTGGTATTCTGGTAAATAAGTTGTAACGCCGTAAGATCGCTCGATGGAATTCCAGCACAGGATTGTTGATGCCACAGCTCGCTACTAGTCCAGCAACGGTCAATAAAACAAATACACACACACACACACACATGTTGCGTTGATTAATTCGGAAAAAATATTATGAAACAAACCGCAAAAATGGCGAAACGTTCTTGAAACATCGCGTTTCTAATGCGCAGTATATTACCCTGGTATCTTCAATCATTTATAATTTTTCCATCGAATCGTCGCGTTGATCGTACGAACGACGTTTATCATCGATCATAAAAAGCCATTCATGTGAATTCCTAGAATACAAATTATATAGAGGAATCGACGCTGATGTTTCTCTAATGATCGCGTTCCGACGAGAAACGACAAAGCGTGTTAAATCGATCAAAATCAAGCGGGTACTCGCACACGTACATCGTGAATTCGTGTGTAACCGACACAGTCCGCGATTATTACACGCTTGTAATGTGAGAACTGAATATAATGTTCTATACAACTGTTATTATACGCGCTCGGATGTGTATATATCGTCGCTGGTGCCTGATGGTCGTCTCATAAAGACGCCATGCATCGGCAATCGCTGGATGAGTGGAAGCTTCCGGTCGCCCACACGACACACCAGAATCAGCCAAGGCACACCACCACCACCACCACCAGTTTACAAGGCGTATCAACGGTACGAGCGGCTCGCATCTCGCGCTTATACGCTATTAAACCTGTGGTATTGCGGCCGTCAGTTTAGACGATGATTTAGTGGATGCATTGATTGGGTCGATCAGAGGCCATATCATCTCGTTTAAAACCTTCCATCATCGGCCAACTCTACTATTTATAGACTACGATATATACACATATATAATATATACGTGCGTAATAACTAACACCGACGCGGTACACCCACAGAAGCTTCGGGTTATAGTTCCGAGAGACGCGTGAGGATGATCGAATCAATTTCGTTTAGCTGCGCTACTTCCACGAGAACGAGAACGATACGCTATTAGTATCATAAACGTAACGTCCAACCATATGACAAAACGAGTTTGGCTTCACCCCCGCACTAGCGATTCCGATCGCAATCGAGGCTCGAATTAGCGGATAGTGCCTCGAACTGTGCAACGGGGGCGAAAATACCAGTGAGATCATTACGTCGTACGTTCTTACGGATAATTCGTCTTCGAATTGTCGTCGATTGAAATATTCCAGAGGAAAATATTCGTTTGATAAATTCCAATGTTCGAGAATTCATTTATTGTTTAACGGGGGAGGTCTAGTTGAAATTTTCAAAAAATAGATTTTTTTTCATTTTCTAAAAGTACAATATCTTACGAGTATTTTCCGACTAAGTGCATTTAAATCGGGCCATTATTCGCCTAAATACATAACTTTGAAGGAAGCCGTGTTAGAGCCATACAAAGTAAGTAAGGTAAAAAGTAACTTAGGTAAAACTTTAAATTCGTTTTTCTCGAAACCATGTTTTCGAAGTCGGTGATCACTGTAATTCGAGAACGGCTTTACCGATCGAGTTGAAATTTATATCACTTCTTCTATATATAGTTGTCCTCCGGACGATCGAAGGATTTTTTGTTGGACAATTATTTTTTTTTATAGTCAAAAATGTAAGTTAAATTTTGGTCAAAACGACATTTTTGACTTTCAACGTCCGCCATTTTGTGAAAAATGGAAATTTTTCAAAACCCTTCGTTCAACCGGAGCTTTATATCATTAACTGAAGATCCCCCCCCCCCCGTTTTGTTGGTTTCCGATAATCCGTTGCAGCGCGGGAGTGCTCACCGCAAAATTTGTTTTTTTGCAGTGTCTTCGGCCGTTGATATGTAACGGCTTATTTATAAATATATTTCTTTCAAAAAATTATAATGTTTACACTAAATATATATCTTTTATACGGAAGGACTTTTATTATCAATTATTTTATCGTTTGGCCAAAAACGATCGGAAAAAAGGCCTTTTTTTACCTTTCTAATTAGACCTCACTCCTTAAATAAAATCTTACGAATCGTTGCGACGATTCTTTTTTTGTCAACGTAGATTTGTAGATATTTCGTTGTATTCCTCGAAAGGCTTTATTTATTTCGTTTTGTTTTATCGAAATTTGTATTTCTAGTGAAGCGTCGATGTAAGGATCCATCAAACAGTCTTGTGTTCTCCGGTCTGTTATAGGTAGGTACGAGCGTCAGGAACCGGTGAGTTATAAGTTATAAGGCGCAAGAGCGTGGAGTCGCAAGAAAGCTCACGGTGTGAGCGACTCCCGCGAGGATTTTTTATTTTTCATATCGGTCGTGTACTCCCTCTCCTTCTTCCTCTTTCGTCTCTCGTGCAGACGTCGCTTCAATATTTTCAAATTAGCGTGCCAATGATTTTTTTGTTCCCTCGTCCGCCACCCACGCTTGAAAACAAAGAGCGTTCTTCGCCCCGGTCATATTTTCATCAATATCCCCGGCTCACCGACCTACCACCCCTGTGCACCGACGGTAGCGCAAAACCTCATGCTGGAGATGGGAACACCTCCCAACCCCTATCGTATTTTTCTTCAATCTCTCTTCCTACCCTCTCCTTCTCCCTCTCTGCCTCTCTCTCTCTCTCTCTCTCTCTCTCTCTCTCTCTCTCTCTCTCTCTCTCGGTATTCCTGTATCTCCTCGTATATAAAAGTTAATATTAGGATTCGTGTTTCTTCACACGGAAAATATTCCCTGATGTATCTCTCGCTCGTTCGAACGTAACATTCGACCGATGGTTATTACCCTTTATCGCCTTGTCGATCAGTTTCTCTCCGTGCTCGTGGCGTTCTCTCGATATCTCTCCCACTGATATCTTCGTCACTGTCTCTCCCTCTTGTCCGTCTATTCTCCTCCTCATTTTCTATATAAAAGTTCAAAGGCTGGTACACATTTCTCGTATAGCAGTCGATATCCATTTTATTGTCACTCGTACGAGTTTTCATAAAGGATACACGTTCGGGGGTGACATACCGTGTTTTGTAACGGTTATCAAAGATTCGACGATGCGAAGGTTGACGTTGTTCAACTAACCGTAAAGCTTATTGAGAAAATATCGAAAGTTGATTTTTTCGAATATATTCACCATTCAAATTTGTTTTATACGTGAATCTTGATTAATATTTTAAAAAATTTTGTTAGATTTTCATTATAAAATATTGTTTATATTTCGCGATCTTTACTTCGACAATCGCACACATTTTTCGATGCGATATGAAGCGAGACGGTGGCGCGTTTCTCTCATATCTAACAATGGAGAAGGAAAAAATATCAGTCATGGAAGAGTAACCATCCCTCACGAATAAAAGAAGACGTGGGCTTTCCTCACCTGTGACAGTTCGAAAAATGCAGGTCTCTTTTAACTACCGCCGAGAGGATCTAGCTCGCGTAATAACGAGAGAGCTCGAGGGTTCATTACCATCGCTCAGGATTACACGCGATGATGATATTGGTATGTGTAGTGGAAGCAAGATAGGACGAAACGTAGAACAAGGTGCAAGATTGTTGCTAATGAAAGATCTTAGAGAGAATAGTAATAATGTGATTAACAATAATGAAAACGATCATCGTCACAAGATGTGCCATACAACATTCTGCAAACTTTCAATAGTATGTCGGAATTTAAATTCCTCCGACAAAATTGTCTATGAAGAAAGTATACGTGGATTATGGAAAATCGATAAGTAGCCGATAAGTAAAATCGAACCGGCAGATGGCGAGAGAGGTGGTCATAGTTAGGATGACCAAACGTCAGGATTTGGCCTGAGATGTCAGACTTTTTAGGCAACTGTCAGAATTGTGGTCGCCTTTTGCAAACGTCAGGCTTTTTCAGAAAATGTAGGTACTTGTTCCTGTACTTTACTAATAATTGCCACTCGCATCTTTAAAGAAAAAAAAGAAAAGGTCGATTCCCTGCGCGATGCAAAAGGCAAATGACGGGAATTTCAGTTAACCAAATTATATTTCTAAAAACAAAAACAAAAATTCGTCGTTGTATGTCTAAAAAAATGGAAATTAGAACGTGCGCGCCGGTGACCAGATTTTTACATCTGGTCACCTCAGTCATGGTAGAGTTTTGAATTTCATGGTACGCGTGTTTTAGTATTACGAAGGAGCTGTGAAAAACCAGCCGCACTATCTTACCTGACGCGAGGGTAGATGTTAAATATTCCGGAAGGACACGACGAGTACCCCCTGCTGCAGTCGGAGAATGCAATTCACACTGAAATAAATACGCGAGAGTATATTTATTCGGCGGAGCTTTGATTATATACGATTAAAGCTTTCTCAAACACGCGAATACTTCGCTCTCGTAACTTCTTCACTGCTTATCTATATTTATCTAGATAAATAGATACGTAATTAATACATTCAAGATGTTTTGCACGTCTTTTTTTAACGATAATAAGATTGTTGTACACAACGTACATGGTGCTCGCTACCAACTACACAACGAATAAGACGACAACGACAACGTCGCAAAATTCCAAAAGCGCGAATACGCGAGATGCTTAGTGGTTTTGAGAACGTTCGAGAAGTCCGCATTTGTTGCATAATCCCCTTTACGGACATGAGGCTGGAGTCTTTGCCAAGGTTGGCTAGTATGTGGCGAAAATATATGTATAGACGGTAGGAGTAGAGAAAAAGACGGTAATGTCGAGGAGGAGAATGCCCCATGAGTTCGAAGCCTCGCCAAAGGGACCGCAGAATCTCTGCGCCTCGGAAAACCCTCCCACCCTTTCCTCGACGTCCCTCACCACCGTTTCTCTTCACTCACCGCTTTCTGCTCCTTTCTCTGCGTCAGAACGTTCAGAGAAAACTTTGTTACATTTTTGGTCAAGTCCCGTTGTCCCCGGATACGAGCGAAAGAGTAGGATACATGGCCACTGAGAATAGGACCAAAGTGGATCAAAGAGATGGATATATATTCGGATAAAGGAGGTAAACACACGGACGTACACACAATACGAAGGAACTATGTGACGGATATGATTTTTTTTTACCATTTTTATTTTTATTATTTCTTTATTTCCCCGAGCTCTTCGAGCGATACGAAAAACTCGAGGCACGAAAATAATGAGACTGCAGTGGATTTGTTCCCCGTGGAATTATTTTATTGCGCACACAACTTTTTTTTTGAGATATTCGAAATGATAATAACGATGAGAAATAATAATGCTTGACACGAATATAATAATATAATGCGACTATGTAAGTACAATGAGCGACTGCGAAGGCTAGACAACGCGTTCTTCCTCTCTCTTTCTCTTTCGCACACCGAATCAACATCGTCCGGAAAACAATTTTTTTTTCTGGTCGACCGCTTTGGTGGATTAAATAAGAAGACGAAAAAAGAAAAATAATAGAGTTCGAGCTCGGTGGACACAAGAAAGAAAACTCGACGGGTCAAATGACTGCATTTCTTCTTGTGAAGTTTGTATATATATATATATACACAGCACACATGGATTTCTTACGAACCGAATTATATGTATCGCGCGCACTTGAGTCGACCGCGTTCTTTTTTAATCATACTTTTATTTTTATTTTACATTGTTGTTGTTTTTCTAATTTTCCTCTCGGAAATCCACCGAGAACTCACACCGCACATAGCGCAAATTTTCCGGCTTGAAAACGTGGCTGCAATGGTACACGAGCCTAACAAAGGTGCCGACGGTGAATTCAGAACGATATTTTAACGCTCGACTTAATTGCATTAAATTGTACGAGTGAGGGAGTGAGAACGAGAGAAGTGTACCGAAAGCCTCTCCGTCGTTTTCTCTATGCGCGAATGAAAAATAATAAAAGAAGGAAGAAAAAGAAGAAAAAAAGCACGAAGAAATGGAAAACAACGTCGGTGAAGAGCAAACAAAAAGGACGAGTATCGTCTCGTTCAACGAGACAATTTTTTTCTCATCTTTTTCTTCCTGCGTTTCGCGATCAACGAATTTTTTAAACCAACCTAACACTACAACGAAATATTTCTTTTTTTTTTTAAAACAAAAATTCACAGAAACTTATATTTTTCTTGTTTGGCAACAGCGTTAGAAAAATATATTTCCTAGGTAACGAAAACTTACGAGAAACCAGTCTCGTATGAATCAATCTCGAATGCTCGATAAATCATCGCTCTTTTCAGTTTATCAATTTTATCGACTAATTGTATTTTTGTTTTGGCAAATTTTAGTTCTCCACGAAAATAATTTCTCATAGCTGAGCGTTCGAATGAAAAAGCTTTTTATGATTTTCCAACGAGAGCGGACCTTTGAAATACTTGTCGCAGATCGAGCAATGATAACGGTGTCTGTTTTCGTGGCATTTTATGTGCTTTTTGAGAAGATCCTTGCGAGCGAAAGTTCTCTCGCACGAGGTGCAAGGATATTTATCTGGATTAGTATGAAACGTATTGTGTCGCGTGAGATTGTCCAGCCTCGAGTAATTCTTCGTGCATATGTCGCACGTGAATTTGCTACGTTCGGAATGACAACGTTGATGATAACGAAGATAACGTTTTTGGGCAAAAGTTTTATCGCAGGCGCAACAAGCGACTTGATTAAATTCGTCCTTTCGAACGTTTTGATGATCGGCAAGGTCTTCCTCGGTCGCAAATTTTCGCTTGCAGAACGGACACGTTTGACTCGACGATTGTTTGTAACCCCGCAGATTCTCGAGAAACGAAGGATCCGTCAACATTTTGTAAAGAAACGTTGTTTTGAGCTCCATACGCGGTTTTGAATTTTCTAACTTTATTTGGCAGGTCTTCGTCGACAAATCGACCGCCTCTAGCTGATTCTCGCTCGCCAAATCCGCAGCCAGGCTGAAGCAGGATCTGTAGTGCTCGTGCGTGCAACGCGAACGCGTTGGCATTGCCAGGTCGAGGGCTTCGTCGATTCCCACACCGTGGTCCTGGAAAACCTAAAATCAAAATTGGAAAAAATATGATTTCTTTTTTTTCGATCAAATGCTCATTCGCACAGGATTATATTAATAAACTGAGATAACGCGTATTACATGACATGCATTCGCGAAAGGATACTACGATAACAGTAATAATAATACTAATAACAATATAGCAAAAAATTATTTTCTTACCTACGATGATAAGATAAATAAAATTATAAATTATTAAAAAAAATACGATAAAATTATTTTCTTACCTATGATGATAAGGTAAATAAAATTATAAATTATTTTAAAAAAATGTGATAAAATTATTTTCTTACCTACGATGATAAGATAAATCAAATTATAAATTATTTAAAAAAATATGATAAAATTATTTTCTTACCTACGATAATAAGATAAATATAACAGAATAATTATTTTTTAAATATTGATAAAAATTTGTTTCCTCTGAGCCAAGACGATTTACTTTAAACTGTTATCTACAGAGAATTCTATCAGCAATTATCTAAAAGCAATTAATTATACAATTATTTCTGTATAATTCCATGCATATTTAATACTTTATCGTTGCCAAAATCATTAAACGTTTTTCCTGAACATCGTTTAACATTGCAAACTAAATTCAATAACTCGTTATTTCAGTCTGATGAAAACAATATTTTTTAAGGAAAGTGATTCAATTACCTGCTGATTTGTCACATCTCGTTGCATCGTTCTTTCCAAGTCGTCGTTGAATCTCAAACAAGGCTCGCTCCTAGATATCCTCGTGCTATCGAAGACCTCGCCGTTCGCGTTATTCTCTTCGACGTTTTTTGCCAGCTGATATTGCCTGGGTGATGTCTTAGCTCGCATGTTACCCGAACACTTTATTACTAGATTCTCGATACTCCGGAAGTTGGATTAAAAATCGTACGAATATTTTACACGTTATATTGTACAAAATTAAATTATAACCAAAGCTGGAAATTTGTGCGCGACACGCTCTCGCGGAGGATCCCTTCGACTGAAAATTTCTAGCGCCTCAGCACAGCGAGAACATCGCTCCTTGTCAATCTTCTCTCTCTCTCTCTTTCTCTTTCTTTCTCACTCGTCTTTTCAGAGAATCAACAGTATGGTGTTCGATTTACCGAGAATTTCGTGCCGTGTGACTTTGAAAGGTCGTACGAGCGTGACACGGAACGGTAAGCCTGGCGGAGTTGCCGAAGGCGCACATCGTTTGCAAACATACTGATATCCTCGATACCGAGAATTTTCAAATCGTTACAATTATCGTGCTTGTATTTCACGTATCGATGTCTATAGATAAACTATCAACGTGCCATATATCAATCCCATTCAAACCAAATATCGAATTCAACAGATTTGTGCCGAT
This sequence comes from Netelia fuscicornis, assembly GCA_946811545.1. Classification (NCBI taxonomy): domain Eukaryota; kingdom Metazoa; phylum Arthropoda; class Insecta; order Hymenoptera; family Ichneumonidae; genus Netelia; species Netelia fuscicornis. Next base: position 13,963,177 of record OX328011.1, on the reverse strand, counting down.
AAACGTTCGAAAATTTGGATTAATTAAGAATTTAATCAAATTTCTTTCAATCTCATAATAAAATCAACCGACATTTTCTCTCACTTCCAATAATCAAAAATTCTTCATACTTTTTATCCCCAATTATTAACAACATTCACAAAAATGCAAACATAATTGAAATAATAATTTTGTTTTTTAATACATTTGTTTCTTATTTATCGATCGAATGTCGATGTTAATGATTGAGGACAAAGTGATTAAACGCGTAAGATATATAAATTTTAATGACTAAAAAAAAGTATCACATTTGCTGCAACGAGGGACAATATTTGACCGAGGGAGAGTAACAAATGTGAGGTGCGGAGGAGGGTGGAATAAAATCGTAAAAAAGAAATTCCATTGTCGCGACGATGTTTGGTAAGATATTTCACGGTGCCCTCTTCGCGACTTTGTCGTTAATATAACATAAGGAAGAATTCGTTTGGGTTTGAGGGGCTTGAAAGACAGGAAATAATGGTCGGTGTGGTGGGAAGGGGTGGTTCGCCGGTTAAGTGAGAGGGTGAACGAGGATTTTTTAATTGTAGTCCACCCGGTATAACCCGAGCACCGGTCGTCGGTATTGTCATACCGGGCGGCGCGCGCTTTTCTTTATTTCCCCAGTGGCTGGATGACGTTATACATTTCTTTTCTGCTTCTCGTTCTGTTTCTTCCTCTCTTTCTTTTTCTTTTTCTTTCTTATTTTTTTTAATTTTATTTCATTTCTCCTCCTTCCTTCTTCCACCACTTCGAACGATCTTCTTTCTTCGCTCGTCTTATATTTCCCTTCTCTCTCTCTCTCTCTCTCTCTCTCTCTCTCTCTCTTTCTCTCGTTCTTTTTTTTCAACTACGGCAATGCCTCCGTCTTCTTATTAGCAAAGCTAATTGGAAATACAAATGGTTGTTCACGGTGAGGGAATGGCCGGGCAAGGTTTTTGCGAGAGAGGAGAGAAGGATAGAGCGAGAGTGAAAAGCTCCGGCGACACAACGCGAACGAACGAGATAGTACCCGTGAGATGGAGCGAGAGGGGAGTCCGTGGCAATGCGGGGAAGGGACCATACACTTTTGCGTATTAAGCTTGTATTTGCCCCGGATAATTAGGACTTTTTTCCCCGGCCAATTTGGATGAATAATTGATTTCATTCGTCCTAACGTAGCTCTCGCGCTGCAACTCCCATACTTATGTATATACATATATATAAATTTATGTATGTATAGCAAGCGTCTATCGCACCATTCGTTCGTTCGTTCATTTTTTTTTCCTGCGGGATCTTTCCAAATGACAATCACCCACCGACGAAAAATGAGAATCTTTGGTATTAAATATTAAGGAAGGTGGGGAAGGGGGGTTAAGTACCAGGTTTTCTCGCCCCCTCTTCTTATCTGGCGTGCACCCTGACGAAGGGTCGGAAGCTGTGAGACTCGCAAGAAAAAAAATCCCCGACAGGTAGAAAAGACAAATCTTGTCACGTGTTTGTTCTCCAAAATTTGTCTGCTATACCTAATCGTGTCCCTCCGCTTCAGGGAGAAGCGACGAGGAGAACGTCGGACCTATCGCTTCTCATTGCAAAGTTTCCGGTAAGAAAATTAAGTCACAATTATTTTAAATATTCTACTCGACACGCGTTTCGTAATTTATCGCGATATTGATTAATAAATTCTGAAATAATTAAAAGTATCCGTTGCAATAAAAAAATCGAGATTTCTTCTTCGTCGGTATGAACGTGTATCTTGTCTCTTTTGGTGTTTGATATATTCGCGATAGTCTGGAAAGTCGCTTCGCAAAATTGGATTAACACACGCCCAAATACCTACATATATGTAAAGACCTATATCCGTATACGTACGAGACAGTATATCGCCCCTGAGATTTCCATGGAAATCGATGACACCCCATGGGCTCAAGATATACAACTTCTCAAGGGTGAATTCTCCGCTGGCCGAAATGCCCGTAACTTATCCCAGATAAGGGGTTGTAAAACGATGCCATAGCTATCTGCCAATACGGTTAGCTCCCATCGCGAGTAGTATGAGATCGTTCTCCCCCCTGCCTCTCCCTCACTCGCTCGCGCATATCTCTCTTCCTTCGTTCCTCGCGAACGACGCTTTTGCCGACCAGATATTGCTCTTTCTCACTCAGATACAGGGGCCATTCACTAGGAATTGATGCCATTTGAATATCGTCTATATACCCAACGCGACAAGATTCTCCCTCCATTCCTCCCTCACCCTCTCCCTCTCTTTCTCACTCTCCCTCCTGATTTCGCTTGCCCGAGGAGATCTTTCCACGCTTGGGCATAACACGAGATACTACACCCCTGTCGAGACAACGATCTCCGGCAGGAAATCGTTGAATCTGCCTATCGATTGTATAAATAGAGAAACAGAAAAGGATATAAATTTCGTTTTCAACCAGCACTTTTTTCGTTTCTTCGTAACTGCACAAAGACACGCAAAATCCCTTTTTTTTTATGTCTATTGGTAAGTATATCGTACGTTTTAACTCACCTTTTTACATGTCTCGATAGGTTCTCTGGCCTTCTTCCTTATTCACCCTTAACACGTTTCGTGGTCCGACGAATGAGGGTAAGACAAAAAATGTTGACCTATTTGTTAGATTGTGTACCAAAGTATCCGGGCAAGGGGATTGTTTGTCAAGGGTGTGCACACACAAACAAAAATTAGAAAGGGTTTTCGAGGGAAGAGTCTATGTAGTGTTTTTTTAGTTTTTTTTTTGTTTCACCCGAAACCGTCGATGGCGCTTCTTAGGTTATGCATAAAGCTTCTTTGCACCCTTTCCTCTATGACGTCTCTCTCGTTCAGACACCCGGTGTCTCTCTCGCACTCTTTCATACAGCATTCAGCCAGACGACGACCATTCGCCGTCTCCGTATCTCTCTTTCTAGCTTTCCTTCCCTCTTTCTATCTCTCTCTCCCTCTCATCCCTCGTCGTTGCGCGTTCGCTCGCGTTGCCGTCAAAATCCCCGGATGTATCGCAAAATCTATAGCGCGACGGGGTTGACGCCGCGAGGATAGGAGGGGTTAGGGGGTTCTCCCTCTCTCACTTATTCGTAGTCTTCTTCGTCTTCCTCGCTGCGATGCTGTCAAGGCGGGTGCAACCTTCCCCTATCGTCACATTTCACTACAGACTAATAACTTCTGAATATTCATTTCGTGTTTCTCCTCCTTGTCTGCTGCTTGCTTGCTTTCTTGCTTGCCAGTACCGTAAGCAATCCTAATGCGACTCTCACAACGAAGTAATATACCTTTTATTTTTTTGGATACGCAAAGTTATTGAAAATATTTTCAAGTTCGTTTCGAAAGATACGAAAGACAAAGCATTATCCTATTGTTACAGAGTTTCAAGAGTTATTGTAAGCATTTATAAAAATCAATGAATAACAATACTTTGAACAATATCCTGGCAAGTCCTTTTTTTAAATTTCGTCCTTTCTCTAAATCATATAGAAAAATTTATTTCGAACGACAATTTGTTATTTTGTGCGAGTATTTGCACCACGTAAATTCTGAAAGGATCTCGTACTCGACTAAAATAATACTGGACTCTCAATCTTTTATCGCAACCGGCAGAAAAGTTCACACCTTATTCAAGACGCATGAGACGTTTCGAGTATGAACGAAGCTTAAAGGATATGCCTACTTTCCGCAGAGACCCTTCGACGCGAGAAAAACAGAGTAGCCATAGCGCGTAGTGGTGGTTGAGGCAAGGTGGATGGAAGTGGAAAGGGAATTGAGTAAGAGGGGAAGGAGGAGGGAGGGGGCAGGCGAAAGGCGATTCACGCGACAGGAAAGCGAATGAAGGAAGCAGCGAGACGGTCGTCATGGCAACTGTGAATTAAGTAATCAATGAATTATTATTGACATTGATGTCTTGGGTCTCACCCACACCCTCACCTACCCCGCACTTCTTCCACGTCAGACGCCCTTCTCTTCCCTGCGACGACGACGTCGTACGGACGATATTTCAAGACTCATAAAGCCCCGCCAAAGCGTCCTTGATTAATACGTCAGCACTGGATTTTCACGGATTTGTATATATATACATATAATTTGTATACAATTATATAGATGTATAGGTTGTGTACTATACACGCATATACGGCACCATCGATGAGTAAATTTTCTCGGGTATAGCGAAGAACGAGGAAGCAGCGACGCGGAAGGATATACGCTACGAGTAGGAGAGGCCGTGCACCGAATAAATTCAGATATGAAACTGAGAGGGAAGTGACACGTGGGACACACAAGGGTGATGGAGGGCAGGGGAACGCTATAGACCTTTAGACGTTGCGAGCACGTGCGAGTGATCAGCAAGAGCGTGTTGGAACATTCGCAGTCGCGCTTCGGCACGTAAAAACGGAGATTAGAGGGAGATCAGCAATACTCGACAAAAGTTGAAACCTCAAGAGTTGGTTCTGCGACATCTGCGTGACCAAACGGTGAATTTTTTTCTACCCGCGTTAAGTTGGCAGCAAGCTCTATCGTTGTCATATATATTGCCAATGGCGAATGGTCATGTATAATGCAAATTAGACTAGCCTTGAACTGTTAACGCACATGAATGAACAGGTACGAGAAATGAGAGAACCAAGTGGCTATCCCCACCACGCTTACCTGCTACGCTCGAGAGTAGTGGTAGACGGTCGCTCTCTATCTCCCTCTCTCTCTCCCCCCTCCCTGCCTCTTTCCCACTCGACCGTCTACCTATACATTGAGGTAGGCCTACGGTAGAGCGTCGATGGTCTATATAGGTATACCGCTACGTGTTGGGATCGTCCAACATTGTTTATATATCTACACTCCTATCGATATATATAGATATACGCGGGTGGGAAAATTTACATAATATATGATTTTAAAAATCTATGAAAAATCGACAAATTATAGCAAACAAACGAATCAAACGCCATTTTATAGATAAACTTGTGAACTTTCATTGAGAATAATAGCGAATCTGGATTCGTGGTGGAAATAAAAAGAATTTTTTTTAATCGAAACGTTATTGTGTCCACGTTAATATTCGCTATCTATAGGGAAAATTTCGAAGGAAAAACAAAAAGTTGCGATTTTTTCGAATCTCTCGCAATATTTAAACAATATTACGTACGAAATAATTATTTTTTGCGGTCGTGTTACCTGAAAAGTATGCTTTAATATAGCATACATGCGGATCTTTACATATCATTCGCTCGGGTCTCGGGTTCGCCAACGTTGACTCTTTGGTTCCTCAGATGTCGCAGAACCAACTCTGGAGGTTTCAACTTTTGTCGAGCGTTGCTGATCTCCGCCCTAATCTCTAGTAAAATCCGTTAAAGAAGAAAACGCATAGCGTTATTGATAAGATTTTGATCTTTCTTTTTTCATTTTTTAACTTAACATTTTATTATTCTCGATATACGAAAAAAAAAGTTTGATAGAATAAAAAACGTATCTTCAAAGTCGCGCCTAGTTGCAAGTCCGAGGGAACGTAAAATCGTGACGCGAACCCTTCGCTAAGGTTTTCGCAGCAAATACGGCAACAATTAAGAGTCGGCGAGGGCGAATTTCTTACCTCCCCTCTCCCCCGTATACAATATCCTCTCTCGAAGTTCAATCTCGCGCGATATCTTCGCGACAAATTAGCACGGACAAATTTATCTCCCTCTCGTCGTATCTCCCGCCGGCGCTTTCGTCGTTCTTGCCTTATTTTATCGGTCCTATCCGTGGAATTTTCCCACGTTTCATCGCCGCTTCGCCCTACCCCTCGGCTCATCTTCGAAGACAGCACACCTTCCAGGGAATATTAGCTTCGACGTCGATAGACATCTTCTCCTGCTCCCTAATGAATTTTCTTCAACAATATATCCACTTCCGTTTCTCCCTTTATCCCTTATATACGCATTATATTCTGGTTCTCAGCGTTGAAATACTGAATTATTAATTCGTCGAAAAGAATAACGATTGAATTAAACAAACGTGAGTATCTATATCATACAAACGTAATTACGAAACTACGACTTAACGAGTGAGATAGAGAGAGAGAGAGAGAGTAAAAGAGAAGCAAAGAGGATATACTGAGGAACTCGAGAGGATGAGAGGGATGAGATGCTTATTTTGTTAACAAACGAAATCCGCGACATAATAATAATAATAATAATAACGACAATAATAACAGTAATAACAATAATGTATGTACATTATACGCACCACACGCACATACTAGAACTACTCGGAGAGTGTCCCGCATGACAAAAGCGTCGTATGTGTGTGTTCTTTGGTCCAGTAACACGCGAAATTATATCTCCGGAATTGTTATTATTCTTTGCTGATTACGAGAGGGAGTGCGAGTACCGGTTGTTCCGGTCATACACACACACATACACACATATATATATATATATAAATGTAGATATACGTAGATGTACGAGTCCGCAACAGTTCTTTGTACGAAGATCGGAAGGGCACATCCTACACCGGGGGGATCCGCGTTAGTGGTGGTAGAAGGAGAAAACGAATTAAAATTTTACAACGACAACTGACAATCGCGAATTTACCCCCATGGCGATTCTCTCTCTCTCTTCTTCCTTCCCCTTCGTACCTTCGTACGTTCCTTCTACGTTGGCTAACCGTTGGCTAACCCGAGAGAACGGACGGCGTGCGCGCGTCCGCGCTACACACATCGTGTGTATCGTGAAAACCGCGGCATCAACGCCAGAAAAGCAGCAGCAGCCTCCGGCAACCCTCCATTGTCTCGTTGTGGTGACCTCTCCCGGACCCTCTCTATCTCTCACTCTCTTTCTCTGTTTCTCTCTTTCCTCTCTCCTCAACCTCTCCCACTCCGGTTAGGAAGCGTGCGATAATAAATATAGAGAAAATGAAAAATTATTAAAAACTTCCTTTTTAGCCTTGGTAATCCTCGTCGCCCCCAGAGATGCCGCATTAACCAGCCCCCTCCCCCTCCCTCCACCGTCCCGTCTCTCACCCACCGACCGTCTCTCGTAACCTACCGAGTCATCCCTTCTCTCTATCTCTCTTTCTCCCTCGCTCTTTTCTGTGTCCTGTCCAACTACCACGCGTCTCTTCTCCCTTCGTACGCGACCTCTACCAACTCTCACCCCCTTCAGCCTCTCCCCAACTCACCTCTTCTCGTGCCGCACGAGTTCGCGGGGTTTGCGTCCGGACACGCGAATTATTTATGCGCGCAGGAGCCTCTCTCTCTCTCTCTCTCTCGCTCTCTGACGACATTACGACCGTGTTAGTATTAAATCATAATGAACGAGGCCGCGCACGAGTTACACACTGTACGAGAGTGAGAGCTGCCCGAGATACGTCCCCCCGGTTCCTCCGTGAGCCGGAGCTCACATCTCGTTCTCCTTTTTCTTTTCCTTGGTTACGCTATGATGCAGCCTCCTGTCACACATGACGCACGGATCTACGCAACGTCTCTTTACAATTTTTTTTCGCCCTATGCTTTTAGAGAGGGCTATCATTCGTTAAAAGCCCTTCCTTCCAGATTTCTTAGCTCGTATTGCATTTTTTACCATTCGGCTTTCGTAGATTATCCTCGTGTTGTACGAGCCGACGACAGTCATGACATGAAATTTCAATGAAAATCCATGAAACGCGATGTTATACGTAATGAATATACGCGTGACGTTTATCCAAAGTTGAAATTATCTTCAAAATGAAATTATTTCGAAATTAAACAATTTTTCTTTACGATTTTTGAGTTTTTTTCTTTTGCCAAATATTCAATAACTCAAGATTTTTGAGAATATTTTTGAATTACGCGAGGATTTTTGTCCCGAGACTGGTGCGATACCTCGTGTTCAAAAACGCAATAATGAATCGTGTGAAGCTGCTGCAAACGCGGTTCGAGAGAGTGCGTGTGTGCGAGAGAGAGAGAGAGAGAGAGAGAGAGAGTGAGAAAGAGAAAGAGAGAGGAGGAGGGTGAGTATATCGCGTAGGTATAATCTCTTACGTCTGGCCGCACGGCGGAAGAATACAAAGCTAATGCAATTTTGCAATTACAGCCGCGTGCCCGTACCCACCCTCTTGTATCAGCCTTTCCGCACACTCGCGCAGACGCGGACACAACCGCGCGCATATATAAAGAATTAAAAAAAAAGGAGAAAGAAAAAAAACAAGAGCGAGGGAAAGACACGCGTAAAGCAGAAGAGAATGGGCACGAGAGAATATTCGAATTTCGTTTCGTTTTCACCCGAGCCTCGTTATTCTTTCATCCGCGAGCTCTCGCTCAAACTTCGCACTTTTTCCTCGTTTTACTTCTCTCTCGCTCTTTCACTCTCTCGGTCTGCGTCGAATCTGTCATATCCTCTACCAAGAGCGTTGATTAATCGAAAATCCAATCAGTAGGCGTAATATCAAATCCTATTATCACATCGGTGGAGGGAGAATCGGTACTGGCGAAGTGACAACAGCCCGCGAGAAAAATTTCTATCTCCACGCTACGATCCCCTCAAAGTACTACTAATTATTCGTTTAGTCACGTTCACGAGCAGGTTTATCGTTCTATCGAAAAATAAAAAGCGCCGTGGAAGTTTCGACTTTGTTCATTAATCCGATCACTTTGTGACTGTTTTAGCAGGACGAACGACGAAATATTATCGCGAATAAATTTCCAACGGAATAATCGTGGATAATGATAAAAAAGAAAACAAAAATTAATCAATGTTCATTCGGTAGAGTACATAATTATTCGTAATTATTCACAGTTGGGTATTTCGTACTCGAACACGATATTTTGTTTACGTACAATTTATTATCAATAATTTTTCAGAAGATTTGTGAAATTTAGTCACGTCTAATGTCAACAATTCCCACTAATAGTCTCGCGGGATGCACCGCGAGGGTGGAACAACCCCCTCGTACGCACTGCGGATAGGATGGTCGTAGATTCTTGCATGCCGTCGTCTCCGTCGTCGTCGTCGTCGTGGCCGGCTGCTGTATTAGATTTGCTTTCTAGGACACTTTAATCAGAATGTACCTATGTAAATTTTTGAATACACATCCTCATTCTCGGCGCTCCATCTTCCTCTCTCTCTCTCTCTCTCTCTCTCTCTCTCTCTCTCTCTCTCTTCGTCTCTCGCTCTCAACCCCATTCGTTTTCTTGCTCGCTCCCGATGTTTGTATAGGTCAGGCAAAGGTATTTTCCTGGGCCGTGGAGGAAACTAACCGGAGGAGGAGGGAGGAACCTCGTGCCGCGAGGCGAGTCCCGGGAATTAAAGAATTTGCAATTCTGAATTTCCGGTGATGGCGCACATAGTCGCGCACGTGCGCGCATGTATATTGTATATGTAAATATAATACAGACGCACATAGACGCGGGCATATATTCTTCGAGCTTTATTCTCGACGACGTACGAGCCCGCGACGACGACGACAGGCCGAGGAAAACCGAGAAAAGGCAGAGAACATGAGAAAGGGTTTGAAATATATTTATATTATACGCATTTACCGTTGACATTCGCGTGTCAAAAAATTTTCTCAAAAAAATACGAAATTCCAATATCCTTATCGTCTCGGGAAGATGCCAGTTGCGTTTCCCGCCAACTATCTTGAATATTCATATTCTCATTTCCTCCTAGGAAAATCGCTTACATAAAAACCAGATCAAAATACGGACAACGAGAAACGTAAAACATACAAAAAATAAAAAAAATTTCACGTAACGTCGAATTTCTCAGTACAACATTCTGTGCTGGTGGTACGTGCGGTCGAGCGGGTGGAGAATCCATTTCCTCGAAAATTCGCGAATGTACATCCATACGAGAAACATCCCGTGGCAAATTTGTTGCTGACTAGAGACTCGCTGCAACGCCCGCGATAATTACGAAATTTTACTTCGTACAATACAACGCGCCGTTACCGGTCCCACGCATGGGCATCGGTCCCGCTTGTACACTCTTGCACTCTCTGTCCTGTATACGATACGGTGCTCTATATTACGTACTCGAAATACATATACCGTATATATTCTATGTACATATTATAGTAGACGCAGTGGCGAGAGAGAAACACTGAGTGGAATGGAAAATAGGAGAAACATATAGGCATATATATATATATATATACCGAAAGAAGGGTCGATCAGACTGCAGAAGGGATGAAATGGACGCGCACCTCGCATTAAATGACCGCGAGCACACGCACATATTACATATACGTGTGCATATATATATGAACATATATATATATATATATATACATGACGTATAATTATAATAAAATTACTTTGCGGAGATGGCGACGAGAGAGATGAGCATCAGGTAGACCCAGGTCCGTACCTTCGTACTCGCCGAGCATTGAAATATTATACCTGCCAAAGAGAAAATAATTAAAATTCAGCCCTTGAGCTTGCTTTGTCGCACTCGTATATGTATACATACACCTTTACCACCCACGTCACCGACCCCCTTTGCACTTGTCCGTATATTTCAACGTATCGTACGTACGTAAAGCAGGGTGATCGCACTCACGAGCATTGCCGCGAGTAGAACGCTCTGTTCTACTAGGGGCTAACTCTCACCCCCTTCTCACCAACGAGCACCAAAACCCCTCGATCTCTCTCTCACTCTCTCTCTTTCTACCCTCGCCTCTCTCCCGGTCCTCTTCAAGGATGAGGTTTCTCATATTTTTTTCCGGCTCCGTAGCTTCCAGGTATTCAACGAACGTTTGTTCCCGTTTCTGCTACCTTTCTCTATCTCTCTCTGTCACTCTTTCTCTCTGTCTCTGTCTCTCGTACGAAAAGCTGCTTGAAAGCGGGGTCGACTCTACGCCCACCATTCGCAAAATCCACCTACACTCTCCCGCAGCCCCCACCCCAACTGTCTTCTTTTTAGCCAGTCGCTGTTTTTTCCACCACGGGCAACCGCAACAACATAAAAAAAGCGACGATGCAATCGTTACTTCGTGAAATATTATCGCTTATACGTAACATTTTATAAACCATAAATATCGTTCCAGGTGTTAAAAAGTATTCGCTATACCTATTCGAGCGTATTTATCACGATATTTCTCTTATGAAAACAAAAGTTATCGATCTCACAATTTTGCTTTGGAAATTTTCTTGATTGTTCTTTTCCGATTGAAGCAAAACTGAGAATTGAGAAGTAGCGTATACCTCGAAAGGAAGTGGGAAAAAACGCGAGGGAAAGCTTCGTTCCTCTTAACGAACTTTTTAATGAATAATCAGTGGCTAATTTGAATAAATTATAACCAACGGCGTTTGACAGGTCTCACAATCGCCCGGTCTGCTGTATAGGCTTCTATACAGTCCTTTTCTTCATCGGTGGTGAGACTAATATATAATATATAGGTAGGTACGTTAGGTTATACCGATAGCCATGAAAACGGAAGTGTGTCGCTGAGAGTCTTGGGAAGGAGGCTTCGCTTTTTCAGAGATCCGCGTAGCTTCCTGCGCGGCTTCCATTAATTCCTTTGTCTTTTCTTCTCGCTCGACTGATCAGGGAAACGTATCTTGCGGGGGGTGAATATCAGAAAAAGGAAGCTGAGCGAACGTGTCGCGAAAAGAGGAGGTAGAGCGAGAGGAGGGGAGCGAACGACTGACTGTGACTTTAAGGACGCCTTTTTTCGCACAGTCCATTAAAATATCAATTAAAACATCGAGCAGCGGCAGCAGTCGAGGTTGAAATACAGTAGGGCCTTCATTGTGTACAAACGTGCGAGACTTTTCCGATCGTCTCGCTCGAGCATTATGTATGTATGATTTTTTTTTTTATATGATTTATTCGCGACAAGAGCAAAGCAGCTCGGCGTACCCTCGTTAATATCAAGCCGTGTGCCCAAGCTTGTAGGAGGCAGGAAAACCGCAGAGTCGAGGGAAGAGGGATGATTATATATATATATATATAATATATATACCTTATATACTTATGTATAGCCACCATCGCCATAATAACCCTGCGGCGAAATCGAGAAGCCATTGTTATACGAAAAAACAAAGGACAACATTCACCCTGGCCACGACCTTCCATCGTCAGCTTTCGTAGTCGCCGGATGGTAATCTACGAATTACTAATGCACATATTTTTTATGGATAGTTTTAAATTAAAAAATATTGTTTAAATATTTGTATCAATAGGCAGATTTTTTTTTTCATGGGATTTGATAATTAATGAATTATATAAACGAATTTTGTAGAAATACCTACGTTTTTCAATTTACCCTTGGCAATTTAATTATTTGGATAAATTTGTTGTGGGGTTGGGATAAGAAGCGAGGACGAGGCCACTTAGGAAATACAAATAGATTGTACAAAAGGCAGAGACACGTCGAACGTCGAATTCCAGTAAACTTTTGCAAAAGCACTGCGTGAGCTGAGAGAGGGCTTCGTGGTTCCTGGAAAATTTGCCCGTGGCGAAAGGAGAGTTCGAAGTTGTATTCGGGGAGAGAAAGCGTTCGGGATTCTCGAACGTTATTTCTCCCGGTATCGAGAGATCCTCGACGTGCCATTTCCCCTTTCACTCGTTCCATTCTCCGGGGACGCGACAAATAAGGGGCAAACGAATACCGGAGAACGGGAAAACACGGCAATCGGGTACGAGAGACTCTCACGAAGTACCTACTGGTACAAAAGCTGAATCAAACCCCTGTATTCCTTTTGCGATCGCTAACGTTTCCCCAGCTCCCGTTGTAAAGTTTTGACGTGCCAGATTTCCCGGAGACGTCCGACTTTTCACTCACAATTATTTAATATTTTGTTTTATCAATTTACCAACGATTTGATTATGCCAAATCCTTATAACGTCGCTGGGATTAAAATCTTTAAGAGTTTCATTCTTTATATTCGATTTTAATATTGATAACATCGTCTGCTTTTTGTGTTCATTTTTCGTCTATTCGAGAACTTTTTCGTCCAAATTCTTGACAATCCATTCATACAAATCCACGTATCGATAATATAATAAATAACAAAACGAGTAAAATTGAAGATTTTCCCATGGTCATCTCGATTTTTATTCAAAATACAAAATACACAATTTGGAAAAAAAATCCATGATCGTCACTGGGATACTCTTCAATTTTACCCCCGTTCATTCGAATACATAGCGATTTCCACCATATCGTCGTCGTATCTTCGAGGTACTTTTTTTTTTAAACAATTCACGTGTCGCCGAACGAGAACGCGAGAGAAAAGTCTACCTGTTTCCCCTTGGCCCATTATTGTTTTTCCCGAAGCGCCACCAGGCGTGATATACCCACCCCTTTGTATTACCACTTGGCGAGGGAGCATAGGTATCTATAATACGTCCGTTTGTATTCATCCTGTCATTGTCGATGGCAGGACGCGTCGGATAGAGCAGTCGATATATAAACATGGCAAAGCGCACGGTATAAGGGGATGAAGAATATGGACGTGAAAAATGGTGAGCTTGGATACGATATGGTAATACAAGTTTTATGGGAAACCTGGGGGCTTCGCGACGAGTTCGTTCTCGTCGAGGTATACTCGTCCTTGGTTCTCGTCGCGAGCGAGAGCACGCGCTTACGTATAAGAACGTAGGAAAGGGGCAAAATTGAAAATGAGCATAAAAACCGAGGCGCAAGCAAATTGCCGTGCGAAATATTATTCGGCAAAAGAACGTTAGCGTCGAGAAAGTGGGAGTAGTGGCAAAGAGGGAAGAGGGAAGAGGGGGGAGGGGGTTGCAATTCATTTTCGTATATGCTATATCAATTTCTTGCTTCGCCTCCTCTTCCGCTCTCGACGCTTTCGCGGCCCGTGGAAAATTCTCATCCCTCCTAAAACTACCCCCCTGTATTGCTCATATATATATACAGTATATAACTACCATATCCTCCTGGGAACTGGCGCTTGCCTTCATCGTCGTCGGCAACGCAGCCTACCGATCTATAATCTTTTGTCCCTTAAAACCGTTAACTTCACTAGACATCAAGGGGAATACGAATTAGCCCTCTTGTCGCTAGTCATCTTATCTAGATTGAAAATTGCAAAGATACACATAAATCCGTTCGAAATCGTGCCTCTTTTTTTTTTTTACAGAACTTGAAAAAAGCGTAAGGGATGAAATATTTATTATCTAAAATATTCATTCTTATCGTAGAAAATTGTATCACATTCTTTTCTTCCAAGATCAACGATGACATGACATCGCATTTGTTAAAGTTATCTATAACCCTCGCAAATTTCTCTTGTTGTCGAAGAAGAGAAGAAGGAATAAGAAGGGGTTGGAAGCGAGCGTGTGCGAGCTACCAGATTTTGCTGGACAGGACTGGTATACGATCGATCATGAATTATAGACTGTAGGACCCGACAGCCCGTGTGATAGATCGTGGTAATTAAATAACTGGTGTGTGTGGGAGAGAGAGAGAGAGAGAGAGAGAGAGAGAGAGAGTGCAGCCGATCAGCCGAGAGAGGTTCGAGATTCAACGATGGTGAATGTGTTGGCGTTCGGAGAGGGTTTCGGTACGTACACACCCGGCCTTACATTCGACTATAACCATGCGGCAAGCTGTTGGCACGCGCGTTCGTGTAAGTTAAACACGAATACGAACCACCCACACCTCCAAACTGCACAACTCGGCTCTTGATATTCTCTCGTCACCCCGGGAACGCCTCGGTAATTGACGAGACGCAATGGATAATCGCCTCTCTTCGCTGAAGGCTGAACGCCCTCTCGTTGACAGTATCTACGCAGATTAGAGGGTGCAAAGAGCCCGTGAGACAGAAGAGAGGTGATCGAAGTGTCCGATCTAGTACACGTCCAATCCTACTCGTCGTGCTTCCGGTTGACGCGAAACGCTTATTCGATCGAATAATTTATCTCCCTCTGACTCAGGAGAGACCTGAAATCCTGTCTCACTTTAACCGAGGTCTCCTTATTTTTCCTCCAAGGAAGCAATTTTCACAGGTCTTGAAAATATATATAAAATATCGCGAGCCACGTAAAGGGTGTCCAATTTACATTTTTCAGGGTAAAACTTGCCATACGTATCGGCGTTCGTGACTTTTATCAATCTAAAAGGATTCTGAGATTCCAAACCCCGGAGTTTCAGAAAAACAGAAATTATATTTACTTATTTTATTTCACGGTTTGCTCTAGATCTAGTAAATAGTTTTCTCAAAAATTGAATATCGGTTATAAAAATTGGACACCCCGTATGTATGGAAACGGAGGGAGAAGGGTTGGCGGCGAAGATCACAAGTAATTGAATGGGGTGGTCGGTTCGCGAGGGTGCGCGGGGGATCGCAACATAGCAGGTTCGGTCGAGCCCCGTGAGTGTTCAACCAATTAATCCACTTCAATCCCGCAGGCAGGCAGCCCCACGAGTATCGCGGTGCTGTTCTTTTCTATCTCTTTTTCTTCTCTCTCCTTACTTTCTCTTCGT
The DNA here is from genome assembly GCA_946811545.1 of Netelia fuscicornis. Taxonomy (NCBI): domain Eukaryota; kingdom Metazoa; phylum Arthropoda; class Insecta; order Hymenoptera; family Ichneumonidae; genus Netelia; species Netelia fuscicornis. The sequence goes on along the minus strand of OX328011.1, from coordinate 13,947,768 downwards.
TCTTCATGGCGTATACCATAGGCCCCGTTCTCACCCTCCCTCATCGCTATCCAGCCCGCGACAGGCACAATAAGACGTATCGAGATCGAAGAGAGAGAGAGAAAGAGGGAGAATCCGCCTTGCCTCTCCCCGGTTGCTCCGATGGTTCTGGGTAGCCCAAGCAATACTTCTCATCCTTCTTGATCACGCTCACCCCCTCGTCCTTCATCCTACCCCGTCTATCTTCCTTATATACGTATCAGCCATTTCTATAGCGTTTCCTATTTCTTTACTCGACGAATTCTGACGTTCCCGCTTGAGCACACGGACGAAGAAGAGGAAGAGGCAAGCTTGCAAGAGATGCAAGCTTCACTCCCCACGTAGAAAATATCCAATTTGAGGATTTTTAATCCTCCTACGTTAAAAAAAAGTGTCTCGTCGATTTTTTTTATTCGTATCAGGAACGTACTCGGTGGAAATTCCTAATTTTGGGTGTCGGATAAATCTCGTAGTCTCGGTATTATCTAAAGTCTTTTGTATGTGGTATCGAGAGAACGAGAGAGCGAGAGAGAGAGGGTAGACCGCAGATTGCACAACACACCAATTAAGAGCCATTCAAGTAGGTTCGGGTCGGGCAAACCAATAAAACAAACTAAATCCGCATCTGGACGACTAATCTTCCAGATAGGAAGGGATGGTGGCTTCTCGCTCTGGAACGTTTTCACCCTGCCCCGGCTCCTTTTCCATCTCTCCTATACCATCGGCGTTCTTATTCCAGCGACCTTCGCACACGCCCACACACGTGTATTATAGACATTCCGTGTATACCAAGTGTACGATTACGTATACGTGTGTATTACAGACGCACCGATTTCCAGATATTCCTGAGAAACGGCCGAAAGAGATTTTAACCCTATCCGCCGCAAATCCCTACATCCCCTAATAATACTCAATTCCGATGTGGATTAATAGCGGTTTATTTTCTGCCCCCTCCCCTTCCCTCTTACCTATACGTCTATATACATATATTACGTATCCGTAAGTATAATTTCCTGGAATGTAACGTTTTCCTTCCCTCGATATTTCCATAGCCAATGAGGCCTTCTCTGGGTTAGGTACATATCGCCATTTTTCTTCATACAAAGTATTCTCTATTAAATTCCTAGTAGATATTTAATATTCCAATATACGTTTTTTGAAATATTCAGAAAAATTTTCTCAACTTTTGTACGTCAATCAAGCACTTTCTTCCCAACCACTCCCCCTAAATTTCGGGGTAATAGTTCAACATAACCGTGGCAGATAGCGAAGGGAGAGAAGTGTCTTAATCAGTCGAGCTAGATACCGGACTCGAGCTCGAAAGTATAAGCATCCTGACGAAAGGCGCGAGGTCGTCGGTGAATCTTACACGCGCGGACTCGCGCGCGCGTATCAGGAAAGAACGGGGGATAAAAGGGTGGGGAGGCAAGGCGGACCATGCGAAGTATGAGAAGAGGGCAGCATGCTAATTTATGGCACCCTGGCGCTCCATTACGAATATTTATCCGTGGCGGGTTTAATCTAAACTTCGAGAGAGTCTTCGCGTCTTCCGTCGTCCTCGTTGTCGTCGTTGTCGTCTTCTTCTTCTTCTTCTTCTTCTTCTTCTTCTTCTTCTTCGTTACTCGCCGCGTGCTTTTGCGGCGTGGTGTGCTTGCCCCGCTGCTTGCTTTTCCTTCCAGAATGAGTAGATTCCTAGCTCGCCGCCACTACCTCGATGGAAGAACCCATCCTCCAACCCTCCTCGCACTCCACCCCTCGACGCCTTAACGACGTATTGTCTCGGCGACTTATCAAAACAATTCGTTGAACTCTTGGCGAGCGCGAAAAGTCTCTCTCTTTCTCTTTCTTCCTCGCGACGTGGGGGTTACGCGCGTTTTCTCTCCCCCTCCGCCCTCTGTGTCGTACTGCCGGAACCCCCCCCCCCCCCCCCCCCCCTCGTTCGTCCTTGATTAAACGAGCCTCTGCTCCCTATTTTTCCTCTTTTTTTGTTTTTAACGCGAGCCCGGATTTTCTCCACCACTCTCGTCTACGTGATACACACTTCTTCGAATAGTGAGGAAGCGGGAAAGGTGATGGATTTTGAATGGAATGGAACCAACGAGGTATTACATACGTATCTAGCGTTTGGCAATTATTCGAATGAAAACCATGTGTCGAAAGTATACTGCAATCGTCTCAAAAATGTTCATGACGTTTTATAACATATGTTCCAGTCTTTAACATTCGATTTTACATTCTCATAAGTTTCGGCATGTGTTTATGATTTATTTTTATCAATTTCCTCGATATAATCAAAATCAGCTTAACCGTGTCAAAAATCGAAATTCAATTATTAGAGAATCGGGATGAGAAAGCATGAAACGGTTAGGCACAGAATATCCCATATAGTTCGTATAATACACGTCGGAGCTGATGCGAAAGAAAGAAGAGGAACGACGAGACCTTTCGAGAAAAAGAAACTTTTCACCAATCGTTCGGGCAAGTAAGAAAAAAAAAGTATGATCGCACACCACCAGAAAAACGTATAGTCGCTCTGTGTGCAATCGTTCTCTTCACCCCCCCCCCTGCTCCCTACCTGCCCCCTTTTGCTCTCTCGTTATGTTCAGGCGCCCAGATAATCTCCGGCGGCGGCGGTCGCGCAATTTCTACCTCCGCCTTTCTATCCGCAAACCATCAACAGAAGGAGCATAAACCCCTCTCCGTTCGTTTTACTCGCCTAGCAAACCACCCCCGCAGCATCTTCCACCACCCCCACCTTCTCATCCTCCTTTTCCCCATCTCACTCGATCGCTCCTACTCCCAGAGGCAAGAAACTGCGCAGACTCGCGTTCATCTATATACATATATATATATATTAAATATAGTAACACATATATACATAGGAATGTATATTCTTATTCTCGCCACCCCATTTTCCGATGCTCCTTTGCATATTAACAATATCGCTCTTCGAGAGAGATATAGACACGCGCGAGAAGAGCGGGAGCACCGTGGTTTTGGGGCTAAAACATTATGAAGACCTTCTTCTTTCTCCCCGCGTACCCCCCCCCCCCCTCACCCCCTCGGTGCAACTTTCCCCCCACCCATTTATTCTTTTTTATTCCACTTTCTCCGCCTCGCGTTTCGTGGCATATTCGCCACTGCCATATATATATATATATATATATGTACACAGCGATTGCTACAACGCAGCCCCCTTCGTCGTATCATTTTCTTTTTTTCTCCCATACACACCGCACTCGCGTTCTCACTCCAAACTTCCCGTCTTACTTCCTCTTTACTCTCTCTCTCTCTCTCTCTCTCTCTTTCTCTCGTCCTCCTTCCGACTAGCGTCCCTCTTTCGTCTCCGGCGAGCGGAGAGCGCGTTACCCTCCTTCCGCCCGAACGGTCTTGACTCTTTTTTACGATACTGCCAATTACACGCCCGTTTGAATTCACTATCCCGGCCAAGGCGAATATACCTTCTTTCCCTCCCTCCCGCCCCTCACCACCTCGGCCTCCTCGACTCACTCTTCCCCGCAGCCTCTTCTTCAACCATCCCCCACGCGGACGATATAAATTTTTATCTGTAGCCCATTGCGCCCGTTCTCCTACTTCGCTCTCGTTATTTCGTCCCTCTTTGTATCGTGCTTTTAAGCGAGCTAAGCAATTTATTATTCTTCTTTTTTTCTCTCTCGACGTCCGATTTTCTATCGAACGAATTTTCATTTATTCCCCACGTCCGTTCATTCTAGATATCTTTCGACTCGTTGCTCACCCGTCTTTGCACGTTTTCCCAAACACTTGGAATCGTAGCAGTTCGAAAGAAACGTTGGTTATTAATAAACTTGTACATTTAAAAAAATTACATAATATTATTCGCGTCGCGATATTTTTTATTTTCCTGTACGAAAAATTATTTTCTATACATGTATTGCCGTATCGAGTACCACTTCGCTCTATAATACAGTGTATCGCTTTCACTCCCATTTTTCCATCTCGCTCTTTCTACCACTCTTGTCGCAGCGGGGATAAAAATTACGGGAACGGCAATTTCTCCACCTCTCTCCGCACCCCCTCTCCTCCCCCCCCTCCTTCGCTCCTCCCGTAACCTCGAATATTAATGTTAAATTTGACAAAAAATCCTCGCCGGAAGGTTTTCGACAGCGATATTACTTTATAATAGATATTACGCGTCTACCTGCGCTCGCATATATTAGATTTTAATATGAAAGATACGAGATATGGGTAGTGCTCTTTACCTCGTGACAACACGACACTCGGCTCGTACTATAGATCCATATACTATATTTTTGTTCCTTTGTGCGAAAAATTCATGTCGGCTCGTCTCTACTGCTACTTTTTAATACATGATTCTCAACCAGCGCTGCCACGTGTACGTACTATCTCTCTCCTCCATTGCGACGAAGTTCTTCGTGTACGATGAAACGAGCTTGCGTCGTTGCTCGTAGACTCGAGTCGCTACACGAATAATATTTACTCGTGTATTACATGTAGGTACGAATCATACGAGGTTAACTATACCTTTACTGTATGATAGAAACGATGTTTTCTCTGTAATTTCCGTTATCGAACATTTTCTTTGCCTTTCAACGTTTGCGTTGAAAGAAGGAGATTGCGATACAATCGAAGTTCTCATAAATCAACGATTATAGTGGTGCAACTACACGCAGATATTTCGGGACAGTCACGTCACATCTTATTTAAAATGAATTAAAAAAAAATAAATAGTAATTTCTCACGGGTCTCGAATTATTAATAAATTGTCGAATTGTGAAGGAGAGATGAAAATATCAATTTTAACTTCGACGCAAAATAGAAAAACTGTATGATAGAAGTGATGTTGGTTTTCTCTGTAATTTCCGTTATCGAACATTTCCTTTGACTTTGAACGTTTGCGTTGAAAGAAGGAGATCGCGATACAATCGAAGTTCTCATAAATCAACGATTCTAGTGGTACAACTGTACGTAGATATTTTGAGATAATCACGCCACGTCCCATTTAAAATGAATTTTAAAAAAGAAAATATTAATTTTTCACTAGTCTCGAATTAATAAAACGTCGAATTACGGAGAGATGAAAATATGAATTTTAACTTCGACGCAAAATGGAAAAACTTACGAGAACTCTGACTGTAAATAGGTCTATATCGTATATTAATATGTATAGCATTATACTGCGCTAGTAACCAGTGAGAAAGAGCGAAGAGCCCCGTGGGCCTCGGTGTTTTTATTCAAACCGCGTTATTTACCTGAACCCCGCGAGCGAGGCGCATATGCGCGTTTCCTTCCAGCTTTTACCGTGCACGGCCTCGTATAAAGCGGTTACGGGAGCCGCAGATCTAAGCACACAAGCCGGTTCATTAGAGACATTCGAGCTGCTTCTGGCAAGCATGGAAAGGGGATGTAGGTATATGCCGTGGCCGCGGACTCGCGACGAGAGACGATAGGATTGAGGGAGTTGGCTCGTTCTTTCTCTTTCTCACCGATGCCTCTTCCACGTATATAAATATATAATGTATTTGTTATATAGCTATATAGAGGTTACGTATATACAACGTACCAGGGTAGAGAGTTGATAAAGCGAAAGGGTTGAGCGTTTTGGAGAAGGTTGTTGCTGTGACCGTAGTCTGCTCTTCTCTACTATATAGTATATTATTATAGTAAGAGGAATGGGCTAAGGGGGTCGCTGGGAGACGAGACAGGAAGGGAGGGATGGTTAGCACCCCCCGTTGGAAGCTAGGGGTACGTCGGTGAGACGAACGCAGACAAAATCAACAACGAGTAACGAGAACTCGACGATATTAATCCACTCGTCGAGTTTTCAAACTTTCTACAAAGCATTCGACGTCACTGACTGTACTCCTCCCGCCACCTCAAACCTCCCTCTTGCATACGTCTGTCTATCCTCATATCTATAAGTCTGCACCGTCGCTTCCCATATAATATCCCGCTATCTTTCTCGTTACGAGGGATGATGAGCTCTCTTCTCGTAATTCTATATATGTTACACGAGTGGAATCACACCGTAACGTCCGCCTTTCTAGCGATCTAACCGAATAATAGTTACGAAACGTAATTCAAAACACAAAAGTCTTCTTTGCCACGATTCAAGAAAATCCTTGCATCCCGTTTCATCTGAAATAATAATCCAGTCTCTACTCAACTCGAATCGAATCTATATTTAACTCGGTTCGAGTCTTCGATGAAAATTAAATACGAGTTCCTGGAAGCGACGACATAAAAATTGTCGAGTTTACGAGAGTCGCTCGTTTACGTCGACGATTTTATCATCGTTCTTTCATCATCGCTTTCCGGCAATATTCTTGGATCTCTCCATATAGTTACGAGACTGCCAAGTGCCAATGAACGCGCGTTTGCGATAAAGTATATCCCCCGTGATTATTGCATCGCCGGATGCTGTCGCGAGCTTTAAATAGAATATAACGCGACTGGGATCGCGAGACCCTTCGCAATGGGAGATTTCGTAGACGCCGCTGGCTATCAACAAATTTATATATATATATATTAATATATACATATATATACGTATTTGTACCGAAGAAAGATGAATGAGTTAATACTATATAGAACGATATTGCAATGAAAGAATTGGAGAGTCGGCTCGAAACCGATGATGACGAAGACGACGGCGACGACGATGCTCTCGTTACGAGTGTCAATGCCTGGGGGACACTATCGGGTCACCTCACCCAATTGACCCGCGGCTCATCTCGATCGCACTGAAGATATTTTTACGCTCGAGCTGGTCTATATATCTCGGCACGCGCCAATAGTTCATGGGTATATATATACGCATATACGTATCAGAAACAAACGAGAATTCATCGTATAATAGCTATTAAAAACACGAACCAGGGAGACAGAGGGGGATTACGTTTGTGAATTACTCTCGCCTGGCGTCATCGTCGAAACTCGACCAGTCACAATATAAAAGTTACATTATAGTGAACGATGAACGATGTATCATCACGAGTCTTTCATTTGGATATTTATTTATATATATGTACGTATTGTCACGTGTCAAGTCCGTGCAAAATACGCTTTGATCAAAAACGATTCTTTTTTTAGATTTATCGATGCTGATGAGTTATAATTAATTGGCGAAATTTGGTTCGATATTTAGGAAGAAGAAAGCGTGAAAAAGTTGTATAAATAATCTTTTTTCTTTAGCATGAGTGGATAATTATAATCTGTTATTTTAGATAACAATAAATAATTGCATGGTTCGTTGTTTCTATTAAAATGAAAGTAGTTTATTCGTTGCGTATCCGTAGGTTTAAAGGTTTGAAGCTTTTTAGTCTTTTTGATACTAAATTTATATTGAGTAAGTTTGTCGCCAATTCATTAGGATGGATTTCGAGATTTCTCCCATAATTTTTACTACATTTTTTGATCACTAGAAATAGTCTAACAGTAAAATTTAATAAATCTTCAAATATCATGAGAGAGTTGGAGAATAGAACGAAGTTCGCGTTATCTCGATATCGGTTCAACGAACTCAAACGCTATTTTTCTTTTCGTGTTCGTTTCGTTATTTATCGCGCTTAAAACGTGTATAAATGTACCTATAGCCTTACCCATACTCACACGTTTCATGTAATATACATGCGATATAGGATTTCTTGTAGCAGCCCGGGCAAAATCTCGAACCGTATGCATCAAAATAATTAATTGCGGAATCTCCATGAGAATGAAATGAACGAGAGAAGGAGCGTTAAGGGTATGAGGATGCTGGAGAAAAGTCAGAGTAGCGAATAGGAGCAAGAGAGAAACAGAGAGAGAGAGAGAGAGAGAGAGGAGGGTAACCGTTAGGAGGTAATGTGTGAGGAAGCGCGACAGGAAAATGCGAACCGAATATAACTACGACTATGTGGTGTGCTAACTGCAGGACGAAGGGACGAATCATCGTCGCAACGCGAATATACAAAATCCACTGGAAACTGAAGACTCAATGTGCTCTCTCGTCTCCAGCACTCGCTTTTCCTATCGCTTTCCTCGTTTATCTAGAGAATGTCCCTTACCTGCGTTGGTAGATACACGATGTAACTGTATTAGTTTTTTTTCTAATTTCTGGGCTAACGAACGAAATCAACGAAATTCGATTCAGAAGGGCTTGTAAATTTTTCCAAATGTTTGAAACACTGAATTTATAGCCATCAACGAAGTTGGAAAATCTGAATATTTGCACATTTTCAATTTTTTTAAAATCGGAGAGTTAATTATCATAATAAATAATTACATAAAGAATACAGGAATTCATTAAAATCTCGGGATCCAGTAAAACAAAACCATTACGACTTGAAATTCTGATATAAAATATTAAACATTATTCGCAGTGAGGAACGAGCCAAGGAAATAAAGAAAAGAGGAAGAGAGAGAGAGAGAGAGAGAGAGAGAGAGAGAGAGAAAGAGAGAGAGAGACAATATAGAGAACTTTTCACCACGGCTCGATATTAGTACTCCGACAGTCTTTCGCCTTTCCAATGTATACCTTCGCTCTTTCCGCAAATGAACTCCTTTTCAACGTTTTCACTCTTTTTCCTCCACTTCAATGTTCTCTCTCGCTCTTTTTCTCTCTCATTCTCCTCTCTCTCTCTCTCTCTCTCTCTCTCTCTTATTCGAGACGGACAGAGGAAAATTACCTGGCAATTGTTGTTTGCATTTCTATTCTATTGAAAGAAATATCTAATAAAGTCTGTGCATGACTGAAAACATCGTCGTCGTGATGAAGACACGTTGAGAATTTCTTATTTTATTTTTCACGTTTGCTACCAAGTCATGCGAAATATACCGGCATTTGTTCATAGAAATATATCTATACGAAAACCACAGGGTACAGTATTTTATAAGTGCTTTTCATATTCATATACGATAATAAAATGGGCACTCCTGTCTGTCTATACGGCATGTGCGTGATAATTAGAGAAAAGAGTGAATTATTTGTGAGGGCGCGACTATATCGTACGTACTAGGTATATCTCGAGTATATTACGTACGAGAAGGCTTGAATTTTATCGCGATAAATCGGCGGGGGTGCACGTATATACGTAGCTCAGAGCAGAACGCGATCGTCACGGCTATGAAATATGTATTTCAATATAAAGCGGCGCCGATGTATAATACACGCATATATATGCGTATCTATACGTACACACACATATCTATATATCTACGTACCACCCTACCGGGTACTCAAATTTAATGTCGCATTAAAGCACGCCGCACCAATATGTCCTCCCGAACGCGAACATAAAAATCGTCGAACGTATTAACGCCCCGTTGGCTCCTGTACCATTTTTTTTTCTCTCCTCACATCGCGAGAACCAAAACGCAACCCCTCTCGATCTTCTACTTTTCCCGATCGTGAACTTCCGTCCTTTTCCCCTCGAGCTTTGCACATTCGCCTCTTCCCTTTTTTCTCGATCGAGCACGTAGCACTGTACGATCTAACGCGCGTGGCTTGGAGCACGGAAACACGTTTCCCGCTGGTTTTAATAAACCTGGAAAGACCCGAAGCGATCCGTCTTCTCTGGGTTGAGTCACGACGATATATATCGTCGAATTTTAAACGGAGTGCGCTCCAAACCCTGTGCACATATGGATATCGTACAACGTGTACGGATAAGGGTACGAGCAATATTCGAACACGTGTGAACACCTCCCAGGTCTCTCGAGACTCTCGAGCATCGAGGAACTAATACCCATGACACTCAGGGAAAATTTGATAAAAGTGCAACTTATATTGAATACTTGACGAATTTCTCTACCGAGAATTTTCAATCGATTGCACTTTGAGGAAAGTAAAAAGGACGATACGCAAAATTCCCTTTTATTAATTTTCGATATTATAATATCGCATTACGAAAAATTGTTTCGAAAAATTTAACAATTTTTGAGTACGTTCTATTGTATTCGAAAAAATAGACATCCCCTTTACAATATAATACAGGATAATGTGGTTCGTCGTGTGCAGAGACGGAAGTGAAAAACTGGGACTGGGGTCGAACAAATGTCACAATGAAGCACCGAACGGGAAGTAGAGTGGGGGGAAGGGCGGGGGGGGGGGGGGGGGGGTGGAGACCATAGCCAAAAAGGTAGAGAGAAGATATATATGTCTATATATACGTAGATATAACGTCGACGACTTTATCTCAATCGAGGCGTGACTCCTCGCCCGGTCCGTTTCTGTTGTTGTTTCCAGTTTACGCTCCAAGTGCCTCTCAATCCTATCAGAGAAAGAAGACGAAAGCGAAAAGGGTATACGTTACGGGGAGGAAAAGAGGGGTTCTCATTTATACACACATACCCACACACACAGTTCCTATAGGTAAATGCAAAGAGGGCTAAACGAGAAATGCAGAGAGAAAGTGAGTGAGAGAGAAAGAGAGAGAGAGAGAGAGAGAGAGAGAGACAATGGAAAAGAGAGTATAAAAGTAGGTAGAAAGGAAGAAGAGAAAGGGAAGAGGCGAAAACACAGAAAGAGAACTTTCGTTGGCGTCGTCTTTCCTGTGGGGATTTCTCCACCCACACTCTCTCGCCCAATCCTCTTTTTAATTAAAACAATGAGGTCGTTCTGGCGAACCTTTCGCTTCGAAACGAGAGAGATATAACCCAACCACTACCACCATTCGCCAACCCTCCTCTCGTCCTATTTATTTCTAATTATCTTCGATTCTTTAATCCCGAAAGCATCAACTCGCGAGAGAGAAGTAGGCAGAGGAAAGCCTTTTTTCGAAGCGACACGATACCAGCTCCCCGTATAACTGAACGCACCCCTTAACCACCCTTCTCTCGTTCGAGATTTACCGCGAGAAAGAGCGAGCGAGAGAGAGAGAGATACCACTTCACCTCTGGTACACCGGCAGAGGGGTAATCGAATAATTAAGCCTTTGATTGGAGCTTTATTACCCAATCCGCGAAGTGAGTTTTTATTGGCTCTCTCGTCACGATAGAGAGCCTCTAGACACCCCCTCCGGGACTCTCCGGCTATCCAAAAAAAAAGAGCGACAGCGAAGATAAAAAAGAACCGAAGCATCCGCGAGATTGGACCTTGCATAAAGCATTACAATGTGCACCTTCCTATCTCTATCCGAGCTGATGTTACCGCGATGCGTCGATCTGCGTTACCCGACTCTCCTCTCCTTCTCCCTCTCTCTCTTACCCCGTTATTCGTTCTGTCGTCTCCCTTTTTTTTTTCCTCGAACGATTTATATCGCGCTTTTATTTATTTCACACCGCGCTTCGCGGCGACAATATTTTCCGATTTACGTCGCGCGAGTTTTAAAAAGCGTTCGACGACTTACGCGGTCTACGTGGAAGCTCGATCGGGGAATGATCATTTCTTTCGTACCGTCGACTACGTCGTCGTGAGCGAGGCGAGGAGAGAATCGTTCCGTTCATTTCTCCTTTTATCTCGTCATTGCTTTGGAAACGAGAAAACAGCGAGGGGGAGAGAGCGAGAGAAAAACGAGGCTGTGGATACCAAAACCTGTTTTCAATAATTGTGTGATTTACTGGAAGCGAAACTCCGCGCCTGCTACACACCACCACTCAGCTTTTCTCGAAATACACACGTATACGTTCGAAGCGGAAAGCAGAAGCACTTGTATACGTCCTGTAGAATATCCAGAATGTATGGGGCGTTTCGGTTCAATTCGACCAACACAATCCAAACAAAATCCACGTTTTTTCCTCTCATTTATTACGTTAATGTCATCTTCGTAATTTTGAATGTCCCTTTCGTTTCTTGTAAAAATGTTGATTTTTCATATCGTTACGAAACATTCGAAAACTTCGGGACCAAGATTGTTTTTTAATCTTCTCCAAGAATCGACGAATTTACATGAAAAGTCTCGTGCAACACGTGGATACGTAAGTACTATTATAAAGAAGATAGGAACGAGGGAGGAAAACCGATGCCGCGTGGCATTGATTTTGCAATGTAAAACATTTCAGTGTGTTCCGTATGGGTACAAAAACGAGGCAAGTGGAAGCGAAACGGTGAACGAAACCGACAGTGAAAGAGGAACAAAAAAAGAAGCGAGAGACGAGAAGGGTGTGAGACGTGACGCGCCTCGCGGCTTTTGGAACCGAGTTTCCGGGTGGTGCTGAGGGGTGGCGCAGGGTGGATGAGTACTGGTTGGGGATTCTGTGTTTCAACCGCACGAGAACGAAAGATATTGATGGTTACGGGAATTTGATGGCATATTGCTCGCATCGCACGATGTCTCTCTCTCTCTCTCTCTCGCTCTCTCGTTTTTCCTCACCCTCTCTTGTCGTTGTCCCACCACATTTCTCGCCAGCGCAGATCGCTTTGTGATGTCTTTGCTTAGGCGCTTTCCGATGCCACAGAGACAGCCGCACGAGTATCCCGTAATGGACGTAGATACAGCATCGAGGGTTGAGGGTGTTTTTGAAGAAGTTTCGAGGGGGTTGGGAAAAAGACGATCGAGAGGGATCTGAAAAATGCTTGATACGATACTCCGTATTATATAATAATATATATTCTGCCAGCATCTATTGTAAATATATATATATATATATATACCGAAATATTCTCGCGACAATATCGTTTATATAAAACCGAACGTATATCTATATATATATGTATATATTTATATGTATCGTTGCAGCTGTCACTGTATCGCAATTTCAATGTCGCGATGCCACGAGATATACACGCTTCCCGTCACTCTCGTTCTTCCTCGTATTTGTCATTTTTTACCCTCGCATTCGGAGGGAAAATGTCAAATATGATAAATCGCGTTTTATTTTATTTTTCATTTTTTTTTTGCGAAACGATGCAATATCCATTATTGTCACGGAGCTTGTATTTTTCATCGTTTCTGAAAAAAGAAAACGATTTAACGAAAACGTTTATAAAATTGACAATTATAATCATCGTACCGGAATTATATTTTCTGAAATTTAACACTCGATCTCGTTTCATTTCTCATCGTTTTAACTCAATTCTCTTTCTCGATGTAACATAATAATTTATATCCGTTGATGTAAACAATAAGAGATAAGGAACGAGGATGAACGAAAGAGAAATATATTGGGATATAATGTTGGAATGGAAAAAAAACTCGAGTAACAGCGAAATGAAGAATAAACCGTTTTGTCAACTCGCTTCGATGCTACGATAATTGGTTTCTTGTCTTTCTTGTCCCAATTATTGCGCGTTGCCCGTAGAGAGCAGCTCTTGGAAAGCTCAGACAGCATCTTCTTGCAGGGAATAATGGCGCTTCTCGTTCAGACGAAGAGAAGAACGAAGAAGGGCCAACGGAGGTTGGGAAGAATGAGGATGAGAATAAAATATATCTATACGTATTTACAAAAAGAAAAAAAAACTAAAAAAAAAAAAGCGGGACGATCCGAACGAATAGCTCGTCCACATCCGGCCGGTGACATTTCATTCTCAGCGTTTGGGTCGGGAAAAGACGAATAGAGAGAGGAGGGAGGGGAAAAAGAGTCGGAGGAAAAAGAGCGAGCATTGTCTCTCCGCCTTTCCCTATCTGATTCTCCCATTTCGCTGCCTTGGCTCACCCGTCGAGAGCGTACGATTACTTTCTTTTTGTTTTCATTTAATTACAGATGTCAAGGGGTTGTACCGACGACCACCCCTCTCACCCACGGCCCTCCCCCCAAATTCCCTCCCCCTCAGCCCCATCCCCACACCTTTCAAATATATCTGTCTTGTTCTTTTCTCAGGTCACCCTCTATTATTCCTTTATTTATTCCAATTATCCGCACGACGTGAATTTGTCATTGCCCTTGATTCTTTTTTCTCTTCTCATTCGACCCACGACAGCAGCGACCCTCTCTCGCGATCCGTTCTCTCGGATCGGAGTCGTAGCGAGAAAGCAGCGTTATGGTTTTTCTTTTTTCTTTTCTTTTTTTTAACTTGATACCTAAAATGCGCTTGGGGTGAAATTTAAAGGTGCGCCCTTCCTTGTGCATCTTCGTAACGAACGTGGGTAATGAGAGTCAGTCACTCACTCATTGTTATACAGCTAAGAATATCGTGATACGAACAGGGTTTTTGCAAATTCGTAAAGTATGAAAAAAATAATAATGCGAAAAAAATCTGATTTTTTTTTAAAGTAATCGATTTTTTTAAATATCGGCTTATTAAAAGCGCTGCGTGACAGGGTGCTTTATATTGTAAGTGGTGGGGAACGCCGCACGAACCGATTATCTTTGGCTGGCAGTGCTTTCTATTTCCCATAAAAAAAATTAATCGAAGGCAAAAGCCATCCCCCACAGCGAAATATTTCTATTCGGCACATACACATGCACACACACATATATCTATATATATATTATTTGTTTCGTATTCATCGAGAAATACTAATCCATGAGCCCCTTGGTATTGTTCCAGAGGCTCTTTCTCTTACTCTCTCGTTCTCTGTCATTTACTCAACGCCCGCCTGCACTCTCACCCCTTTTTATCCCCTCATCATCAAAGCCTCTCCGACTACGCCGTACTTTCGTTGAAAAATATCAAAAATAAAAATAAAACTACGCAAAGAAAGGAAAAAAAACGAATCGTTTTCGCAAAAAGCCTCGACAATAATTGCGATAATAATAACTATAATAATAATAATAATAATAATGCCAACGATGACACGAGTGAAACAAAATATATATCCACGTTCGCTAAAAGCTGTAGCTAAAAAGCTTTGGAATTTCCGTTATGCGCGATACGAGACGATGCGCGGTTCGTTTTTTCCGTCTGTATAGGCTCTTTGTCGAGGTCGTATCTCGCGTCGATGTAGCGTCGACTGACGTCGATCTCGTTTCAGATCCTCGTTTCTATCCGCGCAGCGCGTGTCTCGTGTCATCGACGAAGGAACGTTTTCAGGCACATCGAATGTGAAATGTACGAAATAAAAAAAAAATGAAGAAGAAAAACAGGGTCGTCGGAGAGGAAAGGGGAATGGGCAAGGGAGGCTGAGAGGTTTGATGCGCGTCGTAGAGTATGAAAAAAAGCCGGAAAAGGGGTCGACGAAATATAAAAAGCAAAATACACGCGTGTCTAACTAAAATATATATGTATTATTGCATACGTATGTATATGTACAGAAGCCAAAAGGCTGATGGGTGAAGGCTGGTGGAACGATGAGGGACGAAGGAAAGGTGAAATCGCCGGTTTTTCCGTCTCTCATCGTCGTTCAAAGCTCTCTCGTCATTATGTATGTAGCGGCTTCGATATCAATATTCTAAAAACGCCCTTTGTCGCTGTCGGGAAAAGGCGCTCGCGAAAACCCCGGCGTTCCCTCTCGGTACAAGCTCGCTCTCTTCTCCGACTCTTGATGCCGCTGCGGGTGCGCTTTTGCCTCGATATGTCGTGTGTACCGCATCGTTTCTCGTACACTTCGAGTTACGCCGTATAGCTCGCAACATATTTCTCGGTGGATGGATGTGTCCTTTACGCGAGCGAGCTTTCATGTGCGTAGATACACGTGCGAGTTAGGGACGCGGATAAAATCAGTGGAAAGCTTGTAGCGTCAAATAAAGTATGGCTTTAAAAGTGTAATAAAAAGGTAATAAATTAATAGTTTCTGCGACAGTTATTTATTTATTTTATTTTTCAAGGAGAACTGACAGATTTAACTCGTTTTAACTTGGTGTCGCGATGTAAATTCGGGGAAAAATGGAAGAAATTGTGTGTACTTTGAGATAGATGGAGGACGGATGGAACACCTCATATGTGTGTTGTTAATATATGTTGCACTCGGTGGTGCGTCTCTAGGAGAACCAAGCTCGTACGAATGTCAGCCAGCACTCTCATTATATCGCCGTATCCATAAGTATTAATTTTTCATTACTTTAAAACCGCCGTAGATATATATGTATATATAGATACGTGGGATACATACGATGGAAGTGAGACGAGATGGGTCTGACGCCTCGCTTGTCTGAGCGGCGGGAAAACCGACGTCGCCGTTGCAGAAGGAAACGAAAGGACCGTATCTTCTTTGGTGGTTGTGCAAAATGTCGAGATAGGCGAACGTGTGATGTTACGACCATGTGCTAGCCTCCACTTTGCCATGACCGTGGTTTATAATTATGATTTTTCTTAGATACGACGAAGGACCGAGCGAACCGAAAGGAAGAAGACGTTTCATCCCTTGAAAATTCTGGATTTATAATAAATACGGCATAAAAACAAAATCAATTTTCAAAGTATTATTTAGTAATTTCTGAAAATAAAAAAGCCTGATAACAACGATAGTCTGTTCTTGTTTCAGGATTCCTATGCTGCAAGAGAGAGAGAGATAGAGAAAGGGAGAGAGCAGAAATTTTCAAAGCCGACGTCTTGGTTTTTGAGGTTGGAATCTCAGAGAAAAAGCGAGAGAGAGAGAGAGTAAGAGAGACAAAGGAAAAAAGTAATTAACTTTTCAGGATATATAATTAAGATAAAGAAGCGAGACCTGACCGATCGTTCACAGAACCCTTTTCTCTCTTCTTCACCCTTTCATTTGTAACCCCTTATTTTTTTTTCTTCCTGTCATACCTTTCTCTGGTAAGTTGGAAAATCGAGGTTAGCCTTCGAAGGGGTCGACGATTGATCAATTAAGTGATTTACAAAAGAAACTCGAGGATATATATACAACCGCTATCCTTTTTGTTTTAACGATGGCGATAAAGTATGAACGAGAAGTGTAAAAATGCTGAAAAGTACAAAGAGTTCAAAGGTCGATGAAAGGAAAACATTGTTTTTTTTTTATGTCGTATCTATATTACTGCTAGACTCCCTCCTTTCAGTCAAAGGTCAGATATTAATGTAACTGCCACGAAAAAGTTTCGCGTCCTATCTCTTACCGTTCGGATGATAATTCGCGTTTGAAAAACAGTACGGTGAAGCCCACCTAGTACCGGAACCTGATAATTCTCAACAATGCGTCATTACCGCGTTTAAATGTGCACGACAAGTGCATTCGAGTGGCGGTAGCGACGGAGACGATGACGACGACGACGATGGAGGCGGACGGTTGATGGAGACATAGCGGGAATAGTACTGGAGGAAATGAGAGTAAGCGAGAGCGAGAGGGAGAGGGAGGAAGAGGGCTGGAGAGAGTAGCAGGACAAGCGGAAAGCTGCCTATCTGCCTATTTCCATACGTCTTTCATTGTGTTCTTTGTGAGACTAACTATAGATTCACGGACTGACATTTTTATGGTGGAACAATGGAGGGCGAGACTGATGCTGCTGCTGCCATTATTCGAAAGAGAGAGTGAGAGAGACAGAGAGAGAGAGAGAGAGAGAGAGAGAGAGAGAGAGAGAGAGAGAGGGAGAGAGAGGGAGAGAGAGGGAGAGAGAGAGAGCACGACTGCGACGAAAAAAACATACAGACGAAAGAGAGAGAGAAAGAGAAACGGATGAGCCAAAGAATCGCTCCGAGGGACAGGAAAAAGAAAATGGAAGAGCGAGCGGGATAGAACGAGAGAGCCGATTCGAAATAAGCCGGGGCATCGTTATCCGAGTAAATAGGCTGCTGTTGGTGGAGCTTGCTGTGTTCCTCTGTCGAGTCCTCGACCACCCCTCCAAACGCAATTCACGATTCGTATCGTTGTCCTGTATTCCCCGAGTGGCCGTTTGCAAATGATGAGATGAGGACCACCTCAGTGAGTCCTGACATTACCGACGCAAACCGGCACGAATCGCGAAAACATCAACGATGCGGTATCAGGCCCGGTTCTCTCGTACGTTCGCTCATCCCCCTTTTCATCTTTTCTCTTGTTCCTCTCGTCTTTATCAATGTATTCGAATATTTACCTGACTTTTGGGCAGGGCTGATGCATCTACGTGCAAGCTCATGCGGATGAATATCCCGACTGTCGTGTGCGTCATTCAATACTTCGCAATGCCAGAATCTCGTGAAAGTGGACAATGTAAAAAATATATTTCCTTTTTTATTCTTTTGTTAGACTTTGGTTAAACGCTCTCCGGATTTTCGTCTATTATTCGACCCTACAAAGCTGCCTAATAACTCTACAATCGGGTGGACGCACGGTACCATTTTTTTCATCGAAGTCTCGTACGAGACGAGAGCTAATATTCCGGACGATGTGACTTTCATTTGGTTCATTTGATATTTTTATTTTGGAAATTTATCGAGCGTTTCGGTCTACGGGTGATCGTACTAGTTAGTTTTGTTTTTAATTGTCAGTAGGAAAAGAGATCCACGCCACGAATAGAAAAGATCGATCGAATTCTACTTTATACATTATTATTATCATATAAATAATCCACTTGCATCACATGGCGCTCGTATAATTTACCGTATAATCGAGCACGACTGAAAGAACATTTTCTCCTGAAGGGCCAAGCAACGTAGAGAACGAAAAGATTATGATAAAGAAATGAAAATAGCCAGGGAAGTTGAAGAGAATGAGACTCGGTGAGAGAGCGAGGGAGAAGGAGAGAAGCAAAAAGTCGAGGTCAAAGGAAGTGGAAGGTACAAAAACGAGAGAGTTAGACTGACGATCTGGAAGCTGGAGAAGGGAAAAAGCGAGGGGGTAGAAAGAGAAAGAGCGAGTGAGAAGTTGAAGCCAGTCTCCAAAGCTTGCCGGATAAGAGAAAGACAGAGTGAGAAAGAGAGAGACAGAGAGGAAGGGAGAGAGAAAGAGCACCGACCACTACTGGACCAACCGCAACGGCGTATATTTATTTTGAAAAATACTTTTTCTCCCTTTGCCAACTTAATTTACCACCGGGGGTATTAATTATAAAAAAGTAGTAACTAAATATACCCGAAGGGGGCTATAGCCAGAACAGGGAGGGGGAGGGGTGGATTTTTGCTGCTGGTAACGAGGAAGTCGGGTTCTCGGAGTTGGCCGGGAGCGAACCAACGTTCTGACTTCTCGCCTGTTTTCGCGATCGCTGCGGCACATGTATTATTATTTTTTTTTATCCATTTTCACCTCGTACCTAGACCGAAAGAGAGGTAGGTATCTGCTTTTACAGTACCTTAATGATCTTATTTGTGTAAAATATTTTGATTCGAAATGAACGCTGGAACTATCGGAGTAACTTCGTACACAGTCGTGTTAGTGATTTCGGTATTTCCGGCGCCTTTTCCAAGGTCTGATGAGACATCTCGTTTCCTCGAGAAAAAAAAACCTGTAGCTGCATTATCGGAGGGGCTGCCGATGGACTCTGTATAAAATCCCAGGGAGAAGACAGCGTTAGTGGAAAAACGCTTGAAAATGGAACGAGGTAGGATCGAGATTCGAAATGCGAGAGGGATGAAGACAGGATGGAAGGAAGAAAACGATGGTGCTTTTCGTCGCCCCGACGTAAATAAATAATTAGAAGCTCGTCCTCTCTGTGCTGTCTTCGACGCGAAACCCTCGACCCCTCCGCGCGTCTCTACCCTCCTTCCACTTTCGTTTCTTAACTAATACCGCTATCCCTCTTGCTACTTCGTATTTTTCTCATTCGATTTTCTTTTGCACTTTCTTTTTAATGGCACGCCAGTGAATGGCAGTGATTGGCAGTTAATGACGACTCTTCGACGGTAGGAGCGAATAAAACAGCTCAGCGGGAGAAGAAGCGAACGAAAAAAGCGTCGGATAATTTCAATCGGGGTGGGACATCTCTCGCTCCACTTAAGGTTATCATATCGTCTTACTGTTGCCTGTATAGCGTAATAATCGACGTTATTTTACGTTCATTTTAATTTTATCATAGCGTTCCTGCTGCAATATATTTCCTTAATCAAGATTATTGTGCGAAGATTCATCCTCGAACCGATACGAATTATAAAAGCGATAGCATCGAAAAAATTTAATAAAAAAGAAAAAAAAAGTCGCTGAAGTGTGCGTGACATTCGCGTCGAAGCATTACGAACGAAAAAAGGGGGCGAGTTCTCCGCAGTTCATCACCGGTAGATAATAAATTAACGGCAGTAGCGGGCAAACTGCAAGGAGTTCGGAGGTTCGTGTATCAACATGGCATGCTCATTCGAACCTTTAATAGCGAAAAAGAGAATGAACGAAAGAAAAAAAATGGGAGAAAGAGAGACGGCGAATATTATTGATTATAATATTGCATGATTGGTACAATCACGTCGCATTGTGGCCGTCGATGCGGGCTGCATGCAACTCCCATACCCTCTCTGTGTATTTCTGTGTGTGTGTGTGTGTGTGTGTGTGTGTGTGTGTGTGTGTGTGTGTGTGTGTGTGTGTGTGTGTGTGTGTGTGTGTGTGTGTGTGTGTGTGTGTGTGTGTGCGTATTCTCGACGCGACGTTGCTACTTAGAGAATATTATAGACTGACGAGGATAAAGTCAGAGGAAAAAAAGAGAGGAAAGATACGAATACACACACATACGTAAATGATACGTACAATATACATATCATATGTATACGAATATATATATATATGTATGTATACGCTGTATATAATCGCACAAAAGCCTCTTCCTACCCCTCTGCCGACTTAGCGCGAACCCCGATAGCATCTCCGTGCGCTCGAGGCGAATCGATTTCTTTCATTTATATTTCTCCCCTCCTCTCACTACGAACCAGCCCTTCTACCGTGCTCGCCAACTCCCATTCCGCACCCTCGCAAAACTCTAGACGATAATTACGGTCAACCGATCCATCGCTCATGGCACGTCGCTAAAAACACCGCATTGCGATATTCAGCGAGTCCCCCGCACGCTGTCCCTCGCCGTTTCTCTCGCAAAGCTCGTCGAGACTGTACACGATTCCTGCGGCATTGGAACGGCGGTGGCTCACCTACTCGCACCCTCTCTCTCTCTGCCTCTTTACCACCTTCAACGAGTATTAGACTCCCCCTTCACTGCAATCAGTGAACGCCTTTTATATCGAGCCGACGACGAGCTCTCTGTGTACCTATATATCTATATATGTAGTGAATAACGCTTTTGGCCGATGCCGGGATTTCTCGTGCACTTTAGCAAAGCTCAAGAAAAAAAAGCTATCAGAGCTGAGAAATGTACGACGAGAGTTTGAGGTGCCTGTACGTACTCGATTTCTTCCTTCGGTATTTCGAGCGTCATCACGCTCTTCCGCCTGTATATATCGATATATATATATATATATATATGTGTGTGTGTGTGTGTGTGTGTGTGTACTGCAACTGCACAATTCGGAAGATCTTTATGTCTGTCGTTCTCTGTGCCGGCGCGAGAGCTTCCGATAGTCTTTACGTAGCTCGAGACGCTAATGGGCGCCATTGCCTCGTCTGCGAACGCCGATGCGTAAAGAGCCGAATGAGTATGTATTCAGTATGTCCATATATATAGAAGTGTGTATATAGCGACGTAGAGAGAGAGAGAGAGAGAGAGAGAGAGAGAGAGAGAGAGAGAGAGAGAGAGGGAGAGAAAGAGCGCGAGAGCGCGCACACACTGGGTGGGCTCTACGAAAGGGTCTAAAGAAAAAAAAAGAATATAAAGACAGAGCGATATAGAAGGGTTTTTGCTCGAGAGAATGAAAGTTTGGAGGGAGGCCGAGGGTGAGAAATACTCGGAGGAGTCTGTACCAGAGGGGTGAAGGTACAAAAGGCACATACACATATGTACGTACGCGATATCTTTTGTATCGACTGTCCCAAAAAGAACAGAGCCGAGACGCGAAAGGATAATAATGCTCACGAGTCTTTGTCGGTCTCGACTTTTCTTTATTTGAATATGGATATTCGCTACGAGATGGTATTGGTTGTGATTATTTTTAAGTATTGATCTAGTTCATACACATCATTGTACTATTACGCATATCACAAAATTCGCAAGGATTTTGTCACCCTTATCCCTCTTCGTTTCTTATAAGCTGCTGGATAAATTTAGATCGAATACCAACGCATTTCTTAGAACTTTTTCAGCTTTGGTTCGTAGCGAATGATGACTGAAGATATATCTCGTTCTATATCACACGAGCATTTCTCTCTCTTCTTTCCTACCTCGAAACAACGGATCAGGAGCCATTATTTATCACTCGCGGCACCCCGGATGTATCTCGTTTCTACCGCGTTGCCAAAAGAATAAGAATAAGAATAAGAAGTAGCGAAGAGAGTAGAAAAGCGATGAGGTGGAGAAGGTTCGAGGAGATCTTCTCTGGTAGTGCTCTCTCTGGCGCGGACTCGCACTACGGGGATGATCTCGCATAGTCTCGCGCAACGAGGAGACAGAACGAGAGTGGTACATACATATATATATATACATACCTATATTATTGTGCAGTGGGGGATTCGCACGAAAGATGATACGGTACGTGACAACTGCCGAAGATATTCGGTTGTCGCGCACGGAAGAGTATCGTATAAGCTTAATCCACGGGACGACAGGAGCCACAGAAATATGGGACCATATTGTCGTCATATATCATCCAGGTTTTCCTCCTTCGATACTTTCATACATGAATATACTTCGCTCGCTACCCTCGCGCCTTCGCATCGTGACAGGTTCAGCTATAACTCCGTGCCCCAATATGGTGGATGAGTACCGAGAGGGCAAAATAAATTTACAAAAAGGATATTTAGCGCTGAAGCTCTCTAGCTAGATCGATGATTACCTTCGAGTAAAATCCAATCACCGTCAACGATGAATGAATCGTGATTTATAAAAATATCAAAGATATAATGTGCGCGTGAAATTTTGTGACGGTACACGCGAGATGTTGATCTCACGTTCCCTATCGGCAATATTAATTAAATTTTAATGATCGTTTCTTCAAACGGTTCTAGAATTAAATATTGTCATATACGCTCGGAGCGAATAAATCTTAATTATTCGCAATTTCACAGTACGCGGAATGTAATTATGGCAAAGAGTGCGAGGCCTCGAGAAAGGTAACCCGCGGGGTGTGAGCTCGTGACCGATAGAGGGTGGTGCGAGGGGCAAGTCGTGCCGCGAGTTTCTCTCCCTCCCTCTGTTCCCACCGTCGGCTCTCGCGACTTTAACACAGAACACGGCACGACAGTAAACGTACAACCCTCATTTACGTTAGCAGCCGGCACTCGTGCAAGCTGCATCCCCTCTGCATTTCACGGGGAAAAGTGCGAGGCGAGATACGAGTCTCGGGGTGTGCGCGAACCAGCGAGGGCGCGCGAAGCTAAAAGCTCACGGGGAAAATTCAAGAGCGTTTCATCAGAAGCGCCGTCGAGAGTTCCACAGACCACTTAACTCATAAATGAGGGATTATTTCATCGTGTAATCGTGTATGGACCAGAAAGCATTACAATTAAGGCTAACCAACTACGCGGGGGCAACCGCCAACTCTTGTCGACTTGTGTATGCTTAAAATATATACAAGCTGTAACAGCCTCTAACTGAATTTGTGCATGGAGAAAGCGCGAACGAGGGAGATCAACGCGTGATGCTTCCCTGTCAAGATGACAAGACGCATAATGAAAACGGATTGCATCATTCGTTGGAAAGCCAAATGTTTTTTCTCCCGAATTATTCTTTCTCCATTCGTAAACCAGACTTCACTATCGAACCTTATACTATATGATAATACGATGCAACGCAGTAATATTTATCGACGAGCACTCGTGAACATCGTTCGTATCGTGTAATCGAGCGTAAAAGCAGGACGAGAGCTTTTGGAAAGCAGAAGGTCTTGGGCGAAAGAGTGTACTATTCGGGCACCACCATTGCATACACCCTGGAGTAAAAGGGTGTATGATTGATCGCGTTATCGCATGCCAGATAATGCAATTTTATTTCATTTGATTCTCCGCCAAGGTAATTGCTGTTTTGGCGGCTTTGGCTGTCGGGCTAACGCCCAACGACCAACGAATGATGTATTGGCTTTTCTGTTTCGCTTTTTTTCCATACATCTTTCTATTCCCTGTAGAATATATTTATCCCTCGAAACTGCCGTTCGCACGATATAAAAGAGCTTTCCCATTTTTCGAAAGATGTTGAAGAAAAAGAACAATATCGGAACGAATTCTCGTCGTACTCGATCCGATGAAATTTATACGCAACCAATGCGAATATTATTTTCTGTGTTCTCCAAAATCCTTATGATCGATGTAACGAAATTTTATAACGAGGCGACATACTCTAATTGGGCTTCAAGAATACACCCCGACGCAAAGATTCGACCCAAAAGAAAATATGAGAGAAGGCGGTAGATCGTTCGTACGCGAATTTACAAATGGCGGAGTTGTGTTGAGAGCACCTTGCGATGGTACAAGACCATCTACGCGTAGAGCGGGGTACACTGAGAGAGCAGAGCATGAAACTTCGAGACGTCTTGTCGTCTTGCGACCCGAGATCGCGAGAAGAGGGCTGCTTAGCAGTAGGTAAGTTAGCGTTGGGGGGAGGGAGCGGGTTTCCTCGGAGGTACAAGGAAAAAGTAAGTTGTCGTCGCGGTGCACTCGTCGCATTATCGTTATTGACTCCCGTACATAAATTCACCGTGGGCGGTTGTGCACAGTTCGCGGACGCGTTTATAACCGCGGGGTTTCTTATACTTTCATTTCGAAGTTGCGAGAGGGGGTTTGTCGTGCTTGCGGGGGATGTATTGGCTCGAAAGAGAGGCGAGCTCCAGTGTGCTCGCCGACAAGGAGAGAGCGTATAAGCAGCGTCGAAAGCGAAGGTTTCGAGCCGAAGCACAGAAGAGGGACCATTGCGGGTTACACTGAGGGTACAACGCAAGGGGAATATATTGCGAGAACAGACGGTAGTAGTAGCTTTATTCGAAGCAACGCGATAAGTTGGTACCGCCACCGCCGCAACCGCATTATTATTATCATCATCGTGTGCGCCTTATTATTATTATTGTTGTGGCTACATCGACCGCGATCACTCAAACTCGTTAAAACTTTCGGCATTACCGACTTCGGCCTGGATTCTCTACCCTCCTTCGTGCACTTTCGAAACTCAGCCCCCTTCATCCCCTCCCCCTTTGCAATGCTTATAACCTCTCTCTCCTCCTATCCTCGGGGCACGCCGTATCGCAATTTCGAATCGCGATGTTTCTTTTCTTTACCCCCCCCCCCCCCCACCCCCTGCTCCTCCAAAAGCTCCAGTCGCCACCCTATTTTGTATCGAGTCACGATTCGCATGAATAACATGTATAACTTTTGTGTGGAATCGCGGTAAATTAGTCGAAGTTTGATGGCGACCGAAAAACAATAAGGAGGCATTGCCATCGGGATAACGACGGCGGAACCGAAACTCGGGACCGGAAGGAGCAATAATATCGGTGTAAAAATAGTGGAAAAGTACCTCGATCGGGTTCTTGGATGAACGCTGTCACGATTTGTAGATCGCTACGTATCACGTTCATTTCCGTTTGCGTTACTTCTTCGAAGACGAGACGGTGGGATCGCGATTTAACTTCGAGCGCGGAAAAGACGCGACGAGAGGGTGAAAGTGGAATGGGTGGTGGAGATCCTCCAGCTCGCTACCCTTATAATTTTGGGTCTTCCATGGTTGCACTATACACCGTTGCTGTACCGCTTTTTACCTCGAGACTGTCTGCTCGTAAACACGAGCCGAGAGACACGGCGAGCCCGGAGCATGAAGTATGACCCTGGCGTGCCGTAAGAGCACCAGACGCGCCGGTGAGTTCAGGGCTTGACTATTTCCATCGTTCTCCACAAGGCGAACGGAATATCTGAGAATACGGAATTAATCGTTTCTCGCATAGTCCGGGGGATAGTGGCGGATTGTTGAAGTAGGAAAAACAGTAGAAAAAGGGATGGGAGAGGAATAAGAATAAAACGCAAGACGGAGCAACGTATATTCCGGTATATAGAGCTGCTACCGGTGTTCTCCGGTCGACAGAAAGGAATGGCGATATAAAAATAGATGGAGCTGAACGAGGGGCTACGGAATAGTGGAAAGAAGAATAAGGTGGAAAAAAACAACGAATGACCGAACGGGGTGAAAGGAGAGGATGAGGTGGTGGAGGTTACCGTGCATTCGACGAAAGGGAGAAAAAGCTATGTTGTACCCCGGTGGAATGTATGGCAATTCGGAGTCATGCGATTCAACTATAAAACTCGGCGAGTTTTGCAACTGGCGAGGCGTCTCATCCTCCCTAGGGCCCACCTCCTTTATGCCCATCCTTCTCAGCGGCTAACCTCCTTTCATCCCCTAGCTCCCGTTTACTCTCTCTCTCTCTCTCACCCACACACACACCTTTCGTTCTACCATTCTGCAGTTATTTACGGTTTGATTCACCTTATCGCGGACCTCTCACCCTTTATGCATCCACCCCTGCTACTATCCAGTTTTCTTGACTCATCCCCATGGCAAAACCTTTGGTTGGGCTTGGGCTGGTTTGTATACTAAGCCAATGGAGATATATTTGTTAATCCACCATATGAAACAACTTCTCAATGACATTCCGTGTCAAAGTGTCCGGTGATCTCGTCCTTCCCAGGAAACTTGAACCGGTCGTTTTGTCTCCTCATCTAAGAAGATGCGCCTTAGAGAAGATACTCTACGGCAATGGCTTCCTGCCATCAGTTTGGGAAGGAAGAGACAATTCGGGTATCATCTACACGAGGCTTCGCAGCTAGTACATAGCTTGGGTCAAGGCCCTACTTTCTCGCGAAGGAGTCACCAAGAAGCTTTGAAGTGCTGGCCAGGAATTGCAATACTCGTCAAGGACGAAACATGAGGAGCAAGGTTCCATCTACAGTAACCGAAGTGCGGAATCGACAGTCGTGAAAGGTGTATAGGAATCTACGGAAACTAACCGAATAAACCCTAAACGGAGAGACCAGACATTCCAGGAGTATTGCGAGATATGTAGATCTATGAGCTTTCCATTGGAGGTATAAGCTCAATGGCATTGCTCGCTGTTACTACCGTACTTACCGCAGCATCCCTCATACACTTTGTTAGTCAAACTGGAGCAAAGCATTGAGAAAACGCTATATCCGGTGGTGCGCAGACCACAGGCCAGGAATTGGAATAATATATAGTCTGTAATTGAATACACCAAGTAGTAGACAACATTCACCTTATTCTAACCACTGTTGCACGACATTCAGCACACCGTCTAACGCAAATAGCCTAGCTACACTTCAATGTATATCATCGTAATAGGGAACGTTAATAGCGGGTATACCTATACTTAGCTCAAACATGAACACGAAGCTCGTTTAGTACGGAGGTTATTGGAAGTGTATGGAAGTTTTTCTAGTCTCATTAGACACGTCATTGCTAACTTCCAATTTTACGATCGTGAATATTCGTACAGTTTTTATGGGAAAAATGTATCGCCGTTCATGACGGGTAAGTCGAAAGAAGTAACCCGTGACATCAACCGAATGCTCCGTAACGTTAATCATACGCTTCGATCTTCAAAAGTCTTGTTGGTGAATATGACGAAGTGGATTGTCTCGGTCGTTCTCTTGATTCCACATCCTTGGTAATAAGCGAACAGAGATGAGCCATCTTCGACTTCTGCGTAAGACAGGGCGTCTTCACTCACCGTGAGTATACCCGAAAACGCAGACGACAACTGCGGGGATGAGAGGACGTACTGCTTTTGCTATCAGCGCCCGACTCTTGACTGCAAACCGCCCCGTGCTCTCCCACTCACTATCTCCATCCATCCATACGACAATGCAGTGATATTAATTATGAGATATTATGATAAGGCGCGAACAATACGCCCGTATTGAATGAGATATCCTTCGGCGGTACACTCTAAGACGTTTCTATCCCTCTCTACTCTTGAACCGATATATCATAGGTATGACGCATATATATATATATATATATATATATATATATATATATATAAGATCACTACGCCATAACTGTCTCCCGAATTTGCTCCGTGTATTTATACACTCTCGCGCAGGTGCGTGCTGGTGTACGTTAGGCCATCAGTTCCTCTTAGACAAATATCCCGGGGAGATTGTTCGATGTATGTAAATAGAATATGTAGGGACATATAATAGGAGACATAAATCCAGCGATCTTGATTGCCGAGAGATTTTTCGATAAGAACAATGGAAATGTCTGAGGGTGTGCGAAGGATACGTACTCCAGGATGTTCCCCCGGCCGAGTGTTCTCTTCGTGCTTAAACCTGCATCAATTCGTTGGAAAGACGAGGTCTACCGAAGACAGGCCAAAGCAGAGAACCCGTTTATGGTAGGATGTTTCAAGTCTCCAGGTTTATCGAAGCAAGACGTAAGAGGTAGTGCGGGAAGCCGTAAGATCGGATCGATAAGACGATTGACGATGGAGAATTCGTAATTACTGTGCGCTCAGTCTGTGATATGCCCTTTATTCCATTTGGCTCAATACGCATCTATTCTTGTTGACGTTCTTTCGTCTTTCTTTAGGAACTTTATGTTCGAATTAACGTATGACTACGGGCGGATCCTTGCATCTCCACTGAATTTCACTACATTCGAAGTATCCCGTTCGCTTTTCATTTTCTGTTTTTTTACCGAAAACTTGAAGGCACACGTGTTGATGGCTTCATAAGATATTCACTATTTCCCTACCGGGATAAATTCCGTACGATAATGCTGAGGGTGAGCATTCTACCAACGTGTTCACAGAAATGGAAATTCGATTTCACCCATCGGTTGCTATTGCAACGTCTAAATACTGTTCCTTTTCGCTCCAGTGCGAAAAGGGGACGGATCGCGAGAGATAGGAGCACCAATGGTGGTACACATCCGAGTCTACGGTACAAGGCAGAAAATACCACGATTCCGTGACTCTATCGGTGCATATCGTAGGGTGTCTTCTCATGCCGAAGCTGGAGAACTCGCATGTGGTCGTGCCTCGCACGATCGTTGATTACAAATAAACTTGGGAGACAATCGGGGCTCCTGTAGCCTCTTACTCCATCTTTAGCTCACAGGCTTATGTACGGTAGAAACGCGATATATCTGTATACAACTCGTACCTACATCGTACGGTAGGGTATTTCGGGAGTGTTGGTGCAGAAGGCATGCGGGAGTTCGTGGTGTACGATAATTGCGGTGGAAAGGACGAGGGAGGACGCATCCGTAGCAGTAGCATCATCCCTTAAAATAACCATGCGACGTTCTCCTCATTCTGCTACCTTTTCTCGTGAAGCGCGTTTCCTCCACTGCTTTATTCCCTTTCGATTGCGTCTATGTAATTCCGCCTCTTGCTAAGATCGTTGCGGCGCACCGATCGTCAGTATCTACCCACGTACTTATTCCCTTCAGATTCGTGAATCAGACACGATACCATGACAAAATATGTGTAGCTAGTTCAGAAAGACGCGCAGGTAGAAGGATCGAGAAAGATGACAGAGAAGGAAGCCCCTCTAGAGAGGTATTCGCTAGATACATGTATGTTTTCTCTCTCTCTCTCTCTCTCTCTCTCTCTCTCTCTCTCTCTCTCTCTCTCTCTCTCTCTCTCTCTCGCTTTCTTAAGTTAATTAGAGCCAGTTTATGACGGGGCTCGTTGATGCTCTGATTGAAGATGCGAAAATTCCTACTCCGTTCCCATCAGAACGCATACGGTAACATCGCCGCGTATACCTCACTACTCCTAACCCTATCTATACATCACCACGACTGTCGTCACACTGTAAACTTGGGAGGAATAAATTAATAGGAAAGTCGTTAGGCGGCCGCGATGGCAGACGAGCTGAACATTAAAGTTATTTCTTACAGCTATACACTTCGCACTAATATATGACGTTCTTAATGATGACATCGGAATATCGACCTGGCAGATTTTATTATCTCGTTGAGAATATTTGATGCACCTTATGATGAATTCGGGTTTCTTTTTTCTATAAGCTTTAAGAACAGGAAAATGTTAAATATTATATAATCCGCTGTATGAAATATATAACATTGATTATATAATTAAAGACGTAACTGTACGAAGTGTACTATTTTGTAAGTAACTAAAACCCTTCCTGTTCCTATATAACTTAGGTTTACGGAAGCGTTTAAGGCCTCGTTGGACGTAGCTGAGAAGTTTCGGATCCGATCTTTGGGGAACGAGGGGTTAAAATCGTGGGCTTACAGAGGAGGGAGGGTGAGAGCGACAGTATTTGGGTTGCTTCAAATGCTCAACATTCCCGGGTATACATATCAGCCACCCTACCGCCTGGTACATCCTTCTCAATCGAATTTCTGTTTTCTCTCCCGACGAATGTCGACGTCTGCCATGAAATCGGTCGGATTCCTAAGACGTTGCTCTTCACCACTCCTTCCTTGGAGTTTCGTCTCTCCTTTTCAATGTACAACGTACGAACGCTACCCACCGGCGTTTCATGAACAACAGAGAGAAATCTACGAACGCTATTTATTTCCCAACCGGGATATTCAAATTCTTCTGACCACCCAAGCGCTCGAATTCCAGATTCTATATTTATATATATATCGCTACGAAGTCTGTGGATTATTGCAAATACCGATTTGACACGTGTACCACCAAGCTGACCGTCTAGTTTAACCGCCAGAGACTTTCGTCGAGTCACGGTTAGCGCAAAGTGTACACCAACAGAATTCGCACGCTGTCTCTTACTAACTTGCATTGTAATAAAACTCGCCGATTCGTAATGGATTTTTCGAATGGATACATTTATTTTAACTTATCCATTGGAATTATTCTCTCCATTAATTTAATTTAATGGAGAGAGAAGGAAAGAGAGCGTGTAAGAAGAAAGAAGTGCGTCGGTCGATGCAAGGTATGTGCCACCTCTTCCGCTGCCCGGCGCGTGCGGCGAACGTATACATGCATATTAGTATTAACCGTCTGACAAATTGGTCGTCAGCGCGAACTTAAACGGCTAAACGAGCCAGCGTCGATTATTAATAATTAAACGTCAAAAGCCACGATATACCCTAAGTGCATGCGAAGGTGGGTGGGTGGGCGGGTGGCCAGACCCGGGAGCCTTTGAGCTTAATTATTTTTCTGGCTTTAGACATATGCACCACGTTAATGCGGGCGAATGGTGGGAGGTTGGTGCTTTCATTGTCTCCCTCCTTCTTTCTCTCTCTCTCTTTCAGAGTTATACTTAGGAATTGCGACGAATGCAGAGAAGCGGTAGCGATACGGACGTACGCTTCGTTCTTCTGTATTACTACACGATTATAGATCTTTATGTAAACAGCGAGCTTAAATGTTTTATATGTGTAATAGCGATAGCGAGATTAATCGATCGTTCAAAATACAGATGTTTGGACGCGGCCACCCACGATCATGGGCGAGATCCTAAATGTGGAAAGGATAATGGTTATATACGCCTACGGATCGACTAGTACTCCATAATTTCCTCTCATCATCATCTCTCGTATATACCGGGCTGTACTCGCAAGTTCCTAAAATCAAACCCCTGCATCCGTGTTTCAGAGTAAACGAGCAGGGAACGTGAACCTTTCTCTTAATTATGCATATGCGCCAGGATGAAAAGCGGGTGGCTTTTGCTTCATAGATCGGCCCCACTTTACGGTTTGCCATGAGAACATACCGCAGTGGAACGATTGAACGAGACGAGAGAGACAGAGGCAAGAGGAATAGCATCGCCGGATCTTCATCATCCCCCGTTATACAAAAGCAATGTGCTATGTGCGATAGTATGTATTCCACCTTTGCATTGCTTCTCGCTTCTGCACATAATCGCTGATAAATCTACTAAACCCTGAAATCGAAAATTCTTTCTCAAAGTGCAGCAGAGAAGATGTTCTTTGTAAATCAGATTGTAAGCTGACATCAGCCAATCACGAATAGATGCTAACGTATATAAGGTTAGATGACCATGTGGACCGAGGGACGAATTAAGTTGAAAATAAGATTTTGAATTCATATATAAAACCAATACTTTTTTTATCAGCAATAATTTGTTCGCAAAATGGAAGATCGTGACGATCTGATATTATAACCAGTAATGATGAATCTGAATAGGCTGGCAATACGAACCACCAAATCCTCTCCAACTAACGATCTATTGTCTAACAGAAATCTGGGCTATTCCGTGAACCAAACGCGCCAGTAGAAACAAATGTATACGTTCGAGTTTCTCGTGTCATAGAGATATACATGCGTCCTGAAATACACTTACTCACGGTATAAAATATACATCGTTCTAGTGATAACAGTGCGACATCTATTCCCTCGTTGTATTTGACTGTACACACATATGCATCGTCCGTTGCTTGTCCATACACGTACACCAAAATATAACATACAATCGAGAGATTCCTCATGCAACAGTGATAAATTTCACTGCTTTTGATTTAATATGAAACAATGCGCGTATGGTAGCATCCCCATTGCTCAATGTCGGCGACAGACGCTACTTACTTGCAGTTATTGTTGTCCGTGGTGTTCCATTGCGATAATAATTCTGTATGAGAATTATATCGTTGCCGCGGATGGCCCGGTGAACCTTTGTCGCGGGTTTTAAAGTCGCCAGAATCGACGGGTTTTGATGGCATCCCATATCATACGCGCGTCGCATCAAATACGTGTATATGTTCAAGTATACGTATCGTTCGATGCGCATGAACGATCCCGGAGATTTCTCTCAGGGCTCGATGGGATTGTGGATTTTTTACAATTTTCTACGTAATCATTATTGTCGTGTTCTATCCACGATCGTACGCGTAAGCTCAATGCTTTTACGATGCAATGTAATTTTTACAGTTCGCTCGTGATCTCTCTCTCTCTCTCTCTCTCTCTCTCTCTGTCTCTGTCTATGCCTCTCACACTGTATAGAGCGACCCTTGAGGATTCGTCGGAGCTCCTACCAACGGGTAAAGCATGTATTGTTGTCAAATTCGCGGTTCGTTCGCGATATTATTATCACGATGAAAACTCATTAACCCCGCGGACGTCTGAACTGAAAACCCGCCCGAGTGACTGCAAACGTGTATGATTATACATTTATTATTAAAGAGATTGCCTCGAAAGATTGCTGTTTTGCGCGTACGCTCCCGAAGTTTCTCTTCTCTCTCGCTCCCGCTCTCACTTTCCTTCTGCGCGTCCTTCTTACTTACTGCTTTCCCTCTCTCTCTCTCTCTCTCTCTTTCTCTCTCTCCATTCCCTTACGCCCCGTACCCGCGTGCTTTTCCCTTTTTGAATAATATATATAAACCTTCCCGACTTACTCCTCCACCACCCTCCGGCGTCCTCATCATTATGTTCTCTGGTAAAGCTGCAGCAGGCATTTGAATTACATACCGAGCGAGCATTTATATTCAATTTCTTTCTAGAAATTACAATTTGTTGAGAATTGGCGCGACTGTGAGTGAGCTTGGAAAACGGCGATGAGAAAGAGAGAGCGATGCGAGGGTAGAGAACGTGAGCGGGCGGAGAGTACGATTGCTGAAGGTGAGGAACGAAGATGTTGGGATCGTCGAGAGATGGAAAACGAGCGAACTGAGAAATTACAGTCGCTTCTTCTTTTACGGATTTTGTATCTGTGTGCTAACTATTTCGAGAAAAATATCCATTCATCTACTGGAATTCACAATACAGCGTTCGGTTACTTATGACGCCGTACATGCTTTGTCCTCTACAATATTAAAGATACTTGTCCAGTACTCGAAAATATCGAAGACGGCCGGGGAAAGTCTACTCTGTCTTTGATCGCTTACAGCACATGGCATGAACTAATCGAAGCTACATACGCTGTGCATATAAATTTCAACATAAAGTTTATCGATTCAGAAGCAGCAGATCACGCGAAGTTGAAGAAACCATAAAACCAATAACGACTTTGGCATTCGAGCCATTCATCCTAGTTGAACTATAACCAGTCACAGCTCCCTTGGCCCATATACTTATGATCGAAATACGCGAGAGAAAACGATATATCTATCTGGAAGCTATCGCTGTAGAGCATGCGGGAAAAGAAACGTAATAGCCAACGTTTCTACGAATCAGGTTGATATTACTTACGAGGTACTTGTCGAGGGGACATTTTACAATCGACGTTGTTCCACTTTTTAGATATTTCATATAAACAACGGGGCCAATGGATTGATCAAAACGTGAGACCGATGTCAAGAAAGTAATAGTTACCTTATTGAGAAAAGCATTAATTGTACACACGGAGCACCTATAGGCATCGATAAACATGTTTTATTATCTCCTAAACATCTTAAAATAGATGAGTCGAATTTATTTATAAGTTTGTAGATATCGATTGGGAATAGTGCTTACGTATGTATGTAGCACCATTTGTGTTATGTGTTATATCATGTTACCAACCAGGGCGATCATGTGATTGCAGTCTTAAAATGATTTCACAATGATTTCTATTTGATAAAAATGTTTTTACAAACATCATAAAATAAGGGTCTATGGAAAAAATCACAAAAATTCCGGATTGTAAATATCTGATGACTCTGATGACATGTGATGACACTTGCGACATTTAAAACCCAAAAAATGAGGAACAGAATGCCCCTAGAGCAGATTTACCAGATCATTTTTCAAAAATCTTGACGTTGTCTGGTGCAAGGACCATGAAAGTAGAAGGATAAAGCATTCGAAAAGAGTGACACCGGTCGCTCAATTCAATTAATAAAATTCATTCGAATGCGTCCATTAATGTGCTTTTTTCTTTCGCAGGATAGGGAGAGATGGCTGTGAGGCAAAGGGTTTCACAGAGGAACCGGCAGCGATGTTGGTGGTGGGCTGCACGGCGCCTAAAGGGGAACGGATGGGGTGCAAATAAGCGGGGGGGAATGAGCTTTGCGTCAGGGTGAAAAGGGGCACGCGTAAGAGGTCTGAGGACTTTTCTGCAGCGACGCATGGTGGTTTATAAACAAATATACAAGAACTGGAACGAATAAATATCTGCGACAAGGAGCCCGAGCGAGAGAAAAGTTGAGTGGTCGTTTCGAAGACGAGGGTTGAAGAAACAAGAGAGAGAGAGAGAGAGAGTGAGTGAGAGAGGGAGAAAAGGAAGGAAGGGTGAATGAGGTGGACTTGAGAGAACGCTCAGCGAGATATGCAAGAGCAAAAAGATGAATAAAAACAGAGGACGAGGTCTCGGCACGACGGAAAAGAACATTTTAATTAATATTATTCACTTCTTAACTAGCGATCAAACGTCCGCGTATGTCAAGGACAAACGCTCAGTGAAACTCTCGCGAGGATGAGAAAATATAGAAACATAACGGGAGTCTGGAGGGACTCGACGATGTATACGTAAGAGGCCATTTCGTCTGAATCTCCCCAGGAATTTAAATCTAAAATGGTAGATAATCATCTAAAATCTAAAATAAAATAATCAAATGACATACATATCAATATATGGAGATATTGTATTGGCGACTTATCGAAGATAGAGTTTCTCAATACTTAAGAGCATATGTCCACCGCAAATTTCACGTACAACAAGGAAATCATGGTTTCATCTTGGAATTTTCAGATTTTACCGACCTTAAGTGGAAAAATCGTTACCTTGGGTTTTTTGTGTTTTTCTCCTAGAATTTTTAAGATATCGATAAAAATAACATCATATTCTTCATCAGCGACAAATTTCTGATTCCATAACCACCCTACAAAGACTTTTTGGACGAAAAAAAAATTAGACCGTCGTCAGGTGCTGATCGTCGACATTCGTGATTTACTTTCCTGACTTCGGGGGGTCCGGAGGGTGTCAAAATTTGTTTCGTCCAAAAAGGCTTTGTAGCACCATTTTGGAATCGGAAATTTCCCGCGTAATGCGAATATGATGAAATAAAGGGGTTTTGGAACAAAAAAATTTTTGCCTCCTCGTCTGGGCGTTTTTTTTGCAGGTCCCTTCCTGTGGGTCCCAAAAATCGCCAATTTCGAAGAATCGCCACGGCTACAAAAATTGAACTATCCGGATGATTTTGGGCTGGTTCTCGAGTGCTCGGGGCGCACCTCAAAAAGTTATTAGTGAAATTTTCTGTTCGACGAACGAGAGCGGAGATACAGCTTCGCGAAAAGTCGATTTTTCGAGGTTTCGCAAATCCATCAATATTGCAATATACTGTATTCCGGTGAGTTTTAATCCGTTCTCAAACTCTAAGAACCTATATCGATCGCAAATTTCCCGCACAACAAGAAAATCACAGTATCGTATGAGAATTTGCAGATTTTCTCAACCTTAAATGGAAAAATCTTTATTTCGGGTTTTTGCGTTTTTCAACTGTAGTTTTTGAAATAATCCATAATCCTCATCAGCGACTAACTTTCTATCGTTTTGGCCCATTTTCAATGGATTGATGAAATGAATTTTTTTTTTGCAATCCTCCCGAGTCGAAAGGTAGAAAATTAGACTCAGACGTTTCAGAATTGTATTTTTTATATAGCTTACATTGATCACAAATTTCTCGTTGATCACGAATTCCTCTGTCGTTTTTTACTCGCAACGAAAAATAATAAGCGAAATGTGGAAAAACCTGACATTTCACCGTTTTTTTCTGGTTTTCGTTCATGAATTTCGAACTATCAAAATAATAACTACACTTTCGCAATGTACGAGAAATTTCTTTTATAAACGGTCGAATTGTGTCTCCGTTCTGCCACTATTCCACCTTCTGCTACTGTCTCTTCAGCTCTAGCTGCAGACTGTATCTCGTATTCCAACGCTTACTTTTTATCGTTCATCCTGTGAATACGAAGACTTTGATTTCTTATTTCTTCTCTTGTCTTTAGGCAACAGACTCGAGACCACGTCAGCATCACGATTTGAATACATTTATGAATCGTCGTTCACAGTCACATAAAATATCCGCGTGCGGCTTGACTTGCGCATTGCTGGATCTTATGCTTATTCGCCCAAACACTCGAGTACGCGAATATTGGATCAATGTTTCATTTTCTATATATTTCTTTTCCGGAACTCTCTATTTTCTGTTTGAATCGTTCATTTGTCACATCTGTATACGTGTCATGGTACGAACTTTCGTCTCTCCATTTCAAATTCCTCGAGATACTAGCAACCTTTTGGATAATGGAAAACGACAGATGATACAAGGAAATGTCATAAGTGACGTTCTGATTCGTATTCCGTTTTCAAAATATAACATGAACTCGGACATGTTATATTTTGAAATTCTTTACATTCTCGATGCATAGAACGATATAATAAAGAAATATGTTTTACCTCATCGTTTAATACATTTTCATATCGAGTTCGATCCCAAATTCTCGCTTTACAATCTCGCAGACCTTTCATCGAAAACTCAAAATTCCACGTAAACACGCGAAAAATTGTAATCCCTTCGCATTTATTATGCCCACACACACATACACATGCACGCATACACACACCCATATATGCAGCCTGTACGTGATTCGCAGTCAATAGATAATCCAGGGGGTGGTGCATACGAGAACGGAGTGAAAGAGCGACAGAAGCACTCCGTTGAAGAGAGTCGTCGGAGTTCTGTGAATGCCCGGCCGAAGATCAAACAGCAACCTAAACCGCTGTTTGTTTTTCATCACGCCCTGATTTCTTATGCAGCCCCGGTTTTATTCAGAATTTAGGTTGGGTCTTCGCCGCGTTCTGATACTCGGTTCGCCATACAAAGCATCGTTTCTACGTACCTTCCTGTAGTCCACGACCTAACACACGTTACGACTACAAGCAATAAGTATTTCAGCGTGCACAGCGGGTCTATAGATACATATCCGACATAGACATATACGAGGGTGTACCGTTTATCGATTCCGCAAGAGAATTTATACATGTATATATACGAGAGACCACGAGAGAGCTTTCTTATGCCCGTCCATAGTGGTTGGGTTTCTGTGTGCTTTAGACTCGCGTCCCTCGGAGCTTGGGCCGTGTGCACTTGCGTGAATATGCGTCTGTGTGCATGCACTCGTGCATCCTCTTTTTTTCTTCGCCATTCTTCTACCATTCAACTAAAAGCTCGACTACCCGACAAAAGCATCTCGTTCGTTTGATCTTCACATATGGGCATTCATCAATAGTTTTTATTTCCTGTTGTTCTTTCTATCTTTATTTTGCTTTCAGCATTTTCAATGATTATCGAAATATTACTTGGATAGTCAGATTGATATCTATGTAAACATTATCTCCAAGAATTCATCTTTTTGTTTCCTAGGGGAAAATAGAGAAAACGTGCGGGCCAGTTTGTTCGCTCATTGTCAGTGAGAACGGTTACTACCATTGGCCTCCACTCGCGAACTTCGTCCGCGAACCAGGCAAATACACCTCTGACATGAAGTTATGCCGTATATGTACATGAATTTCTACGTTATTCGCTATATAGACAAGATATTCGAGATTCTTTTACGAATGTAAGACAGTGTCCAAGTCATCGCATAGGCTCGGTGAGACACCACTCTCCATTCTTCTATTTAACTTCCTGCCACAATCCTCTCCTCCATTGCCCCTCCCTGCACCCGCACTCTGCTTATAAAATCGCCCTTAATTATGAATCGTCGTGTATTTACTTTCACACACG
Organism: Netelia fuscicornis; assembly: GCA_946811545.1. NCBI lineage: Eukaryota > Metazoa > Arthropoda > Insecta > Hymenoptera > Ichneumonidae > Netelia > Netelia fuscicornis. The sequence goes on along the minus strand of OX328011.1, from coordinate 13,909,350 downwards.
GATTTAAGCCGTGCATATATTTTATTCCAACCGAAGCGAGAGAGGGAAAGAGATGTAGAGAGAAGGATGGAGGATGTAGGTGGAGATTGGCGAGAATCTGAAGGGGTGGTATATGCAGATACAACCAAGTACTTAGCATTAAGTATTCAACGCAAAGGGATCAGGTATTATCGCCGACGACTCCCAGCGCACGCCGTACGTTTATTTATTGCTGTACCCTCTTCGCTTCCTTTTCCTCTCACCCTCCCGTTTCCAACCAAACGCGCCCCCTAAACCAGTCTCGTTTCGTATCTATAACCTACGTCTACATACTATGTATGCACATACATATATATAATATGTACTAATACTCGCGTATGTATGCATATGCCTGCGTATGAGCCGGGATGAGTCCTGAGTTACGAAAAGAATAGCTACTGCCAGCAAGCAACCCCCTCGTGTATCGTACAGCGGTACCTCACTCGTATACCGTACGAAGCATCCCCTTGCCACCACCTCTCGGCAGAGACCCCGCTAGAAGCATGGAGCATACGAGAAAGAGAGAGGAAGAGAGAGAGGCTGTGTGGACTCTCGTACATCCGGAGGATTATCATTCGCTTCCTACAGAGGGGTTTCCAGTGCTCATACAACCTCTCCGCTTTCTTTCCTTCGCCCGGTTTTACCTAAATTTGTTTCTCCCTATTATAGCTTGTAATAAATAACACACATTTCAGAAATGTTTGATTATTGTACAATTGTTAGGTCCTTGCTTAGGTGTCTAGATGACAGTATAGAGAGAATACGATGCGAACGGACTTGGATGAATCGAAGTCGTTTCATCTAGTATGTCACGAATCTTCTGGATTATTTGCAAAAGTAGTTGCATAGGTAACTATCATGAAATAAGTTTCATTGTGGGCCGTCTCTCTCATAGCCCTGACTTTCCCGTCGATTCAACATAGTGAATCTTGACTTATGCAAAAAGAGTTAAAAATAGGGAAAAAAACGCAACATCGAAAGCGGAAGGCTTTCAAGGAAACAACGAGTAGCACGCATGCTACCGTGGTTTGCGGAAAGCGAAATCAACTCGGTTGAGAAAGACAGTGAGAAAGAGAGTGTAGCATCGTGAGAATAGCGACTGGATAAGAGGGACCGAAAAGAGGAAAAAACCGAGGAAGAGGAAGTATAAGAAACGAAGGGAGGTTGCCTTGGCTTTAAGCTGTCTCAGGGCTACGAGCAAGGGAGGAAGAACAAGCTCGAAGGGGAGTGCTTTGACTGGAGAGGAACCGGGCGAAAGAGGGAAAGAGCGCGAAAGTGAAACGAGGAGCGGGCTTGTTTCGCAAACAGTTAGGAAACGGCTAACGCCGAGGATAAAGTGGTATCGGAACGAGACGATCGTCGAACAGATGCCGGGCTATAAAACAACCGCTTCCTCTCTCCTTCGCGCAATTCCTATACCATTGAATACGATACCCATACGTGAACACACACATACAAACCTACAAACACATCTGACATACCTCGCGCTACCGATTCCAGCAACGGCCCGGCTCTCGTGAGAGAAAGAAAAGCGAAACGGAGGCAAGAGCCAACTAGCGCTTCTCTTAATGGGCCAAGACGAACTGCGCCCCGTTTGGTGTTTAATGTGTTGCGAGCTTCGCATAGTCGTCTCTCTTGGAATGGAGGGTGGGTGGCTGCTATCCTTGAACCCAGCGTTCGAATCCCGTACCAATGCTCGAAGAATTCCTCTCGATACTGTAATACCTCTTTTTGTATCACATTGCCGTGGATTGCCCAGCCCTCGGATCTCTTTCTTCGATCCCCTTAAGCTGGTATTTTTCTCTCTTGTATTATCACTCGAATGCGATCTACGTTCAATTTACGAGTATTACCGCAGGTTGATTCTTGAATTTCTACGTTTATTTTTATCTGGCAAAAGACAATTTCACCAATTTCGCCATCTTTTGATTCGTAAAATAATAATACAATCCATAGAAAATCTGTTAAAACATATCCCTATTGAAAAAACATGTATATATCAACTAAATATATCCACTGTACATACATTGAGTGTAAGCTTTGTTGCTGTGGGGTGGACATTCCAGTAACCCCCCCTCCCGTCTTCTACTTATGTCAGTACAGTCGGTGGCGAAATCTTTTTATTACCTAGAAATATATGTGTATGTATAAATATTGGAATATTACGTACAAAAATATACTCTACACCAATTTGATCGAATATATATATGTATATATGTAATATTTATGTAAAGAGTATATTATACATCGCATACCGATGGTGTGAATATATGAATAGCATTCGAGATGCTAACCAGCCCTGCATTGAATATATCCGCAAAGCGTGCATACGCCCTCGAGCCCATTCTCGTTGATTACGAGAATCTGTAATTTAGTTAACCAGTCCAAATTCTCGGGGGTTGCGCATTCTCTCAAGCTCAGGAGGTCCGTCAGCGACGTCCCTGTATAACGAAATGAGCAGTCATGGAGAAATTAAACGATTCAGTACACATCTCCGGAGACACGTGGTGGGATATCGTACCAACGATGGAATGTCCGAACGATGTGGTCGAATTTTCATTTTCAATAATTCTCGAAGATTCGAATGATTCTTGGTAATAATTTCTAGATAAAAGTCAAGATTTTATCTTACCATTTTTATTTATATTTTTCTTATATGGAAGTCATTTGATAATACGAAGAGATATAGTTTGTAGATATATAAATAAAGCTGCAAATAAGACGATTGAAGCAAAGTTACTTCGGGTTGTATCGATGCATCAGTAATTCGTTGGTGACAATGAAAAGAAAAATATTGCAGATGGTATAACGAATATTAAGAGTATAACACGTACGTGCACGTGCATCTGACAATAATCATGATCTGACAATAATAACGAGGGTTATATACATAGCACTTGGGCCGTCATTTCTCGTTAAAAGCAAAGGGTTCATCGCTTGCCATTATTGCAGAAGTGGAATTATTCTCGTTATATGTACACACATATGTATATATATGGGTATGCTGTTTTCGCGAATGAAGCTCGGTGGGTGTCGAAACGAATCGTGGGGTTATAATGATCTATATGTACGCTGCACATATATATTTATAAATTGAGGTGCGGGAAGCAACGAAAGAGAGTCATTGAGAGGTGTCACTTCGTGGCATATTCGTTTGTGTTTTACCCGCTACTTCGCCATTATCTGACTCGTGGATTCACGGCTGATGCTATTGTTAATGGGCGACGGCCGTACTCGACGACTCCGAGTCACGAAATACAAATAATCAGAACACTCGAAGTTTGGATTGTCTCTTCCTCTCCCTCTCTCGCTCACGCTCCGTCTCGGTTTTCCTACACGCGTGTGCTTTTATCTCGCATTCGCTCAATCTAGTGCATCTAGAGAGAACCTCTTCCTTTCAGCTCCCTGATGACAGTTCGCTGACGTCACGAAAACCCACGTACCTATGCACCCTTTCACACCTGCTGACATATATATATATATATATATATATATATATATACATTCAAATATGTATATAAATATACATGTAGCATATCGGATATTATAGGTTTTCAAGGCGATTAGCTCAACCCCTAGATATATATATATGTATATATATATATATATATATAACAATGAGATCATCACGTGTAACACTGTCAGTCTGGTGTTATATCTTCGATCGGAAGAAACAAGCATGTAGTTAACATACGAAGAAGACGACGAAGAGCTTTCATAACGATAGATTGGATCGGTAATTGTTAATGAATAAATATAAGTTGATTACAAAGCGTCCAGCATACAACTTGGGCGTGGAGGTGACAAATATACAACACCATATATATAGATCTTGATAAAAAAAAAGGATATATATATATATATATTATTTTTTATCGAGACTCGTCCGGCTTGAGTCGACAGGTGATCAACTTCCTCTCACTATACATATGGTTACATGTAACGCGTCTTACATACGAGAACTTCTTGGAAGGACTACGTTGCGTTGATGAAAGATCGTTGCATTGGCACTCCCCAGTCTTCCATTGCAGGTTATACACGAATATGCGTACAGTTGTGTGCGCAGGGATGTAAGATCGACGTTCTCGATGAATTGGCTATAAAAAAAAATCGGTCAAGTGAATCAAAAGTTAACAAAAGATGTTTCCGCTTCGATGATTCGATATCAATTTTGTTGGAGCCTCTCCACGGTCGAGTTCGAGGACCCCGTAAGATGCTTATCTCGCACAGTGGTTCTATATAGTAGAAAAGAAAATCTAAAGAAAGTGGAAAAAAACGGGTTCGATAGGTTCATGGGGAAGAAAAAAACGAAGAAAGCGCATAGGCGAAAAGCGTACTGTGACGAACTCGTTGAAACTTCGTGACAAAGAGTTCATACGCATGACACTTCGTTGTTCTGTCGAAAAACTACGGGACTGTATATGTGGGAAGCATCTCAGAGCGTCAGCTTTACCTGCTCGTCACACGCACTCGCGCACCCATGCAAGTGACGAATCTGCAGACAATAATACGATAGAAAACGATCTCTCACCGACTTGGTTACCTCACAGGATTTAAAAACTGCTTTTATACCTTTGTCGTTCTTGTCTGTTGGATTTTTTTTTTTCGTAAAAACTACGATATTTTTAGTTTCAGGATCGTCAACCCCGCACGTAATCAATGTAGGTCACTGCAATAAAAACAGAAAAGAAATTATTAAAAACAAAAATGTCAAACTTATTGAATGGTGTAAATTAAAAAATAATTAATTATTCGTATTATTATTCAATGATTAAGTTGTTAACGTGCTCAGCCTGCTGGATATATCGAAATGCCTCACAACGGTCCGTGCTGAATTTTATATTCACCATGCCTCGCCATTGTTAACGGTGTAACAAACGTCTTGAGCGCTTCAGGGCACTTTTTATACACTGACGGAAGCAGGTGTACCCGTCTCTCTCACTGGAACGTATCTACATTTTTTTCTGCAGGTGCTAAAGGGAGTTCGATAAAATAATTGTATGTACCCCCCATTACATACCTGCAAAACTTTGACTAATAAACAAACTAATAATAGTCGACGCTTATTTAAAAAATAGAATATTACGATGTCATTGAAAATATTGATCGCTTATACGCGTAGGAATCATGACTAAAGTGTACAAGATGGAGATCTCGTAGCAGAAGATATGGTGAATCGAATATACCGATCGGCCATCGAAACGGGACGGAGATCGATTCAGTCACGATTCGCTCGATGCTCATCGCTGGAACGTATCCCCCCTGGCGGGCATCTTTCTGATCGTCGTCGTGGTCATTTTTTGTGTCTTCTTTGTTCGTTTTATCCGGTCGGTGGAGCGCAGCGTCTCGACCAAGGGCCGGTGATTGGTTGGCCAACGAAGAGGGATCGAAAGGCCTCGGCGGAGCACACGCCGCAGGCCCCCAAGGCCTTTACATATATATATATTTACTGAGACGATGTTCCCGCGCGCGGTCCTGCGGTTCGTCCTACCGCCGTATACTACGGACGAATACGTATAGCAATCTTTGACGGGATTGCAAGAGGAACAAGTATAAAACTCAGCCTCCCCTACGGACAACGGACTCTATCAGATGGTAATTATGTGTACGGCTGATATAAGGAGATGCGGCCGATACGCCTATTCAAAAATCTCTAACGGGTGTATTGGATCATACAAAATTCATTATTCCTCCGCACTAGCTTCAACAATTAAAATCCAACTCTTCTGCAGGAATTTTCGTATTTCTCGATATTTGCCAATAAGACTGAACTTTTTAAAAATTATTTGGATGATTAGATATACTATGAGTTGACGATGTCATCAGGTTACATCGAAATTAGCATTTCAAGACGAACAAAATATTGATAATCTTTACAAAATCAAGGCGGGAAAGGTGACTGGAAAGGGCTGCTTTTTTATCAAGGTATACGTATATCTAGGGTATGGAATGTATGGCAAGGGGCAACGGGTACTGGGATCACCCGGTACGTAAAATACGTTCGAGACGGTACGTTAGCGACTGACACTGTGAGTGACGTACGATATGGAGGAAGGAAGAGGGGGCAATCGGGCAGTCTATAATATATAATAAAAATGCATCCACACGCCTCGATGAGTTGATTGTCTGCTTGTCAGGATGCCAAAACGTCCGAACTCGTGCATTTCATATCGCGTTACGCGCTGGTACGTATACAACACAGGCACGCGTGTACGTATACGCGATGAACTGCTATGGACGTCGGTATGTAGTAGAGGTGGACCTGGCACTTGTATACAACAGCGAGATGATACGTCCGCCCTCGGCGATCATCCAGCATCGTTCTCTTGGCTCTCGCTCTCGTTCCATGATTTCCTTTTTGCTTTATTGCTTCTCACCCGCGCTCCATTCTCGTTTTCGTTTCACCGCGCGTTTGATTTCATGAAACTCTAGTACTTTAATTTATCGTCGATCGAATCGCTTGATCGACTGCTTCGGAACGGAATAACTCCATCGCTTCATCTATCGTGACCCTCTCCAAGAATCGCAGATTCCGGACATGAACATTTGTCGCACAGCAGATACGTTCCGTACAGACTCAACGTAAACGCGAATACCCCGTGCCAATGCAGTTACTGCAAGCATTCCCTCGTTCATACGCGATTTATAAGGTCGACGAGTACATACCCGAGTGAATTTGCATACGAGAATTCTCACTATCGCGCTTTACCTCTAGCCCGTTGTTCGTGCCTCAGGAAAGGAGAAAGATGAAAGACGCGAATGTGCGCCATCTTGTCTTGATGGAGAATAAGGATTCGCGACGGTGAGTATAGCACGAGATAGGAGAAGCAACGAGTGCGCGCGAGCACAGTAGCCTCGGCATAGGCAGATGTCACATTTCCCATTGTCTATGTTGTCGCAGAGAGAGGTAAGTACTCGTACTAAGTGCTGTTTTATTTGTGTAAAAACAGCCACTTTGCTACCAACGACGTGACACACCCAACATTCGTCTTCCGTCGTTATCCCTGTTCCCTCGGTACCTTTCACTTTGCTGATGGCACGGAGGTACCTTGCATCCTTGACGCCTCACGGAATCCCTTGGATATTCTCCTCTCTCTCTCTCTCTCTCTCTCTCTCTCTCTCTCTCTCTCTCTCTCTCTCTCTGCGTTTATGCACTTGCGTACACGCAGGAAAATCACACACGCCAGCGAATAGATACACATTCTCGGAGTACGGAAGCGATGCTTCTGGTATTTGCGATGTGATTTCGTCGTTTCGGGTAGGACGGGAATAGCAAGTGACGAACTGCGCGAACATTCGGATAACTCGTGGGTCACTTGTTTCCGGTTCCATCAGTGGAGAAGAATCTCATTATTAGGAATATTTCAACGTTGCGTAGTGATCACGATATTGGCTAATAATTATGGTGTTCATTCGACTAGGCTGATTTTAGATTCTCGTGATAATGATCATCGATGGATCGTTAAGAAATTTCAGGAATACAGGTAGCAGGCAATGTACACTATGATGTATGTGAGTATCTTGTGGACATCATCGTCGGTTAACAAACCTCTTCGTAATTGCGTTAGACAGCAAAGAGCAACCGTTACCACAGTCGGCGCAAGAGCAGATGTAGAAATGGTAACACGGCAGCTAAGCATCCACGAGAAGTGAATATATCTTCTCATGGTGGCTGCTGGGGATGTATCCGTGGTTCTTCGCTTTGATCTTGGTCAACAGGGAAACTTTAGACCGTCGTCCTAGCTTCTCAGAGGATATCTTGAGTGCGGGGAATAAGATGTCCGGGTTATCGAAAAAGAAATTAGGAATTTAGGAATCAGCGCACGTTTCCCGCATAGCCGTAGTTTCTGTTTGTAAGTGATAGGCGATGATTTCATGCGATTATAATGTCGCAGGTTCCGGTCGTTGGCAAAGTAGAAGATCACGCGAAAAGATCTCATCGTATTTCTGATTAACGAGCAGTAAGGAAAGATCGGGGACAATAAATGTTCCACGAGAGCAAACGTTGGATTCGCGGCGATCGTACGGAGGTGGTAAGGACGAGTCTAAGGAAACAAACGAGCAAGAACAGGACAGAGAAGACGAAACGTCTTTCCGCTTGCTCCTTCGGGCTCGTTCACCCCGTCGCTCTTCATTGCTCTGTGTGATATCCAACGGTTGATGTCCAAAGGTGCTTCTCACACTCGGAACCAAGCGAGTGCACACGCTTCTCGCCCTAGCCTTCTCTCTTCCTTCCCTTTCCTTCCCCCTCTGGTCTTAGCAAATTGTACAATAACAATCCTTGTAGTCGCTCCATGCCGGCGGTTGTAGAACTGTTGCCGTAGAGCTGCTACCGTCACGGTCGTTGTTTCACGGGGAGGGGTTCATCCGCCCAGCTTCACCACCACCCTTTCCTCATAGCATCAACCGAAACCCTTCCCCGCACGCTCACCATAGTGTTGTGTACATTAGCGGATGCTCCGAAGGGAAGACAAACGGAATATTACACAAATACCCATTCCTCGACCCTCTCTCCCGGCGCGTATATGTCCTACTACCTCGGAAGCTCGCTGCTATGCGGTAGTCTTCGAGGTACCTCACCGAGAGAATGAGAGCCCAAGAGAGGAAGCGTCGAGGAATGGAAGGAGTACGCGATCTTTGCTATCCCTGTCTCTGGCCCTACGGCCATTTCGTCCTTCGCTTCTATCACCACCAGCATAGCACGGAGGAGCATGGCGAGTACGGCATCTACGTCCCCCGACTAGACCAGCGACGCATATAATATCTTCTGTCTTAGCCCTGGCGTAGAAAGCGAGGCGTTTCATCTTGCGAGAAGGAGGAAGCTAAGACGGGCTGGATGATGAGAGGTACGAGAGAAACACGGGGAAATAGAGAAACGTAGCAAGGTATAGGAAGGGATATGCACCTTCAAGGGGTTTCGCCGGAGTTTGGACAATTTCGGGACGGGCACCGTTCCGATTGCTTAGCCTAATTCGTCCCGTTTGCGCCGCGGGTACAAGGCATCAAAGTACTGTGCTGTACGCTTACTCTCCATCTCCCTCTCGCTCTGTCTCTTTCTCTCTCTCTCTCTCTCCCTCTCTTTCTCTCTCGTTCGCGCGCGCCACTTCCCTTCCTTGGGTATGTTTTGTCTCTACGTAGATGTAGCGCATCCTCAGTATGGGCGCATATCCGCTAGAGGTCCAACCATCCTTCCCCGAGTACAACTCTCAGTCGTTCTATCAGCGGTTTCATCTCCCATTGACGGATATGTACACATTGCAACAGCATCGTCTCATCCCGTGTTCAACATTGTTACTGTCTCTCGTAGAGATGGTATGCAAGAAAATCAGTTCGTGAGGCAAAACGCCCAGATGGAAACGACCTTCGCCAAAGCGTTCATTTACCATAGACGGCAAAGGGAAAATCGAAGGTGTAAAATCTGCATTAGTTATAAATAATCAAGAATTTGGCCCCCTTCCTCATAGACATGCGACTATAGCACCGCTTCCACTGAGCGATGCGAATAATCGATCACGTGGTCATGAGAGAACTGCCTTAGCCAGGCAGATCCCGCAGTTATGTAATCGTTCTACCTACGTATGGTGATCAACAATTTGAATACCTGAGGAAACAAAGAACCGCCTTCGTCGGGGCACGTGATCCAAAGGACTGATCGGTAGCACGGGAAGAATCGAGTCTACGAGCACGGCTCGAATTTAAATATTAGCCTTCTCCTATAGATCCTTTTGAAGGCTTGCAGGTGCACCTCGCAGACCCAACTCTTACGGAAAACCATGGCAAACGAGCAAACCGACACGCCGAATAACCTCACCGCGCATGGATCTATGAATATACCAGAAACCCACGCACACAATCATACCTACTTTTGCTGACACACATCCACGATCCATACTCTCGATATCCGCCAACCTTCGGGGGTGTACCGATTTCCCTTTCACTTTGGACGCGCACCCCTCGCTTTCGTCTCACTTTTTCTTATCCTTCTCACGTTTTCGATCCCTCGAAAGGGCCATGGCGTACATGCACGTGTACATTGGTATAACATGCAGGATTTTATACGTAGGTACGCGCGGGCAATGTTCCACGTTCATGACTACACGTAAGGGAATCCGATGCTGCACGCGCCGATCCGAACTGTTCGTATGCTCGGAAATGTTCCAACCAGTCAAAGGGTTACATCGCACGCGGTCTGCACATACAGGAAAAACCACGGTGGTAAAACGCGCGCGCGGGTGAATTCCGCCAAGGAAGGAGAGACGAAAGAATACGTTACACACGACGGGGATGAAACTCGACAGGGATCCTTTGAAAGAGAAACGGGTGCGCAGCGAGCATTAGGAACATACGGACGAAAAATCTCAGGCTTCCTGAACTGCTGGTTGCCGCTATCTATAGATGAGCGTACGCACGAATGTACGTGTGCGTGTGTACAGTTGGCAGAGGATGAAGGTTCGTTAACGACCAGGTGCGGTTAAAATTTTTATTCCGTTCACTCTCTTTTCACCTAATTCTACACTTTATTTTTTATACTCTTCATTGGGGACTAGATGAATGTCATTAGTATATGAAAAGCATGGTTGGATCATTTTTTATTGAAATAATGATGAACACTCGAACGGCAAAATAAAAATATTAATCACGTGATCAACTAATTTCTAATTGCGTTTTTGTCACTATTTCAAATTAGGCTCCGGGTCATATCTTGTATAGAATGAGAGAGTTTGAGATATTTTAAAAATCGATCAAATAATTTCGATCTTCTTAATAAACTTACTATCACACTTTCATCTTGCCCACCTTGGTTGAACGCTATAAGGTTACTTCGATGCGAATGACGACGCAGGTGTCTCTGGATTGGTACAGGCATATCGAATGCTTTAAACGTTCAAGTGACGAAGGATCAGAATGAAATTACGATAAAGAAAAAGAAGGAAAATCTGTCATCGGCCAACAGCGGTTGTCCCTATCGGGAATTGTTGACACATTCGATGCAGTCCGAGCCTCGAGAGGCCGAGCAGTCTATAACGAGGTTCGTTCAGCAGATCTCGCGTTTGCAAGAGTCACCGTTGTTAATGGTAGCAAAACCTTCGGTCTTCCTGCACGTTCCATTGATGGTGAACGCAAGAAAATAACGGTCCCTGTTGTAGACAGTGCTACCTTGAAACTACAGAGGGATTCTCGAAGACTTTCCACATCGATTCGTGCGCGCAAAGAAGATGATAAGGTGTCGACATACATAGCTCGGAATAAAAAATCAGACCGACAAGGGCCATAACAGCGAACGAAGAATCAAGAGGGGGACGGAAAATTGCTCCGTCGAGAGATCGAAAAAACGGGCTTTGATCGATGTCTGCCTTCTACCGTTCGCTTCACCAGCGTTGCACGCAAGCGCTTTAGCGGCAAAAAACAAACGGAGGTAGAGAAACTAAATAAATAATTGCTTTTACGAAATCATTAACTCTCCGGATGAAAGCTCCTGGCAAACATCGGGCGAGATGGAGGGAAAAAGAAAGATAAGGAGGGAGAGAGTGAGTGTGTGAGAGAGAGAGAGAAAGGCTAAGAGTGCATGAAAGCAGGTGAAGGAGCACTGGGTTGGTCGATGGGAGTGGGTGAAGAGAAAAGCCGACGACAACAGCGATGACGACGGCCACGACGATGGTGAATTGCGTGCGCGACTGCATTCCCGTAAACGCGACCCCGCGTTTACGTCGTCGCTGCACCACGAGTGCTCATTGTGCGACATTTTTAATTTCCACGTGGTTGCACTTTCCGTTGTCGGTCTCCCAAAGCTCTCACTTTCTCCCTTGTTTTTCCTCGGCAAAAGCTTCGAAAAAATTACGTCACGCGTGATAACATTTTCTGTCATGTGTACGGAGTGTATATATCCCATTATATGGCATAGTAAAAGTTGAGGGTTTTATAATATTTCCGAGCGCTAAAACGAGAGACGAGGAGCATAGGCTCGTGCACTGGAATACTTCCGCCGCGAATGATTTTCTGGGAAAAGCGAGGGACCGAGCGAGAAATCACGAGTACGAAGAGTGAGCTCCATTAAGAGGCGAGCGAACCTAAAAATGGCGCCAACAAATATTGTTCCTCTCTTCGGTGACGAAGACTTCGACGAATGAAAAGAGAAAATAAAAGGAGACAGTGATGAGGGCGAGTGACTTGCAGGCTTCGAGCCTTCGACATAAAGGCGAGTCTTCCGAGTCGCAATAATGATCCGACGATCGGACAAACACTGTAATTTTCTCGGGCGCCACGTTCTGGACCTTCGAAACTTATCTTTGATTAAGATCCAGACAGGCTTCTCTTTGCTCCCTCTCTCTCTCTCTCCGTGTCCTGCTACCGTATAATACGCCAGTTGATATCACGACAATCATCGTCGTTTAACGCTGACGTTCAGGATAATCGATCGTGAAGAGTGCTTCTCTAATGGGCTGAGGCGCTCTTTCAAAATCATTTTTACAAGTCATTTGAGACGCTGGAACCAGACAGAAGAAGACAGAGACAATTTACTATCCATTTTTTGTTTACTTTGTAAATTAGCGACTCTTGCCTCTCGTATTACGAAAAGATTTTATTTTCATCCCAAGTTTATCAATTAATAATTACGATAAATAATGATAACAAAGTGGTTAGAAATGAAAGGAAAGAGAAGGGAAAAGGAAGCTCTAATACGATGGAAAATGCGATCCGCTTGCTCGGAGGCTCAATCATATCGGATGAAGCTGAGTCTATTTCTTACGGTTCACGTGGCGCTCATCACGAAGACAGTGACGCCAAACAATGTGGATACGTGTGTGTATATATATATATATACATATATATATACACAGGACGGTTGCGTTCACTCTGCAGAACCCGGCGTCGGTATTTCACGGGGATTTGAACCAGAGACATTTTCGCCCAATAAATAGATAGGCCCGTCAGGCATGTTATACACCGGAGATCCTTATTATAAACTCTGGTAACTAGCTGCTGATGGCGGTGCAGCCGCTTTCTCACTTTGGCCTTCCCCTCTAACAGAAGCCTCGTCTCGTCTTCCGTCATTCAATATCGTATACCTTGGTCCTGTGAGTGTACGAGAAGACGATACTTGATGGGATTCGTAGCCGATGGTGCGGACAATTATATTTTGGGATCCCTACCTCGTAATCACTCACCGCACCACCCATCCTATGCACGAACGTCTTCCTTCGAACCTTCGAACGTGTCATGCGCTCATCTAATATCAACTACGACTAATGTAAGAACAGCTCGGATGACTGGAAGTGTATTTCGGAATTTATGTTTCTTCCAATATTTTATTATTAGAAAAAAACACACGTGCGCATCGCCGGGATTTAGAAATACTTTTATCGCCTACTTATAGCCTCCGAGTATTAAATATATTCAAGAAAACTCTAAGCGATATATTTGATTAAAATAGATATTGTTTTTCTTAAAAAGGTTAAAGCGAAAATCATTTATGCTCGATAATTTTAATTCTTGATTCACGAGCGTGAGTCTGGATCCTTTTTCGTCGAAGGGCACTCCTTGCGACCAAGGGCCTCATGAAAGAAGGCAAAACGAGAGAGACAGAGAGACAGGAAGGATCCGATCCTTTTCATCGGATTACGAGGCACAATAGTGAGCATTAACCTGCAGCTAAAACGGGGGCCGAGGCCCACAAACAAATATGAAAAGGGAGACCCAACGTTATTTCAAAGTTCAACGACCACTTTTATATATACCGTCATCAGCATATCGGAAGATGTCTCAGCTGGATTTTCACATAGAAACGAGCGTGGCTATTCGAATACACGCCCGATGCGTGGAATGTGTAGATACCGCGAGGCCAAAATATACGTGTGCCCATAGCTACCTATTTACGCACTACATACACATTTCTATATTTCTCCGGTCTCTCCCATCTCCCAGGCAGGCATGTGGCATATGTGTACATTTAAATATAGGAAATATGTATGCCTATACGTTTGATGCTCGAGGTAGAATTTCAAGGTCTCGCAGAGACAGAAAGAGAGTGAGAGAACTGTGGTCCATCCTGAATACGCCCACAAATTTATCATTGAGCATTATTCATTGAAGCATCAATGGACCATTTGAATATGAAAAGAAGGAGTCCGAGTGAATGCGCGAGGTTATATATATATATATATATATATATATATATATATATATATATATATATATATGTAGTATTGGTAGCAGCATGCAAAGCGGGGAAGTTCAGCAGCCAACGTCGCGCATACATATAAAATCAACGCACGAATATATAACGCTTTTGCGACCGAGAATAAGAAGAGTGCGAGTTGTATATGCCAAGTTATAAGAGAAGGGACTGGTAGATGGCAGGGTTCGATTATTTAATCGATTCAGAATATTCAAGGATTGAGAGAGAGTGGGAGAATTCTGGAGGGATTTCTGTTTGTTTAACTTCCTGCCGATTCGAGGGAGTGAGGGACATCGAAAGATAAAGAGAGAGAGAGAGAGAGAGAGAGAGAGAGAGAGACAGAAAGTGAGAAATGAATACAGGACGTGTGATATAAGAGTTTATGGAAGCAAACGAATGTACCGAGTACGTCAAACGCGTGTCTAGTTCTTTTTATAAACGGGCCCCATGATAAAAGAGCTAGCGATGCCGTACGATTTTTGTTCGATACAAAAGACAACATCAAGATTCATTCTCAAATTCGTCATACTCCACCGGTTACTACTGCAACTACCATCATTCACGACAGCAACATGTCTTCAGGCATTGCGAACAATGTTCTTTTTCCGATTCTCATTTTATATTTTATCGACATTGCGTTCGCTCGAACGACAATGCCGGATCGAATGTACGATATATAAAGTCGTTGAGCGTGCTCATAAAAATACGTACGTTATATAGATATACGACGTTACGAGAGCAATTGGCGAGAAATGACTTTAGTCGGTACACCAGTACGAGCGTTCCTGAAATATTTTTCAAAGTTCCCGCAACGAGAGGACTTTCGATTAAATATTTTTAAGTAAATCGTACGATTCAAAAGTAAGAAATCGAGGGGTGGAAAATGGTAAATTAATTGTACGATCTTGATAAAACACCTCGTCGTTATGGGCTTGCCACTCTCCGATGCGGATGGTCGAAGAGGTATCGCGTGACGAATGTCCTCATCACCGTTTTATCTTCAGAAAGAAAATTGGTCACGACGATTCGTCTCTGTAGCAATAACCAAACGATAGCTACATTCATTTCACGACGATAGCTACATTCATTTCAGACACGATGTTTTTTTTTGCGCTAAGACAATTTATTTTTATCGCAAAAATATAAATGTCTATAAAACGTGACCGTCTCGTAGTGATAAGTCGACAGTCCGACACTTACGTTCAAAGTCGTTGTCGATATTCACGATGAAGACGTTTCTTATTTCCATCGTGATTCTCGTTTACTTCACGTCGAATGTTTCTATTGCTCTCCGCGTACGCGACCGCATCGATAGAGCCAACGAAATCGATGAATCCCTCGACAAAGCGGATTACGTCAAAAAACGTTCGAGAGAGAAGGGGGTAATTTATTGTTTTAAATAATAATTGCGAATTAAATAATAATAATTTCATTGAGAAATCTTTTCATGCGAGAGCGTAATTCTGTTTTAGCCGGTTGTTTCGAACGATGAGTTGGACGATGTCGAGGAGATCGATCGGCAGTCGCAACCTAGCGAATCGTCGGAAGTACCATCGGATATTGTGGACGAGTTTCAAGCTGATCTAACGCAAATACGAAGATTCGCTCAGGGAATTAGGCCTCTAGCGAACAACATGAGGCGCTCGATGTCCGGGAGACGTGAAATGGGACTGGAAAAGACCATTATTCTGAATATCGTGAAAGCCACCCTAATCAGCATTATCAATGCTATCGAAGGATATGTACCGTTATTAAAACCCGTCACAAAATATATGCGTAAAGCCGTAACGAAGATAATGAGTCATTAGAGAAGAGATGCAGCTTCGATGGAATATCATCATTAATGCTCACCTATCTCCCCAAAACGGTCAGCTGTTGTCTCAAAAATCTCGATCGACCTTGATCAATTAAGCCTATACAGAAATAATAAATTTGCAACAATATATATTTGAAAAATAATTTTTTATACGCAGTATGTGTTTAAGTCTGTATTTCATACACAATATGACGATATAACAAAAAATATATTCCCTAATTCAGCGAGGTACTATATCGATACATTTAAACGTATATTTTTTCCTATGCAATAGTGACTAAAAAGTGACAATGGCCATGTCGAAGCAACAGTCTGTTGGTCCATAGTAATTAATTGTTATTATCAACTTACAGTATAGATTTAATCATAATAGCTTCGGGCTAATAGGATAGATAATTAAGGCTAAAGGTATTTACTGGTGTATACAGTACAAGGTGTATGTATATATGTACATATGCATGTACGCGGGAGAAGTGTGGGCGACCGAGCTGAGGAGATATATACCTGATATAACACATGGATCAATAAGTCCGGAGACTAACAATGAAAACAACATTTTTTTTGCAAAATTTTTTTTTATTCATCAACATAATCACCTTTTAGGGTGATACAATCGTTCCAACGCTTTTCCAATTTTTCAATACCATGTTTATAAAAAAAATTATCTTTCGCTTCAAAATAAGCTTCAGTTTCAGCGATGACCTCCTCATTTGAGCCAAATCGTTTTCCCTGGAGCATTTTTTTAAGATCAGCAAAGAGCCAGTAGTCACTGGGGGCTAAATCTGGCGAGTATGGGGGGGGGGGGGGGGAAGCAGATCAAAGCCCAATTCGTTCAATTTTGCCATTGTTTTCATCGACTTGTGGCAGGGTGCATTGTCTTGGTGAAAAAGGATTTTTTTTCTCTGCATGTGCGGTCGTTTTTTTGCGATTTCCTCCTTCAAACGCACCAGCAAGTCAATATAATAATCACTGTTGATCGATTTACCTTTTTCGAGGTAGTCAATGAAAATCACGCCATGCGTATCCCAAAAAACTGACGCCATGACTTTGCCAGCTGACTGCTGCGTGTTATACATACCTACACATATATACCGCTAATGCTCATGATGTTGGGAGTACGGAGTACACGTGCTGTGCTCATCAGTCGATATATTGTTCGAGGCTATGAGCAGAACGCGGTATGACGTAGAATACGTTCTATATTATCTATATGTCAATAGTACCGATATTCCCGATCCGTTGAAAAATAAAAAATTAATTTTAACCTCGGCAAACTTTGTTCAATAAAGTTTTCCCGGTCGCCGCGTAATGAGTGCTTTTTAGGCGTAATACTTCAATGACGATCGATTTATGTAAACATAAGCAGTGCGACATTCAGACCAATAAGGATAAACACGTGAATTCGTAGCATTCAGCTCGAAATCGAAATCGTTAAAATTTTCGATGAATCTTTGCTATTGGTGTATGATAATACGCGTCGTTGATATCAATTGTGGTCAAAAAGTCTCCCGGACTAATTAGCGATTTCACGACTCGCCAATCCTCTATTTTAAAAAGTTCTGCAACAATGAACTCGTTGAGTTTCTTAAGGTTCAGGATAAATCTCTGAGAACAATCAGGCTTACGTACTAAAAAAATATTTGATAGGAATTGATCGGGAGGCTCTGTAACTTGTTCGATTGCACCTTTCATATTCAATTTCTCGATCTCCCGATGCATCTAAACAATTTCGTTCCTTGCCCAATCCGTGTTTTCCCTAAATACTGTGTCGGTACCGAAGAAAAAGGTATTTCATACCCATTGATCCATTCCAGAATCCTCGGATTGGTTGATAATTCTGACCAAGCCTGAACAAATAATTGTAATCGACCTGCAAGTTTACGTACGTTGTCTAATGACGTCTGAATGACTGTTTCTGAGGTTATTGTTTCCTCATCCACGACTTCGAACTACTGCGTGTCGGTTTCTTCTGCCCGCGTGACGTCGGCACATTTCTCATATAACTCGACTGCCGTTGCGCCGGCGGGCCCTTGCGGTTTGTTGAGGTCTTCGGTCTTGCCGCGTTACTGGCCGCCTTAAGATCCTTTGAAGCGTGTTCGAGTAACTTTGCATTTTTAACCTTTTTCTCCAGATTTTCGCCGAACAGGCAGCCGTCGAATGCCATCTCTCTCAGTACATCTCTCACGGATGAATCTAAATTCGCCAGGATCAAATTTTTACGAATTTCTGATTCCTCCCTGTGGAGGAACGCCAAGAATTTCGATTAATTCGAGTTTTTCCGAACTGTCGGTGTTTATACTAATCGATATCGTTTTTCTCACTGCAGCGAGGCAAGAAGCAAGACGCTCTTGCTTTCCAGAAATGCGCTTATCTCTTGTCCTTACGTTCTCTTGCACTGACGCAGCAACGTCTGGATTCAGCCTCGGAGCAGCTATAAAATGGCAGTTTTCCGGAATCTGATATTTATTCACTTATCTTTCTCCTTCTTCCTTTGGCAAACCCTGTTTGAAAATTTCCGTTCAACGGATTACGACATCCTTGTGTAAGGCCGTAGCCTTTTGCTTCTCCGCTTCTAAGCGAGGACCCATTTTGCTTAAAAACTCCTCCTGAAGATCCACCTCGTCTCCAGGTTGTTCCTGAGCATCCGCGTCCCTCGGATTCTCCTAGCTCGGCATAGCCGACGGGCCGGCCGTCGAAGCAGACGACATTGCCAGCGCAATTGGCGGTGCAACAATTTCCACTGTTTCGACATGAGTGATTTCCTTGTTTCTGCCCTTAGAAACTTGAACATTACGTTTCACTCGCCCGGTCTTAGATTCTAGTGACGAGCCTCGCGAACGACTTCTCGAGGAATGCAGGTGACTTCTAGCGTACCTCGAACGACTGCGTTCGCGACACGAGGAATTGTCATAGTGATCTGGTTGACTGTCCGAAGAATATGATCGACTGACAGAGCGATCACTGTTTTCCGAACCTTATCCTCTGTTGCTTTTTCGCCTCCGCTCGTTGGGTCTACCTCGTCTACGACTGGCTTCTCATTTTTTCCCCCGATCCTTTGAGACTGGCCTTCCACCTGAAAGGTAGAGTGGGCTCACTGAAATAGTTCCCTTCTCATCAAATGAGAATTTTTGTTCTTTAGAGTCAAACTCATAGAACGGAATCAGGTCGCTTAACCCTTCGTCAAACGAAGGCGTGTATATTGGTCAGACCAAAAAAATACACGATGTCCAGCAACCAAATTGGTAGCATATTGAACACTCATAAGCTCTCACGGTCGATGTCTGAATTGTCTTTTCAAAAAAGACGGATTCCTCGTAAGGTTGCCTCGTGGGATCGGCTCGTGCGACGCACTGAAAGTGCACGTTATGTAGGTTGAGTTGTCTACTTACGCTCTTCGAGTCTACGCTCGACCGTAGACATCATTCTCTTCATTTTCCTCAACAACTTCACATTTTCCTTATTATGTGATTCCGCAGTATTGTGTTATATTTAGCCTCGCTAATCAAATTTGCGTGTGATGACGCTAGCGAAAGAATGACAATCATCTACCCAGCGCTATCGAGGCGCGGAGGCGGTTCTCGCAGAGAATTTTGTTTTTCTCTTTAAAGGTTGTGGCGACAATGGGTGAAGTGGGGGTACTACATACTCTGATCTCTGAAGGAAGAGGCACGAAATACAACTATAGAAAAACATCTTTAGGTAGAAACACTTGAGTATACATATTATATCTTTACCAATGTAAATATTTATATCAAATATAAATTTACCTGACGTCATAACAACCAAGTTCCACGAAAGCAATACTACATCGATAATATGTTCCACTTATGAATAGACGTATTCATATGTCAAGGTTCATTAAAACGCGTGTGTATTTATGGATAAATTCTTAATGCCGTTTAAACAAAGAACCATCATCCGTAACAAAACTAACTGCGCATGACATACGCAGCAATATTGAATAAGTAATTGTATAAGGATGTAAAATTATATTTTCTGTTTTAAGGGTCACTGATGACTCGATAGGATATCAAGTGACGATGGTTGCTGTATACGTTAAAGTTGCATGCCCTCGTGCGAATGGTTCTGATTGCTACGTATATATATGGCATTCCCAGGGCGGCAAAATTATTCCGATTCACGTGGATATCATCGTCAATATACGTACCTAGGGTTCATGGCACACAGTGTATAATTCTATATGCATTGCAGGGCTGCACCTAAGCGCATTCAAATTAACAATTAACGTTAGCAGTTACAACAATAGCTCGGAGGTGCCATTGCGCGGTCAGTACTCGAGTATATAGATTTTTTTTCCTCGGGCATTGGCTGCTCTGAATTTTGCCCAACGTGCCGACAAGCTTGAAGTCACCCACCCCCCGCCTAAGTTCATAGCAGCCAATGCCCGAGAAAAAAAAATGACTGCGGAAAAATACAAGCAATCTAATTGACTGCTCTGAATTTTGCAAATCCAAATGTAACGCCCTAATCTATGCTATATCTACGGCTCGATGGGGGTGGGCGGCTTCAACGCTTCTCGGCACGCTCTGATTGGACCAACTTTAAATATTTATATCTCCTAAATTATTAACAATATCCCTGATGTTTATTTGCAACTTTTGTTCGTAATGGCCTCATCTACCTCAGATTTCGCTATGCGTAACTTTATGCGATTCACGCTGTATATATATTAATGATTGTGGCGGACAGATGGCGATAAAATTATGATAAAATAAAAAGAAAATTTCGGATGCAAAATTGGCAAGATCTGAGCTCTGTGAGTAAGACTTATGTCTTACGGCCGTGTAGCCCCAGCTAGGGAAGATTCGTTCTTCCTGAGGTTGTTTGACCTCGTTCAGGTATTGATGTGCCTGGTAATGAAGGTCCAGCGTGCGCGAGGAAGCTGATGAGCTGAATCGTGGTCGTTTTAGCTAGAGCACAGAATTGCATAACTGACACAAGGAAACAATAATTTGATATAAACAAAAAAGAAAAGTGAAGATCATAGGATTGTATCGGCATCTGTCAACGATCAATAAAAATAAATGCAGGCTCTGTTTTAAAAACAAATTGTACACTCGTAGCGGCTAGCAACCGTGTTTGCTTGACTAGGAAGAGCAGAATAAGTATAACCTCCGCAGAGAGCACACCGAAATAAAAATGTATCCTTATCCCCAAAATCGTAGCTTCCTTCTGTCGTTTACAATGATGTTATATACTTATATATATGCATATGTATACACATACATACATACTTATACATATATATTGATTATAGAGTTATCTTTCAACGACCGATAATTCACACCACCTGAGCTAATAATGAATTTGATCATTTCAAGATTTGACAATCACGCATCCAAGTATTTAAGGCCATCAAACGCTTTGGATTTCCACAGTTGGAAGTATACCTTTACGTCTAGTCGTCAGTCGCGCACGACACAAGAACTGGCGTATGGGCTTATTTGGGACACGTACGAGTCTGCATGCAATATCTTCGCTTTGGTAAGTTCTACTACACAGAGAAGTGATGAATTTAATTGCAACACAAGTCATCCAAATTCATCGAAAACAAAGAGTTTGTAGAATTAACTGTTTCTCCTTTACTTACAGAAAGTTTGATGCAAGCAACAAGCTTAACATGCTACTGTTAACTTTTTTACTTATCCCCAACATCGTTGCTGCCACGACGAAAATAGTCGGCGATTACTCAATCATTCTTCAAGACAATGTCTTAACGGATGTCGTTCCATATCCATTAAGTAACAATAATCCAAATAAGAATTTGAATCTCTCGAGACAGAATATTATTAGCATTGGGAGACACGCATTTTATAATGCGCCACAACTTAAAACACTCGACTTGTCCAATAACAATATATCTACTTTGATCCCTGGTGCATTCTGGGGACTCCCAAAGCTTACACATCTCTCACTAGCTAACAACCCGTTGACAGATTTTCGGAAAGCTTTCCAAGATTTGAAAGAACTCCAGTCACTCGATATCTCGAATACTTCTGTGAGGCATTTGGGGCCAAGTTACTTCTTCGGTATTCCCAAAACAACGACCATCAGTACGAGCGGCGACAAATTAGAAACAATCAGCAGAGCTCTTTTCACCAAGACCTATGCCAGCGAGTCCACGCGGGCCTTACTATGTCAAAACGAAGGCATTGTCAGTTCGCTGCAACGATGGCTGCATTCAAAGCCGGTTCCAACGGGCTGCACCAGAATAGAAATTGACTCCATGAACTGGATAAGGCTCAATCAATCGGGTATCTCCGGATTCGAACGTGATTGGTATCGTCTTTATGAAACGAAAGTAGATGGCTTGGACTTGCACGGCAACAACATCGTTCATCTCACGAGCGAATTGTTCAGCAGCCTTCCACACAGTCTGAAGTCCATTGATCTGTCTAAAAACAAGATCGAGCGAGTTCCGAAGAAGTTAAACATCCGCAGAAATCTGAAGTGGCTGTCTTTATCTAACAATCTAATCAATGAGGTTGAGAATAATGCTTTCGAAAACACAAATCTCGCGTCCCTTAAACTGGACAGCAATCGACTGAACGACTTACGTTTCGTTCAGACTGCACCACGTAATCTGTTACGCTTGGATCTGCAAAATAATCAGCTTAGTGAACAGCAACTATACCACTCCTTTGTGAAGTTGACTCAACTGACCAACCTTGACCTCGCTCAAAACCAGATAACGGAGCTTACAAAAACACACTTTGTTGGACTCGAATCTTTACTCACTCTTAACCTGCAAGGAAATCGGTTAAAGCGTATGGATTCAGACTGTTTCCAGTATATCCCAAATGTGAAAGAAATTAATCTTAGTAACAATGATTTGATGAATCTGGAACACGATACATTCTACTTCACAAAACATATTGAAATTCTTGATCTGTCTAATAACACTTTGTCAACTTTGCCTCGATTTGGATTCTGTTACCTTAAAAAGTGCGACCGCCTGAATCTTTGCTACAACGCGCTTACGAACCTCGACCGTGCGTTCGTAGGTCTATCCAGCATCCAGCATCTTGATATCTCGCACAATCCTATTACATCCGTGAAAAAAGAGGATTTTGATGGCGTCCCAAAAACAGTAAAGATTCTGTCGGAGGGCAACACACTTTCATCCACAACAATCAAGGATGAAATAAGCAATCTGTTCTTTCCATGGCGTGACCGGGAAGGAGACGCGCCTGTCTTATTGTGCATGAACAAAAGCACTGTGACGGCAGTGCGGCATATGACGGTGGAAGACGATCCTATACCGAAAGAATGCCGTAAAATCGAGCTTAAAAGAACCTGGTTACCTGACGAGGGCCAAACGACATTGGACTTATCATGGAAAAAAATCTCCGAATTCGCTAAAAACTGGTATCGTCTTCGTGTACCCGTCACTACGATATTTTTGATGGTCAATAAGATCGTTGATGTGACGAGCGAGTTGTTCAACGATCTTCCGGAAAGTGTGATATATGTATATATGAGTCACAACCCGATCAAGCGTTTAAAGAAAGGAGTAATTGTCAACAAGCATTTAAAATATTTAAGCTTGTATGATAACGATATCAGCGAGATCGAAGAGGATGCTTTGGTAAACACAAATCTTACAGCCGTAGATTTGAGTGGCAATTCACTGGAGGGATTACAGTTTGTGGCATATATGCCTCGTAACTTACTGCACTTACATATAGGAAACAATGGTTTTAGAACTTTATCGGTGGGTGCTTTTTCGCAATTGAGTGAACTGCAATATCTTCACTTAGATTCTAACAATATAACAAATATTGAACGTGGAGCCTTCCGTGGTCTATCGTCTCTGAAAATACTTTCTTTGAATGGTAATCTGCTGAAGACAATAGATAAACATGCTTTCCGCGATACTCCAGAGCTTGCAGAGCTTCAACTTGAAGGAAACGAATTAGAAAGACTTGACAAAAATATATTTGACGGTCTTACTAAACTCTCACGTGTCAGTCTTATGGTAAATCGATTTAGAAATGTCACGATCGACTCTTTACCGTATTTCCCAGACTCTTTGCGATCTCTTAATCTCGAGAAAAACGGGATGTACAATATCGAAGCTGGAAGTTTCGAAGGTGGACTGAAATATGAGCTATCGTTGCAGTTTAATAACTTGAAAACGATTAATAAGGACGTTTTCAAATTGCCGAATCTAGTAATACTATATCTTGGTAATAATACGATAAATCAGGTGAATGGTGACGCCTTCAAAAATATGCCAAATCTTGAAGAATTATATTTGAATGACAATGGACTCACAAAAATTGACGAAGGTATGACGAAATATCTTAATAGGCTTTATATGCTTGACATATCCTATAATCCGATCACAAAACTCCAGAACGCTACTTTTTCCGGTCTGTCTAACTTTCCAAACCAGAAATACGAAGCTATAATTCAGGTGGATGAAACGCGGATTGAGCACATAGACGGAAAGCTGTTTGATCATGTATAGAAAGTATCTAACTAGAGTATATGCATTTAATTAGTGTTCCTATTATAAATAGTCTTATAAATCCGTGTAAAAAAATGTATTTCAAAACACGTGTAACAATAAAAAAAATGTTATACGAGTACTGCGTTACAACTGATTTTAAAAGAATGTACAACGTATCGACTGACGTGGTACCTACAGTTTCCCTGTGAAATATTCGCACATCATACCCTATCTGTAACAACGTATTTGTTATCAAAGCTTCGGAACTTGTTAGAGCTGCAGTAACTAATAGAATGGATCGTTAAATTTTTTGAATACGCGAATTAAAATACCCGTGCAACGGGGACATCTAAAAATGCGCAATGCGCTAGGTATGAAAGAGTGCAGCATAAGAACGTGAGTTACACTAGCGTTGGCGAGCAGTCAGACAAGTGAAAGAAGAGGTTCTAGAGAATGCACTAGATAGAGCAAATGGAAGATAAAGCTTTAGGGACTAACAAAAAGGCATGGATGTAGGAAAGCCACGAAAGCGGGAGGAGCCACAATGCTTCGAGTATTCTGATTATTTGTATTTTGTAGCGCGGAGTACTCGAGTGCGACTGTCGCGCACGAATGATAGCACCAGCCATGAACCCACGAGTCATAGAATGACGAAGTAGCAGGCGAAACACAAACGAACATGCCACAAAATGACACCTCTCAATGACTGTCTTTCGTTGCTTCGCGCACGTTTTGTTTTACAGATACACGTATATCGTATATATAGGCCGTAATAAGCCCACAATTCGTTTCAACGCCCACTGAGCTTCGTTTGAAAAAACCAGCACATTTACATATACATATTTGTATACATGTATCAAGAATAATTCCACTTCAGCAATAGTGGCAAGGGATGAATCCCTTGTTTTTAATGAGAAATAACGGTCCAAGTGCGATGTTGATGATTTATCTACGGGTTCATTATCTACCGATATTAACCGAAATGTCTTCTTTGAAGAACCTTCTTATTTATAATTGTATGTATCAATGCCAACTGGATGGTGGGCCCTGTCACGTCCGAGCAGCTGTCTTTTCATCGATGAAACTTAATTCTTCTTCTCAACTTCCAGTACAGATTTAATCATAATCGTTTCATATTAATGGGATCTATAACTTAATTGAGGATAAAGGTAATTATCGACGTATACACTGAATATTGTAAGTATATGAAATTAAGTCTTATCATAATACAGGCTGATTGATGAACATTTAAGACCATCCAAACGTACCTCGACAATTTATTGCCTCACTTAACCACAGTTTCTCGAACTTGATACTGCATAATGCTGGAAATGAAGACGCTACTTCTACGCACAGTAGGCGAGAAATGGATAGTAAATACAATGAACGAGTATGAATAAGGTGAAAGTTGAGGGCAAAGTTTCCGCTGCCAAGATTACGAAATACTGGCCGGGGTGAAAAAACAACTCCCGAATGGATGTGCACAATATATATATATACGATTACCATTAATCTACTGGTAAGCCATCCGTAAAAGAACGCACCAGATCACAGAAGAAGGAGAGAAGCCCTCTATAAAAATAATCTTCCCGCAGAGTTTCGATCCCCGATAGATACTCCCCCGGAGTTGTCCGATTCGTCGTCCTTCAACTCACCGTCGTCGTCATCGCCTCCGTTTCCTTTGGATTTTGCAGACGACCGTCCCTTCAGTCTGTCTCACACCGGGAGTTCGCCTTCTATGAGTCTATAAGTCTTTCTTCTTTCTTCTCCATCATCTTCCTTCTCTGTCTTTTTTGGCCCGAATACTTTTACTCGATGTAACACCAGCGGAGTTATACACGGAGGCTTTGTACTACGTGTGAGAAGACCCAGCGACAGTTGATATGGAAACTTATTATTACGTATTACTATAGGCAACGTACAGTTGCCTAAGCGTATACCATTTTACTGTACGGAGGAACACACTCACTTCCTGAGCTTGCCAACTGGGGCACTTATCTGCAACACCCTATATCATATAATAGTATCTGGCATCATTGTAACAGCGGCATGTATCTGATTCACAGTTGACTACACGTTGAAATTTCGTGTCCAAGGACCATAATGACCCTTGTCCTATCGCTAAAGTTACAATGTCGCGATGTCGGTACCGTATTACGAGTCACATAGTACCAATATAAAGTACATAGTTCCCCAGCACCGTTCGTAGTTTCTCAATAATTGCTCATTCTTGTAAAAAGAAGTCATGCGGTAAACGTTAAATGCCAACACGAAGCGATAAAAAAATTAACTGTGATCAATTAAAGATTAATCTTCATTTGAGGCATGTAAAATCGAAAATATTCATAAGCTCGCCCTATAGGGTAAAACCGGGATAGATTCCACACTTTTTGTAAATGCCTCCTAATTTTTTAAATATTAATTTACCATAAATAATTTCTATGATTATAGCTAGTTTAATCTTTTATATTACATTATGACTGGTTTTTGTTGACCTAAACATTATATATTTTGCATAAAATGTTTATTTTGGGATAGATGCCTACCTGTAAGAATGGATGCCTCACCATGAAAATGCTAAGAAGGATAGATGCCTACAGAGTAGGGTAGATGCCCTAACGAATAGAATAAGTAAAATACATAGTTTCAAAATGTTTTATTAGTAATCTTAAGAAGATATGATACCCATAACAATAATTAAAAATGAGCATTTGTTTAACAACAAAATTAATATTTCAGTTTTAACGTGCACACTCAAAACTATTTAACATTAAGCCATAATTTGCAGAAAATGAACATAATATAAAAATCTTGATATTTCTTATTGTTTACGATTCTTTTCTCATTATCAAAACCGAAAATAGGATGTTTTCCTAAAATGAACATAAAAACGTACTTGTATGAAACAAAATACCTATTGAAAAACAGATAATAATCAATTGAGTATCATGTATAAAACGATCTTAAGTACCTACCTTATTTAAGATCGGTCTTAAGATCGTTTTATACATGGCGAGGTATAGATGCCCTTAAGGGCATCGAAAAATCGGGGCAACTATCCTCTTTGATACGAATACTATAGATGCCCCTTTAATTCTTAAATAAACTGAAAACAAAAGAGCTATTATTTACACACCTAAGTGTACACTTAATGAGCTACTGTACTGCCACAATAAAATTTTACCAGAATTTATGACTACTTACAAAATTATACAACGGCAAAATCTTACCTCTGAAACTTTGAAGCATTCGTCGCATTTGCTGCGGAGATGATTGCACGCACAAACGAAATACGTTCGTTCCGCACGACAGCCTGCGGGGTACTAAGGTGTGGAGCGCTTGCGCTTCCTATTATTACTATTAATTTTTAGTCGCGAGTTTGGGAAAGTAGGTTTTTTGAAAATGGGGCGTCTATCCCACTGCGATATCTATCCCGGTTTTACCCTATTACATTTCAATGATTATTTGCATTGCCTTACTTCGCTCGATCGATCAGCATATTTGTAGATCGATGAAGCGTAAAATCTCTGATAATGAAACAGTTGCCTAAGATCTTTGCCAAAACATCGATCTACAGATAAAACGACATACCAGACGCGAGATACGACGATGTGACGCCGCTGATGTCATGCAACCAAGGGTCATCAAGTGACTGCGAGGAACGGAGGTTTCTGTCTAGAGCCGATCGATCGACCGATCGATCAATAATAGTTCATTAAATTGTCTTCGTGAAACTTGGCGACAACATCGAGGCACATGGACAAAGCTTCGATGTGTCAACCTCATGGGAGTAGAGATCGTCTACCAGCGTTGTATTGTCTTGCTGCTTTTCGCAATTATATATATATATATATACATATATACAGATTCAGCAGAGACGACAGAAGGAAGATGTTAAGTTACGAAAGAGACGAGATGCATGAGTTCTTGGTTTGGCCATAGTATGAGTTTAACCAGTGGCTCAGCAGGAGCGTGCTGAGTAATCAAACAATTACCAGGTTGTACTATTCGGCACCGTACCACATCAACAGACGCACACGCAGACAGACCGGCACACACTCGAATTATCCATGCGCATGGTTACACGTTTCCAAAGGGCTTGAACGAGAAAGAGGAACACTGGTTTTGAGAAGGGGTGAGAGCGGATGCTGGGGGTGGAATCGGGAATTCGAAGCTCCAACGAAGCGCACGAGGGACCCGAGGATTTTCAGGCAAACTAACGCTTACCAGTCGATATTATCGCTAGAAGTCTCGAGTTCGGCAATAGCAGCAGAGCTCGGCCTCTTCCTCCGTAATGTTACCTAATTGACTCTTAAATTATCATGAAACTGCGAGATGGAAGTTACCTTGTGCGTCTCGCTTTCCCAGCTAAAGGCGAGAACATATCGCGTCGTTCCATCTGCGGTTCTACTTCTACTGTGCTATTGAACTTACGTAGGTGTGAGGAAACAAACGCTAAATACCATTTCGATCAGTCAAGATGAGCCCGTGATTGAAAATATCTTACAAATTATTACGAATAGCTTTTCTTTCTACCTCTCTCTGTCTCCGGAAAAATAAATTTTAATAAGACAACAATCATTACAATTCGCAATAGAATTCTTTAAGACTATAATTTAATGTCATGGATGTAATCGAAGTTAGATAAAAACGTATATTATCAAGATCGGAAATCCAAAAAGCACATCATAGCTGCATGGCTCAGCTACGTAAGAGAATACGGTACGTGTGTGCATGTGTAAACGAATGCACCATCGTATGTTTTGCGAACTGGCCGGTCGAGGCTTCGACCTCTTCCCATTTCTCTTCTCTCTGTTCACTCTAAAGGCGCATTGGAGATAGGAGAGCGCGTGAGGGCGCTGGGCAATGCGAGCTAATCCCGGGTCAGAAACAGGCTGGGTTTTCACCGACGGCCTTTACGAGCTATAAAAGTTCTGAAAGGGTGGCAAGGAAAGTATTCGCACGAAATTGAAAACTTGACGTTATGAATATTCATGTGCTTCGGCTACTCGACCCACACTCCTGTCCTCACCAACCCCAAACCCACCTCTCTTCACTTTCCGCGTTACTTGGTTCGCGCTTTAATATATATTTTATGGTCAAAGAAAGGCCCTTTTGAAAGTCACGCTTGTATCAAAAGCTGCGGCTGTACATCCCCGGTGCATCGTACCCTGTTCTCATTGTCGCTTACTGTTCGATGATGTAATGTAGCATAGAATCATCAAGAGCATTGAGCTCTCGCCTGGGCTTCGGATAGTTGTCAGATCCGGAGAGTCGGCTATGTCGTAAATTTACAGGAGCCTGAGTATGATCACATATTCGCGTTCATCCTTAATTCACCGAAGTTCTCGATACTTGTGTATAATTTTATTGAGCTCGGACAATTAAATCTAACGGCTATATTTATATTGCACGTATGTGTCTTGATGTTAATCCGTTCAACCGTATAACGTGGATGCAATTAAAAAACTTGACCTCGCCGACATGCATTTATAAGAATAGACATTAATATATTGACATTGTCAGCAGATATATACCTTTAACATTGACATTGTCAGCAGATATATACCTGATATATACATACCTACGTATAGACCGCTAATGCTCAGGATGTTACGAGTACGGAGTACACGTGCTGTGCTCATCAGTCGATACATTGCTCAAGGCTATGGGCAGTGTTCCGCGTGAATCCACGCTCTCCAATGCGTTTCAATATTATAACAATCAAATAAAATATACGGATCAATCAATGCCCGAAAGTGTCTCGCCAGGTAAGGACTACCACCTCATACCTGGGGGGCAACGATGGGCTACAGGACTTCGAGACGTCTGGCGACTAAATGTGCGAATATAAAATTTAATTTGCTATTTTTGTTTATATCTTTATGACATGTTTGTTTTACCCGCGAGACGTGACCCGCATGGAAAAACCTAAAAAGAAATTCGTAAAAACGAGAGCCTGCAATAAAACTCTTTACCGAGGGTCATCCATGACCACACGGGGTTCGTCTTGCTGGTAGGATTTTTGGGGAAAAAACGTGCGATGTCTCCAAATGTTCATCTACCGCTGATTGGTGAGAAGACTCACCCTTCCACCAATATCATTACCAACCAAAACTGAAGAAATAAAGTACACCCCTCCCATACTTTCCAACAAGCTCCTCGCACGGAAAAAATATAGTCAGTCTAACATCCACCTTCGGACAAAACACTTCTCTTCTACAGAAGATTCGACACGGACAACATTGTCGTCCCTGATTCGAACTTCTCGCGAAATAATACAACGATCCCATTAAAATATTAGTAACACTTACACATAGTCAACAACGTCCAAACAATGCAATATTGTTTTCTTTTCTGTATTTTTACATTAAAAGTTTTCTTTATGAGTGTTAAAGAATAGTGTAAATCCCATTCAACACATCATTTCCCCTCTTGTTACTTTCGGGTCACTAGCCATTCGTAGCAGGTATGGAAGATTGCACCGACGTACTTCTTTTAAAAGTATACGTGGGCCTTACAACCCCACTAAGCGTCTTATTAAAACAAAATAAACCACCGCGTCGGTCACCCCGTACAGGCAGAACGCGATATGATGTAAAATACGTTCTATGTTATCTATATATCAACAGTACCGATATTCCCGATCCGTTGAAAAATAAAAAATTAATTGTAACCTCGGCAAACTTTGTTCAATAAAGTTTTCCCCGTCGCCGCGTAATAAGTGCTTTTTAGGCGTAATACTTCAATGACGATCGATTTATATAAACATAAGCAGTGCGACATTCAGACCAATAAGGATAAACACGTGAATTCGTAGCATTCAGCTCGAAATCGAAATCGTTAAAATTTTCGATGAATCTTTGCTATTGGTGTATGATAATACGCGTCTTTGATATCAATTGTAGTCAAAAAGTCTCCTGGACTAATTAGCGATTTGACGACTCGCCAATCCTCTATTTTAAAATGTTCTGCTACAATGAACTCGTTGAGTTTCTTAAGGTTCAGGATAAATCTCTGAGAACCATCAGGCTTACCTACTAAAAAAATATTTGATAGGAATTGATCGGGAGGCTCTGTAACTTGTTCGATTGCACCTTTCATATTCAATTTCTCGATCTCCCGATGCATCTAAACAATTTCGTTCCTTGCCCAATCCGTTTTTTTCCCTAAACTCATACTGTGTCGGTACCGAAGAAAAAGGTATTTCATACCCATTGATCCATTCCAGAATCCTCGGATTGGTTGATAATTCTGACCATGCCTGAACAAATAATCGTAATCGACCTGCAGTTTTACGTACGTTGTCTAATGGCGTCTGAATGACTGTTTCTGAGGATATTGTTTCCTCATCCACGACTTCGAACTGCTGCGTGTCGGTTTCTTCTGCCCGCTCGACGTCGGCACATTTCTCATATAACTCGACTGCCGTTGCGCTGGCGGTCCCTTCCGGTTTGTTGAGGTCTTCGGTCTTGACGCTTTACTGGTCGCTTTAAGATCCTTTGAAGCGTGTTCGAGTAACTTTGCATTTTTAACCTTTTCCTCCAGATTTTCGCCGAACAGGCAGCCGTCGAATGCCACCTCTCTCAGTACACCTCTCACGGATGAATCTAAATTCGCCAGGATCAAATTTTTACGAATTTCTGATTCCTCCCTTTGGAGGAACGCCAAGAGTCTTCCTACGTCGCTTAGAATTTCGATTAATTCGAGTTTTTCCGAACTGTCGGTGTTTATACTAATCGATATCGCTTTTCTCACTGCAGCGAGGCAAGAAGCAAGACGCTCTTGCTTTCCAGAAATGCGCTTATCTCTTGTCCTTACGTTCTCTTGCACTGCTGCAGCAACTTCTGGATTCAGCCTCGGAGCAGCTATAAAATTGCAGTTTTCCGGAATCTGATATTTATTCACTAATCTTTCTCCTTCTTCCTTTGGCAAACCTTGTTTGAAAATTTCCATTCAACGGATTACGACATCCTTGTGTAAGGCCATAGCCTTTTGCTTCTCTGCTTCTAAGCGAGGACCCATTTTGCTTAAAAACTCTTTCTGAAGATCTACCTCGTCTCCAGGTTGTTCCTGAGCATCCGCTTCCCTCGGATTCTCCTGGCTCGGCATAGCCGACGGGGCGGCCGTCGAAGCAGACGACATTGCCAGCGCAATTGGCGGTGAAAGAATTTCCACTGTTTCGACACGAGTGATTTCCTTGTTTCTACCCTTAGAAACTTGAACATTACGTTTCACTCGCCCTGTCTTAGATTCAAGTGACGAGCCTCGCGAACGACTTCTCGAGGAACACAGGTGACTTCCAGCGTACCTCGAACGACTGCGTTCACGACACGAAGAATTGTCAGAGTGATCTGATTGAATGTCCGAAGAATATGATCGACTGACAGAGCGATCACTGTTTTCCGAACTTTTTCCTCTGTTGCTTTTTCGCCTCCGCTCGTTGGGTCTACCTCGTCTACGACTGGCTTCTCATTTTTTCCCCCGATCCTTTGAGACTGGCCTTCCACCTGAAAGGTAGAGTGGGCTCACTGAAATAGTTCCCTTCTCATCAAATGAGAATTTTTGTTCTTTAGAGTCAAACTCATAGAACGGAATCAGGACGCTTAACCCTTCGTCAAACGAAGGCGTGTATATTGGTCAGACCAAAAAAATACACGATGTCCAGCAACCAAATCGGTAGCATATTGAACACTCATAAGCTCTGTAATGAAATATGAATATCGACGAGCGAGAGGCGACATGCAAAAGGGCGGGAGTCCATATTCGCAGAAATAGTGGGGAGAGTTCGGCGAATCTCTCTATCTCTATGCCGATAGAGGTAGATCAGGAAAAGCATCCAAAGAGATCGGACGCGTGAGCAAGGACTATTCAATCAAAGGGAGTGACCGACGATCGAGGTTTCGATTTGTGGAGGAACACCACCGACGTTGGACATCGAAAAGATACGATCAGTGGACCAGCAGTGCCGTGGAAGCGACGGGCATAACGGTACTTGGAAAATATACATCGATGTACGTATATATATATATACGTCGATATCTGTCAAGTGACTGCAAATAGCAGGCCGTCGATTTGATTCACCTGCGTCGTCCGTCCACAATAATTTGCGAATATTTCCCGTTGCGGCGAATGTGCCAACTCATGTTTACTGTGTATTGTCCCCTTTAATTGTACTAGTAATTATATCGATATTATATATATATTTGAGACAAGCGTTCTCCCTGGCCATTTCCTTTAAACTTCAATTTAAACCTCCGTGTTGACGCGAGCCGGCAGATCCGGGTAAATAAAAAAGAAGAATATCGTTAAAGATCATTTATCTTATCAGTGAGCACACATCGAACAAATGCCAAAATTTAAAGAAATAAAATATCACAGCTCTCACGGTCGATGTCTGAATCGTCTTTTCAAAAAAGACGGATTCCTCGTAAGGTTGCCTCATGGGATCGGCTCGTGCGACGCACTGAAAGTGCAGGTTATGTAGGTTGAGTTGTCTACTTACGCTCTTCGAGTCTACGCTCGACCGTAGACATCATTTTCTTCATTTTCCTCAACAACTTCACATTTTCCTTATTATGTGATTCCGCAGTATTGTGTTATTTAGCTGCGCTAATCAAATTTGCGTGTGATGTCGCTAGCGAAAGAATGACAATCATCTACCGAGCGCTATCGAGGCGCGGAGGCGGTTCTCGCAGAGAATTTTGTTTTTCTCTTTAAAGGTTGTGGCGACAATGGGTGAAGTGGGGGGTACTACATACTCTGATCTCTGAAGGAAGAGGCACGAAATACAACTATAGAAAAACATCTTTAGGTAGAAACACTTGAGTATACATATTATATCTTTACCAATGTAAATATTTATATCAAATATAAATTTACCTGACGTCATAACAACCAAGTTCCACGAAAGCAATACTACATCGAAAATATGTTCCACTTATAAATAGACGTATTCATATGTCAAGGTTCATTAAAACGCGTGTGTATTTATGGATAAATTCTTAATGCCGTTTAAACAAAGAACCATCATCCGTAACAAAACTAACTGCGCATGACATACGCAGCAATATCGAATAAGTAATTGTATAAGGATGTAAAATTATATTTTCCGTTTCAAGGGTCACTGATAACTCGATAGGATATCAAGTGATGATGGTTGCTGTATACGTTGAAGTTGCGTGCCCTCGTGCGAATGGTTCTGATTGCTACGATTCACGTGGATATCATCGTCAATATACGTACCTAGGATTTATGGCACACAGTGTATAATTCTATATGCATTGCAGGGCTGCACCTAAGCGCATTCAAATTAACAATTAACGTTAGCAGTTACAACAATAGCTCGAAGGTGCCATTGCGCGGTCAGTACTCGAGTATATAGATGTCCAGCGGGCACGATGCGAATCTGTCCTTGCTGCAACAACACGCATAGTGCAGTAGATGGTTATAACACTGTAACGGTCATACAAAGTACTATGTAAGTACTCACGTAGATTTGTACATTGGTAGGAATGTTCCATCAGAAATATATCTATTGTATATATTCCGTTTGAAATTTCCCATCAATGTACAAATATATGTGATTACTTCCATAGTATTATTAATATATAATTTATTAATGATTGTGGCGGACAGATGGCGATAAAATTATGATAAAATAAAAAGAAAATTTCGGATGCAAAATTGGCAAGATCTGAGCTCTGTGAGTAAGACTTATGTCTTACGGCCGTGTAGCCCCCAGCTAGGGAAGATTCGTTCTTCCTGAGGTTGTTTGACCTCGTTCAGGTATTGATATGCCTGGTAATGAAGGTCCAGCGTGCGCGAGGAAGCTGATGAGCTGAATCGTGGCCGTTTTAGCTAGAGCACAGATTTGCATAACTGACACAAGGAAACAATAATTTGATATAAACAAAAAAGAAAAGTGAAGATCATAGGATTGTATCGGCATCTGTCAACGATCAATAAAAATAAATGCAGGCTCTGTTTTAGAAACAAATTGTAGGGGAGACCGAGGGTATTTGAAACAAAGGTGATTTGAAACAGTACCGATTTCTTGGAACTCAAAACCGTTAGCGAGTTGGCAACGTCGCTTTTTATCCATTTCCCGCCGCCCGCGGACCTGTCAGTTCGTGTCTGTCGCTTAAGTCGCGCGGTTGTGAAGTTTTACGTGCTATGTGACAAAAATCGTGAAAAGTAAGTTTTTAACGTATTTTTACGATGCTTATATTTTAATAAGGGTTTTGTATTTTGGTTTAAGTTATATTTGTTTCGAAAGCTCATTAACTGAAGATTTATTATATATATTTGGTACAATTGGTTTCTGTGTATTTGCTTCTTGATAATAGATTAAATAAAAATTGAGGGTTTTTTTTTTACTGAGGAGATTTGAAACAGGCTGTTTCAACTCTCCTCGTTTTCCATTTTATATCAAACAGCAGTCGATAACTAACGGGCACAAAAAATATTGTTTTTTTGTTGATTTAATTTGTTTATTTTGTTTCAGCATGCCTACTGATTATAAGAGAAAGACAGATAGAGGTATGGCGAGTCGCGAAATATATGATCTCGCAATTATTTTATATTAAAGATTTAGAATATATATTATAATATTTAATATAAATTATTATAAATATTTGTGAGATTATTATAAGTTAAATATTCGAAGACTGATTGTAATAGGTACTTAAGAAACGACTGAAAGTTAATAATTGTTTTATGTTAAAGACTGAGAACTTAATTATTATATATAATAACTATATATATAAAACAGAAGAATGTGAAACATTTTGTTTATCTGATTGTTATTTGATTTATATTACAAATAAGTCGTTATGATACTTTTAACTACTTTAGGAGTTGATTATTCGCAGACTAGTCGTTACTGAAAATTGTATCAGTACAAAATATTAATAAAAAACTTTGTTTCGTACTTTAAAAGTTTTATTTCAATAAATACCTGTAAATTATATCATTATTTTTATTATGCATCCCTTAATACTTCTTAAAAATCATATGTTTCAACTCTCCTCGACCCCTGTTTCATCTTACCTCGGTATGAGGAGAGTTGAAACAAGTTGACTTGTTACGGTTAAGTCGATTTTTCACCGCAATATTGAACTCTAACAATTTCTTTATGTTAGTCATTCGCAAGTGTACAGAATGACCTATCGATTGGTACTAATATCATATGATTTCTGTCTATAGCCTTTGGTGTATGAAACAAAATGTCAAAATTGTTTCAACTCCCCTCGGTCTCCCCTACACTCGTAGCGGCTAGCAACCGTGTTTGCTTGACTAGGAAGAGCAGAATAAGTTTAACCTCCGCAGAGAGCACACCGAAATAAAAATGTATCCTTGTCCCCAAAATCGTAGCTTCCTTCTGTCGTTTACAATGATGTTATATACTTATATATATGCATATGTATACACATACATACATACTTATACATATATATTGATTATAGAGTTATCTTTCAACGACCGATAATTCACACCACCTGAGCTAATAATGAATTTGATCATTTGAAGATTTGAAAATCACGCATCCAAGTATTTAAGGCCATCAAACGCTTTGGATTTCCACAGTTGGAAGTATACCTTTACGTCTAGTCGTCAGTCGCGCACGACACAAGAACTGGCGTTTGGGCTTATTTGGGACACGTACGAGTCTGCATGCAATATCTTCACTTTGGTAAGTTCTACTACACACAGAAGTGATGAATTTAATTGCAACACAAGTCATCCAAATTCATCGAAAACAAAGAGTTTATAGAATTAACTGTTTCTCCTTTACTTACAGAAAATTTGATGCAAGCAACAAGCTTAACATGCTACTGTTAACTTTTTTACTTATCCCCAACATCGTTGCTGCCACGACGAAAATAGTCGGCGGTTACTCAATCATTCTTCAAGACAATGTCTTAACGGATGTCGTTCCATATCCATTAAGTAACAATAATCCAAATAAGAATTTGAATCTCTCGAGACAGAATATTATTAGCATTGGGAGACACGCATTTTATAATGTGCCACAACTTAAAACACTCGACTTGTCCAATAACAATATATCTACTTTGATCCCTGGTGCATTCTGGGGACTCCGAAAGCTTACACATCTCTCACTAGCTAAGAACCCGTTAACAGATTTTCGGAAAGCTTTCCAAGATTTGAAACAACTCCAGTCACTCGATATCTCGAATACTTCTGTGAGGCATTTGGGGCCAAGTTACTTCTTCGGTATTCCCAAAACAACAACTATCAGTACGAGCGGCGACAAATTAGAAACAATCAGCAGAGCTCTTTTCACGAAGACCTATGCCAGCGAGTTCACGCGGGCCTTACTATGTCAAAACGAAGGCATTGTCAGTTCGCTGCAACGATGGCTGAATTCAAAGCCGGTTCCAACGGGCTGCACCAGAATAGAAATTGACTCCATGAACTGGATAAGGCTCAATCAATCGGGTATCTCCGGATTCGAACGTGATTGGTATCGTCTTTATGAAACGAAAGTAGATGGAATGGACTTGCACGGCAACAACATCGTTCATCTCACGAGCGAATTGTTCAGCAGCCTTCCACACAGTCTGAAGTCCATTGATCTGTCTAAAAACAAGATCGAGCGAGTTCCGAAGAAGTTAAACATCCGCAGAAATCTGAAGTGGCTGTCTTTATCTAACAATCTAATCAATGAGGTTGAGAATAATGCTTTCGAAAACACAAATCTCGCGTCCCTTAAACTGGACAGCAATCGACTGAACGACTTACGTTTCGTTCAGACTGCACCACGTAATCTGTTACGCTTGGATCTGCAAAATAATCAGCTTAGTGAACAGCAACTATACCACTCCTTTGTGAAGTTGACTCAACTGACCAACCTTGACCTCGCTCAAAACCAGATAACGGAGCTTACAAGAACACACTTTGTTGGACTCGAGTCTTTACTCACTCTTAACCTGCAAGGAAATCGGTTAAAGCATATGGATTCAGACTGTTTCCAGCATATCCCAAATGTGAAAGAAATTAATCTTAGTAACAATGATTTGATGAATCTGGAACACGATACATTCTACTTCACGAAACATATTGAAATTCTTGATCTGTCTAATAACAATTTGTCAACTTTGCCTCGATTTGGATTCTGGCACCTTAAAAAGTGCGACCGCCTGAATCTTTGCTACAACGCGCTTACGAACCTCGACCGTGCGTTCGTAGGTCTATCCAGCATCCAGCATCTTGATATCTCGTACAATCCTATTACATCCGTGAAAAAAGAGGATTTTGATGGCGTCCCAAAAACAGTAAAGATTCTGTCGGAAGGCAACACACTTTCATCCACAACAATCAAGGATGAAATAAGCAATCTGTTCTTTCCATGGCGTGACCGGGAAGGAGACGCGCCTGTCTTATTGTGCATGAACGACAGCACTGTGACGGCAGTGCGGCATATGACGGTGGAAGACGATCCTATACCGAAGGAATGCCGTAAAATCGAGCTTAAAAAAACCTGGTTACCTGACCAGGGCCAAACGACATTGGACTTATCATGGAAACAAATCTCCAAATTCGCTAAAAACTGGTATCGTCTTCGTGTACCCGTCACTACGATATTTTTGATGGTCAATGAGATCGCTGATGTGACGAGCGAGTTGTTCAACGATCTTCCGGAAAGTGTGATATATGTACATATGAGTGACAACCCGATCAAGCGTTTAAAGAAAGGAGTAATTGTCAACAAGCATTTAAAATATTTAAGCTTGTATGATAACGATATCAGCGAGATCGAAGAGGATGCTTTGGTAAACACAAATCTTACAGCCGTAGATTTGAGTGGCAATTCACTGGAGGGATTACAGTTTGTGGCATATATGCCTCGTAACTTACTGCAGTTACATATAGGAAACAATGGTTTTAGAACTTTATCGGTGGGTGCTTTTTCGCAATTGAGTGAACTGCAATATCTTCACTTAGATTACAACAATATAACAAATATTGAACGTGGAGCCTTCCGTGGTCTATCGTCTCTGAAAATACTTTCTTTGAATGGTAATCGGCTGAAGACAATAGATAAACAGGCTTTTCGCGATACTCCAGAGCTTGCAGAGCTTCAACTTGAAAGAAACGAATTAGAAAGACTTGACAAACATATATTTGACGGTCTTACTAAACTCTCACGTGTCAGTCTTATGGTAAATCGATTTAGAAATGTCACGATCGACTCTTTACCGTATTTCCCAGACTCTTTGCGATCTCTTAATCTCGAGAAAA
This sequence comes from Netelia fuscicornis, assembly GCA_946811545.1. Lineage (NCBI taxonomy): Eukaryota > Metazoa > Arthropoda > Insecta > Hymenoptera > Ichneumonidae > Netelia > Netelia fuscicornis. Next base: position 13,869,597 of record OX328011.1, on the reverse strand, counting down.
ACCGGATGTACAATATCGAAGCTGGAAGTTTCGAAGGTGGACTGAAATATGAGCTATCGTTGCAGTTTAATAACTTGAAAACGATTAATAAGGACGTTTTCAAATTGCCGAATCTAGTAATACTATATCTTGGTAATAATACGATAAATCAGGTGAATGGTGACGCCTTCAAAAGTATGCCAAATCTTGAAGAATTATATTTGAATGACAATGGACTCACAAAAATTGACGAAAGTATGGCGAAATATCTTAATAAGCTTTATATGCTTGACATATCCTATAATCCGATTACAAAACTCCAGAACGCTACTTTTTCCGGTCTGTCTAACTTTCCAAACCAGAAATACGAAGCTATAATTCAGGTGGATGAAACGCGGATTGAGCACATAGACGGAAAGCTGTTTGATGATGTATAGAAAGTATCTAACTAGAGTATATGCATTTAATTAGTGTTCCTATTATAAATAGTCTTATAAATCCGTGTAAAAAAATGTATTTCAAAACACGTGTAACAATAAAAAAAATGTTATACGAGTACTGCGTTACAACTGATTTTAAAAGAATGTACAACGTATCGACTGACGTGGTACCGACAGTTTCCCTGTGAAATATTCGCACCTTATACCCTATTTGTAACAACGTATTTGTTATCAAAGCTTCGGAACTTGTTAGAGCTGCAGTAACTAATAGAATGGATCGTTAAATTTTTTGAATACGCGAATCAAAATACCCGTGCAACGTGGACATCTAAAAATGCGCAATGCGCTAGGTATGAAAGAGTGCAGCATAAGAACGTGAGTTCAATCAATAAATTCGATCAATAAAAATAAATGCAGGCTCTGTTTTAAAAACAAATTGTACACTCGTAGCGGCTAGCAACCGTGTTTGCGTGACTAGGAAGAGCAGAATCAGTTTGACCTCCGCAGAGAGCACACCGAAATAAAAATTTATCCATGTCCCCAAAATCGTAGCTTCCTTCTGTCGTTTACAATGATGGTATATACTTATATATATACCTATGTATACATATAAATACATACTTATACATATTCCTATATATATATATATATATATATACTCGTATATGCGTAGTAGATACTTTGAACCCACTTTCGTACGTTCAGTGCGTCTTTTGAAGACATTTGGCTGTTTCAAGGTCTGGCCTCAAAAAATTACCCACGCAACGTATGTTTTGAGGACTGTCCTCAAAGAACCCGTCATCAACGGAATGGCTACTTTCAGACATGGCATAAAGTGGTGTTACTTTGGGGACTGTCCTCAAAATAACAATTGTACGGTGCGTATTATTCGAGGCCTGTCCTCAAAGTATCAAGTGATAAATATATGATTAGTATAATTTGAGGACGGTCAAACAAGTTTTAGCATGCAATTACTGATAAGAGCAGAATGGCATTATTCGGGTAATATTAATATTAAGACGATGGAAAAGGTCAATATAAACGCAAAAAATAAATAATAAATGATTCTCGAAGACGGTTACTATTTTAAAGAAGGGCGAAGCATAATTAGGTGCAAAATAGTCTGATGCAACACGTAAAAATCTGTGTTTTCCCAAAAATATCACCTTTTACTGAGAATAGTTTGGTGAAAAAATGTCAGCTGTCTCTCTCACATTTACAGTAGCTCGGTCGATATTGCACAGCGCCTTAAGGGTGAGTGTGACATGTACCACGTGACATATGAGTGCGAGAGAGATAGATGGAAATTACGTTTCATAAACGCTTCGAAACCGTGCGGGTGGTATAAACCAAACGGGGCACATTGCATTTTTGATACAATTGTGAATCATGTGAGACAAATTTCATCCCAAATGATTGTGTGTAACCGGAGATTTTACGAAAGGCGTTTTCGAAGTGATTTCGAAGTGTCCCCCTCATTCTTAAGGTTACGTTTATTTGAAGGTTGAACGAAGCCTTTTTGATTATCATAATTAAAAGATGGTCGTGGATTATAAAAAGAAAAAATTGCGAGCAGAGTTTTTATTTTTTTCTCCTCACTAAACAACTTATCAAATAATACAATTCTATTACACCCATATTGAAAGAACTAAGACAAGTAAGATTTTTTACTTGTTAGAAATACGAAAATAGGAAATTAAGTCAGCATAAAAAAATAATATCAAGTAATTTCTCTTTGCGATGGAAAAAAACAACATAAAATAGAAAATGAAAATACATAGCGATAATGAACCATAGTTAGCGACATTATATATTCTTTTTTACAGAATAAAACAATTCAAGTATGTCATTTCTTTTTTTTACAGTAAGTACGGTTCTTTCTACGGCGTATAACAATATTAAATTTTCTTGATAAATATAATACTTTTTCCGTCGACTTTACAGAACAGATCAATGCCTTTCGGACGACTGTAGATTTTTTAGCTTACATTATACAGTCTTTGCAAATATAATAACAATATTTCAAGCTAATCGTAATATAAAATTATAAGTATTAACATTACTTAACTATTTTGAAAGTACGAAAAAAGAAAATTTAGATTAGTATTACAAAATAATATCAAATAATTTCTTTTCGCTATATAAGGGAACAATATCGAAGAGAAAATAAAAATACGTAGCGATAAATTAACCAGTTATTGAAGTTATAAACTTTCTGCAGCACCTCTTCAAGTCAATTGACAAAAAGAAACATTTGATTTTTTCTTACTTATAGAAATAAAGAAAAATCAATCGTTGCTTCACTTATTCCTTTTTCTTTCTGTAAGAAAGAAAAATAATAACTAAAGTGTCGCAATCGTGTCTTTTTTCACTGTTTTTTCGTTATGAGAGAACGAAAAAGAGCCGACCGTTTATTTTGTTACGTTTTTTTTCTCTTATGATAAGTACGTTTTGTACATGGCGGAAAAATAAATTTTATCAAAAAATATAATACCTTTTTCTTCGAGTTCGAAAAAAGACTTAACACCCTTCGGACGATTGTAGGATTTTTAAACTGAACCGTCACTATATAGATGTAATAACATTAATGTACTTAAATGTAAAACAATTTTTGGCCATCGTTCCTTAATTAGGTACTAAGATGAGTTTCTACATCTTTTTTTGTGTATGCAGCCAAGTTCTGAGCTGTGGAACTTTGCGATATCTGAGGCAATCATTTGCGTCGATCAATTTTTGCATCTGATCTCCTGTCGGCATGTTTCCCGCTTGGATCATTTCTTTGAAGGCTCCGAGTACAGTAAAACGTTCTTGATTAGTCCAACGTCGGTGGCTATATCCTGGACGAATAGCGGAAATCGATTTGTGACTTACATTTGGAATCGATGTTGTCTTACTGTTCGTAGAATAATCTGTACCATTAGTACTCGGATTTTCGTTATCTGAAAAAATCATAATTTTAATAGCCAATAATTGTCAACGACGGGGGTGGTGAAATGTTTATATTATATAAAAAGATGTTTACCTTCAGGCTCGTTCAAAAACGAATTTTGAGTTTCGACCGTCGATCTGGCATTTTCTTCTTCGTCACTAGTACTGTCATCGTCACTCTGTGTACCTTGAGTACTTTGAGCCATTTCAAGTAATTGTGAAATTTTAATGATATCGTTCTGCATGACCGGTTGGCGATAAATATTTTTATGAATTTTATCAGCATAACCCATGAACTCCGCCAAACTGGAAACTTGATGATCCGACAAATTCAGAGAAATGCATTTGGTAGCGATATGTTTTCGCAGCTGGGTGCCTCGAAGAGTATTCGGCAATTCTACACCGCACTGCTGTGCGAACTGCCTCATCAAATCGCACGCTCGCAGATATTTGACCCGATCTCGATCCTTAGATGGTGTGCCGAAGACATATGGATTCCTATCCGAGACTCCCACGTCAGTACGATATTTTCGAATCATTTGCAATGAATCTAATAAATTATAGGGAACCAAAACGGGTACCGCGTTTTCCACGAACCACGAATCGTACGTATTTCCTTGCCAGTGATTGTCCTTCCTTCGACAAACTTGCATGTGTATCTTTATCTGCAGATTTATCAATGCCTTGATAAGAATCGAAATCTTCAAGATAAATCCGTTCTATTTCTCCAGCTCGACGACGATTGAAGAGCTGTAGAGAAATCACAGTCACTTCTGCGAGTTTTCGCCAATTCTCCAAAAATTCCGGTGAGTCCTTGGCTAACTCTTTAATTCGTTCTAAATATGTTTCACGTTCTGATTTAAGAAAATTATGCAGCTTCATAATATCATCGGGACTTGGAAGGATCACTTTTTTTCGTCTATTATTTTGCAGTTGCGTTTCGAGTACATCTCTGTTAACGCTAGTACCGTAATCTTCGCTCATTAGCTTTAAAAAGTCTTCGACCCGTTTCTGGTCATGTACTAACTCTGCCTTGATATATTCAGAACGGAGTATCTCCCCGACATGTCTGAGCAACGTACCGAGATTCGATGCAACTGCTGGATGCATATAGGTATGAGTACTCTCGTCGAAATTGGCGACCATTTTGACCGCTCGAATAGCCTCGTCGTAATGTCGTGGTAGGAATACATCGGTAAACGTTTCTATCCCACGATTGTAATCTTTCATGATAATCAAAAAACGACCTAACAGACGTATACGCCCTCGAATCATTTGAAAGTGGTGCTGATGTGTTCCGTACTTGTCGCACTGTTTATTCGCGTATAGAATAATCAATTTGTCGTAACGGATCGTGCGGACCACGTTATCTTCTCGCATATACGGGAATATTTGTGCTCTGACTGCACTGTTTGCTACTTCGTGAACTCTCCCAGAAACTTTTTCTCCTTTGACCACGACGAGTCTTTCCTTTTTGCCGACTTTCTTCGTACATTTTCGAAAGTGATGTCGCAGAACCGATCGTGCATATTGACCGTTGCAATTTCCACACGGCAAAAAATCCTCTGCTGATTTTTTCAGTCGTTCGTGCGGTCGTCGAACCACTAACAACTCGCCAGCGTTGAATCGCTTGTCTGTATTATACAGATGATCTCCATTTTTCCCAATTCCTGAAATTATTTGTTTACGCTCTAACGTCTTCGGTGGTAACCCTATGAATTTTTTCACGTCCTCTTCATCCTTGTGATGAAGTTCTAGATGGCGAGCTAGCTTGAGTTGGTGGGTCTGGCAATAAAAACAGAAATGTGTTTTTTTCCACGACTCAGTTATCGTGGAAGTTGCCACTGTCAAATCTGCATCATCGGGTGCTGACATTCCACATCTATTAGTTCCTAAGCTAATATTGAGCGATGAATCGTTTTGTTTTCGCATCTGTTTATGGTTTATAGACTTTTTCAGCATTCCGCCTGCAATGCTGCCTGTGTCAGAATCCGTCTCCTCTGCTGATGGAATGTAATCATCACTATTCGATTCAGCCAAACTTTCCAATTCTAAACCGAAATTATAATAAATACTATATAAATATGTGAAAAAGTGAAAAAGACAGCGAAAAGCAAAAGTAAGAGAAGATAATCTGAAATATGTTTTAAGTATAAATTATTTTTTCAACTTTCAAAAACGATATTTCAAAAACGAACTCCCGACAGGTAGTGACAGCGTTGAATTTTCATCTTGTACAGATTTAATTAAATTTCCATTTGAATCGGATATATTTCCGGATATTAAATCATCCAACAACAGACTAGGATTTAATCTGTTTTAGAATAAAAATTCAATCACATCGGTGCATATATGAGCGAAACTATAACTTGTGCATCTTATATATGGTATATATAGCTTATATATTTTATATCTGTTACATTATATTATGCAACCTACCCAGATCTATTAATTTCGCTCGATTTGCCTACAGCAACGGCTATGGATAGATCTGATAGATAAGAAAGAATCAGCATTCCATTAATATAGATTGACCAACTTAGTAAATAGCAACACAATAGTAAAAAAAACAGTAGTCAATAGCACAAAAAAACTGATTTTGTAATTACCTAAAGTCGACAAATCCAATGAATAAGTCGCATTAGGATCATTGTTCATTTTCGAAGCTGGCACATTAGAATGTTTATGTGTAACAGATTTTTCGCCGCCGAATATCGTCTGTAGATTCAGATCCAATTCAGATTCCGATAGTACGAGTGCAGGAAGCTCGGATGGCAAATATTCGGCGATATATTTTGTTGTGTCGTTTTCATCAATAATCTTCTTAAGACCGCTTGGGATTTCTTTTCTGTTCATACTGTTCAACTGATCACTAGCTATGTCATGAAATTTTCCATTTAAGTTATTAGTTACAGAAGAATTGCAATTCTCATCGGCGACCGAGTTGTCGGATATCCGATTATTTTCGAGGACTTTTCCAGTCGTCTCTTTCGATTGATCGACAGTTTGCGCATGAGAGGAAAGATTTGGGGAGATGGATCCTGTTGTAACGTTTTCGTCGAAAATCCGATTCGTCGTGCTATATTCCAACATTTCCTTCCCGTCACCAATTTGACCCACAGGACTGTTTTTCATTGTATCTGTGGTGATGTAACTCGTAGAGTTAAGTTTAATCGAAATTTTCTGATCAGTAGCTATATCATGATTATTTTCATTTAAGTTATCTGTTACAGAATTGCAATTGTCATCAGCGAACGAGTCGTCGGATATCCTATTATTTTCGTGGAATTCCACGGTCATTTTTTTCCATTGATCGACCATTTGCGCGTGAGAGGAAAGATTTCGGGAGATGAATCCTTTTTTATCGTTTTCATCAAAAATCCGATCTGTCGTGATGTTTATCGCCGTTTTTTTTTATACTCGAATTGATCCCCAGGACCATTTTTCATTGTGTCTATTTCGTCGTGCATCTGCCTCGTGGAGTTGTGTTTACTCGAATTTTTTTGATCAGTCGTATGTTTTTTAGAGATTCCTTCATTTATTTTCTTCTCGCCATTAATCTTTCGTACATCATTTTAAAAAATCTCGCATTCAGCGAAAGACAACTGGATTCCTATGTAAATAAAATATTTATATTAATTATACATATTATTTTTTATAAAATTTCACGTATGAATGTCTACCTACGAAAAAAATTCTTCGATACTTCTTGATCGTGAAGGGAGAATACGTAATCCGTGGCTTTTGTGCTCACTGATGGAAGGATGATTGGGTCGACGTATAGTTTATTATTATCATATACAGACACACACGTATTTTTTTTAAAGAATCAAATGTTGAAACATAATTTTTCATGTTTTTAATTTCTCTCCTTTTGTTCGGAGATTAGACAACCTCAATATTTTATACCGCCAATGAAAGTGGACTATTCTTTAAACAATCAAATCTAATAAACAAAATTCACATTGTCAATTACCATGATGCTCTTTCTGTTTTTCCAATATGTCCGAATATGACAGTTCGTTCTTCGTGAGCTGCATGTTTTTGAAGCAAACAACATCTCCTTTCTTTTCTAGGTTCCTCTGAATTCGCTTCAAAACTGCGCGATCCTCTGAAGGTTCAGGAATAGGAAGGATTTGAACGATATATGTAAAGCATATGATACATAGAAATATGGTACTCGAAAGACAATCGAAATACCACGTGCATGCAGGCATTATTGTAAGACAATTTTCATAAAATAAGTACATATACGCGAATTATATTTCGTATTTAATGTACGTTCATTTGCACTATTATATCCTCAAACAGCAAACAAAATTTTCACAAAAGTTGACACGTGGCAATATATTATTCCCGTTATAGAAATACGAGGTTATGAAATTTTACTTTTCTGACTGTTTTGCGGAACGTACGTCGACTAGTACGAACAAGAACAATGCGTCCTCAAAGGATACTATACATAGAAATATCGTACTCTGAAGACAATCGAAATACCACGTACATGTCCGCATTATCGTAACATAATTTTCGAAGGATGAGCACATATTCGCGAATAATATTTCGTACTTATTATGCGTTAATTTTCACTATTCAATCTTCAAACAGCAAACACAATTTTCATACAAAATGACATGTTCCAATATATTATTTCCATTGTGGAAATACGAGTTATGAAATTTTACTTACCGTGCAGAGCTAATACACGTGCTGTATATTTCTTCCCATCGGTATACTTTACAGCTGGACATTTTGTAGTGAAAAAACTTACAGAACTCGAATCACATATTTGGAATACATTGTCGGTAAATAATACTAAAACTAACATTTTCGTATCACGTATCTACGTCCGTCCTTTTCAATCGTTTCCGACATACTGAGGAGTCCAGAAGCCCGTACTTTATGAGACATTCATCTACTAGTTTTCTATTGGTTGATATGTGAGAATAAACACCAACCGAAAGTAAGATCCGGTTGTCAACAGAATAAGATTGGTGTAACAATACAGCGCGTTTTTCAAAACATCAGAGGTTATACCACGCCAAACAGGTGATACACGATTGTGTCTATTTGTGTCCTTTACGTATCTGTAGATATATACATAGATGAAATCTTGTTATTATCTCAAAATAATTAATAAATCGAATTATGGGCTATAAAATAATTATTATCCCATGTAATTAATAATTTTTCGACAAAACGTAACAATTATATACGTTTTTCGGGCTCGAAAAATAAAAACTTTTTAATATATATCCTATTAAAATTCGGTAACATATTTATAAATAATTATTCAACCGAATTTTGAACTCATTGTAAAAAAATAATAATTTCAATTTATTTTCAAACCCTTTCTATTTAATACTTCCTTTCGTTAATCACTTTCAACAACTTCATACTCTCATATATTTACTGCGAGTGAAAAAAACATTAAAACGATCAATTTATAATTTCGTTTTTAGACACTTTTATATATGTTCTCAAAGGAGTCTTTCTCATGTATTTGTATACTTTGGAGCCATGTGTGTACATATAATGTACATTTTGAAGCTCCTGAGTTTTTTAAGATCGTATTGTAAATCATTATATATTATAAATACGTGATCGTAATTTATTTATACTTTCTCTCTCTTTCGCTCTCTCTCCCCCATCGCGTGGCGCTAGCAGAACAGCGCCGCTCGTTCCGGAATCGAACGTACATATATATGATCTTGAAGCAGTTAGGAGCTTTAAAGTGGACACTACATGTATATATATGGTCTCAAAGAATACAATATGTGAAAAAGACTCTTTTGAGGACATATTAGAATGATCAGAATGAAAATAAAAAATTGAACATTTTTTTTTTTCAGTTTTTATATAGTACCGCTTTAGAACTGAGCAAATATATCGAACTTATGAAAATTTGACAATGGAAAAAAAAATTTCAAAATTTGTTTCTTTCTTTTTTTGGGTGGTATGCTGTGCTCATAGACGTTTATGAAACGTCTGATATATTAATGTACACATATACTATTGTAGAGTGTACTTAGAGGTATCTGAATTTTGTTTCGATGTATAGTCTGCTATGGGGACATATATCAAATGTATACATATATGTACAAAGGTTCATAGCAGTCGTTGGATAGTTTTGTAAATGACCTCATATGAGCCGGTATATAAAAAGTCCTCATAGTAGCCAAGTCTTACATATTATCGAATATAATGAAAACGGAAGTATACGTTCGACTCAAAATAGTTGTATATTGTTCGTAATAGCTTCCGGCTTCGTTTGCAATCAATGTATATCAGATATATTTTGGTGCCTCAAAGTATACCCTACGCATATATATTGATTATAGAGTTATCTTTCAACTACCGATAATTCACACCACCTGAGCTAATAATGAATTTGATCATTTCCAGATTTGACAATCACGCATCCAAGTATTTAAGGCCATCAAACGCTTTGGATTTCCACAGTTGGAAGTATAACTATACGTCTAGTCGTCAGTCGCGCACGACACAAGAACTGGCGTTTGGGCTTATTTGGGACACGTACGAGTCTGCATGCAATATCTTCACTTTGGTAAGTTCTACTACACACAGAAGTGATGAATTTAATTGCAACACAAGTCATCCAAATTCATCGAAAACAAAGAGTTTGTAGAATTAACTGTTTCTCCTTTACTTACAGAAAATTTGATGCAAGCAACAAGCTTAACATGCTACTGTTAACTTTTTTACTTATCCCCAACATCGTTGCTGCCACGACGAAAATAGTCGGCGATTACTCAATCATTCTTCAAGACAATGTCTTAACGGATGTCGTTCCAAATAAGAATTTGAATCTCTCGAGATAGAATATTATTAGCATTGGGAGACACGCATTTTATAATGCGCCACAACTTAAAACACTCGACTTGTCCAATAACAATATATCTACTTTGATCCCTGGTGCATTCTGGGGACTCCGAAGGCTTACACATCTCTCACTAGCTAAGAACCCGTTGACAGATTTACGGAAAGCTTTCCAAGATTTGAAACAACTCCAGTCACTCGATATCTCGAATACTTCTGTGAGGCATTTGGGGCCAAGTTACTTCTTCGGTATTCCCAAAACAACGAATATCAGTACGAGCGGCGACAAATTAGAAACAATCAGCAGAGCTCTTTTCACGAAGACCTATGCCAGCGAGTTCACGCGGGCCTTACTATGTCAAAACGAAGGCATTGTCAGTTCGCTGCAACGATGGCTGAATTCAAAGCCGGTTCCAACGGGCTGCACCAGAATAGAAATTGACTCCATGAACTGGATAAGGCTCAATCAATCGGGTATCTCCGGATTCGAACGTGATTGGTATCGTCTTTATGAAACGAAAGTAGATGGAATGGACTTGCACGGCAACAACATCGTTCATCTCACGAGCGAATTGTTCAGCAGCCTTCCACACAGTCTGAAGTCCATTGATCTGTCTAAAAACAAGATCGAGCGAGTTCCGAAGAAGTTAAACATCCGCAGAAATCTGAAGTGGCTGTCTTTATCTAACAATCTAATCAATGAGGTTGAGAATAATGCTTTCGAAAACACAAATCTCGCGTCCCTTAAACTGGACAGCAATCGACTGAACGACTTACGTTTCGTTCAGACTGCACCACGTAATCTGTTACGCTTGGATCTGCAAAATAATCAGCTTAGTGAACAGCAACTATACCACTCCTTTGTGAAGTTGACTGAACTGACCAATCTTGACCTCGCTCAAAACCAGATAACGGAGCTTACAAGAACACACTTTGTTGGACTCGAGTCTTTACTCAGTCTTAACCTGCAAGGAAATGGGTTAAAGCATATGGATTCAGACTGTTTCCAGCATATCCCAAATGTGAAAGAAATTAATCTTAGTAACAATGATTTGATGAATCTGAAACACGATACATTCTACGTCACGAATCATATTGAAATTCTTGATCTGTCTCATAACAATTTGTCAACTTTGCCTCGATATGGATTCTGGCACCTTAAAAATCTCGGCCGTCTGAATCTTCGCTACAACGCGCTTACGAACCTCGACCGTGCGTTCGTAGGTCTATCCAGCATCCAGCATCTTGATATCTCGCACAACCCTATTACATCCGTGAAAAAAAGAGGATTTTGATGGCGTCCCAAAAACAGTAAACATTCTGTCGGAAGGCAACACACTTTCATCCACAACAATCAAGGATGAAATGAGCAATCTGTTCTTTCCATGGCGTGACCGGGAAGGAGACGCGCCAATCTTATTGTGCATGAACGAAAGCACTGTGACGGCAGTGCGGCATATGACGGTGGTAGACGATTCTATACCGAAAGAATGCCGTAAAATCGAGCTTAAAAAAACCTGGTTACCTGACCAGGGCCAAACGACATTGGACTTATCATGGAAACAAAATTCCAAATTCGCTAAAAACTGGTATCGTCTTCGTGTACCCGTCACTACGATATTTTTGATGGTCAATAAGATCGTTGATGTGACGAGCGAGTCGTTCAACGATCTTCCGGAAAGTGTGATAGATGTACATATGAATAACAACCCGATCAAGCGTTAAAAAGAAAGGAGTAATTGTCAACAAGCATATAAAATATTTAGGCTTGTATAATAACCATATCAGCGAGATCGAAGAAGATGCTTTGGTAAACACAAATCTTACAGCCGTAGATTTGAGTGGCAATTCATTGGCGGGATTACAGTTTGTGGCATATATGCCTCGTAACTTACTGCACTTACATATAGGAAACAATGGTTTTAGAACTTTATCGGTGGGTGCTTTTTCGCAATTGAGTGAACTGCAATATCTTCACTTAGGTCACAACAATATAAACAATATTGAACGTGGAGCCTTCCGTGGTCTATCGTCTCTGAAAATACTTACTTTGAGGGGTAATCTGCTGAAGACAATAGATAAACTTGCTTTCCGCGATACTCCAGAGCTTGCAGAGCTTCAACTTGCAAGCAACGAATTAGAAAGACTTGACAAACATATATTTTACGGTCTTACTAAACTCTCACATGTCAATCTTATGGTAAATCGATTTAGAAATGTCACGATCGATTCTTTACCGTATTTCCCAGACTCTTTGCGACCTCTTAATCTCGAGAGAAACCGGATGTACAATATCGAAGCTGGAAGTTTCGAAGATGGACTGAAATATGAGCTATCGTTGCAGTTTAATTACTTGAAAACAATTAATAAGGACGTTTTTAAATTGCCGAATCTAGTAATACTATATCTTGGTAATAATACGATAAATCTGGTGAATGGTGACGCCTTCAATGGTATGCCAAATCTTGAAGAATTATATTTGAATGACAATGGACTCACAAAAATTGACGAAGGTATGGCGAAATATCTTAATAAGCTTTATATGCTTGACATATCCTATAATCCGATCACAAAACTCCAGAACGCTACTTTTTCCGGTCTGTCTAACTTTCCAAACCAGAAATACGAAGCTATAATTCAGGTGGATGAAACGCGGATTGAGCACATAGACGGAAAGCTGTTTGATGATGTATAGAAAGTATCTAACTAGAGTGTATGCATTTAATTACTGTTCCTGTTATAAATAGTCTTATAAATCCGTGTAAAAAAATGTATTTCAAAACACGTGTAACAATAAAAAAAATATTATACGAGTACTGCGTTACAACTGATTTTAAAAGAATGTACAGCGTATCGACTGACGTGGTACCTACAGTTTCCCTGTGAAATATTCGCACCTCATACCCTATTTGTAACAACGTATTTGTTATCAAAGCTTCGGAACTTGTTAGAGCTGCAGTAACTAATAGAATGGATCGTTAAATTTTTTGAATACGCGAATTAAAATACCCGTGCAACGTGGACATCTAAAAATGCGCAATGCGCTAGGTATGAAAGAGTGCAGCATAAGAACGTGAGTTACACTAGCGTTGGCGAGCAGTCAGACAAGTGAAAGAAGAGGTTCTAGAGAATGCACTAGATAGAGCAAATGGAAGATAAAGTTTTAGGGACTAACAAAAAGGCATGGATGTAGGAAAGCCACGAAAGCGGGAGGAGCCACAATGCTTCGAGTATTCTGATTATTTGTATTTTGTAGCGCGGAGTACTCGAGTGCGACTGTCGCGCACGAATGCTAGCACCAGCCATGAACCCACGAGTCATGGAATGACGAAGTAGCAGGCGAAACACAAACGAACATGCCACAAAATGACACCTCTCAATGACTGTCTTTCGTTGCTTCGCGCACGTTTTGTTTTACAGATGCACGTATATCATATATATAGGCCGTAATAAGCCCACAATCCGTTTCAACGCCCACTGAGCTTCGTTTGAAAAAACCAGCACATTTACATATACATATGTGTATACATGTATCAAGAATAATTCCACTTCAGCAATAGTGGCAAGGGATGAATCCCTTGTTTTTAATGAGAAATAACGGTCCAAGTGCGATGTTGATGATTTATCTACGGGTTCATTATCTACCGATATTAACCGAAATGTCTTCTTTGAAGAACCTTCTTATTTATAATTGTATGTATCAATGACAGTTGGATGGTGGGCCCTCTCACGTCCGAGCAGCTGTCTTTTCATCGATGAAACTCAATTCTTCTTCTCAACTTCCAGTACAGATTTAATCATAATCGTTTCAGATTAATGGGATCTATAACTTAATTGAGGATAAAGGTAATTATCGACGTATACACTGAATATTGCAAGTATATGAAATTAAGTCTTATCATAATACAGGCTGATTGGTGAACATTTAAGACAATCCAAATGTACATCAACAATTTATTGCCTCACTTAACCACAGTTTCTCGAACTTGATACTGCATAATGCTGGAAATGAAGACGCTACTTCTACGCACAGTAGGCGAGAAATGGATAGTAAATACGATGAATGAGTATGAATAAGGTGAAAGTTGAGGGCAAAGTTTCCGCTGCCAAGATTACGGAGTACTGGCCGGGGTGAAAAAACAACTCCCGAATGGATGTGCACAATATATATATATATATACGATTACCATGAATCTACTGGTAAGCCATCCGTAAAAGAACACACCAGATCACAGAAGAAGGAGAAAAGCCCTCTATAAAAATAATCTTCCCGCAGAGTCTCGATCCCCGATAGATACTCCCCCGGAGTTGTCCGATTCGTCGTCCTTCAACTCACCGTCGTCGTCATCGCCTCCGTTTCCTTTGGATTTCGCAGACGACCGTCCCTTCAGTCTGTCTCGCACCGGGAGTTCGCCTTCTATGAGTCTATAAGTCTTTCTTCTTTCTTCTCCATCATCTTCCTTCTCTGTCTTTTTTGTCCCGAATACTTTTACTCGATGTAACATCAGTGGAGTTATGCACGGAGGCTTTATACTACTTGTGAGAAGACCCAGCGACAGTTGATATCGAAACGTATTATTATGTATTACTATAGGCAACGTACAGTTGCCTAAGCGTATACCATTTTACTGTAGGGAGGAACACACTCACTTCCTGAGCTTGCCAACTGGGGCACTTATCTGCAACACCCTATATCATATAATAGTATCTGGCATCATTGTAACAGCGGCATGTATCTGATTCACAGTTGACTACACGTTGAAATTTCGTATCCAAGGACCATAATGACCCTTGTCCTATCGCTAAAGTTACAATGTCGCGATGTCGGTACCGTATTACGAGTCACATAGTACCAATATAATGTACATAGTTCCCCAGCACCGTTCGTAGTTTCTCAATAATTGCTCATTCTTCTAAAAAGAAGTCATGCGGTAAACGTTAAATGCCAACACGAAACGATAAAAAAATTAACTGTGATCGATTAAAGATCAATCTTCATTTGAGGCATGTAAAATCGAAAATATTCATAAGCTCGCACTATAGGGTAAAACCGGAATAGATTCCACACTTTTTGTAAATGCCTCCTAATTTTTTAAATATTAATTTACCATAAATAATTTCTATGATTATAGCTAGTTTAATCTTTTATATTACATTATGACTGGTTTTTGTTGACCTAAACATTATATATTTTGCATAAAATGTTTATTTTGGGATAGATGCCTACCTGTAAGAATGGATGCCTCACCATGAAAATGCTAAGAAGGATAGATGCCTACAGAGTAGGGTAGATGCCCTAACGAATAGAATAAGTAAAATACATAGTTTCAAAATGTTTTATTAGTAATCTTAAGAAGATACGAGTCATTTTAATATGATACCCATAACAATAATTAAAAATGAGCATTTGTTTAACAACAATATTAATATTTCAGTTTTAACGTGCACACTCAAAACTATTTAACATTAAGACATAATTTGCAGAAAATGAACATAATATAAAAATCTTGATATTTCTTATTGTTTACGATTCTTTTCTCATTATCAAAACCGAAAATAGGATGTTTTCCTAAAATGAACATAAAAACGTACTTATATGAAACAAAATACCTATTGAAAAACAGATAATAATCAATTGAGTATCATGTATAAAACGATCTTAAGTACCTACCTTATTTAAGATCGGTCTTAAGATCGTTTTATACCTCGAAAAATCCGGGCAACTATCCTCTTTGATACGGATAGATGCCCCTTTAATTCTTAAATAAACTAAAAACAAAAGAGCTATTATTTACATACCTACGTGTACACTTAATGAGCCACTGTACTGCCACAATAAACTTTTACCAGAATTTATGACTATTTACAAAATTATACAACGGCAAAATCTTACCTCTGAAACTTTGAAGCATTCGTCGCATTTGCTGCGGAGATGATTGCACGCACAAACGAAATACGTTCGTTCCGCACGACAGCCTGCGGGGTACTAAGGTGTGGAGCGCTTGCGCTTCCTATTATTACTATTAATTTTTAGTCGCGAGTTTGGGAAAGTAGGTTTTTTGAAAATGGGGCGTCTATCCCACTGCGATATTTATACCGGTTTTACCCTATTACATTTCAATGATTATTTGCATTGTCTTACTTCGCTCGATCGATCAGCATATTTGTAGATCGATGAAGCGTAAAATCTCTGATAATGAAACAGTTGCCAAACGACATACCAGACGCGAGATACGGCGATGTGACGCCGCTGATGTCATACAGCCGTGGGTCATCAAGTGACTGTGAGGAACGGAGGTTTCTGTCTAGAGCCGATCGATCGATCGATCGATCAATAATAGTTCATTAAATTGTCTTCGTGAAACTTGGCGACAGCATCGAGGCACATGGACAAAGCTTCGATGTGTCAACCTCATGGGAGTAGACATCGTCTACCAGCGTTGTATTGTCTTGCTGCTTTTCGCAATTATATATATATATATATATATATATATATACAGATTCAGCAGAGACGACAGAGGGAAGATGTTGAGTTACGAAAGAGACGAGATGCATGAGTTCTTGGTTTGGCCATAGTTTGAATTTAACCAGGGACTCAGCAGGAGCGTGCTGAGTAATCAAACAATTACCAGGTTGTACTATTCGGCATCGTACCACATCAACAGACGCACACGCAGACAGACAGGCACACACTCGAATTATCCATGCGCATGGTTACACGTTTCCAAAGGGTTTGAACGAGAAAGAGGAACGCTGGTTTTGAGAAGGGGTGAGAGTGGATGCTGGGGGTGGAATCGGGAATTCGAAGCTCCAACGAAGCGCACGAGGGACCCGAGGATTTTCAGGCAAAATAACGCTTACCAGTCGATATTATCGCTCGAAGTCTCGAGTTCGGCAATAGCAGCAGAGCTCGGCCTCTCCCTCCGTAACGTTACCTAATTGACTGTTAAATTATCATGAAACTGCGAGATGAAAGTTACCTTGTGCGTCTCGCTTTCCCAGCTAAAGGCGAGAACATATCGCGTCGTTCCATCTGCGGTTCAACTTCTACTGTACTATTGAACTTACGTAGGTGTGAGGAAACAAACGCTAAATACCATTTCGATCAGTCAAAATGAGCCCGTGATTGAAAATATCTTACAAAGTATTACGAATAGCTTTTCTCTCTACCTCTCTTTGTCTCTGGAAAAATAAATTTTAACAAGACAACAATCATTACAATTCGCAATAGAATCCTTTAAGACTATACTCTAATGTCATGAATGTAATCGAAGTTAGATAAAAACGTATATTATCAAGATCGGAAATCCAAAAAGCACATCATAGCTGCATGGCTCAGCTACGTAAGAGAATACGGTACGTGTGTGCATGTGTAAACGAATGCACCATCGTATGTTTTGCGAACTGGCCGGTCGAGGCTTCGACCTCTTCCCATTTCTCTTCTCTCTGTTCACTCTAACGGCGCGTTGGAGATAGGAGAGCGCGTGAGGGCGCTGGGCAATGCGAGCTAATCCCGGGTCAGAAACCGGCTGGGTTTTCACCGACGTCCTTTACGAGCTATAAAAGTTCTGAAAGGGTGGCAAGGAAAGTATTCGCACGAAATTGAAAACTTGACGTTATGAATATTCATGTGCTTGGGCTACTCGACCCACACTCCTGTCCTCACCAACCCCAAACCCACCTCATTGTCGCTTACTGTTCGACGATGTAATGTAGCATAGAATCATCGAGAGCATTGAGCTCTCGCCTGGGCTTCGGATAGTTGTCAGATCCGGAGAGTCGGCTATGTCGTAAATTTACAGGAGCCTGAGTATGATCACATATTCGCCTTCATCCTTAATTCACCGAAGTTCTCGATACTTGTGTATAATTTTATTGAGCTCGGACAATTAAATCTAACGGCTATATTTATATTGCACGTATGTGTCTTGATGTTAATCCGTTCAACCGTATAACGTGGATGCAATTAAAAAACTTGACCTCGCCGACATGCATTTATAATAATAGACATTAATATATTGACATTGTCAGCAGATATATACCTTTAACATTGACATTGTCAGCAGATATATATCTGATATATACATACCTACATATAGACCGCTAATGCTCAGGATGTTACGAGTACGGAGTACACGTGCTATGCTCATCAGTCGATACATTGCTCAAGGCTATGGGCATAACGCGATATGATGTACAATACGTTCTATCTTATCTATATTTCAACAGTACCGATATTCCCGGTCCGTTGAAAAATAAAAAGTTAATTATAAACTCGGCAAACTTTGTTGAATAAAGTTTTCTCGGTCGCCGCGTAATGAGTGCTTTTGAGGGGTAATACTTTAATGACGATCGATTTATATAAACATAAGTAATGCTGACTATCATATAACTATAGAAAAATATCTTTAGGTAGAAATGCTTGAGTATACATATTATATTTTTACCAATGTACATATTTATACATATTAAATATAAATTTCGTTGATGAGATAACAACCAAGCTCCACGAAAACAATGCTACATCGATAATATTTTCCACTTACAAATAGACGTATTTATATGTCAAGGTTCATTAAAACGCGTGTGTATTTATGGATAAATTCTTAATGCCGTTTAAACAAAGAACCATCATCCGTAACAAAACTAACTGCGCATGACATACGCAGCAATATTGAATAAGTAATTGTATAAAGATCTAAAATTATATTTTCTGTTTCAAGGGTCACTGATGACTCGATAGAATATCAAGTGACGATGGTTGCTGTATACGTTAAAGTTGCATGCCATCGTGCAAATGGCTCTGATTGTTATATATGGTATTCCCAGGGCGGCAATTTCATTCCGATTCACGTGAATATCATCGTCAATATACGTACCTAGGATTCATGACACACAGTGTATAATTCTGTATGCACTGCAGGGCTGCATCTAAGCCCATTCACATTAACAATTAACGTTAGCAGTTACAACAATAGCTCGGAAGTGCCATTGCGCGGTCAGTACTCGAGTATATAGATGTCCAGCGGGCACGATGCGAATCTGTCCTTGCTGCATCAACACGCATAGTGCAGTAGATGGTTATAACACTGTAACGGTCATACAAAGTATTGTGGAAGTACTCACGTAGATTTGTACATTGGTAACAATGTTCCATCAGAAATATATCTATATAGTTATAACGTGTGTGAGAGATCTCGCACCTGCGGATAGCACGTAGAGGATCGGTCAACTGGCCCGCCCGATCTCCGGATTTTACTCCGTTAGATTTTTTTTATGGGGATACGTTAAAGACAAAGTGTATCAGGAGGTGCCGACCACATCTGAAAATATGAAAAAAAGGATAATTGCTGTATGCGCGAGTGTACGTGACGAAACTTTTCTCAAAATTCAGCGTTCTTTTGCGAAGCGCTTTCAAGAGTGTATCGACGTCAATGTATCGACATCAATTTTGAACACTTGCTGGATTAAAATTGTAAGTACACTGTAAATAATGAAGAGAACTCATACGTTATAACTATTATACAAAATATCTCATAACCTAACAATTTTAGGACATTAGTGTAGTAGTACTTTTATACCCGAAAATGAACACTCTTTCGATTTCCGGCAAAAAAAAGTTAACCATACTATTTGAAAAAGCAAAGTTGAGCTCCAAATAACCTTAATGCGTGCATTCAGGGAAGAATTCATTTACGTCATCTTTTGTCCCCCTCGTTATCCTACAACGTTTGTCTGAAACAATTTTCGATATCTCGCTTCGTTTCCATATGAAACGCCCGGGTCACTTTCAATACCTCACCCTGTATATTAATGATGTTATATACTTATATACTTATATACATATGTATGGACACAAACACATACTTATACATACATACATACTTATATTTATATGTAGATTATTAATTATAGAGTTATATTTCAACGACCGATAGTTCACACCACCTGAGCTAATAACGAATTTGATCAATTCAAGGTTTGATAATCGTACGTCCAAGTATTTAAGGCCATCAAACGCATTGGCTTTCCACAGTTTGAAGAATACCTTGACGTCTGGTCGTCAGTCGCGCACGACACAAGAACTGGCGTTCGCTTAGCTGGGACACGTGCGAGTCTGTAAGCAATATCTTCACTTTGGTAAGTTCTGCTACACAGAGAAGTGATGCACTTAATTGCAACACAAGTCATCCAAATTCATCGAAAACAAAGATTTTGTAAAATTAACTGTTTCTCCTTCACTTACAGAAAATTTGATGCAAGCAACAAGCTTAACATGCTACTGTTAACTTTTTTACTTATCCCCAACATCGTTGCTGCCACGACGAAAATAGTCGGCGATTATGCAATCATTCTTCAAGACAATGTCTTAATGGATGTCACTCCACATCCATTAAATAACTATAATCCAAATACGACTTTGGATCTCTCGAGACAGAATATTATTAGCATTGGAAGAGACCCATTTTATCATGCGCCATACCTTGAAACACTCGACTTGTCCAATAACAATATATCTACTTTGAGCGCTGGTGCATTATTGGGACTCGGAAGGCTTAAACATCTCTCACTAGCTAAGAACCCGTTGACAGATTTTCGGAAAGCTTTCCAAGATTTGAAACAACTCCAGTCACTCGATATCTCGAATACTTCTGTGAGGCATTTGGGGCCAAGTTACTTCTTCGGTATTCCCAAAACAACGAATATCAATACGAGCGGCGACAAATTAGAAACAATCAGCAGGGCTCTTTTCACCAAGACCTATGCCAGCGAGTTCGTGCGGGCCTTACTATGTCAAAATCAAGGCATTGTCAGTTCGCTGCGACGATGGCTGTATTCAAAGCCGGTTCCAACGGATTGCACCAGAATAGAAATTGACTCCATGAACTGGATAAGGCTCAATCAATCGGGTATCTCCGGATTCGAAAAAGATTGGTATCGTCTTTATGAAACGAAAGTAGATGGCTTGGACTTGCACGGCAACAACATCGTTCATCTTACGAGCGAATTGTTCAGCAGCCTTCCACACAGTCTGAAGTCCATTGATCTGTCTGAAAATAAGATCGAGCGAGTGCCGAAAGAGTTACACATTCCCAGAAATCTGGAGTGGCTGTCTTTATCTAACAATCTAATCAATGAGGTTGAGAATGATGCTTTCACGATCACAAATCTCGCGTCCCTTAAACTGGACGGCAATCGACTGAACGACTTACGTTTCTTAGAGACTGTACCACGTAATCTGTTACGCTTGGATCTGCAAAATAATCAGCTTAAGGAGCAGCAACTATACCGCTCCTTTGTGACGTTGAGTAAACTGACCAACCTTAACCTCGCTCAAAACCAAATAACTGAGCTTACAAAATCACACTTTGTTGGACTCCCGTCTCTACTCACTCTTAACCTGCAAGGAAATGGGTTAAACCACATGGATTCAGACTGTTTCGAGCGTATCCCAAATGTGAAAGAAGTTAATCTCAGTAACAATATTTTGATGAATCTGGAACACGATGTATTCTATCTCACGACTAATATTGAAATTCTTGATCTGTCTCATAACAAATTGTCAACTTTGCCTCGATATGGATTCTGGCACCTTAAAAATCTCGACCGTCTGAATCTTAGCTACAACGGGCTTAAGAACCTCGATCGTGCGCTCATAGGTCTATCCAGCCTCCAGCATCTTGATATCTCGCACAATCCTATTGCATCCGTGAAAAAAGAGGATTTTGGTGGCGTCCCAAACACAGTAAACATTCTGTCGGAAGGCAACACACTTTCATCCACAACAATCAAGGATGAATTGAGTAAACTGGTCATTTCATTGAGTGAGTGGGAAGGAGACTCGCCTATCTTATTATGCATGAATGAAGACACTGTGACGGCAGTGCGGCATATGACGGTGGAAGATGCTCCTATACCGAAAGAATGCCGTAAAATCGAGCTTGAAAGTACCTATTCGCCTTCGCTGGGCCGAACGGCATTGGAGTTATCAAATATAGGAATCTCCAAATTCGCTCAAAACTGGTATCGTCTTCGTGTACACGTCACTACGATATATCTCAGTGATAATTATATCGTTGATGTAACGAGCGAGTTGCTCAACGATCTTCCGAAAGATGTGACATTTGTATATTTGGGTGGAAACCAGATCACGCGTTTGAAGAAAGGAGTAATTATCAACGAGCATTTAAAATATTTAACCTTGGATGGTAACGAAATCAGCGAGATCGAAGAGGATGCTTTAGTAAACACAAATCTTTCAATCGTAGATTTGTCTTCAAATTCACTGCAGGGGGTAGAGTTTGTGGCAGGTTTGCCACGTAGCTTAATGCAGTTAAATTTACTTTACAATGACCTTAAAACGTTACCGGCCGGTACTTTTTCGCGATTTAGTGAACTGAAATATCTTTTCTTAGATTACTGCAACATAAACAATATTCAATCTGAGGCCTTCCGTGGTCTATCGTCTCTGAAAAAACTTTCTTTGAGAAGTAATTCGCTGGAGTCAATAGATAAACTTGCTTTTCGCGATACCCCAGCGCTTGTAGAGCTTATACTTGAAAGAAACGAATTGAAAAAGCTTGACAAACATATATTTAAAGATCTTACTAAACTCTCGCATATTAACCTTAAGTACAATAAATTTAGAAATGTTACGAACGACTCTTTACCGTATTTCCCAGATTCTTTGCGATCTCTTAATCTTCAAAACAACGGGATGTACAATGTCGAAGCTGGAAGTTTCGTAGGTGGGCTGAAATATGAGCTATTGTTGCAGTTTAATAACTTGAAAACGATTAATAAGGACGTTTTCAATTTGCCGAATCTAGTAATACTAAATCTCAGTAATAATAAGATAAATCAGGTGAATGGTGACGCATTCAATCGTATGCCAAATCTTGAAGAATTATATTTGAATAACAATCGACTCGCAAAAATTGACGAAGGTACGGCGAAATATCTTAATAACCTTTATATACTCGACATATCCTATAATCCGATCACAGAACTCCAGAATGCTACTTTTTCTGGTCTGTCTAACCTTCCAAACCAGAAATACGGAGCTATAATTCGGGTGGCTGAAACGCGGATTAAGCACATAGACGGAAATCTGTTTGCTGATGTATAGGAAGTATGTAACTAGAGTTTATGCATTTAATTACTGTTCTTGTTATAAGTAATCTTATCAATCCGTATAAATAATTGTATTTCAAAATATGTGAAACAATAAAAAAAAATGTTATACGAGTACTGCGTTATCGACTGACGTACAGTTTTCCCATGAAATATTCGCACCTCATACGCTATTTGTAACAACGTATTTGTTATCAAAGCTTCGGAACTTGTTAGAGCTGCAGTAACTAATAGAATGGATCATTAAATTTTTTGAATACGCGAATCAAAATACCAGCGCAGCACGGACATCTAAAAATGCGCAATGCGCTAGGTATAAAAGAGTACAGCATAAGAACGTGAGTTACAGTAGCGTTGGCGAGCAGTCGGGCAAGTGAAAAGAAGTGGTTCTAGAGAATGCACTAGATAGAGCGAATGAAAGATAAAGCTTTAGGGACTAACAAAAGGGCATGGATGTAGGAAAGCCACGAGAGCGAGAGGAGCCGCAATGCTTCGAGTATTCTGATTATTTGTATTTTGTAGCGCGGAGTACTCGAGTGCGACCGTCGCGCACGAATGATAGCACCATCCATGAGCCCACGAGTCATAGAATGACAAAGTAGCAGGCGAAACACAAACGAATATGCCACAAAATGACACCTCTCAATGACTCTCTTTCGTTGCTTCCCGCACGTTTTATTTTATAGATATACGTATATCGTATATACATATAGGCCGTAATAAACCCACGATTCGTGTCAACGCCCACTGAGCTTCGTTTGAAAAAACCAGCACATTTACATATACATATGTGTATACATATATCAAGAATAATTCCACTTCAGCAATAATGGCAAGGGATGAATCTCTTGTTTTTAATGAGAAATAACGGTCCAAGTGCGATGTATATAACGCTCGTTATTATTGTCAAATCGTGAATATTGTCAGATACGTGTGCATGCACACGTTATACTCTTCATAATTGTAATACTACCCGTGGTATTGAGCTTTTTATTTTTATCTACGGGTTCGTTATCTACCGATATAAACCGAAATGTCTTCTTTGAAGAACCTTCTTATTTATAATTGTATGTATCAATGCCAACTGGATGGTGGGCCCTGTCACGTCCGAGCAGCTGTCTTTTGATCGATGAAACTTAATTCTTCTTCTCAACTTCCAGTACAGATTTAATAGTTCAGATAATAGCTTCAGATTAATTGGATCTATAATTTAATTGAGGATAAAGGTAATTATCGACGTATACATTGAATATTGTAAGTATATGAAATTAAGTATTATCATAATACAGGCTGATTCGTGAACGTTTAAGATCATCCTAACGTACCTCAACAATTTGTCGCCTCACAGTTTCTCGAGCTTGATACTGCATAATGCTGGAAATGAAGACGCTACTTCTACGCACAGTAGGCGAAAAAAGGATAATAAATACGATGAACGAGTATGAATAAGGTGAAAGTTGAGGGCAAAGTTTTCGTTGCCAAGATTACGGAGTACTGGCCGAGGGTGAAAAAACAACTCCCGAATGGATGTGCACAATATATATATACGATTACCATGAATCTACTAGTAAGCCATCCGTGAAAGAACACACCAGATCATGGAAGAAGGAGAGAAACCCTCTATAAAAATAATCTTCCTGCAGAGTCCCGATTCCCGATAGATATTCCCCCGGTGTTCTCCGATTCGTCGTCGTTCAACTCACCGTCGTCAACATCGCCTTCGTGCCCTTTGGATTTCGCAGACGACCGTCCCTTCATCTGTTCTCATTATCGCTTACTGTTCGACGATGTAATCTAGCATAGAATCATCGAGAGCATCGAGCTCTCGCCTGGGCTTCGGATAGTTGTCAGATCCGGAGAATAAAGAGCCTGGCTATGTCGTAAATTTAGAGGAGCCTGAGTATGATCACATATTCGCGTTCATCGTTAATTCACCAAAGTTCGCGATACTTGTGTATAATTTTATTGAGCTCGAACAATTAAATCTAACGACTATATTTATATCGCACGTATGTGTCTTGATGTTAATCCATTCAACCGTATATCATGGATGTAATTAAAAAACTTGACCTCGCCGACATGAATTTATAAGAAAAGACATTAATGTATTGACATTGTCATTATATTAACGCGTTTTTTCTTATAAACGCATGTCGGTGAGGTCAAGTTTTTAAATTATAACAGCGTCAGGCGCGAATCACATTCGTGCGATATTAGTATAGTCATTAGATTTCTCATCGTTCGATCTCAATAAAATTATACATAAGTATCGAGAACTTTCGTGAATTAATGATGAATGCGAATGCGAAAGTCAGGCTGCTCTAAATTTACGACGTAGCCAGATTCTTTAGTTTCCGGATCTGAAGACAATCCGAAGTCCAGTCTCACTAAATGACGTGATAATTACCATAAATCATTAATAGCGGTTCGACCGAGCGAGAAGGTGCAAAAGAGCTAGAGAGAAACCAAGTTCTTGGATTTTCTGCCATGAGAGAAAGAGAATGTGGAAAAAAACCGGGGAGCGAAGTATTTTCTTTTGTCTTTTTACGTTTTTATGTGTTCTTTAAATTTTACGATCGAACCGAAAAATAGCCGAGCGGTTACAGGTACAGGTATACAGAGGATCCCAGGTCCATATCTCACTTACTATCCTCCTATCGTTCCTTTCCCTGGCATCAAAAGGTCGACGGTCGCCTTTGAGCGCGTTGCTTTCAATTATCGCGCATAAAAGTAAAAATCTGCAGCTATCCAAATGCCTCATGGGAAGAAGCATACGGGTGAAGAAATCAGATGACTGAATGGTCCAATGACGATAAAGAAAGGTGGAAAAGATACTCCATTCAGAGAAACACAGTAAAATGGAAAATGAATAAAAACAGGGTATGGCACATACTTCCCCATCGCCTCTAGGAACATTTTTATTTCACACGCAACTGGAAAGTTTGATTTTTGTCTTTTACACATTATCTAATCATTATTTACTAAACATCCTTTAAAATAAAATCATCAATGATTTTCTTTACCTCACCAAGTTCTTCACTCTGTAATAAATATGTATGTGAATTCAATATTCATTCACTACGAATATTAAAAATATCGAGACTCATTGGATCGATAATTAATTAATTCTCGCCTTGAAAAATTTGCTGGTTCGCAACCGAGAAAAAAAACTGTAATTATCAATTCCGCCAAAAAGGCGTTTATCTTTGTCACCCGAAGGGATTTTCATTTCAATTTCGATGATCGTGTGTACTGATATTATATCTTATATAGTACTAACTGCAATATCCATCCCTATAATATCTGTAATGCCAGGGGCGATGTGTTGCCTCGTTGTTGTCAAGGAATCTGGAAGCAATGCGATCGGCCAGGTGGAGGAGGGGGACAGGCTGTCTTGAAGCCGCTGGGCCGTTACTTCGAGACGAGAAGAGGGATGTTCTCGATTCTCTCATCCTTACGATTATCGAGAAAACGTCGAGAGACTATTCAACCTGCAATAGTCGGATTCTCTATCCGTGAAGCTTACCGATGTCTTATAGAAGAGGTGCAAGGAGGGGATGAGAAAATGATGAGAATCTGACACTACGTGTACAGGATGATACAGAATAAATTTGACAATTGCCGTCATCAAACTATAGTTGGCGTTGATCAAAGCTACAATCGAATATTCGACAATTCGAGGATACATTTGTTCAATAAAAAAGGAAATTAGAAAATGTTCATCCGCGAATGACCCAAACAAATACGATTACCTAGCTAAATCCTTTCCCCACCATGTTTCTATCAGACGTCACCACGTGACGTAGTGACACGCTCCTTTGTGAATCGACTTGTATACGCTCGATCGTGAATAGATCTTGGGATTCTCTTCAGATTTGGAGGCGGTTCGACCTGATTGTCAGTTTGACAGGATCGACTTCGAGGATACTTATACATACGTGTATACCTACGATATAAATTCACAAATTCTCCATCTCGCTTATGTACAGCTATTTCTATCTCAGAATCGTTCATCCATCGCGTATATATCGACTTCTCGTCTTATATCGTACGTATCCAATGTGATTCGAAGCTTCTAGCTGTCTGTCCCTTCTCGATCCTCGTTCAACGGCACCCTGGAGTTCATGGAATGGGTATGATGCCAGTCGAATACAACGGCGTTAATTATTACCACCCGCTGAGTAACGAGCGCGGAGGGATAAATAAGAAAATCAACCTCGGGCGCGTTCACGACATCGCACGATGTTGTACGTCTCCTTCGTCCTCATCGTCTCGAATCCCCGACCCCTACGAAAATTGACATTTCTCCTCATCTTCGTCATCCGTAATACGCCACGAGGCTCTATAAACAGGCAGAAATTCTCGAAATTCTTGACAATCGCGGGTAATCGGTACTAATGTATCGGGGGGTATTGCTGGCTCTAAACTCATTCCCGATAATTCGCGAGTTTCTCCCAAAATGACACCCAATATTAGTCTCGCAAGACATTCTCGATGTGGATTATTGAACGAACGCGAAGTAAAATAGAGGAGGTATGAGTCAGTTTTCGATCCACGAGTTGAACGACACGAGAGTCACACGATGATGGTCGTGGCTTGTATTACACCGACTCGATCTTAGAAGATCGAATAAAAAGAACCCCGATTGCGATGGACTCGAGACGATGTCGACTCTCCGGACGTGTCTCGTGACCGTTATCGCGCCATAGAGATGAAGATAGTTCGGATATTAGCGACGCGATACGCGCTACATTTTTTATCGACGCGAGCCCTCGTATTTTCCGTATAATCGTTGATCTTTCGAAGCTCGGGGTAGTGCACACGCGTGCATAAATTTGTTCTCGCCGAGCAAATTAGTATTCCTTTTCTCGCGAAGAAAAGCGTCCCGAATAAAATAAGATTTTACAACTGTTTCGAGAATTTGGGCGTCCAATGGGCAAATTATATTATTATATATCTTGGATTTGGTACAGTGTATACCCGTAGTGTAAGCGACGAGGCCACGACACCTCAGCGGGATACCAAGATGGCGGCTGCCATGACCCCGCAACCGCCAGGCAAAACTGGCCCGTCGGCGCTCACGTGTATACATATATATGTATATACGTATTTTATAGCCACCAGCAGCAACAGCACGAAGATTCGATCTACTTGGTTATTCGTCTCTCGTGTTTATTCCGGCGAAACCCGTCCAAATACAACCCATCAAAATTATGTTACGCGCTCTCGACTCTCTCTCTCTCTCTCTCTCTCTCTCTCTCTCTCTCTCTCTCTCTCTCTCTCTTTCTCTCTCTCTCTCTCATTCACCGCCGATCTTTTGTATTTCTCTTTCTCTTCGTAGTTCTTATTCTCTCTCACTCTCGTTTTCTTCCTCGGACCTGTAACCGTTTCGCTCTATACTCTGCTTGAAAGCAAAGAAAAAAAGAACAGAAAAAAGTTATGAAAAAAATGTAAAACTCTCTTGAACACCGCGAGAGTGTGAGAGAGGGAGAGCCGCCAGATCGTATCGCTGCGAAGATTTAGAACGTGGCTCTGCCGCGATCTGGTAGCACGAATTCCGGTCTCGTTTGTTCGTGGAATTCACCGACTAATTGGTACATATACCTAACCGTATGTCGTTGAAGTTGTTGCAAGACGTTTGTACATTTATAACCGAGAAACCGAACGTTCGATCGATCGTACGAAACTTTCATGGCGACGAGAAACAAAAATTAAAACGCGTAATAATCGCAACGATTTTATTTAATGAAAATCGGAAGCGGGACGCGTTACTCGAATGAATGAAAAATCAAGAATATGAGCATCGAGTTCGGGAATTTGTTGCAGCGAATAGCTGAGATCAGCGAGGAACGAAGAGACCCGATAGGGAGAGAGAAGCGGTGGATCTCTGAATAATTCAATAGGGCAGAAGCTCGGTGGATCGCTTCGTGTCGTGTTGCGGCGTGTTCCGCTCGAGGCGGATTGTATCGGCGAGTAGCGACCACCAGGGACGTTCGACGTCTCTGCGAGATATCGAAAGGCAAGAGAAAAGCCACTTGTACCGAGAGAAAAGAGAAACGCCGAAAGCTTCGCGAGTGCGAGATGATCGGAAAACGAAATAGAGGGTCACGACGTGGTGTGCGAGCAATGCGCGATACGACGCAACGTCGAATACGTTCCGCCAACCACGAGGCGGTGCAACCGCACTCCCGTATCGTTTGAGGGAAACGTTGCTACGCGCGAGAGTAAACCCGTTGCGATCCAACGAGAAATCCTCGATTTACATATTTATAGTACATACCGCGAAGGTGGAACCACGAAGTCGAAGATTCATCGAGGGATAGATAGCCAGCTGGGAAAATGTCGTGACGCTCGATCGACTTTGGTCACTGGACTATAAAGTATGAACGAGCTGATAACACGGTTCTCGTGACAATATACTTTTCGCCACTCGTATAAAGTAAAATTTCAAAGTACAGCAAAGTATAACAGGTGGGAAAATAATTAATAAACAAAACAATCGTTTTATTTATTCAACTGTCACTTCGGTGGACCTAGAAAAATCATCGATGCACGGAATACATCGCCCGTCGCTATCTTGAATTCGTCAGCTTAATTTCTCTTCGCCAATGGCATACCATCCCGCGACAGAGTTGTAGCTGTATACACGATAAAACATTGTACGATATGTTTTCACAGCCCTAACTCTTCTCATAACACCCTCGAAAACTTCTTAAGGTCTTAAACGAAAGAACAACGCGTCCAACGCACTTTCCTGTCGGGCCCTCGCGACAAAGAACGGGGCGAAATATAGTCTGTTGTGATCCTTCATCAGCATCATCCTCCTCGAGAGCTTCGAAAGTATGCGCTGTAAGGTGGTGTATAAGATGGTGCTCGTTGTCGCACGAGAGCCGTCGTGTGCATGGACCGACGCTTTTCGGTATCGCGTGTCAGTTAGGTTCATGGCGGTTTTCGTTAGATGCTACTTAACAAACTTATCGCGAGCACACTGGTAGTCCGGGCGTATATCAGAGTGTCTAGTATACCGGAGGTGTACGAGCCCAAGAAGCTTCAACCCTCTGTGTCATCGGTAAAGCGTGTGCCGTTCGTGTCTCTTCGAGCAATGTCCTATCCACCACCGACTCGTACCCGCTCAGTGACGACACCGTTGTACGTGCACAAAGGGCGAACGACGAGAGGGAGGCACGTTGAAATTCTTAACGCTATTAATATATGTTAATATTGTTTACCTATAAGCTATTAAAGGGGTTGTAACGTGCTTAGGAGGAAAACCAGTTTAGTTTTCACTGGATGCGTTCCACGTTGGTGGATGTGTATCCTCCATGGGATATAAGGAAGTGGCGACGCGCGATGGTAGAAGACGCGAAGGAGTGGCGCACGTTGATGAACGAACGGAGGCGAGGGAGTGATATCGCTATGCGGAAGCTGAAAGGGCTTTGGAGAGAGTTGGCACGCTATCTATGTTGCTATATATACCTACGCGAAGCACTTCATACCAATACAATTCCAAATTGCAATTTTGATCAATCGTTTCCACCGACCTGATTCTTTCGAAAGTTCAGATTGTTTTTAGTGAACGTTTGATATTTACTCAATACATGCTACGGCAAACTGATCGTGCGGAAAACATGCAAATTATACGAGTAGGAGTACGATTGATTTGGCGTAAAATATTCGATAAACATGTTACATGCGTTGGGAGCGTAAAGGAGGGAGTGAGACTGTGTAAAGAAGCTAGGAAAGTAGGAGACAGGAGAGGCTCAGACGTTGACTTTTAGGAGAGAATATCCCAGTGTTGGGAGAAAGCGCCTCCTCCCAGGGCATCTTATCACTGCGTCAACTCTGCAAACACACGCCAACAGACGGAGAGAAGGGGAGGCCGAGTGTGTGTCTGGAAGAGCGAGGGAGTGAGAGACGACGAGGATGAGTCGGTTGTGCTGCTGTTTGGTTGTGGGTTATCGAAATCCGCGGGGAGTGTATCTCCTTTTCTTCATCTTGTACGCTCTTTCTCTCATTCCCTTCGTCTCATCCCTTCTTATACTTGTTTGTCGCACGAGTCCAGTTAGAGGAAAGGCGACCGTGAAGAGATAAGCTTAAAACAGTCAATTATACGTTGCGGTGTATTGAAAAGGTTTTCCCCGCGTAGTTAAACCTGCCAGGTAAAACTGAACATTATCACTCCTACACACCGTAGACAGGAGAGGCTTCAGTTGCAACTATGGGATCTTTGCAAGATGACGCGTTGGATATAACATGGATTTAACTCGCCATAGAATGTCGCGAGAAATAACAACGAAAACCTCACGAATAATGATGAATGAACGAAGACGTATTGATGAACGAATCACGAGCGATTTCGATGAGGAACTAGATTGAATTTTCATTCGCGAGAGATCTTCTGCTACGCTGGGATATTTCTATGCACGCGTCTACAGCCTATTACGGATCTTCACGTTCAGAATAATTTAAAGTGTTTGCTATCGCTAATAACCTGGCGAGCAAACGCAGCATTATTAACAGGTTTGCAAACATCTTCTGTATTAGTGATCTCGAGAATCAACTTCCAACCCCCTCTCATTCTCTCTCTCTCTCTCTCTCTCTCTCTCTCTGTTACCATTCTGTACCTATCGTTATTCTGGCATACCATAGATATACAATATTCGTAGTATTGTATATATGGAAGAGACCAAACACAGTCTTTGTTACCACGTGTGCAACGCGTATCTCTCAGCACCGTCGCTAACTTCACCCGCCGGTCAGACTAGCGATCTCTTGAACAGATATTTGCCATGTCTACAAGTCTGCAAATTATCTCCGGCGATTTGTAGATAAAGGATTTTCCCGTCAAGGAAGAGCCAACGGCACTTCTAACACGTGTGTGGTACATCGCTTTACCTACCTAACCATAGATCGTTCCTCGTCGTATTTCAAAATCTAATCATAAAAATAACAATTCTCTTATCGTATCTCATCGCATTAAGACCGAATAGCGATGACCAATTATTAAAGAATAATATATAAAAAAAAAAACACACACACACGTCTGTCAACCTTGCCAAAAATACATTAGTTTCTTGCACTTTGTGAATAGACAACGTTATGAATAAATTCCATGGCACGCCGAAATAGAGCTATGGAAATATGGTACGAGAAGATGAGGCAAGCACAAAGATACGATGGTAATGAGGAGTGGAAGAGACCGTGAGGTGATGAAGGAATACGAGACTCTCGGACTTTGCGACTAGCCCGTGAAGTCTAGCACACCCGGACGTGTGCAATGTAGCACATTATGCTACAAAAACACTCACACGCCTCCGTGTGAATATGATGCGCGTACATATGTATATGTATCGCGTCAGTACGAAAATTCATGTACTTGAAAAACATCGCAGAAGCGCGATTTAGATGCCGCTGCTGCTGGCTGCCATCACAAGGAATATAATTTGAGGATTAATCGGGCGTATTCGAAATATGAAGGCAAAAGTTCCCGTCTTCTCTCGTTGCCTTGGTCGGACGAGAGAAGCATTCGGCCGGCTAGCACGTTTCTATAAATTCGCGAAACGAGAGAGACATTATCTTCCGCCGGCCGCTCTTTCTCTCTGTCTGTCTCTCTCCTTGTCTTTGGTCTACGCCTACCAAACCTCTTTGCTCCTAATATTTCTCTCCCCCGTCACCCCTATTTCTATCTCACTACCCGTCTCCCTTTCTCTAACTGTCATTGCAGTTTCGAAACTACCGAACGACACAGAGGATTGGCAAGCTGACAAAGACCAGCAATGGCTATTTGTTCCGAGTCGAACGCATTACATTAATATTCTGGCAACGTTCGACCAGACATTCTCTTCTCTCCTCACGGTCTTCTTGATATTTCGTGCCTCGTACCCATAGCCGTGGATTCCCTTCTTCTTCTCCGCTCGCTTCTGGTGATTTTCGAATATTCCCCCTCCTCTCCCACCCATTTATATATCTGTGTATAAAACTTTGTCCCTGTATAGTACCAGATTATCCATCTGCATATTTAATCCGTATCTCCCTCCCTACCCAACTCTCCATGTCGTCGGCATGTCTCTTTGTCTCTGTAAATCTTTCCAAGAATATGTCGATGTGTGAACTCAACTTCTCGAGTGCTTCTTTTTTTTACATTTTTAAGTCATCACCGTGGTCAACGATTTTCCAGAAATCGATGGAATAATTCTCCCATTACAATATTCCATGACTCAAGGTATTCCTCGAAAAGCTATTTATACGATTTCATGCAAAGAAAAAGAAACTGATGAATTTAAAAGTAAGAAAATGTAGAGCGAAAAAGAATTTCGATCTTCATGGGGATTTTCAAGTTTTAGTGCATTATACGTAGGACGTTATACACTACGGAGGCAATATTACGAACCTTCGGCTCTCCTTCTCTCTATCTTCCTCTCCTCGTCGAGAATGGAAGAGAATCGCGCAGAGCGATGAAATACTCAACGACAGCAAAAGCTCGGGCATATTCACGGTTGGAGTCGTTAACGCAGTGGCTTTTATGCTCACAACAAAGCATAAATATAACTGATTCCCCTAAGGTTGTCCCTTTGTATATCGTCTCGGAGGATATTGTAACGTTTCCATGTGTGCGTGATAGCCCGATGTATATAGCGAAGGCGACAGCCACC
Source organism: Netelia fuscicornis (assembly GCA_946811545.1). Lineage (NCBI taxonomy): Eukaryota > Metazoa > Arthropoda > Insecta > Hymenoptera > Ichneumonidae > Netelia > Netelia fuscicornis. The sequence goes on along the minus strand of OX328011.1, from coordinate 13,835,624 downwards.
TCGGTGATCCACTATCGCGATATCAGCGTGGGAGGGCACGGGGTGTGCGATACGTATGTGTGTATGCGATTCTCGGTCGACGATTCGCTATGCACGCGGTATAGTGACGATATGTGCATGAAAACTCCAACGAGAAAAAGAATAAAGAAAGAGAGAGAGAGCAAACCTCAACGTCTCGTGTGTGCATTTCAGCAAACTCCGAATGTGCCTGAATAGTCGCCAACTGTAGCTCTTAATTGTGTTTCGTCCCTCGGGGTAAGACGATGACGATGATCCTATACAACGTTTTCCTAAATAATAATTACAACGCCGACGCGATAATTGCACACATTGTTCTTGAGAATAAACCGTCGGACAAAAATCAGACGCGTTATACGCGAACTCGTCCAACGTCTAATTCCATCCACGTCGCTTGACATCAATGTTTCTGTTTATAAATGATTTCTCTCTTACCACCAATGGCTGACAGTCGCGAGATACGACACGTGACCGATAAAAGCGCGTTATTGTATTTCGGGTAAAATGATTCACGTGGAAGGACGTGTATAACTTCGTGAAGAGTGTATAAAGTACATCGAGCGCTCGTCGAGAGTCGATGCCAGAAATAATATTGGCTAGCGACATCACGATGTTCCCTCTCTCAGTGTCTTTACACCGTCGCAGCAGCAGAGCAAAATCATTTTCCTAGACAACGGGGGTGATGTATACATCGGACGATATGATCGACTAACGATATTATATTTGTCTCCGGGATTCAATCTTCGTACATGTCCAGCCACCTCATGTTTTCTCTTTATACATTATATATCTTCTCGTCTTGTTCGCGGTATTTGCACTGGATTATCTTGATAACACGTGAAACACCGAGGAAAATTAAATTAAGCCATTTTACATCGTTTCTGTAAATTCCGTAATTTTATATTTTGTTTTGAAGATTTTTTTAATCCAGGCAAAATATGTTTTATTATAATGTATCGTAAATTAAAGATATATATGTATAACGTCACGGATTTGTTATCCATGACGATCGAGCGGCCGGCCCCTTGCACGCGAGACAAATGCGACTCACCGACCCAGGGGGTGCAGCAGAGAGGGGTGCTGTTCGTTGCTTATACGGGGGTCGGTGATAAACAGTGTCGCTCATTCACAATGGCCAGTGAACAAGCATTAAAGCGGACTAATATGAAGTGTATTAATGCGAGCCGCATTGTCTAACCCATGCGTACACGGCTACTGTCGTTGGGACTCGGACTTTATCCCACCATGGGGGGCCCCCCACGCTCACTCGTGTACGTGTAGATCCTACGCGGTTTTTCCTCTTCGTCTTTGAGAAGCCACGGCGGATGAATTCTCGTATTCGTTCCAGCCTTCCCGATACTCTCGATCATCTTTTACGGTAGCTCGGTTATACGTAATATCTGCGAAGGTCCTATGGTGAAGGCGATCAGGCCTGGGAGAACGAGATCGAAATATTTGATGGAATAATTATCAAGGTTTTTTGTTCGAATATTTTTTACCGCCGAGAGAATTTTTAGAAATTACACCATAGACTTCCTTCGAATTTAAATTGAACTCAAAATTCTAGGCATGTGTCTGATTATTTAAATCGTAAACTTTCGTCTCTCTCTCTTTCTTTTTGTCTTGTACCCGTGGCACTAAAAAATTAAAAGAAATATTATTTTTGTTTATTTTTCGGGTATACATATGCGTATTAGCTGCATTGAATATTCGTGTGCCACGTAGAGAGGGAAGGAAGCCAATCGGCCGCACAGAACCACCACGCGAAAAGGTTGTGGGCTCTAGTTCTGCCCACTGGTCTAAATTATGGGGTTTTCTGTCGAGCTCCGCGACGCATAAATGATTGCCCGTGTTATGTTAAACATCCCGTGGTCCACCATATAGTGGGAGAGGACTCACCCACACAGAGGAGTGCTCGGAGGGCACTGGAGAGTTTCGAGGTGTAGGTGGAGAACTCTTTCTCTCTCTCTCTCTCTCTCTCTCTCTCCCTCCCCCATTTTCCTTCTCTCACTTGCCGTCTCTATCTCACTCCACTCGACTGCTCGCTACGTACTGGCAACATTTATTTACTATCTCGGACAGCGGAGAGTCAGGATTTTGAATAATTTCGTATGGGCTACATCACTCTCTGCAACACTCGCGACTGTGTGCCTCGAACACTCACGAATACGTACGTGCGTATATCTCGAATTTACTTTCGGAAAAGACGATCTATGAAGGACCAATGTATTTTTATAAAAATACATTGGAAATGTAATAAAATTAGTAACAACGATAATTATTTATTATTATCAACATGTCGATAATAAAGTTCAATCGTTACGATTACATTTCATATCAAATACACGAGAATGTTCATCGAATCGAATCTACGACAAATAAATCATCATTTTCCCAGTTGCATTTTAACAATTTGATAAATTATAGCAACCGGATAGCAGAAAGCCACGATAATACAATCGACTCAACCGTGTGCCGTAGCGTGCCGTATAAAAATGAATAGTCGTGCTACCGCTCCAGCTCCTGAATGAAAATAATAATTATAAAAAATAAACTAAAAACTCGGGCGATCGGATAAGTTTCACGATGGCCGAGGCAACGAGGCCGTTGTACTCTCGGGAGGAGCGAGAGAGAGAAAGATATGAGGACGGTCTACGCGGCAAGAGCACGAGGCCACGAGAGAGGAAAAAGACATATTAGAGACATCATAATGCCAGAGCGAAGCTGTGTTTCAATTTATAACAGGGATGATATCGCGCTCTCGAGAGTCTCGGGTTCGAGGCGCATTGTGTTCTCCATATGCTCTCGGTATAGTCGCGGCGTGCGGTATTCGTTCCTGACGTTGCACCGACTGCTGTATGGCATAGAGGCAGACAGTCGGACAGCCGGGCGCATATATGCAACAAAACTGCAACTGCAGCAAGAATCGACTGTTGCAACGGAGAGAAGTAGCATCGCGCGTATAATATATATATATTTCCGTTTGCGGGTTTGAATTCACGTATGTATGTATAGCTACAGCCTGGGTGGGGTCCACCTTCTCGTTTCTTCTCGGTGGCCCAACCGCTCAGGATATCCTTTTGATATCCTGTTAACTAATGCCCCCTATTCGTTACGATGCACGCCCTGAGATACATATAATTCTCGTGTAACGGATATATACACCGGATGAAAAGAACCAAAAGGTAATGTCAATAAAACGAAAAACAAAAAACAAAAATAACCTACCGAATTCTCGATTTTCTTTCTAACTTATTCACGAGCTAAATAAGCATCTTAATGAACTTTTCTCCCTCCGAATTTCACGGCAATGCTTTCCGATATACCGGATACCTGCTTTCATTTCAAATGTTACTTTGGTCGAATGAAATCGGACCGAAAAATAATGAAGTGTATACCGTTTTTTGTTGGTCGTGTAAATGAAATTATACGAATATGATGAAATTATAATGCATATTTATAGGATTTTTGGAACGAATTATACGTAATTATTTCTTTAGATAATTATTTCGGGTGGATTTTCATTATTCGTACAACTCCCATCCTTCTCCCCCTCTCACTCTCCCTCTCTCTCTCTCTCTCTCTCTCTCTCTCTCTCTCTCTCTCTCTCTCTCTCTCTCTCTCTTTCTCTCTCTCTCTCTCTTTCTCTCTCTCTCTGTTACTAACTAATGCGCGTCGTGTGAAGAATGCGTAATTACTCTCCAGGAGCCGTATACGCGATATTACGCTTCGGAGTAAAAGATCAGTGCGCGTATTCGTGATAGAGCTTACAAACTCGTATACATATATATAAATATATAAACGTATACTATAAAAAGCACTGGTGTGCATCGCAGCACCGTACGAGCTTCAAAGGGTTAAAACTCGCGAGCTTCGTCGTCTCGTGAGTTTTATCTGTGTGACTCACATACCCATATACATACATGTATATAAATATACACACGTATAGTCTCTCAGGATCGTGGCCGCTTTACCTTGACTTCGGTTTGTTCTCGGGCCGCGAGAGATAGAGAGAAGAGACGAGAGCGCGTGCTGTGTCCACTCTATCTCTATATGCCGCACGGGTTATACTTTTCTGCTGCTTCTGCTGCCTGGTTCTCGGCAATCGCGGGATCTTGCTCGTCAAAGGAGTCATCACCGACGAGAAAGAGAGAAATACAGTGATAGCAAGAGAGAAAGTGAGAGAGGTAAAGGAGGAGGAACGCGCGATGACCCCACCTCCCCCCTCTCCCCGCCCACCAAACGACGAACGACGATGGCAACTGAGACTCTGAGAATATAATTCTCTGATGCTACTACTCATCCCGCGAAAGTCTCACTGGCAAAGGGGTAAGAGGTAGTGAAGAGGGTGGGATAAGAAGGAGGGAGGACGGGGCTGAGGGCGGTGGCAGGACAGAGAGGGAGGGGGGCGATGCATCGAGGATATTCTCACGAAAGGTATGTATTTGCTGGCTATGCTCCTGCTTCGTCGTGCACTCGGCAAATTTAATTCGAGTTCCCACGGATCGCGATCTAAAGTATAAGGACAGAACATAGATAAGAAATGGGATAAAAAGAAGGAGGCGGGTTAGGAAGTTTCGTAGAAATTGATGGGAAAACATCGTAAAAGCTTGAAATATCTATTTTTATCAAGCCAATGGCGTATCAGAAAGTTCGAAATTGTTGTTCATATACGTATATTTCTGTATATTGTTTATAGGTAGATACAACGTGTACGACGCTAAAAAGAATGTCGGCAAATGGCTTTGTCCCTCGTCGAATTAAAATAGTCACTACGAGACAAAACGACGACGCAGTCGTGACAATTTACTGTTTCGTCACCGTGACGGTCACTTTGTACGAGGCAATAAAAATAACGAGTAGCTCGTATAAGACGAAAATGTCAGACGAGGTTGTACGAAAGATTTGTATAAAAAAAATTCGGGAATACAAATTTGACTCGAAAAAGATATGTAAAGTATATTTCAGGTAAGGAAAAAAAAAGAGTTGTCATCAGTTCTCACGCGCGAGAGGTCTAATGTCACGAAAGTGTCATCGTATGGACTACCAGTATAATATACATGGTGTTGGTAATATAAAATAAAATTAGTCGAAAGACCCGTATCACGCGCGAATAGAGCCGAACAACGCGACGCGTCGATGACGCCTTTTTTATATTCGTACGAGATCGCGGATCGCGCGATGAGTTCAGGACGAAAAGTAACGTCATCAGTCCGACATCAGAGGAGCGAGACCGCGATGATGTCCAGGTTTTATTACTCACGTGTATCTATATATATATATAGGTATAACAGTCTTGATCTTCTAGCTGCTGGTGCGCGCTTCTACTCGTCCACGATTATGTGCTCGTTGAACTCGCTCTCGCTAACAAGCCCCATTGCCACTTTATTATCGCGAAGTAGGATCGCTCAGGAATATAGTAACAAATCAGCCGGGAACTGGTTATCCGGCTCGCGCGCCTGGTGCCGGGGTTCGTGTCATACCTGATCTTTCTGATCCTCCTACACTTACACACACACACACATATATACACTACCAGTTTATCAGCCTGAAATTTTCGTGGAACACAAAGTGTGAAAATTTTCGGTCGTGTTAAAATGCGAATAAAAATCTCAACTCAAATGTCATTTTCGACACTACGAGCTAATCAAACGGTTGTTATGTGATTATGTTTTTGTCTCTTATTATATATTTGCTAATTCCCATATACGATAAGTATATTCAGCATTAATCATTATCATTATAATTGACTGGTATTTTCAATGGATATCTTAAGGTATACAATAAATATGGGTGCATATGGGTAAAGTTTCGCTTGATATATGCTTTAAAATGTTTGATACGTATGTTGGGAACGAGTGAATCTTTATTTCACCTTTTAGATTTGTCACCTTTTTCATACTTGAGGCTCATTGTCTACTGATGTTTTCTTCTTGAGTTGATTATCGAGTCAGACACTCATGTACAACCATGGCATAGAGTTTCCTGATTTGCACACGCACACACACGTTACTCTGGTCGATAGACACTTTAATCTCATTTAAATTTTAGTTTTTTCACTGAACTCATGCTTGAGGATCGTTATCCACTGACGGTTTCTTCTTGAGTTGATTATCGAGTCAGACCCTCATGTACAACCATGGCGTAGAGTTTCCTGATTTGCACACGCACACACACGTTACTCTGGTCGATAGACACTTTAATCTCATTCAAATTTTAGTTTCTTCACTGAACTCATGCTTGAGGATCGTTATCCACTGACGGTTTCTTCTTGAGTTGATTATCGAGTCAGACCCTCATGGAACTGTGGTGCAACCATGGCGTAGAGTTTCCTGATTTGCACACGCACACACAAGTTACTCTGGTCGATAGACAATTTAATCTCATTTAAATTTTAGTTTTTTCACTGAACTCATGCTTGAGGATCGTTATCCACTGACGGTTTCTTCTTGAGTTGATTATCGAGTCAGACCCTCATGTACAACCATGGCGTAGAGTTTCCTGATTTGCACACACACACACACACGTTACTCTGGTCGATAGACACTTTAATCTCATTCAAATTTTAGTTTCTTCACTGAACTCATGCTTGAGGATCATTATCCACTGACGGTTTCTTCATGAGTTGATTATCGAGTCAGACCCTCATGGAACTGTGGTGCAACCATGGCGTAGAGTTTCCTGATTTGCACACGCACACACAAGTTACTCTGGTCGATAGACACTTTAATCTCATTTAAATTTTAGTTTTATCACTGAACTCATGCTTGAGGATCGTTATCCACTGACGGTTTCTTCTTGAGTTGATTATCGAGTCAGACCCTCATGTACAACCATGGCATAGAGTTTCCTGATTTGCACACGCACACACACGTTACTCTGGTCGATAGACACTTTAATCTCATTTAAATTTTAGTTTTATCACTGAACTCATGCTTGAGGATCGTTATCCACTGACGATTTCTTCTTGAGTTGATTATCAAGTCAGACCCTCATGGAACTGTGGTGCAATCATGGCGTAGAGTTTCCTGATTTGCACAGACTGAACTTTCAAACACTGGAAATTTCATTACACGTTATCATTTAAGTCGAACGAATACAGAAAAAAGAAACAAGATGGCTCATAGGAAGGAAAAATTCGATCAAAAAGTCCTGAAAACATTTGACACGAGGAGAACGAAATAATGACTTTTCTGCCGGACCCTAAACAAACTACCGCAGGTTCTAGCGGTTGGAGTTCTCTCGGTCGTGGCGGATCGCTAAATCTTTCATTTATGACAAGAACAGATGTCTACAAGCCTTTGTTGAAGGGCCTAGTTTGCGCGGAGGCGCCATATAAGCGGACGCCTTCTCTTGCCACGATCTTGAACCACGCGTATTCTCTCTGGATGCGCAATATTCCGATGCAAACCGCGTGCTTTTCGTTTTCGAATGCAACACAGTGTGGTAGACTCGTGAACATTTAGCAGAAAGTCTCGCTCTCTCTTTCTCTTCCTCTCGCTAACTCGTACCTCTATGTTACTCATACAGTAAGAATATATCACTATAGTATAGTACATAATAGAACTACCAAGGGTATGAGGTGGACATTGAACGTGTAGTACAACGAGAGGACAATATGTGTATTCGAGGATGGCAGAAAGTATACGAGAGCACGGTAAAACTTGGTACGTACCGACGTTCGGAAATTCTCTGGGACTATATATATATCATATACGGTAGATTCTATGTCGACTCGACAATCTTCCCATAACGATTCCCACCAAACCGATGCCCAATTTGTCGTTCCAATTAACCCAACAGCAAAAACGAAATCGTAATTTTACTACGGTTAAACGATGATCGATTCTACAAATCTCGTGATATCAATCATAAATTTCATCGCCATATAAATTAATTTTTTTATGCAAATTTTGGTCTATTAAAATTAATTGTAATCAGATAAAACATTACCAACGTATGGGTGTTCTTTTAATGCGAGTCTCTCGTGGAGTTAGATCTGTTATTCTACTAAAATATTGATCAGCATGGAATATCTTGTACGCCTGTAAGAGGCGTAAGAGCGAAAGTGCATAATACGTTGGCGATCTGCGCCTCGTTCCACCACCGCGTCTGTATATTAAGAAAATGCCGCACGACGAAGTCGCAATTTTACTACGGTTAAACGGTGATCGATTCTATAAATCTCGTGATATCAATCATAAATTTTGTCGCCATATAAAATAATTTTTTGATCCAAATTTTGGTCTATTAAAATTAATTGTAATCAGATAAAACATTACTAACGTATGTGTGTTATTTTAATTCGAGTCTCTCGTGGAGTTCGATCTATTATTCTACTAAAAAATTGATCAGCATGAAATATCTTGTACGCCTGTAAGAGGCGTATAAGAGCAAAAGTGCACAATACGTTGCCGATCTGCACCTCGTTCCACCACCGCGTGTGTATATTAAGAAAATGCCGCACGACGATAGTAGTATCTGTATCAATTGTATGCATATAGGAATCCCCAGGGGCATTGCAAACGTATTCTATGTGCAGTAGCGAAATCAGAATCAGCAATAGTCCCTGCATATGTCAAGTATAATTGTAATACGTACGTATGTAATCGAGTAGAGGACTGAAGCATGTAAGAGGCAATTCTTTGGTGTAGTATTGTTCAACCGATATACAATACACATGCACCAATAAATTTGTAAACATAAAAAAATACATTTGATTTATCGTTCTGCAATAAAATCGAAACACGGTTGACACGATGAATGTTTTATCTTTTATAAAGAAGATTCTCCTGTTTATATTCATCGTTGGTTCGAAAGATTGTTATTGTTAGCATTTGATCTTGGCTCAAGGGGCTTAATCACGACGGTGGAACGAGAGTAATGTACCATGGTAATTACGAACGAAATTATAATTTTCTTTTCTTTTTAGGAGCAACTAAAAAATTAATCATCTCGAACGTTGCCGGAGAACGAGCACGAGAATCTCATTACGTTTGTGCATATTATACTCAATGCCATAGTCTAATATTGAACCGGTGTGCGAGTTCGAGGACAAGAGGGAGGATATATATATGTATATATATATATATATAGCATAACCCCCATTAAACTCCGATACCTTTTATGCGATCTTCATTTAAATAAGATTATGGATAACGCGACAAAGAGACGAGAGAGAAAGAAAGAACGAGAGGGAGGGAGAGAGAGAGAGAAATGTGAGACGAAGCATCCGCGTACCTATATCGATTTTATATTCAAATAGCAGAGCCGGATCTTTTGTTCTCTACCACGATAATTTTTCGAATGGTTGAATAATCGCTGGCGCCCTTCGTAAAGTTTAAACCCTTGGTTGTCGTTCCTGGTTTGCAAGATCCCCGTCGCGTTACAATGCCCGTTAAATCTACAATATTATGGCCGATGGGATTTTATTTGCAACGATCTGTATATAACTGGAATCGTAAATACTTTTATTTCAACCTTGCGATTTTATCCATGTATTATATTTTTTTAGATTCTGGTTCTAAATTTTTTAGTAAGATTCTAATTACTGTAAATTCGTATCGTCGAAACATAACGTTGATAAGAATCATCCGTATGAATGAATCGCGAAATTCTTACACGAACGTATCACGTCCCGAAAATCTATCGATGTATGGTCGACCCACGAGATTTCATCGATTTGATATTCGTACGTTTCGTATCAGTGTTTTTATACCTATGTATATGCGCAGATATCGTAGCTTTTGTTCCCGTATCACAATGCGCCCTTTTTTCTGTCCTGTGCTCTTACCGAAGCTCTCCTTATACGCGAGCGACCATGGTATACGTTTATATATATTGCTTTTTTTTATATATATATGTGGTGGGATCCCCTTTTTAGATGCGTGCTCGTGCGCATCTTCCCGCGGGGTGCGGAACGACGATGGGTCGAGAAAATATGCGAGATCGATTCAGCAATTGTCGAAGATTAGATAACGCATCTGGGATGCGTATAAGGGTCCCCCTTGCCAACAGCCGTGTTTGAGTGTAACCGAGTATACGAACATACGTAAGAACGTATGTTCTTACTTGTATATTTATGTATATATACGTACAATACAGAATGCTCACGCATCGTGCGTGCTTCTGTTGCAGCGCGGTGAGTAAGATACGCGATCGGTGACATTTCTATACCAAATATATCGCACAAAGCGCACCGCCATGGCGCTCTGTCATATTAAATATTATTTACGACCCTTAAGGTATAAGGATCTTGCTGGTCGTTGTTCCTCCAGTATCATCGCACACGGTAAGCGCTGCGCACATACGTACAAATATACGAACGTGCACATTTCATAAAAACAAGCGTATTGTCGACGTCGTGAACCAAGCAGTCTCTCTGGCCTTGAAGAACGCGTAGATAGATAAACGGAGACAAAATTGCATGGTAAAATGAATCACCGTTGCCACGGTAGGATTCCCAACTAACGAATTCTACATAATTAAAACGATAGATTTGCCAGCGCGTGATTATTAAAAATACTCGCTCTTTCAAAGCCTGGACAGGCCTCTCGGGGTGAATAAAATCTATAAATAAATGTCACTTGTCTTAGAACTATCTTTACTACAATTTAATATTTAAAAAAATAGTACGAGGATAATTTAACGATATTACAAAAGGAAATACACGCGGCCATCTTACCCCACGTATTCGTATTTCACTTTTAGTTCGCTTACCTTGCGAATCCGCGCGGACGATCCAAGAAGGGTTGCTCCTTGTGTGTTGGGGCATCAGCTGCAAAGGAACTCTGCTCCACGAAGAATCCTTCCCAATCAGAAAACAATATCGATGCCCATTGTCTCGTACTACCTATAAATATCGTAAATATCCGACGATGGTTATTCTTCTCGTATTGTATATCTTGTATACTTATATACAGGTATATAGAATATTGCATCGTGCGAGCAAAACGTAAAAAACAACTGAACGTCTTGACCCTTTTCGCCGATTCTCAAGTGCCCTCTATTCTGCGATCATTCGATTAGGTCATGTATTCTTGTACCTTGAAATATATTACAAAGGCAAATTATTATTCGGGCCATTTGGCAATCGAGAATATCGAATGATATATTAGAGCTTATGTTTTAATGATTTCTCATCATTTGCGTCACAAAAATTATTCCCCTGCTTCGCCCTCGTGTGCCAATGCGAATGTAAATGTGTGTACGTGCAGCCAAGAATATAGTTTGTCCGCGTATATAAGCTTGTGCCAACGTCACGCGTCATATAGTCGACAATTGCTGCGTGGAAAGATTTATTGAAGTTCGGGCAAGCAGTTATGTTTATTTCGATGTGCGTTACCTCTCTATCTTTCTCGTTTTCGTTTTCTCTCCCTTTCTCTCCCTTTCTCTTCATTTCCCGGCGATACTACAAACGTAGAGAACGTCACAAGAGTGCTGCATTGAAACAGGGAAATGAATGGAACACAGTGTTCATGGAATGATTGATAGAAGATCCAATGCTGACCAGGTCGATAAATTTTGTTATCACTGGTTAACGGGAGAACGAAAGTGCAAGCTATTTTTACGAAAAATAGTATTTTCACATGTTTTTAACTTCGGACGAGAAAACGTTTGTCTCGCGTTCCTTTGGAAATTTCGATATGTGTCTCAGAAAGCGAAAAGCTCTCGGGAGCGCTCCGATGGTACTGCTCGCGCCATCTCTGAGCTATCGCGAGAAGGTCGCTACGAAAACCCTACCAATAACTTGGTGTTATTGTTACATCGAATTGTTCGTTATTTCGCTATTCGAGTAGCGTATTAAATAAATAAAAATTCGAATAATTAATGTTCCATCGTAATTAAAATTCTGTCAAATTAGAAAATAAACCGAGATAATTTATGAAAAAAAGAAACTGGTTCAAATATATTAAATATTAAACATTGGCAAGGGATAAATAAATAATAAATAATAAGCAAATAAATAAATAAGTAAATATTGTTAAATAAATATTTGTATAAAACGTACGCAAATTTGAGACGAAGGAAATTTTGTTAAAAGCCAACGAAGCGTAGCAAATAAATTTGTTTCGTGAGAAAAAATAAAATGAAACAATGATAAAATCCCCAGGGCTCGACTATAAAAATGTTATTCATGAGTTAATCGCTGACTGGCAAAGTTTTCTCCGTTCCCGTTTATTTAGCGCAGATCTTCGCGCACGATGCAATACAGAAGATCTTATCGAAGAGTATTTCCCGATATTCGCGTCCTCGGGGCTGCTTCCCCCCGGGGGCTGAAACTCACCAAAACGCACAAAAAGAATAGAAAGGAAAAAAAACGATTTTCCACATCGACGCGATAGAGGCAAAAGTCCCGGAGCGAGACACCGTGTCGCTTGTTCGCCCTATCTCATCGATATTAGCATAGAAGAGCAATTTGCAAAATCGTTGAGAGTCGACAAAGTGCACGTCCGGGCCCAATAAAGGGATATCTGCGATGGAATAAAGCGGACATTAAATAACGGCGAGTAAATCGTCTCGATATCGTCCGTCGTCCGATTTTTTGTTTTCCTACAATGGTAAAAAAATAATCATTTTTAAATTTCCCCACGCCCGGAAGTGTGACCGATCGATATTTAAAATTGAAAAAAAAATGTTGAATTAATTACCGATCGAATCTAATTTCTCCAGGAAAAACTAATACATCGCCGTTGGAAATTTAAGACCTGTCAAATATACATTTATTCCGAGCTTAAGACATTAATCTCAGATTTAGCACGACGTTTCTATAAGTACATCGCCTACTTTCCCTCTCCACTTTTCACAGCCTCATCGAATCTTTTGTACGCACACACTGTGTGTACTCGACTGCGAGAGCATGCTCGAATATATATCCCCATGGTCACGCTTCGTTCGTGCAGATCGTTGGACGGAGACTCCACCTCGGCGCCGCATATAATCGCGAGCTCATCGAGTGGGTGGGAAGTGCGGGCACGCACCTTTGGCACACACGAATACCTTTATGTTCGCGAATATTTCAATACTACGAGAGTAGGGAGAAAGAGAGTAAGTAGTATGAAAGAGAGAGAGCGAGAGAGAGAGAGAAGGGTGAGAGACAGGGACAGCGAGAATCCGCGAAATATCCGCGTGTCGCATAAAGGTAGAAATGGCGACGAGGAAAAGAGAGATAGAAGGGAGGAGGGAGATTTCAAAACGAATGAATATATAGAGAAGAAGGATAGAGAGAAGCGATGGAGGAAGAGGAAAAGCGAAGTATGGCGATATCGTCGAGGCATATATAGGTGGTGGGGTTAAAGAGGATTGCCGATCCATCCACGAGGGATGCCGCACTCGGTGAATGCGCGATAAAACCGTATGCTGATGCCCGTCGAGAAGCTATACGCCTCCTCCCGACTCCGCTTTCAGAAACGATCACGCGAGAAAGAGAGATGGAAGAGGCATGAGCGACACAGCGATTGGCCACCCAAGCGAAGGAAAAAAGCACTTGTTGGCTCGTCTGAATCTCTTATCGGGCGGTTTTACCGCGAGGTCTGCCAATCTCCGACGAACGGGCCAACCACCATACCAACTGTCACTTTCAATGGGAGACTGAAGATAAAACTCGAAACTGCTCGCGCTCGAATATACGCATTCGCAGAGACGGAGAGAGACGAAAAAAGAAAAAGAGAGAGATTATAGAACAGTCGCTGAAGACTAACGCTGCAAATCCATACAAATTGTCGTATTGTTTGTCCGGATAAGAGAAAGACAATGAAGAGAAAAAACATTAAAAAATAATAATAAACCAAACGAAAAAGTTCGATGTCCCTACTCTAGCGAGTTATGTCACGGATTCGCGAGACGTTGGATGTCTTGATGAAGAAAAACAATTTTCGTCTTGCGTAAAAGAAAATATCTCTGTCAAATTGATCCTTCCTTCATGTAAAAAAAAAATGTTGAAGAGGTGGTGGATCGCATTGATTTTTCTCCAGACACAATCTCACTTTCTACGCTTTCACACGCGAATTTTCCCTCGTTCTTTCTCCTTGGATTCTTAATAATGAGTCTGGGTAAATACTCGCACACTCGATGGGGAAAAATATGATTATTGTTGTTATGAGTTTTTTCAACGAGATGGCGTATGGAAATCCAGAACGAATATTCTATTTTCAATAATTACAGACATTAGCTCTCATTTATTTCTCAAAGTTTTGACCTTCATCGAGTGGTGGCGGTATCAACAGCGAAAGTAAGTCTCCATCAGTGTCAATATTGATTTAACGATGCTTATCATTGATCGATTTGTTTTACATTATTACATTTATTTTACATACACGTTTTATCCAATGCGCAAGCTTTGTTACATACATATATATATATATATATATATATATATATATATATATATATATATATATATCTAGCGAATTTGACGACGCATAGCATGGAAAAAAAGATCGCAGCAGATACCGAGCGTCTTTAATCTCCCGGTCTATAAAGCGTCGGCGTGATTCTCAAGAAGGGAACACACGTCGTTCTCGTCGGTGAAGTTGTGTGGAAAAGAGAGCGAGAATGCAAAAAAAAATTGGCCGTAGAGGAAGAGAAGGAGAGGGAGAGAGAGGGAGAGAGAGAGAGAGCGAAAATCGAGAGGATTTTGCGGTAGAGAGTTTGGCAGTGAAGGAATTGCCATGAACTCGCTGCGTTTCGAAGGCACATCGAAGCCAGTAAGAAAATCGGCTTACCGGGCGAAAATATACTGATATTTATGAGGGTCGCGACATCGGGGCTAATCTTCGGGAGATAATAATTTATCGAGCAATGCGCGCGATCTTCTCTCGCGCACTCTTACCAAAACCGCGCACGACGAATGGAAAGAGTATTTTGACTGAGCTCCATATAACAGCATACGAGAAGCTTGTGGTTTTTCCTTTTTTCCCCCTCTCTCCCTCTCTTTCATTCGATCACATTCTATTTCGTCTTATTCGTCGCTCATCTCCAATCCGAAAACGCGTATAGCTCGTATTTCATTCGGATCCGAAGATTATTGCTCTTTAAAAGTCAGCCGCACTTTCGATGTTTGGTAAAAACAAGCTGGAAGAATACGTGGTAAATAAATCATAACATTTTACCGAAAACAAATTCTTGTTCTTCGCACCAGAAAAGTAATCGTTAATAATAAAAGATATTTAATTTCTCGCTGCTCTAACTTTCGATTCGCTCGTTCGCACGACCTTGCCCATAAATCATTGACAATCAAAATATTCCTGTCACTTTTATCGAAATAATCGAATTAATCAAAAATCAATCGCCAGTCGTTAATTACGCTCGTAGCATTATTATTCCGATGAAAAATCCAGGAAAAAAATTCTAATTTCGGAGAGAGCGACGGTACTTTCGCGATCAGCGACTTCGCAGACTCGTGGCTCGTTTTCTCCCTCGGGAATTATGTCTTTCGCTGGTGAATCCTCGAGGGACCGGTTTCGCAGTTTTCACGATCAAAATATTTTGGTGACTTTGCATACGTTTATCGTAGCTGGCTCGCGATTCGTCCTCCCGCACACGTATGTGCAACACCGTCGCGTGTATAACTAATGCACAGGGTGAATTGGTACCGACGATTCTCCCGGCGCAAAGTTCCTCGCGAGGATCGAGCATACGTTTTACACGCGACGAGTGTGAGCTGAGAGGACCGAATCGTTGCTCGCGACGAAGATGAGAATAACGCGAGTGCGATGCTGTACGCGAAGGAATACACGCGGGACACGCAGAAGCAGATAGCGAGAACGAGAACAGAGGAGCACCGTGTGGCTGAGAACGCGGGGTGTGTACCGGATCGAGAGACGCGAACCGAATAATAATGCGATCCGAACATCCCGGTGATACATCGGTCGACGTCTTTCCGCCGGTTATTTACGGCATTTCCTTAATCCAAAGCTCGAAGCTCCGATATATCCTCTCGGCGCTCCTGGTGTATTACGTTCTGTGCCAAGAACACACATTTCCAATCGACCGTATATCAAGTCGGGACTCGATCGCAGCTCGCATTAAAACTAAATCTAGCTAAACCCATTGCATTGTAAATATATTTATTTCCACAGAAAACATGGAACAAAAAATTTGTTTTTTTTTCTTGGAAATTATCGTTGTACATGAAATTAATTTTGTCATAGGAAAGGACTGATGCTATTTATATTTTTAATAATTCGTTCGATTTTTATTTCATAATGGCGACGAAATTAAATTCATCGAGGGGAGAAAGGGCATGACGAATTCGCACCCTTACAAGGCCGATGAATTCATTCGAACGCCGTTCTTCTCAACCACTTCAACGTCGGATCACGGTTGCGATATTTTTTCGCAAATCTTTCTCTATTTATCATGAGGAAGGCACCGCTTTTCCGCTCTTTTTACGTTTCTTTTTTTTTTTCTTCGTTCTAAGCTCGAACATTCTGCGCGAACAGTCCCGTCTCTTCATGTACGAACCCACATCGCGGTCTCTTGCCTCGCTGTTTTCATATTCCCCGTCACTATTTTCGCCAGACGAGACGCTGGAGATTTGCCGAATTGAAGACACGTACGTGTACCATTTTCTCGTGTATATACTATAGTCTACCTTAGTACATGGCGAACAAAAAGTATATGTCCGTTAGATATAAAAATATATGTATTATTTCGATTCAATCAAATTTCTTCGAAATTATGAATAGAAATTTTTAAAATTCATGGAACCAATTACATGGAATGAAGTATCTCTCTTATCTCGAGAATCGATCTTGTCAGATCACCTCACGGACAGAACCTTCGATCCTGTAGCCTCATTCTTCATTTTTTCCTCTCTCTCTCGTGCTCTCGTTTCGTTTTATTTTATCTTATACATATGTATATATATATATATATTTTTTGTTCTGCTTTCCTGAAAAGCCCATGGCTCGGTTCTTTATCATACTCGTCGCTCGAGTCTTTCCCAACGTGTGCGTACGTACAGGTATTTCGTACCTCTTCTATATATATATATATATATATATATATATACACGTATATAATACAAATAGTATACGTAACCCTCGAAGGATCGCGTGTCTCGGCAGATAGCGGGGCCGTTTGTAAAATGTAAAATTCGTAATGCATCGCCGCAAAAGTGGAATACGCGGAGGCTTGAAGGGGGCGGAGGCGGAGTGGAGATGGTTGGAACAGAAAGAGAGCGAGGTGCGCATAGAGGGTTGCCGAAGACGAAAGGGGTGGTTTCGTACCAACGATGAGGGGTGTAGAGCGAAGGTGGAAGGTTGGCCGAGGAAAGCATAGGCATACTGAGAAGGAACGATAGACATAGCTATACGATACAGAAGAGGAAGGAATGAGAAAAAAAAAGAAATGACGGAAAGAAGAATAAGAAGGAGAGGGCAGAGCCGTGTACGTTTATGTGTCTCATTTATCAGCACAGATATTATTATGGCTCTGAGAGCGTGGCCAAGGCCCTCTCTTCCCTCCCTCTCTCTCTCTCTCTCTCCCTCTCTCTCTCTCTCTCTCTCTCGTCTTTCGTACAGTGGTGGATAGGAGTTTTACATACGGTATGAACCATTTGTACCACATACCCCGTATGCGATATAATATAAGAATGTAATAATACGAGCATACCTACACATGTGCAAGAACCTACACACAACGCTGGAAAAGGAAATACACTTCGTATATGTATTTTCAAAATGTATTACCGTGAAATGATCTCGACGCGTCTCCCCTCACTGCGTAGATTAGCACGATATAAATATCTTCGAACGTAAAAAATCGAACATATTTTAGTAAACGGTCCGATCTGAACGTTAGAAAAAATTTGGATGTAATAAAATGCTATCAATTTTTTGGGTACTAAAAACTTGAATCGATTTTCCAAAGCAGCCATTATCGTAGCATGAATTGAACAAATGGTTGATTCGACTGTAAAATTCTCGTTATCATTGTCCCCAGAAGTACGACGATAAAATTTACGAACGCGACATGAAACGTTCGATACCCCTTGCGCTACTTCCCGCGATCTTCCTGTTTGAATTGACCGTGGTGCTCTCGCCACCCTTTCGGAGAATGGACACGCGCCAGTCTCAGCAGCACGAGAGGAAAAAGAAAAAAAGGCCGGTATCGGCGTAACCGAGCTATATAAGCTTCGCTCGACCATTCGGCATTGTCCCCACGCGACCACGGGACTCCTGGGTCCCTCGATTGTCCTGTCACTTCCTTTCCCCTCGACCCCTCTTCTTCAAAATGGCTTAGGTACCGCCGTCTTACCGACTACCTTCTATCCGGAAAAGTCTTTCAATAAAACGTGTGCGGCTCGGACTACTTTGATAGCAACGACGAAAGAACTCACGACCCATGCGACGTCCTTCCATCTTTCTCGCCCCAGGGGGGATTATTTTTTTCGGGAAAAACGAAACCATGACTTTTTGCCTTTTCCTCGTTTCTTTAACTATAGACACACGTATATATGTATATTCATCCGAAGAAACGAGGGCGTGGACACGAAACTGGTCGGTATTTATGCGCACGTGGACTACCTCCACGCGATGCACGTGAACGTAAAGATCTACCCTAAGGATGATATTCACATTGGCCTGTGTATAAGCAAACACCATGTAATATAGAATGGACGATGGAAAGACAGAAAGAAAACGAGTCCTGGGCCGAAACAAAGGGACGGTCCCAACACGGTCGTCAAACGTTAATACATTTACGGCTCGCAAGAGTCGCGCTCATCTCGCCGAGGTTTTCCACCAATGAACTTGTTCGAGGTTCGCACGATGTGTGTATGGCTGACCATCTTCTAATCCCCACTCGCGATAGTTGATATCCTATTCTCGCTCATCCGATACCAGACTCAAACTCGTCTCGTTGGATCGAGCCACCAAATTTCATGGCAGGTGTAATGTCATCAGGCCGCCCTAGATTAAGGGTTGCAATGACTATCGATTGAACAAATAATAATTGAAAAATTAATGTCGCTTGTTTTGATATCCAAAACCCCACATGACAGTTCGGTATTCGTACGATAAGAGAAAACTAAGAATATTTTTACCTCGCGGCAAACTCTAAGAGGTGAATATCGTCGGATTATCCTATCCTATATCAGCCGTCGTAACATGTATATCTGCAACGTCGGATCTCCAACTGGCTCTCCTGCACTCGCGCTTTTCCCTATATACTGTATCACGTCTCCGAGAGCTATATGCGAATATTGCATATATATACGATCTGTATACATACATATATATATATATATATATACATACGTATATGTATAAGTAGGAGAAAGATGGCTCGGGTCGTCCGTCCCCAGCGGCTAACCCCCTGATATATCGTTTACGTGTCTCGGCGTGCATACGTCGTTTGGGACACATGCCGTCCACCTTCCCTCGCATGCCACCTCCTTAACCACCCTCGCGTACCTATATTCCTCTTTCACCCCGCGCGCGCACTGACGTCGACGGGCAAACCCACACCTCTATCTCTCTCTCGCCCCATGCGTCTCGCCATCTCGCAGTGCTCTCCAGCACTCTCCGTCTCGCTCGCTGTCTTTCCCTCTCTCTCTCTCTCTCTCTCACTCTCTCTCGTCAAAGACCTCGAGAATCCTTGCTCTCGTCCTGGGCGCTTTACGAATTCACGGGACGACGAGCAACGTTAGTTCACCAGACACCTCCTACCTCGCGAAATACATCCTATATCCTATACTAGACAAACCCCACCCTGCGAACCTTGCCACTGCGAACTCCCTGCCTATTCGTTCTTTTTGCTTTTCTCGAAAGATTGCACAATTATTCTACGTGCGAGTCGCGTCAACTTCTTATAATTATCCTAATGACAGAATTGTGCCCCCTCCCCCAGACCCCCAAAGTCTCGAAAGTATATTACGAATATCGACTGTCAGCACCTGCCAAGGGTCAAAATTTATTTTCGTCTGAAACGAATTTGTAGCGTCATTTTGAAATCGGAAATTTGTCGCTGATGAAGATTATGGGGTTATTTTGACCGATATCTGCAAAATCTGCAAATTCTGAAACAAAACCCTGGTTTTCTTGTTGTACGGGTTATTTCCGGTCGACATAGGTTCTTAGAGCCCGAGAAAGGATTAAAACTCACCGGAATACAGTATATCGCAATATTGATGGATTTGCGAAACCTCGAAAAATCGACTTTTCGTGAAGCTGTATCTTCGCTCTCGTTCGTCGGACAGAAAATTTCACTAATAACTTTTCCAAGAACTCACCGAGCACTCGAGAACCCGTCGAGAATCATCCGGATAGCTGAATTTTGGTGGCCGTGGCGACTCTTCGAAAAACGGGATTTTTGAGACCCATAAAAAGGGACCTGCAAAAAAACGCCTAAGCGATGAGGCTGAAATTTGTTTGTTCCAAAACCCCTTTATTTCATCATATTCGCGTTAGGCAGGAAATTTCCGATTCCAAAATGGTGCTACAAAGCCTTTTTGGATGAAAAAAAATGTTGACCCCCTTCGGACCTCCAAAGTCATGAAAGTTAATCACGGATGTCCACTATCGGCACCTGCTGAGGGTGAAAATTGTTTATTGTTCAAAAAGGTTTCAATCGGAGGTTACGGAATCGGAAATTTCCCGCGCAACACAAATATCACCATTATAATTTCCATACATTGGAATTTAAACAAATATTCACTTTTCGACCTTTCCACCATTGCGAATACATTTAAATCGTATTTTGACGCTGCGTTAAGGTAGCAAAAATTTTTCAGTCATCCGCAATGTCAATGTAACCCCGTTTTACGGTATATGGAAAATTAAACATCCGACAAGTACTATCTCTGTCGCAAAACCATTTGCTCTGAGTCCACTAAAATAAAATAGAACGTTATACCTACAGTGACATAAATTTGGAACAAAATAGTACAAAAATAGCTATTCCCATGATCGCTTGTGTCATTTCCCTCAAGGAGAAAAATGGTCGCGCATTGCCAGATTCTTTCGGGTCGTTGGTCGATTTATCGTCAAGCATCACACTTTTACGAGAACGAGCGCACCGAGATATGCACTTCTGGTGTTCGTCTTGTTCATCCGTATTCTTTTCGATTCATCTTGGTGGATCGTTGGGGCAACCGAAGAATGCGCTCTCGATCCTTTCCCTCTGTTACATCTGCGAGGAGCGTTCTGCTCTGATATGTATAGACGATATTCGCGCATGCACCTTAGGTCGCGAGGTTGCTGCTATAACGTACATATATACTTATATATATATACATATATATACGTATATACAAGCTATGCAGCTGGTGTGTCGTCCTTACGTGTATGAGTACTCTGTGCTCGCGCGGTTTCTCTCCACAGGGCTTAGCCATAATCTGAAATATATTGGTGCCCGGTGTTTGTCCACATCTCGTTGACCGGCATTATAAATCGGCGAAGCGTAGGCATTCGTTCGAGAACATTAGTCAAAGAGTCGAGCTAACGTCGTATACGCGATAATGCGTCTGATATCGCGCCCTCACGCTCGACGAAACTTTTCGCAATATGTGCGCACGCGTATGTGTGCACGGGGTATGTCCGTGCGCGATCGCGAGTATACTCCCAACATATGAGTACCCATATACCAGAACACAAGAATCCATAGTCGTGATCGCGCGAGAAACGGCGCCTCTCGCGAGTCCCGCGAATCGAAAAGGCTAACAAACTCTTAACGACACGCGTGCAAGGAATTCAGTACCGAAGTACCACGCGGCTCTGCGAATAATATCAAAAATCGTTATAAAACATTGCCTTGTTCAATCGATTATTGATCGATACCTCGATCGAATAAAATGATTCGTCACTTTTTGTTCCAAATTCGAATACGAACAGTCTATCTGAAAAACGCGCGAATCTCTTTGCTTACAGACTAAAAAAAATCATGACAAGATGAAACGAACGAAACGGTTAATTAACGATACAAGGTCGGGATGAAGGAGAATCTCTTTTCTCCCGGAGATCGAATAAATACCATGAGAATCGAGTTAAAATCGTGCCTACGTAAAGTGTCGGAGAACTGATGTCGGATGGCGTGAGAGCTGGCAGGGGGGTAGAGGTGGGGAGAAGGATACCAATAGGATACAGATAGCCAGAACGAGTATCGCGCCCTGTCGTCCATGCTCACACCACCCCCGACCTTTTACACCTTCCTTTCCTTTTCTACATTTTGCTGGTATATACAGCAGAGACGACCCCTCTCACAGCCCATCCCGCGCCCCCACCGTTCCCTCATCGTGGTATATAGTAATGCACTTATAAATCAGGTTCAGCCGGGGACCACCATAAAGCATTGCTATGTTTCGATGTCCGTAAGCATTCCTGGACGGGTTTCGCGAGCCGTTTGATTCACGCTCGTTCGCTTTCGCTCAGGCACCTCTCTCGTGCCTTGGCTCAAGGCTTCCTCCTTCTCTTCTTCTTCTTCTTATTCTTCTTATTCTTATTCTCGGCCTTCTTCTTCCTCCCCTCGTTGCTCAGGTATACTATATGCCGGGTTACGAGGTGTACCTATGTCATTTATATATGCATATATATGTGTGTGTTCCTGTGTGGGTGTGTTTGTAACTTTGAATGTATGTATATATATGTGGTATAGGTATCGCGATCAGGCGTGAGAGAACTTGTCGCCGGCGATAATAGTTTATTTGTCGCGCCGCCCGGTGCGCGGTGCTCGATTCTCCCCAACCCCCAACCCCTCGCACAAGAGCGAGAACGAAAACGCCGAGATATGTTCCCGTTTTCTCTCGTAGAGTTTCACGCGGATTGTTTATTATGCGAATTGAACGAGCTGGAGGTGATAAAGATCCCTCCTTCCCCTCCACCACTTTTTTCCTCTCGTAAGTTCAGACTCGCGCGGTTCCTTCATCCTTGTTCCATCGTTCCATCCTCCATCCTTCGTTCACGTAATGGGATTGCTTATAATCGTGCCAGCGTGAAGAATTTATCGATCGCAATTTTTCAAATCGATAATCAAAAGTATGAGAAAACGATCGTAAAATTTGGGAGATATTGGAAATGTGGTGGATGATCGAGGTTAATGGGCGAGATGAATCTCGAGATTTTGACAAGTTACCGGCATTTGTTCGCGGTAAAAAAGTAACGAGGTACGACATCGCGCTGCGGCAGCTCCGTTTCGCATCGTACTCGATCACGCGTATTGTTTTATTAACGTCGCGGTCTTACGGAGCGGAGGCCGGGGCTGCATATCTTAATTTCAGACCCTTCGATGACAAACGCCACGTCTGCTCGGTTGATTTTTTTTCTCACCTCTCATTCTCTCTCTCTCTCTCTCTCTCTCTCCCTCTCACACCCTCTTTCTTGGACTACGGGCGTCCTGTCCTGGCGCCAATTTCGCTTCGAGAAACAAAACAGCACAGGTGAACTTCGCAACGTGTGGCAAAAGTAACGAGCAACCATCGTGAACGTTTGTTTCAACGCATGAACTAACGTGCTCGTCGATTAATCGCCCTCTCTGCGAACCAACGCGAGAAACTTCGTTCTCGACGTTTGTATTTAATCGCACGGTGGACGTATCTCGTAACGATAACGAAAAACAGGTGACTCGATCTTGTTCCGATCTAAATAAAATAACGATTAATCACAAAGTTAATCAAAATCAAATTATCAAATTGATCAAAAATCTATAAAAAAAAAAAAAATAAGAGATTCTAAATAAACAAATTTTCTTCATTATTCGTGACACAGTTTGGTTGTTCCAATGTTTAAAAGTCGTAATCGATCAAAGTAAAATACTGTTAGAGAATAGCTATTCTCGTCAAATTTCGAGCCATATTTTTTCCATAAACTGAGAAACGATTTGTCGACCAAGTCTCGTTTTGCCCCAGCGGATATAATTAATGTGAGGCTAATGAGTAATGACATCGATAACGTCGCAGACCGGTCTTTCACGTACACACACACACACACATACACACAGACACATATACACTTGCGCCAACACAAATAGACACGCACATTTATACAGAAAAAGAGAGTCGAGAGTGGTCCGCGTTCTCCGAAAAAGCCAAAGTCCTGCTTATATTGGCTCGCATTTGTCAAGAGTCGGACTCGGTGACAGTCACAAGACAGTTTATCGCTATATAAGTAATAGGTAACAATATATTCGGGCATCGGGTCTTATCGGCTCCATTAAAGGCTACATATCCAACGTTAGTGTGTAACCCACCATACGCGCTACGTCCACCGTGTTTTCTTCCCTTTCGAGAATCCGCTACACGAAACTTTCTTCCTCGCCTTCGCCAGACGCGAACGCAAAAGCCGCGATTTATTCGAAGCGAATATTATCGCGTCGGGCAAAAAGTAATTGCGTTTTTCGCCGATAGATGGGCCCACGTGCCCATGCATTAAAAAAAAAGTGATTACTGTGTGGCTAGTTCGATGTATAAAAAAAAACATGGGAAAATTGAGACCGAGAACGACGATAATTCGACGTACGAGGAGAATGGACAAGCTCGTTCAGACAGTCGACAGGAATATATCGAGATAAGGAGAAAGGGTAAAGAAAAATTAGAAAAAATAAAATAACGAGAAATATTGCGGCGTAAATCATTCCGGAGACCCCCCAACGTCGTATTAATTGATATTTACTATCGGTTCGCGGTCTAATTATATCTAATAGACGACTTTTTGTCGGCTTGGTCGCGAGAGCGCCGCTCTCACCGCTCTGACGAGTATTGCGGTTGGAGGAAGGGCAAAGAGCGTTTTGCGCGAACACAAGCGTTTCGCTGCGCTGACAAACGCAACGTGTCTCTTGCGGTGTCGGGCCACACACTCGACGCGGCGTTACAACGTTCGCCGCGGCCGTAATAGTACTCGTTATTAATTTTATTTGCTTCAATGCACTTGCGGCCAAAGAGAAGAGTAATACTTCAAAAGGACTATAAAATTCATTTCTATATTTTAAAGTTTGTAAAAATCTAAATCCTCGTCTCGAAGTTGTTCAGAGAAGGTAAAAGACGAAACGAATGAAAAATCGGGTTTTCGATAATTTATCGATCGTGAGTCGATCGATACACGTCCCAGGAACGTCCCTCTCGTTCGAACGAGACTCATAGCCCTTCTATTAGTTTCCTTTTTCTCTGTAGAGCGCGCGCGCGCGAGCGCGAGTTGCATCGCGCCCTGCCCACTCACGGGCGCGATAAGTCGGCGCCGTGTTGCGACTCAATCCTGCGGTTCTTTCGTATAAATCTTGTAAGCGGCATAAATCAACGTGTGTGCGACTGAGCTCAAGCAGCGTGATACCGAAAAGAGAGAGGAATCCCCCGATACACGACTAGACGGGAGACCGGATACGGCAAATGTGTGTATGAGAAAGAGTGAGATAGAGAGAAAGAGGGAGAGGGTAAGAGGACCCTTCGATTCACCGCGACATTCACGAAGAGCCCGAACCACTGCGGAAATAAGACACACGAGTCCCACTTATGGGATTCCCCTTCGCGTGTACTCACACACTCGTCCCCGTCGTCCTCCACGCTTTCTCTCTCTCTCTCTCTCTCTCTCTCTGTGTGTGTGTCTCTCTCTGTGCACACTTCTCGGGGCCCTTCGCGAGAAAAACCCTTCGGCAATGTGTCACTCGCGCCGTTCTTCGCCAAGGCTTCGAAGAAATCGTCCTCCTTCGTTCTCTCTCTCTCTCCCTCTCTCGTTATCTTCCTTCCCGACGTTAACGCACCGATACCAGCCAACGTTCGAAAATTTTGACTGTTTTTTTTATTATCGCCCTTTAATCAAAACATAAAATCTTATTAAATTTCTTTCTGGCGCGATCAGTTTGTTATCGAAGGCGACGCGAATTAACAATATTTTCTCAATCTCTGTCATGTGGAAATGGTGAATCGCGTTTTAATTCGATCGTTTGGCTGTGAAATTTTGTGGATCTTTGTGGCGATTATTGATCGGGGCGTATGAAACTCGTGGGATTTGGAACTGAATTGTTCATGTCCGGTTTCCTACTTTTCGTGCTAATCCAGGTGGAGGAGCGGATGAACGAGATTTGATAGGTCGCATTTTGCGGAGAGAGACCAGAAGCTAAAGTGGTCGTGGTGATAGATGCGAGTTCGAACGATGCGATGGTCGTGAGAGAAAAAAAAATAGATATTCCCCGTCTTTATTTCTCCATTCTTCTCTCTGTCTATACACAAGTGGCGAACACTCATGGGCTAAAATAGTGGAAGACGAAGGGTCCTTCGAAGCAGTCCATCGTTCTCTTCATTTCTTCCTACGTGTTTTTCTCGCGAGAGGATTTTTCTATACACACTAACGTCGGATTTCCTCTCCTTTTCTCTCTTCTCTCCTCCATGTTATTTACGACTCCTGATTTATCGGATGAAAGGAAGAGGCAGCTTAGCCGGGCGTTCAATCCCGGAGTGCGCACACGAAAACGACGATACAAGGAGATAGAGCGAGAGAGAGAGAGAGAGAGAGAGAGAGAGAGAGAGAGAGAGAGAGAGAGAGTCTCGTTGCTTTTTCCAAAGACCAGAGTGGACCTCCCTTCCACTTCCTCGTTTTCTGATCGTCTTTCGTTAAACCACCCGCCACTCGGAAAACCAGAGCAGACCCAAAGATCCTGGTACACTGGGGTACTTATATTCTTATCTTTAGTATTTCTTCACTTTCGTATTGCTTTCTATTGCTATTGCTTTCTTTTATCCACGAATCTTCCCTCGTATCATTATTTTTCCATTGAATTTTATTTCTTGAAAGAAATAAATCCGATTCCATTGGAGAATTAAATTCGAATCGTATCCAACGACATTTCTTTTAATTAATTACATTCTATAATAATGTAAAATAATTTAATTAAAAAATTTAATTCACATTCGATCGAACGATAATTGTTTTAATTAAATAAATTTGTATTATTATCGATCCTCGTGATAATATTTGCCCCTTTAAATGCTCCAGGCTATCTTCTCCCCCGACGAGATCGTGAAGCAAGTAAAAATTGCAGGTTCGCCTCGATACACCGAAAACACTGACTTTGATGGCACACGCCCTTCGAAACGTTAAAATAATTTCACAACCACACGAAATGATATACGAGCGAAAATTGAAGACAAGAAATAGATTTGTTGAAGAGAACGAACGCACGAAGTATTATAACGTTGGTCCAGTATTGGAGGAAGGGAGATAAAAGGAGAGAAAGAGAGAGAGAGGGAGAAAAGTACGTTTGGTACGACCGTAAAGCTTTCTGTTTGCGGCTGGCTCGGGCGTATGAACGCTTTTTACTCTCTCTCTCTCTCTCTCTCTCTCTCTCTCTCTCTCTCTCTCTCTCTCTCTCTCTCTCCCTCTCTCTCTCTCTCCAGCCCTTAACCGCGAACAAACCTTCCGGGCCGACGCGCCTCGAGCCCCGTTCATTCATGTCTCGCGAAAGACTTTAGCCACAGTACTTTTGCTGCTCTTTCTTGCTAATGTACTCGACAAGATGGCCTCGGGTACATTTTATTCATTTGGCGAGAGAGCGAGACTAACGCGCGATACATACGTGCGCAGGGTCAAGGGACGTTCGTTCGATAAAAATTGTACGCCCCCATGTCTACACGTTTCGATTGACCGCGTGGTAAGTGTTCAATGAATTTTATAGAAATCTGCGGTTTTAAAAAGCCGTCTGTTCAATCTCTGTCCCACGAATTTGGGGAAATGTTTGTATGTTTCGTCGTCAAAGAAAGAACTCGATCGTCCATTATTTTTTTCAAAGACGATTTAAACGATTACCAAAGTTCAGTTCTCGTTAACGTTTGATTATGTGATTGTCAAAAAAAAGAAAATGTTTTACTTCATTTTCGTAAAAAGTACGAGGAAACAATATGAAATGTTTCGGTGCTTTTTTATTTTAACTAGTAGCATATGGATAGGACGTTGGGATAGTCAGCTTTTACAGGAATTAAAATTAAATCGTGGAAGTACACGGGCGCGGCTCACGGCTCTCGTTATCGTTCTCGACTTTTTGTCACGTATGGTTTTAGTTGTCTTTATAATGAAAATGAGAAGCAAGCCCGCAGATTTCGTTCTCTCGACCGTATATACGTAGCAGTGGGGGTAAAATCCCTGCGAGGTACAGAAACGGGGCAAAAAGGGCGCACGCGAGGGGCTCGGAGAATTTCACGGAGAAATTCTAATTCAATTGACCCTCTCGCATAATCGCGAGAACTAGATAATAATTACCGTGAATCTTGTAGCAAACGCGGGGACTCTCGAGGTCACGAACCGGAGAATTCTGATATCGTTTCTACCCGGAGAATCGAGAAGACACGAGCTCGAGCTGCCCCCGTCGACCCCTTTTTGAATATACTCAAAATTTATTTATTTCCAAGGGTTCAAGCCGCGAGCCAAACCGTTCCGTATATATTCGGGAATAATAGCTTCCACGTAGGAACGTAATTCTAACGATAAGAGAAGTGATTTCTCGTTGATTAAGAACGAAAGATTCTCCGGATTAATGAAACGTACTTAACGACGTGATCGGACTTTTCAATTAATAAAAATAATCGGATGAAATTCATTATTCCAATATTTGCGAGTAATTATTTCGAAACTCATTATTTTTATAATGCATGCTTATTTTTTATGCGAAGCATGATGCTCTAAAAGAATGTATCTTAACTTTCTAAAAATAAAAGAAACATAATTTTATTTATTTCAAAAAGATATTAAAACTGTAAAAAAAATCTCGTTTACATTTGATTTCTTAATTTTTTCAGGTACAAGGGCTTTCTACGTTTGAGAACCTCTGCCCAAATAACGAAACAAGCCATAAAATCCCGGTGGCGATATTACCATGGTCGACGTATTCGGGTGGTCAATTCCGGTTGATTTTCTCCCTCGGACTCCCTTCTAAGCGAACGTAACACAGGGAAGTGAAGATTCACCTTGGAATAAAGCCCGTCATGCTCTCACCCCGTACGATCCCTCCTCAATTTGCTCCTCTTCACGCGGTCTATTCCCTTCATTCCCTCGATCCTCGGTTCACGACGAAAGATAAAACGTTTGATACGAAAATTACGTACAGTCAATTCGCTCGAGCGAAAATGATTTTCACGAATTTTCACGAAAATTTGCGTGACGAATTTTTGATAGAAATTTTATTTAAAAAAATATACATATATGTCACAGCTCGTAGAAGTATGTGTAGGTAAGAAGAGAGTGGATGGTGAGAGCGAAGGGCGGATCGTACGACTAACTGTTACGAGCGGTGCGTTCAATTAACGGGGGGTCGCGGTTGCCTTTTCTCTTTCTCTCCCCCTCTACGTTTCTATACGACTGGATTCGACGCCGGTCGTGTATAGCGATAGAAAACAGCCCTTGTTGAGCAGTGGCCGGCGTACGAGGGTGATACACTAGAGGATAGCAACGGTAGTTAATGCTAGAGACATACCTACTTACTACCTACGGCAGTTTCTTTTTACGGCCGAACCGCAACTCCTTGCGCGCACACACACACGTACGTAAAATGGGCTACGAGCAGTTTCCCGCTAATTGGTATCGAACTATTATTCCCCTTCATTAACGTCACCGATATAAAACAAAAGCTCCCGGGACAAGAGACGTTGAGCAGACGTACGGGAATAAAACAAAACTGACCACTTCCCAGATTGTTTCTTCGATTTAAGAAAAATTCTTGACAATTCTACATCCCTCTTACGTTTATAAACATTACGTAAAGAAAATAACCTCAATATTATGACGAATTTATCAAAGTCAAGCTTTGTTCTTTTTGAGAAATAAAATTATCGACGTTCTCATTAACGATTCCCTCGATCCAACTATTTTTCCAGACCGATTCCCATTTTTATCCCGTCAATCTCACCATAATCCTATAATATATTGCTCAAGATCGAGTAAATTGGATCGTTACGAAGATTGAGCTCATAGCGCCTTGTCCCTCTAGAAAATGTGCAGGATAAGGATATTCCTCGTGCCGACAGGGAAGAGTGAAAAATCGTCACGATTGGAATCAGAATCATTGGAAGAGGCAACTTTTTTTTTGGTTAGAAAAGTTTTTTTTCGGTATTGTACCACAACTCACACACACATATCTATATGATATTCAGTATGTACAGTACGCCTTGGAAAGAAGAAGAGGAGGCTCGTGCACGGGCTTGAGAGAATATACGGCAGAAAAATGCGAAAATTATTGATATTGCTCGGGTCACATATCATTGTCTCGGGATATAGACGTAGCTCCACCCTCCCTCACCCGGTTCTCTCGTTCTTCCTATATAACTCTCTCTCGTTTCTCGTTCACGTTCTACCAGCGTTGCTGCCGTTCCTCGCCACTTCGAACTAAACCCCCATAGCCCGTAGAATAAGGCACCTCGGGCATCGGCTCGAATCCGAGTACATGTATGAAAGGTTTATACAACACACACACACACATATTGAACACACAAATGTGTCCAACACTGGTACATAGGAAAACGCAGCATGTATGAGTACCGGGAGGGAAGGGCTCACGGGTGCCGACGGGTCTGATATATTCTCGCAATATTTTTCGATCATCGCGTGCCGTGGAGATTTATACGGTAGGCGAAAGGAAGCGCAGTTCACGGGAAGAAGTGGAGGAAGAAAGAATAAGAAGAAAATGATAAAAGCCATTGCGGGAGCCCAAACCACACACCACCTGATCGCGAGTTACTACAGCGACGTCGGTGTCTCGAGTACTCGGTTCTTTCTGTAATACGACGATACGTTACTTCTTTTTAATCGCGAACTTGGATCTTTTTTCGGGAAATTCTTACGATCGTGTATAAAATGGGAATGAAATTTAAAGGAGTAACGCGTGTGAGCGACGATGGAGACGATTTATGATAAGGATAACGGATCGTGAAGAAAGTCTGATATGCTTGCTAGTGCTAATTGCTCGATGAGGAAAAAAAGAAAACGAGGATACTGACCAGTGGAGAATAACCGAGCAATGTGGCGAAACACGTTGTAGCATAGACCTCGTGCTATTCCCACGTGACGATTAGTTCGAGATATTTGTACGGCGGTCCATCGAACGAGAACTTCTACGAAAGCCCGGAGGGTAACTGCCGATGAAACAACCACCCCGTCGTTTCGCCACCCCTGTACGTCTATAGGAGGATACTACGTAGACCAAGCTCGATTCTGAGGTCGAACTGTACGTATATACCACACCGACATCGTTCGATTAACCGTGTGGCCTCGTACGATACTTTGGCTCGGTTTCATTTCATCGTTACGGAGTACCGACCGAATCGACGCTGAAAAGCTTTTTCCGAGGGTTCTCAATTCATTCCAATCAAATATTTTTGATCATTGACAACTTACCAAAAATTCCAAATAATGAAAATTTAAATCACATTTTTCAATCGTGAAATCGTTTTTAAGAATTGTATTGATAGGTCAAAGGTATGGGAAAAATAACAATGTAGTTTTTTATCTGTTGCTATTTACGATTTAAAATATCGTTGAATTTTTAGTTGAGCTTGTCGCTGTTAACAAGGTATTTTGTCGAATTGGGACAAAGTCGAAATTATCGATTTTGTAATAAACTATTTTTTTCGATTTCGTCGGATTGTACAGGTTCGGGATATTGTATCAACTTGAATTGAACGCTTAAAGGACCCTCTTGGAGCATCGAAGCAATAATAATAGCGAATGAGTCCGGGAGAGCATTACGATGCCTGGGCGACGATAGTTATAGCGATATAGCCGAGAGAGGCCAGTTAAACTGTTCGGAAACTCGATGTGGCTATCCAATTAAGCGAAGATCCTTCCTGGCATACTTGTCGAAGGGTCAGCACTCGCTTCTCCTTCTCTATATTGCTACTGACCACATATTTAACACTACATAAATTGTTACTGCCTCCTATATACCTCGACGTTAATCCAATTATTTGCCATTTCGTTTAGCCATTTCCTAAACTGGACTTTCGTAAATTGTCGAGTGTACCGTCTCTGATAAACTTTTAATAATTTCTCTATAATCGCTTTTAGGACCATCCATTTTCACATCCGTAATACGAAAATATCAAAAATTAAATGTCCCTATGAGACGATTCGAGTCAGCGATAATTCGGTTTAATATTACTCGTGTATTCTAAGAAAATATACATATCCATATCTATATACGCGTTCCTATATATCACTGCAAACGCGCATAACAACGTGTGTAATCACGCGCGATATCAATGGCCATTTACGAGGCCCTAAGCAAACATCTCGAAGATGAACGCAGAAGGGAGTATGCTCTCTCTCTCTCTCTCTCCCTCTATCTTGCACTGATGTGCTCAATGGAGGCACCTGTTCTCTATGTTTTCTCTCGAACGCTAATCAAACAAGCAAACAGAGTTTCCGACAGCTTGTAGTATATTGCTACATGCTAGGAGGGGTTCTTCCACTTATTTCGAAGAAATCTCAAAAGATCGAGTGTTCTCATCGTTTTCTTCACTTCGGTCGACACCTCCCTCTCTCTCCCTCTCTCTCTCTCTCTCTCTCTCTCTCTCTCTCTCTCTCTCTCTCTCTCTCTCTCTCTCCCTATCATATAAATATACATATATACACAAAACGAGAAAAAAAGTATATTTGCGGTGGCAAGCACGCGATAACGAAAAAACAACCATATCTCTTATTTCTCATATCAAATATGCGCGCGTATGTACATTTTTTAAACTCCTTTTATCGCGTACGCACGAACGACTGTTTAAAAATCGGTATAGGACGGAAAACGCGGTTGATATTCGCCGGACGATTAATGCACCACACGATGAATGAATGGTAGTCGCGGGGTTAAAATACACGAATTGGAGAGAGATCCGCGTGACATGGGATGAGTGAGAGTGAAAGCGAGAGAGAGAGAGAGAGAGAGAGAGAGAGAGAGAGAGAGAGAGAGAGAGAGAGAGAGAGAGTGAATGAGAGGACGAGGGACGAAAACGAAACTCCTGCGTGACACCTCGTTCCGCGTTATCCTTCGACCGCAATTTCATTCGGTCGCGAACTGCATGCCATAGTGTGCACACCAGTCGCACATATATAGATATATATACGATATACGGTACTATATTATTTATATATACGTACATATGCGTACATCGTTACGTACGCGAACGTATATAGCGAGCTCATACCGGCACCCTCGCCCCGCGGTGCACGTCGATGCGTTGGCTAATGTACGGTCATCGATAAACGCCATCGCGTTCCACCAAACTCATAAACCAACATTTACATTTAATTGGCCGGCCGTGTCGCTGACTAATGGACACCCATTCGACTTTGTCCGATCGTCATCCAAAATGTTTTGCCGGATTGTTCGGACCGCACAATTCTCCTCGCTCACACACTCTCTCTCTTTCTCTCTCTTTCTCTCTCTCATTCTCGCATTCTCACTCCTTCCACCATCGCATCGTATGCGCTCGATGGAAAATAATTTCACGGCATTAAATCACTATTTCATTCAACATCATCGCGTGCATATAGACGTATGAATATTATATCTGTATACGAGGGATAACTTAATAAAGACTATTTTTCAACATTTTCCAATACGAGCATCGTGTCTATTGAAAAAAAATATATACAAAATCCGTATGACAATCTTGTTTTAGATTGTTCGACGAACAATAAAAAAGGTATATTTGTATTATTTGTTCCAAAATAAAATTTTTGAACAAATAATACAAATAATACAAAAATTATATTCAAACGAATATAATTAGTCGATAAAAAAGTATTGACCAGATTCGAGCTAGTAAAAGGAAACGCCGTTCGCTGAATCAGCGTTGAATGTTTTATTTACAAACTATACAATTTGTTGCACGCAACGAGAATATTCTAACTTACAGTTTCTCGTTGCCAGTCGCGTTACGTCGTCACGATCGCGTATCGAACCTCGCTGCTTCCCGAAACTCCGTGGCGAATGTCGGCGTGCTGTAAAACGAAAACGCTCACGTATACCATTAGATACGATCTATAGTAGGTCCCCGCCAAACGGGCGCTTTAGGACAACAGCTCTAATTGATTTTACGGATACGTTAATTGCATTATTGCGCTCTCGGATAGTGACATTAAAATACGATAAAGTATCGCGTGAGCCGAGGATACGCTCACGTGCACGTTCAACCGCCGTGTCCTCGCCCGATACTTTTAACAGGAAATTTACGACCCTCATTCGAGCTCCGGCCCTTTGATGTTGATTTTTCGAAAGTTTATGTTCGATCCTAACGCAATTAAACCCGGAACAGAAATTTTCGTGTGATGTACAATTTTATTCATCAATTACGCTATACCGGATTGTAATAAATTATAATGGCAATAATAATAATAATAATAATAATAATAATAATAATAATAATAATAATAATAATAATAATAATAATAATAATAATAATAATAATAATAATAATAATAATAATAATAATAATAATAATAATAATAATAATAATAATAATAATAATAATAATAATAATAATAATAATAATAATAATAATAATAATAATAATAATACACGAGGGGAAAAAAAGAAAAAAGAATTTGGGGAAACTACAATGATCATATTTCATATCGAGAGATTCATGTTCCAGTTCCGAGGAGAAAAATGATGCGAGAAATACAGCATTTTTTATCCCATAGCCGAAATTCATTTTTGACAGATTTCGTACATTGAATTGATACGATTTTTATATGCCGAGTTTGGCGAGAGATAAGCCAGGCGAAAAGTTGACCGAGGCCCTGGGAAAAACGCAAGGGATTCGAGGGAAGGAGACAGTTCACAGTGGACAGGATAAAGGGACATAACTTGTTCCGCTCGACCGAGTAATATACATTGTGCTGTCCGAGGGATCAAATCCTTACAAAGAAGAATATGCGTGGGGTTGAAACGTCACGGACCGAAAAATAGAGCGGGTAAAACCAGCCACCGATTCCCATTTTTATTCAGAAACGTTCGGCAATTTTATGAAATGAATAATAATAATCATGATAATAAATATTAGAAACATTAAAATCAACAAGTTTTTATTCATTTTTGAGAATCTCTATCGCAGAATTAATCGCACATTCACAGAATCAAGTACGCTCGCGTTATAAACAGGAAGAATAAGAATATAGCGATAGGAACACCGGTAAGCAAGGGCGTCGAGGGCGCTAACAGAATTACGAGTCCCGAACGAATGTCATCTCGCAGAAGACGACGTCGACGACGACGACGACGTTGATATTAATTTTCACGAATGCATATCAGCCCGCTGATTGATTCCAAAGTTCTCTCGGGGAAACGAGCGCAAGAAACTCGTGTCCCTCCGAATCACCGCGTTCGTCTTGTGTCTCGATCTTTCTATCTCTCTCTCTCTCTCTCTTTCTCTTTCTCGCGCCTCCTAACACTGTTCGAGCAAACTCTCCCCTTTTCGCGAAAATTTCTCATGGCGGTCGTATTATATACATCACGAAGCAGCTTCGAGCCCAATCTTCCAGTTGTACGACGTAACGCAATTCCATACCGACAAATGCGCTTGTATGATGATCTTTGGTGACCCATCTTCCCATGCATAACCGAAAACTCAAACTTGGTCGAAACTTTATGCCCCCGAACTTCTACTAAATGATCGGTCTAGAAATTTCCCTGTTCACCGAACTATCTACATAATAATATTAAGTAACACGCTTCTCTTCAACATTGTCAAATAAATTTGTGTCGTAATATTTATTAATTAAACTGAAAAAAATGACGAATTTAATCTTTTTCTTTTTAAATAATTGTTTATTGATTAAAAATCGTTTTTAAGAAATATCTTTCGTGCATTGGTATAAATCTTCGTCGAGTTGGTGCGACCTGAAATATTTCACTGTAAAAAAAAGAATTTTATTTCGCATCGTTTCGTCAATAAAGGT
Organism: Netelia fuscicornis; assembly: GCA_946811545.1. Classification (NCBI taxonomy): domain Eukaryota; kingdom Metazoa; phylum Arthropoda; class Insecta; order Hymenoptera; family Ichneumonidae; genus Netelia; species Netelia fuscicornis. The sequence continues at coordinate 13,799,742 of OX328011.1, read as the reverse complement.
TAGACAATTAACATGAAAGGCTTCAAATCCTTTATCGCCTTATTAATATACTGGTAACTAATATACCAAGCATCTACGTAAAATTTTCGAGCCATTGACACACAAGTGCCAATGCATAGACATCGATAGTTCCGCCTCGAACTAAAAGACCGAAGGGCCTATTAGCACCTTATGAATTTCAAAGTGTAAAGTCGTTCCTCCGACATACACGAAATTCCAAGAATTTCAAAACTCCTCGAGCTAATTTTCAAAATCGTTCTATTTTACCAGGAAAAGGAAATTTACATTAATACAACAAATAGAAACGATTTTTTGTCTGGAAACTCTCTCGGGGTTGTGTGATATCACAAAAAAAGAAAAAAAAATAATGAAAATCTGGTATATTCGTGAAAGATCTCTCGAGCTCTCGACGTACTCGGTAGCGTCCTGTTAATTGACTGACTCTGTCATACCTGCTAACATGGATGGGAGAGAGACTCACGTCGTACGTTCATAGATATATATTAAATATATATTCCATGTCGCGCTAACGAACGCTCATTATAATTAATTAACTTTGCGAAGGATAATTGTCACGGACTTCCGCGAAAAGTTGAAAACTACGCTGTTGATAGACCGCCAACGTGGCTGAGAGTGCGTGCGTAATATGCACGAGAAAATATTTTTAGTCTCCTGCGAGCCTTTTTTTATTGCTGTATATCTATATATATAGATATCATATAATATTATATACACCCGCATGAAGATTGTACGTCGTATGGTGCGTGTTATCATCGTATTTCCCGTGTAACGTTATTATCTCACACTGTGTTTATGCGTTGGATTCTGGCTGTCGTCATTGTCGCCATGACTATATATATATATATATATATATAGTTTATGCGATCTTCACGCTTAGTCTACCGGATCGTGTCTCTGTCATCGTCCTCTCGGTCGGTTATTATAAAACCGACTCGAAATATGTCATGTCGATGGAAAATAAGGAAGTACATAATTCAAGGAAGAAAATCGCCGTTTTGGTTTACCGCCAGTTTGGCGCCACATAGTGTTTCACGCAGGGGAGAAGCGCGAGCGACGATAAGATCGTGCGACACTGCCGCGACGAATCTACCTGTGAGAAATGAGCGTGGTCTTCGCGAATGCGTTTCAGTATATTTTTTTCAAAGAATAAATTGTCCAAACTTGATTTTGAAAAGCTTCTCTTCGAATAATTATTCGATTTATTTTCCGTTTCGGTTCGTTAATTACGAAATTAATCGAGATTAAAAATTACCCGTGTTCGCAATAAATTTGAAGATTGATCTAGTGGAAATAGATAATAACGTCGAATTATTTATAAAAAAAATACACATAATTTTTTCATCGTTATATCGAGTTGACAGCATTAGAAAAGAAAAACGAAATTCAAAGGAAAGAGGGTCAGATTTCACCACAGTTATAGCCCATGGGAAGAAATGGAGCCGCGTGGTATAAACTCGCCGCGGGTGGTTCCGCACACGAAGTACACAACGAGAACTCGATTGATATAAAAGAGTCCATAGTGGTTTGGAGGCTCTCCTCGATTTTCCCGGAAAAAAGCCGCTAAATCACCCGTACGTTGTTGAGCACTACGCGGCCCACAGTATCGAGTATATCGTGGTACAAGGAGGGTTTGCTCTCGCGAGAACGCCAAGGCCGAAGATTTGTGCGCTTGTAAACCGTTGAGAGGGAGAGAGAAAGAGAGAGAGTGAGCCCCCGCGGTTGTCGATGTATCGCGAACGATTGGGCGGGATAAAAGGGATACGGGACCGAAATCCCTCGGACATTCAATACATCTCTTCCCGTCGAGGGACTTTGCTCCATTCTACGTATACGTATACATGGTTGCCCCGGCAGAAAAGACTGCTGCGATGTTACTCGATCGTTTTGCTGTAAAGCTTGTTTTTCCAAGGGGTGCGAATAAAAATTTCGATCGTCGGAAACAAAACCGATGCGCGGTGCAAATACGATCAGGCGATTTAAAATAAGAGCAATTTAATAATGTACATTTTCTAGTACGTAATTATTCGAATAATTAGCTTTATGTCATTTATCGATTCGTAAAATTGTTTGTGTTTAAATAAATCGAGAAAATTGACAAGAATTTTTGGAGTGGAGATCTGATGAACAAATTTTTATGATTTCTTGTAAAAATTTCAAATCTATGGTAAAAATCTTCCATTTTTTCTACCCACGTCACGGTCACAATCGAGAAATTTCAAGTTTTGATGACTCTGCTTTCGTTTGACCGATTTGGGTTTAGTTGTAATGTTTTGAAAATGCCAGGAGGAAATTATCTTGCAAATATCTTATCCGGGCCCGCTTAAATCTGACGAGCCAGATCAGACTCGCCTTATCGAAGCTTAATTCATCCCTGATGAAACGTCAAGGAGGATTGATTTTCTCCTCTGGTTGTAACTAATTTGCGGGCGCATCTATATTTTCCTGTTACACTTTCGTCTCGTACGATCCACGAATATTTGCCGTTGCGTAGTGTTTCCTTAGCTTAAATCGAATCGGGACTTCGAAATTCTCAATCCCCACCCGATTTCTTCGTCGTCGGAAGAATTTATTGGCCGCCCTCAAATCGAGCAGACGTTTAGCAAACGATGAAGGCAAAAGGTACGACCTATATATATTTATATAGAAACAAGCACACGAATGAGGTATACACAAGAAGAGTTCGAGAGTGCGGAAGATGAGGTCGGGAAAGCTGCGGATGGCTGCGGAGAGGCGACCGAAGATTTGCTTTTCCGATTGAACTTTACCACAGCGAGCGAACAGAGGGAGTGAATAAGAGAGAGAGAGAGAGAGAGAGAGAAAGATACGGCGGAAGAAGGGCGTAGAAGGAAAGCGACTTCAGACGCCCGAATGATCAAAGGACGAGAGAGGACTCGGTAATCGCAAAAAGGATGCTGCTCCCTTATGGATTTCTTATTCGAATTTAATTTGTGGTTATCGAGGCGGGTGATTCGCGAAGACCGTCGCGATCTGAATTCGCAAAGTGCCACAACTCACTGAGGATAAAATTGGCATATTATCTTCGCTTACGAGACATTGTTATTATTATATTATAATAGCTCCTGCCGTACTTACGATATATTTAATAACGTTCGATTATCTCATCGCTTACCTATTAGTAATAATAATTATATACAATAGGTGTATAAAAGTTCTATTCCAAATAATTCAATGAAAAATTTGACTAAATCAAGTTTATATTCAGTTAAAAAAAATCAGTTTTTTTTTTCAAAAAGCCATGAAAAGGTCACGACCGAAGTCGAAGACTTATTTAGTCCCTGATGCCACTCTCTTCTATTTTCGATTCTCGTTCGCTTCGTTTGAAACGTACCTACACGTGCGATGAACGAAGGAAGGAAAGAGTGGAGATACTCGCACACAGTGATACAGTGAGTACGTTGAAGGAAGAGCGTATAAAGAGCTAGCTCTCTACGGGGGTGGCTTTGACGCCCTGCTAATCCTAGATACGCAGATCCTCCTCGTATATATACATATACAGATATACGTGATAAATCTCACTGAGGCTTGAGCCGATTCCGTTCGACGAACGAAAGAGAGAAGGCGAACGGACGAAAGGCAAATGAACGAAGCTCTGTCTAACTCCGGCTCGCTCGCTCATGCTCCTCTCGGCATGAAAGGAACTCGTACAGAATCCGGGAAACCCCATACGCGGGGGTCTCTCATCCACACACCCTTTCCGTATCGTCCGAGCGAACCCCTCCTCCCTAGCTCTACCGGACCTCTTCCCGCTCGCCCTCGTTCCATCCGCGACACGAGACCGACCAGCGACTAATTGGAATTCGTCCGTGGCGGTCGAAGCAAGCCTTTCTATAATTGAGACGTGGCCAGACCGACGTAAAAAAAGAGGAAACGAAATGCGAAGAGGATACTCTACGGCTCGAACATACCTCTCCCCTCTCTGTCTCTCTTTCTCGCTGCTCGTCTCTCCATCGCCGAGGATGAGAAACATTTTCTACTTCTTTTTTCCTTTTTTTTTTTCATTACATATCCTTCATCCCTTGTTTCATACGTATATATTCCTGGGTACATATCGACATCGTGTCGTACCGTCGTCTCTCCGGAAACGCATGATATATGTGACTTTTGACGAGACTGAGAAATCTCCGCTCGATACAAATTGTCTCGATTTATACGTCTCGCGACGATGGAAAAGTGAAGGGTGAGTCGAGCTTCGAATAAAATATAATAAAATAATAATCGGTTTCTGAACATTGAACTACTTGGACACGTAGTTGGACATTAAAAAATTTATAGCGAATGAGCGAATACACGAGTAAAGGATTTGCCTGTATTCCCCGAAGTGTGAATAATGATATTATTATTTATATAGGTAAACGGAATGATTTTCTACCAAGTTTTCTCGACGGTAAACAAATTTCACGCTTTGTTGTAGATCGACAGTCGCACGGGCGCCGGTACCGTGAAAAAAGCCTTTATTTTTCTCATTTCCATATAACGTGCCACTTCCTTTCTCCCTTCTCAATCTCTTTGCTGAAACGTAATGTACAGAGGGAAAAAGAGACAAAAGCCGGCGTAATTATAAAATTAATTAAGAGACCGAGAAAATAATTAATTTTTCTAATAATTCTTGCAGAGGCCAGCGTGGCCTCTCTGTTGTGTTATTTCACCGGGTTTGTTATATATATATAGTTGTCGTTACTGTATAGTCAGACCGACGTCGGTACGTACGATAGTGCGCCACCACCCCAACCCCCGAAGGGTCGAAATAATTATATAAGAGGTGCTGCAATGCGACTTGAGAACCGGTTACCCGCGCCATTGCTATCTCTTTCTTTTCGTGTGCACTGACATTTGCAAAAAACGCATTTATAAATAGATAAATAAAAATCCTTGCTCTCACGCTGCATTCCATGGTTGCTTTTATACATAAATCTTTGTTCTTCTCGATCATTGTCCACATACAGATTACCTTCTCGTATCTTCGTTACTTCAATACTACAAAGTATAAAAATATCCATGACATCACATTTGCACTCCAACCGAAATTCTCTTCGAAAGTTTAATTAAATTTACAAATTCACAAGAGGTAAAATATATTGTGGTATTTCTACGATTCTCTTAATATCCGAATAAGCAGAACAATTCATATAGAACCGAGGTGCGGAAAACTCGTGAAAAGCGAAGCGAGAGATACGTATGATAGAGCCGAAGTGTTATACGTCAGGAGGAGGAGATGTGTGGAAGACGATGAACTTTCCTATACCGAGGATCGCTGGATTTCGTTGAAGTTGATCAATTCGTAACGACGCTTAGTAAAGAATCCTGTGACGATTCGGTCAGTTTCACGAAAAACAGTTCGGGAGTGTAGATACGTACGAGAGTATGTGTGTATCTTGTATGGTCAGCGTAGAACAAAAGGAGCGTGGAGAGCTTTGCATAAAGGTTCCCGAGAAATTAATTCACTTGGTTTCCGGCACTCCGTGTGTGCTCGCCCACTCCGGGGAGTATCGTATAGGTATGTACATATCTCGAGGTCCATACCATACGTGTATGGATTTTAATATCGAAAGGGCCTTCCTCCCGTCTATATACGCGAAAATCAACCCTGCAATTGGTTTATTATAATTTCATTGTGTTTTCATTTGCCCGGCTTAATTTTCATCCCTCTTTCCTCTCACCGTCTCTTCTCGCGCGTACAATTTCCCTTATCTAGAGGTCGCCAGATGCCTTTAAAAGATTTACACATTCGAATCCAACGCAAACTTGGTGAATCGTTTATTTTACGAATATTTGTATAATTATGTATAGCTTACCACCCCTAAATAAAGAGAAAAAAAAATAAAAAAATTTATCAATCGTACCGAACTCAAATTTGTTTTCTGTGCTATAATCACACTGTGACTATACGATCTTGTGTGTTTTCATGCGAAAATGTGTCGGAACGGAGCGGGCAAAGGCGGTATTGGGCACGGCATGTTTCACGTCGTTCTTTGACGCCGTTATGCGTCAGACGTGTACGCTTCGCTAAAATGGAGTCGGAGAACACACGTTCGTCATGTTAAGCTTGGCCGGAGAGATATTCACGAAGCCCCTATGTGCATACATAAACAAGGAGAGTGCGAGAAAGACGAAAAGAGCGAGTAAAGAAGAATAGGGGTTGGGGGAGGGAGAGTTGCACATACTTTCCGATTAGCTGGAGTGAGAAAGGGGGATTAAAAAAAAAATTGAGAGTGCCACAGGATGACGAGAAGGAAAAAAAGGATAGAGAAAAAGAGAGAGAGGGGATGTGAAACGAAAAATCGTGCCACCCTCGCTCCTCGCAAAGAGGAGCGACGCTCCTATATATATATCTATACAGGAGGAGGGAGAAATATACACGGAGATCGAAAGCTTTGAGAAAGGGGTTGGAAGAGTTTACGTGAGCTGCCCTTTCTGATTGACTGTTTGAACGATTTTTACTTCAGCCCTGTCAGGGTGGAGTTTTAGCCACCTCCCCCATTGCTAACACGGCTGACATTGATTATCGCTTATTGAATTTGCACCACGCTCCTTCCTGTCTCGTTCCACCACCTCGATGTCTCTCACGACCCGTGAGTATACCTACCAAATAGTACATGTACGTACATACAGATATACGTTATTTCAGAACGTCAATGGGGTTGAGAGAATCATGAAGGTAGGGTTGGGGAGGGTTAGTTCAAAGTCCACCTTACGATCTTTCCCTACTTCGAAATACAGCCAGACGTACGGAAATTCGGGCGACTGTTCGAATTGAAAATCAGACGGAGCTTAAAAGCACAAATTTAGTTATTCGACGTTTCTTTTTTCAACCCTTTTATTTCCACCGTTTCCCTCAATCTTTCGTGCTTTTTCTCGCGTTTACTCTCTTTCGGGAAATTCTCGTGTGTGGAACACCAGAAAGTCAGTTAGGCAAGCCCACTGTCCAACGTCCAGGCCGTACACGGTATAGCGCGATCACCGTGATAATTGGCAGACGTTCGCCCTCTGCTCGTTTTTTCCTCCTCCTCTTCAGTCCCTTATCAGCCCCTCGAGCTCGGTCTCCAGCATTGTTGTCATCGTCTCCTTCTACAATGCGACCGTTCCTTCGTCCATCGCGACCCTGCTACTCTCGTTCGTTTCGTTTTCCCTTTCCTCCATCTCCTCATCAACATCCTCTCTTGCTGGCCAGCTGGTTTTGACCTTTCCACGTGATACACTCCGATGTTCTCAGTTCTGTCTATCTCACATTTTTCGTCTTTCTTTTTAGATAGAGAAACGCGAGAGAAAGAGCGAGATAGACGCGCGTTCAGCCATTGCTAACCGAAAACTTCGACGTACAAGACGTATATACGTCTGGTGAATACAAAATTCTATGGGCGTGCCTTGCAAACCCCGACCTCCCTCGAGGACCTCGCTCTTCCCTCATATAGGTACAGGTAGATCTCCATTTGTACCGTGGGTAAACGGTACACCTACGACCGTTCGTAAATCCATTTTCGCTATATTTTTATGCTCATTGCGGGACAAATTTACGGACACGGTTTATACTCGACTCGGTATCTATTCGTCGACGAAACATACAGAAGGTTATTCTCAAAACGAAAATATTACGATCAAGAGACATCGTTCGTGGAGTAGTTTCACTTGACGACCGAGGCACCAAGTGGCTCTTTATCAAGTGAGCGCGATCCCTCATGGGTTATGTTTTATTGAAGGAACGCATAGACGTATTTTGTACGTATGAGGGGGTAGCTGGCGCAGAAGTGTAAGAACGATTCGTTTCGCGTAGGCGATTCTCGATGGTGCAAGTCGGAGGGTTGGTTGCGCGTCGCCAAAGCGGCGGGGGTTCTCTCACGACGTTACAGCACTCCGCCAGACGACGGACAGCCTAGATAACCCCCGCGCGGTCGTCGCTCTCTTGCTCACTTTCTCTCTCTCTCTCTCTCTCTCTCTCTCTCTCTCTCTCTCTCTCTCTCTCTCTCTCTCTCTCTCTCTCTCTCTCTCTCTCTCTCTCTCTCTCTCTCTCTCTCTCTCTCTACCACTTGGGGATATCCCTCGACTTGCAGACTCCCCGAATCACCCCTTCTCCGTCATCCTACCGTTCTGCCTCTCCGGCAGTGGGACGTCGAGAAACCCCGGAAGACCAATTCTACGATACACGTATGACCCTCACTCACCTACGTTCTTTACCCCTCCAACAAATATGGAAAATCTCGACTCTAAAAGAGCCATAAAATGACCCCGAGGCCCGAGAGTCTGTAGAAAGGGCGATGGGTAATATGACAAGACTCAGAGGGTATGAAAAGATCGAAGAAGACTCGAAGGAGAGAAAGTGTCGCGGGTAATATCTGTCCCGTAAGATATTTGACTTTTTCTCCATTGTTTTTCTTTTTCCCGTAAACGTGATGGACGTCGGAAGATTTCGGCTCGAAATCGAGATTGGACCGTAAGTAGAACGGATTTACCAGGGAGAACGACGATCGCAATGACGACCGAAGAACAGCGGGACAAAAGGACGAAGGAGACTGAGAGAGGTGTCCCTCGAGAGATCTGGCTCGTGTCTGATACGTGGCCATACGCGATTTCCATACGAAGAATCGAGACCAGTGACGATTTCATCTCGTATTTCGTACCTACTGTATGTGTGTCCTGCGTGTTTGTGTGTGAAAACGAAATATCTCGACCCACTGGAGTCGACTTTTAGCGTTTCCGCCAATGTGAGTATCAAAATTCTACCCGACTTCTCTCGACTCACCCCTTCGGGGACACTTCGAGATTCTCCAACCACGTACTGGCGTACGTGTGATATATTTCGGGTTGTTACAAATTGACTTTTCAGATTCGCAGAGTGTGATACGGCGATATCGCATCGCGTTGAACAAAACTCATACGAACAAACCGAGCCACAAAAATTACGTCAATATTATACCCTTGGAGTTAATTTTTTTTCAAGTATGAAATATTGTGACTACAACCCTATCGATTATACACGAGTGAACGAGGATTGCGTAGGAAGGACAGTGATTCTTCGAAGCGATAGCCGGAGGTGGTAAAAATGAAAAAGAGTGGTGAAAATAATGCGCGGCTCGACGACCGGAGAGCCGTAGCCACCACCCTCGTTCGCTCTTTCGACCTCCCCCGACGATTTCTCGTCGTCAACCCTTGATTTTTAACGTTCCCGCTGCGCAGGACCAGCATGACCGTATCGGAGAAGCACGCGAAAGCGAGAGTTCAGATTTATTCTCCCGGTGCCTCGGGAGACTGTGTGTTCCTCCCTCCTTCACCAACCCTCACCTCCTACACTCCATATCCTTCCTTTCTCCCTCCCTCGCTCTCTCACTCAAACCCCCTCCCCCACGACCTCTTTCAGGTCCGAGCTTTATTGACCCTTTATACATCTATTTGTTATACCGTGGCCCTTTGTGCGAGCCTGCACGCGGTAGACGTTCTATACAGCAGCGCACTTGCCATTTCTCCTTCCCATATCCCCAGGCTACATTTGACCAGTATTATAAAAATCAACCGACCGATTTCCTACGTGAAATATTACCCCCGAGCACCCCTGAATATTTTATCACTGTCCACCGTATACGCGTTCTCGCTGCTCTCTGCTCGACTCGTAGCTGCACCCCATTCCCTTCTTCATCTCACACCCTTCTAACCCCGATGCTTTCTATATACTTTCCTCTTTAACCTTTTCCACGCGTAACGTACCCTCCCCGCGCTCTTTACGTCCATTATTATTATCTCTTCAAAGCGAGATGAAAAATATTGCTAAATTCTCGTGAAAGATTCAACAACGAAACGATCTTCTTTAAATAAAAAGAAAAATGTAAGAATTAAACTTTTGTCCTCAAATTTTCGAGAATCGTCATATCGTGAGTAAAGCTTGTTCTCGATGAATTTTATCGCAACGTGGTTGTATCAACCAACGATCTCGAGACGTCGGAATACTCTGATGTATTAGGAAGCTGCTTCGCGTCGGCTGTAATAATCTAGTCGGAGAATACACAGAGAAGGTAATTGTCTATCTGTTGTATACACATATCGCGCATATAACTATATATACACGTATCTTCGCGTACGTGTGCAACGCGTCCTCCTAGGACCACATACGAGTGTCTCAATGGCCCCCTTGTATGCGACCCGTATTGCGTTGTCTCTCCCTCCCACTCTCGCTCGTTACATTGTACTGTAACGTCGTATACCTTCGGTAGCTCGAGCGACTGACGTACGGTCAGATTCGGACCGGTCCTCTCGCATAATGGCACTGGGAACGCGTCGCGACGCTCCGACGCGAGGACCGTGAGGACGAGCACATGCGCTCGCTTGCATTCCTAATAATGAAGACAGCGATAAATCAACGGAGAGAATACGCCCGCGGATGTACGCCGAATATCCTATGCATAATATCGCGTCATTATCTGCCTCCGTGTCGCTACCTAACCTACCGCCTATTACCTCTAGGTCTGTCCGCTCTCGCATTGTCGTGAGTATCGCATTGCATCGCCACTGTGAACGCAAGCGTTGATACACCTACATATATCAGTCGGTCTACGTAAGCGCAACGTCTCAGACCCCATACCTTGATTTATTAACGCCGTTGTCAAAATTTCGATAAAGTGAACGTGGCTCGATGACACTTAGGAAGTTGAAGACACGTTGGTCAACTTGGAACTTGCGAGTCGCGACTGAGAAGGTTCTTATTGGTATATCGATGCGTTTCGACCGAACGACCAATCTGATTTAAATAACTTGCACATTTTCAATAAGGGTTGATCAACCCTTAAAAAGATTCCTCTACCTTGCGCCACGAATATGAGATGAGAATCGAGCCACGAGTCGTTCCAATGACGAAGAGCGTTTTCACGATGATTGGTGCACCCGATATCGGCCGGGCACGGCCAGAACATTTATTTAGCGTGGTGGCTCGTGACGCTGACCATCGATCGACGAGTGTGACGTGCACCACCGAGCTTCGTCTACACCCGTGCAAACACGTACACGTAGGACTGCGAACTATACATCAACTATAGTTATATTTGTGTCTCCCGGTACCACGAAAGCACATGCATGCACGGCCTTGCGCCCCTCGCGTTCCCGAAACCAATGATGATTCGTCATCCAGAACCCGCAACCCTCCGGAGCGAATCGAGGCCTCCCTTCGACCCTCGTCCCCTCCCCCGCATAGACATATGTACAGGTCCGTGCGATTTCTCTCGTATAACACGATCGAATCTGACGAATCGTTTTTGGACACGAAGGTATATCTTGTCAATTTGATCTCGGGGTTGCGTTCAAACTGGTCCTAATGTAGGGGTGGATTGACGGTATTCTCGCACGCTCTCGCATGTACGTTTTCTTCTCACCCTACTCTCGGTCTTTGAAATCGAACTTCGTGCAAAATCACTGCCCTCGCGGATGTATCGATTTCTCGTCTTGCCTCGTATCGATTCACATTCATGCGGACACTGAAGAAATATACGTTTCGTAAGAATTACTTCAGGCGTGTCGCGTTTACTCGGATATCAAATTTGCCCACTGCATATCGTTACGTTGAGGTAAAAGAACGAGTCGTAAAAGCGAGCCAAGCGCACTTACCCTCCCTCCTCGTCCCAGGATGTGGCCGAAGTAACATAGTTTCTTCTTCATCGTAGAGAAATCCGGTAAACAGATACGATGTATAAGATTCAACGAAGGTAGGGATGAAGGGAAAAATGAAAAATCACACTTGCACGCTCGAGCCATCGTATGTTTTGCGTGGCAAAGCTACGAAGCGTGCGGCTACGCTGCTGCAATCGAACCGGTCTCATCTTACAGGTGCAGTTTGCAGATTGCGTAGGCCGAGGAAAAAGACAGCGGGAAGATACGAGATCCGTGATTCGTCACCGCGCGCTATGGTCACTGGAGCTGTTTGACGCTTCAAAGTTGATATGGGTTAGCTGCGTACCGAGACGATACGAGGCAATGGAAGGGCTTGCGTCGACATGCGGTATTGTCTTACATTTGATTGTCGCCACGTTATTATGCGTCACCGCAGAACGGAAGGAATGGTTTGCCACTATTCCAACCGATCCTACCTTTTGTTTTCTTCGCTGTGTACTCGGCTCGTATTTCTTCCGGTCTAAACATTTTATTCTTTATACCATGCGTATAAATGAAACGCAGTTTTATTCCAATTGCGAAAAACTTTGATGGAGAAGAATTGGATCTGTGGAACTTTGTGGGTCTGGTCAATATATTTTTGCTCGCTGAAGGGAGATTGGCAAGTTGAATCCTATCGATTGTTCTCGGTCGAAAGCGAACAATCGGATTCACCAAAATGATGGTCGCTCTTACGGATTCCTTCGGGTTATTGCCAAACGTAAATAATATATCGTCGGTAGGTCTATAAATCCTTGATTCTAAGGTTGTATATATTGTGTTGCAGCAGTTGGGCGGTTATAAATCTCGCGTTGCGAATCGATTATTAAGCACTCTCGGGGTGTCTCGCAGGTGGCCGTGTCATCGTCGAACTCCCGATCCAATAACTTTGGACCGGGGAGAGTTTCGGGCTGTATATAGTACATGCCTCGACCGCACCGAGGGTCGTACGTCACAGTCTCCCACGCGCCTCTGTTCCCTGTACGGCGCGTAATGCACGGCCGATTCGTATGAGGATCCCCGTCGACGCGATACAGGGAAGCGAATGTTGCCGAGAGAGAAATGGGGTGAGCGAGAGGGTTGTTGGGATAAGAGATAGAGAGAGAGAGAGGCATGGGATGGTCGAGTCTGGCACGAGAGTAGCCTATCGTTATCATCGATGCGATCAATCCCACTCAATTAGCCTGATCATTGATTATTACCACGTCCGATGCCAGCACGTACGGCTTCCCGATTTCCCGCTCTGTACTGGAGGATGCAATATCAATGTTACCCCCCCCCCCCCCATACTTTAGCTATACACCCCCGGCATGTACGAGAATCAGCACCGACGACTTCGGATCGCCCTTCACTGCTTGTTTGCCTATACTATACGTGTACGCATACACACGCACACACATATATATATATGCAAAGTTCACGCTTCTCTCGGAGCTAAATTCCAGTATCGATGCGTATCAGCAAGGGGAGGATAAACCAATTATTCCTCCACATCTCTGAAAGTGTTATGCATCTACTAACAACCCTTTCTCCGAGGCTTTGGCCGAGCTTTTTTAAATATCTGTCTGGCGAGAAGCGAAGTGACAGCAGGAAGCACATTGCGCGAAGCGCCGATTGAATATTGATAGAATTTCATACATATACATTAAGTTCGTGATTGAGATCTGTGCAGGACGAAAAGGCTTTTATACCAATGACGAGCCTCCGTTCTGGCAAGATTATATACATTGAGGAACAAATCGTTCGAGTCTTCGTTGCTCGAATATGTTTACTCTTTCGCTGTTTTTCTATCACGTGACGTACACCCTACTCACCCGTTAGAAGTGAACATCTGCCTATGCGTGAATGTAGTTTTTGATTTTTTTTTCCCTATATTCATTTTTATGTACGTAAATATTTTCTCTGCCTCTTCGTAGAGCGAGGTTATTCGTTGAAAAAAAAACGTATCGAGAAAAAAAAACTGACACGCGAAATCGAGTATCAGTCATGGCGAGGTCGCCGATACAATTTAATAATCAATTTGCGAATCGTGTACCGAGCGGTGCTCGTTCACACCACGCCGTATAAACCTTGATGCAAGTCGAAAACACGCGAGGTTTGATTTCACCTACCGGATGGTACCGTACGGTTTTATTTGTAAATTCCCTCGCCAACCACCCCTTTCGCTTTACGGTGTTCCGCCGGATAACTCGTGAATCCAATAATAACGAGGCAATAATCGGTACACCCGTTGGTCACACAGCAACGATCCCCCGGAGAGGTAGGAAGAGATTTAAAAAAAAACAGGGAAGAACAGCCTATCCGGCGTGCGTATCAATTTGTGGGATAAAAGGTTGCACTTGATGTACTTTTATTTATCACCTCTCTCCTCCATACCCAGAAATCGTACGAGCCTACTGCCACGCCAGCATCACCACCACCACCCCACGTCCCCTTTCATATCCATACGCGGTCGCTTCACTTGTGTCGCCCATATCCCAAAAGCGAAATCGCGAGAAACCAACCGTCCTCTATTGCCGCCCTTCGTATGGCGCGTTAAATCGTATTACTCGGATAAATTGCATCGTACCATGGGGTCTCGCTAATTTCCTTTTTTTCCCCGACCTTTTTCGGACGGATTGATATTTCTGTGGAATAGATCCTCCATAACTATGTCCCGCTTGATATCGCGTTTGCGATTGCAATAATAAGAATTGTAATCGTATTTTAAACGTTATTACAATCATGACGAGGATACAAAATTGTCAAATTTAGAGCAATCATACGGTTAGTTGTAAAAATAATTGCGTGCCTCACTGATAAATATGCCTATATATTGATAAAAAGCACAATACATTTTTTGTCAACGTAATATATTCCTTGTATTTGCGTCAGCCTCGATTCGATCGAACGGCTGAATCGAATACATCAGTAGCCATTAATTCACCAGGGATTGATAAAGAGCTCCGACAATTACCAGCATCTGTGTCCCAGAATGTATATGTAGGAACGTGCTTGCATACCTAGAAAGTGATATGGAAATTTTCGCACACATGCTACATACCAATAGTGAGGGTAATACGTAGAAGTGTTCTCGTTTGAAGGCGTCAATCGGATCCGCGGGACACGCGTATATCGTTCACATGCAAATACACACGAAAATTCTAAAGTGAAGGATGAGATAGCTGTTTGTAAGTAGCTATATCTATATCTAAAATAGTCGAAGCAAAGGGACCAATGGACAGAACAGAAATATAGAGGTAAACGTAGGAGGGAAGACAACGAGTCCGCGAAGTGCGAGAGAAACGGGAGATCATACGACAGGCTTATTGAGGATCTCACGTACGTGATGCAGTTCGATGTGGAGCTTTCGTGAACGAGGAGAGGAGATTTAATGGCGTGTATACGTGGGGTTTGGTATGTGCAAGGGTCGAGTTCCAGCGGTAGTAACAGCGGTAGGAAGAGGCAGTGATCCAACAGTGGATATAGAATGGGGGCTGGAAGTGAGGAAGGGAATGAGAAGGCAAGAGAGGCGCGATGTATTAATTACCAGTATTGATGTCCATTTGCAGTGAATTGATGTGTGGTCAGTGTTGCATCACGCGCAGGGGTCGACCGGCTGAAACCGAGTGCGTATACACCATTCCGGAATCCTCTCCCCTTTCCCCATCCTCAAATCCGTGTGCCTACCCTCGCTACTCAGTTTCGAGAGTACGAGAGAGGGATGAGCCGTGTGCACGTTCGAACGATATACGAACAGGAAGGGATGTGTTAGCAGTCCGACCGACGTGTGTGCGGTGAATCCACGTTTCTCTTCGTGCGGCCGAGAGCCGTTGGCCCTCTCTCTGGTTTGCTGGCACTCGCTGCGTCGACCTCATACCCAAACCCCATTCACCCCGTCGATGCTTTGCAGCAGTTGTAGCAGAACCCCACCTGCTTCTCGTTCACGTCGATCACACGTATCGTGATATCGGGCACACGCAACTGGAAACTCATAGAGCTATGACACTCGCATACGCGAAAAGCTATATACCTCGGGAATCGAGAGTGGCTGTCTCACGGTTTTAATGTTACTGTGTAACGTGTCGCTGAAATAGCCATTACGATTAGAAACACGTGCTACGATATCGAAAGCCCAACAATTTTCAGAACATTGTACTGATGTTCATGCCCGTCTTTCCATAAGGGTTGTTCCTTTGTCCGTAACATAGTTCGATGCGATCTACTTCTCTCCATTTTCGTTCAAACGTATTTTATATTTCCATTCGAAGGTGCTCATTATATTTTTCCCTCGTAGCAAGAATACATTCGTCTAATGTCACAGACGTTTCTCTCCTGTATCAAGCTTCGCTACAACGGTAGCTCCTGTTCGCCACGTAGGATTGGCCGTTACGATTTATGACTGGCATGGCACGGTCCCCGCCGGTCTTTAGCCGCTTATTAGCATGCGGTATATCACAGCAAGAGAGAGAGAGAGAATACAAGATGGAGGATGAGAAGGAGGAGGCAGAGGGAGGGTGAGGAAGCGAAAGAGAGAGAGAGAGAGGAAGGGGGAAGAACAAGAGACAAGTGAGGAGAGGGATGCGAATCTGCAGAGTAGAAACCGACGCAGACCGCTCTCTCTCTCGCGCGCGCTGCAATAATTAGATAGATACGAGACATGGACGGCAACGGGAGTAAAGAGGGAAGGGGTCACAGGGAACGTGGTATACGTAACATATATTCACGATGGTGCTGAACGACGTTGGATTCTCCTCCTGCCCATGCAGGATCTCCTCTTCGCCTTGTCTCCCTTCATCCCTTGGCTGTATCTGCGTACGCTACGAGAGAGGTATGGGATACAGCCTGAACATAGCGAGAGATAGAGAAGTCACAGTAGAAGCCTTGTGGATTGCTGTATAGTCCGGCAGCGGCAAACACCAGCCGCCACCATCACCGAACGTTGCGTCGTATGCAAATGATGACGTCACACAATACCACCCTCGCGGAATACGAGGAGAGAGGGTGTATGGGCGACGTATCTGTATAGATAGCCCATGCTGTCGCGTATATGCTCCGTACCACTCCCCGACTCCACCGAATGTTCCAACGTTCTTGTTGTTGCGCTGACCACCGCGCCGAACCCTCCCACCGATGTGCACGTACACAATCTCGATATAACTATACTTTACTCACTCTGTGAATAGTCGTGAGTCGGAGAGGACGATCCTAACCTCACGAAGATCGCGGGCATTTTAGGTAATATGTGTTACCATGAAGGTCTGTCGTTTGAAAATTCCTGATGACGATCCTGATACGACAGGGATACGAACGAGATTGTAGTTGGACGTCCGAAGTATCTCTCCGTTTACTTCCGAAGAACCGGATCTTCAGGGGTTGAAAGGCCGTTCGTTTCGATACGGGTGGATTGTATTCTCTCTCTTTCTCAACAACCTCTCTGAACTAACGTTATCGAAACGGTGAGACGGGCTAATGTCTGTCGAGCTACTGATAGTTCTCATCAAGGATGGGAACAGATGGTCGGACTTGAAAAATGTTCCCAGAGATAGGTAATTATCGCTCTGCGGTCTACCGGTGAGATGAGGGTTAGTATGAGAACTGCGTGTAATACAAGCGATCGGGTAAATTGGCTCGGTGCGGCTACGGCGTCGTTGTTACCGTGCATCTGCAACGGTTACGTAGCTGCATGGAGGAAAGGGGCTTGTCCGGAATAGCCGTAGGATAGCCGCCGGCATTTCTCTAGCCGAATGGAGAGGCCACCGGCAGAGAATCGTATACGCATTTCGGGCTCGTCAAACGTCGGAATATAATGAAGGACGGCGCCCCGATATAGGGCCAACTCGCGCACGTGCTTCTGTAATACACCATGAGCAGTATGTTGTATATTCTGGTATACCTACATACCGCTAGGCCTCAATCCTATATGTGTGTGTATTACATACGTGCAGCATTACGAAAATCTGTACAGACGGGCATGGAACTCATACGCGTAGGTGTGTGTATGACTATGTGGTCCCAGCTTGAACGCAGGAGTCGAAAACCAGAGACAGGTGAGGAGGGATGTATAGCTACGAACCACCAGCAACAGAGTGAGGTGGAGATCTTACCGCAATGACGTGTGGTCGAATCTCTCGTATTCCGACGAAATGACGGATCCTGCGAGTGACATTCGATATCACGTTGGTGGCAAGCAAAGCCGTCTATCCCGCCCCGTACTAGGTATGAGTGCATGCAGCTATCCGTATGACGCGACGCTTGCAAACCGATGCACCATTGATCGGAATTAATCATCCGACGTTACTATCGTCGTTATTAATCGATGGTGGGCGATAATCTACTATTGCGAGACTGAGGCTTTGCTTTAATATTTTGATTTTTATTGAGGATTAATATACTTCCAGGTGACGGATTGAACGATCGAACGTTGACTAATGATGAATCAATACATTGTCAAAATGCAATATAATTTCAAGATGGTTGAGTATGCGTGTACCGTGAGAAATGGAAAAGAACAAGCTACTTGAAAATCAACGTATACCACTCCCCGTGATACCAAGCTCAGGAATAGCCAGAAGACTTGAGATCACGTGTCGCTCCATGATTGGACAATTGAATCATTAATTGATTTGATTGATTGTATCTCGGCACGTTGACGGTTGCACATGTTGAATAGGCCAGGCGAACTATCGTTGTTCATCCTGCCGGTGTTGGTGGTGGTAGTCATTCCCTCTCTCTCTCTCTCTTTCTCTCTGTCGCTCTCTGACTCTCTCGGTTCTCCCCAACCCTCTTGTTCCATGTCCGTAGGATTGGTACCTAACCACGCATCTGCACATGGTTCCTGCACGTGCATGGACACAACCAGTGCATCGAGGCCATCAGATCCATGAGCGCTGCGCACCATGCACAAATGTATATATCGCTATACATCGGTGCATGCATGTTTGTAGATTCGTACCCAAGCCACGAATGCATTCACGTGAGAGAGAGAGAGAGAGAGACACACACACACACACACACAGGGAGAGAGAAGAGGGTTAGCTGTATGCGGCATACACGACGAGAGCAATGGTCTCGCTTATATGCGTGTTCTCTACAATTCTGTGCGAGGTAGGCGAGGATGAGAGGAAGAGGTGGAAGGGTTGAAGGGATGCCAGCGAATTGAGGGAGAGGAAGGGTCGAACGAGCAGAAACAGGAGCGAGTGAGACAGAAGATCTTCTCTTGCTCCCTTTCTCTCTCTCTCTCTCTCTCTCTCTCCTCCGGGTGGGCACACGTGTGTGCGCCCGCCGACTGTCATTTGTCATAGCGGCTAATTTGCCACGTTCTGAGATACGGTGACGCCTCTGACGCGGTCATTATTAAGATGCGAATTAGTAACAATTTGCGCCGGATTTAGTCTGCTCTTGATCTGTTTATGGGCCAGGCCGGATTAGGCTTCCCAACAGTGTACGCTGTACGAAGGCCTCTGCGTTACACGTACGTTAACACATATACCCCGATAACTATTCCTTCTCCCGCCTTCGTGCAGTCTAGTGGCGAGATATCCTCCTCTGCCACTAGCACATACGCATTTCGTGTATGTTGTACGATGGGGCTGTACGAGCGTTAATCAATATTACCGCGAGACGGAGGAAACGCCGTGCCCGTTGCGTATACGTCTGTCGTATCGAACAATTGCACGGACCTCGGTCGTCTGATACGCCTGATACCTCGGATCATCTGTCCGATTCCTCACTCCTGACTCCATTTCCGTTGTACTGTCGACCCGAGTCTCCCCTAATGTCCCTCCGACGTGCGGATAATCGTCTGATGTATCGTCAAACATTCCGTACGACATATGCGACACACGCAAGCGGATAAGCTAAGACGACTAACGAAAATTCTAAATTGCTCAAACCCAGACGTTTCTTAGCTTCGCATCTGATGGTAAAGGATAAATTCAAAAATTCACGATGGTACGTATCAAGTATGCTCGGTATCGTGGCTGTTAATAAGAGAACGGATGACGACGTTCTAACGTAGATTTGTTTCCAAAACTTCGCACCGTGGTCAACAAGTTTCGGGGTAAGGGTTGAAAACTTGGTGGATGAGAGAAGGGTGGTGTTGATACGTAGCACGTAACACGGTGGACTTGGTCCGACGCCCATGAGGGGTAGTGCGGAGAGGTGCAAGGTAGACCTTTCACCTCTTTCTCCGTCCTTCGTCCGGTTTTCCTATCATTCTCCGAGTGCCGAGCCATTCTTCACAGTCGCTGCTCTCTCGCACGCCCCTCTCGGACCCTCATGCAAAGATCACTCGCACACCGGTAGTATTTATTCGGTAACACCGACGAGACACCAACGTCCGAGAAAGAGGAAGAGAGAGAGAGAGAGCTATGGAGAAAGCACAGAACGTGGAAAGCTCGACGACGCGAAGGGCCGCAAGCGCTGTACTCTCGTTTGGACGAGGACAGAAGAAAGGCAGCTCCGGAGAGAAGCGAGTTGGAACGCTGGGAGGGTCGTAGGTCGGTGAACGATGTTAGCTGCGTGGAGAGAGAAGTATGCGCAGCAATACAAGCCTCGCAAGAGGTACCGGGGCCCTCTCGTGTTCTCGTTTCTCCGATCGTCTATCTGCCTTGCACCGCTTGCTACGCGCGATATATGGCTGGGAAGGAAAGGGCAAATACAAGCACTTCGCGATGAAGAGGGAGAGCTTGCCTCTTCCCGGAAATGTGTGTGTGTGTGACTGCACTGATGTGTTCGAGTTCGTGTTTCTATCGTTGCTTTCTACTCTCTCACTCCTCTCTCTCTCTCTCTCTCTCTCTCTCTCTCTCTCTCTCTCTCTCTCTCTCTCTCTCTCTCTCTCTCTCTCTCTCTCTCTGTCTTTCTCTCTCGGTGTGCCCTACGGCGGTTCTCGCATCACACACAATACGCTACGAGGCGCCGGCATCAAAACCCCTTTGGTCATGTACGAGAGAGCAGCACACGTCCATAGAGTGGACGCTCCGCTCTCTCATTGTTTAACGTTGAATGGGGGTCTTGCAAGATTTATTTCGTATATTTCACTTGCCGTTTCAATGGGACGATAGCGCAAACGTTCGCTGACGAGAGAAGAGACTGGAGAAACGATGAGAGAGCGAGAGGGTGAGAGTTCAACTTGAACGGGGTAGATGGAGAAAGAGTAACGACGGGGTATTCCGCGGCATCCTTGGACCTCGTCTCGACGCGCGAGAAGGAGAACGCGAGAGAGCAACGCCAGAATGCGTCGGGCGCGCCTTTCCCTACCTTTTCATCCCTACTGGACAACCTCATCGGCTACTTTAACGAGCTTCCCATTCCCTGCATACACCAAACCCCGTCCCTCGTACCCGAGGCTCATCGTCTCTGCCCGCCGGAGACTTTGGTTATACAGACGGAGCTTTCGCCATCAACCTCTCGCCTCTCGTTCAAAGCAGCCTCTCCTCCCTCCTTCAACCTTCGCTACGCGCTTGATGGCAAAAGCGCACACAACGCCCCGCTCGATCGACGAACACGCGAAGTAGTAGCTATAGCTATCCGCGCGTACGTGATATACGCCTGTAACGCTATATAGGTTGTAACCTAGAAGAGCTCACCCCATCGTAAAAAAATATTTCCACTCTTTCGTCCATGAATTCATGGCCATCCCCTACGGAGCGTCATAATTTTTTGTTCTCTTTTTTCGCGGTACGGGTATATATCTTTGTCTCCTCATCTTTGTAACTAGCATTCCCTGCAATTGGCTTCGCCCGGTGTCGGTATCATACATCTCGACGGAGATTTTTCTCTCGCTCATCTTTTCCGTCGTACCCGGCGCGACGAGGGGACAAAAGGGAAGCGTGGATGTAAATTTTATTATTAGTCGGACAATACACAAATGCAAAAAAAAGAGATCGACCTTCTCTCGTTTGCCTACGAGAAACTGGCGAGGTAGAGAGGGTGGGGGATGGCTGCTTAAATATTTATGGCATGCTCGAGGAGATCGGGGGAAAGAGCGCGGGATAGAAACAAAATAAAACGGGTCGGAAAATTAATGGGAATTTACGCTATATATATATAAGGTGAAATATATATATATATATATATATATATAGTTGGTGGACGAGTGTATCGTCGTCGCGGGGTGACCAAGAGGGTGCTAACGGGTGTATTCGTCCCGCAACGAAAAGGCTCTTCCGCGATATTAGCCACGCGGTACACACATACGCAACTGCCCATGCGTGTTCGCTTCTCCATACGCGTTTTTCCGTACGAGCTTTGGACCGCTGGTTCGTAGAGAGCGGAGGATGCTTGATGACCGAGGCGCGAAATTCTCTTTCCATCGCTGACTCGCTCACTACTCGTTTTCCCTCGTGCCCGTTCTTTTTTTTAATTCGCTTTCCATCCTTCGTCACGGACTACCCCGATTTTCGTGGCTCTTTCCAGTATCTCTAGACACCCCCTGTGTCCGCTCCAATCCCCTGACACATTCGATTCGTTAATCGAGGACCCTCGTGAGTTTTTTCGAGCATTCGCTCGAAGTCGCTAACACACTGTGTCGACGCATCGTTGTGCGAGATATGGCATGGAGAAGCCGTTGTCGCGGGCAAAAGGGTTGAAAAAGAGGGGCTCCCTCAGACGACGACGGCGATGACGGCAGTGGATTTTGACCGAGATCGACGATGCCAGAGGGAACCGCGGCATCGGAAGTCGAGCGTAAAATATTCGAACCCTCTCCCTCCTCGCGGCTCCGCGTCGTGGCTATAGTCGAGATCAAACCCTCAAGGAACCTCCAATTTCAAGGGTTCCAACCCTTTGAAGTTATTTGTTTTAAATTTTGACATTGGAAGAATATTTGACGTTCGTCACACTCAAGGGTTTGAAAAATGGAAATTGGCGTTGCAAGGTTCTTTTTTTTTCTTCGAAATTTATAAAGTTTCCAGTTAATCGAGGAATTTTTCATAAATACGATTCTGCCTAAGTATCGATGATAAAAATGAATGCGAAATTATATTTTTAAATATATCGTCGCATATTGAAAAATTCAAAAATAAATTTTTTAAATCAGAAAGTTCTTCGACTAATAGAAAATGGAAGATCGGTAGCGATCAATAATCTCCTTTGATTTATGCCAAGCACGAGTTAGAGTGTCACAGTCGATCGCTTCAAAGTACCAGTGAATTAAAACCCGGAGGAGCGAAAGACAAGCGGGAATAATTGACGACCGGGGGATTAAAAAAAAAGAAGCTCGACGAAGCTACGCGATGAGTTTCGAACAGAGGCACCCTTCCAATCACCCACTGACGAATGCATCCCACTAAAATATTATTTCCCAGTGCCTGATGTCACTCCCGACCCTCTTCATTCTCCACTCGTGTGGAATAACAAACAAAACAAAACAAAAAACAAGGAAATAAAAACGAAGATGAAAAAGCGGGAAGGAGAAAGGAAAACCTTATCCAACGACTGTGGTTCACAAATTAAAAATAATTATTTTTTAAACTGGATTCTTAATCAAGATTTCCGAGGGCGGTGTGGGAGGGTGCTTGGCTGCTCGCGCACCCGATAAAATGGTAGGCCATTATCCAGCCCGGCGCAGATCGTTGTCAATGAAATATCGGCATTTCTTTTCGTATACACAAGAGTGTGTGACTGCCGCTTATAATTCCCTCCCTGCCTGTGAATTTCCCCTTCTTTTTCTTACAGCGAGCAGCAGTTGTAACTACTTGGATACTTTTTTTTCTCTCTTCGTGTCTTTCAACCCTTTTTTTGCGCGCAAAGTTCTTTTCATTCTAGCGATACCCTGGCGTCTCGAGAACACCCCCGCGCCCTTGTTCTCATCCCCGCTGGGGATAAACCCTTTTATATGGACCTTGTTAATCGCACTGGATTCGAACCTCTTTTCTACTCGCGCAGCGTTGAAAAGTCTTCTTAATGGAGGCGATTTTCGCTCGCTTGCTCGCTCATGCTTTCTGTCTCTTTTCCTCGTCTTCTTTTCTCCGCAGTGGATGAGCTTTCACTTTCATTTCCTATCGCTTTCCAAAAGTCTTCTCAATGTATCAGGAATCGCGAGGGGGTCGCGAAAGACATTCAAGAGCGGGTGTACACGTTTGCCCGAAGGAAAAAAAAAGAAAGACAAAATATACAAAAGGGGGTTGAAACGACAGGGCAACTTTCGTAATTCTCTGTTAACCAGGAAGGGATGATAATATTCTTTCCAATCTCTTTCACGTACTAAAAATCAGACTTGTACCGAGATAAAAAAAACGATTGAAAATATTTGTAAGACCGAATAATTCGAATCGTATGGTAAAAGTTCTAACTTCCTTCAAATAATTACCGATAATTATTTTTCGATAAATTATTTTGAACGATTTTTCATTCGAGTACAGCACAGTGAGGCAATTTGAAAAAAAATACCCTTCGTACTTCGCTTCTCGTCCTTTTGTTTTCGCAACGTTATATCGAGCGATTATCAAAGGGTCTGAAAGTAAGAAAAATGGACGATGGAAATGAAAAGTAGAAAAGTACTCGTACCCCGTTTGTTAGATTTCTGTGGGCGTAACAGCCAAAAGACGACGAGACAAGATTAATAATTCAAGGTCATCACGCTTTGTGTAATTCCCGATAGCTTTTACCCACCCTTAAATCCGCGGGGTTCACAGGCTGTCGTTTTTTTTCTCTCCTTCATTCTCACCCCCGATCTTTTTTTCTCACCCCTATCCTGCAAACTCTACGTATATACAGTTTCCGTGGCATTAGGCTTCTTATTTATGGACTTTCATTAAGATAAAGAAACGGCTTGGACTTGAGGCTCTAAGGGTGCAAGAGGGTGGTGGGGTGTGAAGGGGTTATACCATCGTCAAACACCGTGGAATTATTTTCGCGCGCCCGCGGTAGTATCAGTACTCGTACCCCTCGTACTTTTTCTCAACCCCTTTATCATAGAGAGGGTTGGATGTACCAACGGTCCTGCGAGCTCCGTGCGCGAAGGGTGATCTCTCGCGTTACGAGAATAAAACCGTCGAATAAATTTTGATACCGATCTTCTTTCCTCCCCACTCCTCTTTCCTCGGTCTCGTTTTCTCTTGCTTCGAAGATCGACGTTATTCCACCCTGCCCACGCCACAAAACGGCGTCAACCCTTTTGTTTATTCTTGCAAACGGGAAAGAGAGGGGTTGGTTGGAACCCAACGAGTTCGTGAAACCGATGACTCTCGAGATATAATCGATCCTGAATGGATACGAGATATGATATTTCGTCCTCTCTCGTCATCATCGTTACGACTCATCGCGATCAAATTAGCAGTTATACGTGAGCTATCGAGATCGACGATGTTACGATCATCAAAGACATTAAACTTGCGCGGGGATACGATAAGCCCGTACAAACGAGAAATTCTGTCGAACCGCTATCGCAAACGATTAATATAAATAAATTATCGTTAAGTCGAAATGTAATATCGAACTTGCCAAAAAACAATTGCGTTTCTATTACACATATACTCGTTTATTGAAAAATAAACGTAAAGACTATTCAGCCAACCTAATAAAATATAGAATCAATTCTTTGTACAAATATAAACGAAGTTATACTACTTATTCCAACTTTCACGACCCAAAGATTATTTGAACAAATTTGAGGCCAACTCTTTGCTAATACTCGAACCAGAAACGCGTTGGTGACGATTCTGCTCAGTAAGGGGCAGAGGAAACTTTCACCGAGCGGACAATCCTTTTATGTGACGTCGCTATATCGCGAAGAGTGTATTTCATACTCAGTGCTATACCGAGAAAGTGAGGGTGGCTTCGAAAGGGTGTACGTACGATAGCAAACTGGGGTGTATAATAGCGTATATATAGGTGGATGAGAAATAGAAATTGAATGCGGACACATGGAGCAAGTGCAAAGGGGGTAGCCTCGGAGACGTCCGGGGGTGGTGTGTCGCGATGGTCCTGTTGCCTCGCAGAGAGGAGAGAGAGAGAGAGAGAGTGAGACGGAGAAAGGTGACGTAGGGGTTGGCCGGCCTGGCCCGTCAACCGTATCTTCGAGCGAACACCGGTCAGCACTACTCCCGGGGCACGGGAGAGAGAGTGGCCAGCCAGCATCACAGACGCTTTTCTCTCCCCTTCCGTATAACTACAGAATGGAGAAATAGGCGAAGTGGGGTGCCGGATTCTATGCCCGTTTCTCTACCTCTTTCCTCTTCTCTCGCTCTCTATCTCTCTTTGCTTCTGTTACCGAGTCGTACGGGAATACGCGAGACCATTGTCCCGTGAACTTTCGAACAACTTTACGGGAAAGGGTTTCGTTACTCACTGGCATACTCGAACGTACGTGTATATATATTGCAACGCCGGACACGACCCTCTTGCTGCCCTCATATATATATATACGAGTATAGTATATGCATGTACGTGACCATGCCCTATTGTCCGGTCTATAACAGAAGCGGGAGGAGGTTCAAAAATCTCTTGCTCCAGATCGCCGGGTCTCGTTGCAGAGACTGTCGTTTCCTTCTCTGGCCTCAAGACCGATAAGTGAGAGATGCCAAGTTTGCCTCGTAGGATACGTGAAAGGAAAAAAAGACTCGGAAATTCGAAGGGAACCAATTCACTCAAGATCCATACGATCGAACGTATTGTGCGTACTTTGAATAAAAATATTTGTAGGAAAAAAATGGCGAATGACAATGATAAATCGAAAGTTCGATGAATTTTGCAGCGGTAATAACGATTATTTTCTTGGCTTTTTAACTGCGAGGAAAGAGTTGTTAAGACGAATGAACTAACGGATGAATAAAGCGTTACAGATTTTTGTGCTTTCTTCAGGATATCACGACGTAGAGTACGAATTTCAAACGAAGTTCTGGAACGGATCCGTGCAACGCGAGAGGTGGGAGAGTTATAACGAGCAGCAAAAGTTTTGTCATCCGTTCTCCCGAGCGAGCACTTAGTTCCAGCCGGAGCCACGAGAGGGCAGCACCTATCGGCTCAGTTCTCTCTGCTTGTGACGAGTAAACTTCAAGTACAGGATCGATAACAACAAAAAATTAGAAACGTAAATGTAATATTTATGATCCTTTGGAAATTTCCATGTGGATGGATTTTTGAAGCCTTAAGAAATCTTCAAAATAAATGAAAAAACGACGTATTATGATTCCGATGATGAAAAAAAATTCTTGCTATCAACTTCCCCAAAGCCTCGGAATTAAATTACAAATCTTGACTATCTCTACTTGACAAGACTCGAAATTTACGGTTTTGTCCAAAATAACTAATAGGACATTGTAGAATCGGAAATTTCCGAATAACACGAATATCGCGTTTATAATTTACGTTTGCTGCAATTCATTCGTCAAAATGGGAAAAAACGTGGAAATTCACTTTTTTTTTTTACTTTGGACTGTCAAAATGCCAATTTTCGAATTGAACTATAACATTCGTGTTGTATGAAACATTTCCAATCCCCCAATCTCTCATTCATTTCAGTATTTCGAGTAACATTCAAATATTTCAATCTTACAATTAATTCTTTTTTATGATTCGATTTACATGAAAGAATATTTGAAGATTTTGTTATGGATTTTTGTAAATATTTTTATTAACGTGACCTATCTGTCGGAAATGAATAAATCCGATGAAATGAGCGAAAAACATTGAGCATTCGGAGAACAGAGATACGATAGAGATCGAGTGTCACGAAACTTCTGTAAGTCATTTCGGTATAATCGATGTGCGAGGGTACCAGGATATGGCAGGGTCGGGCCACTAGCTCTCGATGTGAGTTTAAGGTCTTGGCCGGTAGTGAAAGGGATAGAGTTATACACGATAGACCAAGTACTGGCTCCCACACAGAGGCGAAGGAAGGAGAAGGTGGCGAGCGCTAGGACGCCGGTGGACGACAGTTTAGGGGTGTAAGACGGTCTGACCCCGGGTCACGACCTCCCATTTATACTCTATTACCACTACATTAGTCTCCACTACCCGTGTGCTCGCGAGGGATTTATGATGCCAAGTCGCGAGAGCCACAGTCGTTAAACCGAAACTAGCGCAATAATGTAGGATTGACGATACGGAGACAAGTACTTTGCCGATCGATTCGGTATGTCTGCTCGTTTTAGTAACACAGTAACGAAGACAAATTCATCAATTCTAGATATACGATTATTTTAATATTTAAAAAAACAGGAATTTAATTTCCAAACAAACTGAACCTAATTTACAACCGAATTTAAATTGTGTATACGATATTTTGAAATATTTACTCGTCAAGTCTTCAGAAACGTCAATAATCAGTTTCTCTACGGGTAAAATGGTTTCACGTTTTTGTCCGGTATACTTATTCTTTCTCGGTTCACTGAGTTACTCGTAATTTTTAATTATCGTTATCGTTCCTCGGTCCAACGGTGACATGAGATATTTCTTCGCGGACCGTTCAGTCTTTCCCTCTCTCTCTCTCTCCCTCTCTCTCTCTCTCTTTCGAGCTCTAGCACGCGGCGCGGAATTTCTCACTCCGGAATCACAAACCGATGTAAATTACAACGAGGAACCACAGCGAAACTCTCCCCGGCCTTTATCTTCTTTATCTCCGAGTATTTTAGCGGTTATTTTTTCCGGTCTCTCATTCCACAACGACGACAACGACGACGACGACGACGATGTAGACGCCGGTTTTTACTCTCTCGCTCGTTTTTTTTCCCTTTCCGCTAAATTTTCGCTCTTGCCCGGCTTTTACCCCGGCCGGGCCTTCGGGCAACGCAGAAACGAAATTAGCTACTTTAAACGAGAAAATTTTTAATTATTCCTTATCGAAAAGTAATCTCCCCACCGCGACTACGCTGCTGTTTCAGCCCACACCCGAAGGATGCTCCTCGCCCCTTTCCCCCCCAACTCACTCGCTCTCTCTCTCTCTCTCTTCTCACTCGCGGTCCAGACTCTTGCTCTCGGTGTCGAGGTCATCGCGAGAGCGCAATATATCTCACGGATATTTTACCCCCAAGCAAAAAGTAACACTCTCAGGAAATTTTTATGCATTCTGTAGATAGATTCTCGTAGACTCGTCTATTTACGCCAACTGAGAAGCTAGAATTATGAAAAATAAAATTTAACGCGTTCGTCGATCGTATACTAAAATGAGCGTAAACTTTCTAAATAATCGATAAATTCCTGAACCCATTATACGAATTCAAATTTAAATAGCAAATCAGCATTTCTGAACTCGTGAAAATTAACGTACGAGGGAAAAAAAAATCAACAGATTTATGCACCGTACGAAATCTCATTATATGCAAATTAATTTTTGCTTTATTCTTCTTGTTAGCGCATGAAAAGGTTCTTTCTTAATTTTATGAAATTTCTCTTCGTTTACGTCCTAAAATTTACGAACGAAAGCGCGGTAGGGAAAATAAGTTTTACCTGTCAATTCGTAGAGTGAAAAAAAGAGGGTAAGGCAACGAGAGCCAATGAAGCTTCAACAAATAAAGAATTCATCAATTAATTTCGTTTAAACATCGTTTAATCATTCACGAGGGCTTCGAAGATTTCTTTCTTGATTGGCCGAGGGTGATAAATTCTCGAGAGGCCGTCGTAATGCCGGAGTACTTCGAATATATACATATATATATACATATTTCTATATATATAGTACTACAATTTCATGATAAAAGAGTGAATATAACTCGGGAGTAGAACGATGTGCTTGGTCGTCTCATCCGGAACCTTAAAATATTCTCCTACAGCCGGAATATTAAAACTTTCGGTGGTTTACGGTTGAAAAACGCCGATAGGATAAATAATTCAACTTATTCGGTGGTTTTCTCGTTCCTGCCTAGTTGCTCGCACATTCTTTCTCCTTCCTCCTTATTTTCACTTCTTCGCCGCTGGCTTATTAGTTCGGTAGAACGATAAAAAAAGAAGAAAGAGCGAGAGAACTTACCTGCGTTCGACATCGTCCTCATCCCGGTGGTCCACCGTTGAATGGCGCATCGAAGAAAGGTCTCTCCTGAGATTTTCATGAAATTGCCGCAATCAAGGGTGGATAAACACAGTTATCGTTGTACCAAAAGGTATGAAATTGTCAATTTCGTCGGCGAACCGATTTATCGAACGACGTTAACAATTCGCAACAAAAAATCTGAACATTGTATTACAAAAATACTGTAAATTATTAAATCATAACGCACAGTACAAAATTGAAAAGCTAATTTTTATCAGGAGACAATCATTACTGATCAGTCGAAAAATATCTTGATATTAATTATATAATAATTATTCGAACAATTGATAATTGTAAATAATAATACGACAATTTTCATTTCCTTTACCATAACTTTTTTCCATTTTACTTCAGGCGATGCGAAATTCAATAAACGAGTTAAAATTTGGGTTTTTCTATATCGACGATATTCAGCGTATATCGTGAGACTTAAGATAGCTTGAAAAAATGCCAAAAGCGTTCGGCGCCATGGAGAAAGTAGAGGGAGGTGGGGTGAGAGAGCGAGAGAGATACGATAAAGAGCCTGTAGGGTAGAGAACGAGACGCGTAACCGGAGAAGCGATCCATAGCCATTTAGAAGTTTTAATAACATTACGATATATACGAAGGAGGAATATCCGGCGCTGTTCTCGGTTGCCGAGGGGAGGAACAACGTAAAGAAAATCGACAGTATAACGTTGGTTAAGAGCACGGCGGGCACATCCTCCCGTGCTTTTCACGCTCGTTCTCTCTCTCTCTCTCTCTCTCTCTCCTTCATCGACTTTTTTCCCCCTTTCTTTTGCCGCCTGCTCTCATCTCTCCTCGTCGACGTCGTCGTCGATTCGATGGGAGAAGAAGCTCCTGGGAACCAGACGCGAGTGTACGAGGGCTCGCACACGCAGGCCGCACGAATAAAGAAAACGAAGAAAAAGCGGAAAGTAAAAGAAAAAGAAGTAGAAGAAGAAGAAGAAGAAGAAGAAGAAAGTTTATAAAATATTTAAAAGTACGGAAACGTCTCCTATCGCCCGGGGCGATAAATTTCCACTTACATTTTATTTTCGTTTCGTTTCGTTCGTTCGAGGTGGCTCGAGTTGCTTCCATGACCGAGAAGGGGGGTTTTAAGAACAAGAGGAGGGAGAGAGAGAGAGAGAGAGTAACCAAGAAAAAGAAAAAGAGCGCCGGGGTAAAAAGAAATAGAAGAACGAAGGAATCCATCCTTAAGGGGACACGAGAAAACGACGTGGCGGAATACGAAGAAGAAAAGAAGAACGAGATGAAATATAAAAGAAAAGAAAAACTGAAGAAAAGAAAACGATACGACGAAGAACGAAGACGTCGTATAAGCTCGTTCGTACGAGTTTCCGAGAGCCAGGGGTGGTGAGATTCCCACCCTCTACCCCATCTTCGCTGTGTATGTGCAGCGTCACGCAAAAGTTACGTATTTCCTTCACCGTCAACAGCAACGCGTATATTTCTATATGGGAGACATGTTCGAGGGGTATACGGGTCGCGAAGGCGTGTATTCCTAACGTCGTCGTCGTCGTCACCACCAATGCTGTTTCCTCACTCTCCTCGTACGCGACGAGCTTTTCCATTTTTTTGTTTTTCCTTTCAGCGCTTTCCGCAGGCCATCGTTGTCTCTACCGCGATGAAAGAGAAGTAGAGAAACTTGGCTGTCGATCCTTCTCGACTCGAGAATTGTACACGCGGGCTTGTAACTCAGAAATACCAAACTGTGCAATGAATTCGTGATATTTCCCGACCAGAATTTACAGTCTTCTGAGCTTTTTCACCGAAAGCTACTTTTTATTATTGATATTCATCATGAAATAGACGTCTCGAAAAGCTCAAAACTTTCCACGTGAAGTTACGGTTGAAACAAAACGACAGTGATTTATATTCGTAATTAAAGCTGATTCGCCAAATTAAATTACTCGATCCCAAATTTATTCATAAATATAAAGTTTGTCAATTATTTATAAATAACGAAAACACAGATTTCACTCGAACTTCATTTCTACTCTTGGAATAATTCGAAATACAGCGTTATCTTGCACGATAACCTCGCGAAACTTCGTTTTCCAATCACTATATCGATAATTGTCTACCGGAGACAAGTGCGTCTCGCAAGACAGTAAAATCCTGTTAGACTTCGCCATCTCGCGGTAGTAAGTTCGATTGCCAAAGACATTGGATAAATCACAAGCGTGTGGCGAGAGCCAATTCCACGAAGGTAATGCGATTCCCGCAGCTTCTTAATGGAACGCATCGATTCCCATCGTGTGGCAAATAAGGAGAGTAGTGGAAAAAAAGAGGAAGGTAGCGGACGTATAAGCTGCTTGGTATAAGAACGATACACGGGAACGTACGCTCGCGCGGTCGTACATAGACGAATGAGACTGCAGTGTGTAGCGAGGCTGGTAAGAGGGAGAATGAACGACCACGTGAGCAAGGGGTAGAAGAGAGTATGTGTGTAGGTATATTTTCCGGTCGACGATGCGAGACCTATTTAACGGGCGCGAGTCCGGTAATGGGATTCGAACTCGGGACCCTTGGGGGCCATCTGCGATGTGCTCTTTTTCCTTCTTATTCTCTACGCTATACCTTCCTTCTCTTTCTACATCTCCTTCTCGTATTTTTCTTCGTCTTCTTCTTCTTTTTCCTCCTCTTCTTCAGCCCTGCCACACAGCACAGCACCACTTATGCTCCGACGCGAATCTTACGACTCTTCTTTAACACCTCACCCCTCATTCCACCTCTTCGTAGCACGTCCTGAAAGATGCTCATCGGCTAAGGATGTACTCCGGAAACACCGTGGGGCATCGAGACCAGCAAAGAACTTTATCGCACACCGAAGTTTCTACTACACGTAGTGTTCCATTGAAAATCTGGTATCAGCTATTTATGTGTAATAAATGGCTACGATGAAGTTACTACGAAGATTTCAGAATTTTGAAGGCGACTAGAGGGAAGTTTTGCAAGGATTCGTAACGATTTGTCGAAAAAAGTTTGCGGCCTAACAAAAAGTCAGTTGATTCGTTGAAAATGTATTTTTTCACGAATTTTCAACCCTTGACATCGCCTTTTGTTTTGAAAGTCGAACGATTGGAGGTCACAAAAGGTTTACCCTTTGCTTCGATAATGAAGACGTGGCTGGTGGTATTTGATCCGTAGGAAATTATGGTTGGACAGAACGAGGAAAAAACGATTGTGGCGTCCGCTGCGAGTCAAAGTCTCGGGCGTATTTGTGGCTCGAAGGGGTTCATTTGGAGGGTTCATCAAGCTTTTGCTACACACGAAGATTAAGGATGGGTATAGCGGTGGTTTTTGAGAGGACACTTAATGCCCCACCCCTTCGCCCCTCTGGAGTGGTGCGGTCACGTGTAAAGACACACAAAGCATTTTAGCTCGGTGTCCCGTGTGTTCGACGTTCGAGCATATTTAACATATATATATACGTACGTCGAACGGAATGACCGGACGATCCTGAGGTTCGAGGGATGGTTTTCGTCCTTCTCGGTTGGCTTGTGGTTCGTTTAGCGGGGACGGACGATTTTCTCGAGGCAATATATCCGAAAAGCTCGAAAGCACGTGATCTCCAGCCACGACGTACCGGTATAGTTTTAAGCCCGATGTTCGACCTTGACAAAACACAAAGTCCCAACGGACCAGCCCCGAGTACCGGAAATATAAAAAAAAAGCATTTCTTCTTCGCTTAAACATTGAAATTTTTGCTTTTACACGCGAAGTTACAAAATTTATCTCCGATACGTGGCCCACACCATAATTCAGCGGTTGGTAAAGATTCAACGAGCAAATTAGGTAATAATTGCAAACACCGAAAGTTCACCCTGAACCAACTCTCGACCTACCCTCTCCCTCCAACGCCCCTGCACCCCTTGACCGGACATTATACCTTAACGC
This sequence comes from Netelia fuscicornis, assembly GCA_946811545.1. Lineage (NCBI taxonomy): Eukaryota > Metazoa > Arthropoda > Insecta > Hymenoptera > Ichneumonidae > Netelia > Netelia fuscicornis. Next base: position 13,766,225 of record OX328011.1, on the reverse strand, counting down.
GAATACGATTGTATATGCCGCGAGCCATATAGGCACCTAGACAAGCTTGCGGCAGGCAGCGGGCTACGCGGAGAGAGAGAGAGGAGGGAGAGTGAGAGAGTTCGATAATGGGAATGCAAGAGGTGGTACCACTGCTGCTGCTGTTAAGCGCGCACTCTCGCAAAAGCTCGACCCATCTCTCTCTCTCGCTCTCTCCCACACACACATACACGTTCTCTCCGTTCTGCCTCCGTTGGCCTGTGCTCCATTATCGAAATAGCAATTAGAATAAATCAAAAGTCCGCCTTCTGCAATTGGCGCACCGATTCCCTCGTAGAGAGACTTATCGTCCGATTTACGTTCGTTACCAGCATCATGCTCGTTCTTCTCTGGGTCCCGTCCCAGTATGCGGTTCTCCTTTTTTTTCCTCCCCAAGCAAACCCACCGTGTCTCTCTCCTCTTTCTCATCCAGAACAGTCAGCAATATCCCCCCATCCACTCCTCCATCTCCCACGACCCTCCTCCTCACCCCTCGTCCTCATACTCACCAACAACCCCACCAAGTTCCAAAAGCGACCTCCCACACCACTCGTGCCATTACGTGTGACGCGCGCATTAATAACGAGAGCGAAGCTTCCTCGCGATTATAAAATGCGAGAAAAAGCTCCGCCGAACGAACACTCGGGTGGGCCCACCGCTTCGTCGTTCTCATCCGGTAAGATAGTACTTGACCTTTTTTTTCATCGCGTGACAGTGGATCGGAGGGGTTGGTGAGCGGAGCTCGCAGGGCGCGCGTTTGGCGGTTCACGAGGATTCGCGGGGAAGAGCGGTGAGCTCTCTACGTTTCTCGCTCTCTTGGGGCGCGCTAACGGGGCGAACGACGATTGTGGGAGATGGTAGAAAACTCTCGTGACGATGTCGGAGCCTTCGTGGCCCTTTCCGATAAATATACGTACCGGAGCGAGGCCATTCTTCATGGATATACCGAAAAGTAACGTGGCTCACCAAAAAAAAGCATCCGCGATTTGAAAAATCTGGTATTTTTTTAAAGTCCGCCTAAAACCTCGACAAAATTTAATTGATAGTTAAATTGTTTCTTTGGAGGAAGAACGTGTCCAAGGTATTAATAAACTTGGCTTGTTCGCATTAATTCGGGTTGAAAATTATCCGAGAAGGATCGTTTTCCTACGGTACACATTGGCAATATCGAAGGTAAATTCTTGGGAGAGATTATGGTGTCCTGGTGACCAAGGTCACTGCTCGAGCGGACCACGAAAGGGATTATATGCTGGCAATCCTATTTTGCCGGGGCTCGATAGGTTTATACGCGCGATACGACAGGGACGAGATGTGACAGAGTTTTGGCGAGGGAGGAGGGCAGAACAGAGAGAAAGGGAGCGATGCCCACCGCGGGTTAGCCAAATAGCGGTTATATAGTATTAGCAATAGTCAGCAAGAGTGAGAGAGAGAGAGAGAGAGAAAGTAAGAGTGACACAGAATGTCCGAGAAGGGTTCCGTCGAATGGCACAGCTATATTAGACGCTCTTCTCGTGTCGACGTAAAGAGAGAGACAGAGTGAGAGAGTGAGAGAAGAGTCAAGGGGTGCTCGATCTCCTCCATCCAATTACCCCGACCTTTGCGAACTCCCGACGGGGACTTCCGGCGACAATACTCTTGGCTTTCGACTCCGTCGGCTTGACCCACTACCCCTGCTCGCTGCTCGTTCAGCTGGCTGACTGCCGGCAGATCCCTGAACGTATCACCCTGGGGTGCTCAACGTTATATCGGACGACGTAACATTCGGACATTCGGCGAATAAGAAGACGAGACGACGAGTGCTACGAAGCAACGAATTGCTCCATGCACGCCCATGCTCCGATAGCTAGCCTCGCTATTTTAGGGTGCGTACAGGAAGTTACCCAAAGCTTTTACTATGCGTTGTTCGTGACGCGCAACACTAAGACCCCTATGACAGCCGTCGGTCGGTCAACGTCATTCTCGATCTTCGTTCTCGCGTGTGGTTACGTCTCGCTTCATGCATTATAAGAACGCGTCGTAATCGGCACACCGGGTGATGACGTGACTCTGTCGATCTCGCGTCGAGAGACAGCAATGATCGGACGTACGGTGAATAGGCTGTGGGACGACTGGAGTAAATTAGGTCATCTTCTTGAAGGGAACGTTGTCGTTGCTCGTTCCATCTCGAGACTGTCTAGCGATGAACGTCTTGGAATTTTGGCAGAGAGAAAGGTAGTAATGGGTTCGATGTTACTTGAGAGATTCGCGCTTCGTCGTTAGAACGAACTGGGAGAGTGGTTGAACTCGCAAAGCGTCATTCTCCGGTACCAAAATACCAAGCTCTCCTGAGAATTACCGACCGATCTCGTTTTCGCGGGTACTTTGGAGGACGTTCATTCGCCCGTCACGAGATGTAGGTACGTGTCATCTTAAGAATGCATGGCTCGAAGAACGTAAGAACGAGACTATAAGTAGGTTGACTTATTTCATCACTCGCGATGAAAAATTAGGGTCGTCGTTTGGGCGTGTCAAAGATCCGTAAGAATGCAGGAAAGGGCGAGAGACATTGGCACGGAGAACCCCTGCATTACGCGGTAGTGGCCAGCCACAAGAATTTGCTCGGTCGGCTAGAGCGATTCTAGGGGCGGTGGGGATGCTGGTTTATCAATCCACCCTCCTTTCCTGGACAAGAACGGCCGGACGCGGCGACTACCGCGGAGCAGAAGCGAGCGGCTTAGTGAACGGGGTGATGCCAGAAGAGGCACTTGATCTTAGGAGAGAGAGACGGAAGGCGAGAGTCTCGCGAAGAGAAAGCCACACCACGCTGTGGCCGGCTGGAAACTCCGGGCAACCCCCAACCCAAGCTTGGGCCAACATCGCCGCTCGTCTATGTAGGTACTCTCACCCAGCCCCTTCTCCCTTTCCTTTGCCCTAACGTCCACCCGCAGATTTCCGAGTGTAAGAGGGGCTTGAAAACCACCGCGCTCTTCCACCACCGACAGTTAATTTCCCGTAGAATACGAATATGATATCCTCTTTTCGCGATTCTCGTAATTTATCAGCCGAATATCGATAAAACACAAAAAATAACAGAATTTTTTTGTTGCTGCACTCATAAATGTCTTCGTACTAAAGCCAAGAATAAAAGTAGGTATTCCTTTTACACCGAACATTTACGATAAAAATATACATCAACAAAGCATGATGAAACAATTACACCATTATTGTAAAAACATAAAGATAACCCTAGAATAAAATAAATTTTAATAACAATTTATTTATATTCCATTCCTGGTCTCGTTATTATAAAATTGAAAATAAATTCAAAAAGAATATACGACGTTTTATTATCGGATTATCTTTTGTTCGGGGAAAAAATGTGTATTAACAGCGAGAGGGGTAGAAGAAATCGAATTGGGAATGGGGTTGATTCCAAGGTGAACAAAGTGGATATACAACAATAATGAAAACCCATCTGAGAAGGTGGAGGGAGTGCTCGCGGTTCGGTGAGATATGTATACCAACCGGCGTGAATTCACCCTTCGGAAGCAGGCGCGGACCCCGAAGAGGAGCGGGGGGCTAGAGGTTGCTTGATGCTGGTACACAGTTCTTTTTTCCGCGATTATTCGCGATGAATAACGAGAACACTCAGTCATTCCTTCCAATTTAAGTGTAACGAGCCACACCGATACGTTTCTTCTTATTCTTTTCCCTCTGCTTTCCCGTTCATACCACCCCCTCCCCCCTCCCACCTCCGTTTCATCTCCTCGCACTTCTCGTCCCGTTGCGAAAAGCAAAGCGCGCTCGGTCGTACCGTACCCATCTATATATACCCTTGTACCCTTCAGAAAATCCTCTCCTTCCCCTCAGGCACAGGGCCACCTCCCAGTAATCCTGCACAATCCAGACATTTTTCACCATTACTCGAGCACACGAACCGTTGCGGCGTCGGCGGCGGCGGCGATGGCGGGCAAATAATTAATTTCTCACGGAGCTAACGAGCGCCGTTCTTTTTCTTTTTTTTTCATACCCGCCCCATTGCTAAACCACACAAGCAACGGCGCATATCGCCCATTGCCACCGTCTCTTCCCTATCTCCCTTACTTTTCTATATAAACAGTACCGGATGACATCTGAAATATAAAAAAAAAAACTCTGCAAGAACCGTTCCGGTTTGTTGAAGCGGGAGACAACATCGTGGAACAGGGAAAAGGAACAGTGGGGATGAGATATTTGGATTAAGGAGAACAAAAAATCATTACGGAAGTCGTCCAGCGATTGTCGCATCGAGCATAAAACATTGAGAAAAAACATTGAGTGACAAAAGAAATTGGAGGGATTTTGAGCTAGTCGCGAAATTACGAGTAACCCTACTGGACAATCAATGCGGTGTCCAAGAGATACTTCGGGAATAATTCGAGTGCCATAAGTTGTGCGGCTAGACGGAAGCTGCGGGAGAGAGAACAAGAGGCGAGGGGGTTACCGGGTGATGGTGTAAGACAAGAAGAGGAGGTGGGGAGGGCGAGGGTGAGAATCGAGGGCGAGTCTCAACCGGTCACTTGGATTTGTGTGGTGTGAACGCAGGCAGGACCAGTAAATCCACCCTTTCGTGGTCTCTTAGCGAACTCGGGTCATAGATCGTCCGAACTATCGTGCAGAAATCCCTCCCCTCCTCGTCCCTCCCGCCCATTCTACCCTTTCGTTCGCCTTCCGCGCCACCGACACTACAAGAGACAGCACGCTAGACGTTCCATGGGGGAGTTGGCTGTTCTGGCTTCCCTCTCCCCAGCCCCCTCTCGCGCTCACTCTCTCCGTCTTTCGTCTAGATCTCCGTCTCTCTTCTTTCGTCTAGAGCGCCAGGACAACCCCCTTCGCAAAAGCGTCACGTAAACGGACCGACGCTCCGATCGTTCCTCTCGCCTCGACGCAACCTCCCAAAACCTTCCTCCGAAGAGGGACCAACTATGCCGATGACTTTGAAATTGCCACGCGTGCCTCTTCTCTTAAACTCCCGTACGATCTCTCGCGACCACGAAATACAAACGAGCTTTCCCTACTCTCTCTCTCTCTCATTTTCCCTGCCGTCGTAAATAACGAGTTACAAATTCGTCGCATCCGGCTAGGTGAAAGTGATCCTCACCGCATTAGCTTTTGAATTTTAATCAATGCGAAATAAAATTGTTTGAATATTCACGTGAAAAATACGAACTATTTCGATATAACGAATCTAAACAATTCAATCGATCTCATAATTTATCATTTTTTCTTCCCACGATATAAGTCACTTGTATTCCTATACGTACCCGAATATAAGCGCGTTTCATTCCTATATCATAACTGAACTCTCGAGGAATTTAATTTTATCGACGTACTCGTCATGTTATGTGTCGTTAAAGCGTATCGTCTGTGTTATTGTAAAATGAGATAGTCTCAAGTCGGACACGCTTCGATAAATGCAACACACGCTCACAAAAGCATAAAAAAAGACAAGAAGACAGTATCGGTTAGGTAAACGCCCATAACTCTTCGGAAGAGACCAATTTTAAGTATGCTAAGAAAATTCGTTCTCCGTTCCTCTTTACAAGTATTCATATATTTATATATCTATAAGTATGTTGTCAAAGACCTCGTAAAAAGCGTACGGCATAAAATCATCATCTATGGTCGACGAGCGTTCCGTTCGAATAAAAGACACGCGAATGGTATAACCGTCTACTTGTATCTTCGTCTTTCTCTCTCTCCCTCTTTCTTTGTCTACATATTTTTATTTTGCGCAGTAAATGCCCGTTATGAATATGTTCGATGCACAATATCACGAGCGCGCCGTTGCGGAAAAGACTCGACGACGAGGAAGCAAGACGATATACGTACGTATATTCTTTTTTTCCGCGGGGCACACTCCACTCCGTTCGCGATTTCACCCCCGGTCACGTTCGGGACTTCTGTGTCGACGTCCAAATTAGCATAACTTAAAATGCAATACGAGCATAAAAGTGCGTGCTTCCGGCAGTAAAATCATAAGCGGCATCTCGACGAGACGCGAAAGACCGGGAACGGGCCAAAGATTCGTAGTGGCATCGGTTATACGAAATATATTGAGCGTGTAGTACTTTGTATTAATTTTTTTAACACACTTTACCAAAAATTTATACATTTGTCAATATTTCCCAATTCGAGATAAAAATTAATAAACATGCCTGCATAAATAAACGAGGACTTTGCAATAAAAATAATTTAATCAATTATTAAGATAATTAACCATTAATTGAAAAATTAATTTAAACAAATTTGAAATATGAAATATCGACGATTAAAATCTTCCCAAGTGGATGAAATTGATGGTGATCGTACGCGTTATATGAAGAATTTATACATCAAAGAGTGGACGAAAGTGCCGTACGATTACGATTTCAAAGGAAAACAGGCACGAGGCATTGCTGATTTCAGAAGCCGAGGTTTTTTTTCGGTTAACGCGCCAGAGGTTTGAAGGGAGAATATTTCGATGAGAGGGTGAGAGAGAGAGAGAAGGGCTAGAGATATTTAATGGCGCGTGGTGATATTAAAATGGCATAAAAATGAGCTGTAATTTGTATCTGGGTTCAAAAGTTACCCCGGACCATCAGTCCCAACCCTCAAAATCCTCCACGAGCTTTCCCCCTCCTTCCCTCCTTCCGTCTCAGCGTCACCGATGTCGCGTGTACTATTATTGTTATTAATATCAAAGGTCGCGCTCGCTCTTAATACCCTGAGAGATTGTCGTATTTCCGTATCAACACAGACTTATACCCTCTTCTCCACCTCTAACCCCCTTGCTCGAATGCCCCATCCCCCCTCCCACACCGCCATTACAATACCTTCCATACACTGCGATGAGGCTTCCCACTCCGACTACCCTCTCGGAAAGAAGAAATTTTTCTTCAAACGAGATGCCGTCGTAATATTTTATACATTTACGTGTACAAGAAGCTCGAAGCCGCAATAAGCAGCACCCCATTTCGTCCGCCCATCAGCCGGAGCATGCCACGTTAAAATTGCCAGGGGTTGACATATTTTATATTTCTTCGAATATTTAATCAATACGTAGCTTTCACGAGCGATGCGACTTCTCGCGACTTAAAAAGGGTGGTATCGAGCTAGGAAATAGTCGAGGTAGAATAAATTTATCTCATACGTGTCCTAAATTCCCACAATTGTTTCAGGAAATAAATTTAAAAAAAACGACCTTATCTTCATTCGACTGAAAATTGTTGAAAGTTTTATTGTTTGTTTAATTGCCTTATCGAGCTATGATTTTACTTCCGGTTTGTTCCAATAACAAGGCATTAGGAATTTGTTATTTCCAACGAATGATCAAGTTTGCTTCTCTCGTATACACTCTGCCTCGTTCTCTCGCTGGAAAATTTATTCGCTCGAAGGGACGAGCCGGATAAAAATAGCATTTGAATAAACTACAGTATCGTCTTCAGGCGCATAAATGTTGCGTGCGCGTATGACGTATTCTCGCGTATCATTTATAACACGTGACAATAAAGTCTCGCTAGCGGAAAGATGCGAGTTATATTTACGCGTATAATAATGTCTGTGTCGACCATACAGGCGCGATTCCCTCACCCTCCACTACCCCAACCCTCTTAGCACTTTTACGACATATGCAAAGTGTTTGCGTACGTCAGTAAGTTCCTCAGCTCCTGTCCTACGATTCAAATATATGTATAAATAAATGTCCTCGACGTTTTGACAAGTCTGTACAATTCCATTGGAATATTTTCCATTCGCGTGGACAATTGACGTACCATTATTACGTAGAGCTTAAATATACACGTCAACGCATGAGTAATTCTTCCATAACGAATAACAACTACCCCTCAGAAAATTAAACTAAAAACTATAATAGAGAAATTGACTGTTCGATAGATCGAAAGAAAATCCTTAATTCTGTAATTACAAAATCTAAATTATTTCTAATCGATCAATCTTATCTCAAAAAAAAATAACTGCCGAAATTTAGAAAAAAAAAAGCTGAGGAATTAGTTTGCAGTTTTCCACCCCCGGAATTATTGATATCGAGGAATACTCGGCTCTTTCGGTAGACCGGAGAGGATCGAATGAGAGAGGGTTAGTCCGTTATCCGAATCTCCTCGCCGGTTTGTTTATAGCGTGGTGACGTTAGGTCTGGAAAACGACGAGAGGGTTGCCACCTATTTGCGCCGTACCCTGTGGATTGGCTTTCATTAATCCACCAACCCCTATCTACCGCCATCCTCCTTGGCACCTCCGCTCGAAAACATCCCAACGTACACCCCCATTTCATGTATATATATATATTATAAATCATTATATACTCTCAAGACCGCGAAGCCGAATATCCACTACGCGCCACAGATTCTCTTTCGGCAAAAGGGCCGAGTGCCAGAGAGTAACGTGCGTAGATATTACGTACAGAGTTCTAGCTTACGATACGCGGACATATACATACATAGCGAGAGAGCGGCAAACCTAGATCTGAATATTTCAGAAGCTACCCAGGCATTAAAGCTACCCTTCTTACGCTATGCCTATTAACCAACCCCCTTCCAACCCCTCACTACCGGCCCACCCCTACACGAAATACACCACCGCGCGTTACTCGAATCTCTCCACGTAGCATCCGCGAATCTATCCACCTCCTCTCCCACCCAACATCAGATCTTCGCTAACCGCGTGACCATACCATACTTATATCAGTATATGTATGTACGTAATACAGCCATAAACCATAAATAATTATGCGAAATCGGAGTACGACGAGAAATTGCAAGGGGGTGCAAATGGAAATAATGTTAAATCAACAGGAATAGATGAATATGCCTGAAATAGAAATGTTTCGTCCTACTCGTTCCACTTCGATAAAAACAAAATCGAATTCAATATTCGTTTGGCACTGAAATATGGAATAGAATGAGAATCCTGGGCCATTTCAAAGGGAGGTAAAATGAGCATCAACTGTAAGTTTTCGTTGCTCTTTTCACGTTCTTCCTCTCCACTCGCGCATAAAATTCGACCTTGTGCATATAAACAATGAGGGAAAAAAATATATTCTCGATTGTATGCAAACGAGGCATTGGGGTTGAGAGAACGAGAGGAAGAGGGTGAAATACGTCAATATATTGAAGCACACGCAAGATGACAGGATCAGGTAGTTTTTGTCGGGTGTACGTGACTCCCGTTGACTTCCAGGAGCCACGTTGGTATACACACAACGAATAGAGGGTCGTTTCCCAAGATTCAACCCCCTCTCGCCCTTCAACCGTCAGTCCCGACCTACCCGCGACTGATGCCGATCGTAGTTATATAAATTAACGATCCAACGAACGGGATGGTGGAAGCCTGGGACGGAGGGGGGGGGGGGGGGGACGAGAACGTCAAAGAGGGGTGTGTATCGCTTGGGTCGAGGGTGAAAGAGAGACCGAGAAAGAGAGTAAGAGAGAGAGAGAGAGAGTGGAAGGGCTCCGAGAAATATCATCGAATAATGAATATTCATGCTGATGAGTCGCGGGACCAGCGAAGATGGAAGGAAGCAGAACGAGTATAGTAGTAACGCACGTCTATACGTATATATACGTATAGAAGGATCGGCAAGAGCAAAAGCAAGAGGCAAGCTCTGGAGAGCCAAAGGGGATCGTAGGGATGAGGGGGTGGGTCGGGGGTTAGGAGCAGAGAATCGCGGGGCTGTAAAGTTGCCCCATGGAGAATCCCATCGGCCGCCATATTTTGTACGATGTATTTCGACCCCTTGCTCTCTTGCCTCTTGTCCTTCAACCCCCCACCCTCTTCCGCCATCCTCCGCCCCTCATCCCTCTACAGCTCATCCACTGCCATTTCATTCCCGACTCTCACGACGACGGAATATACCACTACGTATGTATATACGTACGTTATATCCACGTAGAAGTACTCGAAGCTCGTACCGGCGAGACTTTCGAGAGAGATACGGATTCTTCATCGATCCTGACAGTGAGTCTACTCTATTTGGACTGAAACTCGGTAACGCAGAATAATTGCAATTTTTTTTTCTTACTTTACTTTTTGCATCAATGTTTAAAAAGATTTGTCTTTAAATCGGTTGCGTAATTTTTGTTATTTTATAAATAATCAATTAATTACATTTTCCAGTCTTACGTTGGATAAAAATAATATTTGATTACTTTTATTGGATGAAAAGATTTCAATCTTGCTAAAGTAATATTTTTAGTCAATACCAATTCACGATATGCTTTTCCTCTCAAGAGGGTACTCGAGCCTCCTCGAGAGAAAGCTGTGTACTCTGTAGCAGCCTTCGATACAGAAAGATACCCTGGAATCCTGTATTTGGAAATAAATTTATTAGAATTTATCGTATAGATTTATATTTCCATGACAAAAACGACGGAGGAATTTTGGTGAGGTAGGATTTTTTTTCGTTCTTTCTTTTAACCTGAACGAGAATAAGCGCAGGGTAGGAATGATGAGTGCGGGCAGGGGGAGGGGCATATACCTGTGGATAAGCCACGTACTCTGCTTTTGTGTCTTTACGCTCGCTTCTATATACAGCACGCGATAAAACTCGTACCAAACTCAAGATTTTATAGGCTGATACCGCGAGCGTTTGCGGAGTGCGCGATTCCGTTGGGCTTTCGCGGTCTACGAACAGGAGGGACGAAGGGGTAGTTTTTTTCCTGCTCGGGCTATGCCACTTCTCGTTTCTTCTTCTCTCTCACACTTACCCTCTCTCTCTCGCTCACTCACTCACTCACTCTCGCTCCCTTCTCCTCTCGTCGTGGACCGTGATTTTATATAGAAGAATGTTTTATGTATGTATGCGAAATTCTCGCTAGGCCACCGCGAGTTCTCACAGTCTCAATTCCCGTCGCATAAAGGGGTTTTAGATTTTATTTCCTCGCTGAGCGGAGAAGGCTTCGATGCCTCCTGTCCTACCGTATACTCGCACATACACATACACGCGTATAGAGATTCGTACACCAACAGCCACACTTGGTAAAAACCACCTTGGAATCGTCGCCGTCGACGTCGTCGTCGTTGTCGCCATCGTTACTTCCTGTTCCTTGTACCTCCCAGGAAATTTCGTTGTTTTTTAAAAATCTGAATTTCATACATCCCGCCCATCCCTGCCATGCTCGTTTCCGTTCCGTGCGTGCTTCTCCCGTGCCGCCGACTCGTTGCGTCGTGGTGACAAAAAAGGTCCTCGTTGCTCGCTTTGCAAGCTCGAAGAATAAAGACGGTTGCGGTACGATTGATTCTATTTTTTCTTTATGAAACATTCGCGCGCCAATTTGAAAGTTTGAAACACGTTCCGGGAGGAATTTTATGAATTAAAATTCATAAAATTGATGAAAACATATAACTCAATAATCATTACGATTATAAATAAGATCTTAATTTTTTATTTTTTCAAAATAATAAAAATAGTTTTCCGGAATTCTGGAGAAAAAAAAGAAAGATTCTTAGACCATATTTCGACTCGACTCGTCGAAATGAGCCACGCTCCTATATTCTTGCATATTTCACGAATGCGATTTTATATACACATCGCTATTCCTGTATAACCTTGCAACTTGCATTCGGTAACAAATGGCGCAGCAGATCCTGTTTATAGGTGTCTGTAATAGAGCTTGCGAAACAGAATGCGAGAGTGCATTCGCACTCGGTGATGACGGAGGAATCAAGAGGGAAGAGATGGTTTACCGGTGGTTAAAAGTGACGGAGATGGGGCTGCGTGGAATGGGGGAGGAGGCAAGGGGTGGTTTAAAGATGAGAGGGTCGGTTTAATGTATTCTGAGTTCCAAGGCGAGCCATTGCCGATACTAATAAACATATTAATCGTTTGATTATTCCAACAAGGCATTATAGATACGGCTGTTTTATGTCTTACGCCTCGGCTCCTCTTCATCCGTTTCATCCCCTATAGTTCTTCCCTTGTATCTGTATTTCAACATACATGTATATACTCAACTACGAGCCATACATCTATATGCATATTGTATACAGACTGTGGAATATACGTATCGAGGAGTCATGAGCATCCCTCGCACTAACGCCCCGGTAACAAAGTTGAAACATCCTCTTTTGAAATTATAACTTGTTTCACTAACTTATTTTTTACCGGTTCATAGTTATCTAGTGTATATATAGGAACAACGCGTATAGCGTGTAATTTTTTAATTTGTATAGATAGATTTATAGGTAAGTCGTTTGCAGACCTTGATATATTTTTCATGCGTGAAGGCAATTTTTCTTACTCTCTTGTTTTCTCAGGATATTTTGGGCATAAGGCGAAAATCGCTAGATGATGAGAGATGGTGTGACTTGTGATCTCTTTCTCACGGTTTCTAGTTGAATTTACTTTTTTTCATTCGTGAAATGCGAGAATGAGGGAGGGTATAAAAGACAGCTACGCGCGAATCGCTTTGAAGAACTTTGAAATTTTGATTATTTTAATATTTTCTTGTAAGAAATATATTTATGTTAAAATACGAAAGGAAGCGACCATCGCGAATGACTCGTTTTCTAATTAGTTTTATGAAATTTTCAGAAAATGTTGTCTAACGGGAATTCCGCACAAAAATTTTGAGGACGTCGCGAGTCGTCAGATTTTACGATAAATGATCGCTTTAAGATTCCGTGCTCTACTGATCTACATTTCACTCGTCTTGAAAGTAAACAAGGGTCGGGTATTTGACAGTACATCTCGTACTATACAACGTTTTTTCGGTCGCTGAATTTCAACGAAGGCGAGCTATCGAGGTGTTTGCTATCGCTCGAATTTTTTGCTCTCCCGACGCAAGGATGATCAGCTGTTAACAATCGATAATCTCCCCTGTCACCCCTTTCATGCTCTCGTACGCAAAAAATAATTATTTCGTACCTTCGATTGCTTAAATATTGCGAAAATTTCAAAAAAATAGCGAATTTGTATGTTTTCCTATAGAAATTGTCTCTATAGATAGCGAATATTAATCTTGACGCAATATCGTTTCGATTTTCCCAATTTGTTTTATTTCCACCACAAATTTAGATTCGCTATTATTCCCAGCAAAAACCGACAAGTTTATTTATAAAATGACGGTTGAATCATCCGGCTACGACGATTTATCGATTTTTCATAGATTTTTAAAAATTACATGTATATTTCCCACACGAGTATATCTATATATATATATCAATAGGAGTGTATATAGATATATAAACAATGTTGGACTGTCTCAACACGTAGCTGTATATCTATATAGGCCGGCGACGTTCCACCGCAGGCCTATCTCAATGTATAGGTAGAGAGTCGAGTGGCGAAAGGGTGGAGGCGAGAGAGAGAGAGAGAGCGACCAGCTACCGCTACTCTCGAGCGTAGTAGGTAAGCGTGGTGGGGATAGCGACTTGGCTCTCCCATTCATCGTACCTGTTCATTCATCTGCGTTAACAGTTCAAGGCTAGTCTAATTTGTGCGCGGAATAAGTGCATTAGCCATCGATATCACACTACGAATGATATATTTAATTCGTATAAACGCTCTAAAATTCATCCGCGCTCATGTTCGATCGGCTATACGAGGTTCGTATAATATTCTAAATGAAGGGACTAATGTGTACTAATCATGTGGTTGTAACTTAATGAAGAAAAATAAAAAAAAAGGATTTTTATTGAATTTATTCTTTTAAAATTATGAGCATGCACCTAGCTTGTTTTAAATGAAATTACGAAAAAGTTGATAGATTGTATTAATATATTTATACAGTTTTTAGGTTTATTAAATGATTTGAATTAAATAATTATGTTTTTTTTCTTTGAAACGCATGAAAATTGTTCTTTTTTTATTTGTAGTGACATGAAATTTATATTTTTGGGGAAAATGATGTCAAAATTTTTTTAAAAATGGTATGTAAATTATCGCATGAAAGTATATTTGCACATTGATACGTATGTATCAAAATGTACAAATATGTACATTGTATATATTTGTATCAATGGTAGACCTACATTACTGTGACAGAACAGTCGTATATATGTATATATGCTACTCTGTCACAGTACCATAGGCCTACCTCAATACACTGATGGACGAAGTGGGGAAGAGAGAGAGACCGGCTACCGCTACGGTCGACCGTCTTGGTGGAGATAGCAAATCAGCTCTCTCTCTCTCTCACTCATGCTTCTTACCTATTCATTCATACACGATAATAGTTCAAGGCTAATCTTATTTGTGCACGAAATTAGCATCTTAATCATCGATACTACGCTCCGCGTGAAACATTTAATTCATATCAGCGTTTTTAAAATTCATCGTTCTCAAGTTCCATCGGTGATATTAGACTCGTATAATGTTCTAAATGGCGTCTAGTAATTACGTAATTGCGATTTAATGAAAAAAAAAAACAAGTTTTAAGTTATTTTAATAAAATTTACTCTTTTAAAATAAAGGGGATGCGCGTGGATCGTATTAAATCGATTTGCAACGCGGCTGATAGATCGTATTAATTAATAGTTACAGTTTTTTAAGTTTATTAAATGATGTGAATTGAATAATTATATTTTTTCTATTTGCGCAGTAAATTGATTTTATCGACCGTAAGTGGATAAATCATCGTTTCGGATTATTTTCCATGGATACCAACGTGCCCACAGTTCACTTCCCTATGGCCGCTCAGATATAGAAGAACCAACTCTCTATATTCCAAGTTTTGTCGAGAGTTACTAATCTCACCCCTAATCTCAAATCTCTACGAATTTTTGTCCCGCTTCACAACGCATAAAAAATGACAAACACCCGTGTAATAATAATTAACGAATGAACAAATTATTTTTCATCCTTATACAAAAATCCGTCAATCTTTTCCCTGAAATAACATCTCCCACAACTAGAAGCAATGCGCCTCCCCTACCCAAAAAGAAGAAAAGAAAAGAAAAAAAGTAAAAATGAAGGAAGGAAACGAAAATTATCGTACAAACAAGTGAGCGCACTCTGGGAATGAGAAAGAGGATAATTTACAATAGTACGTAAATTTTTCACGGCGTATTTTCTGCAAGGTAAAAAAGAAGCGTTATACGCGGGTGAGAACGAGGTGTTTTAATTATCATTAACAAGACCGGGGACGGTATATAACTCAGAATTACTCGTTTATACGTGATAATACGTAGGTGAAACGGCTTCACTGTAGTACGTACGTACGTTTCCATATACGTGAATACATCATATATGCGTATGTACGTGTATACGCGCTTGCAAGAGATGTTAACGTACGTGAATCTCGCAACTGCTACGCGAGAGAGAGACGAATGGTGCATACACCCGTATATAGAAGCTTTCGTACATATGTATATATATATGTATATATATACACCCAAAGTGACCGTGATACACACTCGGAACAACGGTGGATCTCTACACCAGGCGGTGGACACACGGAAAGCAGGGCAGACGGCATAGCGGAGATCCGTCGTTGCTGACTTCGTGGCAAATGAGACGCGTGTATCGGGGCTATGGCGTACTAGAAGATATATACATATACACGTATATATTATATATCAGCCAGCACGGCATTCGGCATAAGGGGGTGGACGCTATGTCGCGTTCGTGACAACGTTGAATTCCCACCTTACCAATCCTATTATTAACAATTAGCTCTAAACTACTCTTTGCATATAAAATCATGCCCAGCGCGGCGCCTCTCTCTCGTAACGCCAGAATGGAAATATACATACTGTATGTAGCGTTGGCAATACGCACAGACACACGTACGCAAAGGCGTACCAATTCCCGATGCACGGACGAGAGACGTAACAGTGGTGGCTACCATCGCGGGGGTTTCATGAAAATATTGCTATGGACGCGAGAGCAAGCGTATGGGTCCCCACGTGCCCATCGACCATAATTCCCCTACTCGTACGCAAATAAAAACGTACGATACTTTTTTTTCGCGAATAACTCGATTACGATCGTAACGATTGTTCACCGAGGAAATAATTATTCGCCTTGAAGATATTCTTGCTTTTCATTTTGTTCTTTTTTAATCCGAGTTTCGTAGATGATCGAATCGTATCGTTCTCGATGAATTTTCTTGCAAATTTACAAAGACTCGTAAACACTGGAAGTCACGGAAATGTCGAGTGGCGAAAAGAGAACGAATAAAATGAGATGGAAGATAATAAAGGGGGTGGTTTTTGGGAGGGTGAGTTTTCGAGGGAGGGGACAGGGGTGTATAATACAATGCCGGGGGAATATGTCACAAATTAAGCGAGAGAAGCTTGGGAGTGCTCTCCAGCATCGTTGTCGCGTTCTCTTCTCTCTGTCTCTCTCTCTCTCTCCCTCTCTCTCGCCATCTCCGCTCTTCGTCGCTTTTATTAGAATTATCTTTGTCACTTTCGCCAAGTTTATACGTACTCCTTGGCGGGAGCGCGAAAGATGCGAAGGGCTGCACAGCACGCGAATCTCTTAAAGCCGTACCAGTGAGCACCGTGAAGCAAGCACCCTCTCTCATCCCTCCGAGCAATGATGGTGGATCTTGGGGGGTAGCTCGGGGTATGCTGAATTCCGTTAACACGGAGCACCGGTAGATGCCGCGCCAAGTACGTAACCGGCGCCACCGAATCATCCACTCCCCTCCCCCTCCCCCTGCTACTCTTACACACCCTCAAACGTACACTACACGTAAAACCCGAGCTTTTCTTACTGCGGATCCGCGTACACCGATTCTATGGGACGTTCTGTGCCAAATAATTCTAACATCAAATCGTACAATATTGTATTTTTACCCTAATCATTTTTTCGATATTTTCAATAAATGAAGTTGTACTAAAAAATCTCTCAAACATGACGTTCTTTTTCCTAAACGTTATCAGACAAACATTCTAGTAGTAATCGATGCTCTCTTCATGCGCCAGTTATGTAAATTATCGGATAATTGATTCACGAGGTTTGCGAAACAATAATAAGAAAGGGTACGAAAATTAGAACGATTTGGGGTGAAACGCCCGGTATAGAAAGTATAGGATATATTCAGTCCAAAAGACAGGATCCCTTCGACTTTCCTGTGTTGGCTAACATCACCCAACGTCGAATATATATATATATATATATACACATATTAGGCAGTACCGAGACCCGGTATAGGTAGTATAAGAGTGAGAACATTCGCGCGAAACATCCGCCACTCGCGCTTATTATCTTTACGACTGTGGAAGATGGAATTAAACCGGGGGTATACCCGAAATGTAATAATATTCATTACTATGCTAATGTCACGCGCGGCATCAACGACGACGGTGTGGCTCATGGGGTTTTCGCAGGCTATATCGTTTTCAGCCCTACACACTTTAACTCGCTCTCTCTCTCTCTCTCTCTCTCTCTCTTTCCACAATTCCGCAGTTATTGCGAAAAGTTGCCTCGTATTTTTGTTATCTGGGCCAACCCGCGAGTTTACTTACATCGGCAAGGGTCCAATCCCGATTTGCCCATCCCCAATCTCCCCACCCTTGGTTATGCGATTGTCGGTATTGTTATCATATACATTGTTCATCCCTCTCGCCCTTACCTCTCGCACATAACCGTTCTGTTCGTTTGCTTTGCTGACAAACTTTTGGAAAATTCAAACGATGCCACCAGTTACCACGAACAACCCCTTTTTCCATCTCAAGGCTGGCGCTCAAGCTCGTTTTATAATTTTTAGCTGACCGATGCGGATATAATTTAGAACTGGATTTTGGATGAGCTGACGCGATAAAAGTCCAAAAGCACGGCGCGCAGTGTAGGGAGAGAGGGGGAAAGAAGGTCGAGGGGTTGAGGCGGGGGTGGATATTACCAGAAAATCACAACGTCGAGCACGACGAGGTATACTTCACAACGATATCCGACCAACCAAAACCAGTGTTTCGCCGCGCGAAAGGTAGGGGTGTCGAGCTTATCTCAAGACCGTCAAAATTATTATAGGCTATACTCGTGAAGCAACTTCTCGTGTCCGTAGCCACTGGATCATTTCTACAAAACGCGGTATTATGTACGAGAGGTATTGCCGCGTGTGATACGCCGCGGAAGAACGAGACGAGAGTCGTAAATTCGTAGGTAGCTTTTGTTTTGCTCACGATTATATTCGTTGTGTAAGAACGAATGGAGAACGAAAAGGGGTGTATGCAACGGATCCTAGTAAGTTTACTGGTTTTTCAGTCATATTTCAGCCAATCTCTGATAGAATTGGAGACATCGCGTAAAAGAAAAAATGCATTTTTAAGAACAAGATAATAAAAGAAAACGGATTGCTAGAAAAAGAGATGAAATTCTGGAAAACACCGTAAAAAGGTCACTAAAACTGCGTGTACGCAGCTTGTATATGTAATTTTGTAGCAACGAGTACGACGATACCGTTGTCTATACACACACCCACACACACACACACACACACACACACACACACACACACACACACACACACATATATACGATGTAGTACGAAGAATGAAATGGAACAAGTATATAGTGAGGGGGTTGTACAATCCGTGCGTAGGAAAACTCGACGGACTGGAGAGAAAAGGAGAGAGAGAGAAATTGACAGAGAAGGGCGGAAGAGAGAGAGACAGAGCGATGGAAAGTTGCAAGAACCCATGACGAGAGAGTACCGAGAGATGGAGCAGAAGTATTTAATCAAGGGATCAACGCAGCCGCGTCTAAATAAACCAACGTTGAACGATGGGGTCGGAGATTTTGATGCGAGAAGAAGAGGGAAAGAGAGACGTGGCAGTGCGGGAGAAACGAGGGGGTGAGTTGCACGATAAGACAGCGACAAGAGAAGCTGAGGAAAGGTGAGAGGGATGGGGGAGTAAGGAAATATCATACACACGCGGGGTGGGTATGATATTTCCTCAGTTTTCACGGGGGTTGTTCAATGCGTATAACTCACATACAGCTCTACGTATAAACGCACAAGTGTGTGAGAGAACACGGGTTCGCGGAGAGGGATGGAGCGCAGGGGGTGGAACACAAGACGACTCTAAGAAGGGTTAAATTACTGGCCTTCTCGTTATAACTAGAACGCACACACGTACATCCTCTTCCATATCGGGATATGGGGAAAACTTTCAGTCTTCGTTCACACCCTTGACTACCAAGCAACAAAGGTCACGGTTTGACGATCACCTTGGAGCAAACATTGTTAAGTCTCAAGAAAATAAATAAAATGCAAAAACAATTATCAATAGATGATATGAAAATCCAAAAATTTATTTCCTAAAATTGGATAGTAAAAAAATGGGGAATTTAATGAGATACGTCACGTAAAAAAATGATTAGAAAGATGGAGGTAATATTTGAAAAATTAATAGGGCTCTTGCGCAAAGTTAAATGTTAAATAAATTGACGCGACGAGTTCACGATCGAGATTGCGAGGTAAAGCGTGATTCGAAGAAGGGTCGCTACTGCGAGTTAGTTTTGTTCCGCCACTCTCCTTAACGGGCGTCAAACAATCCGTGTTTAATTAATTCAACACACAGCCTAATATCACAACCAGGGAAGATCCGAGTTCCACTGGTTTCAGTGCCGAAACACTCGCTCGAGATTTTAGTGACTTGGGGCTGTATGAGGCAAGAGCGAAGATAACACGTTTTCAGGTCCCTGAAAATGTCTTGAAACTTGCTTACATGCCCGTAGAGACTTAGACTTTTCAATGTGAAAATTCAAAGTCATCTCTAACTATAATATATAATTCTGGAGACAAAAAATTAACGAACGCGAGAAAATAATTACTTATCAAGTTGTATAACGATTCGGATGAAAATTAACTATCGAAAAATGAGGTTGATGATGAGCAAAGGGGTTGACTCTCTCATGGTGTGATGAAGACCGAGAGATGAGACAGAGAGAGAGAGAGAGAGGGAGGGAAAGAGAGAGCCAGAGTATGAGAGACGAAAGTCAGATTTGCGAGAGAGGGTTCACCGCGCTCTCGCTCGTTCACCCGACTCCACCTTATTACAATTAGCTTCCTTATATATCTAATTAGCAAGATTCTTGGTGCTCTTGCGAACGCACGGGGTATTACAGTGCCGAGTGAAAGACGGCAGTTGCCACCGGAGCTCTCTTCTCGCGCTCTCCTGTCTAATATAACTCTCGTGCTCTTTGCACTGCTCCGCTTTCGTCTCTCTCCCTCTCTCTTGCTCTCTCTCACACATAGACATATATATACATATAAGTAAAAGACTCCGTGAGTCTCTCACGGTCGGGTATAATGTACGTCGCGGATGCTCTCCGCGAGCTCTCGTTTATATGCGCGACTTCGCGATGCCAGACGGAAAATATCAAAAGGGCTAAAGAAAAATCCACATAAGCGTCATCGAAAAAGAAAGAGGGAGCGGACACGCGCTTTTCCATGGATTATGTATACTAGTAAAGATTTCGATGAACGTCTATTACCAAGTCACTCAGTCATTTATAAATTGTTAAAAGAATGCAGACTTTGTATAATTTTTGCAATTTATTAATTAACACCGTGACGATAAATGAATGAGAATGAAAATTCTCATTTTGTATGCAGAACATAAAGATACTTCCTCCCATCTCAAACTCACTGATAATAATTTCTAACTTCTAATTAGTAATAAAAATTTTATTTATTATTTTGCATATCGGTGTCCAAGTTTTGCGAACCCCTTTTACGCCACGAAGGGCCATCAGCGGTGTGCAACGCGAGGACCGCAACCCCTCGAACGATATCCCTTTTCCTCGGCTATGTATATTATACTGCCTTTATCTCAGTTTCGTCGGTCTCCAAGGACCTCTCGGAAGACCCTCACCGTTCGTAAAAAGGGTTAACTTTCTCAAGTACGATTAATAGCGACCAATGTCCGTTAATAATTAATTCCTTTATTTCTCTCATTCGTTCTGACTCTCTGGAGTCCGAGAGAGTTATAATTCCCCTGACTTCTTGGTTGATCCTCGACCCTTATTTTTGTCTTCCATTGCATATACAATTTTCTCAATATTTAGCAATCCGACCATCGGCCCATCTTTTTGTCCAGCGACGTTAGCTTTTCTTCGTGAGAAAGATCGATCTGAGCTCATCCCGATGCAAATTGCCGGTGTAAAACTGACCATGGCTTCGTGCGTATATATTTTGTATCGCACAAGGGTCTCTCCCGCCACGTTCTCTCGCGAGAGCTGAAATTCTCGGAAAACCTGCTGTAGCGAGCCTGTACGTGTAGCCCGAGGCCCTGTGCATTTTTAATTCGACTAAAATAATTATACTTTGAGGAACGAGTCGAGGCACGAGAGAAAGGGAGATATCTAGAGAGGATTGAGAGAGAGAGAGAGAGAGAGAGAGAGAGAGAGAGAGAGAGAGAGAGAGGGAGGGAGAGAAAAAGAGAGAGAGAGAGAGTGAGTGAGAAAGAGAAAGAGAAACGGGAAAATGAGCAGAGAAAGATAGAAAGAGAACGCTTTGACACGTAGCAAAGGCGAGACGCCCGTGCAGCAGTCGAAAAAAAAAATCCGCTCAACCCATTCCCATATCGCGCGTGTGCCCCCGCCGTCCGACGGAAAATGTAATCCCGTACTCTCTACAACGTTCTCGCTCTTTTTTTCTACCCTCTCTCTTTTGTACGTTCCCCTCCATCTCGACGACCTCCATCATGGCTGGCTTGTCCAAAAGGAATGTAACGGAATATAATAATAATAATAATGATAGAAAAATAATAATAACAATAATAATAAATACAACAACAACCAACAATAATAATAGTATTAATGTTAATAGTAACAATAATAATTATAATTGTAACCTTAGAGGTACATGGTAGCTTTTTCCTTCCACCCTTTTTCATCCCCTACTACCGTTCTCTTCGACCCTCACTCGACCTTCGGAATATCCGAGCCTGTGTTACTCCAGCGAATATCCCGAAATGGACAAAGGAAATAATAAAAGAGAGAAGAGTGAAGAGCTCTTCTTTTCCTGTCCTGTTTTCACGTTCCATATATAATACCATGTAGGTACGCAAAAGTAACTGTTTTCCCGTTGGTACGCTCGCGCGTGTACCGAAACATATATACCTGCAGGCTTTTGGTACGAGTCAAGAAGACGCTCCTATATGAGAATCTCGTGAGAATTCTTTGTGATCAACGACAGACTGAATATCGTCTCGCATTCGATAAAAAGTTCGAGCTGAATTTTCGAAATCAACTGGAATTTCGTTCCAGGGTGAGTTTGCGAGAGAAATGTGACAGAGATTTATAAGAAACAAAAATATTGTCCTTGAGAAGGATGAGAAATAATGAATTTTTGGAAATAAAAATTCGAAAATCAAAGCGAGTATGTGAATGAAAGTGAAAATAATTATTGTACCGTAATGAAGTAGAAACAAATAAGGACCGGGCGACTTGACTTTTCGTTTATTTTTTCTTGAAAAGTTTTTTCAGATTTCACTACCGGTAATATGCAGCCTTTATACCATCGCGTATATATACACGGAGTATGAAACCATAAGAGAAAAGTAAGGTAGAGAGTCCTAGCGAAATGTTCAGACCTCGCACGCGAACCACTTGATTTTTTTTTCATATTTTCCGAGTGGACGCCGCTATGCCACGGGAGAGACGGTGGCAAGCGCAGATAAACAACGAAAAAAAAGCCGAAAAACTCTTGACGCTGCACACATATATGTATGCGCGTGTGTGCATGTACTTAAGGTACGCAGACATAGGTGGTGTATATATCGCGTTGGTATAGCACATAACCTCACGCTTAACTCTCGGGGCTGAGTAAAGTAGAGCGGGAGGGCCCGCGGGAACCAAGTTTGAGATGCAGCCTCCGGATATTCGAATGTGCATATAAAGAGGAATAAAGCTGCTGCGCGAGGTTATGGCCGCGTCGTACATGTATGCGCGTGGCATATGTATAATGTATATATGAAGCTTGTTCTAGGATCTACACGATGGCTCGTCACGGCTTACTAAATATTCCTTATATTATCATGAAACAGTCGATATAAGAGTCTCCACTGTTTTTTTGGGAAAAATATTAAAATTCAATTACATTGAAAAAAAATCATTTCTGACACTCAGCGTTTGAGGTAAACATCGAGTCTTGGGATTTAGGGTTGGTTAGTGGGGCGAAATTTTGATTCAATATTTTCAAGCAACAAGATACTATAATTGACATTAGGATTGATATATTTGTATCGTATGACTATCGAAGTTATACCAGTAACCATTTAAATGGAATACAATTTTACAATAGTAAAATTTAGTAAAATAGTAGAAATTTTTATTTAGAAATTTTAGTAAATAGTACAAATTTTACAATAGCAAAATTTTAATTTCCTCTAAATAAATGCAATACTTAATAAATTCTTGTAGATTCACGAATTGGTCAAAATACATGTCTCTAATCCATTCGCGTCGTCAGCAATCGGCAAAGGCGAGTGGTTTCCGGGACCTCGATCGATCGTATGAGAGCGTAAGAGACCGAGTAAAGGAGAAAGATATATTCCTCGACGTGGTACCACCACTACGAATATACGAGAATGTGTCGAAGCACAAGAGGTTCAGTGGTTGGATCTTCGAGAAACGACAAAACATTAGTTATTGGTATACTTCTGTCTCTATCGGTCCAATGGTCTCGGTAAGCCATTCACTATAAGATGGCGGATCGGTGGACGAATGCCAATGACTGTATCTCACGAGTCTTATACACACACGTACGCTGGCTTCAGCGCGTTCACCCGTTACGTGTGCGCCCGGTACTCCCGAGCTTAATTAAGATATGTATTTATTTTAATTCCTCTCGGACCGTAGAGATGGTACGGGACCGGGGCTGGACCGTACCGCCCGGGTCCGCCTGCCTCTGAGGATAACACGATTTGCTTACAGCCGCCAGCCTGCATACATCTCTCTTTCCGCGTCTCTCCCTCCCACTCGCGCTCTCTCCCTCTCGCTCTTTCTCTCCCTCGTACAGCCATAGTCGTCGTGGTCCTCGGCAGAGAGGGAGAGGTAGGAGAACGAAGAGAAAAGCTCACCCTTGCACTCGTTCGCGAAGCATAGAGAGATCTGCATAGAGAGATTTTCAATTCAAGTAAGGAGCGAGAGTCGGCGGACGCGAATACCAGAGATGCATCGTTCTTCTCGTATATAACACAAGAAGGGAGGGGGGTTGAAAAAAAAAAATACGGAAAATCAGGCAAAGCCTGGAAAAGGGACGTTAAAATAAGAGAAGAGGAAAATATACTTTCATTGCGATGAAGTAGGGGTTGGAGGTTTCGGTACGTCTAAGGTATAACCTTGTTACGGTTTTTGACCATTTCCTCGATAAAACAACGAGAACAATGAAAAAAATATATTTATAAAGATATAAAAAGAAAAATTCTCAATGAAATTTTGTTACGGTTGACATTAAGATGGTACAGCTTTGAGCTTCTTCGTGGTCTCCATGTATGATAACACGTATCAAGTACACCAAAGGAAGAACGAGAGAGACCGACAAACATACACAAGTCAGCCATAAGGTGATTCCTGTTCTTCCGCATCTGTGTTTATACTGTGCTCATGAGAGTGATGAGAATTGCGTTTGGCAAAAGTAATTATACGTACATATATATTTATATATCTGTGAATAGAAGAAAAATGGAAAAGGCGCTGGTATCTTCGAGGGTTGAGAAAAAGGCGGTACGTCAGGTACGAGATATTCACTTGTGCTTTTGTTGCGGATCTCTTCATCGCAGCCACTCGTCACGCTACGAGTCTATCCGTCCCGCCACTCACTACCTTTTTCCATACACGTTTTTTTTTTTTCGTTTACACGGTACGAGTAGAATCGCGCAAGGCTAAGCCCGCAAACTCTGAATTCTACTTTGTATAGTACGGTAAATTTCATACCGTATACGTACACACCGTTTCGCGAAGGGGTTGCGGTATCGTCCGCGAAAGCTACCGCACCGACATGGAGCGAGTTGCTTGAGAGAGAAAGAGTGAGTGAGCGAGAGAGAGGGAGATCACGCGGAGGAACTTGCGTATGAAATAAATCATGAAAAGATGCGAGAAAGGGACGAGTTCTTCACTCTCCGCGAAAGAATTTAATTATACTCGAGAGACACGGAAAAAGGCGCGGATTTACCTACGAGAGGGTGAAAAGGAAAAGAAAAAAAGGAATGAGAGAGAGAAGAGAAAGAGCGAAAAAAGTGACTGCGCGAGCTTTGAAAAAAGCTTCGAAAGCCTCGGTGTATAGCGGCGTATATTACGAGTATGGGATGCAGTTGCTATATATACGTGATAAGTGCGATACACACAGCTGCATGCAGCGGGAAATACAGCAGATGGAGGGGGCGGGGTGGATGAACGTCGTCTCGATTGGAGTGCGGTGCGGCAAGGAACTGGAATGAATATGAACAAGCATCCGGATGTTTCCGTCTTTATTTTTACGTACGTTTACAACCCCGTTTGCATCTAGGGGATGTGCCGATTCGCGTTCCAACGAACCCAAGAAATAGCGATTTACTTCCTCTTATGGTAATTAGTCAAATTCAAGCGTAATAAAATTTACGAAAATTCCATTACATCGAAATTCGATCCTTTTTTTTAAAATGCACTACCGGCGTTGTACATATTAAACTTCGGTCTCTTCGGAGGTTTCTTCGACGACGGAGTTTCTTCGATGTAAGTAAAAAATTTAATTCTATTATTTTCATGGTGTTCGGATCAATCGAACTGACCGGAAATAGGTGGAAACAAAATTTCGGAAAAAAATCTGAAAGAATTCTCCTGAACTCAGCAAGAAGTAATACAACTTTTTGCCATCTTGAGGTTTTGTTGTAAACCTCATCGTTTTCGTCCAGTGGAGCAATTTTCAAATTGTCTATTTTTTCTCAAAAAACGACATAATCTTTGAAAAAAGAAAATCGTAGACAATTTTCTAAAAAATGAACTTGAAGCTTAGACTTCCCCCTTTATGAGTACGGTGAAAGAAATTCGTTAAAAAAAAATTACTGCAAAGCGGAACAAAAAACGACAAAAAATTGTCGTTTTCAAAACTGGGTGCCACTTGTAAAAAAAATCGTAATTTTTTTTATAAAAGCCACAATGACGGCAAATCCCTGCTCTTTAAAATGACGTTGGTTAAATTAGCCTAGGACAACTACCGGCGAAATGGCATAAAAAAACGTTCTGGCACTGTTTTCAACTTTTGTCCGGAAACTTTCCGCCGGTAGTGTACATAGCGAATTGCTGATGTAAATTGAATATTTATGAATTGGCATATTTTGGTTATACGAGGAATGATCACACGGAGATTGATAATCGCGTTTTTAATCATCGAATTCGGCCACATTCGCGAACTAACATTTATTTTACTCCTGTCGTTCATTTCTGTATCTACCGGTCGCTTCATCCCCAGTTGTGCAACCCTCTCTCTCCTTCTCGTCCATCTCGCTCCCTCTCGCAAGCCACGCTGTTCACTCTCGCCTATAAATTAATAAAGTATTCTGAACTTTATTACAACTTTAATGATAATAATTATTAAATATTATACGCCTGGCTGGTAATGTCAACGTGCTCTCTCGGTGCTGCCGGCCCGTTTCCCGCTTACACCAGAGTCTCGAGTAGAAATATACCCGGGGTGGTGGTGCAAGGGATGGCTGTACCGCTGGTCCGCTATGACTTTTCTGGCACTCTGGCATGTAAGCGAAGGAAACGACGAAGAAAGGGACGAAAAGCCCAAGAACGACTCGGCCAACTCTACCATTCTCCGACCTAACCCCTCTCATCGCGCTCTCTCGCCCTCTCTCTCTCTTACTGGCGCGCTAGCTGGCTTGCTGACTCCTCGTTCTCTTTCTAACGCCGCGGGGAGGACGAGACGGGCTTGTCTCTGAAGAATTAAAATATGGCCGGTCGTACGTTCTCATTGCGGCATAACCGTGACGCGACTGACGAAACGGCTTTATCTCGGAGAATCCCGAGGACTCTGATTCTCTCTCTTTCCCTCTAGCAGTCCTCTTCCGTCGCGTTCTTATCGCGTCCCTATCTTCCACTCACTCTCATTCCTTCTCTCTGGTTAATCTACCCCCCGCTATCTTTTTTCCTCTTCTTTAATTAAAACCTATCGTTCCACCGCGACTCCACTCGACTCCCTTCACTTTCTTTTTTTGTACTCTCACACACACACACACACACACACACACACACACACACACATACACGCATATATATACATACATATATATGTATATATACGCATACACCCTCTGTACTCGGCAATACGTTATAATTTATAATTAATTTATGCGCTCGCACAGAGTCGTTTGTTTTTTCGGCGTTTGCACACGAAAGAGATGAAGCGCCTGACAAAAGCTGTTTACGCGTCGCTAATTTTTGCCTCTCGCCCCCCCCCCCCCTCCACCGCCATGTCGGTGCTCGATTTTTTTCTACTTTTCGTTGTCGCGTATATGGAAAACAACCGAGGCCAGCGTCATCTTGGAAGAGACCACGTGTCGTTCAAACTCGTCGCGTAGGAAAATAGGCTAGTGTGTGCATGTACGAGTTTCGTAAGTTTGCAAAAGTTAAGCGATCGAGACGAGGCATACCTTCCATTTTATATACAGCTAGTGAGGTAAGGCTATCTCCGGGGACTCTCGCGAACGTTGGTTCGCCGTATTAGCACGAATGTGTGCTGGTAACGATGCGTCGAGGCGACGTAAAGGAGGATCTTCCTGCGGGCTGGCGCGAACTTCTCAATTGGCGAGTGTAGATGAAGTCGTCGTTCTCGTCGTCGTCGTCGACACACAACGGAGGAGAAAAACGTAGAGTGAGAGACCGCACGCGCGTTCACCATTACGTGCGATACGGGAGATAATTAAAAAAATTAACTTTGTACTTAGGTGGGTGCGGGTCGCCGGGATAAAGCTCACGGTTCAGTTTTCTCCAGCTACCGCGCGTGCCTTTGAGGCAACGACGGAGTAAGAGACGAGATGTGCAGTTAACGGAAAGTTGAAGTGAAAATTCGTGTTTTTGAGGTCGGCCGAAGCTGCATTATATAATGGAACGGAGTCGTCCGGACAGCGACTCGGGGTGGAGCAGGCGGGTTGGTACAAGAGGGGGATGGATGTTTGAGGTGTTAGTGAGCTGAGGCACCAAAGCGGCAAAGCACAAAGCTGATGAGTCGGGGAAAAGGTCTAAAATGGCTCTCTCGCTCTTTCGCCTCTTTCTCTTGCAGTCACTCGGAGCTTTTTCCCACATGTATGCGTACATGTGTGTATATATATATCTATATATATATATGTTACGGAACAGGATGAGGAGACCGGGCGGCACTCCGGGCTACCGGTAACTCGCTTCTAACTGAACACTGAGTATACATCATATACTTCGTACGTTACTAACGTTATATGTAATATATATATATATATATATATATATATATATATATATAAACATAATGCTCACTGTTAGCGCGCACTCGTTCGCCCTCGGGAACTCAACAAAGTCGAGCCAATGAGATTTTCAGCGTATGTCATTCGCTTTGCATTTACGTATAGGTACGGATATATATATATATATATATACATATATGTATAACAGATAATGCGTCAAGAAAGATACGGCTAATGAACGACGATTGCGCTACAGTAGAAAAATGGGTCGGTGGGCTATTACAATAGTAACCATTCTTCGCGATTTCGAAACATCTTTTCGTGTGCTCGCGAATCGTACCATGCCTTTTCTATAATTACAACACCCATTCGTAAATGCGAAACAGTATTAATATATTATTAATATTAATATCTTATTAATATTACTTTATAATTAAAGATTTGATTATTAATTATTTTCAATGATTAATTATTTTCGTGCTGACTAAATTTGATACTGAAATTCTCATCACTTAATTAGATCGTTTTCATAAATGAAGCAAACTTTCACCGTTAACAATGACGAGAAACGAACGACTTTCATTACTTCTCAAGAAAATGAAAAACCACGACACGACCAAGAAAACTAGAAAGGACGGCACGCTGTCGTATAATCGCTACGAATGGGATTAAGAGATTCCTCATATACGCGGTTTCAGCGTTATTCATACGTACATTATATAATCCTTTCGCGCAGACTTCCGGCGACCGAGAATCCACCGTAAGAAGCAAGTTCCCGTGCCGTTGGTTACATCCTTCCACTTCCGCGCCCTCGTGTGCAATGCATCCAGTATACGCCCCAACCTAGCGACTCGACCAAGGCTTTTAATAGTACTCCGCGTATCTTACGTAATATACAAAAGAAAGGTGGTTTAGTCACACCTGCGACATCGGTACGAAAGAGCATACACACGTGCCAGCAGCGAGAGGTGTCTTGCGAGAAGGTCGCAGCGACGAATCTCTTCGCGCTGCAGCGACCGGAGTGCTTCCCAAAAGTAGCGCAGACTCCTCGACTCCTGGATACCGAGGAGAAAGGAGTTGCCTGGATGTGCGTACCGGAAAGAAGAGAAAAAAAAAAGAATATAGCCGAGACGGAGCACCGGTGCGAACAACTTGTGATATTTGTTTAAATTAGAGACGAAGCATAGCATCGTCGCAGGTTTCGTCGCGTCCTCTTTCCTCCTCGGCATTCTCGTCTCCCTCGTCGTCGTCGTCGTCGTCGACGACGTCGTGCTTTCGCTGGTTGTACTCATGCCACATCGTTCCAGCCGCCCTTTCATAATGTTGTTTCATGTTTATAACAGCGTGCGCCCCGGACACGCGCTCATACAGCACCAGCAGCAGTTCCACATTATCCCCCAACGTATCCCCACCCACCATCCCCCTGTCGCGCTGCCCGCATTTATACATTTATACACTCGACTGTCTCTATGATACGAGCGTTATATAACGTCACCTTGGGCCAGATATAGCCTTACTCGAGTAATACATATTATAAACTCACACATTGGATGAATATATAGCACGCGCTTGCAGTAGAACAGAAGAGGGAGTACGGTGAGTGTCGCACATAGATATAACGTATATTAGTACGAATTATAAACGTTCATGAAGTGTGTATACAACATAAACTGTATAGTGGAACGAGGCGAGAGAGGGTTGGTTCGTAGGTGGCCAAAGTCACCGGCAGAAGAGCAACGGGCGAGCTTACACAACGGGGGTGGCGAGAGAGATCCTCTTTTCCTATCCCTCATCCTCCAACGAGCCATCTACAGCTTTTTCTTTCTCTCTTTGTCTCTCATGTGGCTCGGCAGCCTCGTCGTATCCCTCAGCCTCCAGCGGCAGCCCTCTTACGTGACACTGACGTTAGCTTCTACACTCCGCTTCTGTTTCTGCAACCATGTTACGCCCGAGCAAAAAGGAAATATAATGCTGAATGCAAAAGCATTTAGCATTTAGACACTACCCGGTACCTGGAAAGGATTGCAGGGGCGTGCGGGCATTGTGATTTTCTGTATGTTAACGTTGCCCTGACTCTTTGCTTCGTCAAGCATCGCGGGCGCAACCGCAAACGTATTCCGGAACTTCTGGGGCGAAGGTGCGTGACTCGTGCCGCAAACCGAGTTATTGCATACCAGCCGTTTGTTACATTGAATACCTTGCGCGATACACGTCGCATTAAACTCTAATGGCACTTGGCTACATACGTGTACAGGAAGAGGGAGAGAGAGAGAGAGAAAGAGAGAAAGAGAGTAACTAGGTACCAGGGGGTGAAAGTCGACGGATGGGAATGCGCTCTTTCTCACTCTCTTCAATTTCGCTCGCGTTTCCTCATCGCTGTATGTTTCAGGTGATTATGACATAAATCGTGAAAGAAAACCGCTTGGCTGTGATTTGAAAGCTGAGTTGTGATGAGAGAATCGAAGGGGTGGGTTTAGGTTTTGTTAACGCGTTAATGTGTTGGTAAAATGACAGAGGAAGTAAGAAACGTGCGGGTAACCGCGGCTTGTAATTAAATGCTCTTCGTCTAAATGCATAATTCACGGTTCGTCTGGTGTTCTGACTAGGCACGAACCCAGGAACATCTTTTCGAACGTCATCTTCGTTATTTTTTCTAATACGCACAGGACCGACTGCGACATAGTAAAAGATTACTGGTAATAATGGGTCGCTTTTCTTATCGAAATTGTAATATTATAATGACAGATTTAACCCGGACCTAAAATTTAAATTCCCTTCGTTAGGAGAAACCAAACCACCACACTATCGATATCCCTTCTCGCGCAATGAATAAGGGGTAAACTCGAGTGTTCCGCGCGAGTCAGTGACGACGAAGAGACTCTCTCGTCCCCGTGCAAAGTTTCTTACGAGGATGATAGCCTGTCACGAAGCCATGCCGGGATCGGGCAGGGGTTTTCTGACGTTAGTTTGCGTATAATAAGGTGTCGTCTTATCTAATAGGGTTTGCGAGAACGAGAACGAGGCGAACGCCACTCGCGAGAGCTTCTGGAAGAGTGTATCGCCATGTATAATGGTAATTACGCGTTATTAACAAGCCTCGGAGAAGACGGGGTATAAGGGGGTGATGGTTGCCTCTTGTCTAATTAACTGAGTTTACCGCGACACCTGGCCCCGTATCGCGGCATCTTCAAACCTTCCCCCCTCAACGCCCACCCGCCGACAGCCATTCACCAGACACTGTGCCAAGCCACACCATCTAAACCGGTAACTCAAGATTTACGCCGAAGAAACGGCGGCTTCTACCCGTGCTCCTTTCTCTTCCGCAGCTGCCATAGGGGTTGTACATGCGAGAGGTATGGAGGATCCTCCCTCTCACCCTCTGTTCGTTCGCTCACTCTATCTCATCCGTTCCTCGTCTTCCTGCCATCTCGCTGGGCTATGGGATTGTCCGTCACCTCCGCTTTCACCACTACAACCACCAATACCAGTACTGCGAATCAGCGGCACCCTTAGAACCCGAAGACCCGCGAAGAAATCCAAAACAGGCTTCTGAAACATTCTCCGAAACCCTCAACCCCCTCCTGCCTTAGGTATATGATTGCTGATGTTTATTGCAAAAGTTTGACGAATTTTGACATTTTATTGATAATACTCGCGGTCTGGACTTGTAAAGAGTGCAAAAACAACTTGCAGTTTAGTTGGGGTGTAGGTTTCTTACCCCTAAATTCTGATCATTATTGATAACTACCCCAGATTAGTGAGATGTAAAAGTCCATTGCAATCGCAAATTTCCCGCACAACAAGAAAATCGTGGTTTCGTTTCACAATTTGCAGATTTTGTCAACCTTAAGTGGGTAAATCGTTATTTCCGGTTTTTTGCGTGTTTCTCCTAGAGTTTTTGAGATATCGGCAAAAATAACGTCGTATTCTTCATCAGCGAAAAATTTCCGATTCCGTAACCACCCAACAAAGACTTTTTGGACGAAAAAAAAATTTGACCCTCGGCAGGTGCCGATGGTCGACATTCGTGATTTACTTTCCTGACTTTGGGGGGTCTGGAGAGGGTCAAAATTTTTTGTCCTCCAAAAAGGCTTTGTAGCATCATTTCTGAATCGGAAATTGCCCGCGTAATACGAATATGATGAAATAAATGGGTTTTGGAGAAAAAAAAATTTGCCCTCATCGTCCAAGCGTTTTTTTTTCAGGTACCTATGGGTCCCAAAAATCGCGATATTCGAAGAATCGCCACGGCCATAAAAATGAAGCTATCCGGATGATTCTGGGCAGGTTCTCGAGTGCTCAGGGAGCACTTCAAAAAGTTATTCGTGAAATTTTCTGTCCGACGAACGAGAGCGGAGATACAGCGTCGCGAAAAGTCGATTTTTCGAAGTTTCGCAAATCCATCAATATTGCGATATACTATATTCCGGTGAGGTTTAATCTTTTCTCGGACTCTAAGAACCTATGTCGATCGCAAATTTCCCGCACAATAAGAAAATCGCAGTTTCGTTTCACAATTTGCAGATTTTTTCGAAGATATAATTTCGAAAAATTCCCTGGTAGTTAAGGAATAGACTGAATACCTCTCCATCTATGCGATCTCAATGTATCTCCATCCGTCTCGTTACAATTACAATCTTGATGAATATCATCTAATGAGTTGTATCTAATCAGAATCGGGGTAGTTTAGGAATAGCCAATGACAACCCAACTCCGATGTCAGCGTTCTCATCGCTATCGTCGTCGTCTGGGGGCATGCCAAGGCCGAGAAATTTAGAAGCAATGCTCTGGGTCCCTAGAGTATGAGAAGAGCTCGCGAAACCCCCGCAGGATGTAACTCCGGAGACCATCAGCCCCTCTGGTCACCCATGGCGCGGCTTCTCCCGACTCATTAAAGCCCGTGCCCTTATCGAGAAGGGTCGTTTTGAAAAGACCACCACGAAACTATATGGTATATCTGTATATATTCACGATGTACGATATATATGCATGTAGATATGTATTTTAAAACATCGATATCACCTATTCACTGACACTCCGTTAGCCACCCCTTGACATTGTTTATAATGGTTCGCCCCACTGATGCATACGAATGTTTTTTTTTTCACGTATCGATATTTCGGCCACGCATGTGTGTAGTATCGCATTACTTTTTCCCAAACAATAGCCACTCGCTGAAATTTATCCCTGTCGTGAAACCCACCCCTGTATGAATCATCGAAACATCAAGTGCGATCAATCACTTCAACAATACATTTTTTATGCATACACCGTTCATATTCATTCGAGTCTAATGAGCGAACGTTGTTCTCGCCCGATCGCCGTGAGCATTTGCACGATATTCGCGAGTCGATCATTGACGCGAATATCAGGACAAAAAAAGATTCATTCGTAACAGCGTGACAAGAATAACAGAGAGGATGGCATAAATGCGGTGAGCTATTGACTATCATTGTTTACGCTCATTGTTTACGCTTTACGACGAACAGAATTATTATTATCATCGTTTATTTTTTTGCTCAATTTTCCGGAAGGTCACACGTGTCATACTTGCTTTTTTGCATATTCACGGCATTTGAATGCGATGTGTCACGCATGAAACTCATATCCCTGAGAGAACAACGACCCTCCAACCACCCCGAAGCACCAAAGCCATCAAACGTATTCAAATACGCAATAAGGCATTATGATTTATTTACCGATACTTTATACTCGTTTCCTCGCGGGCGAGTTCGTTACGAGGGTATATACACGGGGGTTGTAACGTATAGACGCGAGCGAACGGTATGTACGAAGCCCGCACGGGTAACCTATAACACACTGCTCTTCCGTACGTACCGAATCCTGCAGCAGTTTGCTGTCTTTCATGAGCGCGTTTCGTATGAATATTAACGCGAAGCGAACGCTGATGCCTTCGTATCAACCCCCTCATCGGAGTACATGTGTACGCGTATGCAAATCTCATGGTTCTATATATATATATATATATATATATATATATATAACACCATACCTCTAAATGTATTGCGCAGCGTTCTTGAATCATTCGATTCGCACAAGGACGTTGAGGCAATTGCGGTTACTAACGAGGGGTTTATTTCTTTTGGATAAAAGCTTTTCGCGATAACGCATCAAAGAAGACGTGAGATCTTTTCTTCGAATAGATTTGATTGGATATTTGGTATGTTATGCATGCCCTGATAGAAAATGTCAATTTATTTTATAGCATAATGTAAAGTTCTTCGATCCCTACGATTCCTACGGTATACATATGAGTACAAGTGCAAAACCGAAGACGTTTCCGGTGGCCATCTCAAATTTTCATCAAATCGAGTATATACTTCGACCTCGTCATATACCTACGCTGAAATCAATTTTGGCTGGCTCTTAAGGCTGTACTAAAAGTTTGTCATCGCAAACCGTGCAACATTTTCAAATGTGAACGAACTCTGAGTTGAGTCCCAGAAAACTTCAATTTCACTCATTTTTAGTGTTATATATGTATATGATAAACGACAATCGCGAGAGAAGCCAATATTCGAAGTATCTAATATGCTTTTGGAGCCACCAAGTTCTCCCCAATTCTACACGCGCGAGAGCAACCCCCTCGAAAATACTAGGGGTAGTTTCCGCGAGCCCCATCCCCCCTCATCATTCACGATACTCTACTATTCATACAAGCATACACGTTCCTGCGGTTGAAAAGAAACTTGTTCACTCCACCGGAGTATCAGAACCACTGTTATATACGAAACACCCCAACTCAGATCCAATATTTCGAACAATGAAATGCTAAAAAGCACGAAAGCCCGTTTATATACGGGAGAAATGTAGGAGCGGCACAGGGCTCACTCGCGCAAATATACGAATTTATTATACACTTCGTTTTTTTTTCACCCGTTACGTTCGTATTTTGCGAATTGATTTTTTTCTCTTTTCATCTCGTTCTACAGTAACCCGGAAAATTTCTTTCGTTTTGGATTTACATATTTCCGTATTATTTATGCTGTTTCGTGGAAGGATAGTTTGTTATCAGATTTTGGCAAAACGAAGACTTCGACCGATCCTACATTACTGCATTAAACAACTCGTAGCATATATATATATATATCACCTACACAGGCACTGGGCCACATTAATGCAGAAACAAGATATTGAGTTTCGCAAACCCCACCCCCTTTCACCGTGGCCGATTTTATGGAGAACGGTGTGCCGGTGTACGCTAAGGGTATACTCGGCTCGTTTCGCGTTCGGTCCTCATGAACGTCTAAACGGGCGAAAACCGATCCCAAAAGCCACCCTCCTGGGTCGCTTTTCCGTACAATTGCCTCCTAATTATCGCCGTCAACTAATAACTCGCGTTAATTTCGGGCGATTTAGTGCGCGGGGCGCGTGCGCTTTGTATACATTATACATATCTATCTATATATACATAGCGAAATAAGAGATTCGGTAGTGGTGGTACATATCCAAGAGCGAGTGAATGTAATATCTACCGATACTTAGCCACGCGAGGGGGTTGAAGGGAACGTGTTTGCCCGTGTGTGTGCATCTATATCGGGTATATATATACACATATGCATATAAGGGCATGAGGGAAAGAGAGTGAGAGAGTAAGGTATGTATAGGGGTAGGAATAGCGAGTGAGCGAGCCACCAAAGTTTAAATTGAATTGGTTGGCATGGCGTTCCTGCGAGCGGCAGGGCGCTAGTTCGGCAAACTCAACGGTGTATATGTGTGGCACTGTACGAAATACGTGGTATACACGTTACGGTGTAACAGGGTCTCGCGTCGCACCCCGGGTATCCGAAGACCATCGACTGGAGAATAGTACTCTGTTTATGGGACAAGTAACGCTATGGAGATACAGTTCAACTGGCAACGAGCACAGGAACGTGCACCTCCGCAAGCCCCCCCCCCTTAACCCCTCTGCTCGAACACCACCCCCAGACTTAATGCCACCTCTCTTTGCCAAACCACCCCGCTGTGTCGCTTCGGGAAAAGCTATACCAACAACCGCTCGCCTCCGTTTTCATCTTTGGTCCGCCGGGATTTTCGCACTTGGAAACTTATAGAACTTCGAAACACTTTTGGTATCGAAAACAAGTGATATCGGTATCGAATAGAACGGGAATTTATAGAATCGAAAGACAAATTGGTTAACGCCGACCAAAAATAATTGATACCGGGGGAATGACGTGGAAAGAGTCGAAGGTTGGTATTTGAATGAATTTGTCCAATTGTATTTCTCGTTGAAAGGAATTGTTCGAGTTTTGTTTTTATTCCCAGATGTAAGATTTGCATCGAGCCTCGGGTTGCACTGGAAGGCTAGTGCAAATACCGGACGAATAATAGGATCGTCTCGATGAGACATTGGCGTTCGTGCGCCACGAGGCGAAAGAGCGGTACGAGGATAGTGAGCAAGTATCGTCACAGGGTATCGGCGAATGTTTCTTGTGCGAGGGCTTCCGTTCCTTGCAGTTCTCTGTCGCTTATCGGGAATGTATAGTGTGTTGGTCAGGTCGTTAGCGAGTTGTCGAGATTAAATGCCTTCCAGCAAATTAGAAGCAGCGCGCCGGCACTAGTCTGATTAACCGAAGTGTATGGGCGGACTATGCTGGAGGGATGTAGGAGGGGTGTACGGTACGAATAGGTTGACGAGGTGGAAACAACTTCGGTCGACCAGGATCCATGGGAATTGGTGGATCGATCTTCCCGCGAGAATAGACCAGAAGTTAAGGAGATAGGGAAGAAGAAGAGAGATATAGAGGGTTGACGCTGTTTGCGTTATCGCCCGGTCTTTTGTATCATCGATCACTTGAGAATTCCACGTTGGACCTTTTGCACTAACAATTCTTGGACTAAATTACTCATATCTTTATACAATTTATCTCAATGGTGCATTTGAAACAGATTTATCCCGAGGAAATGAAACTATGTGCAAAATCAACTCCTACCCATTGTCGCATCAGGATAATTTACTGATCCTTGGGAAAATGAAACCTAGTCGTAGTTGCATGTTCGTAATACGGTTGATCCTTATCCTCTGTTTAACGCAATTCCAGAGTTCTCGAAAAGAAATTATAATTATTTTAATAAAACGAGGCGGAAGAGGGAGAACGAGAGAGGAAGTCGGAGGCGCGAAAGAAAAATCCTTCATGGAGCATTGTAGATATGCTGAACGAGGAGCGTGGATGAGTCCGTTCGCCACAGAAGAAAGACACACCCCTGTAACGCGGAGTTTCACACACGAGCTGCAGATACAGACACTCGTACGGATAACAGCGCCATAGTACAGGACAGGGTTGCCTGGCAACTAACGGGTGGTCACAGGAAAGTGAGAGAGAAGAAGATAGAGAGAGCCTCAGCAAATATATATTATACGCTCTCGCTATCGAAGGGTGGTGAGGAACGTTTCTCATCTAAATGAAACACTGGACGTGCCGGTGTGGAGGAGGCGGATAACCCTTTTGCTCAGAGCTCGCGTCGCCGCCGCCGCCGCCGCCGCCACTGGTCCCTCTCTCTCTCTCTCTCTCCCTCTCCCTCTCTTTCTCTCTCTTGCGTTCTCTCGTACACTCAGACTTCTCCCTTCCTCGGTCTCTGAGGCAAATTTTTCTCATTTTTTTTCTTCAATTTTTTACATTTTTTTCTCTCTTCCTTTTTTTACTCTTCCTCATCCGCTTTCTCTGCCTACCCTTCGAATGCAATTACCGTGCGTAGGGGACTACACAAAGAATGTGTAGCCAACTCATACGTGCCTCCTAACCGTCGCGTTGTTACGCTCTCTCTTCCGTGGGCTTTTCATTGTTCCGCCTTTTCTCTCGGTGCGGATCTAAAACGCTTCTTCCTTTTTTTTTAATCATTTTCTCTTTTTATCGCGTTTTTTTTTGCTCTTGCTTTTCACCCTTTTCTTTTTCATTCATTACCATCCAAAGAAAAATTTGCCTGTACATAATTGCGGTACGTAGCAGCTACGGCAAAGATGACGCTGCGTCTTTATTTGATTACGCGACTCTGTGGCGCGGAAGTAGAATTTCTGAATGTTACTTATCTGAGACAAAGAAAATGTTGGAGTCTCGTATTAAAATTAGAAACAGCTTCATGTACAAGGACAAAAACAGTGCAACAGTAGAGCATGAGTCGGTACTAGAATTCAACTTTCAATAATTTCAAACACAATCTTAAAAAAAGAGTCGAAAAATGTCTTAATTTTTTCATCCCTTATTTAGGATCGTCGGAACTTTACAAAATTAATACAAATCACGTCCAAATAGCTGTTACAACATCGTACGTAAATTTGTAAAAACATGGACCAGCCCATTCAGTCTGGAAACAACGTAGCCGCCTACGTCACTGAAGATCCTGTCTTTTTTCCCGTCTGCAATGCAGACTATCCACTTTTTTAATCCTGTCTCTTATTTTTTTGTTTTCATATGCTGATATCGGAATACGAAGAAGCAAGGAACAAAACGAGGCGTTTACGTTCGTCTCGTACGAGAAACACGAGAAATGCCGGGAGGGGGTGGTAGGGATGCAAGGGAGTGAGACACGTGTGCTTCCCCATAGGGATAGAGTAACACATACCGATGTAGGGAAAGGACGAGGCGGTGCGCGTAGATGCGCGTTTCGCACAAAAGCGACGAACGTACCGCAAGGGCCATAGAACTCGGGCAAAAAGGGGGTAGTAAACAAGCGATATAACCAACGTTCTATCCAATATTGAGATTGCTGTATTCTGGAATATGCTAATACGATAATACATACGAATGTCCCCATAAACTATAGAATTTTCATAAAGAATATGCAAATGATTTGATATCGAGTGTGCGACGGTGCTTCTCCTGCTGTCGCTGTTGCTACTACGCGCGTCTTTCTCGCACGGTGGTGGATGGTGCCGGGTAAAAATGAAAGTAAGAAAAAACTGTTCTCGAGGGGATGTTGGTTTTGCTCTCTGTTCTATTTCGTGTCTCTTTTTTTTCGTCTCGCTCCGTATTCGTACGAGAAGAACGGAGATTGACACACGCTTTAAGAATATAGTTATATGTAGGTATACGATACGAAGCGAATGTAGAGCGCGACTAAATTATTCACGCACCTTCGTGTACACGTTTGTCTTTTTTCCTTCTATTTCTCAAGATTTCGAGACATTTTTTCCATTGTTTTTCTCTTTCTCTGTAGTTCTTATAGCAGCTCGCATTCGCTTTGGATGAACCAGGCCAATGAATCAGAATTTACGAAGCAATCTTCTCGATTGTCCACCCCAATGTCGATTCTCTTATCGGTTGTGTGAAAGCTTGTTTCACTTTTTTCCTTTATTCGCATCTAGTGCAATATATTTCTCGTAGGTTAGATCGATGCAGAATGGTACAGTTGTTCGTAGAAATATCCATCAATATGAAATCAATTATTTTACATAAAAAAATGAGAATTAGTCAACGAATACGATAAAATAACAAAGATAGTGAAAATAATAAAACTCGTATATTACTTACAAAATGCAAAAAAAATCAACGTTTAAATTGATACGCCATAAGCCTCGAGCTTCCAACCCCCTTAATATTCCATACGCAAGGGTGGCTACCGAGTTTACGCTGTAAACCCTCAAAATAAATCGCCACGGTTGGAAGTCACTTAATATCAATAAAAATCAGTGTTTTCGGAAACTCTCGACCAAGCATGGGGGTCGAATGCGCTATACGTTATAACGTCTGTCGTTTGGGGTTTTTTTTTTTTTCAAGTTACCCCGGGAGTCTCGACCTTATTAAGAGAGACGAACGATCGACGCGGGATCTCGGTTGACCATGAAACTCCTTGGCCCATTCGCCTCTGGGATAGAAAAAAAGATGGAATAAAATACGAAGAGGCCATCGAGCCCTTCGATACGGGGGTATAAAAACGAAAGAAAAAAATCCTTCGGTAATAGAATAACCGGCCTCGGAACGGTCGTAAACGTATTCCCAGTGCCGATAGCCATTTCTCTCGGTCAAGGGACGAATTGGCTAAACCGCACGCGTTTACCCGAAGACAGATAGTGGAAAACAACGCTGTAAGGTTAGTGGGGAGACTGCGACGGGTGTACGTGAGTGAGGAAAAAAACAGTGAACGTGTGCATGGCGACTACCACGACTGGGCATCCCCCCAGTCGAAGTTCACCTCCTCCCCCAAACAACTACCCCTGTGCTCACTCTTTTCTCCGTATTCTCCC
This sequence comes from Netelia fuscicornis, assembly GCA_946811545.1. Lineage (NCBI taxonomy): Eukaryota > Metazoa > Arthropoda > Insecta > Hymenoptera > Ichneumonidae > Netelia > Netelia fuscicornis. The sequence continues at coordinate 13,725,670 of OX328011.1, read as the reverse complement.
ACTGTCCATATTTTTTTTACTCTTCCAATCCGTAAGCTCGTTGGCCTGCAGCCGGGATATACCGAAATATCCACTGCAACACCGAACAACCGAGTCCCCCATGGGAATGGCACCTTTCCTTTTTTATTATCGCCCTCTCCGATCATTCGTAAAATAAAGCACTACGGCGACACTTTCGAGCAGTCCACCGAACTCGCGTACTATTCACACCCGTTGTATAAACACGGTCCATTTGGCTTTTCAATTGCTTCGGCAAACGATTTTTCATCCCTGTTCCAGAGTTACCATGAGAAAAACAAGCTATCAAAAATATCGTTCTATTTTCCTATCTAACTCGATCCACCCATGAAATTATACTATATATATAATTTGATCCGGAGAGCATTTCCTAGTGCCGTTTCTATTATACCTTGATAGGTACGTATTTGCAGAAAGCCCAATGGCACTTTAGTCGTCCGAGTCCCGATGGTCCTCTGTGGCGAAGGAAGATCCATCGGTCTCGTTTCCCAGCAATGTATCGCGAAACAAGAAACACACGTATATACACAGCTACCGATACACGTGGAGAATTGAGAGCGAAGTCGAGATACAGAGAGTGAGAGAGAGATATACAGCTTTGGCCCAAGCGACGATATATTCTCGAAGATTGTTTTCTCTCGTCAGGTAGCCACATACGTCACGTTGGAATCCCTGGAGGAGACTCGGCTCTAGGGGCGGGCGGAGCCATACTCGTAGAATATAACCAGCATCGATCACATCGCAACAACTCGCTGCTCCTGTAGCTCCCGGTTATAAGGCCAACGGGGATCGACGATGAAGATACGAGAAAGCATCGAGTCGCTGTGTTCGCGAAACGTACAGCACGGGTACGTACGATTTTCTTGGTGGTGATGGTGATGGTCGTGGGGGTGGTTGGGCGAATCCTACGGCATCCGCGGCGAATCAACTTCCGTCATTGCCCGCCATCCCGAACTTAATGCCGGACATTTCTCCTCGGTCTCCACCGAACGGATATCCCGTTTCTCCCTTATCCAACGGACGATTCTCTACCTATCATATCCCTCCCCAGCAGCCTTTCTCCAAGGATATGACCCCGGGAGCAACATCTCCCGAGACTTTGGACCACTTCGTCTCACGACCGTGCCAGCTATCAGGAAACACGGACAATACCCCCGATGACTTTGGAATTGTCGACGGTGAAAATACCAGAACCTCTTCCAAATGTTTGCGACGTCGCTGTCAAACACCATCGCCACGAACAATTACGTCATCAGACAATTTTCCTGACCCACTTGGGTTTGACATTTTCTCCAACGCTACACATTTCGGTGTTAACGATTTAATCATGTTTATCAGATATCTCGAATGTACAAAACGAAGACAAAATGCCAAATGAAAAATTTACATTTTTCAGCCGATAGATGGCAGCACGAGAGAGCGACCGAATATTTATTCAGAACGACAGCACCACGCGAGGCCTTCGAATAACGCGAAGTGCGAACAGAACGAGAATGGTGATAAAACGAGAGAATAACACCACCGCATGGACTATGGGGCCTGCATCGTTTGTTTTCTCATATTTCTTTTGCTTCGGGTGTACGCTGCCATTCGTGTTTTTGTTCGTTCTTTCTTTCTTGTTATTTCTTCTCTTTTTATGGTATTCACCGGCAAATGGAACGTGCGATAATTTATCGGTGGTATCAGTGAAACTGCGGAACAGATCCATATTCCAATTAAAGTTCATCCTCCCGGAACGTGGACGCGATGTGCATGAGATATTCTCCATCTCTGTTTATCGGTCTCCATCTCGTTCCCTCTCTCTCCCATTTCAACGTTCTCACCACTCCCTCACTTTCCACTCTCCCTTTCTCTTCGCTCTTCTGCATTCGCCATTCGTTCTCTGCACATTCTGGCCCTGTGTTTCCATGCACACTTTGCTTCCCTGAGCTCATACACGGCACACCCCGCTATTTCCACCCACAGCAGAGGAACAGCAGCATTGGTTTTGTTTTTTTCCTTTCCTTCGTTTTGCTTTCCAGTCCATTTCGCGCTGTAAACTCGAACTTTATAGCTTGTGCCAGAGGGTATATAGCAACATAGTGTAGGACGTGAAACGTGCGGCTAGGGGGATGAAGTGCCGAAGTACTGAACGAGAGTGAGAGAGCAGTTGGTAACGGTCCTGCTGGATAGTGGCGAGCGTTCATATTTACGAAGCGCATCTCGATGTTCCTTTGTACATATATATATTATATATTATATATAAACCCTCGCGTCCCAACCATATTATTGCTGTTCCGTTACTTCGTCCATTCGCTGAATTATCCGTTGAATATCGGACGCCTGGCGCCACCTATCGACGAGTTATTTCATTCAACCCCTAACGCGCTTCTCTCATTCTCTTTCTCTTTTATCATAATTTCGCCTCGAGCTTATTCGAGAAAAATACTCGATCGCCGTACGTGAAATGACAATTGTTTATTTCCGACGTAAATATGGCTAAATTATATTTTTTCATCACGCTAGCATAGAAGGGACGAGGTTTATGCAAGGCGCCATGTACTTCGGGAAGCTAAGAGGTTCGCGGTGAAAGCGACTAAACCATCTTCATCGAGCCAAGCGAAGCTTCACACGCCGCTCAAGCATGTAACGACGCACTTCCCGGAGTACCTGGCCTAATATCAAAAACAAATTTCTCCTTCAAAGCATGGCCCGACTGTTCTAGGCGCGATGCGAGCACCCTCTAGCCCCGGTTTTACTTTCTCCCTCTCTCTCTCTCTCTCTCTCTCTCTCTCACTCTCTCGATCCATGCAAAAATGAGGCATTACTTCGTTCATCTTGTACGAGTTTCACTAATGGCGTCGTTATTTTAAAATACCGCGATCATATTTTTTCCAGGGAAAGGTTCGGAAGCGCCCCGTTTCTCGAGCCAAGAATCTCGCGTGGCAGCAGCACCGATGGCCACCCCCGTAGCTCGTACACTTCTTTCTTTTTTCCTCTTTCTCCCTCCCCCTCTATCTTTTTCACCACGGATATTATACTTTTACCAGCAAGAATATGCCAGCGAATCGAACTTAATCTACGCGCCGCTTTGTCCCATCGGGTTCAACCCCGAAAGTATATATATAAATATATATATATGCGCGTGTGTATGTGCGGGTTATACAACCCCCGCACCTTCGTACTTTCCATTCCGCGTTTCTATCGTTTTACGTTCACCCACACCTTCCCTCGAACGATCCCTCGAATCTAAATCATGTAAGGATTACGGCCCGAGAAGAAAGGAAGAGGGGGGCGGAAGTAGAGAAGGCCTCGTTCACTTTATTCCCCGGTGGTGGGTATTCTCTCTCTTTCTCTCTGTCTCACTCCCTCCGTCAGCTTTTTTATCCTCTCGGTCTCTCTCGACCCCCTCATATTTTGGAAACATTTAAATTCTTATACGCGAATAAATAGCAAAAATTTTACGCCCGATAAAGTATAGATTTTCCTGGTACGCGCGAGAGTTTTTTGGAGTTTCGGGGAGATGAGTAAGGAGTACGAAGAGACGACCGCCCGTGGTGAGGGCGAAGAACCGAAAGGGGGATGATTCGCCAGCGGCGAGCTCGCGGGGAAAGGATACCGGTCATAAAATCATTGATATGAAAATATAACCCTGCTCTTTCTGCTTTCTCATGGTATTTCCCTTATATACTATATATCTGTATATAAGTATATACGTATATATTTGAATATGACCCTTTCTCGGTTTCGCATACCCCCCGCCCGGCCGAGAGAACGTCCATACCCTCAAAAAGCACACCCCTCTTTCTCTGGACCGTCGTTTCTGCGACGGGGCCAGCCAGCCGAACAACCGGCGGCTGATGTATGCGAGGCGCGGAAAAGATCTTTTGTTTCGACAAGCCTCAATGTAGCCCCTTCGACCCGAGGATCATCATTTATTCACAATACGAGCGGGCTTTATCGAGCCGACAATTTTGTTTTCAATCGTACATATCGACTCGATCCAACCTCGTTCTTCAATACTTATCAGTATTAAAAAATATTCGCAATTATTTTACGAAATATTCGTAATCAAAATTGTATTGTTTTCTAATTATTTTGGAATAATTCGAATTTAATAATTTATTGGCATTGATTTGTGATGAATAGAGTCGCTGGATGATTATCAATCGACACGAGGAAGGGATGAATTTTACGAATAGGGAAAACTAACGACTAAGCGAGAGAGAGAGAGAGTGAGAGTGAGAGGGAGAGGGGTGTGTGCAGAAGGGGTTGGCAGCATCGAGCTACAGCAGCGCGCCACTCGCCGTCTAATCCAATAATTTAATTTCAGGATCCCGGCTGAAGGGGATTTGAAGTATTAGCCTTGGAATTTGTGTATCTTTGATTAGTATTCCGTTCGCGGGACATACCTACTGCTATATCTATCATCCGCCTCTTCCTCCCCTTCGTACGAATACTTCTTCGTTCCTCACACGCTCCATTGCGGTTCTAAATCCTAAAGTCAGACCTGCCACTCACCCCCTTCGATCTCTTCGTGTTTCTCACAAACTCCAAACCTCTCGTGGACATGACAGAAAGCGAATCAATGTGCGTGACGTATCCGACGTACAAGCACAGGGCATCGATTATCTCCGAGTTCGTTATCTACATGACGAATTAAAGAGACAAATTTTACAAAAAAAAAGTCGAGTAATTAAAATTGTATACTACTTTTGGAAATAATTTATTAAGTAATAATTAATAAATAAAATAAACAAATATATCAATAAGTTTTTCATAATTTCGAGATTAATCCCGAAGTGTCTTCATTCTCCGATCGTCAATGAAGAGAAGTGGAATCATACAAACGGTGAAATACATATGGTAGCTTCGTTGCCTAAATCAGGCATATATTCGAGTCTCTTGACAACGCATTTCCTCGACTAGCTACCAGTGATCCGTCTAATTTATAGTTTAACTTATCTAAATGCGCGCAGCTCGGGCTCAGCGTTCATCTGTAGCCCACAGGAGGTATTCTCCGATAGAATGAAAGGAGGGGAGGAATTGCACTGTGTGGTTACACCAAGCTGTGGAGAACACATCGAGCGTATACCCAAATACGTATACCTATGTCGGGAATGGAACGAGAATCTTTCCCCAACAGCGACACAGGGGGAGGGATGAGTTCGCTTGAAACGGTGAGACGGAGCAGAAGCGAGGGAAAGACAACGAGACGGTGATGCCACGCTCCGTCGTTCAACCCTTCGGCTATTTAGCATTCCATCTTCGATTTCCGACAACTTGACGATGGGTGGAAGCGCGCAACGCATTGCTCTTTCGAAAACCGACGAGAATCTCGTCTGTCGGATTCAAATTTTCATTCGGTAAATTGTAAACAAAGAGTCCAAATTTTCTTTGCACCGCCGCGACGAGTTGAACAAAGTTAGCAACAAAAAAAGGGGAAAATTGCAAAAAATTGTGGGATATGAATTATTAAGAACGATAATCGTTATAAATAAATAAAGATTGACAAATTCGTACGAAAGAAAATCTCGCAAGATCCTGTTGCAATCGTAACCGCAGAAAAGCTTTTAACATTCGGTTCATGCGACGTCGTTATTTTTGCTTTCGAAGATCCAGTCATGCGGATTGCCTTAAGTCCTGTTGTGGGGTCTTGCGGTAGAGGGGTTGAACAGGGAGGATGAGTTCCCGAGGGTTGAGGGAGAAAAGCGTTTCGATTCCTCTCCTATCTCTCTCTCTCTCTCTCTCTCTCTCTTTCTCTCTTGCGAAGCCCGATACGCGATGTTTACCCCGGTTTACGATTCGGTCTCGTCGCGCCCTTGGACGTTTCGTTGTCGGGGTTGGAATATCAGTGAGTGGGGGATGTTAGCTACGATTGTCTCTTAGAAAATAGGAACACGAAAGAGTCTCGCGAGCGGGCTAGAGCATGCGGACTTTGCGAACGGATCACGAATGGTCTCGGCCCGAAGAATCTCCCCCATACCCCCCGATATTCATAGGGGGGTGGGGTGGGAGAGGCGGGTGGAAGGAGGACTTTATACTTTAAACCCAGCCTATAAATATCACGCTTCTTTGGATTTGGGGCTGGTTTCCGAAAGATTGGCTCGCGGTATCCTTCGTGGGAATCGCTCGTCGCTTTTCCCGTTCGACGTACTATATACGTATATAAAAGGGGATAAAGAGACGAAGAGACAGAGGCGGAAAATGCTAGAGGAGAAGTACAGCATTGGAGAAGGGTGTGGGAGTAAGGTTGAGACACCAAGCTGGATATATATGTATGTAAAAGAAGAGACGAGAAGAACCAAAACCCACCCCTCGAAAAGTGCCTAGCGATTCGTCATCCCCTGTTCGCGTTCTTCCTTGTAAAACCATCCGAGATATGCTTTTGCCTCACTCGTTTCGAGGCTACTTTAATACCTTATAAATGTATCAAATGGACTCTTTCTCCGATAGTCAACGAGCGACTGTTCCTATCTTTCGAGAAAATGAAAAATATGTTTGTTCGAAAAAGGTTATTTTCGAATGGAATCGTATTATTTTCACAAGGCTTTGATTAGAATTCGTTAATTTTACGTTAAACCCATCTCATTTTCTTTTACACTCAGCATGATTTATTCTCAGGTATAGAATAGTAGGAAGAATACGTCTCGTATCTTTTGTTTCCTCTCGCGGATTATCATCCCTTCGTTTCTTTTCCCAGTCTCACCTCATCACTCTCTATCTCTCTCTCTCCCTCTCTTTCTCACTCTCGTTGTAGAGACACACGCATACAGGCACAACGAATGTTTCTCTCGTTCTAACTCACGGTTGCGTATGTGTGCTCCGAAGAGCCGTCCCGTTGTCGTTCTCGTCGCCACTTCAGGAATTGTCGTTCTTTTTACGGCCTCTCGGCACTCTCGGCGGGGCCCCACGGCACAGATAATACCGGTGGGGGGTGTACGGATAAAATTCTGCGCAATGCGGAGAGAGAGAGAAAGAGGGAGTAGGGGCAAGGCAGGGAAAAAGAAGGGAAAAGAGAATAAAGGACAGGTGAGAACAAATGACGAGGCAAGTGCGAGAGCGAGAGGTAGCTAGCCAACACACACACCCATACCCCCCCCCCCCCCCCCCCACCCAGACCCACCTATATATACACATATAATCGTACGGCATGGGCAACGATAAAAGCAAAGTTTAAATAAATCGCACGTGACGGGACTGTGGAATCGTGCCCGAGCACTCTTCGAACCAGCTTTGAGGGACACAACACAGCTCTATCTCCGCGCACTCACCGTCACTCGATTTGTGAGAAAACTTCAGCTATGAGATAGCGATATATAGATATTCCCATACACTTAATACTGCTATACTGCTATGTGCTTTCGAGGCTTTTTGCTATATATATATAAATGTATATAAGTAGTACAGAAGGAAAACGTAGTGCGTGCAATAAAGGAGCCATTCAAGTAAGAGAGAACAGGTAGTATCGCCCTTCGCTCACGTACATATAATTTCATTGGGGAGGTTTATTACCAACACTCCTTCCAGACGAAGGACGTTAACGACATTTCACCAAAATCGCGAGAATTATAGCGATATCCAGACGTAAAGTCACATTTTTCGTCGTAACTTTTTCGTTCAACGAAAGAAATTGTGTTCTTCATTTTTTTTTTATTAAAAATGCATTATCTGTTATTTGAAATTGGAAATTGATCGGTGAAGGAGGAAACAAAGATAAATTCGGACTAATGCAATATATCCGGCGTCAGAGGAGAAATTTCGTGGTCTCGGGAGACAAAAGGAAAGCAACGGAGAATCTCGAGCGTTGCGTTCGTGTCTCGCGTCGATACGTCACGAGGAGAGAGAGTCTCGCCACTTTTCCCAGCGGAGATGAGTGGAAAGGAGGGAGGAAGGGGGAGGTGGGTGCTGCCGAAAATCCCATTACAAACTATCCTCTCACCGCAGGAGCTCTCTCGTGTGTCTCTCGGTTGTTCACTGAAACCTCTGTCTCGTCTTTGCTTATATAGATATACAAATTTACCGTCTCTCTCTCTTCTTGATTCCCCGATACGATCGCGGTTGTTTCGACTCATCTCTTCGGGTTTTCTCACTATACGAGAGACGCGGACGAATTGTACGCACGGAGATCGACCTTTATACCGCGGAGAAAGAGAGAGAGAGAGGGAGAGGGCGGGAAGAAGAGGAAAGAGAAAGATCCACCACCTTGTTATATGAACCAACCCCCCGCTCTCGCCTCGCCGTTCTTACCCCACCTCACCGCACACGCTTCTATCTTTCGCATGAATATGTAAATCCTTATTTTCGGATCGAGTGCACTCGCGACCAAAAACCAACCTGGATAACCGAACGTCACGCCAGGAACATCCCCTCTCGCTATCTCTCTCGCTCTTTCCATTTCGCGAAGGAATTGATTTATTAGCTAGTTCGAAATAAATACCCCCGGAGCGGTGGAGCAACGATGGTGGAGTATCGGAGAAAAGTACAGGGTGAAACGAAAAGTTATGTAGGTAAGGGTTTGTACTCTAAGGGATGAAGAATCTCTCCTCCCTTCTAAACATATATATATATATATGTATGTACGCTGCGAGATGAGAGCATAGCGAACGAGAAAAAATTCGTACGGTGGAACGCAATCAAATCCACAATCCGGACGTTACTATGTACGCTGATATGAAACGTTTCCTGCCAACTTGACCGAATCGTTCCCCCCTTATCCGATATTTCTATCATTTAATTAATTACACACGTAATCTAGACAGCTTGAATTCAATTAAAATTCAGAGAGGGATTGTTATGATACGGTAAATATTCTAAAAATCGAAGCTTTTTCTCACCAGAGGAATCTAGATTTTGTCTTTGGTAAAAGTATGCGATATGATAGATATGTATATATAGCATAATGTACGATCTAAAGTAGAAAGAGACAATGAGAACATCGGCGAAACGTTATACTCGAAGGATGCCCGCGGGTCTCCTCCGCGATGTACGTTGCTCTCGGAAGTTTTAATACCACTCTCGGGTCGACCTTCCAACCATACGTATTATGTATATGTAGGAAGAACAGAAATGACGATGGAACGTTCTGGTATAGAGAAATACAGAGAGGAGGATGCTCGAATATTTCGTATGATTGGTATTGTGCCGAAGCTTTGGTAGAAATATATGTATATATGGTCCAGAACGAACGGGGTGTTATTCAAATGTGAGAGAGTTGGCCATTAGAGTTATGTTAGAATATATTGATTATTGGGGAGAGGGGATTTATCAAAGGGAGGAGCCAACAGGGATGACGCTACAACTACGTGAAACAGCCACGTATCCCTGGCAATAAGGGTGAAGAAATGGGGAAGGGTGTAGTCGAGAGAATAAGGGTTGATGTATCGCGTTTCTCTCCGTATTCCCGAACGTAACGGGACGAAGGAGAGGTAGAGAGAAAGAGAGAGCTACTACTGTCCAATATTACAAAGAGAATATCAATTTGATAATTAGAATTACTATCACGTATTTTAGCCATTAAGAGAAGTTCCTACCCCTCGAATCGCTGATAAAAAACAATTTATAGCTACATACGCGTATAAATCGATTGAATTATTACATTAGAAAAAAATTCACATTTTTTAAGATTAATTATTCAGAACGAGAAGAACAAGAGCCTGTGTGCGCGAACACAAAGTCAAAGGATTATCCGCGATATATGTTGTCGTTGCTTATAAACAAGGGCGACAGGTTGTGTAAGAGGGTGGAAAAAAGTGTTGAGAAAATATAAATCGATTAATCCAATGTATAAAAAATCTTTATATACAGATATATGTATATATCGATTCGAACATTATGAAAACAGAATTTCCCCTTCGTTCGAATATTAACAATCCTTCCTAAAAAAAACGACTGTGCAGTAACATAAGATCAAAGGATTATATTTCCGCGATATATTTTATAGCTGCTTACGGGAGAGAAGAGGGAAAGGGGGAAAGAAGAATGAAAAAGGAGATGAAGAAGAAAGAACGGCGAGAGGGCGAAGCGACATTATCGAGCATTAGCGGTGGTTTTCGGTGGGTAGGCCGAACGGTGCGGATGGAAAAGCACCCCGATAGCCAAGCAGTAGAGAAGAAGAGAGAGAGAGAAAGAGAGTAGATATAGTAGAGAGAAGTACAATCGATGAAAGGGTTGAACGTCAAACCCCTTCGTGTCGCGAATCTTCCTCCACTCTCCCAGGGCGCACGTTCCGCGTCTCCCTCTTTCTACCACCTCCACCTCCGCCTATTTCTCTTTGCCACCCCTTTCCATCCTTCTCACCACCCGATCAGCCATCCTCCCTCCTTCTCCCATACGCCACGGCAACCTCTTCCACCCACGAATCGACCCCTTCCTTATACCACCCTTCATCTCCTCTCTCTCTCTTTCTCTCTCTCTCCAGGCTGTAACTCACCGCCACACGTAGGTAGCGCCCTTGCCGCGTACACATTTACATAAATTATTGATCTCTAAAACACCACCAACGCGCCGTCTGCAATGCCATTGCCACGCTGCCGAAGCCATTCCCAATGCTGTTTGCCTCTTGGCTTGCTTATAAGGATACATGTAAATCTATATACATATCTCTCTGTGAAAGAAAGAACAGGGTCTGGTCCTATTGTAAATTTTTCAAAATACAAATCAAAATATTTCGAACACTTCAAATTCGTGAAAATTCAATATTTTATGCTGTTTTTTTTATGATTATCAAATTTATTTAAGTATAAGAATTCTGATATTTGGCTTCAGTTATTAATTTATATATACGTGTATCTTTTCTAGACTGCGTCTTCAATATCAATTATATTTATTTCCATTGCAATATACGGGAATGATGACGAGACGCGCGTTACGCTGCGCTATGGCATTCATAGAGAGAGAGATAGATAGAGAGAGAGAGAGAAAGCGAGGGAGACAGAGAACAGCACCACTTTTGCCAAGGGGGGTTGGTTGGATGATGGCGAAGGTATAGGAAGAAGGGAGAAGGACGGCGACGAAAACGGTGCCGCTACGTCATTAAGCTACGCATTGTTCTCGCGGAGGGCTGATTGTCTTGGTCGCTCGTTTCACCCGTAGCTCGAGAGACAATTGTTCAATATTCCCATTGATCTGTGAGACGCCCCCTCCGGGGGTTTTGTGCGATATGCCGCCAACGCTTTCGTGTAGGCCCCCGCGACGAGAGAGTAAGGGAAAGAGAGAGAGAGGGAGGGGGGGAGTGTGAGGAAGGAGTTTCATCTTTCACTCACCGTCATTTCTCTCGTCAGTTTTGCGCGATATATGACCTCGTCTTTTGTCAATATATCTCTATTTTTAATGATATGAACGGAATTTCAACGGTAGTGCTCGGCGAAGCATGGGCCCGGGGAAATGGGAAGGGTGATGGTGAGCCGGAGTTAGGAAAGAGGGGGAAGAGGGGCGTTGAGCGAGAAAAAGGGCAAAAATATTATATGATATAAATAGTGGCAGAGAGAAAGAAAAATTGAGAGCTGCCAAAGCGTTTTGCGTCTCTCTCCTCATACCGCCTCGTACCACCGACGCATTTTGCCACGTCTCTCTCGTTCGTTCTGCCACGCGCTATAAAGAAACGAAAGAACGAAAAAAAGAAGAGAAAACGAACAAGAAAAGAAAAATGTACGTACACTCGCACGTTCGCTCGAGCGAAACGTTGAAAAAAAGGAGAGAGAGAGAGAGAGAGAGAGAGAGAGAGAGAGAGAGAGAGAGGGAGAGAGAGAGAGAGAACAGAAAGAAAGGAGAGAAAAAAATAGCGAAAGCTCGCGTATAGACGCAGGAAGAGAAGAGAGCGAATCCGTGCGCCATTATTTCTCGACTATGTGTATTATTATTATTTTTTTCTTCTTCACCGTACACTCTGAGCCTCTTGTTGTTCTTTTTTGTTTGTTTCAACAGTGCGCAAACACCCAGGCAGGTAGTGAGAGCGAGATGGAGAGGGTGAGATTTTACGAACACGGTCGCTCGCAGGAAAACCTGCGTTTTGCTAGCGTTCTAGCGGCCTTGTACAACAACTATATGTATATGAACGACGGTCGCGAGGTCGAGCGTTTCCGGTGTCGAACCTCTCGTCAGAAAACGCGCGTCGAACGTGCACAAAGCTGTATATATTTCACAATTCTCCCTCCCTCGTCCTGTCTCTCATACCTTTCTACACATTACGTACATATATCGCATGCATTATAAAAAAAAAAATGTATGCACTTTGTACAGGTGGCTTTGTCTCTCGGAAAAACCGGGTGGACGATTTGAGATGTCTATATAGGTAGATATATATATATATATATACATATATCATTAGCAAGGCGTCATTACGATTTTTATTTCGTTATTCTACCCCGTTACTTCCCTCGGGCCGTCGTTCGCTCGGCTTGTTTTTATTTAACGAAAATCGGATAAACGTGGATCACCCGACCAAGAATTTCTATATTTTTTCCGCAAAAATAAACGTTCTTATTTTTCTTCCAAAAGCCAAAAACCACGTTGTAAGCAGAAAAAAAAACAAACAATAAATAAAATCGAGGTTCGAATATCGTCGTTGCGAATTTTGTCCCGTCATTTTAATTTCGTTAATGACAGTCTTGAAATTATTGCGAATAAACGTGAAACGTCCCATATATATATATCCTCAAAATCCTGGATATTCGCAGGACCGTTTTCAGATGCGTACCTACGTCTGCTATATACGAATGGACGTTTGGAGCTCGTCTACGAGCTCTTGGCGTTACGCAGAGTTGGTCGAATTGCGACAAGCCCACACGTGTATACGAGTAGTATAACATTTGTGGTCGCGATGTCCACGGATGCAGCGCATGGTGCGAGGGTCGAAGAGCATCAGCGTAGCGAGACATCGCACCCGGCGTATAGAGAGGGAATACCGTAGAACGGGAATGAAGAGACGAGTGCGTGAATGTGGGGAAGGTGACGAAGAAGGAAGAGCGAGAGACAGAGAGGGAGAGAGAGAAAGCTTAACAGGGCACACACGTAACACACGTAGGGGTAGCTCAGCGATCCGAAATGATTGATATAGAGATGCAGTCGGTACCGCGAGTTGGATCCGCGCAGCTCCACATCAGGCATGAGAGAGCCAACGGGGTTATAGTGCTGACTCTGTGACGGACGTCTCGTCGCGAGAGAAACCTATTCCGCGGACCAACACGTTCCACTGACTATTACGATATATGTATATAGCTTGTAACCTGCGTAGATATATGTTTGTTACGAGCTATACCCGATGGTGGAGAGTATAATGATCGTATATAGTAGTTCGCTCTATCTATCTGTATCTGTCTATCCTATCCAGCATTCTCGCGGTGCGGTTGCACCCCGTCCTCCACCCCCACTCGGTACCCGCTCCACTAACCCCTTGCCACTATCACCCAGGGTGACGCAGCTGAAAATCAACTCTCTCGCTCGCTCGTCGTCTCCGCAAACGTTCCACTGCACGCGCGTGTATCACAGAAATAACGGATATACCGCATGGAAGACACGCGTGGCCAAGCGCATATATGCCAGGAACTGTGGCTCACTTATCATCTCGATTCGGAGATTAACGGAAGGTTCGCCGTGACGCCAACACGCGCCCCTGGTGACTTATGGAAAGCGAAACAACGAAATTTCGCTCGGTACGTACGGGCGATCGTGTTGGTTTTTATTTCGATCGTTGGCGCAACGCAAATTCTACTATATTCAATTTTATTTCACGATCGATAGTTTGTTCTTAGGTCTACGATATTTTAATATATTTGATAATTAATTAATTTTTAACACTGTCGATATGTTTGGTTTGTAAAAGAAGAAAATGAAAGAATAACGTTCGGGTCGAATCTCAACTGTAAGAGGGATGAGATTAGGATGATGGACGCAGCAACGACGAAGGTTGAGCGGTGAGAAAAAGATTCTCGAATGGAATAATCAATGCTTAAAGAGTGCCCTCGACTTTTAGAAACGAAAAGCTAGATGGAGATTCGAGGGACGAGGGTGAGTTAGTGTTCGCCAATACGTAAAAGTACCTTTCCAATATATACGCATCCGTACCTACACACAGAGAGAAACACACACACGCATGAGCATTGAAAAAAATGTCTGCCGCTGGCTGGCTTTAGGAGAAAGAAATTATCGGAGCTGGCCAGCTTAATGAGATACGAGAAGCCAGCAGGAGGGAGCGAGATCGCGCGCAGGAACCGTCGCGGGTGTATGGAACGGGATTCGATGGAGGGATGTTACGTATGTATGTGTGCGCGCTTTCGAGAATATAGAACGAGAAGAAGATGGCAAAAGCGAAAGAGGAAAAACTCTCTCTCTCTCTCTCTCTCCCTCTGGTCGGACGGTTCGACTTTTGCGAAAAGGATGACTGCGCGCAGCAACAGCAGCACTGCCATATATATACATAATACAGTAGAAGATGATAGTGTGTGTGGTGAAGTTGGAAATCGGATGTGAAAGTGGAAGAGAAGGGGCAGATGGAATGGAGGAAGGGATTGCCCGAGGGATCAAGAGAGAAAAAGGATGCCGGGAGTGAGAAAGTCGAGCGGTCGTGGAAAGCCGATCCGATCCTCGATATTCGAGCGTGCTACTGTACGGTAAGAGGAAGATAGGATATGTACATATCTGTTATATGTATATGTTGGCTTGGCATACATAGAGAAAGATACGGGAAAGCACGTGAGGAAGGGAGGAAAATTCTATATAGATATATATTTCTTTTTTCATTTTGTTCATCTGTCTCTTTCTCTCTCTCCCACGTACCTTACTCTTTCCATAGTGATCTCGTCCCAACGTACGGATGGACGAACGTTACAGACACATACAGGACGAATAAGAGCGAGAGGGGGTTGGGCGAGGGAGGTTTTGGGAGGTTGGAGGGTGGGAGGAGAGTAGGAGCTCTCAGAGATCCGCTCTGAGAGCCCTGCCACGGTTTATACGCTTTAATTCCTTCGACGGGTTTAATTCTCATATTCGTATTCCACACCTCCTACCTCTACCTCCCCACCTCGTTCTCACTCTATCACCGTCGGTCTTCGTTTCTCTTTTCCACACAGAGCTCTTCGCTCGCGAGCTTTTCTAAACCACAGGCTTCATTCCCTGTCCCCCTCCCCCTGCTCACCACCGCCAACCCCTACCTCTTTCGAACACAGTGGACGTTCGCCCCTCCGCATCGTCACCGAGATATATTTTTACTTTCGGACGCAGTAACCCTTTTTCGAAATACGACGTCGCGTTATCTAACAGAACTGACGATGACATGATTTTCTTACGACTTGTAATAATGTTTTTGATAGAAATAAAAAAAATTGGACGCAATCGAGGAAAAGACGAAGATATTTGTTCTTTTGATTTGTGAAGTGGGAGAAAGTGCTGGAGTATTATTCCTTGTGTTCGATGCATCGTCGTATATGTCGTCGTTATAAAATTGGATAATGGCAAATTCGAGGTCGACCACAATCTTCCAGGGTGTATAAAAAAAGAGGGTAGGTCTCGCGCATTCTCGTAGACATCAAGAGAAGGAGTGAGAAAGAGAGACATTGGGAAAGAGAGAGAGACAGACAGACAGACTGGGAGAAACACTATAACGGTGAATGCGAACGTATATGGAAAAACGGGGGTGAGTTTATTCCGGAAATACGTCCCCAGGAGCCGCGGCGGCGAATGGGAAGGGATAAAGATATTCCGGTTTTTGCATGGATTAGTAATGGAAGCTCTCACGGGATATGGAAGCTCTTTCGGTGAGGATGAGAAGGTTCGGTCACCCTCCGCCCTGCGTTACGTGCATTTTTTTCTTTTTGTTCTTCCCCTTTCAGCGGCCATTATTCGTCTTTTATTTGATTCCACTATTTTATTTATCTTGCATTCAACATAATCAAATGTCATTTTAAAACTTCAATCCAAAAAGGGAAGATGTTTTCTTCCATGTCAGATACATTTTTTGTGCTCAAATTTTTCAAAATAATTGTAGGTATACGTTAGTAGTAGGTAAGCCAATTTCCTCATTCCCGATGCGATGCTCCGATAAAAAATATAAACTAGACATGTCACTTGTTATATCTATGATTCAACCTTGACGAGGAAACGAAGGAGACAAACGAGAATGAAATAGATATCAAGGAGTCCTTCGTGTCTCGGGATACTCGAGTGATTTTGTTCACTCATCCCTCATCCCCTCGTCTCCTTCCTCCCTATTTCCCTCGGCACCCATAGGAACGTTGACTTTTTGAGTGATTTCGACCACTGATTGTGAACGAATGTGTAAGAGGCCACTAAGAGCAGAAGGAATGAAGGTATTCGAGATATAAAACAGTTATAATCACGGTGCGATAAAAGCTCGGACTGTGGTTACCAATGTACGTATACTTGGTGTACTGAATACTCGTACATTCATGGGATCCAAGAAGAAGAAGCATGAAGAGAGGTGGAAAACTCGAAGGTAAAACGGTTATAGAAACGCTCGAGTGGTGCATTGGAGTTCCCCTTCCGTCCTCTCTTTCTCCTTTCGAAACTCCCTCTCACCCTACGCCCCTTCCCCTGCCGCTCAATCTCACGAGTCTGCCGGGTGCTTCAAGCTACCCTCCACCTCCTCTATATGGCATCCCCGCACCGTCGTCGCGCATCGAGCGTAGCCCGGTCGACGACAGCCTATTGTTTCAACGTATTAGTCATTCGACGTGGTATTGCAAAGTGTGCTGGCGCACTATATACTCGTTTTCCCGTGCTCTCCTACCGCCTTCGCCGTTCGCGAAACCCTCGTAGTGGTTTTCGGGGGTCGAAAGGGGGTTGGGTGGGAGCGGGCGAAAGGAAGGGTGAAAAGCCCAGAACGGTAGAAGAAGAGAGAGAGAGAGAGAGAGAGAGTGGAAGGGAGATGCCCCCCTCCTCCTCCGCGCCGATAACCATTTCATTCTTGGTCCTTCGTCTCACCCTCGGAAGAGAGAGGCAATCCCTACTGCTGCGCCACCGCACGACCAATTCCATCGCGCACCGCCTCGAACTCCCGCCACCCACCGGCTCGAGCACGAGCAGCCCGCACATACACGCGGAGACCACGAAAATTTCATCCCCTTTGCGATATCCGCGCTTGGGGGCATCCGTAGCTTGCCGCATTCGCCGCGTGGCGGCGCCACCGAACGGGTTCGGTCTCTCGAATCTCAGGAATTATTATTTTATTGTCAAAATTTTTATACACTTTCTCGAAACGCAAAGAATAATATTCCATCAATTTGGTTCTTGTGTTTTTTTGTTTTTGTGTTTTTTGTTTTTGTGTTTTGAAAAAATAAACTAGTTTTTTATGACTAGCATCGACTCATGACCACGATGTGCCTGAAAATTGCTTTTCTACGAATTAATGTCTCTCTCTCTCTCTCTCTTTCTCTCTTTCTCTCTCTCTCTTTCTCTCCCTCTCTCTCTCTCTCTCTCTCTCTGGCTTTCTCTTCATTCACGCTCGACTTCTCGATCGGAGGTACACTTAGCCCGATGGTAATGAGTCATGATTGGCATCGGCAAGCTTTCTCGCGCGCGTGAATAAAACGAAATTGCACACTCATCTAGTTCACTCTCGCTCTTGCGATTCTCCCTGTATTTCATATTTGCACGAATTTCCTCGTCGCGAAGCAACGCGGACATACCTATATATACACACACGCGTGTCTACATCAGTAACCGCAAGAAGTGAACGAGACGCGTACGAAACGCGGTTTATTCCGGTCAATTTCACGCGGGTAAAATTGAATTTCAAACCGGAGAACGAGGTTGGGATGAAAAGTAAATCGAGCCTACGGCAACCTCTTGTATCGCGTCGAGCCTGCCCATCTCTCAACGATAAGTTTTCACAATGAGAATTGATGAATTATTTGAACAATTCAAATATCAATTTATCTATGCAACATCGATATTTATAAACGCATAACGTACGTTACTTATTACAAGATCGCTTATTTATTCTCTCGTCATTTATACGGTATTATCCACTTATTTTCATTTACATTTTTTCGTGATATTATATTATATTAAGTATAATTATTAACGTTCGTGTAACCCTCAACCTCCCCCAACTTTCCTCCTCTTCCGTTCTTACATTTTACTGCAGACACCGCTACTTTTATTTTTACAACCATCCAACGAGTAAATCAGTCGTGGAATTTGAGTTTCTTGCTTCAAAAGTTTTACCTTGGAATTTTTCAATTCACGAAACTAAATATATTAAATATTCGGAATGTACGATATCAACGTTGTGGCCCCGTGAATTAATATAAAAAGTGGATAAATGTTTGTAAGTTGATTCGCCAAAAGGAGCCCGAGACGTTCTATTCGTTCTATTTTTTAATACGCCACGGAAACTAAGTTCATGTCGATAATAACTGTATCGTGACGCGAATATTGCAATAATTTCGCGGACGAAGAATTTCTTCGGGTAACACGTAATTATCAGCCGGATATAAACGGCTCTCGGTCGCCTTCTACGGTCTGCCCGTACTCCTCGGGAACTATCCCCTTCGTCTCTTTCAAAACCTTCCCTTTGATTCTGATTGCGAGAAAGAAACGGGTTGAGACGTCGCTACCGTTGCCTCGCGAAACGAGTAACACGCGAAATCTGAAGAAAAAAAAATCTCCGTCGGGAGCTCGCAACACGCGCAGACCCTTCGAGGTCGTTTCCTGAAATTTAGTTCAATGGAAATCGAATATATTCCCTGATAATAAAGTTTCGCTGCGGCTTCGTCGTATTTTAGCCAAATTATCAAAGACTATTCGCGGTTTTAATGTTTCGGTATAATTTTTCTTGTCTATTGGTTTTTTTTAAAGGGTGGATGAAAAAAAGGGGTGTTTCCACGATAGAAATTAATTAGAGAGGGTGAGAAAAATTAATTTCGGCGATAATCGATAGACCCAATTTAGCTAATAAAAATTCTACACAAAGTTCAAATATAGGCGTGTAAACGTGCGGTCGGCCAATATCAATTTTCGTGAGAGGGGGAGAGAGTCGTTTGAACGACTGTGGACAATCGAAATAATAGTGATAACGCGTTGACTCGTCGATCGTTACATAAATATTTGTCAACTTGACTCGATCGTCGAGAGAATATTAATAATTGACGCAAACGTTTCATGAATATGACAGTTTCAACGAAATTGATTAATGAAATCGACAATTTCCATTTTTTATTTTTGCTTTTATCAAAATTTATTCGCAAATGTTTTCTAGAAATCTTCACTATCAAGAGCATTTTTTGTTTTCATTTTTAGAGTACAAATTACCAACGGTAATTATTACCAACGGCAATTTGAATTCTGTAATTTATTTTAGACAAAAACTCAAGATTTAATAAATGAAAAATAATGCATTTCAAGGACAAGTCACCAATATTAAAAATATTAAGTATCGGAACCGAATTGGTCGTATATTGTTGAAGTTGACATGGGAAATCCAATGGACACAAAAAAAAATCGTGCAATAGATGATTGTTCGAATTCTGAGCAAGTTATCAAGTTTTTGCGTTCTCGTATCGGCTGTCGGTGTTCAATAGAGAATTTCCCAGGATCGCTAGGACGTAAAGAGAGAAAAGGAGAGAGAAAGAGAAGAATCGAAGTAAACGAGAAGTAAGATTAACGCTCGCTTTCTTCTAGCGTCACGCGTCGAAATAGTCCGATGAAGGGGCGAGGGGAATGACGAAGGCACCATACATTTCTGCCCTCCGTTATACAGCCACCTATATATACGAACACATCCGAGAATCTCCTTTTACAAACGAAGAACGGGATATAATCGAGGCACCTATCTATCTTCGGGCTTATCGAAAGGTGATGCCATCACGCTATCCACCGATCAGCGAGCGAAACTTTCCAAGGGCGTGTGGCATGCAGCAACACACCGTTGTTGTTCACGATATGTTCACCGCCCTCGTCTCTCCCATGATTTTTTCAACGCTATAAGGAGATTTTGTACGGCGAATTTCGCCTCTCTCGATAAGGCAAGAACGTAAGTTGGCGTTAAAGCACAATAACTCTAGTTTTATTTTATCATTTTATTTTTATGTTTTATTATCCTAGCTGAAAATAACAATTTTTAGTTGAATCGAATATAAATAATGCTATTCGTCGTGTAGGAAATCTAGCGTGATATTTTATTTCAACCGAAATTCGAATATGGGAGAAAACAGGAAATGAAGAAAATAGATCGGTCGGGATGAAAGAGGCAGGGTACGAATGAAAGCCACAAGGAGCTTATGAATCCAGCATTTAGTAGCTTTTGGAAGGCGACGAGGTGGGGTCGGGGCTAAGGTTCGAGAGTTATCGCGGACGATACGAGACGGTATCGTCGGTATACAAGGTACTCTCGCGATAGCGCAAGGTTGAATTACATATTTCTGAGGTCCGGCCACAAACTCTCGTAAGCTATGAAACACCAGCACCAAATCTTGTCTCTCCCAAAACCCACAACGTAGAGCAGGCCAGAGGGACGTTAAGGTGGCCATGCATGCCCATTTGTCTCGAACTGCCGCCCCTTTTCCACAATTTGCCCAAGAGCAAAATATTCAGTTCCCTCCTTATCTCTCTTTCTCTCTCTCTCTCTCTCTCTCTCTCACTGCCATCCTGGTCGCGAAGGCTGTTAAAAAAAGAAGAAAGTTTACAAAAATGATCTCATCGCAAATTAATCACGAACAATCGTTAATAAAAAAAATAACAAATCTTTTTTTGAATAGTTTGTGCACTGGAGAAGATTAAAAATCATCCAATTATTTATAATAAACCTCGCCGTTTGGCGCACACGCGGAATAAAATATTCTCACGTGTAAAATAAAATTCTTGAAAAAAAAAATTAACGAGCTGTATCAAAGGGTAAATAGGTTGAAACGCGTGCCGATAGCCATTGCGAATTTATATTTTGTTACGAGAAAACCGTTGCACACGACGGTGCAGCGGCGGGCATATCGCGACTGAGATTTGCACCCAGTTTGAAAATAAAATAAAATCAGTTGTGAAGCAATTATTAATGGGTGGAACATGCAACGCGAGGAAAGCCATGAGCAAATGATAACTTTCGGTTGTGCCCCCGCCGTGGTCTCTCGTTCCTGTGCCGGCACGCAAATAAGCCATATTATACTTTTTCGTGCGAATTGTACACCCGCAACACCCGTTTACGTGTATAGTAAAGAGACGAAACCCCTAACACTCTCGCGGTCCCTAACTTTAAATCTATATATATATATATATATATATAGATATGTAAGTGTGTGTGTGTAAATGGAAAGGGTACGCGGTGAGCTCCACTCACGTTAATGCGCTAGGTATTACCAGTGTTGGCGTTATAAAATACCATTCTGAGCGAATAAGCGTCATTGGCGAGAACTTTTTATCAAAAGTTGGGCAAAATATATGGTATATCGTGTATAAAATGGGCGAATCTTTTAGTTACGAACGTACGCTACGACGCCGGAAGAATTCAAGACGGTGATGTCTGATCAAGAGCCGCCGTAACCCCAACGAGCTACTCCAATGTAGATTTTGAGCCAGAAAAGTGAGAATTGTAGAGAAACAGGATGACGAAGTAACGGAGTAGGGTGAGAGCCGATTTTCCACAGATTTGCCAACCCGATTGTGCTCACTGCCACCCCCTTGCCCCTCCCCATCCCCACCAACCACCCCAGTACGCGGTATTATTTGTTCAACATCGACGAGGGGTGAAATCTTTTTCTTTGCACAGGCGAAGAATATCAATTGTTAGAAATACAAAGGGTGAGAGTCCGCACGAGGCGGGGTATAAGAGAGAGAGGGACGGAGGATAGGGTCCTCTCTTTCGAAGTCTCGGTGTTGGAGGGTAAGAAAAGGAAAGTATAGAAATGTCGAGAGGAAGGGGCGAACAGCACGGTGGCGTCTTCGACGATGGTGCTGGTGGCACACCCCTATATAAACCAAATTCTTAAGAGAATTTAACCGTTTGAATAGCTCGCAAATCCATTGCAAATGTTTACACGGGATTTTCCACGGTTATCAACCCCCCACCCCTCGCGTTCTCTCTGTCTCTGTGTCTGAGCTTATTTCTCTCTTTCTCATGATCCTTCGTCACTGGAAAGTGCGCATACATATAAAACCGAGTAGGATATCCGAATGTACATGTACAGCTGGAGAACAACCTGACTTTCATAACTTGAGGCGTCTTAGGAGAAAATAAATCCTAGCCGTCGCATCAATCTTTCATGCTTCAGATTGAAAATTCCCCCATGATGGGTTTGTGACATCGAGAATGGTCGAAAGTTGAGAAATCTGAGAAATGTAAATACTTGTTTTGTATCAACAGGTCGATAAGACGATGGATTGCTTTGCTTTACTAGAAATCCTAAATGATTGGTCGATTGTTTCGACACTGGAATAATGATGATTCTTCGATCCAAGAACAATTTGCTAACACCAGAGCTTAGTCAGGGTTGGGTGGACTGACGGATGAAACTGTCGCTTCGACAACTCCTGAAATTAGGTGTAAACCGGATGGCAAGACACGAGATAGCTCTGCACCAAAGCCGAGGCAAAGGGATCGAGGATACATCAGACATGAAGGAAGTGTGGATCGAGAGACAGAGACCACAACGATCAGTAGTCTGCCCGTAGCAGTTCGTCTCCGGTTTACAGACGTATGTAAAGCACCCACCGAGAAACAACCTTAGCTCTGCGACCGCTTTGGGAAGAGCCTTGCCCTTCCTTCTCCCCTTATTCTACGAACGTAGAAGGTAAGGTGGTGTTCCTACTGCTAGCGAGAGGGAGAGAAAGAGAGGGAGAGAGAGAGAGAGAGAGTACCAACCGCGCCTTCGTTCCACCGTCTCTTGGCTCCATCTCACTCAAGACAAACAGTGGCGGTGTCTTAACAAGTGGACCAAGCTGTGCCCAAGACAAAGGGTAATTGAGGGTAGGGATTAATACCCCTATACACCGGAAATTCAGCCTGCCTACTCGCCCACGTTCTATCTCCTTTCCCAGTTTCCTCGTAGCTACACACAACTCTATGCTTCTTCGGCTGTTCTGGTGAGCGAATACCGTCCTTCTCCGTTTCTTACCTCCTCTTACGATAAGGAACCGAGAGATCTCCCGTAGACCAAACCACCCAGTATTCCCTTTCTCGAGATCTGGCGTACGTATCGTGATGCGAATCCTATACATGCCCTCGCCTGTGTCTTTCCGGATGTCTCGCTGGGTTCTTTCACTCACAGTCCTTCCAAGTCTTCCACCCCACACCATCACCTACCCTTGTCTCCTGGAATTCCACTATCCGATTCTCTATATCGTTCCATCCGTTCGTTTTATTCCCTCAACGACAATCGCCATCTTCCTCCACCCCCGCCAACGAGAATCCCGCGAATCGTACGAGAGTGGCGGACAGTTGAGAATCCAGTACCTAGTTCCTTTTGCATCGTGCCCGAGGGAAAGCGACGAGGTCATTTTACTAATTAAACAATCAAATACGGGCGACTGGCAAGCTCGATCGTTGCAGGATCAACGGGCAAACTACTGGTTGAGAAGGACCAGATGCCCGTTCCCGCGGTCAATTCTCACGGGGTCTTTTCCATGGATCGATTGATTAACTTTCTGGTAAACTTCGATTACGAGGAAGACTCCCCGGGACAGAAACGTGCCTTCCACCGAGCTTTGGAAAGGAGAGGACGCGCGAGAATCTATGGTATGTCAGGATACACACAACCCCTAAATCTCGGGGTTAAGGGTAGAACGACTCGGCCCGTCTTCGGTAGGTTCGTGCTCGGATTCCCAGCAGTACTGCATGAGTTGTCCCTCTCTTCCGCGAGCTGAGCGGACGTAGGAGAGAGCGTGCTGCAGGGGGAAACTGGATTCGAAGAAATATCAAAGTTCCAAGAACCCGTGAGGGAATCTCGGTAGGTCTCTTACCAAGATTCCGGTTTTGGACCGGAATCGGAGAGAGAGAGACAAAAGGGACGTGGAAAGTCGAGGAAAGTGCCGAGGTGAGGACGATGAGGGTCGGACCTTTCCGTGAAAGACGTGGGTTGGCTTGGGGAATCCTAGAGAGAAATTTAAGGCCCGCGTTGAATCTACACTTTGGATGAAAGGAGAATCGGACATTGCCATCGGAATTTTATTATTTTTCTCATACTATTACCAAATTCATAGATTAAAAAATACTTTTTACAAATTGGAATGTTCGATTTTTCCTAAAATTTCAAGGAAGACAGGAGGTTGGAAGACCTTATTGATTTAAACAAACCTAACTCAAACAAGGGTGAAAAGTTCGTTTATCGAGGTGCGGCGAAAATTTTGGAGAACCTTTAGTGGCAATGCGCAAATAAAGCCAAAGTAAAGCGAAAGGGTCGCGAGATTATAATAATCGTTCGCGAGTCATCGGGGACGCTCGGTAAGAGGTTAAGACTACACTTACAGTGGCGCAATCCCAGGAAGAAAAACCGAACCCCGTTGGTGTATTTGCGGTGTCGCAAAGATCCGTACACACCCCTCGTTTTGTTGCTTGCGACAATGACGACTTTGACAACTACAAGATCTTCGTTAAGCCGAAAGCTCTAACGAGAGTTTCTTCCCATGAGCTTTTCGTCTCGTTCTGAAATGACACCTTGGAGAATACGCACCCCTTCTAAGCTTCATTTCCCCTCATACTGAACTATCATACAAAATGGCGCTACTATCGTTCTAATCACACTTTATTCTAACACCTATCCGCTGATTTTCCTTCCAAAAGCTGGGACCAAGTCTAGAGACGGGCAAGCTAGGTTACGTTATAGGGATTTGCAAGAATCTTTGAAACGTAAAAAATCAAACAAAGGCCGAATTATTAGATCCCCTTCAATCTCTCTCTATTCTCGGGCCGCATTTTACGTTTAATTCCTTCAAGTAATTTTCGTACATCCATGAACGCATCCTGAATAAATTTTTGGAATTAACAGGGTTGACACGAACGCCGGAAGTTTCTCGGGCCAATCTCCTCCATGATGTATTTTGTGCGATTAATATTCACGTCGTGGGCGCACGATTAATCAAGTATTATCAATGCCAAGACGATAAAGCGTGTCAGGCATCGTGTGATCAAAGATACAAGGAGCTAATCAATCTGTGATAGTGGGGTGGGGAAAGTGGCAGAGGAAGCGGCTCTTCGGCTCTTCGACCCTTCGCGTGGCCGAGCCGTGCGAGACGTTCATCCACCTTTTGCACCCTCTCACACACATATATATATACCGGAACAGTACACGTTATAACGAATACATGCCAGGGCTGCGTGGCAACCTGCGTGACTCGTGAGCACGCGATTATCCGTACCGCGGTGCGAAATTCTTTTCTCTCTCACATTCTTTTCTTACCCCATAGCGTCGTAAGAGAAATACGAGTAAGTCGTTATTAATAAAATTTGCATTTACATGGTTGAAATGGTGGACCGCGACACCTCGCTGTATATATGCGTCTCCAGCGATATATAAAAACGCATATTATGAAGACGTTACATACGATCCTTCTCTATAAACTTGTCAAATTTACGTTTTCTATTTATCAAATGGCTATCAAGGTAACCGATAAATATAAATCATGTAAATCAATACCGCAATTTCCCATTAAACAAGATTTTAAACTTTTTCGCAATTCAAAAAATTGCAAAAGCAACACCTTTTTTCTTAACAATCGTTTCATGTCACAGCAAAATTTTCTTGGTACCCGGAAGTTTCTCGCCCTCGCAGCATGCGTATATCCTCATTATCGTCATTATAATAATTAATTATACCCCTTAATCCATCGAGCCATTTAATTATCACAGATGGAGTGACGGGATTGCGGCGACGGAGTGGACGACGACCCCCGTGCCTGGCTTCGGATTACGCATTATATTATGTGTCCGTGTATAACCCCGCGGATCTCTAATGCTCTGTTACCTTCTATATTATAGATACATATTATATACATATGTATATGATGTACGCGTATAGCTATGAGGGAGCTGCCACAGAGCGTCTAGCATCTGATAAAAGCATGCGAGTAATTATTAATCATAGACCCCGGGCCAGTATAACGATCCATCCGAGTCTTATCGGGTGGTACGTCAAGGGATCTGTGTATAGGGATATATCCGCGTGGCTCTTGCTCCCACATGGGCATATACACGTAGAGTTGTAGTTTGCCCGGAAATTCTTGTGTATGTATCTATGTATATAAACCAGCTATATATAATATACAAACTATATATATACGTATGGGGGGGGGGGGGGGGTGCAATCTCATCCTTATGCAGTGGGGAATACGTTGAACGACGTATAGTCGTATAATGGGCGAAGCGGGACGGGAGACAAGACGAGCATTAATTGCTATCGCTTCTCGCAAGTTCAGGGTTGAAAGAAAAATGTACTTCCGACAAGCCCATCGTGGAATTGCTTCGATGACGACGGAATGTTTTTTATTGTTTCGTAAACCTATCCGTTTCGAGGCAACGAAAACTTTAGTCGATGTTACGATTTTATCATCGCCGTCGATGAAATCGCTTATACGTAATTTATATCGTTACAATCTCGGGCAGGTGAATGATCGAACGAAGTTATCGAGCTTAATCGTAGAACGCAGTTTCGCGGCATTTATTAACGAGTGTATGTATGTATGCTCGTAAGAAAATATTTCGAGGTCGAACTTGTGTGGCAAGTCGCATTCTTTCTCTTTCTCTTTCTCTCTGTGTGTTTACGTGTCTCTTGGTGAACGGACGAGGGCCAGCAGGGGCCAATTAAGTAGCGTGCCGGTGTGTGCACGCGCCTTTAACAACCAGCTGTCGCTCGGTCCCGGGGTGATCGAACGATAGACCAAGAGCATAAAGTACGAAACGAGGGTCCGTGGCGGAGTGTATACTACACTCAACTTGCTTTCCCTCTATCCGTCTCCCACCCTCTCACTCTCTCTCTCTCTCTCTCTTTTTCTCGGCTATATACCTCCTCCTCCTCCTCCTCTTCTTCCTCCGATACCTCCACTACCACCATCAGCTAACACTGGACTCTGTATAACGTTTTAAGGTTGCAAGGTTTCAGGGGTAGTTTCGTGGATATGTGTATGGGCCCCCTCTTGCTAACTGAACCTCTTTTTTCAGCCGCTGACTTAGCCACCTTTTTATCATTTAACGATTCTGGTATCGCGCGAGACAATACTACGAAGGAGCTTTCTTTCACGGAAATATTAACAGGAAGAAGGAGAGATCGTGGCAGATTAATTTTTTTATGTGCATATTTTCGTGATGATATGCATGTTATTATCAAACGTTTTATAAAATTGAGAAGATGATAAAAATTGGATTGATAGGCGCGAAAGTAAAAGTAATTAAAAATCAAATATTTCCATCAATATCTTCGAATTTCGTTAAGCTGTTTTAAATTTACGAGACACGGTAGACGATAAAACACGAAACGAGGAAATTTGTAAATACTGAATCCTTTTCTAAACAACGCTTAAGAGCGAGTGAAGAAAAAAATATTGGAAAAATAAACCAACGAAATTGGACCAGTTAACAAGGAACACCCCGTGTCAAGATAACCGGGTAGTTTGCCAGGAGCTTCGAGGGGTTAGGCCGAGTGGGTGAGCGGACAGACAGAGAGAAAGAGAGAAAATTGAGAAGAGAGGAGTAAGAGTAGGAACGAAACATCGGTATACGGTCCGAGCGAAAGAAGGATAAGAAGAGAGAAAAAAAAGTACAAAGGGGATGATAAGCTCGAGAAAAGGGATATATAATGCGTTACAATGGATAGAACACGCAATATAATGCGCTCTATCGCCGTCGGTTGATCGAGCTCCGGTAAAAAAAAAAAAAAAAAAAAAAACGGAAATAAAAAATAAACACAGAAATATATAAAATTTACAACGTAGGGAACGGCAATTATATCTTGTGTCGTGTATCTAAGTTTTTTCGATTCTCGTTTTCAACATTTTTTTTTCACTCATCGAGTTCTTTATCGGTTATAGCTGATTCAATAATTAATGCAACATCAACGATTTTATACTGAAATATCGTATGTCTATATATAAATATGAACTCTGTATGAGTTATATTCGTATCGTTGCTAAGCAATTATAACGACAAACACTGTGATATACAACGTCTACGATATAATAACGGGGGCTTCTCGCTGTGATCCCTCGTCGCTCGTCCTACCTACCGTCTCGCGATACTTAATCTTCCTCTTCGTTATCAACGGGACAGAAAGAAAAACAGTATCATAAAATCGACCACAAAAGTGATGGATTTTAATGGTTTTGCGAAGAAATATATGAGACAGTTGAACAGGTACAAGGTACAGTTCGTCTCATGACGAAGTTTTCCCAGACTCCTCTACTAAAAATATAAAACTAAATAGAAGTATTAAAAAGAAATCACCCCTTCCAAACTCGAGAGAACGAACCTCGCAATATTTATTAAAAAAAATAGCTATTAACAAGATATTACGACAATCTAAAGTAGAACCAGAATATCTTTGAAATTGTGCAAACATATTTTTCTCACGTTCGAAGGATTGATGAATCACGAAGAAAAAGAATTCAGGGCAGAAACTTCCGGTAAAACAATCGCGAAAATATGAGAAAATTTTGTACTTGATCCGTGTTTGTTAGAATGTGAAAAAAGATCGTGTTGTACAATCCGTAGTGGTGACGAGGCTAGGAGGACGGTTCAAAGGGGTGGTTCTCTCACTCGCGAGGGCTCTCGGTAGTATCGGTCGGTCGGGAACCCTCAATACCCTCGATACAAAATTCTTTTCACTCCCGCTGAATGGAGACTATAGGAAATATCACGTGGCTCATATATACATATATATATAGATTACTATAAGCGTTGCAAAGGCATATGTATATATATGTGTGAAAAGCGACCGGAGCCCTCGCCGTTCACTCCGTCAGATTCAGAATACCGGGATGGGGCGGCTGTGTGTGCACAGGCGCTTTCTAAATGTACGGAATATAGCGAACGTTCGGAGGAAGGCGCTTATAAGCCCGTGCTCCCCGTAATGAAACATAAATTATTCAATCGAAATCAGCCGACGTGGACCGGCTCACTCTCTATTACTCTCCCTCTCCTTCCTTTTCTCTCTTCTGTCTCACCCTCTCAAGCTCCAAGCCGCGGAACCGACTCTCCAATGCCGCGGTCTCCACGGCCGAGTGTTTTTGGCCAAGCAGACCGAGAGGCTTTAGCCTGGAGGGAACTCGCTTTACCCCTAACTACGGGTGTAGGTACGAGCTATTTTCGACTCACTCATGCGGATTCCAGGTGTTTTAGAGAATTTTCCCTCAAGAACAGGATATAGCGGAATTTATATTCTTCCAATGGCTATAATTTGAACCAATAGCGTTGTTAGAAAAATATTTTCATAGGTACGGAACGAATTTTCGAATTCAAATTGTTTTGACCGATCGTGAATTCGAGGGAGAATTATTTCACGCAAAATTATCTTAACATAGACATTTTATAAATATTGATATTTCGAATTGACAAAGAAATTCAAATAAATAACAGACAAATTTTTCCATAATTCATTTTACACCCCGAACAAAATGATCCATCGCTTCAATTTTCGATACCGAACAATTTTCAACCCTCGATTAAGCCTCCAGAAGTATTTTCCTTCCGAGCACCTCGTCCCGCGACACAAACTACCAATAACTCGAAGTCTCCGAGCAAGCGGAAATAATCGAAGTCCCTTTGCGCATTTTCGCGAAATGCCACGAAGTCTTCTCTCGCCGTTATACAATGATGGCAATGTATAGTAAAGTTGGAACGAGGGGGTCCGTGGAGTTTAAAATCGAGAAGGGCCCAGGAGAAAGATAGAGAAAGAGAGACAGATGCGGTATACATTATACGGGGATGGTGGTGCAGAGTTGAAATTCGAGAAAACTCGAAAATCGAGGGTTGCATTATTAAAGTACTTGCTCCTTATTCCGTCTCGATCGTTCGATGGGGGAGGGGTCTCTCTCGCGCCCCATCTCATCCCCCTCTCTCTCTCGTTCCCTCGTTCTCTACTTCTCTCTCTCTCCCTCTTTTTCTCCATCCCCCAAAACATTCGAAGCCCCGTGTGTCACCTCGAGTATCTCTATGGCCAAGGGGTGGGGGTTGAAGAGGTATACACGTCAATATTTTATAATACGACGAGGTGAATTGGAAACTCCGGGATGAAGAAGAAGAAAAAAAAGAAGCAAAGATATTCGACTTTCGGGGATACAGGGTGGTTGGTGAAATTGATAGGGAAAACTCGTGTATGTGTCGAGGTGGAGCGATACGCGTAAGTACCTTATTCGAATGAAAAAGAAGAAAAAGAAAAACGAGGAAGGAAGAGAGTCTTTTCCCCTCCACCCTCTCGAAGCGCGAACTCCGGCGCGTTTTCTTTTTTAATTTGATGCCAGTCAATAATTTAACGTGCTCCTCTTTGATTTACCGCCATCTCGCGTTCTTCCCCCTCGCAAGATATTCCATCGTCCTACTCACTCCCTCTCTCTATCTCTATCTTTCTGCTCTCTGATCGTCAGAAAAAAAAATCTTCAGCCTCCCACCCAATCTCAATCCTTGTTTCTTTCCGCTGTGCGAATGAAACATCGAAGTCTCGATCGGAGATGAAAATACGAGGAGCAGCAGTCGAGACGAAAACTTTACTTCTCTCTTGCTCTCTCTCTCTCTCTTTCTCCCCCTCTCTCTTCCTGCAGAGCGTCCAATTTTACGATAAACTCTCATCTCAATTTCCAAAACTTTGACTCTCTTTCTCGCCTACTTTGGCATTACGGAAATCGAGGGATAAATATGAATAAGCTTGGAGGAATATATATATATGTATGCATTCGCATAGCTCAAGATAGGAATTAAAATAAAGCTGTCAGACTTTGGTATCTCAAAACTTCTTCGATATCACGATACGTACCAGGTGGCCTAGTTCCTAATTTTTTCGCTGGACATTCTTACGTAAAGTCTGTAAGAAAACGTTGGAATTATGCAATTCTCGTAAATCAAGAAACTGCTAAAAATTACAAGGTAATTTTTGTTTTTCTTTTTTTAATAAAATCTTATATCGAGAATCATCGATTTGAGCCGACATACGATAAAAAAATATAATAAATTTTATATTTACTTTTTCAAGTGCTCGAGGTGGTATAGAACACCCTATACACGCTACCCCTGTTGGCAGTCACGAGCGGAGGAAAAAATTTTATTGGAAAAGATCCCAGAATGTCTGGTGATGTTGACGTATTTCTCTATGATCGAGGGAGAAAAAACCAGTTAGGAGGTAAAAGCAGTAGAAACTCTGACGACAGACGTACGTCAGTATCTTGCATATACATATGAAAATACATCGGGGTATGAAAATAAGTAGAAGAGAAGAAAGCTACACGAGCCGACGTACCAGGACCAGGAGTTTGGAGGACATGCCGTATTGAATAACGTTGTAATATCGAATTCCGCATTCCCGAAACTTCAGGGAACCGAAGTGAGCAACAGAGAGAGAGAGAGAGAGAGAGAGAGAGAGAGAGAGAGAGAGAGAGAGAGAGAGAGAGAGAGAGAGAGAGAGAGAGACGTGTAGAGAACGACAGAAAAAAACGAACCAAGGACCCTCGCGTATTATTGAAATCTCGTGGCAAAAGACGAGAATCTCCGGCTCAATGTCAGCGGAATGTAAATCGTCGAAAAAGACACGTGTTTCTTCGAGTATAATAGAGAAGCGAGATAAAAAAAAGAACAAAAAAACGAGCTGAAGAAAAGAGACAATGCCAATCATCTTGTCCCACAGCATTGATTTTTTGTTTACTATCTTTGAGTCGAACGAGAGAAAGAATATTATTTATAAAAAAAAAAATGAAAATATCAATCGTAATAGCCCAAACTAATGTTACCACGTCAATTCCGTTAAATTTTGTATCTACTTACGTGGGCGACAATCCTCGGAAGCTGGAATAACGATAATTATTAACAAAATTGTGAATTCTTTGAAAAATCCTGTCCATATATACATTTTTTTTTGTTTTTATGAAATAAACAGAAATAATTAATCTAGTAACGGTCATTGCGAAAGAATAATTATCCAACATTATCCGAATCACGAGCAGACTCGATTTAATTCCAAAAGTTTTTTCAGGATTAATGTTTCCCCCTTTTTCATCGTACCGACTACCCTTGATTTATTCGCAAACAGAGTATAAAGTCGTATCTGAGATCGCGGGCTGCAATTATCGGAATGATGTATCGCTCGAACGTATCGCTCCGGCTGACGTGAAAAAGTGTTAACGCGAATCATGGGGCTAATTAGCCTAACCGTGCACGGTACACCGTACATAAAAACGATATAACTAAATACATACATCAAGGATACTTACACGTTATACACTAAAGTCGCCATATACACAGCGAAGTAAGCAAACCCGTTCATAGATGGCGTCTTGCTCGATGTAACAAAATTTCAACTGCTTCAGTAAAAAAAAATAGAAAAATTTCTTTAAAAATCAACAGCTTTAATACAGTAGTGCAATGTCGAGGGAACCGACACTGTGGCAACACACGTGTGTGCGTCACACGATTTAAGGATTGCAAAAAAGCCTGGAAAGAAATATATGTATATATACGTATATAATGTCGTACAACGTTGGTCGCTCACGTTGACCGTTCTCGTTGTTGGACGTGTGGCGTATAGATTCTTATGCAAATTTCATTGATATATCCGATCGCGAACGAAGATAGGTCACGAAACATGCGAATACTCGGGAAACACAGTTTCCCTTTATACATATACGTGTATACACATACCCTTTCGCAAGATAAATTCTTCGATCCGTCGCGAAAGCTTGAACACTGTTAGCTTCCCTACTCTCGCTTCTCTCAATTTTTCACTCTATAATGTAACGGTAGTGCAGTATTTTTGAGAAAAAGGAAATTTCATAATAAAATTCGAAGAGCGATACTGTTTTTATGTTTTTTTTATTTTTCTTAAAATACAAAGGATGTTAGTACGATAAGCGGATGATGGAATTATTGGCTAAATAATTGTAGGAATCAGAAATCATATTTTTAAGAAAAATTTTTTGTAACGATTTTTTTTTAGATATTCATTCTAAATCATTTTCTATTTTTGAACGGTGTGCAATACGTATGTAATTGTACATGCTCTGATATGATAAAATGAATTTTATAATATTCGAGCCACTTTTCCATGTCCTCAAACGTGAGAAAATTTTAGGAGAAACGAAAAAATTTTCATCGCAGTTTTACAAAACGGAAAAAGATGAATCGCGATATTTGAGTCAAGAATGATCACATCCCTTTTCATAAATTAATTTCCACGCTACGCGGATGACATTAATTAATTGCAAATGTGCTTTTGAAATTACCGGTTTTCAAACGATATCAAGGAGTTCAGTAGCTTCCGAACTCTCACCCTTGCCACTCCAGCAACACGCACAGATCCCTCCCCCACTCACCCTTTGTCACACCCTCTTGTTACAAGAAATCTAAGATCTTGTATGACTACACGGAACTTTATTACGATTTCCGAAACAAATATTTATCACGCGAAGATATTTTAATTGTAACGATAATGATAAAAATATATAATCAATTAGAAAAATGCAAACTATGAGATCCATAATTTTAAGGGTAGTCGCCACTACCCCTTTCTATCGGGAATTTCGCGAGCCGTTTTCTCATCCCCGGGTCGCGGTAGGTTCGGTCGATAAGGAGAGAAAGCTTTAGCTACCCTTACGGTCTCTGAGCTTCGCTCGGGGTTGAAAGCTCTGCTGTGCACTGGAAGAAAGGGGTGGTTCTCGATTATGGTGGCGACGGTGTATGAAACCCTCAGGTCTCTTACCGGCCCGTCTACACTACCGACGACGATCAAGTGCACATACTGACTGCTGACTTGGCGAGAAATATTTTTCAAAAATATTAACACAGAAAATTCACAATTTCGATACGAGCTCGTATTTTCCAAAAAAAATCGATTCATTGACACTTGTCTAAAATTTCTTCCAGCGAAACAGAATTCAATTCACGCAGGTTCAAACGTCGATGATTTAAATTTCTTCGCATAAAAGAAAAACAAAAAAACGCGAGTCTCGTCAATACTTACGTCAATCTTCCTCGACCATCACGCGTGGAAATAAAAATGAAAACTGTTTCTTTCCCCGTTGCGCAACCCCTTGAATAATATATGACGAACTTGCGAGCCGTAAAAAAACAAGAAAAGAAGCTATCCATTATGGATTTTCGAAATTTAACGGAGTCTGCATCAGCGATAGAGACGTAAAGAGCCAACTACCCCATCCCTTCTCGGCCTATTTTCCGCAAGAATAAGGGAGAGGCTCGAGAGCAAGATATTGTAGACGAGAACGTTGCTCGATGTGTATATGGGGTGTGGAGGCCGTTTAGGTGCCTCGAGGGGGTTACTTTTTCGTCAAGAGAGAGAGAGAAAAAGAGAGAGATAGAAAGAGAAAACGAGAGATGAATCGATCAATCGTCGCCACATGTCCCATTTGTTTCCGTCCGCGACAACCCACCTTATATACGAGCGTCTCTATTAATGCGTTTCGTATTCCCTTGGCCAAAATACAACCCCTGGGACTATACGCTACGTGTATATATATATATATATATATATATATATATATATATATATATATATATATATACATATTTGTGTGTATTCATTTATATAAAGAAAATTGCATATATACGGGACAACGTTACGTCACGTACGATACCAATATTCTTCGATCGTAGGCCCGACTGTCATTAGTCATTAAGCCCTAAGCGAACACTAGGGCCATTTATATAGGTACGCTACGAACGAGCCATGGTAACTATAAGAACGTATTTTCACGCGTCGTTCCACTGTCGATTTTCAGTGCCCTCCATTTACCGAATTTCCCATGGAAAATTCATCGAAGATAAAACTTTATCGTATCTTTTGCAGAATAAAGACATCAAACGATCGAGCATAACATTAATTCATATTTTTCAAAGTAACGCGTTATATCGCCCTGAAAAACGTCGCTCGTTCGTCGTTGAGTTCACACGGAACGAATTCTGAAGAATTCAAAAAATGATATAATTTATTATGTTGGTTTTGCAAATATTAATTTATGTTAAACTCCTTCAAACTTCACGGATTTTAATTCGATTGAAATTAAAATACACGATCACGAAACAATATGAAAAATTTGAGTAGGTAATTAATGATTTGTGATATTAACGATGACATTACGAATAATAATTTAAATTCTATTATGCAAAACAGTCCTTTACACGGGATTTTAATTGTGCTCAACGAGACGGATAGTAAACAATATTTGTTTTTTCTCGTATACGCGAAATCGGAGAAGGTTCGCGGTGTGTGTTCGAGCGAAGATTAAAGCACGTGCGACGTTTAGAAATAGGGCCAGTTGCATCACGGCATAGAGAAAGAATATGCTCTCGGCGAACGCGTAAAGTCCACCGGAGGATGGAAACGTTGGAAAGGGACGGGCCGGTTTCGTTGGACCGTGAACGTATGTGTTTGCTTGCGTGGGATGTGTACGCGCCAGCAAAAGTCGAGGGCAGACGTATACCAACGCCGTATCGTTATCGCGTATAGCAATGCTCGTACTCGGCAGAAGAGCGCATACGTAAAATCAGCTTACATATGGGCTATTCTACGTCAACTCGTCAACATTCAAACTTCACTTTCTTCGCGACGACGAGTTATCACTTTGACATCTCTTCTCTTCGACAAACATCTATTAGATATTTTGTTATTGTTTTCATACAAAAACAATCACTCTTGTTTTCATCTTACAGAAACGTTGAAGAGTACAACGTTACAATTTGGAAAATTCGTTTGATTTCCATGAACGACATCAAGTTTTAACAGTTCTCCTCAAAGTTGCAATTAATCGCAATTAGGAAAAGGCTAGTTATCGGGAAGAAAGTTAAGGACCGTCAGGTTCGATTTATCGTTGAAAATGTGAAGATGTGACAAATAATGAGATTCGTAAACGTCAAGGTCGAAGTTTTTTGTCGTGTCGACGGAGAATAGCCCATGTGTGTGATGTATGTAGGTAAGCTCTCATCTGCGGAGAAAGATGAGCCCTGGGTAGAGCACGATGGGGTTGGTAGGTCCGTACCGGTAATATATGTATAATATTTTTAATTGTTGACGTTAAAATGTGTTCCCCAGACCAGAGCTTGTGTTTTTTCCATTCCCTTTCGTGCTCACTCCCTCTCTCTCACACACACCCCCTTTCTCTATACCGTTTCTCGCGCACTGAAGCACACCAGCGCTTCGTCGTCGCAAAAGAACAGTGAACAGTGTTGTGTGACCTGCTCGGCACGTTTTGGCCACCAACGATACCGCGAAGCAAATCCAACCTCGAGTAGCGTACACGTATTCATACGTATTCGCCTACGTCTAAATATACATGTATATAGATCTACACGTTACATTCGCAACCCTCTCGTTATTTATCTTCCGCTTGGAAGAATCACGACCGTCCGAGTGCTTGCAACTGGACACAAGCATTTCCCCCTTTTTTTTAACTATAGGACACACTTTTTTCGTACCAATTTCAAAGTATCATACGGAGATGTTCAGTTCGTATACGCTGCGTACGCATCGAGGACCTCGTGAACATTGACCGAATTGGGGTTTGCAGTGTCCAAACCGAACGTTTCATTCTCGAAACAAAATTTGTTTCACTCGATCGTTTATCAGATCTTTGATAGTCTGAAACGAAGTGTCCAAACCGAACGTTTCATTCTCGAAACAAAATTTGTTTCACTCGATCGTATATCAGATCTTTGAAGTATTTATTAAATTTTGTAAAGCCAGACGATTGATTCGTGGAACATTTCAAATCGTGACACGATCTTTAAATTTGTTTAAGAAATCTGATATACACACTTGAAAATCGACGAAACGACGGTAAATTTATTGCTAGTGTTAGTTTTTTTTTATTGTCATCGTTGAAAGTCCAAATTTCTTCCCTTTGGGGTGAGTTTGGATGTATCTGAATAGAATCACTCAAAGACCGGTAGTCGTAGTACCGTCGTCTCTGAAAAACGGGAGATCCCAAAAAAGGGGTGAGAAAAAGTTTTTCAATTTTTCGATAGCGAGAGAGAAATCCTTTACTGGCATCATGCATATCGCACACTTCCACGAAACCGCAAAGTCTCGACTCTCCTTTCCGCTTTCCTTGTACTTTCCGACGTATATACATCTATACACGATGTATATTTGGATATTCGTGAATTGCATTTGCAGATTCGCACACAATACGAGCCATCGGAAGCCTCACCGTGAACGCCTTTTATACCAACTTCCGTTCCATACGTCGCCCTGGCATTTTATCCTGTCGTTCTTATTTCCCAACCCATGATTCACTTTTTTTCTCTCTCGAACGAGTCTCCAACAGTCTCCCTCCTCGACAAAGTTTTTTCAATTTGAACAATTTCACGAGTTTTTGATAAAATTTTAGTGCAAACGATTTTATATTACAGTATCAAAAATATTATTTGATTGGATAATTTGACCTAGCAATACAATTTCAAAAAATCTCGTAATTGGAACAAACTCGTTAATTTCCCTCACTTTTAATAATGCACTTATATTTTTATCCATGCGCAAACAAATCCATCCGATTTGATGAAGTGCATTTCAGCCTTGTCGCGAGCTCTATCTACGAACAAACGCGATGAGTAAACCCGATGAGTAAAAATCATAATAAAAATTATAATAGTAATGATAAAAATTCTGAAAGCTCCGAGTTGAAGATAATAACTCGGTCGGTGAAGGAAAAATGTACAGCTTATTTTCGCCGACTTGAAAGCGGGATCAGCCGACCGAAGTGACCTTGTCCTCGTCGATCAACCCCCGTGAGCAAGGGTAGATGATTGTCCCCCCTAGGATTTGTTCGGAAAACGACTCACCCCTTAAGACAAAAATAAAAGATCGACCCATGTTACCTCGACGAATGAATTCGCCCACTTTTTTTTAAAGCTCGAAACGAAAGTCCAACGATTGCGTCCGAACTGGCCATAACAAAAGCGTGTTATCCGTCGCGAGAATCTGCGCCACGTGGCCTCTATATACACTCGGTTGTAACGTTTGTGCCTCTTTTACCCTAATTAGCCGTAGCGTTACTGTTGCGGTGACGCAACACTGATTAAACAATTTCTTTTTTATTTCCCCCACACTCGGCAACGAAAGACAAAGGTATTATCAGAAGAAAGTATCACTAACATTTTTATTTCACGCCGTCAACCTTCCTCGTACTTGTACAATATTTAAATGAATTAATTATTCGAGGGAGGAATGAAGAACAATCGAGCTTGTGAGTAGTTGATTTTCTAACATTTTATAATTTTCTTTTATCATTGGATAGATTTTGAGAATGTGAGTGATATCAAGTGATCATGCCAGATGGCGCAACGGTCAGTCATGATTTTTAAGGGTCGTTCGGTGATAAATAATTCACGATCTTAATGGTTATGTACACAAATTAAAATTGAAATAACTATTTCGTTTTATAATCTTATTGTTAATGACGAAATTAATATAGGAATAGCAATCGACTATAAAACTAAAAAAGAATTCATGGAAATGAATCAAATCCTAACAGATTACTCCGTTACAAGGTATACGATTTTTAAACTTAATTTCCGAGCTTCGAATCCAAAAAATCTTTTTTCGAAATTATATAAAAGTCTCGTATATTAATTTCGCGACAAAGTTTTGCTTTCGAACGATAATTCTGTACTCGTATCTTCAAAAATTGATCTTACAGTGTATGTATGCTACATGAAAAGAGAAAGAAAAATGGCGGCTAGGAAATAACGTTTCGCTTGTTTTCGAGTCGGGTTATCAACGATTTCATTTTTTCCGTATAATTGCGCACTGTTTTTCACGAAAAGATGACGACCACGTAGTCGGCTCGCTTCCCTCTCACACTTCTATCTTGCAGCGAATGCACTCCCTCTTATCTTGATATTTTTAGGAGAGTATTTTCCACTGTTCCGCACGTTCTTTTCATTTAATTTAAACAACGAACGGACCAACGTCGCTAGCTGAATAAGAGGACAGGGAGAAAAGTCGCGGGCGAGGGACTAGGTGGCATGACTTATATATGGACGTATGTATAGCATCGCTGTATGAGAAACAGTGGGTTTTTCGAGGGCGGAAGGGGGCAAGGATGAACGCAACGCTCTCTGGCTTCGTTCGGAGCGCAACGTAGGATAGAACCACATTTTCATTAAGGCCGCTGATTTATCGGCATAGTTAGCCCCGTCGACCTGCTCCTTTCCCTCTTCGCGAGAAGCGAAGGTTTTGCACCCTGTGCTCTCTACAACAGTCAGCCCTTGAGAAGCGTGTCGGAGCTAACGTGCCACGTGCAAAAACTCTCAAGTCGACGAGACGCAGAATTAAAAGTCGCGATCGTCGTCATGGAAAATAAAAGATACATTCGCTTGATTCTAAGATAATTTATAGGTACTTGAAACATGAAGGATTCTTTACAATTCGATTAAACGCCTTTAATTGAACTGTAAACAATTCGATTAGTATTGAAAATACCTACAGTTTTATCAGGTTGTGCGTTTAATTGTCATGTCGATACTTTTGAATATTAATTCGAATGCTTTAATTTTTACTGAATTTGGTTATGATTTCATTTACTGAATAAATCTATATTTTAGTTCAATAAAAATAGTATATTCCGGGAGCAAATTTATTTATATAGAATTATTTCTTATTTTTAAGTTTTGCATTATGTAAGTATAACAGATGTGGAAGCACAGCAGTGATATGAAACGTGTTCGGATGAAGAATTTATATATTTTTTGTCAACGCAACCACTAAAGTTTTATTACGTGAACACATTATATCGTCAAACGGAGTGACTTTGAAGTTATGAACATTTTTTGTAGCTAACTTTTTTTAACATCTTAAATTTCAACTTGTTTCCTCCAATAGAACAATGTGCTCTTTCGCTATCAACTGTATAAGCAAGTCAAACCTTAACTGAACATTTACGAAAAATACTAAATATCTAGAATATAATTCGTACTGTAGGATAAAATTTCGATTTCGCCACCCCCTATAAACTCTTTTTGGAAGAAAATAATTTTGACTCCGCCGAATCCTCCAAAGTCTGGAAAGTAAATCGCGAAAGTCGACTACTGGCACCTGCCGAGGATCAAATTTTTTTTTTCGTCCAAAAAATCTTTGTAAAGGAAACAGAAAATGGGGAATTTTTCGCTGATGAAGAACATAACCTTATTTTTGCGGATATCTCAAAAACTCTAGGAGAAAAACGCAAAAATCGGAAATAACGATTTACCCACGTAAGGTTGACAAAATCTGCAAATTGTGAAACGAAACCGTGATTTTCTTGTCATACGAGAAATTTGCGATTAATATAGGTTCTTAGAGCCTGAAAAAGCATCAATATTCACCGGAATACAGTATATCGAAATATTGATGGATTCGCGAAACCTTGAAAAATCGACTTTTCGCGAAGCTGTGTCTCCGTTCTCTTTCATCCGACAGAAAATTTCACAAACAACTTTTTGAAGTGCTTCTCGAGCACTCGAGAACCGCTCCAGAATCGTCCGGATAGCTGAATTTTTGTGGCCGTGTCGATTCTTCGAAAATCGCGATTTTTGGGACCCATAGGAAGGGACCTGCAAAAAAACCGCCTAGACGATGAGGCCAAATTTTTGTTTTCTCCCAAACCCCTTTATTGCATCATATTCGCGTTACGCGGGAAATTTCCAATTCCTAAAAGGCGCTACAACGCCTTTTTGGACGAAAAAAATTTTGACCCTCTCCGAACCCCCCAAAGTCAGGAAAGTAAATTACGAATGTCAACCATCGGCACCTGTCGAGAGTCAAATTTTTGTTTCATCCAAAAAGTCTTTGTAGGGTGGTTACGGAATCGGAAATTTCATGTGCAACCCAAATATCACCATTATATTCTCGAACTTTCGCCAACGTACGAACGTTAAAAAAATAAACAATATATTTTTTTTCAATGTTTCCTAAGGTAAGAAATCTTTAGGAATAAGATGAAAACCTTTTAACGCAAAGAGATACGCTATTTTCAGGAAAGTGGCTTTGGATTTGACCAACGGAAACCGAACAGATATAGATGAGCTTTTCGACGATACCGCCACGTACCGTATGCTGTTCTCCTCCTTCCATATGTACTCCTATATTATATATACCCACATCTTCTCACCTATCCAATCTATCAGGCCCCTTCGCAGACCATGCAGACTCAATTTATAAAGACCTAAACATGAGAAGAAGGATATGGGAAAGCTACGACAGGCGATGGGAAGGGGGTCGGGGTATGTGGGATGAAGCTGAAAAGCACAGGGGAATGAAGAGGTTTCGCGAAGAAGCGATGCCCTCACGAGCATTCCTCCACGGCGGAAGACGAATCGACGACATACCGTTTTAGCCAGTATCCGACAAGATCCATACATCAAAGTGAAAAATCTCATTTCCATCCAAAGTCCCTTATAGTTTAATTTCAACGCTCGTTCCATTATTTACAGCAAAACATGAAATCGCGCCATTAAAAGAAATATAAACAATCAATAATTTTTCGGATTTATCGATTAGTCCAAGCCACAACGAATTAGTAGAATGGTTTGATTGTTTGAACGAAATTGTTTTAATTAAAACTCGTTTATTCAAATTTCTATGGTTTTTACAAGTTCGAAAAAACGAACGTTTTTTATAAAAATGACATTTCGAGAAATATCCTAATCGTTGAATTCTTATTGTCGAATAATTTAATTCAGCGTGTTTATACGAATTTCTTAACATCTGGTTCTTATCGCGGCTCTCTCTTTCTCTATTTCTCTCTCTCTCTTTCTCTCTGTCTGTCTCTCTCTCTCTCTCTCTCTCTCTCTCTCACGCAAGACGAAATAAAACGTGGAGCGGTGAATATCTCCTTTGTGAATTCAGCTGATAACGCGAAAGAGGGTATATACATAGATATAATTAACAGCTCCAGCGATTTGGCCGAGCGTTAGAACGAGGCTCTCCGTGGCGGTTCTTCTGCGAGAATGCGATGTTACGGGAGGCTGTGCGAGATGGTGCGACAGTGAAAACGAAGAGGGAGAGGACCGAATAAGCTCACACGGCAAAACATGGCGAGAGTCTTAAAGCTCTCGAACTCGCTCGTTTCCTCCCGGGAACTGAGTGTTGGGAGAATTAACAGCAACCCCTGATCTTAGCCCAACCCCCATATTTTCTCGGCATCTCTCTCGCCCTCTTACCGTTTCCTATACGTGCTATCTGATAATAAACTGGCAATTCCCAATGCTACTATAAGTTACTTCCCTTTCAACTAGGCCAGAAATGATACATGAGTTTTGTGGACGTGGATTCGTCCAACGGATGTTGGCAATACGCGATTAATTATCTTGCTTTCGTTGTAACGAAAAAAAAAACGATTTGTGATATACCTACATGTATATCTCTAGTGCATTATATTGTTTCCAATTAATCCATCTCGTTCTTCCGCTGATGCACTTCATTACATCGCATATTAATAAGGCTTTAGATTCATTTTTTTTTAATTCCTCAAAAAAAGACTCTGGTTTCCTTTTGTAGCTCGACTGTTCATGCTATCGTCTCAAGTGGATCAAACGGGAACGAAATAGGATTTTTTTGACATATACTTTTTATTTTACCGCTGAAATTACGCTTAGCAGACGCAGGTAAAAAAATATTTCGTAAATGTTAGAAATTTGTTGTTTTATATGAAAAATTGGACAGTCTCGGATTATTTTCAGTTATTCTACAGACCATCCAATATTATCATTAGAA
This sequence comes from Netelia fuscicornis, assembly GCA_946811545.1. Lineage (NCBI taxonomy): Eukaryota > Metazoa > Arthropoda > Insecta > Hymenoptera > Ichneumonidae > Netelia > Netelia fuscicornis. The sequence continues at coordinate 13,682,837 of OX328011.1, read as the reverse complement.
ATTGTACTCCTTCTAGGAAGTTTCTCTCAAATGCGTATACAGAAGAAACGAAGTTTCGTCGATATCTATACTCGCGCTATTTTTGTAACAACGTGATAATATTGTCGTTAACCGCATTTCGAACGATAACTGAGGACACTTGGAGGACATCGCTCAAACACGTGTAGCATTCCAGACTTCTGCGTCGAATTTTGTCTTCGAGTTTTGTAAGACTAGTTGTCTCGCTAAAAGTCCAAGTGAACTACTACCATATGAAAAGTAAATAGATGTATAACAATATTGGTTTCAATGGGCATGCTACGATTAAATAGGGTTGATATATTTATAATATTTGTACAAAGAGCTTTAGTACTCTGATATCAATATGTATATATATATATATATATTTATGTCTTTGAGGAAATAAAAATTAATTTTCTCTATTTTATACTCATCATTGCCCTGTAAGAAGTTAATAAAGCAATCCTTTTATTTTATCAATTGACGAACCTGTCATAGGAAGATATTCCGAAAATTAGAAAAGATCCTTAAATGAGAGGAATCGTTTTTAAATATGGAAATTATAAATTGTCCGCTGGTCTAAAAAATTATACAAGCTATGGAGAATGGGCTATGGATAGTACATTGTGGTAAATGAATTAGGTACAGAAAAAAGACTTTATTAATTTCTCATTAATTGTACTACTTGTAAAAACTACCTACTTGAGTTACAGGTTTATGTATGAGAAACGCGAAGTTTTCTCAATATACACAAGCTATTCTTGTAGCGATTTTGCAAAATAATTATTCAGCCAAATCACTATTTTAAAGGCCAACAGAGGAGACTCGAAGGATATCAGCCACACGTGTAGCTGTCCGCACTGATTATTTGCGTCGCATAGCACGAGATTAGTGCTATCGACCGAAACACGTGTCAAGGGTGTCTCGGTCATGAATATACCTATATAAAGCAAAAGAACAAACTCTTTTTACCCAGTTTTTTTTTACCGTAACAACATTTACTAGAACGTAATTTTCTTTGATCTAAAAATATTCGCAAAAATTCGAGTGTCGATCAGAAGTTTTTAGAAAACCTAAACCGACCAAGACACAATATAAAAGGTTCAATGCATCATAAGATTCTAGAATAATTCAAGCATTAAAAACTGTACTACGAAAATTCTTTATTACGTCGACATTGGACGTTGATAATTTATTTCATCCTTTTTCGTTTTAGCTAAAATGTTCAATCTCACGTATTACTTTCTGGGAATATTTATTTTCTTTTCAGCCATATTAGGAAGCCTTGGAATTCATCCAAGGGTAGATTGAATAATCATTTTCACAATTTATTGCACTTTTATTTATTGCACATTGATTAACACGCTCATTGTTTTGTTTTTCAAATATAGGTATTTCGGCCCGCGAATGTTAATGAACAATGTCGACGTCGAGGCGGTCCATCTGTTCACGGAGCTTGCCGTGTGAGTTACTTAGCACTATCCTTTCGTAAAGAAATTTCTAACGATTTATTTTGTTTTAAACAATTTTTTTTTTTTTTTGATAATACAATTTTCGTATTTATCAAATAGGGAGCAAACATATTTTGCGGCGAGCTTGGTTGTCTCTACCTTTATTGCGCACTTCGCCATCCAAGCCTTGTAGGTGAATACGTGAGCCTACGTTTAATGAGAGTTAATGATGGGACGGTCTGCGCGCCAAATAGGGTGAGCATTCGTTTAACGTTACGTGTGAAGACTTTTATATTCTTACCTCCACAATGTTTCCGTCAACTTTGAGAAATATGTATTAATTGATTCACAATCTCATGAAATAATTCGCCGAATGTGTGTTCCTAGACTCTACTTGTTCAGTCATGCAGTAAAAGATTTCCTTAACATTACACCACCTAAGACCGAAATTCGAACGGTTTTTTATCCACTGATATGTACAAAAAATCAATCTTTATATAAATATTTTATTAGGTTTGTGACCGCGGCGTTTGCGTCCCGTCCCCAGGCGCGCAAATGGTGCCACCGTTTTACGAAGATGGCGCATACGATTGCCGTCCCGATCCGCTTATACCGATTAAACAGAAATCCAGGAACCCGAAAACGCAGTCACTATAATAAACCTGCAAAATGGATGCATGCGGAAAAACACACTATACAATATATCTTTGTGGGCAAAAAAATGTATAAGAGCGAGTAAGATGAGTAATAATTATAATTGAAAAGATGATGATTCTTACTGTATTAATCAGTTTTTTATTAAATAATCATCTTGGAATGTACACATATCCCACGAATAAATATGGAAATAACATTATTCGTTACAGGAAGTTTAATTTTATTTATTATTTGACAAAGCTATTCCAGAGACAGAAAATTGAGAAGGTAAAAGAAAAAACGCTTGCTTATATGTTAGAAATTCTTTTTAAATGTGATTATAAAACAGTTTCAAGGTTGCAACAATTATACGAACTATGAAAACTTAGCAATGGCTAATGCACGTGACAGAATTAAACGAGAAAAAAGGTTCGATCAATCTTTAGTATATTTCGGCTGCTTCGGAGAATTGACTTCCAAGTCCAAAATATGGTCGTTAAGCCAAATCACCATTTTGAAGGACGACTGAGGACACTTGGAGAATATTACTCAGATACGTGTAGCACTCCAGGCTTCCGTGTTGAATGTTTACACCGAGTTGCACGAGATTAACTATCGCGATAAAGGCGCATGCCAAGTATATATAAAGCGTTTTTGCCCTGGTTCCTCACAGTACCAGCATTCGCTAAAAGGTAATTTCCTTTGAATCGGCTATATTCGCGAAGATTCGAATGTGGATCAAATTTTTTTTTAAATAATAGATCGCCCGTTATACTGTATAAAAAAATGCAATGAATCATGAGACCCTTGATTATTTCAAACATTGAAAACTATGCTACCAAATTTTTTAATTACGTCAACATCAAGCGCTGATAATTTATTTCATCCTTTTTCGTTTCAGCTAAAATGGTCAATCTCACGTATTGGTTTCTGGGAATATTTATTTTCCTTTCAGCCATATTAGGAAGCCTTGGAGTTCCTCCAAGGGTAGATTGAATAATCATTTTCACAATTTATTGCTCTTACCACATTGATTAACACGCTCATCGTTTTATTTTTTTTCAAATATAGGTATTTGCGCCCGCGAATCTTAATGAACAATGTCGACGTCGAGGTGGTGCATCTGTTGACGGAGCTTGCCGTGTGAGTTACTTAGCACTATCCTTTCGTAAAGAAATTTCTAATGATTTATTTTGTTTTCAACAATTTTTTTTTGATAATACAATTTTCGTATTTAACAAATAGGGAGCAAACATATTTTGCGGCGAGGTTGGTTGTCTCTACCTTTATTGCGCACTTCGCCATCCAAGCCGTACAGGTGAATACGTGCGCCTACGTTTACGGGGAGTTAATGATGGGACGGTCTGCGCGCCAAATAGGGTGAGCATTCGTTTAACGTTACGCGCGAAAACTTTTATGTTCTTACCTCCACAATGTTTCCGTCAACTTTGAGAAATATGTATTAATTGATTCACAATCTTATGAAATAATTCGCCGAATGTGTGTTCCTAGACTGTACTTTTTCAGTCATGCAATAAAAGATTTCCTTAACAATACACCACCTAAGACCGAAATTCGAACGGTTTTTTATCCACTGATATGCACAAAAAATCAATCTTTATACAAATATTTTATTAGGTTTGTAACCGCGGCGTTTGCGTCCCGCACCCAGGCGCGCAAATGGTGCCACCGCTTTACGAAGATGGCGCATACGATTGCCGTCCCGACCCGCGAGATTAAACAGAAATCCAGGGACCCGAAAACGCAGTCAATATAATAAACCTGCAAAATGGATGCATGCGGAAAAACATACTATACAATATATCTTTGTGGGCAAAAAATTGTATAAGAGCGAGTACGATGAGTAATAATGATAAGTGAAAAGATGATGATTCGTACTGTATTAATCAGTTTTTTATTAAATAATCATCTTGGAATGTACACATATCCCATAAATAAATATGGAAATAACATTATTCATTACAGGAAGTTTAATTTTATTTATTATTTGACAAAGCTATTCCAGAGACAGAAAATGGAGAAGGTAAAAGAAAAAACGCTTGCTTATATATGTTAGAAATTCTTTTTAAATGTGATTATAAAACAGTTTCAAGTTTGCAAAAATTATACGAACTATGAAAACTTAGCAATGGCTAATACACGTGACAGAATTAAAGGAGAAAAAAGGCTCGATCAATCTTTAGTATGTTACGATTTGATACTTTTCGAATTACAAGATTTATTCGATATTATGTAATAATGTTAACAAGGTGAATTAGATATATACAAGGACGATGGAGCTTTTAACATTGCCCCCTTTTTCTTGATCGACGACGACAGAGAGAGAGAGATAGAGTTTCAGTCGACGATTCCACGGTGAGTTGCAGGGCGATTCCTGTTGGCGACGATGCCTTTATAGAATTGCTCCTGTTGCGTCCACGGGAGAATGAGTGATGCGATCTCCGTGTCTTTGCTTTGGATTGGATATTCCTTTCCTTCCGTCAGATATTCCTCGGGTTTAGAGTTCGGTTGAGATTGTATATCTTCGGAGTCGGCCGAGATAGTTCCGATCAGCTCAGAGTCCGGCGTGGGAGTGTCGCTTCGTCGATCGTGGATCCTCGTCAAGCATTCTCGAATACTCTCTATCTCTCTCTCATTCTCCTTCTGTCGTTTTCTCTCTCTCTCTCTCTGTCTTAAGCCTTATATCGTTACAAGTATATTTCGGCTGCTTCGGAGAATTGACTTCCAAATCCAAAATATGGTCGTTAAGCCAAATCACCATTTTGAAGGACGACTGAGGACACTTGGAGGATATCACTCAGATACGTGTAGCACTCTAGACTTCCATGTTGAATGTTTACAACGAGTTGCACGAGATTAACTATCGAGATAAAGACGCATGCCAAGTATATATATATGCGTTTTGCCCTGTTTCCTCATAGTACCAGCATTCACTAAAAGCTAATTTCCTTTGAATCAACTGTGTTATATTCGCGAAGATTCGAATGTGGATCAAATTTTTTTTTTAAATAATAGATCGCCCGTTATACTATATAAAAAATGCAATGCATCATGAGACTCTTGATTATTTCAAACATTGAAAACTATACTACCAAATTTTTTGATTACGTCAACATCAAGCGCTGATAATTTATTTCATCCTATTCCGTTTCAGCTAAAATGTTCCGCTTCACATATTGCTTTTTGACAATTTTTGTTCTCCTTTCCATCATAATGGGAACCATTGGACGTCGTCCCAGAAAAGTAAGATGACTAATCATTTCGACAATTCATCATACCCACCATAATTATTGCGAATAATAAACTTGTTTGTTATTCTCAATATTGAATCCAGTCCCCAAAGATATCAATGAACAATGTCGGGCCCTTGGTCCAGACGTAGTAGGAGCTTGCCAAGTAAGAGATTTGGCAACATCATTTAAAAGAGAAATGTTTAAACAATTTTGTCGACTTAAACTGATTTTAATTAATTTCAATCAATAGGAACAGAGCATTGCCAACGGCGAGATTATATGTAGCAAGCTTGTATGCGCATATCACGATCTATGGGATAAGTACGTGGTCTTAGAAGCTCCAGGACTTGTTAAAGATGGGACGATCTGTGCACATCGTAAGGTGAGAATTTCGTCGCACACTGCATATGACACGACTTTTGTGTTCTCGCCTGCTATACATATGTTACGGTTCTCTTTGATGCGCGTTACTGGGTTCAAAATCTAACGAACACATTCGCCGAACGATCATTCTCACAATCCAGTTTTTTTCAATAGTGTCTCAATAGTTTTTACTCGTTCCATAATATTTCGAAATATCTTACAAGCTTTATGCAAATATGTTTTTAGGGTTGTCGTTCAGGGGTTTGCGTTAGTTCGCCAAAGGCAGTAATGGCCCCACCACAGTACCTACCAGGTCTATTCACTTGTATTCAAGAGGATCGACCCCGCCAATGTTAAAACCCGAAATAGAAAAACTAATCGACGAAATAAGCGGATCTAAAATCTCTTTATATAGACACAAAATTAGCGTTATATATGGTGGTGGGAAAAACAAGAATAAGAAAAAAGGCGACGAGTGATGACTAACGTAGAAGTAACGAGAGTTGCGTTATACATTATTATTTTCAACTTCTCAGTTATGCTATTGGATAAATGAAAATATTATTATCGATCTAGTATTGATCGCTTTCTTGTTAAACAATGAATGTACAATGAAACAAATATGTGAATAAATATTAAAATATTGAGTGTCGTAACAATTGTTTCCCCTTATACAAAAAAAATTTCCTAAGCGAACTTTTGATCCAAAAAGTTTCAACTTGACGAGCCACGTACGATATCGACGCAATGTTAGCGTGAGCTTGCACTATACTATCGGGGGTAAAGCTAGTCAAGAGGAAAGGGCGAAAGGTTCTTTGGCTAAAGGGGTCGTTATACAAGGAGAGCTTGTAGTGAACAAGAAGATCCCAGCATCACAACAGCGATGAAATTTATGGGCTTAAATTTCGGCTCGATAAGATACCAAAGACACGTGATTCCACGATAATGAGGACATAGGTAGGTTGTACCTTCGTTGGCTTGATTATGCAAACTCTCTTAATGGTCACAGTGTGGATTGTGTACGTCTATTATAATTTGCTCACATACAATATCAAATACATTTTATCGAGATAAAATATCGAAAATTATCCAGAATAGACAAGGTAACCCAAAAATTAAAAAATAAAGCATATCTTGCATTCAGATATCAACTTTTATACAGTCCGTTCGTCAAAAATTTAAATATTTCAAAAAATTTGGGAAATTTAAGATAAATATTCGACCTTGGGAACGGCAGTTTGGAGAATTGTACGAGCGGATCGCACACTACATACATATATATTTATCGTAGTTGTATGTCAGGGGTTCGCGAATTATATACATACATTGGTACAACGCGTAGATTAGGACCGAAGGGGATTTCAAGGTAAACAGTGACCAATAAATTTCGTCGCGAATGTCTCTTACTTGTAATTAAAGGAGCAATTTAAACAGGCCGTTAATGTCGGCATTCCTAAACTCCTCTCGCGTTTGGAAGCGACGTTATTATAGTATCGTAGTACCCCGTATAAATATACACGCGAGTATAACATGTTCACGAGCCTGTTTACTCCGTTCACGTTCTTCAAGCATTTCTATCAAGATTGCGAAATGAGAATCGATAAATTTCTGGAAATTATTGCAGCTCCTTTTTCAAAGCTGATGCCAGAATTCTACAGCGCGGTAGATAATGGTTTAGAAAAAAAAAACTAAAAAATAAAAGTATTCTTCAATTCCGTGCAGTTAAAATAAATTGCTTAATTGTTTAAGGGAGCTTTCCAGTGTGACAGCCCGAAAAATCGCTGTTTTTCGCGATTTTTTTTTTAAAGAAAAAATAATCTAATCGGTCTGGTTTTTTTTTGTATATTAATTGGGTATTGAAGAATACAAAACAATTTTTTAAAGATCGATTTATTTATTAATTAATATCTATAAAAATGATGAAACAATTGTTGCAGAAAATGCACTTGGATGTGGTGTCCACGTTGGGGGTCACAATTTTGATCTGAAACAAAAAACACAAAAAGATTATTGATCGGTATATAATTGGCTTTCGTGCTATGGAGGCTTTTTTTTTTTTTTTTTTGCAAAAATGGCGCCGTTTTGAACAAAAAGTATCGATTTTAGCATTTATTTTTTGCAGTTTTTTTTACAAAAAAAATAGGAAGATGTCAAAAAAAAAAGCTTCCATAGCACGATAAACAATGACGTTAAGAATATTGTGTAAAAAATTCAACTCGATAGCTTTAAAACTCTGCCCTCCAAGTTAGACACCGTTTTGAAAAATGCTGTTTCGAGAAAAACGCGTTCAAAGTTTCAAGTGAGGAAATTTTAGGTAAATCGTTTACTTACGGTCAATCAGCGATGCCAGGTCCATACAATATCCCTTCTGCTTCTTCGAAAAGAGTGTATACTATTCGATAAAGCAAAAAAAAATCGATTTTTTGAAAATTTCACACTGGAAAGCTCCCTTAAAAAAAAGGGTTTTGTGCAGACCCTGGAAATATTCTTCGCTCTAGAAAGCAGGGTGTAAAATATTTATACATCTAGCACCCATCGGGTTTCGTACAAACTTTAAAAGTTGAGGTACTTTTCTGCGTCGTACACTTCTGATGTATGAAGATTTCACATTTAAGATGTTGCCTCCGTGACATAATTGACTAGTACGTTCGGTTATTACCCAAAAGTGTTTACGCGATGAATTGTACAGTTTGAGCTTGCGATTTGCGCGGTATTTCCTATAAAACACAAGCCTCCGTGGCGCAATTGGCTAGCGCGTTCGGCTGTTAACCGAAAGGTTGGTGGTTCGAGCCCACCCGGGGGCGTTTATTTTTTTAATAGTTTTCTAAAAATGTTTCCAGTTAAAAAGCTATTCTAATTCGCAGAGTGACCCAGAAAATATACTAATATCGCGATCGCACTAATAATTCTCAGTTTATTTTACTTCTGATAATCTAAATTATAGTAATCGGATTTGTTTTTGTAACAATATAATTCTCATTTCTCAATGTAAATTGAACTAGACGGAAATCACTCTGTCATCGTGAACAACGCCACGACTGTTTAGATAATTTTTAGGTTATATACGTCATACGTGTAAACACGTGAAATATAAATAAGACAGCCAGTCAAACGTTCATATGGACGTGGACTGACAAGTTCTGCTGATAAATAATTGGAAATTTCTTATATAACTTCACCTGGGCCATATTTTTATATTATCAATGGAAAGCTGAGAATTCTATAAACAAAAAAATTATTATCGACCGGCAAGAACTGCGTAAAAATTGTAAGCTTCGACATTGAACATTTTCTAAAAACGACCAATAACGAGATTTAACAATTTTTTTACTTAGAAGGAAATATTCATAGATCAGCATATTCGAAATTTCGAAAATTTATTCATACATATGAAAACACAAGAAAGCCTTTCAACATGGCTTTAAATATAGCTAAATTTTCACTAGAGACTAACACGGCGCCGTGGCTTAGTTGGTTAAAGCGCCTGTCTAGTAAACAGGAGATCGAGGGTTCGAATCCCTCCGGGGCCTAAAGCGAATCATTACGATTCTCAGGAATCTTGTATCCGCTTTCTATTTTTGGAAATTCAATAATTTTTTTCATTTTCTTATTATATTTACTCCAGTTGCAATTTTTCTCATATTTACACACACGTGATAAATACCACTCGAAAATTATAATTATTTTATATCCCCGCGAGCCTATCGATATATATCGAAGTGTCATATATCGATACGAGACATCTCGATTCTCGCGTAGCTAGGCAAGATGGCGTTGCGCAGTTGGTAGCCCTAGGTCGCCGCTCAGCTGTCGAGTCTCGCGGCGTGCTTCGTTGTTGTTCCCTCCCGTGTGTTGCCGGATCGTGTGTCGTTTCTGCCGTAAGAGTGAACAAAAATAAAGAAATATACGAACTATGGATTCGTGCACAGATCCTCTACGTTTGAATGAAAATCGATTGTTCAAACATCTCAAGGATGGTCTGTCGAAAAGTGCCAAGGAGACGAGAAATATTCTCGAGATACGAGACGACGTTCTTTACGTTTGGAACGCGGACGAGTGTTGCGTACTCGCGCTCAATATCGCCGCGACGTGTGGCAAACCCGGCGAGGATGTTCCTTACCAAGTGAGTACTGTTGAAATTTCTCTAAAGTGACATCAAGAATTATTGTAAGAATTGCCATTTGTCAAAGCAAAGACTCGTGCGTGTGTACTCGTCGTAATAATTATGTGGAGGAGAAAATTGACGATGCTATTTTGCCCGCCTTTATGAGATACGTAACCTCGTGGTTTCTAACGTTCAGCCAGTGTACGCATGCGCGAGCTGGTCGTTCGGTTTCCTAAGACGTTGATTTCAAATATAAATGTATTCTATGATATTTTCGCTGTACTTTATTTTTTTTTTTTAAAAAGTATATTTATTATATTATTGTAATTGCCAAGAGTTTAAATTTATCGATGATATCAATTACCACTAAACTTCTATAATAGTATGAAATATTGGATAAATGTTAAATTGATAATTTCTAAACACAAATACTCTTGATTCAAATTATATTTTTTCTTTTAGATTCCGAAATTCGAAGGCGGTATTCTCCTCTCTAAGAAATGTCAATCGATGGATTCGATAAAAGAAATATGAAGTAGTGACAAATAGTTTGCTTATCATAGCAACAGGATCTGTTTTATCGATGATCGATACAAGCTGACATCAATATGTTATCGATGGAGCATTATGTTGTCGGGTCGACAAATTTTCTTCTACGATCTTCTCAACGATAAAACGATCCTAAATTCCAATACGCATCAAAAATTTTGATCAAAATCGAGATTACTTTAAAATCATAAAAGAAAGAACTCGAATCGTGGGACGATTAGCATTTTGATTATGTAAATATGATCAAGATGCGATCAATTCCCATTGACTCGAAGATATTTTTTAACCAAATAATTTGTTTCCCCTTGTGCAAAGTACGATCCATAACAACGAATCCACTTTACACAATACATTGCCCCCCGGCAATTAAAAAGTCCCAAAAATACGATTCTTCGAACCGAACCGAATATACGTCGAGAGAGAGAGAGAGAGAGAAAGTCGCGCACGAATTCCGATGAAAACCAATGTACCTAAAATTGACTTGGCACTGTGCGAACCATTGCGCCATCCCATTCCACCTCTTTACCCGAACACAAAACTCACACTCTCTGTCGCGATAAAATATACGTAGGTGGCTGGTAAGTGCAGGCAGGGAAAGCCGCACTTGGAAAATGATTACGCGGTAAATGAAAGGGAAGCCGGTTGGGTAAAGGGTATAGGAGAGTCACACGATGAGAAGAAGAGAGAACAAATGTATGCGGTCCAACGGAGAGAAAGAGAGAGAGAGAGAGAGAGAGAGAATGAGTGGAATCGGAATCCAGAACCACGCGAGGACGGGTCGGAGCGTTTCGTTCGCACCGGTGCTTTTATTTCATTTCAATGGCAATGCTCGCGTGGGATCAGCGAGTACATTAATGCCTCCCCGTCCTTTAACCCTCCTCCTCTTCTCCCTCCGCACATACCCTTTTCTATGCTCACCGAAAAGAGCGGTAAGGGGATAATTTATAGGAAATGGGTTGTTCGACGCTCCGGAGTAATTTAATTAAAATAAATGTCCGCGTTCTCGCAATCCGCGCCCTCTTTCCCTCTCTCTCCCTCTCCCTCTCTCTCTCTTTTTCTCTGTCGTCGGTCCAGCCATGAGGACACTCTTTCTCCCTTCCCCCCTTCTCCCTCCCTCCCGCTCTCGCACCCTGATACTTGCATGCGGACCTTTTCCTCTGGCCGGGACTACACTGGGAATAAAATGCAAATTCAGACCCTTCCCAGCTTCGTCGTCTATATGTGCGAATGCGTGTAAGGTCCACTTAGATGGACGATGCATGTATATATGCTATATATGTATATATAACATTGTATATATAGATATTTTGTTTTCACTATATATATATATATATATATGTACGTATGTATAAATACATCGTGAAAATCGTGCTGGTATCAGTTATGGGGATGAGGGGCTGCCAAGCAACGGAAACCGAGTTCCAACACCTACGACATTAATATTATATATATGGAGAGAAAGAGAGAAAGGGACACAGGCACAGACAAACATACCGACTGATCGTCATCCGCGCTGGACCGTTTATTCGATAAGGCAGATATATTTTCAACGACCATGAAAAAAAAGATCGTAACGAGCGAAAGCCTCGTTATATTCATTCATTATTTCCGAGATTTTAGAAATTTTCAAAATTCAACTCCGACAATCTGACAATAACGTCATTATTTTTCCAACAAATTCAACTGACAAATTCAAATTGTATTTAAGGTAGTCGTATCGTTGGGTGGGGGGATTAAAATTTTATTCCCGTTTTTTCTCACATTGGAAGTGGACCAAGCGTTAAAGTTCATTAAGAAAAGTTGTTGCAAATCGACTAAAGAACAACATACTCAAAATTCAAATTGATCCTACGGAAAGTTTATTTGTTATATAACAAACAAAATCATGAGTTTTTGTTTCTATAAGAATTGTTATGAAAACTAATCGAAGTTTCTTTGATGACATATAAAAAAGTGTGCAAAATTTCAACAGGCTTCATCGACCAAATGATCCAGATACTCGTTGTATAATGTTGCAATATTTAACACGAGCTCTTACGGGAGATTGCGAAAACTGACGATTTTCAAGAATAAATATCGTGATTTTTGAGTCGATAAAGGCCCCTGAAATTTTACACACATATACATATGACATTAAAGAACGTTTCTGCAAATTTTCAGTGAAATCTAACGGAAATGCGGTAACGATAGGACTACCTTAAACAATCACCACGTATGATTTCTTTGCGACGTTTTTGATTATAAAGTCGCATAAATATCGGTGGACAAAAAAGAATCACATTTTCCATATATTGGCTTCAAAGTAACGGAGAGTGTCCCGTTTGTATGACGAGAACGATCCACCTCGCGACGAGAAGAATGATATGATACGCGACTACAAACCCCCAGCCCCCTCCCTGCCGTACTACCCCGTACCCATCCCTCCTCTCCCCTCGCCCGTGTCGCTCTCTTCTGGACTTGATAATACGACTTCCGGCAAGGGCGTTAATACGCGCAGAGACGATGGGAAAGGCACTCCGCGATGGCGATGTTGGCGGGACTGTGGGGGTGCTGCAAGGGAGGTGGTAAGGGAAGTGGTGGTTCCCCGGCACAACTGAAATATCAGTCGTAAATAATAAAAGTTGGCGTCGCGGTTCCTCCCGGTAGTGTGAGCAAGTATAGGCGACAGTAACCCCCCACCCGCCCCCAGTTACCCATCCCCAGGTCCCTCTGCACCACCACTACCTCCATCCACCCCTTGGACTTTAAACCGGAAGATAGGTGTCACCGAGTACCGCGGCAGGGGTTAAGGGAGAGTCAACGGGCGAGGAGGTGAGTGGGCCTCGCCAAGCGCCGCGGTACGGTGCAACGCGATGCGAAGAAAGGGTGTGAGAGGCGGGAGGTAGGGTAGTTGGGGCAACGGCGTGGAGGAGAGGGAACGGGAGACAAAGACGCGCCATTGTCAAGCCGACTCCGCCATCGGAACTCGCCATCCGCCGCGGGAAACTTTGAATCATTTTTATTGCATAGAGTTATCTTTGTTACCAGCGGAACGAACGTCTAAACGCGTTCTCTACCTCTCTTCTCTTCTCTCGCTGGGAACACTCGCGCGTCTCTTCTACCCTCGACGCTCTTCCTCCCCTCTCTCACTCCACTCTCAAAACTCACCCCTTCTCGGTACGGTCGCAACCCCATACACCTATAGCCTTTTTAACTCGACCACCGGTCTTTTTGGCCGTGCTCTCTTTCCGTTACCCACCGTTACGTTATCTGACTTTATCTCTCCTTGTCTACTTTCTCCTTCTTTTACCTAGGGTCTTTCTTTCTGTCTCTCTCTCTCTCTTTCTCTCTCTCTCTCTCTTTTTCTCTGTCAACCACGACGTCCACCACGACTTTCTATATCTTTTCTCGTGCCCGACGAGACGAGAGATAATACGAACGCTAAAGCGTTCACACCCCTTTGGCTACCCCCAAATGGAATAACTTCTTTAATTTGGAAATTTACCGCGTTCACAAACGAACACGACCGCTAAAGACGACGAGAGTGAGGTATCTACGGGAGTGAACATCGTCGAGCTGTCTACTAGGTAATCCTCCCGGTTATCGTGACCGAGCGACTGTTAGTGTAATAACGCCTCGCTCTTTCTCACCGGAGAAAAGTGTGCAAGCGGACACGTTTGAGAATAGTAGAGCGAGAATTATTTTTCCGAGAGTGAACCGGTAATTTATCGGTACGGAAGATTCATTCTAGCTCCGGCTACTGGATATTAAAAATCGTCGTTACTTCATCACGAATCTTATCAGGAATACCTCGAAATCAACAATCCGTGAACTTTATTAATATTAATTATAACTTTAATAGCTCATTGCTGTTTCTATTAATTATTATTATTTATTTATTCGTATTAATTTATTAAAATTGATCGAAAACAATATCATTAAAAATATCGTTACTTTCGGGGTTGACAAAGAAAAATAAAGATCTAAATTCTTTTTAGAACGACGAAGCAATTATTATCTTGATATTTGAAACAATTTTCCGTTCGAATGGCGAACGTCGCTCGAATACCGTCGTCTAAAAACCGGATGAGAACAATCTCCTCTCTCGCGGGCGATTCAACCCCTTTACTAATAGCGGGGGTAGTTCGTTCCAGTTGTCCGGCCCGAAGGGTACGCGCCTTATCTAAATTAAAACTCTCTGGGAGAGAGCAACGTGTCGCGCGCTCGGGGAATCTCTTTCGTACGCGCGAGACGGAGGAAAAAAACGATCCGGAGAAATAGGGACGGGTGGAAATAAAACGAAGGAGAGCGAAAAGTCGCGGAGGGTCAGCGTCGCGAACGAAATAGAAAATTCCTCGTGGATATAGCCCATGAGATTCCTACGAGACGACGCTATACCGACACCGGGATATGAGTTTCGTGATAGCATCGCATAATGAGCCCTCTCTTCCCTTGCCCACTTTCTCTCTCGCACACATCCATGCACACACGCACACACGTAGCTTCATCGTTCGCTCGACGATAATTAAAAAGTCATTTTTTTACTAGCCGACGCCTCTAACTAATCGCTCTCTACATATGCGGAAAGATTGGTGGTATTTTGATGTAACAGTACCCGCGAAAAGCATAACCAAGGGGATGAAAAAATTTCAAAATTTCTCGACTCGCGCGAAGAGCGAAACGACAAAATTAAACATATTTCTCAACAGTATTGCTTACAGTTCATATTGCAAGTAGAAATTCTAATTATTGCATAATATTTAATGATCGCCGTTAATACTTATGAATTAAACATATTTTTCACGGACATAGATAAAACGAGGGTGAATGCAAAAACGTGTTTTGTCATGTTCGAGAAGCTAGAAAATAGAGCGAGGAAGTTCTGAAAGACGATAATTGTTCGTTCGTCTCGCGTGTAATAATCGCGGTACAAGAATAGGACTCATAAGATTGTGGTAGGTATTATACGGTCGTTTTGCTCGAGAGAATGCGCGATGGTTTCCTCTATCTCGCGAACCCCGTCAGTTTTCGTACATGCCTATGGAACGGTAGATACCCACTCTGGTTCCCCATTGTCAAACTTGCCCGTTAAAATACACGAAAACGCCCTTACACCCGCACCCCCTGAAGAAACAGGCCGGTATAACTCCGCGGCCAAGTAAGTCGCACGATTCTCTCTTTCACCACCACCCTTGGATCTCCGAGTCGCAAATGGGCAGACCAGTGGCAATAATTTTCCACTAATCGCCGTGACCAAATCTTACCGGAGTCGAGAAATTTGCAAGGGCCTTGTTTGTTCCACGGTGTTATATAATGTATGTATAGCGTGTGCACGGAACGCCAATTGTCTCGTGTTTTAAGCGAGCGAGGGAAACTGCAATTTCTTAGAATTATTATGTAGACTTTAACGACTAGGACCGATTCCAATTGTTCTCATATACTGGTGATAAAATCGCGTAATACATTCGTATTTTAGTCTCTCGTAGCAATGAAACGTGATAAGAAGTCTCAAGATGCGTTCAACATGGCACGTTTATGGAAGATATGGATAAATCTAATAATTTGAACACATTGTCTCTCGAAAAATAAGACATACGTTAGGTAAACAACCGTCGATGAAAAGGTAGATGTTATAGTTAGCGTTTATTCAATTTTTTAAGTACATTATTAATTTTATAGCGAGTGTCTATGGCTCAAAGTACACCGAAAGAACCCGAGATATTCTCGAGACGATTATCAAACGCGTATTGTCAGCAGTAGCTTTTCCTAGATATATAGGTACAGTACTTTATATCGTGGAAAAGTTGTCTTCCGGTGGTGTTGAATATGCGAGGGGGTCCTCACCATGGAAGTGGATGATGGTTCTCCCTCCATGAGTCTGAAGGAAGGTCCGGACAGAACCAGAAGCAAGAGCCACCAACGGCACACGGCCACTATGGGGGTTTCCACACAGTGGGAGAAGAAGCATTGTCAGCTCGAGGGTGGGCTCTTCCTTCGCGCCTGGGAGCTAATGCATTTCCTTTACAGTTTTAATGGGCATTCATAACTAAGTTTAATAACACACCGGTAGGAGGGCAAAAGCCGTCGTGGTTGCATATCTAATAATTTCTTGAAGCCTCCTCGCAATGCCAACCCACTTCTCGACGCCAAAAGCACGACGTACTCTCGCCAGGAAGTGTGCTTTGGAACCCAACGGGGGTTCCTTGCTTACTGCTTACATACATATCGAGCTCTGGATTCACCTTCGTGTTGAATCTTCGCGCGTTTCGTGCTTTTCATTTTCCTCTGCGATTTATCGAGTCTTTATATAATTACGACAAACACGAGCAATGAACAACATCCACTTTGGTTGATTCGACAAAATTTGTAATTAGGAATGTACTCCTGTTTATTCGCGAAACGGATATGGTTAGGACTTGTAATTTACTTTGTCATAACTACTGGAAAGTTTGATTACGTCTGTAGATTCTAGAGGATGAATGTTATCCACAAGTGTCATTGTTTATAAATATGCCCTGATTCATCATTTATCAGCAATTCGTATTTTAAGACAAAATGTGTATTCGCATTCTCCCTCCCGATTCCTCAAAACTCAAGTTTCGCCACCGTTTGTCTCTGGTACCAATTGCACCGAAGCTTCGCCACGTAACAGTGACTTGTTTTGTGGTATCCGCGTTATTTAAGTCTCCTACGTATACCGAAGACAGTGGGGGTTTTCGCGATTCTCGAGATTCTCGCTTCGGGGTATTATCATGTTAATTTGTTAGAAACAAACATTATAATTTCACGTGACGGTGGTTGGGCAAAGCGAGGTGGATGGTCCTGGTCGACGTTGGAGTGGGGATCTCTAGGAACATCGTGCTATAAGTGTATGGAAGTGGAGCGAGGGTTGGTAAATTCTCGTTGCGAATAAGAGAAGGAGAGGAACGGACCGAGTCAAGTCTTGAGAATCGGCGTAGTACCATGACGCCACCGCTAGGGGCTCTAAGTTAAAGAGGCAAGATCCACCGTGTTTTGGACAGTGTCCATTGTCTCGAGATTATTTATCGGTGAAGAAGACCGTAGCTCGTTCTCGGTAAACCTTGCTTTCCCGCGCCTCACCAAGAAGAGATCTCGGGGGGCCAAGACGCCAGCGCTTATGGCACGAGGCGGGATTTATA
This sequence comes from Netelia fuscicornis, assembly GCA_946811545.1. Taxonomy (NCBI): domain Eukaryota; kingdom Metazoa; phylum Arthropoda; class Insecta; order Hymenoptera; family Ichneumonidae; genus Netelia; species Netelia fuscicornis. The sequence goes on along the minus strand of OX328011.1, from coordinate 13,665,340 downwards.
TCGTCTGAGGAGAGCTAGCGCAACGTGCAAGACACCCGCCGCCACAGGGTGGATGGAAGCGCAACGGCCATCCTATTATGTACACGCGATGTTGTACCGAGACATCCCTCGCTCTTCCTTCCCGAATCCAGGCAAATTATATACAACGCGACTGCTTCCTTACGAGCATTTATTAAGGGAAGGAAAAATTATCCCAATATTCGAAAAATACAAATCCTATAATTGTCCGAAGCGTATTAATCCTACGATTTTAACATTATTGCATGAACATTTCTTCGGAAAATTCATTTTTTTCGCAAAATGGAACGAAAACTGTAATCCTGTTGCTATTTCAATTTTGTTATTAAAATAATTAATGATATCTAGGTATTTTAAACTCCATCGAGGTAATCAAGCTTTCGATCTCTGACGTCTGAATGTCCTTTTACATTTTATCAACCGAACAATCTCTTGCTAAATGAGGATTCGGTCGTATAAATTTTTCTCGCAATTAAGGTTCATCCCAACAATCGTTCAGGCAGATCTTACTACATTTTTTCACGAAGTAAGAAATTACCTCGTCGCAAAAAGTAAAGGCTTTTTCGATGCTTTCCCCGAGGTTAATGGCCGGGTAAAAAAAATGAAACAGCGAAAAATAATGCTAAGCAAAATTCGACCCGTAAGAAAAGCATGTCTCCGTCTCTCTTCGGCCATGCCCGTTGGCAGCGGTAAATTCCCCAAGGTTTACGGCACAGTGAGATAATGCGCAATCATTTCGAAATGGAAATTAAAATCGGATGATGAATCCTAACGATGCCGTTTATTATTTTAATTTTCCGCGATGTTGGCCGATGTAGCTTGGCGATGGTGGGCGAAGAGAAAGAGAGAAAGAGAAGTAGGAGGATGGCCGGGCCGCGAAACGGGCGTCTCGGCATCGTCCGCGTATTTCCCCCGTCGCATCTTTCGCGATGCTGGCTACTCTCGAAAGCGCTCTCGCTCTGCTATACGTCCAAAGAGCTTCGCTCCTGCGGTAACTCGAGTTCGAGACACTAAATTACGTTCCTATTAGCCGTATAATTACAAGATGGTCCCAGTAATTTCCGTTTATCCCGACTTTGCCTTCGCCCGAACGCGCTTCGTTTTTTTTCCTTCTTCTCCTCCCCTTCTTCCCCACTTTTGCTTGTATAACCTCAGCCACCTATTCCACCCTCGCCCGCCTCCTATACCGCGTCATCAGCGTTAAAAAACTATACAAGCCTCGCGCCGTTCCTCTCGCTGCAGGAGAAGGAAAGAAAATATACCAAACCGAGCCAATGATAATCGTCTCAAGTAACACGAAGAATATATCGTCCCTTCTTTTTTATTTTCCTACGTTAAACGCATAAGCGTTATTCCTACACGAGACCGGAGGCAAAACTGACGCAGGACGCGGTACAAGCTTACGTACGAATTTATATTTTCCAACGTGAATCGTGAGCGAGACGCTAAAAGTCCCTACTTCTTTGTCAACTTTTTTTTTTCATTTTTACCCCCGTTTTTTTTTCTTTTTTCCTCGCCCTCTTACTCTCTCTCTCTCTGTTTTTCTCTCCGTGGCCACATATCCTCCACGAAGAGAATACTGACAGATCTCCGAGAGCTCTCGCTCTTCTCCAGGCCTCGGTCGGTTTATTATAATGTAACTGTAACTTTTTATGTCGCTCGTAACGCGACAGATCGTTGAGGAACGACGTACGGTGTACGTATATCGTATACATACGTATACGCGTATATAATGCCACGTGTACGCACAATGTGCGCCACTGTTACGAAACTCGGAATCTCATCTGCGTTGAGCCCGTATCGAGTCAGTTCGAGTCGTATATCTCACCGATTCGTATGTGGAAAAGCAGCTTTTCTTTTACGACATCGTGAGTTTCTACTACACCGAGAGAGTTTTCTGGCCGGAAACCCGGCGTAACTTCTCCTTTGCCCAGGGGACAATTTAAATATCTCGAGCTTTTAATATATATGCACGTATACCCTACGTACATAGAAACAGCCCTTAGTGCCGGTTTCATAATACTTGATGTCCCGCGATGCAACGGACACAGTGAGATTGTGCGAAATTCAAATTTACGATCGCGGTTTCGAAACCGTTACTCGTAATTTCGAGATTAATCTGAAACGGCGAAAAATGGATTAGTTAGTTTTCTTTTTTTTAAAGAAATTGTTTCGCTTCCGATTTGATAAGCTGATGGAAAATGAATTTTTGTTTGCTATGATAGGAACTTGAATTTTACCAATTGCGTACAAATTTAAACAAAAATTGTATAACCTATAGAAAAACGTTATTATAAATTTTGTTTGATAGAAAGAGATCGTCATTTTCCAGTTAGTTTTCTACGAAAAAATCATACCTGGTTAGTTTCATTTAATCTGCACGCGTAGGCTTACATCACTAGCCAACTCGTAGCAGAGAATACACGATAGAACACGTATCCACGAAATACACTGGTAAATCACGATTTTTTTTTGGATTAGACCTTTTTTTCACATAAAATTCACGAGTTTTCGAAAGCTGATTTCTCGCCAAGTATTAGTAGGAAAGAATTTTACAAATAAAGCTTTTTCGAGTAGAAAACACGAGCCAGAATTTTACGCTCTACCAGTTACCGGGAACGTATATATGCGAGACGCGAGAGAAGAGAGAGAGACAGAGAGTGGTCCGGGGAAATAAGCCGCCGAGAGCCGCAACGACGTTAATTAGATAGGTGGGTATTATTTTTATCCGCAGAGTCGAGTATAATTAAAGCCTCCTGAGTAGGTAAATATATCAGAGAACGAGAGGGTAAGCACCGAGAGGGGCTCAGTACCTTGAGCTTTTGCTGTTTTGCTTTTCTCCGACTGCTGTACGTCGGTACACGAGCCGAGAATTCTCTCTCTCTCTATATATATATACATATAAGCAAGCACACTCGCTATCGTCCTTCTACCTCACGAGAGACTTCTCTCGTTTCCGGTCTAGTATATTAGGCTTCGCAAAGTAGCTCGCTGAGTTGAACGATGGTAGTGATTGGCCTGTTAAGCAGACGAAAGAAAACTGTCATTGACGTATTTACATGAGGCAAAAATGTATTCGTAAAATTGAACAATTTTTATATCCGAAAATTAAGTTTGACCACATTTGACGACAATGTTCCAATCGATAGGGCAATTCATTTTATAATAATTCTCGAATTAAATTCCAAATACGCAATAATTTGATGAACCTACGTGCTTATCGACTCTAGAAAATAGTCTAGAAAATTTATCCAATTTATTTGACGATACAGTGTTGAACATATGTTCGATTAATTTATCGAAACTGTACGGGTAATATAAAATAAAACCCAATTTATATTTTATTCGAAGGGCTTTACTAGCAAGATTACGAATCACTGAAGTGTGGCCAATAGCTGAGCCAGTTCCTGCTTGATGTTCTCGGATGAGCTGACTGAAGTCTTGATGCTTCTCGTATCTACCTCGTCTCGGCTCGTCTCGCGGCGCCTTATAAAAGAGAACGACGGAGATCCTTAAAAAATATATAAAAAAAAAGAGCATGCCGTTACCAGCACCACCGCTTCGTTTTTCGAGTTAATTTGAATTTCTTAATTACCCTTGGCATCTTTCTCTTTTTCTCTCGCGCTCTCTCTCTCTCTCTCTCCATACATTCACGAACCCAACGCGCTTGGCTTTATGCTTTTAGTATACTTAGGTATTCGAGTGTATACGAGGAAACTAGCGCGCAGCGAGATGCCACCACCACCTCCCTTTCGTTCACCCCCACTTTCTTTATACCACTCTTTGTATTTTACTAAATTTACCTTCGCGTCGAGCACGCACTTGTATAACCCATTGCTTTTGAATTTACGTAACGCAAAAAGTACCAAAAACGCTCTAAAATCGTCTATGAAAGAAAATTTCGTCTTACCGGTTGTTTTGAATGATGAAATTTTACGCTTTTTCAACATCATTATTAATTATATTTTATTCAGATGGGAAAAAAATCGCTCTGAGCAAAAGTTCAAATTCTTTAAAAAAAATTCCTTCGAAGCAAAATTCCTTAGAAACTTTTGAGTTGCCATGACGATAATTAAAAAACGACAAATAAAATGACGAATACAATGTCGAGGCGTGAAATTTAATAGTCAAATGCTTTCGCAATCTCTTTTTTATTTCCACGCTACGTAGGCGCACTTTTTCAATTCGTCTCATGAAATTTAACATCTTCATCAAGATTTAAGGTCGCGAGACATTATATATACTGCGACGATCTATCCCCCGTCACTATATACTCGAGGGGCTTTTATCGGGAGAACGAGTGCAGAGCGCGAGTGCAGAGAGAGAGAAAGAGAGAGAAAGCTCGCAGCTACTACCGTGTGCGAGTCGCCCTAGTACGGTATGTATATTTGTGCCAAAGTTTTTAACGGGTCGTCAGAGAGAGGAGGGAGTGTCGTAATTACCAAGTATTTTTCACGTCTCGCGCAGCTACCCGAAGCTCCCTCGTCCGAAGGACTGATTGATACTTTGTATTCAGCTCGAGGGCATCGCCTCTCTTTCCTTCTCGTTTGAGCTTCTCTCTCTCTCTCTCTTACTTTTTTCTCCCTTCTCTCGCGGCCTCCCTCTGGAAAAAGCTCAAGGGGTGGGCGAACCCGAGTAAGACACGGTCGACAAGTTTAAGATGTCGCGCGGGCGAAAAAAACCAGAGTGAGAACTCGTCCGAAAGATCGAGAGGTTTCTGACAATGAAATCAAGTCCTTGCAGACACGATGGTCCGGGTAGACGACACGTAATCTTAACATTTTCAAATGATAATCGATTATACGAAGATATTTCGATACGATATTTTTGAACTAATATAGAACGTTTATCTTATGTTTTATTTTATTTCCTGCGCGAATATTATAACGAAATCGTTAAACATTTTATTTCTTACAAGTGACAAATGCATTTGTTCTAATTTCATTTGTTTTGTCTTTTTTATACATTTGTATTAAAAATTCTTTAATAATTACGACGTCCAATCACCTTTTTCCATGGTCGTATATCAACGAATATATCAACTCGCGCAAACATTCCGTGCTACGCGAAATCGTACACGAAAATTCTCCTCCGTATAACGTATATCCCAGTCATTTTTTTTCTACCTCGCGGAATCCCTAATCGTTCCTGAGGGTGTTAAAGACCTATCACAGAGATCCTTGAGCACTCTGATTAAACGGAAAGAGAGGAAGGGAAGGGGGTGGGGGGAGGAGAGAAAGAGAAGAAAGATCGACGAAGAAGAAGTGGGAAAGAGTGAAGTGTGGCACGGGCGTGTCACAAAATGTTCGAGGGGTGAGATCGAGGTGGCGGAGGGAGAGGGATGGTTGGTATATCCGACGAGGCGAGAGAGAAAGGCCCTTATAAACTCGAGCCCCATTTCACTCAAGGTTCATCTTTAATTTCTGCCCGTTTTTTTTTCGCCCCTAACCCACCCCCGTTTTTCCTCGACACTTCTTTAAATTCCTCCACCCCTCTCGGTCTCGTACAGCGACGGACGACTCGGTAGCTCGTTCCGTTTTCTCATCCCCCTGTCTTTCCTATCATCCCCCGCTTTCTACCTTGGCTTTCCCTCTCAAGCGTTGGCCATTTCTTCGTTTTTTTTTTCTCTCGCACCTCGTACAAGTCGTGGATATTCCTTTTTTTCCCACCCCAAAGTGGTAGGTACTGCTCGCTCATTTCTCCGGTTGTCTTACGGCGATTAACCAGAGCTGGAACGTCCCATACCTAGCACTCTCACCTTCCTCCTTCGCCACCCTACTCATCCACCGTCACTTCCTCCTCATTTTTTCTTTCTTCCTCTTTCTCTTTTCAACAGGAGCGAGACAACGTCCTTGCTCCCCTACTCCCCTCCCTCTCTCTCTCTCTCTCTCTAGTTCCTTCGGTGCCTTTTCCTGCCCTCTCGCCCGGTAGTCACATCCTTAATATCGTCTTTTTAAGATTTTTTAAGCGCCATTAGGGAAACTATATTGCCACTCTCCGACGTTCAACTCCCAACCCCTCACCCTTCCTCGTTCTCACCCCCCATCTCCCTCCCTCGCTCTTTCTTCTTACACTTCCTTCTTCTTTATCCTCTCACTGACTCTGCACGTTCGCGTCGCTATGTGTATATGTACGCGGAACGTGAGCAGCGGGAGGGGTCGAAGAGGACGACAGGGGACTTTCACCAGTCGTGCTCTCTCTCTCTCTTTTTCTTCCTACGACGCAGCTAGGGGAATGATTGTGCAGACTCGGAAAGCATACGCTCTGTACCTCTCATCCCCCTCCCCCTCTCCTCCCCCGCCCATCTTCGCTCCACGATTCTTCGTTCGCTCACTCGAATTACGCAAATAAATTTTCTTTATTTTTCCAACCGAACCGTGCCCCGAAAGAAAGAACGAGAACGAGTGTTACCCTTCTTACGACACGGAGAGACCCGGCCAATCGACGTCAAGATTTCAAGAGACTCGCCTCTCCGTCTTTTTACTTATTTTCTTTTCGACTGTCGGGGCACGACTACGTACTTTTCATTGAACGACTCTGCCGGTCACGTAAGATTATACCGGATGTATAAGTAGATTCTTTCTAATTTGACTTCTGGCATTTCTCGACAAGTTGACAGGATCAAAATTGAAATTATATTTTTCCTCGAGGACAATGAATTATTATTTTCACGGACGAAATGTCTGTCGGGAATGATTTTGTTCAATTAATTTCGAAACGTGTTCAATACTCGTGGAAAATATTTTTAACGAGTATTCCAGTTGTCGATGTCAATGTCTGAGGAAGTTTTTTCACTGTCTTTTCCCCCAGCGACTTGGTAGGACAGAGTTTTCTTTCTTATACCTTGCAAACTCGCGTACGATATACGACACCGTGTATACGATAACTGAGGCAGATTGGATCATCGCCCGCAGTATTTTATCGAAATATCACCCTCGTGTACCGTTTATCCCGAGGCGCTAGGCCCGACTGTGCAGTAGATATATGTACGCGATATTCTCTCCTGCTCGTATCATAGAATTATCCACATTTCGTGAATTCAATATTGTCAATTCGGTGAAAATCTTTGCGTAGATTCGGCAAAAGGAGCGTAAATTAAATTACAGTTCGATGCGACCCTCGATCTTTTCGCGCGAACAAGGAAACGTGAGAAATATCGTTATGGGGGAGGGTTTGAAACGATTTAGGATTGTTGTTTTGTTTCCTCGCGTCCGGAGGGAATAGCGACGTAATTTATCCAAGTCCCGGGGGTTAAGGGAGGATATCGCACGGAAATATACGCGAGTGTTTCCATGCGGGCTAAAAAAACAAATGTTGGAAAAACGATTTTTCTTATTTCTTTTCAAGAGTACAATTTTCTCGAGTTAAACGATTCTCAAAGTTTTGGGTGAAAAATCTTTCGCGTTGTGTGTCGCGCGGCTTAATACAAAAATATCAAAGAAATCATCGCGCGCCTCGCGAAATAGCGCGAGAGCAGCGTGGGCTTTTCGCAATTAGACTTTTTAATTTTTATTAGCGACGCCGGGTGGTCGGTGGCCGCGGCAGTTCCTGCGCCTAAGCGTATGCATAATGCCATGAATATTTTCGTCGTAACTCTGCCAACTTGTCTCCCAAGGAATTAACCCTTAAATTAGCAGTTAGCCTCCGACGCGGTCTCAGACGCAAAGTCCCCGCGTCTCGGTAAATTAGAACCTCTCGTAGCTCCGTGTGCACCATAGGCACGAGGCCATAGTAACGTGGGAGAGAAGTGGAAGATGGGACAAAACCTCGCTCTCCTTCGTACATAGTTCGTCGCGCTGCTTTTCCCTCTTTTACCCTCCGCGCTCACCGGACTCTTTCCATCTCCATCCCCCCCGACCCCTCCTGCCACACCGATGCCTGGCATCTACCTCTTTAACCCCCTCGAACCACCGCGGAAGCCAAAACTTTTCTTAGCCGTCCTTCATACCGCTTCCGCACCGACCACTGGGAAGACAACCTCTTCGTTTCCATGCCTCTGGAAGAAAACTAACCGAAATCCTCGAAGGAATTATGACACTCGCCAACTTTATACATAATCTCAACGGTTACGGGGATGCCAAAAGATTAATCGACCTTCGTATTGCGTTTAAAAAATTATTTTTATTATTTTTTCATACGTTAAAGTAATTTCAAGAATTTCACAAATTCGAGAATTTTATAAGTCTCTGATGGAATTATGGGGAATTTAAAGAATAATTAAATTTAATCGTATTCGTTGTATTTCGAGAGATTGACCGAGATCATTTTTGTGAATACGTGGCAATAACTTTTTCGCTGCGCCGCATTTTCATATTCGTTTTTATTCCAACCTGTCGATGATATATCGAATGTAGCCAATGCGATGCGATATTTTCACGACGTTCGTTGCGAAGAAGCGGGGAAAAGGAAGGGTAGAATTGGCAGAGACTTCAATGCTGCATGCCGTGCGAATCGAACGCGTTCCGTTGGCTCCATTTCACGTTGCAATGAGCTGAAATTCTCAATTCGTGTCGGTTGGACAAATTTACAGCTTTCACGGAAATGTCATGTAGTCAACATAATTTAACTTGATTTCTTCGACCAGTTTCTAGCTCGCTTGCATCCTTTAACCTTCAATGAAATCGAATAAATCCATTTGCTCTCTATAAATCGCTGACTGTTCGAAAACCAAAATTTCGTCCAGGATCCATTTTGATTTTCTTGATTTATTTCAATATATTTCGTATATTACGACGTGTGACAAGGTAGCTTGGAAATTTAGGATGTAAAGTGAAACTGACGAATAAATAGTGATTGTAATATTACAAATTTTTTGCGGATTACGAATTCGCGAGTCGCTTTTTGTTCGCACGAAAAATGCAGTGAAAAATGGGAAATTGCACATTTTTTTAAGTTTTCGTCCATTAATCTTGAACTGTCAAATGAATCACTGTCGTTTTCTTTATATACGAGGAATTTTCGATAAAAATAAGCTCTCCGGCAGTCATTTTTGAGGAAAAAAATGTTTCTTCCGCACGAAGCTTTTTTTCCGGTTTGAAAATTCGCGGTTTTCAAACTCTCGCCATGGTCACAAAAATTGAATTATCTGGATGTTCCTCAGCTCATTCTTTGCATCTCGGCGAGCGCTTAAAAAAGTTATTGGAGCAATTTTCTGGCGGACGAACGAGAACGCAGGTACAGCATTGCGAAAAGTCGTTTTTTTTCAAAATTTCAGGATAACCATCGAAATTTGCCATATATTGCATTCCAGTGAACTTTATTCCTTTCTCAAGCTCCAAGAACCTACCGTCATCGGAAACTTTCCACTGATGATGAATATCTTAGTTGTATTCCTCTTGCATCCCAACTTATAAATGAAAAGTCGAAAAAAAAAACATAAAATTAACCAATTCTTTTGGGTTTTTGATTATTACCGTCAAGCTACCGAAGAAACGGCAGGTCTTCTTCGAAGGACAACGAAGATTTTTGCTTCCAGGTGTACACCTTAAGGTCTCGAGCAGCGTAGGAACGAAAAAAGAGCTGGCTTATATAAGCCGCACCCCTAAGTGTGCATACCAAATATGATAATATTGTAACGGCAGGCGTAACGGGTAGACAAAAGAAGAAGAAAGACAAAAAGAAATATACGAAAAAAAAGAAAATGTCAGAGCGGTATTTAGCCTCTCGTAATTAGAGAATCGTGACTCGTTTGCGAACGTTTCACATTTTCGTCGGCTCTCGCATATGCGTATACGTATATTAATCCACAGAGACGCGCTCGCTTCTCATCTCGCGTCTTCTCTATACATCTCTTGTAGGTACAACTAACGTATATACATGACTGCGAGCAGGACTTTTGACTAACGGCAATGGACACGACGTGGTCTCTCGGACACTTTGGCCAGAATCGACATTGTTTTCTTCAAAAAAATTTGCATCGCATAATTTTGTTATATATCAGATGGACCAAAAAGTAATGTCATTGTTTTGTATTAAATTCAATGCGCAGAAACGACATTACTTTCCGGTCCTCCCAATTTACAATTGTCTTGTGTCAAACTCGGTCTGACTTCAATTACTTTTAACTAAAGCAATGTGAAGCAAAAAAAGGAGGATCAGCTTCTAGATTGCGAATACAATATCCTTGTCCCTGGATTTTAACAATTTCCGGACAAAAGTTGATAAAACCAAATTTGTTCACAATTTTCAATATTTCGATCGGGTAATCGCGAAAAAAGCGCCGAGGCACGGAAAATTTCCGATTTCTGGTTCATCCTATGACTTTAGTTTTCCGTGAAATAAAAAGTGGAAGGGTTATTACGATCTACATACAGAGACAGGATTTTCGGAGAAAATATATAGAACACGTGCTTTCAAGCGGTGTGAGAAAATAGCAAAGTTCTCTTGCTTCGGTTCTCCTGTCAGAGCTCGCGGGCTGGCCGGACCGGCGCGATGGACTCGGTGGGTGGAACCCGTTCGAATTCGCGGGATGCACCGTTTTCCCGTGCCCAACCCCATCTCGCGCAAAACCACCACGCTTCGTCTACCAATGCTGCTAACACACCCCACCGTCGTACTTGCCCTCTCGTTCTCTCCCACTCTCGGGAATCGTGCACCAGGTGTATCCTACCCCTGCTCGATATAACGCTTCACTGTTTCGTACTATCGCAAACTCGAACAGACACTGGTCACAGCTTCGTACAACCTCTATCATAGATGTAGGTAGGTGCAGCTTCCATCCCCCGAAAATCTCATCCCAGTCATAGAGCGATCATTGCATTGTACGGAAACTACCGAATGCAGGTAAGAATCCAATGTACACAACGGTACAAATATGACTAATAATCAATCAGTAAATTGAACATTGGTCGATCATCCCTCTCAAATGATCCATTCGGCCTTTGAAAAAGTAGTAATCCGTTTTTGAAAAACCCTAGCCAAATGGCGAACTTTGGATAAAGTAATGACATCATCGAGAAGAAAACATCGGTTCTCCAACCCGGGAGTACCTCAAAAGATGGCACGGACGAATTCTCAGCGGGCAACGAAATGGAAGAAAGCGAGAAGCAATGAATATGTCCAAACCCAAACCCCTGTGGAACATTCGGGTAGGGTGCAGGATCACCTCCGCCTCTGGAAAAGAAGGGATGGTCTTCAGAGGGAAAAGGAGGAGGGGGTGGCAGGGGTGGGTTGCCCCTTTGGCAAACTAGCCTTCCTCCGACATCGTTTCCAGGAGCTTCCAACCTCTCATCCACCCCTCGTCATCACCTCTTCCTTCGTTCACCCTCGCCCCCACAGTCCCTCTCTCAACCGTATACGCTCCTTCCCCATATCCTATATCCTAGTTTTCCTACCTCCACCCCGACACCAACGTCGCTACCGACACGGCCGTAATGATTTTGTTTTAAGGGCGTGTTTAATTATGAATCCGCATCCGGTGGAGGCTCCACCTCCGCTACGAAGCGCAGAGAACGGCTAGCGGGAGTGACGCTGCTCTCGGATGCGGAGGAGGTCCGCCGATGTCGGTACAGAGAGGTGGTGGATACTCCCGGTTCCCTCTATGCTTATAGATGTATCTACGTATGTATACGTATGTACAAATGGGTGTGCAGAGGAGGGAAGAGGTTTCTCTATCATTCTCTCGAATTTTCTCTTTCCCATGAACGCAAGGTCTGCTCCACTCGCACACACGTTCCACAAAAGGATCGCGGCAAAGGGTGTGGGAACGCGATATGCTGATGGCGGTCTGTGCGCTGGCTAGGTGGCCCTCTTTCGGCCTTAATTGCACCGTATATTATCCATGCGGTATTTCTAATTACTTATTTTTCCTCGACCTTCCACCTTCCCATTCTCTCTCTCTCTGTCTCGCTCCGCCACCTCTAATATCTTTGGCAGACCGACTGCGAGCGTTTAATTGGTGCGTGATAATAATAACGAGATTTCTGGGAATAACACGTGCTACTATTCGTTATTCATTATGACTGATCTTACTTTTTGGATCTTTTTAAATTCCTCCTATAATTGCGAGTAAATTGGCAGGGCCAGTTACGTTAATTTCTCATCGAAGATCACATCATCTCATTACGTCAAAACCGAGTACGCCATCTCGTGGGGTCGTCGGACGACGAAATTTCATCTTTTATTGGCAGCAGTGCTAAAACAAAAATGTATTCGCGCGTCTCTCCTTTGCAGAACGCGTATACGCGAAGAACTTGCGTTCAGACAAGCGGATATTCTCTTTGACAATAATTCCCGTAATTCCGCTGCACAAAGCGCTTTTATTCGTGTTTAGCGTTGCGATACACGCGCCGGAGAGAAGACGAAAAATCAACCCGCGATCCGTTCCTACAGTTTTTTTATCCGTGTCACTCCTTCCATCGCTTTGCCGTCATTTTCATCGTCCTTTGCTTCTTCATCTCCCGTGTCTCTCTCACTCTCCCTCTAATGCTCTTTTTCTTTCGAGCTACTTCAGGTAAACTGTCGACACTCCCGGTTCCATTATATTTGCGTCTCGAGACCGTCCGTGCTACGCTCCGCTCGTTGCGGTTGGTTGATCGCATCACCGGGACTACGTCTCTCCTCGTTTCTTTTGATTTTATGAATTTTTATACCGTTGATTCGCGCACTTCCGCGTCACGTCGTGAGCAGCAACTTTGCTCCACAGATAAACTGCGAACACTCGAAACAACAAATATAACGACGTTATCAAAAGGAAAGTAGGATAGAATAAAATCTAAAAAAGATATTAACTTTCTACGTCTAATAAAGGTCACCAGCAATAATTTGTATATTATTACGTTGTTCCATGATTTGAGCGAGGTGTCGCCTTCCTACGCTGTACCGGACGCAGCAGAATTCATTTTCACCCCCATAGGTGCAAAATGGGGGTGAAATGGCTACCCTCTATTCATATTTAATCCCTGTCTCGTCCGATATGACAACCAGGGGGAAACTCCCTGTGTCCGGTGGTAGGTGGATACGAGATGCATCCAGACAATTCGCTTGAGAGTAAAACACAAAATACACATTGCGCTCGGTCTCATCTCCAGAACCCACACTCTCCCGTTCTCTCTCCCTCTCTACATACTCGAGGGGTTGAATCGTGGATTCGCTCTCAAGAGGTGTATATAAGCGAAAAGGGCTTTCTCATTCCGTACATCCTGGGAGCGTTCAACTGGTCATCCCTGGTCGCATATCCGCGTCTCGTCCTGTATACATGTAGATACCTATATTCTCATTCTGTTTCTATTCCTCTCTGATGCTCACATCGCCGCGACACAATTAAAATAGCTATGCTTACCAGAGTCTCTCATATACGTACGTAAGGGACGAAAAGAGTGAGAGCGTGAGAAAGAGCGAGAGGGTGAAAAAGGGGTTGGCGGTTGTGCGGCAAAGGGGTGAGGATTCGCGGACGCTCTCTCTCTCCCGTACCCCGGGGTACACCGCGAGGGTGCTGGTAAGTTCTTTCCGCTCGGCTGCAGGCAGAAAGGGAATTATTTTAATTGCGGACAGCCTCGCTTGGCTACCCCCGCCCGTTGCTCTTCCTCACCCTTTACTCTCTTGACGCATATCCTCTCTCTCACTCTCTCTCTCTCTCCCTCTATGCAACGTAGCCACATTCCATATACATACGTATGTAGTCTTGCTATGCTCCGTTCTCTCTCTCTCTCTCCGTCTCTTTTCATAGCACTCAATCTCGCTCACCGTGCATTTCACTCGCACTCACCCCCTTCGCGTTCAAAACCCTCTTTTCTTCGTCTCCACAACCGCCAAACGAGAAAATTTCTGTACAACCATCCTAAAATGTTTCACAAACGATTGAACGAAAAGTGTAAATTAAAATTCAAATTATCACATTTTCATCCCAAATAAGTAATTTCCATTGGTACGGGGAGATTCCAGATTTTCTCTATCATAGTCGTTTGACGAAGATTTTGAAACGTGGCTAAGAACCAGGGAAAATAAAAACGAGACTGAATGTACCCTGGACACCCTTAAATTCTGTGAACTTCAGGAGAGGTTCTCAAGGGTCTCAAGGGCCTCTCGGTGACTGGCCACCGTGGTCCGTAAGCGTTATAAAAGCGTATAAGTCGACATATGCGCTACTAGGGTGGAGAGTACGGGCAAACCGTACAGAAGAATATAAGACGAGGTACAAAACAACATACGAGTATAGCACCCAGCTCACTCGCAAACAATCCGAAATAGTGGCCGAACGTCGTCAGGAACGAAACGTATCTCCCCTATCGCGAGACCTACCCTTAAGCTCGCAATTGTCCTTACGTTGTATCGTCTCCATCCCCGAAAGCAATGCAACATCACCCCTTATGGTCCTCCGACACCAGTTGCCCCGTCGTAAGATACTCGCGTACTCGCGCATTCGCACTCCTAACACGTGATGCTCGTGTCTACGCGATACTACCGGGTCGTTTGACCGTTAGCGAAACGACTTTAGGGCAATTAGAAACGAGCTAACCGAAGGGTATAATCGTCTCCGTGGATCCTCCAATGGCTAGTAAAATGTACAACTTGGCCAAGAGACATTCATCCCGGGTTTCCTTGGTCTACGTGGAAAACTATCAGCCCCAAGTGGCCCTATCCAAGAATCAACCACGATTACTAGAAGACTTTTCTTGATCTAACGAAAAAGAAAACTTCTGACTGGATTAATGATTAAAAAAATGCTTTTACTTCGCAAGATAATAAATAAATTCAAAAAATTGCAAAACGCGATGTTTCGGAGAACAATCTCTTACGTATTTAATCAAAGTACTCCGGCCTTATCGTCAACCGGGGACCGGTCACCGACCGCAGCAACGCGCACGAAGTCTGGAGTGTAGAACAATGGACGGTTGAAAATCACACCCAGACAGTGGTAGCCGCATGTGCCCACGTTTATACGTATTTTAGCAACGAGCGAGTGCTTCGTTCAAAAGTACAATTGAAAGAATCTGAGCCGAAGTCGCGAGCGAGGTGGAAGCGAGCGGGCTACCGGCAGTCGAGATATGCGGGACAAGAGTAGGCAGATTGTGCAGTTTTCAAGAGGAGCAAGCGCTTCCGGTCGCGCGTGAAAGGGGCGCGGTTGGCCTCATTGTTAAACGGGGTTGCCGTCGTACGATGACGCAATTATCCCCCTTCTCCTCCCTCTCTCACACACACCCACATACACACATAGACACAGTTCCTCTTTCCACCGTCCGTTACGGGAAAATAATTAATAACAATTAATCTCTCGTGTGGCGTACACGGCCCTATGTGCCCCTGGCCCTCGTACAAGGCTCGTGTTGGCACATGGTGTATAAGGTAATACACGTGTTAACGGAACGATGGGACCCGACGTTACCAGCGCGAGCTGCCGACCACCCTGTGTGTCCGTGTCTATGTGTGCGCCCAGTAATTATGCCGGGATTATAAAGGTTGAGAGGCGGGGGTGAGGGTGGAAGCAGGGTACCAACTCGTTGACGTCGTCATCGTCGTCATCGTCGTAAGTCCTAACAGCGGTGGTAATGCGTCGAGACCCCCGAACCGCTTCTCGTCGAGGGCTGTTCACTCGAACTGTTCACTTGGCATTTACACCCTCTAGTCCGACGAACACCCTTTTGCTTTGTCTGTTACTCTCGTTTCTTCCTACCTACTTCTCTCTCTCTCTCTCTCTCTCTCTGTCTCTCGTTTTTCTCTCAACGTAGGAGAGTATACCACGGACGATTCGTTGAATCGTTCAACCCTTTTCTCGTCCAACACTTTTGTAGGAAGGGACCCTTTTGTGACAGCCCTTATCACCGAGTTCGCGTACGTGTATTTTGCTTATCGTAATTTTGTTTCCTTTTTTTCAACGGTTCTCAGCTTCGCGATGCGGTTTTCTTTTCTGTATTTTGTACTTATCTTCGAGTTTTGGGATTCAATTCGCCAAAAAGTTGGACCAGCGGGTTCAAACAGTTTTCCGTTCAAGTTATTTCGATGAACAATCGTTTGAATTGGCAGCATTCAGTATCGGGAGGTGGGGTTTGTGAAGAATAGCCAGGCCTTGGTTCCATCTCTTTATTTCCTTCTTGTTTCCTTCATCCCTTTGGTGACTTATTTATCCAGATAAATAATAGGAAATAAAAACCCACTTCGGGGATAAGGTAGCTGGTACGATTGTGGGTGTATCAGAGTGTGCGAGGCGCGAGCCCGGCTAACAAATGTCCGCCACTCGATCTAAATTGAGTTAGGAGTTTCCTACCACCGTGTGCTCCATCGTAGTAGCAATATACTCCTCGGTCCCCGCCTCATCGTAGGCGATGAACCCTGGCACCTCGTATATACGAACACACTCACACACACACACACACACACACACACACACACACACACACACACACACACACACACACACACACACACACACACACACACACACACACACACACACACACACACACACACACACACATAGAGAGTCTTCGGATATCTCGGGCCGATGAACCACCCCGACCCTTCGTCCTCAAAGCCAGGACGATATTCGTCGTCCCCGAAAGAAAGAGAAAGACATACCCAGTCCCGGGACAACAGCCATATTGCTGCGCTTTTTTCCAACCCAACTTCCACAGATCCACCCCCTGTGCCCCGAGTTCGTTCTCGGTCGTCCGTTCTATTCGGAACCGAGACTGGATAGATTTTTCTTCGTGGACTTAATCTAAGCCTCGGCAATAAAGCGACAATGGGAAAGTCCGGAGTACCTCTGTCTTCCACCCCCACGTTTCTTTTCCAGCTTTTACCATGGAGTTATTTTTCCGTGACATCCGTCGTTATAGGCAAGCTCGTTGGCACTTTAACCCTCGGCTATTCAGCTCGTACAAAAATACTTTTGTTCCATTCGATAATGTACGTTTCGCAACGATAATAAAAGCAACGAAATAATCAAAAATTCACCATTTCGAATCAAACGAGGAATTGTATAGCCATGAATCTATGCAACGTCGGTTCAAACTCAAAGTTTAGTTCCCTTCTTAAACGATAAAACCCCAAACTTTAAATTCAACGTAATCCATCAATTTTCGGAAATCTCTTAAACCCAAAGCGTTGAGTGGCCAGGAGTTACTCTCAGCCAACGTGACCCCCTCCGTTCGTCTTGAAGGACGTCGTAACTCCACCATATGGATCCGATGAACACAACGACATGCTCAGAGAACGTGAATAAAACAATTGACTAGAAGTGAACATAATACACGTCTCGCCATTCACTCGACGAAACAACGCTTTCATTACGGTGGCCGAAACATCCTCTCCCCATCTCTTTCCCACTTCCCCATCTTTGCCCAATTGTCTAACTGTACGTATGGTCGTCATCACTGGCCACTATACAGTATCGTGTGTTTCTAACATTCGTACGAAAGGTGGATACTGTCTTGTCCCATATAGTTCTCGTTTCCTAGAGAGTATTCGTGCCCGAATAGATCCGTTCCCCAGCTGCCATCGTCGAGCCTTCGAGCGTAATACCTATTACGTCTGCCAGACCCCTGAGAGGAATCCCCATTCGTGACAAGCCTGCATAGCCACGATGATAAATGACAGGAGAATCTATGTATAGTATTCCCTCTTTCCACTTTATCCCTCTCCAACGATCTTGGACTTTCGTCTACTTCTTCCTTAAATCCATCGATCCATCCGATCCGAATTTATTCCAACGTTTTTCAACTCGCTCGAACATAAATCTCAATTTCAATAATTTTTGTATGATCGTCAGATAGGCACCGTTCCATTTCCAAGAAGGAAAATAAATTTATGAAATTCCAACAAATTCGAAATAAAAATTACCACAAAAGGAAAATCCATATACGATTATTTACCTCGGGAGTAGCCGCGAGGTAAATTTCGACGCATGGAATGAGTCGGGAGAAGATCGAAAGGTCTGCCGGGAGATGACAAGATTCTCATCTGGAAAACGGAGACAAGACCAACAGGAAGGATCGGAACGTTACGAGAGTATATTTCACTCGTAAGAAACAGCATTGAGATTCCGGTCGTCTACGAAGCTGCTAACGATCCTGCTCTGTGCCGGTGGCCCAAGAGCTTATAGACAACGACGAGAGGGCATAAATGGCGAAAAGCTCGAGAGAGAGAGAGCGAAAGAGAGGGAAGGTAGGATGCGAAAACGAAGCCAAGCAAGGCTGGTCTTGGAGACTTTATTCCCTAGCTCTCTCCCTCGCCGCAATTTCCTCATATATATATACATATATACAGTCTCGACGCCTTTACTCTTCGCGAGAAGGTTCTTTCTCACTTTCTCGCGGTTCCTTGCTCTTTTACAAGCTTGTACCGCTCTTCGTTCTCGACGACCTCTTAGCCAATACCCCACAATTAGCTTATCCTGTTAAACCCCGGGCCTCTTTCGTCGCTTCGCTGAATTCGTTAAAACTAACTATCCCGGACCCGCGAACGAGTAACCACTTCTACCCCATAGTGTACACGTACACGTAACACCAACTACGTTAAGACCGGTTATATACGTATATAGTAACTGGTGACACTTTGCGGTCGTTGGTAGTGCCGTTTTTTTTTTCCGTTCCTACGAGTACGAGGAACCAATTTCTGCTGTCAGCGCAGTAGTAAGTAGCACGTTTTCGCCTTTGGGTGATTCTGCAACAAACATAGGGGTTGATATTAAATCATTTCGATCGTTAAAAACCGATTGTTATATTTTCTCTTGTTTGTTTTTTTAAGAATGCTTAGTATTTTCGACGATAATGTTAATACGCAGCAGCGAATATCGATATCGTAGAAATAAAAATATACAGTTATTAGTTCACCCCCTTGCGAATATCCAAAGTGTCTCGTGTATCTCGGCGAGCAGCATTGAGTACGAGGTGTCTTCAACCCCCGTTGAGGAGACCGATTGTACGCGGGGGTTTGTAAGCCGACGATTTTTCTCTTTCAAATCCGACAGTCGATAATTCAAAGGGGAAAAAATAGAGCTCCGAAGACATTCTCTCGACACGTATAGCATGTCCTATATATATATATATATTTCTGAACTCGTCTCTCCATTCCAACGAATTATGAGTTCACGCGCATGTGCGTGAGGCAAGAGAGTGCGAACTCGAGAGCGTATATAGGCGATACACGTTCCTTCTCTGTGAAAGCGTTCACGGGTGACGATGGCCCGCTAAATCCCCGTAGAGCTTTTCGAGAGAATCGTCAAAACCTCTGTCTCACTCTCCCTCTCTATATATGTGCCTCATGGAACTTTTATATACATGAAAATATATAGGTACCCACTGACACACAGATAGGTGTGCATATATGTACATCTAGACGCGAGATAGTAGAATATATAGAAAAGGCCAAAGGGGAGGAAAATGAAAAGAGACGGCGAGTCCCATTATCAAAATGGGCTTGCTTCTCCCCCTCCCCCTTTCCATCACAACCATACAGACATACATAGCCAATGCTATTGGAATTTTTCCTGTCTCCTATTCTTCCTCCCTCTGTCTCTCTTTCTCTCTCTCGCTACATCCCCGAATACCTCAACAAGCTTCGACCCCTCTCTATCACAGTAATCCATCGGATCAGACTTTCCGAGAACTCTCGAAGCCCATCAGTAGTTCGCGTCTACCACTCTCTGGTCCAGGACCAACATCCACTCTATACCCGCCAGTTGAGGCTGAAATAATAATTGTCCTTCGCCTCCAGCCACGTTCGAAATTCGAAGGATCATCCAGCGTCCACCATGAGGGAAAGGGCAGAGGTTCAATGTTATAGACGCGAGGGTAAATTGGAGCGAGAACGCGCATCGATAATCAACAGGTGGATCGTCGATAGCGATGCAGAATTTCTCTATCCATTTCGATACGACATCCATTTGTGGAACAGCCTCGAATTAATGCACGACACAAGGATTCATTTATTGCACACATTCTTGCTGAACTCTGTCACGAATACAAGGGTAACGCTTGAAAATGTTTAGCCTCATGTCCACTCGAGGCACTTTTTTCTGTATTTCTCGGTGGAACTTTTGATGTCCTATGAGTGGTACAAGGGCGCCAACAATGATCAAAGTGATAATTATCAAGTATTTCTTGGAATTTCATTTCAATCGCACCGTTTATTTTCTCGTATTATAATTTGTTATGTTATTCTACCCTTAAAACGTTTAAACATCTGGAGTATTTCATGCCAATCTGAAAATTCTTAAAAATGCATCCCAGAATTCCAAAGTTTATCCCAGTTTTATCTTCTTCCTGCATTTTATTTGGTAATGTTATATTTTATTCGTTATTCCGTCGTTCAACAATGTCCGAAATTTTTGATATTTCGAGATAGATACACATTATATTGTATTCGAGTACTAACAATGATTCTCCTAGGGCGAGCACGTGACAGAGCTTCTGGCATCGAACCAAAGGTCTAAGGGACGCGAAAGCTCCTGTGGCTGTTGTTGGTGGATTGTTTGATGTCGGGTTCGGTAATTCAGTTTGCCCGAGTAATAGATCATTGGGTTCTGACCATAAGGCGATGGACGATGGGACGGTCGCTCGACCCCCTTGCGAGTTCTCATAAGGCATTCTGGTCACATTCCCTAGTATCCCACAAGAATTCTCCCTCTATACCATATCTATACGTACGTATATAATAATGCTCTCATCCCGCCAGCTTATCCTTTTACTCCCTCTCCCACTCTCTCACCCTTAGGTCGAACCTAGGGACCGGTCACTCTCCTCTTTCGCTACTGTTTCTTGCCTCGTGTATACCCTAACACGAGACTCCCCGATCAACCAAACAAACACGTACGTCTTTGACAGATTCTCAGAATGGAAAAACTAACGAATACCTACTGTTATCGAAACGTACGATAATATTGAAACCCAGAATTTATTACTTTCAAGGAAAATTCGGTACATTCGTCACATCACGAGATAACACTGAAAAATAACAATTACAAAAGTGTAACTCTCGAAAATGATAAGTATTTAAATATTATTAAATGATACATTTTTTATCATTTCAACAATTCAAAAAAACAATCTCCAGTTTCAATATAAAATGGCGATAAAAAAACGTAGTAAAATATGCTGTACCTTTCTTCGCATAAAATATCGAATATGCCCGGTACATTCGTCACATCACGAGATAAAACTGAAAAATAACAATTACAAAAGTGTAACTCTCGAAAATAATAAGTATTTAAATATTATTAAATGATACATTTTTTATCATTTCAACAATTCAAAAAAACAATCTCCATTTTCAATATAAAATGGCGATAAAATAAACGTAATAAAATATGTTGTACCTTTCTTCGTATAAAATATCGAATATGCCCGGTACATTCGTCACATCACGAGATAAAACTGAAAAATAACAATTACAAAAGTGTAACTCTCGAAAATAATAAGTATTTAAATATTAATAAACGATACATTTTTTATCAGTTCAACAATCCAAAAAAACAATCTCCATTTTCAATATAAAATGGCGATAAAAAAAACGTAATAAAATATGTTGTACCTTTCTTCGTATAAAATATCGAATGTGCCCGATGAAAGTTGAAAAATGGGGGTGAAATGGTGCGAGCAAAGCGTCCCCAGTCGATCAATCTCATATACGTAGGCGAGAACTTTCGTCGTTGACCCCAGAACGAACGGTGGTGCGAGAAAGTCCGATCGTCCGTTTTCCACTCGGTTCCTATATACGTTTCTCAACCCCGAATTCCGTGAATGGCTTTCGTATATGACCGACAAGTGAAACCCTCGTACTCCTTCGCTCGTGAATACCGTATATACATATACATGGACCATTCGGTGAACCCCATCGTTCGAATGCAACAGGTGATGATCCTTTCCCGATATCGGACCGTTTCACTGGCCATTACACCCCGTGCCAGTCGCGAACGATAGCACCCCCGGCGTACACCCTCTACGCAACGTGTATAGTATTAGCACTTGCTTTTTTTTCATTCTCTCCTTTCTCTGTCTCCGTCTCTCTCTGTGTGCATGTCTCTCTCGATGCTTTGTTTTTATCCTCCGTTCTCTCTACATCCTAGGCTCTTCGTCCCGCGGACGTACGCTCTAATTTGCAAGCGACGAAACGCACGGGATAGCAACAAGCTGTGCGGATAATCCAATCACGTTTTAATCAAGCCTCGAATCTCTCCCCATCCTCCACTCTCTCTCCCTTTATTTCCATCCTGTTGAAAGATATTAGACGCTAACAATTTAGAAACGCGATTATTTACCAGCTGCTTTTCCCTCCTGCCTCTCACCATCACGCCGTCACGCCCCTAGTGTCATCTTTAGTGTCTCGTAATGCCCACGAACGTGTCACGTTGTTTTGGAAACCTGCTGAAAATCTCGAAGCGTTCAACACTTGATAACAATAAGAACGTTGCTAGGCGATTTAAGGTTGTCGTATCGTTATAGCGTTTCCGTTAGATTTCACTGAAAATTTGTAGAAACGTTCTTTGATGTCATATGTATATGTGTGTAAAATTTCAGGGGCCTTTGTCGACTCAAAAATCACGATATTTATTCTTGAAAAACGTCATTTTTCGCAATCTCTTATAAGAGCCCGTGTTAAATATCGCAACATTATACAACGAGTATCTCCATCATTTGGTCGATGAAGCCTCTTGAAATTGTGCACACATTTTTATATGACATCAAAGAAGCTTCGATTAGTTTTTGTAACAAATCTTATGGAAAAAAATTCATGATTTTGTTTATTATATAACAAAAAAACTTTCCATAGGATCAATTTGAATTTTGAGTATGTTGTTCTTTAGTCGATTTGCAACAACTTTTCTTAATGAACTTTAACGCTTGGTCCACTTCCAATGTGAGAAAAAACGGGAAAAAAATTTTAATCCCCCACCCAACGATACGACTACCTTAAATATTTACGCTCTTTTTTCGTACAACTTTTAAATGATAATTTTTTATCAATGACGATTTAAATATTGTCAATTTTTCATTGAAAATGAAACCAAGATGGGAAACATTGTTAACGGAAAATGTTTCACCCCGGAAGGATGAACGATATTCAAAGACTGGAGGGACCATTAAACTCCCCAATACGCTCATCGATTCACGTCAGAAACACAACCCTTTGGTCTCGAAGGGAAAAGGACGTGAATGGGGTAGAAATCAAAAACGATTCAAATTAAAGGTAAAATAACGCGCGCCGTGTTCGCCTTAGGGCTGGAGACGAAAGCTGCGAATTTTCCAGATGTGAAGAAAACGATGATGAAGGGTGAGAAGTGGGAGGGACGGTAGAATCGTTTCTGCGAGGGACGGGGTATTACACGATTTCAGACTTTGCTCACCGAGGACCTCCTCTCCCCCTCCCCTGTCCCTCTCTCTCGTTTCGCGTGATTTATGGTCGCGCCCTTCGCGCGATAGAGGCCGCGAGATACGAACGATTGTACGGACTTTCCGAAAGAATAGAACGTCAATCACCCCTTGGCCGCAATAAGTGTGTGCGTCGGGGGAGAATCCTTGACAGTAGGAACGAACGATTCGTCGATGACGAATCCCTCGATTCGATTCATCAAGTCTCGCTGTCCAGCTAAAATTAAATTCTTCCACAATCGTTTATACAAACGCCCCCAAATATTTTTCCAAACGATTCGTTCCAGCTGGCCATTACCCTCTCGTGTAGCGAATCCACAAAACTCTCTCATTTTTTCGCGTCATTCGGACTTTCTCCTCAAATCCTTCCCGGCGTTCATACCTACCTACAGAAAATTCTTCGATGCCGCAAATTCATCTCGCTCCCTTTCAAACCAAAAACCTCCCTTCGTCGTTTTTCAATCAATTACACAATCTTTCGTTTTACCAGAACAATGTAAAAGAAAATAGTTAACGCATACTCGTCAATCATTTTCCTTAAAATTTTTGTTTTTTTGGTCTTGCCTGTTAACAATAAGGACGTCCCAAGGTCAACTATCGAAAAAATCGGTAGAATAGAGCTCTTTCGTCTTTCGGGGGTAAAAAAAACAAGTACAGATAGATCGGACTGGCTCGAGGGCTAAGCTCCTCTCTGGCAAGGAATACATATAAGACGCGTAAACGTATATAGTTATATAAAGTAGAGGCATAAAAATGGAGAGAGTCAAAATCCAGTGATACCGGTGCTTGCGGCGGTGGACAAACGACATCAATATACGAAGCACGAAATTCCGTCAGGGTGAAAACCACACACACGCACACTCAACTCAACGACGGAACAAGTGGATCGTCTCTCTCGCTTTTACTCTCACGCAAGGGTAGTGGGTGGGAGTGAAGGGTGCCCACCATATATCATGCGTAATGCCAGATCCGATTCTCATATTATCCTTATACATATATACATGTGTGTATCTCGTTGTGTATATAGAGACACGCGTGAATTCTCACAGTGATGGAAGGACTCTTGACTTTCCTCGGTTTTTCGTTCTGCCTTTTCACTCGGTCCCAAACCCAAACAGTAGACACGCGTATCTTTGTATACGTACAACGAGATGGTCGATGGGAAAAGAAAAAATAATGACACTCGTTATTCAGTTTCGTTGGCTCGCTCGGCACGAAAAGAACACCGACAAGATTGACACGTTTTTGTGTAGAAAAACGTAATGCAATTCTGATCTCGGACTTTGGGTTTCGTGGATCGTATGTAACATTATATTTTTCGGTAAGGATATACAAATTTTTAATGAGACCAGCTAGGGAATAAAGGATAATTTTATCGCGTGTTTATTTCTCACGAAAAGTATAATTTTCCGTAAAATTGTTCCGTATTATACGAATACATTATTACGACAATTGCATTGACTGTATTATTACGAGAGATAAAATTCTCGTATTTTTTCCATCGAACGTGAATAATAATTTAAATTATAATATCTTATCTGTGAGTAATTTACGGCCTTGTTTTTTTTCCTTCGTCTTAGTGAGAAAGAGCCATATGGACGTCTTCGTTGCGCTCGCGGTAGTAGGTAGATACGTACGAAGATGAGCTCGTCTCGGCTCTCTGGTTTTATCGATAGGGGAAAAGGCACCCTTAAGAGGCGAGAAAAAAATTGATACATCAATTTAAATTATCCTGAATAATTCGACGGCAATATCCCATCTTTATTACTCGAAAAATGTAATATATATGGGGAATTCCGCATCAACTCGATCAGCTATTTTATAATCCGATCTATGAGAAATCAATGTAATTTTTGTTGAATTTTATTTGAATTCGGTAATCCAGCGTGTCGTAAAAACATTCTTGCTCGTTAATTTTCGATAGTTATACACAATCATTTGAACCACCTGCGAAACAGACAACCTACAGACAAATATTACATTACAATTGGCAGAGAAAACCCGGTACAATCGTAATATAATTTTAGATTTATAAAATCTCATGAAACTGGTTATAAAAATAATGGGATCGCTTCCTTTTTTGTGCTTTAACGGACGATAAAACGTAATATCGCGAATGAAAATTCCCGGTACGCGAATAATGAGAAAAATTTGTATTTTTGGCATCCACGTTAAGTCGCTATGTATCTATGTCTATAGAACGCGAGAAATCGAGAGAAAACAGTTAGATAGAGAGAGGGAAGAGCAGGAGAGAGACAGCGGGATATATCCCTCATTCGTCAGGCTGTCGCGAGCGGGGAATAAGAAATTCGCATCTCCGCGCGAACAAATGGGCCGGGCAATCGGAGAAACGCCGTTGAAATACCGAATCGGATTGTAGGCTCGCATTATCATATTCACAATTTAGTCTTGGGCTCTTTCCTATATACATATACACAAAACCACATTAGATCTACCACATACATATACAAAATTCCATGTATAAATCTATGCGTACATATACATATATATGTGTGTTTCACATATAAATGCGAGGCTCTTCTCAGACGGGAATATGACGCGAATACGACGACAATGTATCACCGAGAGTCGAGCAAGGGCTCTCTCTCTCTCTGTTGCGATGTCAGATATCGCACGAAACCACCGCAAGCTCACCCCCATCCGTGCTCGAGATATTTTCGAAACGACAAAAGAGAATATATTTTACTCGATTTATTTTTTTTTCAACCCCTTTGAAGCCCAATTTTTTATTTCGCACGAAAAATACAACACGTATTTCATTATTCGTTGCCTGAATGCGCGAATAATCATTCGGATGAATTTGTTTTCCGTCCTTTTTATCATATTGTAAGAGGATGAACTATTCGCAAGAGCGTTTATTTAGATAATTTTGTATTACTAAGTCAATGAAATTTCACTAATAATTGAAAATTGATATTTCAATTTGTCGAGAGATTCGCGGATGAACGCGCGCCCGGAAAGGTCGTGACGAAATGAATTAATGATGACGAAAAAAGCCTCCCTCGTATATTTCGTACACAAAGCTTTTGAGGGGTTGATTCGAACGTTGCAAAAGGCACGAATCGCTACGTATATATATTAATACCGTGCTCTATGGCAAATAAATGGGAGCCATTCGTAATAATCATGCGGTGGAGACCTTTCGAACCCTGCCACCGGGCTTCTTATACGCGTATATAGACGCGTCTTATATATTAATCCAGCGGTTGTGGATCGTTTTTGCTATCGGGTTATAAATTACCCATCGTCCCGGTAGATTTCTTATTGTGTTGGCGAGGATGGCAAATCTGTGAGTGCATCTGAGAGTCTTGATCGGCTCTCTGTCTATAACTCTATAGAAATATACCTAAATGTATATCGACCACGAAGTACGATTTATATAAAGATATATATATATATATTACTTAAAGTATAGAGTATTATTATATCCGATGTCGTGGTCGTTAATCAAAGATAGTCCGTCGGTACGGAGCTTGCGATCAGTCGCGAGGGTCTCGAGGACAAAAAGTTTTCTTCGATTATAGCTACGTGCACACATATATATATATATAGATATATGTATATAAATATCTACCCCTGTTCCATCGCATCCCCGTCGCGCTTTACTCAATGATTTCTTACTGTGTTTTGTCTGTTTTATCAAATAGTTTTGCGATTAAGAAAGCTTTGTGTCGCAAGAGTTGAATATCCTAGAACATATTATAAAACGGGATTTGACTGACGTTACGGGTAACTTTAACAGTTTTTGGGTTAGCTTTAACAGAGTGCCAAAATACGGTTTACATATGTTTGCAGGCGTGAAAAGACGAATAGATAAATATTTTTGTAAATTACAATGTATCGAGATTATAATGGTGATATACTTGTTGCACGGGAAATTTCCGATTTCGTAACCTCCAATTGAAGCCTTTTCGGACGAAAAACAAATTTGACCCTCGGCAGGTGCGGATGGTCCACATGCGTGATTTACTTTTCTGACCTTGGGGGTCCGGAGGGGGTCAAATTTTTGTTTCGTCCAAAAAGGCTTTGTAGTATCATTTCGGAATCGGAAATTTCCCGCGTAACGCGAATATGATGAAATAAAGGGGTTTTGGAGCAAAAAGAATTATGCCCTCATCGCCTAGGCGTTTATTTGCAGGTCCCCTCCTATAGTTCCCAAAAATCGCGATGTTCGAAAGAACGCCACGGCCACAAAAATGAAGCTATCCGGGTGATTCTGGGCGGTTTCTCGAGTGCTCTGGGAGCTCTTCAAAAAGTTATTCGTAAAATTTTCTATCGGACGATCGAGAGCGGAGATACAGCGTCGCGAAAAGTCGCTTTTTCGAGGGTTCACCAATCCATCATTATTGCAATATCCTGTATTCCGGTGAATTGTAATCCTTTCTCAGGCTCTAAGAACCTACGTCAATCGCAAATTTCCCGTACAACAAGAAAATCGTGGTTTCGTTTCTGAATTTTCAGATTTTATCGACAAAAAGTGGGTAAATCATTATTTCGGGTTTTTTGCGTTTTTCTCTGAGAATTGTTGAGATATCGGCAAAAATAACGTTATATTCTTCATCAGCAATAAATTTTCCGATTCTACAACCACCTTATGAAGTCTTTTTGGACGAAAAAATATTGAACCCTTGTCAGGTGCGGATGGTCGACATTCGTGATTTACTTTCCTGACTTTGGGGGATTCGGCGGAGTCAAAATTATTTTCTTCCAAAAAGAGTGTACAGGGGGTTGCGGAATCGAAATTTTCCCACGCAATACGAATAATCACTATTATATTCTAGATATTTAGTACTTTCCATAAATATTCAGTTCAGGTTGACTGCCTTATACATTTAATAACCAAAAACACATTGTTCTATTGAACAAAAAGAATTGGAACTAAGGATGTTAAAAAAATTACCTACAAACGCTTCCAAAGCCTTTTGAAACTAACCCCGTTTGCCGATAGTCAAACGCCATTCTCGTACGCGAAAAATAATCTGATTTTACTTACGTACAATGTTGATTCGAAAAGAAAACCATATTCGTGTCAACCAATTTTATTCGTTTTATTTCATAATTATCGAAAATATCAGCTAATCACATTGTTTTTTCGTTCCATCGTGGCGACATAGATCTTATTTTTCTCATCGTGGCAAGGATGGGGCGCGGGAAAGATGACGAGTCACGCGTCTCGATGACGACTACGCCCACGACTTCCGTATACATCTCGTAGATGTGTCGCGACGGGTGAGACAAATAGGAAGACATTTGAGAATGCGCACCGCCGTGACATCCGCGCATTAGCACCCTCGATATTTCTTTTTTTAACTTTACCCACGCTGCTTTATTCCATTTTCATTTTTTTTTCTTTGTATTTTTTCTTTCTTTTTTTTTTGTTATCTTTATATCCACGACACACTCACGCCTGTTGGGGATAATAAAAATTGAAGGGATCGAGCATCCCCAAGAGCGCTATATCGACGTCGTAGCCCCGCTCCCCCATTGTGTCCTGGAAAAATCTTCCCTCAACCCTCTGTCTAATATTCCACCATGACGTATATATATTATCCCGTCAACGTAGTTCAACGAACCGAGCGATATCTTAAAAATTGATTACGAAAGAATCGCAGTAAGTTTCTTTACAAAAATCAAAAACATCCATTTAAAAAAAATTCACAAAAACGTGTTTGTCCATCGTTTAATGCAAATCCGTGCCTAATGTGTAAATCCTTCGGCGTAGCTGAACTCTTCTTCACTACATCGCCCTCCGCACGCGAGAAATCCCTGCGAAATTAAACGGATCCAAAAGCTTTGCTTCTCATAAACGTACGCGTATATATAGGAAGGGGTGGAAGGCAGAGAGGGGTAGATGTGCCCATCCCAGTTGCACAGGAACTTGCGAGATATTTTACAATTAAACCAAAATCCATTAAGTCAGCCACGGTGTACACACTCTGGCCCCCCTGTACTTCGTGTGCCACACACACACACACGCACAGACACGCGTACACCATCAGCGTTAGCGCTAACCGCAAACATCGCGTCCATGCGCACGAAACTCTAAAGGGAGAAAATGAAATTCAGACACGTGGAACTTCTCGCGTCGAGTTTACGATGCAAGACGTACATATATACGTGTGTATATGTAGCATAGGGGTAATACACAGCTCGCACGGGTAATGCGTGGGTGGATGTGTGCGCTTGGTGGATGAGAGCTGAGAACTCCTAAAATCTCGGGTACTCAAATATACGCAGCGGTAAAAGAAATGTTTTTCTTCTGTTTTTTCATAATTGTTTTATTTATTTATTAGTTTATCCAAGACTACGAAATAGGTAAATAGAGATAAGGGGTTGAATTTTGTATTCGTACGACCTTTATGCAAGTTTGTCAATGATAAAGTCGGACAGGAGCGAACAAGTTAGAGCGAGGTAGAGATTTTTCGATGAAACTTTTGTTGCAATAGCCAAAACTATCCCCGAGTCCGGAGATAAGAGGAGAGATAATAATATAAATACAAGGCCAAAGACTAGGAGTTTCGGGATATCCCGGAAATCTCTCTTGCTCGACCAGGTGAGTTTCTTGTTTTGGGCGATGAGATTTTGGCTTGATAATAAGATTCGCGCTAGAGGTAACCGCGCTTGGAGAAGGTTCAAGGAAAGCAACGGAGAGGCGTTACAGAAGCTACGAGGTATATAACGGAGCAAGAGTTCCTACCCCACTAAGATATGACACTGCTGCTGCGGTTTTAACTCTCGGTTAGGCCTATAGTTATATGAATCCGTAACTATAGATCTGACACCTGAAAAACTTTGTTCTTGTTCAATTGATATGCTTGAAATAATACGTGTATATATAATAATTAAATAGGACAATGTTTTAAGTAACTGCCAACGAACTATTATTAAAAAATTATGATTAATTAACATTTCTTCCTACTTCAAACCATGCTTAGCGACAATGTTGTCATCCTTCGTACATAATTGGTCGTTGCAGGGTCAGAAATTAACCGCGCAACCCGAATATCACCTTCCAAATTGCGTTTTGTTTCAATTTATCGATAAAAATGTCAAAAACCGTGAAATCTCGCTTGTTTCATGTTTAGACTAAAAAAAATGGCGAAAAGCCAAGATGAGCCTATGACATTCGCGTTGTGAGGAAACTTTCGGATATCTCAACCACTCATTTATTTCAAACTGTCTACCAAAAAAAAAATCTATTGTCTGAAAAAAAAGGAATTCTGATTAGAAACGATCTGGCTGGTATGCGAAATTAAGAGAAAGGATCGTACGACGGGGAGGAAAGTGCAGGCAATGGAAATGGCAATGTTCCTTATTCCGCCTGCGCTGTAGTTACGTATAATAGGAAGGGTTGGGCAGGGTAGCATACAGAAGAACCAGGCCGTGAACCACGGCATACACGCCTGTCCGTTACACGCATACATACACCCACATCTATACATATATATATATATAGTCCGAGGTCCGAAGGATATGCCAGAGAGCATGACCAGGAAGACCAGCGGATTTTCCGAGTTTAAGAGCCTCTGGCTCACCCGACTCGCGCGCGGGAAAGCGCCTCAGCATCGAATAAAAGGGAAATGCATGGAAGGAAAGGTCTAATTTGTTCTCGTCGGCATGTGGAAAGAGAATGGGGTTTGGGTGGTAGGGGGTTGGTCTGCGTTTTCGCGGTCGGCGTAATTAATATTCATAAGCGTCCAGAGAGGTCCCGAGGGCGGGGTCAACTTACATGTATCTTTTACCACTGACCCCCGCGCGAGTAGCCACAAGAGTATAGCCACCCTATAGCAAACTCGTGTCCTGAAAACTGGTGCGAGATGCTGGCCACTTCCCTTTTGGACCGTTTCCCCCTCTCGTTCCTTCGAGCCCTCCGTGCCACCACTGTGCTCGCGCTCTTTCTACCCTCGCGATAACGGTCGAGAATTAAAATACTGAACGCAGGCAAGTTTTCGAGGACTCCACCCCTACAAACCTTCTTCGCGCATTTCGAAGCCACGACGATCGTACCAACTCTACCACAGAACATCCGCACCACTCGGATCCTTCTAACTATTCTTTCTCTTTCTCCCTCTCTCATTCTCATCGTAGGATAAGTAGATCGGATTCACAAAACGCAAAAGGAAGATAGAACCTTCTCGAGCTGACCAAACGCGTATTTCTTCCACTTTTGTCATACTATCACCGTTTGATTAATTTATTTCACATTTCTGAAATTATCACAGTCGACTCGCGCATAAACTTTCCCTCAATCTCCAGCGATTAGGTACATTATATATAAATATACACGTAACGTTATTTTCTCAGGATTAAAATATCTTAGGAAATAAAGCTGAGAAAGTGCTTACCTCGAGAGAATCTCTCTTCTACCAGGGTGAGAAAAGCGACCAAACGATAAATATACGTATACAAAGCAGAAGTACAACTACCCCTATAGATTAATACAAGATATATATATATATATATATATGTAGAATTGGATAAAGTGTCTCACTCTTGTCTAGGGCTTTTCTCCCTTTCTCTTTCCCTATTTTGTATCGCGCAGTAAATGCGAACCGCAGGTTTCTCGGACCGCGAAAACCGCGCACACAAACTAAACGGTAGATTCTGCAGACTGTACAGGCCTTCGGGCAACATAGAATTCGTATATACATATACATATATATATATTTATTCAGATAAATATATATATATATATAGATATTCACATATATTGCTCTCACTCCCGAGTTAACTTGGCCTGGCAATAATAAAATGATATAGTGAGGCAAAATATGCATTTAAATTATCGCCCCGCGATAATAATTTGCATAGAGAACCGCGACGGCACCTACGCCCCGACGCCTTCTCCTCTCTTCTTCCATCGCGGCCCCTCCCACCCCTACCACTCTTCGATGCTCCGTTCGCTTAGTTTAGCCCCCGTTTAATTTAAATAATACTTCTCCGCGAGAACGCGAGCTATACCAGACAAGATATACATAAAATCGCCATAACATTGTAAATTATAACTGATACGCGGGGCTTATATCGCGCCGAGAGCCCGCGTATAGATACAACTTGGACGAGTGTACGAGAGAGGGAGAGATACACGAGCTGGCGGGGAGAACTCGTCCGGATGATTATATGCCGACTCTTCTCCGAGAGACTAAGGGAGAAACTGATGTACGCGTATCTTCCCTTCTTTCTTTTTTCGTTTCTTTTTTTTTTCATTTGGCGTTACCTCGACGAATGCCGAATTTGCTTCGAGTACCGTGTATGTAAAGTCTCGGGACGATGTATCCGAAAAAAAAATTATATATATATATATATATATATATACATCTTTTGGATACGTTAGGATAATACGTTGAAAAGTATATTTGACTTCCAGTAAAATAAAGAAAAGTAAACACTATACGTTTTCAGAAGCAAAGCATAATTCGTACATTAATTAAGATTATTTATATACCACTGTTCAAGTTCTGTTTTACAATTAAATGACAAAAAATTAATTAATATTTCTTCAATTAAAACGAACACTTTAATCACC
The DNA here is from genome assembly GCA_946811545.1 of Netelia fuscicornis. NCBI lineage: Eukaryota > Metazoa > Arthropoda > Insecta > Hymenoptera > Ichneumonidae > Netelia > Netelia fuscicornis. The sequence goes on along the minus strand of OX328011.1, from coordinate 13,632,472 downwards.
ATATGAGAAAAAGAAAGAACGTTTCTAGAAAACAAATAACTAAGTATTCGATTATATAGTCGTCGAAACCGACGATCTTCGTACGTAAATATGGGAATGAAAATTTGTAGGATAATCAAGCCCCATCACCGCAAACACCATTAAATATAATATATATTTGACTATATTACTTATATACGGATATGTGTTTCGCCATGACTGGTATATGCCGTTATTATTTTATTAACCCATAATATATATATATATATACAAAAAACACACATATATATTGGTATGCGTGTGTATAGAAAGGAAGGAATAGTGACAGTCGAGATATTTGAACGTCCGTCGAGTTTGCTCCATGGTAATAGGGGAGGATGGCTCGATGCTTCATGGTCCTGTTGGCAGTCCCTGCTTGATGCTACGCAGCAGCCAGGACTCTCGCTTCAATTTATATACGTATATACACATCTTTCTCGTCATTTCACTCGTTCTCTTCTATCGTTCGGACGCAAAAGCGAGGGTGGGGAGAGAGTCACGCAATTCCGCGAAGTATGCAGATCTAAGAATTCAAATGGCCGTCCCATAGAGCCCCGTAAAATTGCGGACAATCGCGCTCGTAAACCACTATATTAAAATTCTATATCGCTCCGTGCACGCCCGGCTGTCCGTTGCGGTATTACCGAGTTCCGTACCTCTGCACCATCACCATTTTCCACCTACCCTTCAACCCCTCCCTCTCTCTCTTTCTCTCTCTCTCTCTCTCTCTCTGTATTTTCTCTTCGCGAGAGAGCTTCATTCTCCTTCTCATAGTTTCTGATCTCTCTTTCTCTCTTACCCTTTATCATTCACCCTCTTCCTATCTCCCTCTCTCTCTCTCTCTCACTTTCTATCTATCTTTCTCTTTCACCGATCTTTACTTTACAATGTATATGGAACGCAGAGAGTTCACATCGCTGCCCAGTCCGGGTCATTCGACGAAATTCACGTAGGCACGCATACGTCATAATGGCCGTATATATAAGCTCGAATGACCTATACGTGAATGTATGTATATTAATATGAGTTTAATACTTAATAATACGTCGTGCCGTATGAACTGGTAGGTATATACGCCATGGTCTCATCCGTGTTCGTGCCCGTGTATGGACTTTGCGTGATCGCATCTCACTCTAGCTATCCTCGAGTCCCCGTCTCACACGATATACGTAGCATTCGTATAAATATATACTTTCATTACTCCAGTCGTAATTTTGTTATCTTCAAAAGACAAATTTATTATAAACGCATCAGAAATTAATTAATCATGCTTGATGCAAATCGTAGAATCGTGCAATAAAAACTATTTTGTCACACCTGCTGAAAGGGGGGCAACCATTTTCTGTGATACAAATTTTTACTTACGATTATTCTGTGATTTTGTTATAAAGACAAATTTATTGTAAAAGTATCAGAAATTAATTAATCATGCTTGATGCAAATCGTAGAATCGTGCAATAAAAACTATTTTGTCACACGTGCTGAAAGGGGGGCAACCATTTTCTGTGATACAAATTTTTACTTACGATTATTCTGTGATTTTGTTATAAAGACAAATTTATTGTAAAGGTATCAGAAATTAATTAATCATGCTTGATGCAAATCGTAGAATCGTGCAATAAAAACTATTTTGTCACACGTACTGAAAGGGGGGCAACCATTTTCTGTGATACAAATTTTTACCTACGATTATTCTGTGAACGAGCAAAGATTTTTATTAAATTTTTTGTAAACAAGTTTTTGACATTTTGTAATTAATAATTCGATTAATTGCGCGTGGACAAATTTAAGCGTATTGTATTAACGTCCGTTGGACCGGAGAGCTTCGTATATTTCATATTTTCTTGGTAAATTTAGAGCCCTTGGATCTCTCACACGTGTATTTCAAATACGCCCATGAGACGTTCGCTTATATGGTTTTACGAGCCTACCAGAAGGATCCATCTACGCCATGGAGTGGCTTATCTGCTCTAAAATCCAGAAGTCCACGTGTCAAACCACTAAAAAGTTGGGCGTGGTCCCTATTCATGATATTTGGAGAATATGCTATCACGACTCGTGACACCATCCAATCTATATACGTATATACATATATATATATATATATATATAATCAGACCTAACAACACCAAAAGAAAACAAGATTTTATCTTTTTACATCGTTCAGAAAAAATGTAGAATAAAACGCTATTCTACGTTCCTCAATTTCTCTCCCACCTTTGATATTCATTCTCTATGAATGTACACGCGCGTTAGTGTTATACCTACCTAATCTGTATGTATATCGCTCGTTTACCTATTATCTGTAATAATATAGGGGCAGAAAGTGGTATATTAATGCGTGCCCTCGGGGTGATAGTACTGAGTTATGAAATCGCCGCATTTCGTGTGATTCGTCATACTAGTCATAGAGGTCGTATTTATCACCGATGGTTCACATAGATCTGCTAGCGAAGCTTGCACCCCTCTCCCTCCACCCCCCTTCTCACTCCCCCTCTCGCTCCGTCTCGTTTGCTCTCACTCTCCAGAGCGTGCTTTCGAATCATTTAATTAATTATGTACACCTAATTAGCGCGGCAGTTGCGTACTCGAAAGGTTGGGGTTGATATATATACACGCTAATATAACTGATATAACGTGTCCGTTACACCAGTACCTCGTTGACATGAATATTTCTGAGAGGACACGCCAATTTCGGTCTCGTACACGCGTTGAAGTCTACTTGCATGGATATACATATATATATATATATATATTTATATGTAATATACTTTATCATATACGAAACTAATAAACGAACCCTGCCACTCTCGGCGCACCTCGCTGCCGCTCCTGTCTATTTTATTCGTCCTTAAAATATTAAGCCGAAGATAACGCGAAAGGAAAAAACTGATTATCAGGTGATTATATTTTTTTTAATTTACAATTTTGTATCATTCGATTAGAAGATTGAAAAAAAATTTAATTGTTAAACTGTTTCATTTTTTTATAGAGTAAATTAATGGATTAAATTTTGTATATTACAATGTTACAAAGCTGCTTGTTGCAAGATTTATTGGTAATGGTAAATGGCTACATTTAGTGTCTCCCTCTTCCAATAATTTAAAGAACGATATCTTCGGGCTAAAGTGTCTTACCATGAATCGAGAGGCAAACGAAAGCTGCAAAATCCCATAGGCAGGCATATTATGGAGAGATATATATACCGGAAGTAGAAGGGTTTTCGGGTCGAGCGGTGTGCAAGAGAGTGCCAGTTATTATGTAGCCCCAGAGCCGCCGAAGAGAGGCGCAGGCCTTTGCAACACCACAGCTATATACATACACGAGGTTGTAATGCGTTATTAATGAACACCAAGAATTTCATTAAAGATTGTTTGTATATCAAACTGTCCACTAAATTATGCCTCGTAACCCCTCCACGTGGCGAATTTGGCCGCTTGGAAACTATTGACTTCGTGGCTCGACCCGAAAACCCGAAATTCCGGACTTTCGCGAATATACACGTATAGGGCTGTCGCGTTTAACGGATAACGTTCATTTTCCCCGCATATTCCAGTCGACTACGTATCGAGACAGTAATAAAATATATATTTTTTTTTATATATTTTCATCGAGTTTTGTACAATATCAATATTATTTTCAGTCTCTGACAGCGAGAATTTTCCATGGGTAGGTATTAATTTTTACTCTGGCAATGTATTGATTGATTTAGTCTTCAATAAATATTGTGATGTCGTTTTTGTATATTTATAAATGTATATTGAGTAAATAGGGCTGAAATTGGATCGCATCAAAATGCGATTTTCACTGTGATCCAATCACTTTCAATCGCATTTTGATGCGATTTTCATATTTACGCTTTCGTGCATTGAATACAGTAATGAAATTTAATGATTTATTGAGATGGATGTAAGTACGACATACAATTTTCGTACTAACGTGTCATACTTTCTTTTATTCGTATTTTTCCATATCAAACTTTTATCAGTGAGATACAAAAGAATGTTAAAAAGTAAAAGACAAAGAATTAAATTATTATTACAAATGAACTTGTTTTCCAAATATTATCGTCGCATAGGTAAATTTCTGAGGAATATATGGGATAAATTTTTTTTTATTGTACGAACATTGTTGGGCAAATACTTTTTCGAATATTGCCCAACCGATGACCCTCATTGTCTCATTTCGTTCGAGTATTCTGCCGTATGTGGATAACAGGGAAAACAGAGCGAGGACAGGCTGTGGAAGGTGGATGAAGCTCGGGTAATCACGTTTCTTCCAAAAGTTCGGCAATTTAGAAGCGTGCTTCTCGGCGTATATACGATCGACGTCGTAATCGGCTTCGCGTTCGAGGCACTCTCGTTGCCAGAGCATATCCTCGCGAGCTGCCTGGCCCTTACTGTGTGTTGCATGCAGCTAAGCGAAACTATAGACACTTCGTATCCTTTGGCCACTTTCTCGTTGAGAGCAGTGTGAGGGCTTATTAGTTTGCAAACTCGAGCGTTTTCGTCCTAATATAAAGTTGCACTGTACAAGAGAAACGTAGATAGAGAACGCTTGAAACCCAGAGTCGTTTGGAACACGAGACACGATATATAAACAGTCCGTGATACCAATCGACAAACTTTGTATCTTGTCATTCTCCCCTTGGTCGCCCAAATTTTCTATAATGTACTTCAAGAAAGCAATGATTAAAACTAAATATCGACAGATCGATGACAAATATATCCAATCGTTTCTCATCGATTAACAAGTACTGTGAATGTCTCTACGTCGATTGAGTTGCAATCATACATTTAATACTTTGTTCTTAAAATATCAATAAACAAAGGAATACAGATATTTGTTTAATAGATCCAAGAAACATATTTCTACAGCTTTTTCGTCCTAATATAAAGTTGCACTGTACAAGAGAAACGTAGATAGAGAACGCTTGAAACCCAGAGTCGTTTGGAACACGAGACACGATATATAAACAGTCCGTGATACCAATCGACAAACTTTGTCTCTTGTCATTCTCCCCTTGGTCGCCCAAATTTTCTATAATGTACTTCAAGAAAGCAATGATTAAAACTAAATATCCACCGATCGATGACAAATATATCCAATCGTTTCTTATCGATTCACAAGTACTGTGAATTTCTCTACGTCGATTGAGTTGTAATCATACATTTAATACTTTGTTCTTAAAATATCGATAAACAAAGGAATACAGATATTTGTTTAATTGATCCAAAAAACATATTTCTACAGCTTGTCGATCGGGATTTGTAACATTAAAATAGTGAGAATAAAAGTTTGTATATTTTCTGAAATCGTGGCTTTCTACAAGGCGAAAGGAAAAGACTCATTTTGTGTCGTTACGAGGATTGAAAGACGAACATATGACGGTGGGACATGGAAGGCAAAAGTTGCGAGAGTGTGACAAAGTGCGACGTAATAACGGCAGAGGGCGGTTCGCGAGTCTTCTCCTGTGCTCTCTTCAAGGTACACATAGTTATCGCGAGGAATGCGTCTCGCGAGGTGACTAATAATAACGGTGATAGGGGGATAGAAGTCGACGATGCCACTCTGTGTTGTATTATTGTATATGCCACCCGTATTATTCTCCCGTGTCTCGTACATAGGCTTGTCGTGGCTGAGCTCGTTGTCGGCGATGATCCCCACACGCGCGTAAGAGAACGTACCACACCGATAACGCATAAAACGCTCATGAGTTTCGCGGAAACGTTGGGACTTTAATATGGACAAATGCTGTACTATATGTCTCGGAGCGAGTTTGCTTTGCATTATTTGTTCAACGTCCGGATCTCGACCCATCCAGTCCCTCGTACAACCTCCTCGCCGTACATTATGCTCGTTCAACTTCGAGATTCCTTACGAGCATCATCCAAGCCCAACGAGAGCTTTCCATTACTTGCGATGGAGAATGGGTACTAAGAATTCTACTGAATCATTTCGTAGATTTTCCTTCTGTTCGTAAAATATTTTATTCGTTAGACTAGAAAATTCACCGTGAGAATTAAATTTTTGTTTTCTTAATATAACAGCTATGAAAAATGATAAGAGCCAAAGCGGAAGAGTAATCAAAATGGAAATAGTGTGACAATCGCATATAAATACTGTGGAAGGTTTACATCGATGTTGAGCCTTGTCTTTTTGAGCATGTATGTTTTGTTACGAGACAATCCGAAACTCAATGATTTCATCATCAGTCACGTACAGTGAACGCTCATTTCCTTTTGCGTTCTCCACTATTTTTCGAGAAGATACATTTCGTACAGTCTGCGATGCTTTTCATCCTTGAATCGTGGTACAAAATTAATGTGTACTATCTCGGCGTATCCTTCGTCCTTCTTCGGCGCGACGTAATTCTGTCTGTAAGGTTGTACATTGGTGAAGAGAGTGCCAGCGAACAGCCGGAGGCACATAAGTAGCAGTAACTTGACGAATCTCATGCTACGCCAGAGCAGGGTGGAATTGGTGTAGCTAACAACAAAATGTATTTTGAATTGAGAATTGCAAGGGATAATTGAAAAAAATGAAAGGCCAATCTTTCGTGTAACGGATTAGTTTCATGACTGACACTATCACCGTGCCCCCGACCGACCTGATGGTGAAAGAGAGCATGCATTATTAATATCGAATCTCCACGGAACAGAATTATGCGTGCGAAATCATATTCTATAGCGCATTTGAATAATTGCCTTCTTGCGTAAAAACGCCTCAATAACATTTTTTTTTCATATTATAAACGTAAGAATATCAAAAATGCGCGTAAATTTTAATACGGCAAGGTTAAATAGCCATGCCACTTTATATGCATGCTTCAATTTTTTTCCGTGGAAAATTATTGAAATTAATGTTTTTTACTTACGAATATGTATTTATTATAACATCGCCGACGGTCATGTGACTTGGATCGGTAAGTTCCCGAAACTGCAGACACAACAAAATGTGTTATACATTGGCATTGTTCGATTATTTCCATATTTCGTTTTTTTTGCAAACTTTTACCTTGTTATTGTGCATAGCGACTTTCTTTTCGGTCTTCATGACAAAACATCGCACCGGCACTCCGTGAGCTTTGGCCACGTCCACGTATTTCTTTCTCGACGCTACATCGCCATTCGTATTGTCAACGACAACGCTCTTTCCTTCCGAAAGGGCATTGTCCGTTGCTGCAACACACTTTTGCCAAGTACCAAGTTTGTCGCGATTAACGTAGTGATAATCTTTCAGATATGTCTTTGCCACGAAAGATTTGCCAGATCCTTGTCCCCCGACCATTATAATCACCTGTACGATAATAATGAGCATATACCCGTGAATTTTATTACTTCTATTAAATTTGTATGACATGACTCGATTTTCAATTTATCATTACCTCTTGCTGCGTCGAAGTCATCTTGGTATTCGGTGGTTCGCAGAGTGGCAAATTTTTTGGCAAATCTTTCGGATTGAATTCTGGCAGAACGTGCTTCGCTGGTTTGTGGTTTAAGAAATGTTCCTCGGGCGTGTAAAAAGTAAGTCCTAAATTAATAGCCATCAAACGATCGGCCGACGAGTGATCTTTCTTCTTGCTGGGTGCCCAATCTTTTGGCCGTCCAGCAGCATCACCGACGAAGAAAGATTGTGACTTATCTGTCGGTACACCATCATTTTTCTACGGTACAAAAGAAATCAAACCAAAGAATTATAATTTGTCCCTGCTCAACTCAATTGGATGGTTTTACGCTCGTTTCTTTTTTTTTAATTCTGTACGTACATCGTTTAATAATTTGTCCCACATGCCGGTGCGTGGTTTCCTGTATATATCCTTGCCCACTGCAATGAAAACCTGGATAGGAACTCCTAGTCTCTTAACAACTCTCTCTATCTTGAGCTTAAAATCACTTGGCTTCACTTTGCCCAAAAACATTCCTCCCTGATTCGTGAATATAACTATTTTGTATCCTTCGGAGTGTAATTGTTTCAATTTTCCTGGTACATCGGGATGCCATATTTGCCAGTCATTGTGATCTTTAGGAAAAACAGCACCCGAGTGGGTCTTTATCAACGTATTGTCCATATCATAAGCAGCAATTTTTCTTCTGCTTTGTACACCAGCCGAAGTGTATATCATCAAGGTTTCCAATTGTTCCCATGATTCCAAGGCTGTTTTTGGTGGTAGATCCTTGTCTTCAGATTCTTCCATGGAATTTATTGTTGTTTCATCCTCCAACTTGTCTTCAACAGCTTTTGCAGAATCCTTGATCTCATTCTCCATTTTTAAGCATTCCATTTCTTCCTGGTCTGAACAAGGATCTTCTTTCTTTACATTAATACTTGTTTGGCTTTGTTCCTGCGCATTTGGACTCTTCCGCCTCTTTCTCAGCGAACGAGATTCAAATTCTTCGCTATCGGAGTCTCCCAGATTTCTCTTCTTTGCAGTTCGTTGTGGACTTACATCTTGAGTCGGTGGTGGATTGAATTCGATTCGATAAGGAAGAATGCCATACAAGATTTCCAAACAGTCCCCGTGCTTGGCTATGAACTTGGTCCCACGCTCTGTTTTATAACCATTTACGCCGCAGGGATGAGGGCCCAATTGTTGTACGAATACACACTGATGCGCATAAGAAGCGTATAGACGAACTACCGAAACGTAAAAACGTAAAAAACTAATCATTCCACAATTTGACATTCGTGAACTTAAAGATACCGAGCATATCATTTTTGTAAAGTAATAAGAACAAAGATCATTGCCAACGTCACGTGACAACTTATTTGTTATCGCACCAAGTATTTATAACTATTTTTGACGGGTTGCGAATTTCAAGGAGTTCAAAAAACATCAACTCTTACAGTGAATATATCGAGGTTACGAAAATAGAGGACGAAATTCAAGTGTCAAACAGCTGGGAGCCGGATCTAGAGTATATAAAACAGAAACTAACCTTGTTTTCTTGAGCATTTTGGATGTGTTATCTTCGACTGAACATTTCTACCAACAATGACCGGTTTTTGATCCGCTAAGTATACAGCAGATTGCGATGCATCATCGCTGTATATGTAACAACTTTTAATTTCCGAACCCATTTCATCGAACGACACGAACAGTACTCCGAAGAGAACCGAGAAAAAGTAAACACACTCGCCGTGCATCAAGTTGTTTCTCCCACTTCCCACAACCACCAACCAGCCAGTGAGTGCGGCGTGCTTCCCGAATGAAAGCCCTGGTATATCCTCGTCTCTCTCCTATCCAGTATTATCACGAACGTCGGATAGAGACAGAAGGCGCGCGTCGTTCATTCGAAACGGATCTTTGCACAAGCGTTGCTAACTTCGTGCAATAAACAAGAATGTTATACCGAATTCATTCTAACCTATGGTGGCATCCGTGTTATCGAGTTTTTTCTCGGCAAGATCACACTTGTCCTTGAAAGTCATAGCTCGAAGGCAAATATGTGGATATTGAAATGTCGGAAGATTATCAAATCTTGGAGAGGGAATGTGGAATATCCCGGATGAGTAATCAATACGTAAGAAATACACGTTGGGGTTAGAACGATCGTCCCAGCGTGTCGAGAAATTTCCACCAGTCGATTATACGTTCCGTTATATGACGCACTCTGCGTACGTCATTCAATTAAATAGTTCGAGAAACGATGCCTAGGATACAATACTTTCATTCTTATTATGAAACGAACGTTTCGAATAAATCTCGAGTTCGTTTATTCGTAATATCGTGTTTTTTCTATCACCGTGTACAATCTTATTTACATACTACACCTAGAAAATTCCATTCCTACGTACTTCGTGACGCAAGTCCAGTAATTAATACAATTTTAACATTATTATTGATTGTAAAAATAAGAGTAAATGGAGTATGTATACGTGTATGAATGATTCCCTGTAAAAGAACAAACGTATGTTCATAATGCAAAAAATGCAACACGCCGGGAACGAGCATCATTGGCTACTCGCCCGGAGTAGCGCTAAAGACAAAGACCATCTTAACCCTTTGAGACCTGAGCACGGTCTTACATACAAATCTTGCAACTCTCAGGAGTGGGGGTGACTCGCTTGTTGAAGCAGTTTTTGGAAGTTCACGGTTTGGCCACATGCGACACTGCAATCGAGTGCCGATTGGGTTGCGCAAGTGCACTATTAACTTGACTAGCAAAAAATTAAAACAATATTATTGTCGGTAAATCTTGAAGATTATTAAATTAAATATCGCACAACATTAATATGAGCCGAGAAAATGTTGAACGTAAATGGAGAAAAAATCGCACAGAGCCAACGAAAACTATGATTATGAGGTTATGTCACGTCGACACTCGATAGCAGCGCTGCAGGTGGCGATAGAGAGAACTCGATTTTTCTGCTTCAATATGTGAGTCACTTTAGCCTTCCCCCACTCCCGGGAGTTGCAAGACCTGGTATGTAAGACCGTGGACTTGAGTACTTTCAAGCTTATGTGGTCTGTAGATGCATAGGCTGACGCATATATGCGTCCTTAGAGCTCAAAGGGTTAATTACCGAGTATTGATAAACAACAGATTGTAATTGCTACTTACCAATAACAATCAAAAAAATAAAAAATAAATTATTGATTGTACAACGCTGTCCCCCATTTTTTGTTCTTAATACGTTTCCACCTCAAAGTTATTTATTTATTATTATTAATATTTACCACCGTAGAAGGATAGACGACTGCACAACGTACGTTCACAAGGAGGATTTAAAAAACCTTGACAGGGCTCAAGATGTCTATCTGTCTGGTACTTAGCCGGTGGAACGGGTGCGAGTGAAAACTCACAGAGTGAAAATGGTAATGGTACGCGTTCACTCCCTCACTGTGATGTCTTGGATGAGCATATAGAACTGGTAAAAGGCGAGGGTATGAAACGAGAAGAGTCGGTCGTTCGTCGGTTCCTGGGATGGATGTATTCACATTATACTCGCTCTGTTCTTTTAATTTCTTCAGAGCCTTCGCCCTCTGCTTTACCCCATGTGTCTCACCCCGCGAGCACCCTCGAACGTTCCATGCTCCCTTCCCATTCTCCGGATTAATAAGGCGTCGACAATGTGACGTCTTTTTTTTCTCATACCTTTTTTTCCGCAGGCACACTGGCAGGACAGTAGCAGACAGCCTATATAACCAAAGTGAACGAGGGTCTCTGCTCTGCTCTTGTCGGCGGCGTGCCTCGTTGTAAGAAAGAGAGAGTGAGAAACTCCGTTTACACTTGGGTCGAGGTGAGCCCCTGTTAATAAATGTGTTTTCTCGGAAGCCTCGGTCGCTTCTCCTTCTGCTTTTGCCACTGAATCTTATATATGTGTATATGTTTCAGACAAATATATATGTACGTACACGTTGCTTAGTGCCGTTGTACTCGTACACTCTCGACCTACCTCAGGGGAGTAGGTCTTAATGAGGGGAAAGAACTTTTTAAACAGCCTCTTGAAAAGTCTCTGCGTTACGTCAACGTACGATGGCACCTCTTTTTCTCTATCTCTCTCGGCTCTTTCCATAGCAATCCCGGTATTCTATCTTGTCAGCCGATAAGTCACCCGTCGCTAATGGAAAGAAACCAAATTATCGATCGATTATTCGTATTCTGATTAAATTATATTTTGTTTTATATGGCGTTTAAGTAATTTATTTATTTTACTGTATTTGTATATTTGTAGGTACTTAAAAACAAAAAGTTTTCATTATTTATCATTAAAAATTGTTAAGGATTGTATTTACTATGTTTCAGACGTTACAACCGACAGATCCGCCAATATTCGAAATCACAAATTTGCTCGTTAATGAAACCGTTACGCAGCTCGCGCTTTGGGGAAATTTGGGGGTCGTACTCGTCGAATTGCCAAGGCGGTGGGGGAAGGATTACGCGTTTCAAGGAGGCAAAGAAATCGTTTCTTGCGTGTAAGTACATTTACACTTTGCATTTAAAAATGAAAACAGCAAAACAAATAATATACATCTATTTATTTTAATCGAATAAAGTAATCGATAGAAAACTCTTGTTGACCTTTATTACCGTTGGAAAGAAAAAAAAACATTTCCAGAATTATGAAATAATTAAATTCCTGGATCCGAGAAAATTCTCTTCGTTCCCGTTACAGTGGAGCCCATTTATAAATACGAACTTATACATATTTCGTTCTTCAATCTCGTCTCGTCATTCTAGGTTTCGCGCACCTTTCGCGCCCCCACGGCTCGACTTCTCCCTAATATCCGGTAATTAAACGGAGCTCTCCTGAGATGACACTCGAGAGCTCTCCTTTAGCTCCGCTCGCGTTTCCCTCTTATGGAATTAAGGTGGCTTTACTCGGTTAGTTTTCAAAAGTTCCACGAGGTTCCTCATGGCACTGGGCGAACGCAAAGGGTGGGAATACGCAACGCTGAATACTAACCGCCTCATCAACAACACATGCCATCCCCCCTCCATCCTGGAGTGTACAGTAGAAGCACCTCTGCGTTTTCGACACCCCTTTTGACTATACCATTCTCTCTTTCTCCTTCTCTCTCTCTCTCTCCCTCTCTTTCGTTTTCGTCCATATAGCTCGATCTCTACTTGCCGAAAACCACCAACCCCTTTTCCCCTTTTCCTTCAGCCATCCAATCTCACGGGTGATTATAACGTCAGGCAATTATGAAACCTTTATTATTAGAGATAAACGTCATTGCGCATGGAAGAGAACTAGACACCCTCTACCAAACCCACTGTTCAACTACCTTCAACCTCCACCCCACCAAAATCCTACCGCGAATCCGCGAACATGCGCGAGCTTTTTGCGGCGTCAAAGTAACCCTTTAACCTATCCCCTTTCTCTGTCTCTGTCTCTGTCTCCAGCTCTTCTTTCTTTCTTTCTTTCTTCCTTTCTGTGTCTATAGATGGTAGACTTGCTAACAGCAAGTTCCACCCTGAATTTACCGAAGACACGAGAAATTCTACGTAATCGTCGACTACCACAGTTTTCGAGTTCGCCCTCAATTTCTAGCGCGAAACTGTGCAGCCATTTATATACGTACATGGTGCGAATAGTCGCGACGTATCTTGCTATCATCGTATCTTCTTTTGTAACTTTTAAGGATTTACGTTGGCGAGTGGAAGGAGCCAGTGATTAAGAACCAATTCCATTAGGATTTAATCAAATGTTGCCGTGGAACTGAAAGAAACAGTAAAAACTTCATCCACGAAGCAATCGTCGATGGACCGAAGCAACGAATCATCAACTTGTAATCAACGATCGTGATTAGCTATCGTTGATCTAATCAATAATTCTATTATCATTTATATATTTTCTCAGAAACTCGGTCGATCAAAAGCGCACTTTTAACTATGAAAACGTACACGAATCCTGTTGCAGTCGTAATTATGAGCTTGAAACAAAACTTTGTACGAATAATTCTAAAATATTTTCACGTTTTGTTTGTTTGTTTTGTTTTTCGTTAAAGCGCGACGGTACCCCCTGGAAGCTTCTTAATACATCCAGGATTTGCACCCTTCTAACGAACTATCCAACTTTTGGTCGGAGAAGAAAAAAAGAAAAACGGAAAAAAGAGGGAATCCGCGAAGATTTAGAGAACGAACTTTTCGTAATTATTAAGAGGCATTCTTTGCCGTCGACTTCCTTCATCATGGCCCCATACCCTTTCCCGCTTTCTCGCCACCTTCCGTTAGTACATTTCTCCGAGTCCCGTGTGTCCCGTACTATTTGTAGCTTGTATATCACGAGCCTTAGTCGGGCAGGGAGTCCGTTGTAGGCAAAATGTATAGCGAGCACGCTGGTAGTCTCCGACCAGTTTGTAAGCAAGTTGCGGTCATTAAAACGAATCTCGGGGATTTAATGTCTACTTCGTCTCATTCCCCGTTTTGCCCGTTTCGTATCGCGACTCGCCTTTATATATATATATCGCCTCGCTATGTATGTTATGTACTATATTATGTACGTACAAAACTGTGCGCTCTCTTAAGACCGTGGATAGCGAGAAGATTTTGGACGATGGGCGAGAGAGTGAGAGAGGGTAAAACTTTACGACACGCGGGCCAAACCGGGGTTATCGCGACGCCTTCAACTTCATCCTTTTTACACCCGACCACGCTCTCTTCTTCGCCATTTTTCTTCTCGCTCCCATTTCTTCGCCATTTCGTTTCGCGCTCGAATTACTCCGAGAGGTAAGGCTCCATCGTGAAATGAAAATTCTTGCACAAATTTAAATTTTGAGGTTTTTGTCAAATTCACTGTTTGTTGTTGTTGCATTTTTGGAAAAATGTTTATTCTTGTTTTGATACGGATTTTTTTTTCTTTCTCAGGTATATAAATACCGAGGGGTAGCTTGCCTTTATCGAATATAGTAGTTTGCGCAGTTTATACATAGACGGTATGTACAATATAGCCTGGAAGGTACCTAATATTCGCTCGAGTCGCAAGTGAGAGCCGACGAGGCTGGGTGAGTCTCGCGGCCTCGAGATTCTCGGATTAAGCAAATGGCGGCAATAATGGCGATTATTCCGGATTATGATATCAGAGCGCGAAGTAGCTTCGTTCAAGCGCTCGTACCACCAACGCCATCATCGCCAAACGCCCGCTAACTGCAATGCTCGCCCCGACCAAATCCTGACTTCAAGACACCGGATTAAAACTATTACCGCGAACCACGTAGTCCACAATGCCCGCGTCGGCTTTCTCAATATACGTATATATATATGTGTGCTCGATAAAAAGATTCGGCTCTACTGTGTAAGACACTCCGGAGGAAGGAAGATGAAATATAACGGGTGGTCCATTTGAAAGTGACCATGAATATGTCATAGTTGAGTCAATGTTTCATAAATTTTCTTATTACCCGCGGGGACTATAAGATATTTCAAAATGTATGTGTGTGTATGTATGCTCGTGTATCGATATTTATATTGATAGCATGTCCCCTGCCTTTAATATACTTATATCGGCCTTTGCTCACGCTTCACGGAGTGTCGACTACCGCGCATGCATGGTGGGGATGCGCGACGCCCCTGCGCGGTCGCACTCGCAGAGAGGGAAACATGCAATAAGTAGGCCAGAACGCGATTATACATTGTAGTGTCAATTTAAGTAAGTTCATTTGGATGATATTATTTTTATTGATATTATTTTATGCATAACTATTCGTTCGTGGGAAAAGAGGTATCACCCGGTATATCGCCGACTTCCAACGACGCAAAATACTTTCGGAACCTTTCAACACCCACTATGAATACTTCCTTGCTCGTTCTAATTGTGCGTACGACTTACGTAGCAAAATCAGCTGTTTTGACAACAAGAGTTTACTAGGTAACATTTTTAGTAATTAGTCGTACATTGTTCACATTCATGATTCTTTAAATTGTACATAATCTTGTTAAATCTTTGATCTATCTAAACAAATGGTAAACATTACAATTTTTCTTCTGCCCTTACAACCTTTCTCACTGTACAATTAATACAACGCATTAACCACAACATACTTCAATACTCTTTCCGGTCCGATAAAAATGTTATTATTGTTGTTTCAACCGACTGTATAAATTCAACGGTAGACATTGTCCCTATTCGTAGTTACATATTTATAGAAAGGTCTGAAAACATTTGCGAATTCGTAAACTCCTTCCACCGAGGCGTTCCCACTCGAGCCATAATATTCCGTTCCAAGAAGACAGTGGTTAGGGGATATGGAGGAGAGTGCGTGCATCGTCGAGAGTACGTATTAATTCGACAACGAATTGCGAACCAACGCTTTTGGGAAGATCATTTCCCGTGTGTGAACGTATATATATATAAATACACACAGAGAGAGGTAGAAAGAAGCCCAGCGTTTAGGTCGTTTCCGCCATGGCAAGGGGATGGGCGATGAGGAGATGGAGACAGGGGGTAGCACTCCGAGCTAATTATTGTTTTAAGGATTACCGTTATGTGTTTATTATGCGAAAACCATCTCACTCTCGTAGCGCCGCAGCATCCCATAACATTCGGTAGAATTCAGCGGTTGCGCGGCGAAGCACGAAATCCAACCTCCCTCCCCGAGCTAGCCTACGTTTATGAATAATTCTCACCTTTTGCCACGACCGTACCAGCTTCGTATATACAGTCTATACGCGGTTTCAACCCCACCAGGACAACCAATGCCCATTCAGCGTCTACGACAATTTCCCATATCTTTCTAACGGCGAGCTGGCTAACTAAACGCGAACGACAACGTCTCTATTCCCAAATTTCTTTCAATATCGCAATGACTTATTTACAAAAAAAAACAAAATTATGTCTTTCGTTCAACTTTGTAATCGCGAATTTAAGATTGTCTCAGTCGTATTTTCCAATTCTTTTCATAAACTCACAAACTCTAATGATCGGACATAACTACCCTCGTTTCCAACCATCAAATAAGTTCCCGCTTGCTCTTCGAACGATAATCCAACCCACGAACTCGATACGACATGTCTGGTGAAAAAAAAAACGACAAAAAATCGTACGTGACCGAACGTCGAAGTCTCGAACGTAGGAAAGGAAAAACGGGACAAAAAATAACGCGATGACATCGTGCGCGATCAAACAGTATTTCATAATATTTGCATCGTCGTTACGCACCAATCACGTTTGTGTACGAACGGGAATGGCGATTTTTAAATATTCAATGTTTTTTTCTCCCCGGTTTTTTTTTGTTTTTTTTTTATTTTTTTTTTTTGACAATACTTATCATCCGTTCCCCGTCGTTTTGGAATGACACGCGTGCTCGGTTGGCGCATGAGGTATATTCAACAGACGATATGGAATCGCGACCGTGACGCGATATCACCTCCGCCTAGTCGCGTGCCCCTCTCTCTCTCTCTTTCTCTCTTTCTCTCTCTCGCATACGCACTTTTTTTTCTCTTTCCTCTTCGTTCGTTGCCGCGGCTCAAATTTATGTTCGTTAAAATCGTATACGGAGGGGCTGAAAAAAAACGAACGAAACAAAAATAATAATTTACGTATACGAAAACGGATGATAAAAATCGAGCGGAGACTGGACATACGAGAAAAAGCGTGAAATTTCGGTTGTAATAAATATTATATATATAAAGAGTTCACGCCGTATATATGTATATATCTATGTTTTTTTTTTTTTTGTAAAACGGAAATCCCTCTTATCGCAGTAGCGGGAACAGGCCCTCTTCTTTCAGGGTGTTCACTTATTCGTGATTCTATATAACGCGTATGTACGTACAACTCGTATACGTTGGATATAACATATATGGGGCGTTCGACGCTGAATCGACCCTTCAATTTATCATCGAATTTTTAACCCTTGTAAGTATCAAATTTTCATAAAAATTGTAATAATTAAGAGCAAGAACTGAGCATGAATAAAGGAGGAGAATTGAATTTAAACGAATAAATCAAGATTACGATAAGCATGTATCGACCTGTAACGACGAAGGTTTTCTGCAGTTTCCATCCGTCTGTGGCAAATGCGATACAGGATAAAATACGATGGAGCGAAAGTGGCTGTAGGTCGAATGCGTAAAAGACAACGAAGAGAGTAAAAGATAGTAGAGAAATGATTATACAGGTTGTAAAACCCCCGAGAAGCGTATGCAAGAAAAATTCACAGATAGATAGATATCAAGGTTACGAGTACAATTCGATTGGTCAAAAAGTAATTACGTTTTTTTCTCTCATATACAAGCCTACATGTTCGTATAAGAAAAGGCAATTACTTCTTGGCCAATTCGATACAACTCCAGCGAAAAGATAAATAATTCATTTATTCTCAGTATTATAATTATTATAATTATCAATAACCGATAAATATATTTTCCCTTCGTAATTCGAATAATTACGTACAAAGCATTTATCGAAAGAGGTTTAAGAGGTCACATCGAAGGTGATGTTTCGTCTTCAAGATCGAATCGACATGGAACGCCTTGTATATGAGACCTGAGTCTATATTAGTGTATAAGTATTTCACTTTCTGCACGCGTACGTTTCTCCACCTCCACTTTATCCATCCTCCTCTCCCCCTCCCACCTTCCTCTCTCTCTCTCACACACACACACACACACTCGTGTCTCGGTTGTCGCGATCGTCGAGGACGTTTATTTAAAAAAAAATGATTTAACCTAATGGTTATACATATGTAATCCCGATATAAAGCCTCGGCTAATCTCGTAGTACCACACGCGGTTGACTCGTATATGATACTCCCCGTCTCTGCTCTCTCGGATGGCAATCCATATACCGCGCACTCGCACCCCTTTCGCACCCTCTCACTGCCGTGAAATTTTACCCGTGTGCTGCTGGTCCTCTCGTTACTTCTTTTTTTTTCTTTCTCTCCCTTTCTCTCTCTCTCTCGCTCTCTCTCGGCCAGTTCAAACAGTGAAAACTTGCGACCCCGCGCGATATTCACTGTGCCGCGGGTCCAGGCCAGTCTTTTTTCGCTCTTTCACTCTCGACTTTTAGCAGCCCATATACGATTATCGCCGATCAGCAGTCGTAAATTTGCTCTGGACGTAGAGACCTTCTATCCCCCTCCTCCTCCTCCTCCTCCTCCTCCTGTACTTCTCTCTCTCTCTCTCTCTCTCTCTCTCTCTCTCTTTCCTCCAACCCCTACGCTGGCGTACTCAACCGGAGAACGCAGCAGAAAGATTTTTTCTACAGGTCGTTATGAACTATGAACGATGTCTCGCGTAATCAGGAAAGAGAACGTGCGAAATAAAATCCAGAATTCGTCGTCCTTTATTCCAGGCTAGGTGACAAAAAAAAAAGCTCGCTTCTTCGTTTAAAAAAAACAACTAATAAAAACCAGAATTTCAATTATAATAAAAAAAGATAATTAGAAAAATAAGAATTAAAATGAATATTTACACCGTTCATTTATTTCGCGTAATTAAATTAATTCAATCTAATAAAAAAAAAAGACAAAACGGTGATTATTGAATTAATTTATTCGCGTCATGTAAAATAACAAAATTTATTAAAAATACGCTTGCCTGAAAATCTTTTTTTATCCGTAAATAAAGAAAAGAATTTTGAACACTGCTTACAGGCAAGATCCTATGTCGTATATGTAAAATAACAATGAAAAAGAAATATCTATATATCGCATCACGGTGGGGTCCGTTAATTCGCCACGTCTTAACGAGGTCCATGATAAATTAGCGCAGTCCTTCCCGTCGTTTCGCGCTTCCCGGTTGTATATTCCGTCGCATCGGGGCGTGGGGATATCGCAAGAGCCGACAAAGTCTCGGTCTACGCAGCCTTTTTCCTCGCCTCCGTTACTTCCCAATTCCGTCTACGTACAGGTGTATAATGCGAAGTCGCAGTCGCGAGCCAGAAAGTATAATACGAGAATGCTGTCGGAGCTAGAAAGCGAGCGAGCACGAGAGAAAGATAGAGAAAGAGAAAGAGAGAGAGAGAGAGAGAAGAAGAGACAAGAGCTTTTTCCCCGCGGGGACGAGATCTTGTAATCAAAGAATTTCGTCGACTCGAGCAGCACCAGCAGGAGCGAGCGAACCTCGAGGTAGCCCATGCCCGAGAAATATTTAAATACCCGAGACACGCGTACACCCACATAACGAAATAAAACCCGACGGCGAATGAGACATCTGTCGGTTCTTTTAATTACAACGGTACGTGTGCACCACCGTGGATACGACGTCTCTCCTCCTGCAAACCTCTTTCTCTCTCGCGTGCTCGCTCTCCTTTTTTCTCTTTAGCTGATGCAACCCTGGACCACCGTCTGTCCAGGATCCTTTTGTCGTGTTTGTCATTTTACTCCCGACCCTTTCGAGCAGCGCTCTCATTTTATATATATATATATATATATATATGTAAGCTAACGCGGAAGCAACGAAATGTCGTTCTTCTACTTTCGTAGAAAATTCTCCGCGTATTTCACATCCTTCTCACGCCGAAACAACTCCTTCTACGTATACGTATGTATCGTACACCTTTCCCGTCACGTCCGAAGACTTTATAATTTCAACCCGGGTCAAGCTGAAACCTCACCGCGAAAGGTTCACGCCCGGGTAACGCCGTGTCTTGTCCGATTTTTGTGGAGAAAAATCAATTTTATTTATCTCGATCAATTTTCCAATCGAATTTCTGTTTTACATCAAAAGGTGACAGGAAACTTATCATATTTTGTGGGATAAAAATTGATTTGATTTATTCGCGCGTTATATATTTTTTTCAATAATATTAAATAGCTAAAAGATGATTTTTATTTTGTGAGAAAAACGTAGGATTTCCTCGCGCTAATCAATAATTATAACAAGAACGAACGATAATTCACCCAGAACCTCGCTCTCCCACAAAATTACATCTTGTTTATTTCCATATATAATTTCTTCCTCAATATCAAAAATGAATACAAAAAACACTTTTTATTTACCAAGAATAAATTCTACGTCGATATAAACCTTGATTTTCGTTATTCTAACGACGGACTAGGAAAATCCGTGAGTATTTATTTTCGATATGAACATTATTAGGATACGAGCCAACGATAATTCTCCACGAGAACCTCTCGCCTATACATATAAATATACATACTTACAGGTTCGTCGCAATAACGACAACACAGCTCGAGGGGGTTTAACACACGAAGCCAAGAATTAACGGTCTTAGTTACAACGTGGCACAAGTGTCCCGAGGGAGAACGGCAAGGAGCCATCCTGTCTTGCGCGCACGTGAACACGACGAGAGAGACAGAGAGAAAGAGAGAATCCTGTGTCGGTGCGAGGAAAGTCGGCCGCACACGCGTGTACAACGAGGTAGAGGAACGATGAAAGAGCGGCAGAGTAGAGAGGACGCAGGATGAATTACGAGCGAGGCGTCGGGCTATCAGTAAGAGAAGCCTCTTCCCTCTCGCTTCTCCAACCGCATATACACCCACACACATATATATACGTCGAGGGTGTATATTATATTTTGCGCGCAACATCCCGATTTTATGGGGTCGAAAGTCGCGCGGGATGCGCAAACTTCCGTTCCTCTCTCGCGGCTCTTCGTCGTCGTCGTCGTCGTTTCCACCGAGCCTTTCGGAAAAACAGAACAATGCTAGCCGTAGGTACAACGAGACCTCGTTCCCCTGGTTCTCTTTTCACGACCAGGAGAAATTTCCTTACCGGGAGATTATTGTAACGACGTCTCGAGAAAAACACTCGATGTCCGATAACGTTTAGTATTTCTCCAAGGTAAGGAATAAAAACTCCTAAATAAAAACCTTAATCGAGATTCGATCGATCCCGTTTTATCCCACGATTAATCGCTTCGTAGGGAAACTTGACAAAATTTATTAAAAAAAAAAAATAAATTTGATAAAAAGCTTCCACGTCGGTCACAGATGGGCTAACGAGTTATGCCTAATCTATGCCTTCGGATTATCATAATGGCCATCGTTATATCGTGAGCGCATCGTTTCGCTCTACTCGGTCTCTCCATGGGGAGGAAGACTTCTCTCTCTTTCTCTCTCGTCGCGCCGTTTTGCGTAAACGAACGCAAACGAACGAGAAATCATCCCCGTGCGAAGGGACAAAAAAAAACAAGTTCCCACTCTAAACTCGTGCGAAGGGTACGATCTTCTCCCTTCTCGACTTGCTTTTTTCTTCGTCCTTCCTTTTTTTACATTCTGTCCACTTTTTCTTTTTGACGTTTTTTTTTCTCGTCTCTTCATCTCGGTCGCATCTCGCCCTTCCTCGTAATTTCGCGTGGACGTATTATATATTCTAAATAATGTAATATTACGTCGCAGCTCGGTGCTTATCCCAAGAGCCTTATACGCGAAGACCTCGAAGTTTGGCAACTGTCGTCGTTTCTATCCTCTCGTGTCTCACGACAGACTGTGCACTTCTCGTTGTAGTACACGGTGCGAGACGCAAGTGGAAGAGAGAGTACGAAAAGTCGTGCACGCCGAGGAAAATGGGGCTCGAGTAATCGCTCTACTGCTCATTCGTGTATATATACGGGGTTAAAAACGACATAAACTACAAGTGGCGTAACACGAAAGTCGCGAATCCTTCGCACGTCTCATACGCGGCCAACTTCTACATTCAGGCCGTGTCCTTTTTCAACCCAAAAACTTTATGCTCCTACCCCTCAGGGCATGACGTATTACAAGTACGCCATTACCAAACCCCTTCCTCGCTCGTGATTTGTACGAAAAATTAATTACGATATTAAGATAGTAAGAAAGAAAATTCGTGAAAATTTGGCTAAAATAAAAATTTTCCTAAGGAAACGTAGATAAAAATTATTCTAATATTAACAAAAATTCTGTTTCGATGATCGAGATCAATAAATTTATGAAAATATTTAACGTGCGAGATAAAAAGTAAATCGATCATTCGAGAATGAAAATTGAATTATTGAAATAAATGAAAAATGTTATTTGACAAAAAAAAAACAACGAAATTTATATTTCTACATAGAACGATGCGTACTTTGCCAAGCAGGAAGTCGATATCAATGCGATATCAGCAACTCGCGGTTGGAAAGAACGAGTCGAGGAGAAAGACGAAGGGCCAGGGGGTCGTAAAAATGTTAACGGCGCAGTGAAAAGAGGAGAAACGATTATCCTCGACGTAACGGGCCATTTAACTCGAGAAAAGTAATATTTCTAATTACCTTAGACCGCGATGGCACGTTTTTTTTCTTTCCAACGTGACCACACACACACACACACACTCACACACGCACGTTGTACCGTCGTCACTCGTTGCCATACATCTCCTGTCTCCGCGTGGTTTTTTCTCGCAAAAAGGAGCCCAAAAAAAAGAGAGAAAACACAAAAACGTCGCGAAACGGAGAAAGGAAAAGGTGTCCCGTTACCCTTCATAAAAGTATGTATGACGCTCGTCGCTCGTAGAGATAGCGATGATAATACAAATTTCGCGGTACAAAAGAACAGGAAGGCGAGAATTGCGAACGTGGCAGAGGCGAACCGAGACCAACCGCAAAACGAAATAAATTTTGTTTACTTTTTTCCTTTGGTACGAAACAAACGAGAAAATTCTTATATTTTAATTTAAAAAAGAAAGGTGCACGGTCTCGATTTTATTTAGAGGGAAAGAACGAGTGCATTGACGATGAAGATACTCGTCGTTAATTAGACAACAATTTATTATCTCGATAAATCATCCTCGAAAATTATATTTCACGAATAATTTGTCAAACTCTGAAATAATTTCGACAATTTTAGTCAATTAATAAACACGTATAAATATTATGAAAATAAGAAACACGTAGGCGGAAAACAATCGTCTATAACTCATTAAAAAATACATCCGGTGTGGGAAAAATTAATGAGAAGCGTCCCAAAAGAAGACAAAGAATAGAATAAAAAAGAAAAGTGCACACCTGCGAAACACAGTATCATGCGTGACTATAGCAGGCTGTTGTCATAGACGCGTGATACGTACATTTATTTTCATAATTCGAAAAAAGTAAAAACTAAAAACAAAAAGAAAAAACATTATGACGGAACGAAGAAAAATTCGGGGTCGTCTACCACGCAGTTCCGACGACCGCGACGAACGCCGTTGGAAAAGTGCGAATAAATCGCGTTGCTTTTGTCACGAATACACGTGTATGTGTTGCACACGGTTGATACGCTCGCCGAGGGTGCCAGAGAGGTTGACGTCCGGACTCGTGGACCAAGAGACTCTCCCTCGTTTCGGACGAATGGAAAACCTCGGGCTTTCGACTACCCACTGTTGTAACTACTTCCCACATCTGTATAGAAAAATGAGCGCGGATATATGGGCGATTTTGCAAAAATTCGAGCTTCGCAGAACAAATTTTAACGATAATTCTCATTAACGCAATTCTGTTGGAAAAAAATATTTTTACAATCTCTCAAGCCTTTAAAGAAATAATTATTTATGTGAATTTGTTCAAAGCTCGAGTGTTTTTCTATAAAAAATATTTACTATAAAATCTAAATATTTGAAAAAAAATTGACATTAAAAGATAAATGTTTTGCAATTTTATTCAACAGCTTTGTTTGATCGTATTACAATTGTTGTAAAAACTGTCTTTACAATGTACGAGCTTGGTCGAAAGAATTTGGAAAGGATGTTGAAAAACTGGACAAAAAAAATGTACAATGTGTTCAAAGGTGCGCTCTGTTTTTGGGGGTGAGAGACAAATCGACTGCATGGTTGAAAAAGGTGACGAGTATTGAAAAAATAGCCCATATATATCCATACAGAGGTCCCAGGCGCTGTATCCACGTACGGGATACGCAATGCCTCTCCAACTCCGCGGAAATTAGCGCGTTGCATACATTTTTATCAATTATTAAGAACCCACGACGCGGTGTGAGGCAAATTCGCTCCATTCGCCTTCGTATATACCTGTATAGTCGGTAACGTATAGAGTTTGCAGCATATATGTTAGTACTCTACTGCAGCCGAGGCTACCTAGTCACAACGAACAATATATCATACGAGCGTATACATAGACATTAATAACGTCCGCGAGTTAACCATCCTCGTCCCGTGGACCTCTCGCAGCCAGTCTCGTTCTCTCCTCGACGGCGAGACCCTTTATATATCTCGACCATATCCCCGCAGTCTGTTCCCCTTTTTTTTTGCAACTTGCAACGACGCACTGTGCCCGTACATATAAAATACGTATACGTACCGACACGACGAAAAGTCTCGGCAGCGTGGAAATGAAAGAGAGGAAAAATTCGAGACTAATATGCAATATGTAGTCGAGGAACGAAGAGCTCGTAGGATTTTAAACAATTTTTTTTTTTCGAGACACTATTTTGTTCCTCTTCATTTCACAGGAGTCGAAATCTAAACGAGTGCAGCTCGCAGCTTTCGTCGGCTGAGGTACGTCGCGTCAGATGGCATCCGGGTTCGGCAAACGATTCCCATCTATTGGTTCTTACGTCGGAAAATGGGTTTCAGTAAGTTTTCAATTTTAGTATCAATTTTGTTGGATATATTATAATTGAGGGTTGTAAAAATATTTATGTTGTTTTATGTCGTATAGCTTAGGTGTAAATTAATATAAATTTGAGAGGAAAAAGTATCCAAGCTAGAATTGTTAATTTATTTGCATGGTGACTTTCAGACTTTACGAATGCGAACTGGGGAATATACCGAGATTGATAAAAATGTGGAAAGTCGGTCCAACCCCATCGAGTTCACCCTCGAAATACATTCCGAATATCGAATCACTGGGTGAAACTGCAGTGGACTTTGATTTTTCTACTCCGACGTTGAAGCTCGATGACAAACATGAGAATAAAAAATACGATTGGAATGAGATCGATTGGCCCATTTTCGTACTGTGTGGTAACGGTAACGTACTTCTTGTTCGAGGAAATATTTTGTCCGGCAAGTGAGTAATCTCTTTGAAACAATGCAATTGTACGAAATTATGATGAGAAATAGCATTCGCTTTTTTAAAATACTTTACGATTTTGTTTGCAGTTTATCGAAGCCTGTTGTTCTGGGAACTCTAACGATGTATCCTCCGGCCGATGACAATTATGGTATAGACTCGTGTTCGATAATGTGTATCCAAACAACACCACCGATAGTCGTGATAGCAACATGCACGGGTAAAATATATCATGCTCTATTCCTCAAGGATAATTTCACTACTGAAGACGACGAGCACCAGGTTGGATTCACAAACTACCAAACGTTTGCCATTGATATATTGTGCCTCTTGATTTATTAAGAATATTTTTTCAGACACGATCTGTACACGGCTCAACTTACAGTCTCCACACACCGGAGGATGCACTTTTCATCTACGAGTGTGTTGAATTGGAGCTCGGGCTCTTATTCTCGGAGCAAGATAAGAAATACAGTTGTCCTATTCACTTGCACAACGACAAAGGAAATAAATCGAGGTAAAGTCGAGTAAATTCTGGGTAAATATTTTTATCAACAAACCTATACGTATGTTATGTTTTTCATGGTGTTTCTATTATTCAAAGGTATTTTTGTTCACACAACGCGGGCATTCACTCTATAACATTGCCAATGGTATCTCAGTTGGAAGAATACGTAGGAGCACCGGAAGGTTCATAAAATTCTGAAGAATTTGATATTTTTGCGGTGCATGTGCGGGCAATGCTCGTTTCAACTTGTGTATGGAACGTATTAATTCAAATTAGATTTTTTTAGAAGAGACGGATCGTCATTTGGCGGCATTCAATTCGTCTCTGAGCCCATCGAGCTCCCAGTATCTCGCGTGTACACGTACTAAGCATACGGGAACCGAGGAAGCCACGCCAGTTCTTGGCTTTGGATTGATGCAACAGCCTTGTCCGATTCTGATAGCATTGCTCCATACTGGAGTAGTCATTGATCTCTCAGTTTTCGATCTGGATTATTTACCTCGTATCAACCCTCCACCACTGATCGGTAATCCCAGCAAAAAGGTGAGGGAAATTAATTTCTTATCGTGTCGCATCTTTCACGATATAATATTTGTATCGCCTTTGCTGAGGTATATGTGAATTCATGTTCAGCCGTTTATAAGTGAGTGTGAGCGAGTGTACGCGCGCAGAGAGAGTAGGCCTAGTACTGGCGGTTACGTTTGAGAGAGAAATCTCAGATTATCGTAAGAACTTTATAATTCTTTCTTTATTCACCCAAAGGTCACTAGAGAACCATTTGACACGTACATACGAAACCTGTTAAAACACGATTCAACGTCCCAGCCGATCACGAAACTGGGCCCTCGTTCCAACATCACAGCCAAAGAATGTCTCGAGGTATTAGAATATCGTTGCAACTTTATAGGGTAACGTTTTTTCTTTAATCCGCGTCAAACACCAAACGATTTTTTCAGTTACTGTATCGAGCTATTACTGTGTTTCGCGACCAACATTTTGCAAGACACGACAAAGTGCGCACCGAGATCGAGAAGAAGGTACGAGCTTTAAAAACCTTGAAGACTCATCAGTTGAGAGAACTTGAAATACTCTCGGATACGAGAAGGGAATTGACAGTAAAGGCCGAAAGCTTGGCCGAAAGTTACGAGGATATCAAGGATGCACAAGAGGAATTGGCACGAAGGTACCAATACGAATAAATAATATTAAATAATAATATTTCCGCAATGTTAAATCGCCATTTTCATCATTAAGGGCAAAGGATGTCTTGAAACTCGTCAATTACAAGGAACCTTCGATGTCAAGCTCGGAGAGAGCCGAAGCAGAAAAATTAAAGAATATGGACGACAAGGTTTCCGAGCTCGTCGTAAGACTCGCACAACTGAAGAAAAAAGTTAAAAGCCAGTCGCAACACTTGGAAACATTGGAAAAGTGTCAAAAACAAAAGGAACTTGTTTTCAGCAAAAAACAAAAAGAAGCGATTGCAACGAACCTTGGTGAAATGTAAGCCAAATAATTTCGAGAGCATTTTAATTCAATGCTATCGCCTAATTCTCTTCAGTAAACCAACGATAACATCTGTTACAGGGGGAAAAATATCAATGACCTTATTTCCCAGGTCAAACTCTTGGAAGAGGAAGTGGATGTCTAAGACGTTCGAAAAACCGGAATACAGTATAAAAGTTCCATTAGTAATTTGATTTCTTCACTGCGAACTTTGAAACACGAAAGTTTTATTTTTATTTCAATGCGATAGAGAGATGATTCCCGACATTTGTTTAAGGCATACATTCTTGATTATGCCAATGTTCATATTCAATTATCAACCAAATCGCAATAATAGGAAGTCGCCCGAGCGATAGCTTCGTCAGCAGAGTAGTAAGGATCGTAATTGAGATGAATCGAGGCTCGAGACCGGTCATAAAGTATTAATGATCCCATGTAAGCAATTAGACCTCGTGGCGATACCTGAAATGAAAATTTATCAAACAAATCATGTCAGCTTATAAAAAGATTTTCGTGAACACCATGGACAACAGGACAATACATCTTTTACTTAAAAACTATTTTCTTACGAAAAATTTGTTCATGAATCCCAGATTGAAACTAGCGACGATTTCAAGAATCCATCCGATGAACAAGGAAATCATCGATGGAATAGACCACGAAGACGGGCGTACGCAGTTTTTACTTGGTTTCGTCATTTTCTGGCAAAAACGCATAATGTCCATTATCGGAGTATCGTCGGTGATGGTTATGGGAAGACCAGCAATTGATTCAGGTTTATTTCTGAGGGTGTTTTTTGCACATATGAACGCCCAGGCAGCATTACCTTTTGGAAAAAGAAACAATCATGACTAATACCCAAAACTTTGAATATCACAAAAAGCTTCGGCTCTGTTTGTAGTAAATACGACGTACAACATTTCGTAATAGAACCAATTATTTTCTATGGATACAAGGTTTGCCAAAAATCTGCACATAGAACGCATACATACCTACGTAAGTGATCTGCTGCTTTCCACCCATACCGGCAAGACGAGGTATAGTATTCCCACGCTTTTTACCCATTTCAATAAATTTTGTGATAAATCTTTTATCGCCCTCGCCATAGAGCAGAGATGGTCTCAAAGCAACTGTGTGCAACACACCACTTCCTGCTTGGAGGTAAACAGTAACATGTCCATTCCACAAATCAAACGTAATTAGTTCAACAAACAATGCATGTGTGAATTGAAACTAACAGACAAAATTTACGCATATAAATTTTTCTTTTCAATTACAAGTTGACAATATTGACCCACCGTTTGCCAAGGTCTTCCCATTTGCCTCGAGAACCAATCTCTCAGCTTTCAGTTTGGACTCTGCATACTCGCCAAAAATCAATCTATCCTTCGTCGCCGGTGGGCTCACTTTCGTTTCCGTAGCATAAAGTACGAGAGCGAATGTGCCACCTTTAACGAAGGATTGAAGGGTCACTTCAGTCGTACTGCAATAAACAAAACGGCTCACACCTTCCTCGATGCACAATTTTAGCAAATTTTCCGTTGCTAAAACGTTATTGTCGCGGAGAGCATCTTTTGAAGGTGGATAGTTGTATGACACAAGCGCGGCACAGTGAAGCACAACATCTACCTTTCTAACAATTTCGCGATAAGATTCCATGTCGATCAAATCTTTCTGGTGCATTTTCACTCGTGGCGAATCAACATCGCATTCATCGTCGAAATTTGATGTAGCATCACTCGGTAATTTATCCAGTCCATGAATTTCTAACACCGATTTGTCCTTCAGCAAGTGTTTGACCAGATGATGACCCAAAAAACCACATGCACCTGTAACCATTACAAATCTTCATTCTTGCACTCGACAAATAGAAGGAAACTTCTCAAGTGACAAAAATCCATGGAGTACCAAGAAAAACCAAACAATTTTAAGTCTTATACTTTATTCCTTTTTGAATAGTCTAAAGTTTGCTTGTACTTTAACGTTCCAGATGGTTCTTCATAAACTTCAAAATAGCAATGTAATAGACATCCTCATAGATAAATATAATTTTCTAAGGAAGTATTGTATAGTGTTAAAGAACAATCCATCAATTTAAAACAAACACTTATAAAATCAATCTATCGAAAACAATAAATTATTGTAAATGATTTTTGATGAAATTAAAACAAGCTCCACGGAACTATTTGATAAATGAATAATCACTATTTTTAACGTTGACATTAACTATGATACCTGTGACAAGAACTACTTCATCCCGAAACATTGCCATTGCAACTGACAAGTTTCGCGCAGCATTGACAAGTTCACAATACTCGTGCAATTTCTGACTTTATTAAATGGGGGATTTTTCAGAAATATGACTCGCAAATAACACACAGTTAAACGAGGGAATGCGCTGAGTAAGGCCCAATCGGTGGCAAAACAATACAGTCATATAGCAACATGTTCTTTAATAAATTGACCACAGTACAAAATTCTACAATCAAGGGCTTCCAACTTTTCGCAGCTCAAAGCATATTTGCACATTTGAAAAAACAAATTAACGAAAAACATTGATGCAGAAATAAAAAATAAGTTCTTTTGAAATTTATTTGTTTTACATTCCAAAAGTACGGTGCTATTTCGTTCGGACATTAGTGTTGTTTTGTTGTTGTATTAGTTAAAATATTGAAGTCTTTTCAGTGACATCACTTATTTTCGTTCGATCATTTTCTTGAAATATTACACATTAAAAATCTTATCACTTATGAATTCATTACTACCCCTGAACAGGTCTTTTCATAAGTATTCACAAACTGTAAGTGTTTTTTTAGTTGTGCCGGAAACTTTTTATACAGCATTTTCTTTCAGTTGTGTCT
Organism: Netelia fuscicornis; assembly: GCA_946811545.1. Classification (NCBI taxonomy): domain Eukaryota; kingdom Metazoa; phylum Arthropoda; class Insecta; order Hymenoptera; family Ichneumonidae; genus Netelia; species Netelia fuscicornis. The sequence goes on along the minus strand of OX328011.1, from coordinate 13,602,223 downwards.
CTTCATAAAAAGATCTATTGTACATGCTTCCCAAATCTTTAGCAATATGAAAATTTCGACGGTTCCCGCTCTGGGGAATATCTTTCGGCCCCCCTCCCTTCCAGCTTACACCTATTTTTACTTCATTCTAGGAAACTCGGACGTGATCCATGTCATTTTCTTCTACTTTTGTTTATGAAAAATAGTATGGCAAAAAGGTTTTGCGATTTCGAGTCAGGACTGAAACTCAACAATTACACTCCAGTCGAATAAAACAGAAAAGAAATACCATTGTTGCGGGTATCACTAAGGACAGGTTGACGTAATGTTACGGCATATCGATACAGAACTTTCCATATTTGTAATCTGGTAAGAAAATTCCTTTATTTTATAGCAAAAAGAAAAGAGAAAGAGATTAGGTTCGAGCATATCGTCCGTTATCATAAATTGCTCAGCTCAATGTTGTTGAACTTTCTCGCCATCAGGTGAATCTTCAGTTTGTTCCGAACGTCAAGCTCGTATTATGCGACGCTAATGCCCGCGGTTCGTAAGTAATTCCTAAGGTGATTGGCGTTAGGCTCTGGGATTTGACCGAGCAGACCGGGAAGTTGACCTGGTGGCAATCTTCCAAGACCCTGAGCCAAGTGCAGACGTACATCACCAATAGCTGTTGGAAATATATCAAATATCACATGAGATTTTTAGCGATGCGAACTCTGCCAAATTTGTAAATTGAGTTAAAAAAAATTATTTTCGTTCATCATCATTCACCTTGGAGAGGATCTTTTTTCGGATTTCTGGCGCATATCAACTGGCTGTATGCAGCTTGATAACCCGTAGAGTCCTCGACGTCTGGTAACAACGCATCCTCGGGCAATATTGTCTGATCTTGCGGCAACTCAAAAAATTCTACCAATACCGCTAATAGACGCGGGTAATAAACATTGTACGGTGCTTCCGTCATTGCCGGACAATCAATCAACAAATTTGACATTCCGACTGCTGCAACTTTACGTTCAATTTCGCCCGAGACTTTTTGTAAATCTGCTATTATAACGCGTTCAACCACCATTCCGAACATTCTGTAAAATAATCGGGCGATTGATATTTTCTATCGACTATATAAAACATTTGCTAAATAACACTGTACAATAATAACTTACTGTGGTTGAATAGAATCTACTATAGTCACCAGATTTGACGCCCCATATCTTATTACATAGTAGGCGAAAAATACTATGAGACCTTTTACGAATTTCGTCGTTTTGGTCGACGAAAGCCTCTGAAATAGTAGCACGAAGACCTGCTTCATGAACGATTCCAATACATTTCTGCAATGAAAAATTACCGTAAAAATGTGATCAATATTTTTTTACACCGAGATGGTGGTGAAAGCTTTCTAAAGATTACTTACGGTGGAAAGTATTCAATGATGCTCTGTATGAGCAAGAAACCTTCGTGATCGTTTGCTTTCGAAGCAATGAGCTTTTGAAAAACACCCAAAAGACCACTAGTCTTATCTTGAGCGATAATCTGATGGGAACCATGACTGACGAAAGCTTGTAACAGTCGATTAAGTGGATGAATATTTGCTTGACGCTCGAACAACACAGGTGCGAGTAAGCATGGAAATAAGGCCATGTAAGGCTCCGGAACATCCGAACCAGTTTGTAATTCAAGAAGGAGCGCGAGAATTTGAAATACGTACGGGATGAATTCTGCAAATATAATTATAATTCAAATAAACCATTTATGGATATTCGCAATGTTTGGCTATTTGGTACCGCAGACAAACACAGCCGAAATATCGATAAGACCAGCTTATAAAATAGAGAAGTTGATTTGATATGAAAAATAAATTTAAAAAATCGAACTTTTCGACGTACCTTGAACATCCTGTTGCAAGATTCCTTGGAAAATGGGAAACAGTGCCTGCTCGAAAGATGCTACGGCCCCGGGATTAGTTTTGCAAACAATCCTGATGGACAAACTGAGAGTCTCGAACAAATAATGATTGAAATTTGGGCGGCTCGGATTTCTCGAGACCATTGTCAATTTTTCCGTCAGTATTGGCAAAAGATCGCCGAGGAACGGTACGACACTGTCTTTGAGAGTGCTAAAACTTCGCATTATTGCTTTCATGGAATATTCATTTTCTTCTGAGCCAGGCATTTCCAACGTTCCGAAAAGACCTTTGAGCAGCTGGGGTGCCAATACACTCAGCTCTTTGCCATCGACTCTGTCAAAAATAATAGTAATTAGATTGAGCTTTTCAGTCTTAAGATATTTATGCAAGTGTCGATTTTTTTGGAACGAGATTTACATCGGCACGTTGTCGGAATTCTTTACAGTAAGAATCTTCTCAATCGCGCAGGCAGCGTAACTGTGCACAACCGGACTCGTAGCCGACAAAAGTCTTATCAATTCAGGAATACTGCGAACCACCAATACCGGTGGCAGTACTGATCTGAACGACATTATGAACTTTATCGCATCTGCCTTCAGAACAGGAAATTGATTGACTGAAAAAAAAACACTGATTGTTTATCATTTTGCACTTTTTAAGCTTTTGATGGGAATAGAGGAAAATAATTACGTTTAGACATTTATCGACTGTCAACATACATACCGTTTGGATCGACTAATTCGGGCTCGATATGTTGTGCAGCAAACATCTCGATCGAGACGAATTCATTACTCTGCGTGACCCCGTGTTTCTGTGTTTGACCCTTGCTTGCGCTGCTCGTTACAAGATATATCGCAGCATCTTTCTTTCGCCAATTCGCTGCCGGGTTTTCCGAATATTCCAATAACCTCGCCTAAATGCACCAATCGGATAACTTGTAACGTTCAAATTCAAAGAGCCCGTTTTTTATTATTAGGTAAAGTTAATTTTGGTGTAAATCCTGACGGAGAAGTTTACCATGATATATTGACCCAGAATATCCATAATCTTAGCGCCAAAATACTTGGCAAGAACTTTGACAAGATCGCAAGCTGCTCTACGTCTTGTATCAACGTCGCTGCCTTCAATATCACGTCTGATGTATTCCTCTGGATTATCCTCAAACAGCTCGTTGTCAGACTCTGTTCAAAGAAATTCCAAATGTTGAATCGTTCTAGTGGACATAAGTTCATTTAAAACTTGAAATACCTCGAAATTCTACATTAGGGGTTATGAGATTGTCACAAATGCTTTGAAGTGTCTCCTCCTTTTCGAACAGATGTCTGTACTGATCACGATCGGCGACGGTTACCAAGAATTGCAAAGCGTTAGATACGAGCTGAAAGCAAATATAAACGATATTTAAAAGAAATTTGGCGAGAACGAATCTTTGGTAAAAGTGGTTATGTTATTGAAGTGTGGACTCACTGCATCGAACTTGGGCTGTTGCCCAGTAGCATTCAAAAGAGCCCATGTAGCTTCAAGAAATTGTGGAACGTACTTTCGAAACTCTTCGTCATACTTTTGAGCATACAGAACAATATTGTCGCACACCTGAGACTTTAATTGTTCGATAATACCAGCCTCTTCGTCATCCTGAACAAACGTGCAAAGAATTCTAATTAAATTATGTTGCTTGATTTTTTTTCAAAATCTTCTCATTATATATATTCATTGTCTTATAATTGTCAATCAGTTTGAATTTACCCCTGTTCGCAGGCTGGGAACGTCGGCCGTTAGAAGCGTATGAAAATTTGTCATCCACACATCCATGTTATCCTCGAAAAACTCTGGCAGATCCTGGAAACGCGTATTTTACGTAAAAATTCGTCGTTAATATGAAACGCTATCTATCTAGCATTTTTGGATACTTACTTGGAAGTTAAGAGAATAAAATACTTTGGAGAGTATTCCCAACGAATTATATACAACTCTCAATGCGTCAACATTGTTTGCATGAACTTGTGTTAGATTCATTGTAGCCTACAAAAAAAAGATTATTAGTTCTTTATTGTTTCTAAGAGGAAAGATAGCTGAAAGGTTTGGAAAGAGAAAAATATTTTTACCACAAAAAGATCGGTCAGTGGTTTTGCAAATTTGTCTAAAACAAATTTGATCTCTGTCCACAGACTCTGACTTTTGAATTCATAACGATATCTCTTAAACAATGAGTGAGCAGTATGAAGAACACCATTGATCACATGAAAATCCCCAGTGTTGAATTTCTCCACCATTTGATCTATGAGATCTGGCCATTTTGTGGGAAAGTCGTGTTTACCAATAATCGACACAGCGTCTGAAAGCTGTTTCTGGATTGAATCTGGTGAATGTAGCATCAAGTTAACAATTAATTTTTTTATTGCATCACGATCAACGGCATGTATACGATCGACGGCATCTTCTTCCTACCAAGAAAACATGAAATAATTTATATAAATTTGTACAACATTGCCAAAATACAAAATGTGTAAACTGCATTTCTTTTTCAGCATACGGATGAAGTAATACGTACCACTTTCCAATTTCTTTTTATATAATTTTTGAAAGCAACAGCTCCAGCGATTCTGATTGTAATATCGATCTCAGCTTTATCAACGAGATGCAACAGGAGAGCTGGATAATTTTGGTTAACCTCGATGGACTCCAAAAATTTTTCAGCTAAACGTAAAAATGGGCAAGGCTTCTTAATCGCGGTAATTTTATTATGGTAAGTAAATTATTCTCATGTCGGAAGAAATAATACAAATTATAAAGCGATAGTAAAGAGTAAATTTCAAAATTCACCAATTGTTAGGTTAAACTTACCGGGTCGCCGAACGTCGACTACAGGACTAAGAGTTGCTTTGAGATATTGGCTCAGTGTGATCAAGTTTTCACCCTCGAGCTCCATTCTCCTGCCTCAAAAAACAACGAAAATAGACTAAAACAATGCACAGTAGAAAAACAAAACGCGTATTTTCTTGTACAGACGGACCAAACTCGTACACCCCTACTGTAACCGGCTTTTGTGGATTCAATTTTCCAACACCACCGGCTACTGCGTTGAGAAATAGTTCCAGAAATCACCGTACCGCGACGCCACTGTAAAAAAGAGCGCGCTCTCATACATTACATAGAAGCAGGATGACCCTTTTTATTCGTATACACAAATATCTCTTTCGAATGACAAGTGAACAAATTCCTTGTTACATATATTATATTAAATATTGTATTCCCAGGGCTCGATGTAAGTAATATTACTTGTACTTCATACGTCGTTTTGATTTATTTTGACGGTACTCGATATTGCGTTTCTTCTGTGCAATTCTCAATTTCAATATTTCAATATTATCCTCAATTGATTTAGTAGCCTGAAGTAAATGATCATCATCGAATCTAAAACGAAATGATTATTAACAACAACTATAATAATCACACGAGGAGAACAAAATCTAACTAATTTTACATTAGGTTCTTTAAAAATAACTTATAAACATATTTTACATGATTTTCTTAGCAGTTTCAATATCCTTCAAGAGATTAGCCTGTTCGTTCGTTCCAAGTTCGGCCAATCCGTACTTATCTTTGAGATCATCCATCTGATTCTCAAGACAGACAATGCGATCGCTCATGTTTTTACATTCCTCACGATACCCCAAGATATCCTGCTTCAAGGAGTCTGAGCTCTTGTTGACAAAACAATTAAGTATTAACAAAAACATCGACAACGACCATACACGTTTAAAAATATTCGAAAACTCACGTATTCGATATGAGCATTGGTAAATAAATGCGAATACTTTTGTACTTCTTCTTGAAAATGTGTCCTAGACATTTATCAATTTTCTGTACATAAGCGTGCTACATTTGGATGAAAAATGTGGCTCCAGACCATTACATATTAATCTTAGTTGAGCTTACCAAAAATCTGTTGCCTCTCGCATGTTGCGTGCTTGATACTTTTCTAAATCGTCGTGATATTTCCGACTCTCTTCTAATTTCACCGCAATCTCGTTTTCAAGATGATCAGTCCAGTCACGCAATTTCATTACCATAAGTTCTGATTTCCAATTGCTATTACGTAAAATCTTTTCCCACTTTTGCCATTTATGGTTTGATAATTGCAGAGCTTCGACAGCAGCCTTCATTTTGGCATTCTAAGAAAAAGTGAATAAACAAAATGTTGTTGAAAGATGTATTTCGATAAATACGCGCAAAGGTACCTTAATGCTGATATTGATTCAGATATACTTACTTCTTGGATCAACTCGTCGATGGCTGATCGTGTTGTCTTCTCCGTTCCATTATTATCGCCATTAGTTCCATTATTATCGCCATTAGCTCCATTATTATTGCCATTATCTTCGCAACTCATGGCGGGAACAAAGAAATTACAAGTAAAATAGAACAGCTTATTAATATTTCACGATTTCAATGAGTAGCAAAGAAGTTGTGTCACAAATGTCTTGAGACCTTCTGCACTGGCGATAAAGTACATACTGGATTTGTTGACATGCATATATTTATTGTGTACTACATCTCCTACAAAACCTATCATGCCCATATATTTGAGCACCCATAATGTTTTAAAATAGATATTTCGCATAGAGATTTGTTGAAAACCGCATAGATGGCACCACGGGTAATGCCCAGTAGTTGGCGCCATCTCATCAGCTTTTTACCGAACTTTCTTCTGAAATTCTCGTTTTGAAACATTTCACGTTATTGTTCTTTCGGTTTTCGTAGATAATCTCGTGAAAAATCGCTGCCCGACTGTAAATATTCTTTTACGTGATTTGTCAAACGTATATAAAACAAACTCGCGTAAAAGTAATATGGAACGGAGGACGCAGACGGGCCTATTGTCCAAAAATATCTTCTAACCCTGAAGTTACGATGCAAATCACAGCCATTGTACCATATCTGTCAAACAAGACGATGGAAATAAAGTCGCCGGAGACTTGTTGGATATAAAACGCATTGCTCCGCGAGGACCGATATCAAAGAGCCTTCGGTGCATTTGCGTCATCGATTGCGCTGGAACGCGCATAAAAAAAGCTCATATTATTGAGTGACTTCCTTTGACGGAGCTCTGGGGAATGATGCTTTTGAAAACGGAGTTCGGCAAACCACACCAGCACGTCATAATAGAAACGAACGACCGGTACGTATGACCGACACGATTATTACGGAGGCTCGAATGGGCGATCTTGCAAGCATCTAGAAATAGAGTCATGCTAGAGGAAGTGTTTAAGTCGCGTGTGTAAACCTTAAATTCCCCGAAATATTTCGTTTCTCGTCACTCAAGCATCATCGCTTTATACGCGATGATTGTTTATGCGTGTTATTAACCTCTTTTAACACTCATTCCGCCAGTTTTGTATACGAATATACAAAATTTTCAATCCCTGATCTTGTTGCCTCGATAACATTTCGCTTTAATAAAAAATAAATGGATATTTATAAAAACTTTATTCCCAGGTACAGGAGAAATTTTTCCACGATATATGGAAGAATCGAAGGAAGATTAGGACGTGGCCATAAACATGCTGGTGGGCCTGCCGCTAAGTTCCGGTCCGGTGGTGGGGGAAGGAGAAGGGAGAAAAAGCAAAGCATCAGGGTGCGTGGGCTTGCTTCCTCAATTCTCTGACTATACGTGGGGGCCTTGTTGTTCGCGCATATGTCATATCAGTAGTGTGCACGTATATATATGCATACATACCCGTATAACATGTTTGCCTCAGTCCGAGGTAGCGCGTAAGGCTCCCTATCACAGAAACGTGTTTCGTGTAGCATTGTAGTCGGCAGCGCGCGAAAGAACCTCGATTCCGATTCAGTCTTCGTACGTTACTCGTCCGACGCGCACGCACGTTTTTATTCCTTCTCTATACGAGATCCTCGCGACTCTCTAGTTTCTCTCCCGGTTCAGTTTTATTACGTACTTATACGGCAATTGACCATTGACTTGTTCCGATCAGTGGGTTCGACGATCTACACGTGTTCACCCGTAAAATAGGGGAAAGACCAAGAAAAATATACGAACAAGTTAAGCCGGTGTGAAGAGACACAAGTCACAATTCTCCTGTCAGTGACCCGATCAAGTTCAAACATCAATGTGCCTTCAGTTTTCGAGGTAAGGTCGACATATGTCTTTTGCATAAACCTATGCGATTATAGAATTGAACGAATCGGAACATGTTCATTGTTTTTAAAGTCGAATAGAACTCTTGTAGGGAGGTCTGCAATAAAACTAAGCATGCTATTTAAAACAAATATAATAATGTCGTATATGCAATGCTTACTAAATACAATGATATAATTTTTTCTATTCTTACACTTATTTTCATAAGCGCCCAATAACAATCACTATACTTCCAGTCATCTTTCATTCTAGGTGAATCTCGTATGGCAAATTTATCCGCCAGATTTAATTTGACGATACTTCGAGCATAATTCCAAGTCGTTAATTTTTGTACGCAAAAACGGATGGACAGTAAAAGTTTGCTAAAGGGAAAAACCCTTTAAAAATTGAGATCCGTGATAAAGAGCGCGGATTTCCTCGTAATGGCTGTCATTGCTTCGGTCATATCTTATCTCGACTCTTATCGGGACTAACGATCTTCTTTATTCTCATCTATAGATATATCGATCCTCATTGTGAATGGAGGTCGCATGATTGTTCGCGAACGACTCGTCTCTGAACCACCGATAATGATTATGAACACTGCCCTGGGTATCGTAGGGAAACATTTACGCACACTTTCTTTCCATAAAAACGGTACGTTTTCAAGAGAAGTGGATGACGCGTTCTCTCTTCGCATCCTTAAAAATCGATTACAATGAAACTTTTAGTTCATCGAGAAATTAGCATCATCGGTAATAAAGATATGTCGTTTAAAAGAAGACTCGTAAACGGTGAAGAGTCATGCTTATTTCCGTATGTTTTATGAAGTACGCAACTTCTTCAAATAGGCGTAATGTTCTTAGAGGAATCTTTGTGAGTTTGCTCATACATTTAACTATACGTAAGTTTACTGGATTATCCACAAATCCTAATGCAAAGTCAACATTGAATATTTCACTGAACGAATGCAACAAAATATAAATTGTCAACACAAAATTAAGCTCATAATAAATATTCTCTACTTTGTAACATTGAAAAGCGTTGAAAGGAAAAAGAAATTTGTTACCCAACCAACTGGGCAACAGTCATTGAAACGAGACGCGTGAATGTAATTCATGGGGTTTATTAAATTCTACGATACGTTGACTTCGCAGAAGTAAAACTGACGCATTTTTATCATTTTAATCTCAATTGGAACGAATCGACGAGATCCACGAGAGAGAATTTCTCAGTTCAGTGAAAGAGACCTCGACCCTAAAAAAAACCTTCGTTTAATTTCCGGAAGAATTCGGCGAACTTGTCCCGAAACGTCATCCTACAATGAAAACGTATGTTACATTCGTATATAACGCGAGGCTTGCTCATTACACTCGCGTATGGAATATACGTATACATACAATTCCATCGCGATGTGCTCGCTTTATTGGAACATCGTGCCTTTTCGTACGAAACAGGACGGGCGACTGATAAAGACGACCGCGCTCGGACTTATTCTTTTATCCTGTGACTAGCCACACTCGAAGGATATGACAAAATCCGCATACCGTCGATCTCGTTCTCAGATCTTTTTATTAATAACGAGCGCATTTTTCTCGAGAACACCGTATCGCGACCTGAGTCAGAGTTCGTTTTTTTTTTCATAACACTAGATTTACCAGCTATTTACATATACCTGTTTCTATCTAAATATATTTGTTACAAATATATATAAAGTTGTATTGAGTTCATTAAATATATTTTCTACTTACAGCTACAGAAGTCATAACGTCATTTCAGAAAACAAATGTTACATGCAGTAGGAATTTTTAATTAAAAATTGCACGACCAGTCAAAATGACTGGTCTGGTAAATCTAGTGTTAATAAACTAAATGGAAACCCAGGAGAACGAGACAATCGTGATTAGTAACTTGGCTAATTCAATCTCTCGACTATCTATATTACATCAAACTCGACGCATCATTTATATTCTTCCCTCATATTCCTCAACGTTCTTACTTTATCCATCGTTCGACCATTTTTATAAAATATTTCACGAACTCGGTCGTCTAACGAAACAACGAGTTTCTCCATGTAATTCAATATGTTTAAATTAGACGAGCATTAATGAACGTATGTGGGGTCCCTCGAAGAGTGTTTACATCGCCCACACAAAATGCATCGTACGTCTCTCAGTACCGTGTGAAAGATGGTAAAAACTTTTCGTTGATGATGATGATGATGATGATAGGATTGAGAGAGAGGAGAGAGATCCAGACGTAACATTCTATCCACTATCGCTTGTTTCCTGAGGCGAAGAAAAGAAGAAAGTAACAAGAAAAAAAACATCAGAAAATTAATAAAAGACGAATCGAAGGGTGTGGTTGCGGGAAGCTTTGTTCGACGTAGCGCTACACACAAACGACACACCCTCGATACCTACGAAACCTACGCGACCATGCGCCACCCACTTTGCAACAGCTACGACAGTTCCAGCAAACTCCTTCGTCTCTCCGTATACACCAAGTTATTATTCATGCAGTAGTAAAGCTGTTTCCGAGTCTCGCCCGTCTCCTCGCAGTTTCCATACAAAGGATTAGTCTCGTCGAAACTCCACGTTTCCATAACCTGCAATTCGGATATTTAAAAACAACAACAACAACAACAACAACGACAAAAATCGAAGAAGGCGTGATGTAGAAATAGACGTTGAAAATTATTCCGTTGATATTCCTCGCACTTCCGGTTTTGATAATAACGAACATGAAAAATAAAGATAGCGGGGTAAATACGTTACGACCTAACCTCACTTGGTTCGTTCATGAATACTTAGAAACCGCTTCCGGATATTAGTTAAAGAAAATGTCGCATGGGATTGATCCGTCGGGTCAATTGTATCGTTGTAAAAATAGCCTCTCGTCTACACGGGACAGTCCAACGAGCATCCGTGTGCCGTATATAGGATTCACCACCACATACGGATAATAATCATTCCAATATCGCGACTCTCGCAGCGTGCACCTGCGATCTAATCGGAGAATGTCAACATCGGCATGCCGCGTTGCGCATGCGTCGTAGGAGACAATGTCGGCATAGTAAACAATGTGCGAAAGCTTGTGCGAGACTTCTCGTTTTGTGTATGTTTTTATTTTACATTATTTATTATCTATTCGTTGTTTTCATCGTATCTAACGTTTTGAGTTTTTGGGAGACATTCGTTTGTGTTAAATCTTTCTTCTACTCGCACTTCGCAAACCTAACCTAACTTTCCGGGTGCGTTTGTAATTGGAGTTTCTATAGTTGCCCGCATTCGACTGGGATATGAGGAGAATTGCAGAAAATTGGCGTCAGGTACAGACGGCTCTTCGAAAGTTTAATATTGTTCCTGTAGGAAATACATCAGTCTTGGAAAGAATTGTTTTCCTCGCGCATTCGACGCGTCAGCTGGCGCGGCCTAGCGGTCACCGCGCAAACTATATATTGGCGGTATGAAATGCTACTTAACCTCGTTTCTTGTTTTCTTTTATTACAATTTTATATCGATAAACGTAACGAAAATACAAATTCTGACGTTTCGTATTGACAGATCGTTGACAAAGTTTGCAAAGTATTCGTCCCAGGCGTTAAAGCGACCATTAGGAATGTGGCACGTGGAGAGCCAGGAGTGAATGCACTGAAGTGAATGTAAAATTGTACGAGATAGATATCATCTCCTCTCATGAACATCTGTGAAGAGGCTCGTTGTTTTCGTCGGTCACATCGAACAACGAGAGGCACGAACGGCTCGCCTAGAATCGTACGAGCTGTAACGCATCGTGCACGATGGCATATAGAAACGACCTACTGTCAAAGCGAAATGAAAAGACCTCGGCGTTTATTATCGCATCGGAATACTATAATGATGTCATTGCTATCCGTTCGGACAAGCTGCATCAGGTTTCTACGTCTCATTGGCGTTGAATTTCGATCGGAAATGCGACGCAAAAGAATACTGGACTATGGTTGAACTAGAACATACTCGACCGGTATCAATCATTTATACATCTCGAGGAATTAATCGCTTCTACGATTATCGACAATTTTTACCAAGAACAAATACTATGGATCTTCGCAACTGTTATTTCATCTATAATTTTTTTTTTCTTTCCAACATTTTCCAAGCCGTTGTTGTCGAGATCGTTGGAGGAAAAAGAGATTAGCCGAACCCGATATTGGTCGAGGACGAGGCGTTGATATGCACACGAGGGAAGAAATTGGAGCCTCTTGGTCGGCGTACAAACTGCCGGTGGGGGTGGACTCGGTGTTAATGACCCACGAGAGACACAACGTTGCTCGAGCGTGTGGGTGGTTGACGGCGTGGCTTTATTCGCCGGTCACACAAATTAAGGAAACGCATAACTCTCGCTTTTGCCACAGCCAGTCGCATCGACGCGTGTGTGTTTTAATTAAACAATTGACCGAACCGAGCACGACACGAGAGATGCGCCTCTATAGTACGATAGGTAACGCACATAAATGTTGGTATTATCTTCATCCACATATGGATATATAATACATTTATTATATTTTGTGCATACGTCGCACATCTATATGTCCGTACGTGTACCGATCGTAAACATAAGGGCATCCTCTCGTCTCGTTCCCCGAGACGTGTGCTGCGCGTGACTCGTCAGCATTTTCCCACCGCTTCGAGTCCATCGAGGCGAACGTTTGCATGGAACAAGAAGCGTGCATAATAATATCGTTGCTTCTATATAAATTTACTAAAAATTAGTCTTACGCGAAATTATTTTTAACATAAAATTACAAACAGCTGTATTGAATTATTCGCTCGAACGATTGAATATCGTGTACACTATGGTAAATACAAACTAATAATATCCTTCATATTAATGTTACCAAGTTAATAATAATTGAAATAATTGATTCTCATTAACGCCGGAAATATAATACACATAATATTGATCTCGCATAACATTCCTTAACGACTCGTCCATCATCCTCGTGCCGTGCCCGTGTATAATAATATCGTTGCTTCTATCTAAATTTACTAAAAATTAATCTTACGCGAAATTATTTTTAACATAAAATTACAAACAATATTGAATAATTCGCTCGAACGATTGAATATCGTGTACACTATGGTAAATACAAACTTATAATATCCTTAATGTTAATGTTATCAAGTTAATAATAATTGAAATAATTGATTGTCATTAACGCCGGAAATATAATACACATAATATTGATCTCGCATAACATTCCTTAACGACTCGTCCATCATCCTCGTGCCGTGCCCGTGTATAATAATATCGTTGCTTCTATCTAAATTTACTAAAAATTAATCTTACGCGAAATTATTTTTAACATAAAATTACAAACAATATTGAATAATTCGCTCAAACGATTGAATATCGTGTACACTATGGTAAATACAAACTAATAATATCCTTCATATTAATGTTACCAAGTTAATAATAATTGAAATAATTGATTGTCATTAACGCCGGAAATATAATACACATAATATTGATCTCGCATAACATTCCTTAACGACTCGTCCATCATCCTCGTGCCGTGCCCGTGTATAATAATATCGTTGCTTCTATCTAAATTTACTAAAAATTAATCTTACGCGAAATTATTTTTAACATAAAATTGCAAACAATATTGAATTATTCGCTCGAACGATTGAATATCGTGTACACTATGGTAAATACAAACTAATAATACCCTTAATATTAATGTTACCAAGTTAATAATAATTGAAATAATTGATTGTCATTAACGCCGGAAATATAATACACATAATATTGATCTCACATAACATCCCTTAACGACTCGTCCATCGTCCTCGTGCCTCGCCCTATTACAGATAACACTATATAAATATGTATATATAGGGGTGTTTGTGTGTGTGTGTGTGTGTGTGTGTGTACATGGGCATACGCATAATGCACGTGACGGCTCGTTATCTCGGCATGCGATGACTAAAGTACTAATTAGCTTGACCCGGGTAGCGACTCTTGCGCCCCCCTCCGGGTCTCAAACCGCTCGGTTCATTCATAGCTATTCGCGCTTATCCTTCACGCATCTTCCAATCGTGACGATAATTTATGTTTCAAAAAGAAAAAAAGATGTTCTCTCCATGTGACAATTGCGTCTGCTATACCGCGTTCGCGTTTGTTTTACGACGTACGAGAAATCGTAAAACCAATTTACTCGAACCCTCCTAACGTTCATTTCCTTTTCTCTCTCGTTCGTATCCGTAGCCTCCGGTCTTGGATATCGAGATGTTCCTCGCATTCACGTCACCGATGTGTAATTAAGCACGCAACTGACAATCTATATCGATTGTACAAGAGGCAAAAATTTATCATTGAGCATAGACGTCGTACGATCGACGCGTGCCTTTTCAAAACCGTTTGTTCGTATCATAAACTGCATCATCGTCTTTCAGCACGCGCGAGCACTCACTAATAATCGAGCAGCTCTCCCTTTGTCTTTGTACCGTTTTCTCGATCCAATCATTCCACAGTCCGACCTTTCGTAACTTCCAATAGAAGAGTACACGTACTCGTACACAGAGGGCGTGTCGATCGCGAGCACAAACATATACATCGCGCATATAGCGTATACAAACGTAAAAACAACACACGCACGAATAAGTCCAGTTTCTTCACTTCTTCTTCTTCTATCAATTTGATTGGACCCTCTCTACCACCAGAGGGCTACCCAATCTGGCCACAGGATACCCGCGCCGCCCATGGTTGTCAGTTTCTTCACTTGCGGACAAGATCTGAAATATCTTTATTCGGAAGTCCTCTCTAGGAGAATACTGTTCGATTGAAGTAGTCCGGAGATAAAGTCACTAATCCTAACTGTTCTAAATAACTCCGTGACTATAGCCGGATCGCTAAACTCACGGAAAAATACATTATTCGCAAGCAAAAACTCTTTTTTCCGTGATTTTAGCGAATTTGCTACCGTCGCGGAGTCCAATTTTTCTCGATGAATCTAGTTTCCCAAAAATTGTAAACACTTCGCAACTGTTGTACTCCATTTGTGTATAAATTTGTCTAATAATTTCCAGTTATCTTGACAAAGTTTAAGGATCGTTACATTACGGGATATTCGACTATACATGCATCGTTATAAGTTTCTCTCTCTCCCTCTATATACATATATATATATATATACTCTGAAACGACTCGTTTAAGAGATAGATAACACGCGTATTCGTTATAGATATACGAATGCAGCTGAGGAGAATCGTGCCCGAGCTCGTGAGAAGCATCATACATAGGAGAAAATATCGCCTCGTTAAGCTCTTCATCGAACGTTGCCAAGCGATGACGATAATTCGCAAGGACTCTCGTTGTTGTCCGGTGTATACTCAACGAAACAAACGCAAATTTGTATTTTTTTCATTGAAATCGAGGTCAAACCTGAAGTACGACAAATCGCTTACGGCACAATCTACTAATATAACGCCACTGTTTTCAGTGATCCGAGCATTTCAAAAAGTATTCGCATGCTTTACACATTTCTATTGTTTTAATTTTGATTTTTACATTCTTTTTATTTCAGCGATTTTCAATTTTATCATCTAACATTGAAACGAAATTGATTGATTTTAATAATTGAAGAAGAAAGAGCTTCATTAATTGAAGAAGAAGTTTAACGTATCGCCGAGTACGTGCGTAAGTTTTCCTAGTAACAAAAGGCCCTTACGGAAATATTCAATAGATATAACAGAACTTTAGGCAACGGGTGAAGAACTTTGTCGCCCACGTATTGCGGACGAATGTGCCCATATCAAAATGGACAACGCACGCAACGATAATGGCTTATCGTTTATTCGTTATCGAAGCACCCTTTCTCTTTCTAACAGAATACCATATACGCCTATCGCTTGTATGATTTTAATTTAATTTTTACTTTATTTTTGTCATTTTTATTTCTAGGTACTGTACCATGTAGCTTACCACAGCCAGAGCGGAGGAAGCATTCGATAGGCGCTCACGTTGTTCGTTTGATAAAAGCTACTGCATACTTCATTCGTACCACGAGCTAAGCGAGAGGACAAAAGCTACGATAAAAAGGTCCACAATCGAACGATCTTCGGACTAACGAAGAACCACGAAACAAATATTTTGCAAATAATCACTGCCAATAAGTAGGAGCTCAACAGGCTCTAATCAAAGTCCCATGTGCGTGGGTAACAATAGTAAAGGTATAAGAATTTGATTGTGTATAATTTTGTTCAATATCTAGAAGCCTACCGCACGAAAGAAACGTATATTGTAAGATATTATTCTGGCGAATTTGTACAGCGTGTAAAACGAGTAAGGTTCCAAATGATTTATACTCTCGAGATCAAACATCGATGAAAAACGAGAATTTGAAAAATGTAGTTCACACCTGTAAATACAGAATACGATAAACCATCGTGCAAAGCTAAATTCTCGGTTGACTCATTTTTGACGCGATCACTGGCAGGTATTTTTACAAAACGGCAAATTCATGCACAAGTTGCGTTCCTCTGTTTAGAAAATTTAGCATCTGAAAAAAGCTAGGAAAATCTATTATGCATTCATACCTACCTTTTCCGCGATTTTTTTATATCTATTTTACAACGAAGCATGGCAGGGTCGATGCGGAACGAGCGAAGAGATTGTCCTCGGGTCCTTATATCGTATGGTCATGAAAATGCAGCTAACCACGAGGAGGTTCATTATTATGCGATACAGCTATAAGCTTCACGACACACCACCATGGATAGCCTTGGTGCCGTTTAGTCGATGATCACTGTCCGCGGACAGTCGTCGCCGGATGCTCTTACTGCCTCCTTTTCAGCTCAATGAAAACGACGCGAATTCATGAACATATCATCGCTCTGCCACATTGTTTCTCTTTATAAGTCGATCAAGTTCTCGTAAGACTTTCGATCGAATCAACGTAGCTGATGATCGCAAGCGCATTGGTCTTCAAATTAATGTCTTGGACAAAATTCATTCGTCTTGCGATGGTCATAAACAACAGCAATTATGTATCTTTCAACAATAATTAACTTGAATATTTATTTAAAAAGATAAACATAAAGAACTATTGAATTGTTCAAAGACATTAAATGCATTATAATAGTGGCAATGAGTAAGCTTTGATTGAATCGCCAGGCAGATTTGATTTCGAATTTTATTAAAATATATCATAAATATATCTCCAACATTTTTACATTTTCATATTTTTTACTATGCGCTAATTAATTAGTTGCAGAACAGGGCAATATGACGTCTCGGATAAGACCATTAAAGGTCACCGCTGTTGGTGATGGTATGGTCGGAAAAACCTGTATGCTCATTACGTATACAACCAACAAATTTCCAGTTGAATACGTACCAACAGTGTGAGTACCTACTACGGAAGAGAATTTATTCACCCATCTATAACAATGAATCTCTAGAGCATATTTTTACATACTTTTTGCTTTCCCATCTTATTTAATAAATGTTGATATGCCAGTTCCTGAACACCGAAAATACATTTTCATATGGGAAGTCAGGAACTGATCATATTAGCGTTCGGAATACGAGTACCTTATGGCAGTCTTGTTCTCAACTGTTGTTCTCTCAATTGTTTTTCCATGCGTGAATGGAGATTAAATGTTTGTTTGTTTGTCCAGATTCGATAACTATGCAGGCATCATATGGGTGGATGGTCAACAATTCAACTTGGCACTGTGGGACACAGCGGGCCAAGAGGATTATGAAAGGCTTCGACCGCTCTCGTATTCGAACGTTAGTTTCAAAGAAATTTTCGCCATTCTCACAAGAGGCAGTGCAAATTGTTTTCGGATTTGCAATTTGTTTAAACCCATTGTCCGCATGATATTTAATTTTTATATTTGTTACAGACGGATTGCTTCTTGCTCTGCTTTTCTGTGAATTCTAGAAGCTCGTACGAAAACGTTGCGAGCAAGTGGCACCCAGAAATTAAGTTTCACTGCCCAAACGTGCCTATAGTTCTCGTCGGTAAGATTACGTTAAATTAAGTATAAAGAAAACGACTCATTCGTACCAATAATAATTCCTACGAGAAAATTTGATCGTTCATGGTAAATATATATTTTCTTAATTAAAGGCACGAAGGGCGATCTACGAAGCGACGAGAGCGTAGATGTAGTCACGTTGCGGGATTGCAAGAAAATGCGTGACAAAATTCGAGCATCGAAATACGTCGAATGTTCGTCGATGAAGCAGGAGGGTCTTGAGGAAGTTTTCGTTGAAGCGATACGATCCGTTCTTAAGAAACCTTCGAGAAAATTATGCTGCATACTATGATAGGCCGTACACCACGACGAAAATTACGTGTATCGTGGAAAAAAAGCGAAACAAAAACTAAACGTTCATCGAGAGGGATGGTCAAGAATTGTTAACCAAAGACTTTATCTATGTAGTCCTCGTGCCTTTTCCATACGAAACAAGCTATTTCTGTAAATATTTAATATTTGTTTTGCATCATATACACATATATATGTGTGTGTAATAGAAATAAATTAATTATAAGATTATTCGAATTCTTATGATCGCTTGAGAAGAGACGTTACGTTTTATCTAAATAATTTCGGACTGAATCGTCAATGGATATTTGTAGTAAATACTAAAAGCATATCTTCAAAGATCCTTGGCTTTTCGGATGAAAAAAAATAAATATATGCGTTTTTCTGTAATTCCTATAGAGTTTATTTTATCGATAAATTTTATACTTATTCACTGACATAAATATCTATATGGTACAGTGACACGTGACACCTCGCGTATCGTTCATTTCAGAAGTTGTACATTCTCATTGATGTTCTTTATCTATTCATATCTCTTTTTTTCTATTCAATAATTCTTTTGACAACCGTACTTCATCGTTTGATCAAGCTGTACGAAAACGATACGTCAAATTGCTTGAATATTTCAAGATTGCTTATGATCGTCAACAAATGATATAGATGAGTGAATGAAAAGAAACATGATCAAAATACGTCTCAGAAAAAATCTGTAGTAATTATGATAGCTTGGGCAGTTAACCATTCAAGAATGCAAAAAAAAACTTTGCATCAATTCAGTTCATATAAAAATTATCCATAAGCGCCTCATTATTCATAATCGCATTGTTACTTTCACAGACACTCTTCGCTATTACAATTAATAATGGATACAATTCACATGGCAAATGCACTTGCCTCCAAAGGAGTCACTTTTTGTTGTATGATCTTGCCATAACCGCCTCTGCCACTGTCAAAGTCGGATCTGTACTCGTCTCTCACCTGAAACAAACAGAAAAAAGAAATTAGATACAAAGTTTCTAAACTACACTTTTTTATATTTATCTTTCGTCAATGTGTGAAAAACATCCTATATTTAGGGAACAGTAGACATACGATACTCAATTTTGCCACTTATTTATCTGCTGCAGACATAAATATATGTGTAAATAAAGAGTGTGAATTCTACTCACTTGACCACCAGTTTTGCCACGTCCGTATTGTCGACCCTCTATGAACCCAGCGTCCCAGTCTGTCCTAATTATTCTATCGTCGAGACGCGTACCATTGACATATCGCATACAATTTTCAGCGTCTAGCCTGAGATAATATTCAACAAAGCAAAATCCACAAGGAGTTTTCTTGTATTTATCGAGACCCATGATAATGCGCTTAATATCGCCGCACTTCGAGAATAATTCGTATATCTGTTCTTCGGTGGTGTAGAAGGACAGATTACCTATGTATAGAGTTGTGGAATTTCGCAAAAGCCTATCTTGCTCAGCACGGGAACCCTGAATATGGATTACAACAAAGCATTATTTGTCTATTTGTTGAATAAAGATTTTTATTGAAGAATATTAATAATGATAGAGAAAACAAAATTTGACTTCAATAGCTTCCCAACCTTAAAATGTTGATCACGGTAGGAGCTCAATTCGACCGAGGGCGATGAGACCGTGGCGCACATTTTGTCGTTGCTTCACAATTATTTTATGTGTTACAATCACACTATCGCAACAATAGTATCCAAGACACTATGAACAATTGACAAACTAAAAAATACGAATTGAAACAGTTGAACATACAACGCGTACCATTAAAAACGAAATTCTGAAGTAAGCTGGTTTCGATGTTCATATTTATCTTTGAGAAAAATTGTCGTACAGTTCTGCCCTCTATGCTAGCTGTCATTTTTTTAAGTGAACTCAAAGTTCTGCCTGGATCCAAATGAAATGATCAGGAAAGAATTCAACTCTCGTACCTTTGTCGGCAGCATACTATCCAGGTACAGAGATCAATTTTCGCTATTCAAATTTAGAGGACCGCGCGTTGTTTCAGTGAAATATAAAATCGAAGGAGGTTTCAAGAGGTATCCTAATTAACAAATGACCGGGGTAATCGGGTCATTGTCGCGAACGCCCAAATTTCAATATTTATTATACATTTATATTCCCTTTGTGATTAACATTCCGAAATTTTTTCTCTTAACTCACATTCATTTTTATCTTCATATCAATATCTCTTTCCCTCCAAAAAGGCTTCATTTGGAGGTTACGGCGTCAGGAATTTGCCGTGTAACACGAATATCCATGGACGTATAAATATGTTATATGGACGGAGCCTAAAGTGCCTTTATGGATGCGGGGGTTGAAGTCACAGGGGTGAAGAGAAAACACGTGTCAGCCATCTTGGTTCATCAGTTCTTGACCTATATATATAACAGATATATGTTAAGACGTGTCTATTTTCACGGCACGCGACGTTGGTGTAACCATAGTATAACTAGTATGGGCACTCCGAGCATTTTCGAGGTTCGCGTCGATCCGTTCTGCGCATCCATCCGCCATGTTTTTGGGTGCCACCAATCAGAAAATTGTTTCATAAGTGGTGATGTGAAGCCTGTGACAGTCAGTTGAAAGGATACAATTTTTGAAAACAACGTTGGAAAATAAGACATAAAATAAAATGCAGAAAATCAAAGGATATAAAAAGTGCAGTGTTAAAAATTGCAGAAATACGACTGCAAATTCAGAGTGTTCTTTTTTCGTTTTGCAGTTTGCGAAGAATACAGTATAGAACATGTAGAATTGGAGGACTCAACAATTTCCTGTTTTTTTAAAGCATATCAAAGTGAAAGGTCTGCTTTTGGTAGCCTGAAAATGCCACATAACAATTTTATATTTTATATATGTTCTTTAGAAGCGATTTTTAATGATAATTTTGAAACCGTTATTTTACAAAAAAATGTTATTCAAACATTTTTGACAAAAGCTGAATCAATTATGTTTCAGCATCCATGTCAAGATTTTCCACATTTATTTGTAAAAAAGCTATTTTTCAGGATGCGTTTATATTATACTTAAAAATTTATAAATCGCAACTTTAAATCTAATTCTAATCAAAATAATTCAAATAAAATGATCATTTGGAAACATTTATAAACAATTGGAATAATTGGCTCTATATTTCCATGATATGTATGGCTTTAATTATTCACTAATTGTATAATTAATGTAATTTTGTAATAGATGTTTGTATGTCATTATGTAATGAATAAATGATTCATGTAATCATATATATATATAATGTGTGTTTTATTTGCATAACTTTTACAGTTTTTTACAAAAACAATACAATTACTTGCAGTCCCTCCATCGTTAACATTTCAATCTCTTTCCTCGCCCTCCTCTCCTCTCATTTCCAAATCAACATGTAATCATATATTTTTACTTTACTTATGATTACCGAACTCCTATATTTATGTAATGATTTATAATAATAATGATAGACATAAATAACAATTAGTTTTCAAATAATAAAATATGCAAACCATTTCACTTTTTTATTTTCTTATTTATGTATACAATCGGTTCTAATCTGTATAAATTAGTTTATATATATTTTCATCTTTTTATCAATTTTATCTAATATATTTTATCTCTAATAAATCTATCTCTAATAATTTTAATTTATTGACCAAAAAAAGCTTTTATTTGTTTTATTTTTTAGATAATTTTTAAATTAAAAAATTTCTTTTCCAATTTATAAAATTTATATACGTCCCTGGTGAGATAGTAATATACCGCGGGTTCCTAGAACAAATGATCCGTCACTGGAGGTTAGGCCAAAAACATGGCGGAAAATTGACGACAAAAAGATCAAAGTGCCGACAAAGAGTGCCCATACTAGTTATACTATGGTGTAACAAAACTGTGCCGTGGTCGAAAATACTTCGCGCTCGACTTGTCATAACCGTCACAACCTTTCGTAATGAAATAGCTGATAATGTATTAAGTATACGGCACACATATAACAAATTGGTGTTATTTAAAGGACAATAATAAACGATCATAAACGGCCACAATGGTAACTTTTTATATACATAAAAATAAATTGCATATATATTTCCAAAAGGGCATTCCACTGTTTTCACCTCCAAATTATTTCTCGGCTGTGCTTCGCGGGGCTACTCTCGACGTACCTCCCTCGTCGCACCCCCGTGATCTATCCCCATCACCTTACTACTTTGGCATCGCACCGTGAAAATAGATATCGCAGCCGCCATCTTGGTTCATCATATCCGTTGCAGCAGGTTTTCATTCCCCTCACCCTTGTGGCTTCACCCCCGTGGCGAAAGGCCCCGGCCATATATTTATACGTCCATGGTCTGGACATAGTAGTTCAGAAACGGACAAATCTCCGTGATTATAGACGATTAGTTCCGATCACGGAAACAAAGATTTAAAAATTCGCCCGTGACTATAACCACTTTGCTAACCTCACTGCGCCAAATATTTCTCAGAAACTGCCTTTTTTTGTAAACGGCAAAATCAATAAGGTCACCGGGAACAAAATAACAATTCTCAACTTTCTAAAGTCGTAATATTTACAAACGACTGTGTTTATGCTACGGCATGGTCCGCTTGCTGTGGATCAGCTATGTACATAACCCATGCTGCTATATACATGTGGTGTGAATGTCCATGTAAGCCGTGTATGCGTTTCGCTATTTTGTGTTACGTACTGTGTGTTGTATGTTGCCTACCCGATGTGTCTTAGTTGAATTGTTCTGATACGATATTTTTATTAGATACCAAACTCGTCTTATTAGTCACACAATTTTAGTATTACAATATCAACAAAATTATCGATTGTACTGGACCTGCTGTACAATCCACACTAGACGGAGTCTTTGTTTCGGAAGCATCGAATATTGATGGGAGAGTAAATTCTGAATTATATCTAATATAAAAACTGGTATTCAATTCGAGTGACGAAAGTAACTCCAGGTGCGCAACTTCACGGAAATACAAGGTCGAATTGTTTCATTTTTAATTAAATTGCCATAAAAGTCAGCAACGACCTTCGTCTTTATTTAAATAAAATCATTTCAACATCTATATATATATATATATATCTAGATATATATATATACATACGTATATATATATATATACATATATAGATATATACACACTCTATCACAATATAGGGACACTCTTTTTTCTTATTATCTTATCAATATTATAGTATGTATTACTTCTCTCCGGTAGCATACCATATCTTAAAGTTTATCAGGTATTCGTATAGAAATATAATCTGAAATAATTCTAGGACTATTATGAGTATGTCTGTGTATGTGTGTCAGTATATGTGTACACACGTGTGTTTAACGAAGTGCATCGCGAATTTGACACACCTGCTCGGGGAATGAAAGAATACAATTATCGTGTAATTCGATTGTTTTTACTTTTTCCGCAAGGAAGTACGTAATGCGGCCCTGGATGCTATGCAGCTTTGAGAGAGCTTTCGAGCATCGAATCAATTATGGACTAAAACGCTGGATATGTCGTAAAGGCGATTAGCTACATTCTACATAAGTTTTGGTCCGATATTTCACTTTACAAACATTTTCTTTCCTTTCTTGTTTTGTTCCTTGTTGAAATTCAATTTTGTTTCAATCGCCCCTGTACCGAACGATTGCTATGTATATAATACTAGTTAGGCTTGACGGTCGAAGCAACTATTCGCATTCCCTTCTGGCACGCTGCGCGGTTCAAATTTTGTTATGCTTTCGGTTTTTTTTTTTTTTTATAAATTGTTCCTGACATACGCGGATGGTAACGATCGATTATATATAATAATATTATAGTTAAGTATAATAACACGTGTTATAATAGAAGCAATCGATATCCGATTAAAACAGTCGGAATCACGCAATATTTGTATGGAAATAACGATCGGTCTGTTTTAGCGAAAATGATTGATTTATCGATCGATACACTGGAGGGAAATAACATAAAATATAACGCGATCCATTATCATTTGCTTCATATGTTTATACATCCTTCTCTCTTTCCTAATTAATCAACATTAAGAACGTCCATCATTCAATCATCGCTGCCCCCAAGTCGACGGCTAAAAAGTCTCTTATTTGTACATACTAAAAATGTATATTACCGTCTCTCGCTTGGCTTTCCTCCGCGTTTCGCGTCAACGCGTCATCTAAATAGTATATAATAATATTTAAGTACATCGATTTATTGCACTATCTGTTTCTGTTGCTAATACTATAGCTTTTTCGTTCACCCCAACAGATTTATCCAACGAGTCGCGTAATCGTTTCCATCTCGTGTTCGCATTCTTCTTCTTCGTCCTCAATCTCTTCTAATCCATCTGCATATGGCCCGCATCTAGGAAAAGTCCATCTTTTGTTCGATACATTGTAATCTCGCGCACGAGCGATTTCCATCGCTCGACGCTTCTGCGCGTGCTGTCACAGTTTCGTATGCTTCACACTATCCGTCCAATAATTCTGTATTGTCATCGCTTCGAGCGAGTTTAGAAACGAGTCATTGTCCAAGCTGTACATTTCTTCCGAATTATCCTGTGTGAAAATAAAAACGAGGAATGAAAATTGACGATATCGAGTTAATACAAAATCAACGTACCCGGAAATTTGTCTTTCATAAACTTACGCGTATCGTTGAGTCGTCGATGTAGCCGGAACTATCGGGATTGCTGCACTTGTCGCTGTTCAAAGTCTGCGGTGGATTTAGGTATTTCCGTCTGAAAACAAAAAAATGTTCGCTCGTGAAAATCTTTTCCCTGGACACAAAAGAGTCTAGAGAAAAGAGAAAATCTCTCCGGTCACTCACCTGTACATGATAAAACCGATACTGGCCATGGTGCTCAGTAGAACGACTGTAGCGAAACAACTTCCGGTTATAGCGGTAATATCGACGACCGACGGTGAAGATGAAGTGCCAGTTTCGGAATTGATGCGCTCGTCCGTGCGAACGAGTATATCATCTACGTCTACCTCGGAAGAACGATCCTCCTCACGATCTCTCTGAAAGTCGCTCGTGAAGGCATTTCTCGCGCGACTAAGGCGAGTTGATTCGCTGATCCCCCCTGTAAGAAAATCTCAAACGTCGCACCGTTCGTTATACATATTTTTTGTTTCTCGTTCGTTACAGAAACTTATTATTTCCGTACAAATACCGTATCGATAATAATTTCGCGATTACAATGTAATGTCTGTATATCCTAACTACCTTGTAAAATAGAAGAAGCAGTACCCGACAATCTGGGTTCAGCGAGCTCCTGATCGATTTCAATGTCCTCGGAACCATTGAATGTTGTGGTACTAAAACCATCGGCGCTGATCGTCCTAGTTCTATTGACGACGAGCTTAAATCTGGCTCCTTCGAGTCTCAATGGCAAAACTGTAAGATCCTTCTCCTCGTTTTGGCCATTACCGTTCGAACTAAAATTTCGGATAACATCTCCACGACTCTTTTCCTCGTCGTTACTCGCGTCTACCGTGGGCGTTCGGCTCGTCGTTAGCACCCAAGTTATTCTACTGTCCCTCTTGATCGGGCTGCTGGCTAAAACAGCGCCAGTTCCATTCGGCTCATCACGTTCTCTCGCAATCATATTGCTCGGACTCGTACGAGTCGGCAAAATTGTTTCTTGACGACGTGACGTTTCTCCGATCGAGGAAGGCCCGGGTTTTCTCGTCGCTGTCTCGAGCGTTTCCTCCTTTGTCTTTGTCGACGAATCGTACGAGCTCGCTATAGCTTTGGCAACGCGAAAACTTGTTCTCGACGAGACTCCCAATTGTTCTTCCTCGTCGAGCTGTCTCGTCGATGGTGATGCGGTAACGTTCTCGATTATAATCCCCGGATCGATACTCGTGCTCGATAATTCCTGCTGGATCTTCATCATATCGAGAGTCAAGTTTTCACGCGTTTCGACGTTGCCTCGAACTCTCGGCTCTTCGGTCGTTGATGGTAATGGGCTCGCCAGAATCGCTGCAAAAGACGCCAATAGGGAATATAGAGAATATTTCAACTATCTACGTAGGGACTATCTTGATATTTTTTATTTCATTCATCTTATAGACTACTTTCTCCTAGAAAACGTTTTTGCACTTTTAGAACGTTGAAATATTCTAAATAGTCCACTTGGAAGAAAGTCTTAATATTCATCATGAGCAAGTTTTATAAATTACTAATGACCTGAGCACCGGAAGTGAAATCTCCATACCCTCTTGGTTAACTCAATCTAAAACTGTCCGTTCTGAAATTCTTGATCAATTTGATTGAAACTTTTCATGACTAAAGTTTTATCCAGGAATATTTGAAATTGAATTTATGTTTGGTATTGCCTTCAAGTGAATTTGATATCTATTCAAACTGTGGTGTAGTTCTTATGGTACATTCGTACTCTCATTGGCAATACCATCCATAAAGTCTTTCAAGCCGTATTATATTTTACTTTATTAAAAAAATAAAAATTCGACAAAGCATTCAATCAATATTTAATTTATACGGTCTCTTGCTATTCATTTATAGAAAACAAGATTAACCGAGGATAAGATAATACGAAAACAAGATCCGAAAGAATCCCACCCTCAGGCAGATAGGATTATCACAGATTCTTTTATCGAATAAAAGACCTTTGAACATTAGAAACATCTACATCAAAACCTTACATAGGTGAACGTCGAGCATTAATTAAACCCAATCTCCCCTACTTTACAATATAAACGACCAAATACCCGTACTAAGCAAACAAGAAAAAAGAATGAAGAAAAAAAACGAACACGTCGCCTTCTGGATTAATCCGCTGTTCTCGTAACGGCGGATGTATAATTGTAGCTTGTCCCTAATTAAATTGTCTCTAAATCGGATATACAGCAAGAATCAAGTCTGCACTATTGCTAACAGAGATGACTCACCAGCGAGCTGTGCGGTAACCCAGAACCAGTGCATCCACCAATGAAGCGTCATCGCGTCATCCGTAATCTCCAATCTACGTCGAGGAAAAGGGAAGAAAAGAAAAATGGCACATTTTAAAATATCAAAGAAAAAATATAATCCTCACCAATATAATCGATAATGTACGACGTAAATAGTCGCCTGGCTACAATCCCCCTCGGTATAAACCGTATCTCATTTTCATCCTCGAACGTATCATTACACACTCGCTCGTATGCATACAAGTTTCTTCTCGCGGTTGCGTGATTTACGTAGTTACATAATCCTCGCACGCAATTCCAAGTGTAAACAAACGGAAAAATATTCGCATACGTTTTCCTAGTCGTTGAACGTTAAAACTTAGCTACAATAATTTCAGCGTAGCTCCTCTCGATCCAAGAGCTTTATTTACCTCGTATGGTTTCTCTGGTTGACTCACCAGGGTTTCCAAAAAAAGAAGAAGAAAGATATAAATTTTTACAGCCCGTGACTCAACTTTATCATTGTCTCTGGACAAAGGCAGATTTTTTAGCTAGATATAACGATAGAGCTGGGACAAGCAGCGAGATGGAAAAGTGTACTGGGATGTTGGCGACCAACTTCGACTGGTCAAAGTACAGTTACACCTCGGCGAGTTACAACGGGACTGAAAGAGGAGTCAAGCCCAGAGGTGACACATACGGGAGAATCTCCTTCGTGATATAAGCCTCGAGCTATGTGGAGGAGTGTCGATGGTTTTACCTCGGTGCTTTTTTTGTTATTTTTGCGATCGGTACAATTTCCCGTTCGTCCAGTAAATACCGTTCCTCGAAAAACGTTCTTATCAAACAAATTTTCGCGATACTTTTATCATACGCATGTTCGCCAAACACTTGTTACAATGATTGTGATAGCGCCACGATGATATACGAAGTAAGATTAAGCATGATTCGCATACATTTCTTCTTTTTTTTTTCTTGGTAAAGAAATTATTCGTGACTGTGGAGTTTATTGATATAAAAAAAAGAGGCGGGATTGAAACTCCTGCGTTACTTCCTTATCGTACACGTCCGTTGATAAAAATCAACTTCGTTGCTAAGTTACTTTCTCGATCAGAGTCTTAATCGAGGAAAGAAATCTTTTTTAATGTGAAAAAGTTATAAGGACGTTATTTGCAAGCTGCAATTTACTTCTTTCTTTTTTATTTCTTATAATTTATTAAGGCTTGCTCGATTTTTTATGGGGAAAATGTATGTTTCTTGTTTCTTGGAAGTTGCAATTCAAGAATTTACCTTGAAACGTTCACTGGTTTATCGAGGCTCTCCTTTTTCAGAGGTTCAAAAATAGACGAAGGTCCGTAAACGAGGGAAAGTTAAGAGGAAGCAACGAGCAAATTTCAATTACACGACGCTCTCTTCCTTCTCGCTTAGATCATTCGATATTTATTAATAAAGAAGCACAATTTTCTGCGAATATTGCTAGAAAATGTTATTCGTAAGAAGTTTAAAATTTATAAAAACGTCAGGGACGAGTAAAGATGTTGCGAAGTTACCTCGTATCATCGTTAATTTAATTAATTTTATCCCGTACTACGACTCCCAATTAGTCACAAATTGAAATTCAATTTTCACTTTATCAATCGCACAATTTCACGAATAATTGTACATATATGTTCCACGACTTTGAAAAATATTTCTCAATCCATAATTTATCAATAACAAAAATATTGCATCGATAATTAACGAATTTCCATCGTTTCTATTTGTTTTTACATTTTTCATTAAATTCTTAGCAAATATTACAATCGCGATAAAACGATTCGTGAAATTCTCGCATTAAAGCCATAAACGTTTATATTTCCTGTTTCCTCGGCCATTCGCCACATGGAAAAGTTTTCAACCAAACATCAACGATACAATCTCAACATTCATTTTTATCACGATAAAAGTCTTCCAGTCCGCGAGGAAGGAAGGAAAACCTACGTACAAGAAAGATATATAAAATTTCCCTCGATTTCAACGCCTTATAACGCTCGTTTAAAGCTAGACTAGTATAGAACAGGGTTTCGAGTAAAGCGGTCGACTAACGCAAAAGCTGTTTGGCGTGTGCAACCGTCGAGTAATTTGTAATTTAGCTGGACGCAAAATTAAAATTTAATTAACGTCGTCTCGGTGTCTACTTCGTTCATGACGATCTTACCTACAAGATACTCGCAATAATACAGCGTTCCTCTATCTAGATCCCATGAACAAATACCGATCCTTTATTACCTTTTTTTTATTTCACTAAATTCTTGTTATTTTTATCTTCTTTTTTTTTCTTTTAATACCCGGATACCTCGAGTAGTGCGAAGCGTAGTTTCTTTTTTGTTTCTATATACAATAAGTCTCCTGGACTGGTAATGTAATAGCTAGTTTCTCCAAGTACTTTTGCATCGCCCTGCTGTTGCTGCTGTTGCTGCTGCGTCACGGAACGCTGCACTCGTTAAAACGAGCGACGCTCTGGTGTTGGTGGGCCACTCAAGGCTATTATAGTATTAGTATGGTTTCACATATACATGTATCCGTTGTACACGCGTATTATGAGTACCATAGGTGAGCTAGAGACAGGACGATGTCGCAATATATCTAGGTATACATGTATATATCTCAGCCTGTCGTTAAATCGGTGCATATGTACACGTAGGCTGTGCGCTCATGTACCGGAGTAAATGTTACTAAAACTTCAGCCGCGCTGTTGCTAGCTTATACGAACGGACGCATGTCTCTAACGTAATCCAACTATGCGATCAAATATCGAATGCGTAGTTGCGATATAAACGTATTTTTTGCAAATTAATAATTGAAATTTTTACAAATTTATAATTGAAATTTTTACAAATTTGTATGCAGAAATTTTTAACTTTTGAACTTTTATCTGGAGGTAATTACTTTTAGGAAAATTTATAGATGGAATTTAATTGTGGTATTGTTACAGCTGTTGTTTAGTTGATTATTGTATGTATAGTTATTTATTTATTTATTATAAACGGGACAACCGTTATATAGAAACCGAATCGTCGTGCACGGTGACGACGACGTGTTTTCTTTTTGTTCCATAGAGAGACACCTATCTAACTCTTGTATCTTGCTGTAAGTTGGGAGAAGATTGAAATTAAAGAGACTAACTATCTTCAAGAGCTCGTAAGGAAACTCATTAGCCAGATATTTATAATCTGATTTTTTAGTAATTGGCAGGGAACTCGAGTAAGAACGCAGGATGCTTGTTTTTCTTTTGTGGGAACTTTCGGGAATGGAATAATTTCTTTCTAGTGTTTCACTACGTTTCAAGGGCATCTTGATCGATTAAAAAAGAATCCTGATAAATGAAATTTAAAGCGGTGAATAAGAGATTAGAAGTTTCTAACTAATTGTTTTTTAAATACCCTTTTCCCGTCTTAATTGGCTTCGATGATTAAAAACATGCGTTAATAGCCGTCTCTCGTCATGGCGGATGGACAGGACCGTCAGTGACCTTGTTCGGTAGAGACAAGTTTAGCGATGTAACGACGTCCAAAGAGTAACTATGTGCGCTCTATATATCGCTCTTATGGGCACTCCTTTTCCGTAAGCGTATATTTATTTACCATGCCACACGTATACCATTTAATCGACGACTGATATTATATTAAAGTTCCTTGTGTGTGTGTGTGTTTTGTTGCCAGGAGAAAACACAGGATGGTTGCGAGAAGTCTACAAAACGAATAAAATGATAAATAAAGAACATTGCAAAGAAATAGAAGAAACAGGATATCAATCGTATGGAAACAACTGAGAAGATTCGTTTCATCGATAACGCCAATGCGTTACGAAATATTTTAATTTCCCGTATAAATTAGTCTCGTTATATTCAACGCCCGCAAAAGTTTGTAAATTTGTTTCGAAATTGACGAAATAAATCGTCCGAGCGTAACTCAATACTCGAACGAAATGATCCAATCTTGAAGAATGTTGTATCGCTCGAAACACTTTCGTTATACGAACGCTGTATAAAATAATTGATTCGAACATTCGCACGGATTGCGAGGAATATATTGATAAAAACTGGTCAGTCAATGAACTTGTAACTTTCCAAGTTTTTCGATGCAGACTTCTAGCAACGCAACGCATACGTGTATACGAAATTAGCAACTTTCTCTCATTTTTAAAAGTAGAATCTAAACGGATCCGAGATACGATTGAAATGGAACGTCTCGAGTCGAGTAGAATTAATTTAATCAATTATGTGAGATATTGAATCATATCAAGAGTTAAATAAACTCGTACGTTTGTTTGTCAAATTATTTTCAAACAAACCATCAAATTTGACACGAATACGATATACTGGATTGACCGCATAATTAATTCGTGTAATACTTGGTAATATATTTCGCATGGAGCGATTGTGTTTACAAAATTCGCAACTTTTTCTCATTTTTTAAAGTAAAATCTAAACGGATCCGAGATACAGTTGAAATGGAACGTCTCGAGTCGTGTAGAATTAATTTAATCAATTATGTGAGATATTGAATCATCAAGAGTTAAATAAACTCGTACGTTTGTTTGTCAAATTATTTTCAAACAAACCATCAAATTTGACACGAATACGATAGACTAGATTGACCGCATAATTAATTCGTGTAATACTTGGTAATATATTTCGCATGGAGCGATTGTGTATACAAAATTCGCAATTTTTTCTCATTTTTTAAAGTAAAATCTAAACGGATCCGAGATACAGTTGAAATGAAACGTCTCGAGTCGAGTAGAATTAATTTGATCAATTATGTGAGATATTGAATCATCACGAATTAAATAAACTCGTACGTTTGTTTGTCAAATTATTTTCAAACAATCTATCAAATTTGACACGAATACGATAGACTGGATTGACCGCATAATTAATTCGTGTAATACTTGGTAATA
Organism: Netelia fuscicornis; assembly: GCA_946811545.1. Lineage (NCBI taxonomy): Eukaryota > Metazoa > Arthropoda > Insecta > Hymenoptera > Ichneumonidae > Netelia > Netelia fuscicornis. The sequence continues at coordinate 13,569,992 of OX328011.1, read as the reverse complement.
TATTTCGCATGGAGCGATTGTGTATACAAAATTCGCAATTTTTTCTCATTTTTTAAAGTAAAATCTAAACGGATCCGAGATACGATTGAAATGGAACGTCTCGAGTCGAGTAGAATTAATTTGATCAATTATGTGAGATATTGAATCATCACGAGTTAAATAAACTCGTACGTTTGTTTGTCAAATTATTTTCAAACAAACCATCAAATTTGACACGAATACGATAGACTAGATTGACCGCATAATTAATTCGTGTTAATACTTGGTAATATATCTCGCATGGAGCGATTTGGAGCGAGATGACGGTTTACAATACAATATGTAGAATATAGTGCCAGGCATTAGTATGTACGAGAGACTATGGTACGAAAATCCAGGTCACGACACACGGACCCGACACGAGCTTCTCATGCTCTCTCGCGTTGCTATCGCGCGGGAATCGCGATCGCATTATCGTTGACCAGAACCAGAAGCGCAGTGGCCTTTCAATCATCCGTCAATTACGATTTTTCGTATTTAAATTCGCATTGGTAAATTCCTATTTGACCTCCAGAATCGTCGAAACACGCTCGAGGAATATTCGAGACGAGTGAAATTAATGAAATTAATTATTATATCCTCCATTGGACGTTCTCGTGTCGTCAAAAAATAACGTAACGTTCCATCGTTGAAAAATATGTCACGCACGCTCCCATCAATTTCTCCTCGTTCGCACGAAACGTTCCCCGAACATGGAAAAGAAAAAAAGAAACAATTTGTTTACATTTTCACTTTCGGATTGAAGAAAAAGGCGCACGAGATGCTCCAGTCACGAGAGAAGGGAACGCAGGGCATCCTCGTAACGTGTGCAACGCTCGGGTGCTTTGATAACTTTCTCGATAATTTTCATCGTTGAATTTGCATAGAAAATACGTCGGAAACGTGGGTCAGCTGATGCGGTCTGCGGGAGCTTCCGCTAGATGTATACACACATTTCCTCCTTGTATATTCGTCTACCCATGGAGTTTAGCTCGATAAGCTTGTGGCAATGTCAATACGTCCGTTTGGCCTGTTAAAAGTTATCGAACACTCTTTATTTTCATTCTCCCATTAACGACAAACACGCTCGACGATACGAGTTTCTAATAAATTCAGGTATTCCTCACCGCGTCCTTTCATCGCGAACAGAATTTTATCGAAGATACTTTCTCCGTGTAGAAGATCTTACGAGAATTCTTCGATGCTTCTTATACACGCTTTTAACAATGGTTTAGGGGTGTTTTATGACAACATCAGATCGTATCCGTACCTACTGGTAGCTGGGCTCGTCGTTGCGTGCTTGAAATACGATAAAAATGTAAAGAAAAAACAAAATATTTCTCACCGTTTATGTCGAGAACACGTCGCGACACTCTCCGTTGCAATTGTTCACATAATAATCACAACATCGATGATAATGATAAAAAAAAAAGTTGTCAAATGAAAAGGAAATGTTTCTATTCCACGTAAACTGACGATTGTATCCCCGATGGCCGACGAGGGTTGTTATTTATTTCCATCACTTTCACGACTGATACGAAGCGCTAGACTCGCGTGGACTCGCGAGTAACGTGTTTGCGATCGAGGATGTCACAGACTGTCACTTCCCTCGCCATTTTGATTTAAAGACACTGCTCTCCGTCGGAGCTCCGCTGGGCGATGCTTAGCGTCCGCGAGAATGCGCGACTTGTTGGAGGGGGATTTGTTTTTTTTTCTTTTCTCGTGTTTCTTTTTTCCTTTCCTTTCATTATTCCGTAACGCTGAACAAGAAAGGTGGAAGGGGATTACGCATGCGCTCGACAGGTGGCTTCCCACGAGGCACCTGTGTTACGCGCACGTGCTGACACCTAGCGACGATAAGATTCTCTCCGATTACCGACCGAGACGCGATACTGCCATCTCTCGGAAAAAACTCGAACTTCCTAGCAAAATTGACGGTAATACAGGTACTAATTGAAATCTCCTGATCTGCTGTCGTATCAAGCATCTATTGCAGATTTCGTGTTTCACCAAGAAAGCGAGGTGGGTGTGTATATTTACAGCAAGAAATGCCTTTCGAAACTGCTCGTCGTTTTAGCTCGTTATGCGCCGAAGAAACTCTCGACGCGGTTGCTCCCTATCTTCCCTCTCCGTCTCTCTTTTCCTCTCTCTCTCTCTCTCTCTCTCTCTGTCTCTCTCTATCTCATTCTATCTTCGCTAACGCCGAATCTACCCATAAGGTCCTCGAGAAGTGGAGGCGGATAAGCTTCGAGTTCTTGTGCACGTCTCGAGTCGTTTAATTTTGGAGCGTCGCGTCTACCGGAATAGAACGATCCGCCCCCACGAGAGTCCCTATCACCTCTCGACCAAGACTCTCGATCTCTCCGATAAAACGCCCGTTACATATTTTCCATTTGTAGAAAAAAAAATTAACTACGATTCTTCTAATGCGTTCCCGCTTCGCAACGATTCTCACGGAAATACTAATTTACCATCCGAGTCGCTCTAAGAAAAAAAAAAGAAACGATACCGACCGATCCATATAACATTATAGGAAACCCGTCGCCATCTTTACACGAAGAAAAAATTCTTTCTTTTCTTCACATAATCATAAATTACATTTTCTTTGCAAATAAACAATATTCAATGATTTATGAATAAATACAAAATGTAGAATTTTTATTAAGTTCTCGAATAATGATAAATAAAATTATCCTCGCTCGTAAACGAATGACGTCATTGCTTAAGACTACCGCAAACATTCTTCTACGAGGACGCTAAACGAGACTATTTTTCCTTCCACGATCGCAGGACAATATTTATATTGCCGGGTTACAAGCGAGCCTGGAAAATTGCCAAGATTATCCCGCGGCATATTTTCGTGAAACGCAAAAAGATAAGAGACGAAGAGATCTACGCGTTAGAAGCGAAAACGAATTTATACAAAATGGCGTCGATCCTGGCCATTTCCGGTCGGGTATCACGCTCCTTCCATTCCTCCTAATACCCGCAAAACTTAACGCCACATCCGGTCGTACAGTATCGCACCAAATGCGAATGAGAATGAAGAAGAAAAAAAAAGAAGAAATTTCTTGTAATTCGAATCTTCGACCGGATGAGTGGGAGAAGCCTTATTCTTTATTTTTCAAACGAAATCCGGAAACGAGAAAGCGGTCGAGCGTCCTATTAATATATCGCGGGGCAACGAGGGGCAAGGGGAAGGGCTAGGCGGAGGTAAGCGGGATATTTCTTCGCCGTGCGTCCCGCAAACTGTGAGGAGGGATATTTTCAATGAATCGAAATAAATCGGCCATGAGAGGAGAGGAAAGAGGAAACAAGGAGTGTCGATAAGCGCGTGCGCGAGCGTCTCGAAGCAGCCTCCGACGACAACCGCCGACGCCTTCTTGAATGAAACCGCGGAGGAGTCAGTTTGCCACGAATCGTCTTCCCTCGCACTTTCACAAATTTCACTCGTTGAATTTCGAGAAAAAAAACAAAAAAAAAAAGAACAGCGGCAGGTCGTTCATTAAATTGCCCACGTACGCTGAAACAAGGAGAGAGAAAAAAAATTACAATTAAATAAAATAATAGATAGCTTTATCCTGCGTTAAGAAACTCAAGGAAGAAATAAGAAATTAAATCGTGTCAAAGTTTTTCTACGTTCCTGCCGTCAATTTAGAGCGACGACCCTACGAGGACTTCCGGGTATGAAAAAGAAACATCGAGTTCGCAAATCATCCTTTTTGTTTATGTTTTTATCAAATTTTGATTGTTTTTGTTTATATCGTTTGGATTTTTTTATTTTATTAATTTGGACTGAAAATTACTAAAAAAAAAAACAAGTTGGAAATGGATTTACGAAGTTCTTCGTTCGGTAACACAGCTTGGTTGATAAATTGTAATTCGTACTAATTCGTTGATTTAACAATGAGTATCGTTTATTTTGTCACGTGGCGTCGACGTGCGAAAAGCTTCGTGTTGATTTTTACGAATGCGATTAGCGTCGGGAGAGAATTGATTTTGCAAATTGAACAACACGACGAGCGGGAAGAACAGAGACGAGTTTATCGTTTGGTAAATTATTGGCGAGGAGAAGCTACTGCGAGAATGGAATTCGTTTCGAACGAAGCCAATCAAAACAAACGGGAAACGAGGTCTGGAAGAATAATGGTGGGACGTAACGCAGACTTTTTTCTACTTCTCGAGGCCTGCTGCCAGTAGCGAATAAACAAACCGGCGAATATTTTCGATATTTTGCCACACTACTCGTTTCACCGAGCCGAGGAGAAATAATCAATCCGACCGAATTCGAGAAAGTGGAAAGAGAAACGAGGCAAATTTATTTAATTTAATTCCCCATTCGACGCAATTGTCCAATTAAGTGGAAAAATCTGTTATTGTCAGAGTTTACTCTTTGCTGCAGAATTTTCGGTCAATTCTGCAAAAATAATTATGAAAATTATGAAAATTTGAAATTTATTATGAGAAAGAGACGAACCTGGTACTTCGGAACAGAAGTTGTACGACGCAGCTGCCAGGAAGAGACATCCGGTTGTCCGACGAAGATGCGAAACATCGTCGAGTGATTCTGGGAAAATCTAATTAGATTCGTGCTCTCTTCCTCTGTCTCCCTCTACTCATCGTGAATAAACCTAAAATATATTATTATTATCCATTAATTTTTTCCCAAAAGGCTGAAAATGCTCTTTATGACAAGAAAGTGATACAAGAATATCTTTAAAACGTCTAAAACAATCGTCGAACGCTATTTCCCCAATAGTTTTTTTATCTTACAAATTGTAAGATTTTATCTCAGTTTGGCCTGCTCGTTTCTGACCTAATCCAGCACTTTTTACTGATACGATTAAAAATTGCAACTGTGAATAATTATTCATCATCGTTATTTATATTTGTATACAAATTTTAATTAATCACAGGGTTTGTATTTGTCGATGTCCTGAGCATTGAGAAATGATTAAAAATACTTATTCTGAGATGTGTTCATGTTATTACAAATATAATTAATAATACTAATAATTATAAAGATAGATCAAGTTACGAGCTTCAAAATAAACACTACACGGACTACGTAATCTAATATAAAATAAAAATTGTTCCAGAAGCAAAGTTCAAGTAAAATTGAATACAATATCGAGGAAACTTTGACCCTGAATAATTTTTCATCAAGATTTTAGAGATACGAATAATATCGACGCTTATCTTACTTTACTTAATTACCCAACTAAGCTGAACATAACACAGGCATCCACGTATTTGCAATTAATTTCGAATAACGATTGACATTCGTTTAACAGTCCATACTAGAGAATTTTCGAATTCGCACGAATAAGAAAAAACTAGAGAAAGACGTATTGGTACAGCGTAGATGGGATGCGGTGTATCCTTGCGTTTGGGCACATATCACACGCCTGTTTAAAGATTAAATTTAGACGTTTGCTCCGCCCGAGCAGACTCTCTCGTAAAATTTGTTCCCGCCCGTATTATAACCACGAACGAATTCGTTGTTTTAACGCGAGGGAAAGAAAAAAACTTACTTATCGAATTTGCAGAAGCAACATGGGAATACAGGAAGATAGCAGATTGGCCGCTATCGACCAAGATTACGAGGGAAGTGAAGATCGAGTGATCGAGGGTTTGTCTTTTTCCGCATTGCTGCCGCTGCGATCAAGTTCGCCAGCAAAGGGGAACAGGCCGATCCTCGTCCTGTATCGACGAATAGAAGACGGCACCGTTATATTCCACAGAAATCCTACGCAGACCCAAAGGAAATTGGTCCAACCAATTTTATAAATTCTTTCGACGGTCGAGCAATCTTAACGAGCCTTCCATTTTCATTGTTGTCTTTTTCTTTAGAGAACATTATTTATCTTAGCTTTCTTCCGCTTTCGATGACCTGTATAGGCATGTTCATAGTGCGAGGGTGAGTCGAGGCTCGTGAAAGTGCGCGTGATATGTGTACGAGGGCGAGAGAACTTATCGGGCAAGGATTAACGGGCCTATTCCCGACTTTGAGGTATTTCCGTCCTCGTGAGCCGCTAGTTCTAGCTATACAGAGTTTACACGCTCGCTCGTTGAACGATGAACAAGCCACCGAGCTGAAGACGACGCCCTCGCAACGACTATATATTTCCTCGTTTCTCCTTTTCATTTTTTTTTTCTTTGAAAATTATTATTATCGTTATTTCTCTAGCGCTGACCACACTCGCGCTTCTCCTATGGGAAGCACGATACTCCAAATTAAAGCTTTCCTTGTGCTATTTCCATATGAAACGCTGTACGGTGTACTCTCAGTCTGTTTCAACTGGAAATATCCAATAATTCCAATTCTTTGTATCGATGAGTTTCTGAAATGTTTAGATAGAATTAGAACAAAAAAATAACAATAAATTTTGTAATATTAAAAAGAAGATAAAATATTGTTTGCCCAGTTTTATTATTTTTTTATCGAATACAATTTAACTCACCGAATGATTCGATTTCATTTCTTAAATCTTTTATCGTCGCGATTAAAAGGAATAAATTGCAAATTGCTCTCAAAAATATCTGATTGTAAAATTGTCGATACATAGTCTAGGTCTTCTAATAATAAGTCAAAATTACAAACAGCCTTTCTCTAACGCGTTTCACTCGGTTCCTCTCTTTGAATGTGCTCGAATTTCCATTTGATGAGGGAAATAAGAAAAGAAAATAGAGGGCTCGCAAACAGGCGCCAACATCGTCGAGCGCAAAGGAGCGAGATATATGAGAGGGAAAGAGGGAGGGAGGGAGAGAGAGAGAGGGGCATCGAGCCACATTCGATAAATCCTCACGTTCAAAGATCTCGAAAATTCCAAACATACTCACGCTCCGTCCATCTCAAAGTGAGAGTTTATTTCGTGATGAAAGCTCCCACTTTTCCATCGTATTATTATTTTTATATTTTCCATCTTATTTACCTATAGCAACACGGTGGTCTATTTCGGTTCGAGCGTCGTGCGCCTTTTCCTTCCTCGTGCGCCTAAGAATCCACGCTGGAACTCAAATCTGTTAATTCAACCTCTATGTTACTTTTATTTCAAACATTTTATATCGTCACGCTCTGAAATCTGATGCGACGTGGATTTAGATAAATTTAGTTTTTTTTTTTTATTTCAATTCTCTCATTAAAAAGAAACAAAAATTATAAAAGAAACAGTTCTTTTTAATACCAAGTAATTTTCAGATTTAACGTTACAGATTTCACGAGAGTCATTAATTCCAGTTTGTAAAAAGACGTTAAGATAGATAGAATCTATTTAAAAAGATGAAAAGAAGTAAAGTATGTCCACGACGAGACGCGATATCAGAACGATATCGCGTCGTCGTCGTGTTAACTCAATCGAAACTCGCGATGAGGGCGAGAGGCAGTTTTAACAACCCCATAACTAAGCGCGATCGTAACTTTCGGTTTAAATTTAACTCATCGGAGCGGAAAGATGAGCCAGACACCAAGAGCTCGAGAGAGTGAGAAAAAACGCGATGGAGTAAAAGCGAGAGATAGAACATTAGGGTAACGGTGTGTTTTAGAAGATTGCGCAAACGATCGGCTCGACACGTACACCATTATAATTCGTGCAAAGCCTACACTTTGCCTAAAGTACGAATAATTAGTACCCTGAAAACGAAAAAAAAGGAATTAAAATTGGAACTATTTTCAAAACGTTATGTTGATTTTTGTTTGTATAAGACCGAGCATCATTACCTCTGGTGATCATGTCGAACTGACAAGTTCGTCTTCGAAGCTCGTAAAAGTAAGCCCGCTCGTGAAAATGCCTCGCAGAAGATGCGAATTAGTAAGTCCGTCGTGATAAATCATCAGAGGGATCGTTGTCCCGACACAGCCGTCGCGGGACGAAAAGTGAGCGCACGAGTGTCGTGCGATACATGCTCTTCGTACACGAATTCCCGTCTGTAGATATGGGCTCAGCACGTATACAATCAACGACAGAGCAAAGCGTGAAACTAAACGAAGCAAGAAGCAAAATGAAGCTGCTGCTTCTCGTTTTCTCGAATCTCTCTAGTCTCTTAGCCTCTCGCTAGTTTGATAGCCGGACGTATTCGCAATTCGTGAAAGGAGTTTATAGTTGCACTGTGAGATGGGAGTGGCACGCTTTGCAACATTGTCGAACGATGTGCTATCTCAAACCAAGAAGCATACAAACAGAACGGACAAAGTCATCTTCAGGAGTCCGTGAAAATGCATGATGCTGCTGAATTAACGAGAGTTGTAATGCAGCATGGACTACTTTTGGAACGGTGCTTGGGCGTTTAGATTTTAAATTTATTCATCCGGTGTATGCCTGCAAAAAGCTGTTTCCATAATAATATATTCTTGGAGATAAACATCTCTGGTCCGTTGAAATAAATATGAATTCGATCACATTTTGGCATATGCAAGCTTCTATGTTCTCATGCATTTTTACCTTTTTCAGAGAAACTGAAACAGAAAAAATAACTCTTAGTGCGCAGTCTAATAATAAAAAATATGGTGTAAATACTCATGAGATTGTAATCTACCTGGATCATTGTTTTCAGGATGGGAAATCTTTGATTGAATCTGGAATAAATTCATGCCTTTCTTCCTCTCTGTTTCTGTTAATGTACCTCGACTAGTAACATTCTTGTAGGAACTATCCTGGTACTCTGCAAACTAAATTACACCACTATACTATAAAACATAAGAGCTTGTACCCTCTTTACTTACTTATCGATAATTACTGATTAAGCTGTGTATATTTAGTTACTGATTAAGATATAATATTTACTGATTATAATTATAATAGTTACTGATTAAGCTGTGTATATTTAGTTACTGATTAAGATATAATATTTACTGATTATAATTATAATAGTTACTGATTAAGATGTGTATATTTAGTTACTGATTAAGATATAATAGTTACTGGTTAAAATGTGTATATTTATGTATATGAAAGACAATGCGGCGAGATGAAAGACCGTGATGATTGTAACGTGACAGTTTTTCGTCCCGAAACACGTCTCACGTACAGAGCTCGCCAAAACAACACCAACACGACGATTAATACACGAGTGGCGTATAATTTGCGTGGGTGAAATTATGAACCCTCCGGGACAGATTTTGGCAAGAAAATTTGGCAAAGTCACACTGCACGTTGAAGTGTGTGACGTAACATAAATTTTCGTCACTGTTTATGATTATTTTTACGGGTGAGATATTACAGTAACAAAGCTTTGAAACGAGATCGTCGAGAACTCCCTTGTTATTCGGAATTATCGTGATTTTTATAGATCTTTTTTTGGTTATCAAGATCAGTAGGATCCCACACGTTGACGAGTTATTACTACTTCACGAAAAATCTGATTTGATTGTCCATATATCTCGAGATGTGTTTTATAGGTACGTAACGATGCAATAATAATGCCAAGAAAACGAATGACACAAAGGAATGTACGACGTCGAGACCGAGGTTTTACGAGGCTACCGGAAATCGTAATACGCATATAAGTGTTTTAAGACAAGCGCTTGAGAGGCGACGTCTCATATTTCATACCGACGTTAGCTTCTTCAGCCAACCTATTTCGGTTGATTTTTCATCGATAGTTTATTCAATGTTCGACATAACCTCAAATATTAGCAACAGAATAGATAGCGTTCGATCGAGAAATCGAAGTATCTATATTCGAAGCAAAAACGAATTTCAAATTTAACCGCCTTGATGAGCGCTAAGTTGCATGCGCGTAATATCCGTTTACGTATGCGCACGCATATCTCGTCGCGTATGCGCGCGCAGGCGTATCCTATACATCCTATACATCACACCACACCATACAAGAACGAACACGAACACAAACAAAATGGCAGTTGCGCGCAGTTCTCTGTTTATTTACGTATCGTAAAAGGCGCGGGCAGTTCTCAGCATACATTGCGTCGTCATTATCGCGAAAAACTCATCTCGCGAGGGTCTGAAAAGATAATTGATTTAATTGAATAATCGTCCAGAAGTAAGAAACAAAGTTACTGATTGTCGTGAATCAAGTGAAACGTAAAGAATCCTCGACAATCTCATCCGCGGAACTTTGATGCTATTGCGACTTTCTTCATGGCCGTTCTCGGAACCAGACCTAACCTAGTTTTGCGTTCGTGCGATCGTTCTCGCAACGCCAGCCTACTGAATGTTGTGTTTTGACAACGCGGGAACGAGCCAAACTTTCCGTATCGCCAGGATGCGATGTATCGTAGTGAGCTGAGCGTTGATCCAGCGTTGGGAAACGCGAGCATGGCTGACGAAGTATTGCCGGCGAGCTTGGAAAAACTCGAGATTGATCGACCGTCGTCAGACTGCTTGCTGTGAGTAAACTCACCCAAAAGCAACATGTCACACTTCTCTAGCGCTCCTGTAGCCGCTTCCTCCTTTCGCATCGAGATTATTTAAGAAGCTGAGATTTGCACTACGCGGGCTTGCGATCAATCGTAAACAAGCAATAAGTTTCATCATTTATCTCCGCTCGTATAATTGTTTGAAAATATCCGCTACTGTATCTGTATTCGCGGGATTCTTGGCAAGGTCACTTGGTCGTTGCGGCTCTCAAAGTTATCGCAACGTCCCAAATTCTTCGATGTTGTCTCTTGGTGTGTTCCAACAGAGTTGAATTGCGCAAGTCTGCGAAATACAGTACTACTCGATGCATATTCGCTTTCGCGACCTTGCTTCCAAAACCGATGACTCATCGGCTGGATTTTTACACACTGTGTGTTTGATAGGGAGAGAGTGTGCGTGTTTTGTTTTCTTTTCTTTCCTTAACGCAATCCCGGCACCCGTTGGTAATGAAAATGAACACTGTATAAGAAGAACCATATTAACGACCCGCTTCTTTGATATTATTGCATCGGTACTTTGTGTAGTAACAATTTTTTTCACATTTATCTATGTATACATATACATCAATTCAAGAGACAGCGAAACTGGTAAGATCGTTTTAGAGGTACTTGTCCATTGATTCTGTGTGTTAAGAGCATGTTGAAAGTTTGATCTAAAGGTCAACGTAACCTCACGAAACTCCATTCGAAGCTTCTCGAACATTACACGTTGGATTAATGTTAGCTATTGAGAGTTGAGGGAGTACTGACCGTATGGGCGTATCGAAAAGACAAATTTCTATAATCTAGTCATTTGCAAACTTGTGTTAAACATTCTTTCTGCGATATTCGAAATAGACCAGTTTCCTTGTCACTTATTCCCATCTGACGCATGGAAAATTGAGGGTCTTGCATTTAAACAATGGTCATGTACACCGTCTAAACTATAACTGATTTGTTGAAATAATTGATTGCTTCAGTGACGCAGCTAGTGACAAAGCCAATACATTGAATCCATTTGGATCGAGCGGAAGGATAGTTCAGCTTGACACCAGCCATCTATTTGGACGTAGATCGATGCCAAACAGGCCAACGACAACGCCGGCTTTTGTTAGTCCACGAGGCGTCAGGAATACAACGAATTTCAAGCCATCCAGAAATAAGAGGATACAAGATCGTCCACGAAAGAACTCTATAATAAGAGAGGCTGTCTTGAAGCTGAACGACTCATCGGGCTCAGCGTGCCTAAGCGAATCATTGGCCAGTACATTGCTCAAGGAGGCTTGCAAAGTCAGTATTTCCAGGACAAGCACTAGAACATTCGGTCATGGCTCCGTTACGAAAGATTTCAAGGCTCTTAATATAAGCAACAAGGACACGAGACGGGTCAAGGACGACACTAGTATACCAGCGGAGAATTATGATTCAAGTAGTTTTCAACGAGTTCGAAGCAACACAATGCCTAGCCTCAAGAGAGGACCCGGTCCTGGTGGAGGAAATTCCCCCGCTGCTCAGACGGATGTGCAGAGCGTTACTGGAGGAGGACAATCTTCGAACGCTTCGAGCACTTGCTCCGTACAAGCCAGAATATCGCCGCCTCCTTGCGACGTTACCATCGACGAGCTCGCGAGTTACTTCGAAGAATTCGTTCATATTCCAAAGAAGATGTCGCACATGGCCGAAATGATGTATATTTGATTTTCTTTTCTCCATCAACGAAATCGAGGAGAAATTGAAAAGTGTAAAAGACAAAATTAATCCTCTTCACGGATCCGTCCTCGAGTCAAAAGACGGGCCTATCATGAACACACTAATTTCGAACAAAAGGATGATTAAGAAGAAAGAGAAACGTATTAAGAAAAATGCTATACAATCAAGCTCCGAGATGCGCAATATCTCGTCGCTGTTCGATTTCTTTCTCGTGCTTTTTTTGCCCTATTTGATAACAAAATATTATTTCTTTACTTCATTGTGTCGTCCCTCGCGTCCTTCTTTCCTACATAAATTATATTTAAATGTATTATAATTAAAAAACAAAACTTGATTAAAAAGAAAAGAAAATAACAAAGTGTTATCTCGTTTAGAATTCTTTTTCGTCGCGGAGAGTTTGATAGTGGAGTTAGCGTTGTAAGAAATTCTTTCATCGTATAGTTTCGAGTACGTGTTCAAAGTTTGCAAAATTTTTCCAACATTTAAGGATCAGTATTTCCTATCGTTTCTCAAACTCTCCGTCTCGACATTATTATACTAAACACACACGAGTATACGCATGTGCATATACACTTTTCGAGAAAATTTTGCATAACATAAAATAAAGTGCATTGAAAAAAAGAACAAGCCGAGTATTACTTTACCTCGGGTGCAACAGAAACGAATGTAACATTAACCGTAGCTAGTAACCGCACTCGTCGTGACAACACTCGCAAAAATTGAATGCAAATAAAATTGCGTATAGCAGAATCGAGTGACCCGATTGACTCGGAATAATTTAATTCGTGTACATCAGTCTCACTCGCCCCAACAGAGGTTTCTTTACGATCAAGCCAGGATATTAAACATTTGTCAAGACCAGAAAACATACTTTAAGCATTATACGAATTTGTGATTTTTTCATCGCTAAGGGAATTCTTACCTCTTTTATGCCACGGTCGAGAGGCGATCAAACTGTAAATTCGAACACTGTTAATATGATACATAATATATATATATATTTTTAAATCTGCATAGGCTTATACGACAATGAAATACAATCATACAAAGTAATTCGTTAACTTACTTAATGATAATAAGCTTTGGTGTACATAAACAATAGTATAATGACGACGAGTGTTTTTTTTTAATGAATAATGTTGTGATATATTCACCTCGACTCGAGATTCTAGAGATGAAAAAACGTGAGTGGTTTGTTGTATTGGAAACGAAATTTGGCGAAAATCGATCAAAAATATTCCTCTCTTTATACGTTTCCATTTCTGGTGTTGATCGTAGAGGAAAGAAAAAGAACAAAACGAGAGAAATTAACAATTTTTCTTTATCTCTCTATGGATAGGAATTATTCTCTCTCTCTCTCGTCGTGGGAACACACAGGTAGAGACAAAACGTTGGTATCAAAACGATTGAGGTCTGCCGGCTATTATATCACAGATTGGTCGAAAAAAGTAAACAGGCAAAGAAAACATTTTTACTCGGCCGTGTGAGCCACGACGAGACGAGAGCTCTCGAGGTTTCTGTCGAAATTAAAAAAAGAACAGCGCGTTAGCAAAGAGAGCATTTATCATCGATAGAAGATCGCGAAGGCATCGTTAAGTACAAACGAAAGAGAGCACAAAATGGCAGTGTGGGAATAAAATAAGAAACATTGGGCGATCACTTTGTCCGGTCTGGGTGGATCGAGAATAGTGAAATTTTCTTTTCGCTTTTCATCGAATAATTTGAATAAATCACAGTTTTTTTTCTCTCGTCGCGTTGTTAATAATAGATAGACAAGGTGAATCGACGCGATTACGAGCAGTTTAGTGGGTATGATAAGAGAAACTTGGAATGCAACTTGGATGACGAACAATTCGTGCTCACAACGTCGTTATAACACGCTATGACAAAAACTTTTTGGTCGGTATAAAAAGGTCGTTCATAGAAAAAAGGGTTATTACAGTTGTTTTTTTTTTAACTCTTCCTGGACGTTATATAATAGCTAGTTAGTCGCTCTAACTGCGCCAACTCACCTAAAAATCGATCGATTTTTTGTTTGTTTTGTTTTAACATGTAAAATTTTTTTCTTCCTCCATTTCTCAATTGGTAAATTCGCGGTCGAGAATATATCGACGTGGACTATATTCGTGTGTGATGGCTTATCGTGCTAACGACACAAACTATGATCGCGTTAAATAATCGGTTAACTCTTTTTTTTCTTCTTCTTGTTGTGTTTTTTTATCTACCTGCGAACGGAGGAGATATTATGGACAAAAATCGATGGCCATCGACTCGTGGCCTTTTTTTCCCCGCACGCTCAACTCCCTAGTAGGATATCTACCTAAACTAATCTGCTGTCTTTTCTCTTCCCTTACTTTTAGTATAAAATTTACATTATTATTTTTTTATCTTTTTGTACGAGTAACATCGATGGCTTAACTTTATCTTAAATTCTCGTTCCATCCGTCCGTTTGACTCAGCTTATTCTGTGTTTTTTTTTTCTTCTTTTCATCGAGTATAGGAATCTATGATGCTATATAACTATATTTTACGCAAATTTTCACGCAACTCTCAATCATCAGGACACGCGCACAATCGTCAGACTTTCGCTCGAATCACACCTGTAGTAACTCTTGTTTTATTTATTTTTTGTTTTCTTTTTTTCTTTCTTTTATCTTCCTCTCTCTCTCTCTTCGTCTCTACTTTCCTTATTATCTTCTCTGGGAAGGAACTCTCGCGGCAAGTTGAACAAAAATTTCTAATCTCGCGCGCTTAATCACAGCGAAAATTTAAATTGAATTTCATACCAGCTAATATTCGAAAAGAAAATAATTCGTGTATAGTAATAATTCCACGACGTTTTTCTTAATGACAGAAAGAGAGAAAGAGCACGATTTATCATCACAAAAGTTATTAATAATGATAAGAATATTATTGATAATAAGGATAAAATCGAATTCCCTTTGCAAACGATTTTTCCTCGTTTTCCCTCCCTCTCGCCTGTATCGAAGCCCTAAAGTTTAATTTGTGCGACAAGATTCGTTCTTTTTTCTCCATTACTTCGTGACAAACGAGAATTTTCATAATCGCGATTGATGATAATGAAGGAAAGAGAGAGAGAGAGAGAGAGCGAGAGAGTTGGAAAAATTGTAAAAATTTCGAACGCGCATTTGGCGCCAAAAGAGCCTTTCTCCAAATACTAAAGGCTATTTTTTTATACAAATACGATACAAAAAACGCTCCGCACAATTTTTAGAAACGCAATGGATTTTGATCTCCCTTTCAATCAATTTTTGTTTTCTTTTTTTTCAAAAGACCGAAAACGTTTTTTAACGTTCGCGAAAAAATTGCTCATAACTCGTGGTATATACTTATGCCAAATAGTATACGAGAACAGTCGTTGAACGAACGAGTATTACATATGTATTATGTTATACCGTGTTTCCGAGAAGGTATGCTTGAGAGAAAACGAAAATGATGCGGCGCTCCGCGCGACGATATAATTACTCGTCCACCGAGTTCATGGCACACGATCGTTTAGTCGTTCTATCCTCGAACGGACTTGATTGGCAAAATTCTGGCAGTGTTTGAGAGCACAGAGACAGCGTACGATCCTTTCCATCTCCGCTTGTTCTCTCTCTCGAGCGACAAAACGCACCATAATTCCAAACACGTCAATAATTTTTCTGTTTTTTGTTTTGTTTTTGTTTTCTCCCGCTCAACAATAAATACCGTAAAACTCCATGGCACAGTTTATGTGCGCCGGATGAAAGTGTCCATGCGGCACAGCGTGGCCGTGTATGTGGGCCCTGTATCAGTCGGTCGGTGGCTCGAGATACGGTATCTCGCTCGTCACATTGAAAGACTCGAAGTAATGATTGAGAAACTCGAAGGTCGGACGTTTTTCCGGACTCGCGTCCCAGCATTGTAACATAAGCCGGTAAATCGTATCGGGTAGCGGTTGATTCGGGGGTTTTGGCATTCTGTAACCCTTGTCGACTTGTTCGATTACCTCGCGACCGTGCATTCCCGGATACGGCACTTGACCGTAAGTGAACAGTTCCATGAGTAAAATTCCGTAGGACCACACGTCGCTCTTTATGCTGAATCTTCCATAAACTATAGCTTCCGGCGCTGTCCATTTAACCGGAAATCTGCTCCCCTGTTTCGGGCAATACTCGTCGTCCTCTATCACTCTCGCCAATCCGAAATCACATATCTTAGCTTTGTTCTTTTCACCTATGAGAACGTTTCTCGCTGCCAAATCACGGTGTATCAATTGTTTACTCTCGAGATGTTCCATACCGGAGGCAACTTGGGCAGCGATGTAAATCAGATCTTCGAATTGCATATACTTTCCATCACCGGTTCGCAAAAAGTCGAGTAAACTACCGTTGCACATGTATTCTTGCACTATGTAAATCGGCTCTTCCTTGGAGCACACGGCGTACAGGGCGACTAGATGCCTGTGCCTAAATTGTTTCATTATAGCTGCCTCCTGAAGAAACGCTTCGGTCGACATTGTTCCAGGACGTAACGTTTTAACCGCGACCTCGATCTTGTTGCGCCATTTGCCGTAATAAACCTCCCCAAAATTGCCGTGGCCCAATTTACGAATGAGCTGTATTTCCGTACGATTGATCTCCCACTTGTCGCGCAACTCGGGTCCGAGATCCCACATGTCTGGTTGAGGCTTCGGGCAGGGTTTCGACAACACGTGGCAGAGACCAAGCGCATTTTCTAAATGGGATGATTAATACATTAATAGAAATGTTCTCGTCTCGTCGTAACATTGAAGATAACGAGAAAACAATTTTGTCTTTTCATTTCAACAATAGAATTATCGTCACTCACTGCTATAGGCCATGACAAGAGCTGGTAGAGTAGGGAAGGTCTGATTCGTCGCGATAAAAAATCCGCCATTGTCGAGAGGCTTGATCTTATAATGCTTGACGTGATGACCTCTTCCCTCCTCCCAATCCTTAACCGAAAGACTATAACCACGAGGATTGTGCTCGCTCGGTCTGACGAGGAAAGTGCCACGGGGATTCTCGTCAACCAGGAGGAGCTTGCCGGCTTCCTTTCTCGATACGTTCTCGAAGAACCAGCTGTGGTCAATTAAGGATAAGTTTCGTATGGTTAAACAGGAGTGAATTTCGCCGAAAGAACTCGGTCGAATGATATAATTGTGCAAAAACAACACGATCGTTTCTTACTCCTCGCTCTCGACCGAACGTTCGACAGCAACGAAGTTCCATGGTATAAGACCTTCCTGCAGAGTTCTCAGATGCAATACTCTCCACCAGTCGTGCTCCGAATCGTCAAGCACCTCCATCTGATCGCCCTTGACGAAACTCACGTCCGTACTCTCGCGAGCTGTATAATTATACAGTGCCACGACGATCTTGTTGGCCCTTTGTGAGTGAGCTGTAGTCGTTGTTAAGAAGAAAAAAAAACAAACGAACAAAAATAAAATAACATCCGTTATGAACAGTTAAATATAGAGGCAGAATAGAGATACTTAGTAGAGCGTTGGCCATTCAAGCTCAACGTAAGAATTATATTAAAACAATATTTCGTATCAATAAGCAACGATAACAAATATCAAACTAAATATTAATAATTTAAACACGATCTCAATAAAGGAGGATTGATCGATCGTATTTGATTGAACTTTCATCGGTGGTGTAAACAAACGTGAACCAAAAACAGTTTAAAAAAACGGAACGCAACATAAAATACACACATGCGGGCAGAACGACAGGCGAGCTTGATTTACGTGGCTGATGGGGTATCTGTAGCTTACAGGGTGTCGGCCTTGGCCGTATGATATCCGCTCTGGCTTGTACTCCTCTTTGGTTTGGATCGGCCGTATACCGATCCAGCGAGCCTCCGTTACTGTGCTTAGTGCCGAGACCAGTCTCGGCTTTTTTGTATACTGGGAAAATAATAAAATTACATTATTACAATGCTATCGTCAAACGAAACATAGAATTTATGGAAAAGATTTGCTTTTCATTTGTGAAACTCACCGATCGGTTGCGGCTCTTGCCGCTTACTACAACACTTGCCCATCTTGACAACAATTGGTCTGTCTCTCTATGTCTATCTCTCTTCCTGTCTCTCTGTGTCTCTCTCACTTGTAGATTGAAATTATACGGTGACTCGTACGATGGCAAGGACTCGTCCTATCTGTTTCTCGTCGAGATATCGATACGACGAGCCTCCATCTCTGCTCTCTCGCGATCTCGCTCAGTGTTTGATTCCGTCTTCGTTCTTTATTATCTCAGTCGTGCAATCTCAACGACGAGCGATCTGTCTTATTGTCTCTCGTCCATCGTTGACGACTGATTGGTCCCGGCAGACTTCTGCAAAACGATGAAAAATATTTTCTCTCGTTAAAGGGTAAACAATTATATGTGTATTGTTTTAAAAATGAAAACGAGATTTCGCCGTGTGCGACGAGATTGAGATTCAGTCGGTTGAGCTGAAATGTATAAACAAAGGAAAATTTATACTTTGCAAAGTTACAGTTTTCCATTATCAAGTTTATTGAGTTTTCGTCTGTTTTATAATTTGACTTTCTAACCAAAATTTCGCCCAAATTTTTTCACACCATTCGCTGCACATCATTTTCAATTATTGTAACAAAAAACACATTATTTTGATTAAAAAAACAATACTTATTATGTTAAAAAAAACATTATTATTTTAATTAAATTGTTATAATTATTGTGATAAAAAATAATGTTTTTTTATAATAAAAACATTACATATATTTCACAGAAATTTGATTGGAACGATTACAGCTGTGGACTGTTGGATTATGCTTTTGTCTTGGAGGATAAAAAATAACAAATTCGTTTCTACATCGTCGATGGTAAACGCCGACATATCGGATGTGTCGAAGCGGAATATCTCATATAAAAAAGAAATCTCTGTAAATTTGATATGACTGGGAAGTCTTCCTCCTCTCTTCCTCCTTATCGTTTATTCCTTTCTGCATCCTCGTATATCCTCTAGCTATCGTACAAAGGCGCATCGAAGACACGTCTTCTCGATATGAAACAATAGGCACCTTTCGTCGCTCGGGTATCGAATATGCGAGGCATGTCCGCGGTAGACTTCCTTCGTACACCGCGAGAATCACTTTTCTCCTATGTATACGTTAACCCCAGCTCTCGTTCGTTATAGGATTTTTTATCGCTTAACCCAGACGGACAATGTATTAACTGGACGACCATTAAACCGCACGAACAGTGTAACTAATTATCAACGAGATTTTTCTAAATTTGTTTATATTTTTTGCAACGTTATATCCAGCCCGTTTCGGATTTTTACGAAGCGTCCCCCCCTTTTACCAATTATTTTTTCTACTTGCACTTATTGCTCACTAAATCCTTACTTTCGATTGCTTCATCGTCAGACGACTGACTTTTTTCACGATGCGGTATTCGCGTGGATACGAGGAAACTGCACAGAATTATCCACCCAATGTTAGGTACAAGGCTCTTCTCTTCCAAAGCCTAATAATGTTCCTAGAGGAAATATTGTCGATGATCAAACTCTGGAAAGAACGACCTTCCCCCTCCCCCCTTCTTCCTACTCAGAGAGACTCGACGGCGTCACCTAAAGCGCTCCGGCTGAGCGGTCACCGCACCAAGTACTGTCCTCGCGAAATGCTGCTTAACACTCGACGATCACCAGAGCCTCACGCTGACCGAACACCCATCGCTGTCGAACTACTCAAATAAATAAAAAATTTCTATTCGCAATTCATTGAAAATTTTTAATTATAAAAAACAATTTTGTTCTTGCAATTTATTTGCAAGAAGAACAAAAAATTTCATTCTTTTCAGGTTTTGTGAAAAAGACAATTTAAATTAAAAAAAATTGTTTCACAAGTTGCAAAAACGAAAAAAAAAAGATAAAATATTACTAACGAGTCTTGAACATTTTGTTTACATTTCCAACATTTTTGTTATCAGTTCTCGATTATTTCTTACTTCTGCGATAACGTAAAACACGAAATTGCAATTACCAATCCTTAAATAAACAATTAGCTGGAATAATAGACAAACCGGAAAATCGCTAGATAATGAAATCAATAAATAGATAAACGGATAGCGCAAGGAAAGGATAGTTCGATAGATGGATAAGCATACAGTCTCGACGTGTGTTCCATTCGATCGCGCTAATTCATCGCTCGCTCTTCCGGCCATCGAGCATGCGGCGAAAGCATCGGCCAAAGCTTTGACGCTCCTCCACTTCGATATTTTCTCCCATATACAGTTATAAATCGTACGCTCGATTCTCGAACTAAAAAAAAAATTAACCTTTTTCACAAAACAAAAAAAAACATAAATAAAAAAGTAAAAAAAAAAACAAGAACCACACCGCAACGAGAAAGAGAATGTAAATATTTCGTTTATGGAAAATTAGATGGATAAAAACGTAATCGATGATAAAGGGAATTTGCCTGGCGCGTCCCTTTAGGCCTTTTTTGTTACTTTCTTCTCGAATGCAAAACTAACGTCTCTGTGTGTGTGTGTGTGTGTTTTTTTTTGTTTCTTTACTTTTTTTCATTTAGGTTCGACCTAAGATATACGACGACGTTTCTGGAGCACTTGGACGCTCGCTCAAAGGGCAGTAACCTTTGGTACACTCTTACTCTTTGGCTCTCGCTCTGTGTGAATGCTGTGTACCTCTTGTACCCAAGACGTATATACACACACACACACACACATACAAAGTCGCTCGATATCTCGAAAATGCTATTAAGGCAGAGCGACGACAAGTACCCGCGACGACACTTGCCAAGCGGTCCCCACTGGGACGAGAGAGAGAATGAGAGAGAATTCCTTCTTACCAGCTCGTGATTCTTGGCCGCACTCGGTCTACTCGTTCAGGACGTTGTCTCTAGCTCAATTTGCCATTCGTTCGATCTCAATTTACACTTTTTCATCGAAACGTACGACGCGGCCGAAGGTTCGATACAAATCCCTCGTTTAATAGGAAAACAACATTTTGTTTTCAACGAAAAAGATCTTTTTCGACAAAAGAGATTTTTTTTCAATAGAAAAGATTTTTTTCCAATAGAAATGATTTTTTTTTTTTTTTTCAATAAAAAAGATTTTCTTCGATAGAAGAGATTTTTTTCCAATAAAAAAGATTTTTTTCAACAGAAAAGATTTTTCTCCATAGCAAAAATGTTATTTTCTTTATAAAAAATATTTTCTTTTACATTAACAATGCTTTTGAAGAAAGCAAATTTCTTAAAAAGAAATCGATTTTGTAATCAATAAAAATCGATATTTCTTCACCGCGAAAGATTTTTTTTACAATCCTTGCGTTATCGACCATCCCCGTAGGTTCATCTATAAACAGCTGCACAAAAAAGCAATTCGTTTATATATTTTCGCATCGAATTGGAGAAAATCTTCGAGTCTACGATAATTCGAAGCGAATGCCTCGACGTTTCGGGGGAGAAACTCAATTTATCACGGTTAACGGGCAAGTAGGATCTTCCACCCCTTAAGACTTAGCCGTATGCGCCGAAAATGTCTCGCGAGGAAACTGGTGATGATGCGCCGTCCAAAAAATTAGCGTCTCTCTCTCTCTCTCTCTCTCTCTCGCTCTCGTTCGCATTGGACTTTTAACATCGCCTTAATGGGATATTAACGACGTGACTTAATTTCCGGTGGCCCGGTTGCCGTGCAAAGGGCGCGCGGGCTTTTCTCCCCCGCGGTGCGCGACCGCACCGGTTCGGTCGATCGATCGAAAGACGAGACACCTCCGCCGACTCTACCCGTCGTAACGTTCACGTTTCTATATATACATATATATATATATATATATATGTATGTGTGTGTATTTTATTCGCTTACGTCTATACCGCGAGCGAATATATCTACATACGTATGGGCGATGCAAGCGAGAGTTGCACGGAAAGAGAAAAGCCGAGCGAGAACGAACGACCGAGCTACTGCTGGTTTAGTTAGCCCAGATTCGGTAAACCGTTGAACCGACGTCGTCGACCTACGCCGACGAGAGGAAACGCGCGCTCTGGTACGCGCAACTTCGGAGAGATCGAAACGAAACAAAACCAACGATCGAATGAAGCGTACCGTCGATTGAAATTCCTACGGTTCCTGTTTTTGCCCCATTTTTTTACGAGTTAAATCGATTTTTTTTTTAAATTAGTTTTTGACAATTTTTTCTTTAAATTTGATTCGTGTATTTGGAAAGGCGCAAGCAAGTTTTAGGTAGATTGTAATCAGATTTATCGAGTTACGCTTGTGTCAAATTTATGGAATTTTGAATTGATTGAAATTCCTACAGTTCCTGTTTTTGCCCCATTTTTTTAGGAGTTAAATCAATCCTTTAAAAAAATTAGTTTTTGACAATTTTTTCATTAAATTTGATTCGTGTATTTGGAAAACTCGCAAGCAAATTTTGGGAGATTGTAATCAGATTTATCGAGTTACGCTTGTTTCAAATTTATGGAATTTTGAATTGATTGAAATTCCTACAGTTCCTGTTTTTGCCCCATTTTTTTAGGAGTTAAATCAATCCTTTAAAAAAATTAGTTTTTGACAATTTTTTCATTAAATTTGACTCGTGTATTTGGAAAACTCGCAAGCAAATTTTGGGAGATTGTAATCAGATTTATCGAGTTACGCTTGTTACAAATTTGTGGAATTTTTAATTGATTGAAATTCCTACGGTTCCTATTTTTGCCTTTTACATAGAAAAAATAGTTTTTGACGATTTTTTCTTCAAATTTGATTCTTGTATTTGGAAAGAAGCAAACAAACTTTTGGTAGATTGTAATCGCTTTTATCGATTTATGCTTCCTTGGCATTTGTGGAATTGATGAGAGGAAGGAATTAATAATTCATCGCTGGCTTGAAATGGTTCCTCGATGGTAAAACCAGGAGGAAACTATTTTACGTTGACTCGCTGGTAACGAGAACTCGATAAAAGAGGAAAAATTGTGAAAGATTAATGCAAACTTGAATTTTTAAGAAATCGTTGAGAACAATTTTTCAAAACACTCCCATTTTTATAGAAATATATTTATCGGACAACAATTTTGTCGTGGATTTTGTTTTTTTCATCAAATTTTATTCGTAAAGACAATTTTCAATTTGAACAATTTGCTAAAAAAAAGTGTTGCGAATATTTAGAACATTGTTGAGTCTTTTTAAATTCCGTGCCACAATTCCAATACGACGCCTTTCATGCGGAACGATGTAACTGTACAGATAGAGAGACGGAGAGCTCAATGGACTTTTGTAAACACGAGAAGATTGGCCCTTACTCCTAGGAAACTTGTCGATTTTTAAACAACCCAATTCTCAATTTTATTTCAATAAAATTATGCGATTCATATTTAATCAAACTCCAACATAATTTTGTTGAAATTTCAGGGAAAATTGATTCACAAAGGAATTTGTTAATTACGTATAAATTATCTCATGAAACAAATTCATGTCTCAAAATTCAATTTTTCTAATAAAACTTACTTTTTTTAATTACTCAGGGAAAAGAAATTATATGAATGAAGAATCTTTTATGATCGAGAAAGAACAAAAAAGGCCATGTTTGTGGTATTTTGATGTTCGAGCAACTGTGAACGATAGAAAACAGTGAAACAATTTTTAATTACTCATTAGCTTGCTCATAATTTATTCACGAATCTCACGACGAACAAGTTTCCCAAGTTTTGCTTCTGTAGTTATAGTAAACGCTTCCTGAATAAGGAAACATTGTGAAGAATTAATGCAAGTTTGAAATTGAAGGTTGCTGATAATTATTTTTTAAATGGCAATTTTATAAAACGAAGTGACGTTTATCCATCGCGACTGAATTTGGCTCCAGGCTTCTTTCAGTAAAACGTCACGAGAGTAGAAAATTTAACGTTCGTTAATTTTGCAAATTCATGAACGCCTCGGGCACATGAATTTGAAGAAAAGTTTGTAATCTTATCGAATCTGATTTTTTTTTGATAATTATCGAATTAAATCGGTATCAAATTTCAATACGTCACCAGTCATGTGGAACGTTGTAGCTGTAGCGCGAGGGCGAGAGGGAGAAAGTTTGATGGAGTTTTGCAAACACGAGTCATTAGCTCTACGAGCCAGCAATTTGTCAACTTCGAACCAGGCAAATTCGCAATTTTATTAACGAGAAAACTACGTTGCAGAAATTTAATAAAATTATAGAGTTTTATTAAAACTTTAGTGAATTTTGGGGATAAATTATTATCGTTATAATGAAAGTGAGATTTATAATTTTTATAATGATCCAAAAAATAATATATATCATTGTAGTTAAAATGTGGGACAGAAACTGTTATCACTAAAATCCTGTTATCATTAATAAATTAGATTTATAATTTTTACAATGATACATAAATTATATATATCATTGTAGTTAAAATATGGGGTAGAAACTGTTATCATTAAAATTCTGTTATCATTAAAAAATTAGATTTATTCATAAAAATCAAATTAAGTCTCAAAATTTATAAGTTAAGTCTCAAATAATTTTTACAATGATACAAAAATTATATATATCATTGCAGTTAAAATATGGGACAGAAACTGTTATCACTAAAATCCTGTTATCATTAATAAATTAGATTTATAATTTTTACAATGATACATAAATTATATATATCATTGTAGTTAAAATATGGGGTAGAAACTGTTATCATTAAAATTCTGTTATCATTAAAAAATTAGATTTATTCATAAAAATCAAATTAAATCTCAAAATTTATAAGTTAAGTCTCAAATAATTTTGACAATGATACAAAAATTATATATATCATTGTAGTTAAAATATGGGGCAGCAACTGTTATCATTAAAATTCTGTTGTCATTCAAAAATTAGATTTATTCATAAAAATCAAATTGTCTCAAAATTTATAAGTTAAGTCTCAAATAATTTTTACAATGATACAAAAATTATATATATCATTGTATTTAAAATATGAGACAGAAACTGTTATTATTAAAATTCTGTTATCATTAAAAAACGAGATTTCCAATTTTTACAACGATACAAAAATTACATATATCATTCTATTTAAAATATAAAAGAAAACCTGTTATCATTAAGATCACAAAGAAAATGTTGTTATCGTTAAAATTTCTAAAACACTCGCTATATTCCATTACTTCATAAAAATCAAATTAAGTCTCAAAATTTCAACCTCGTTCTATAATCGTACATTCTTAAATACTCCGGGTATTGTCGCGGTGGAAAAAAATAAATCATGCTAACAAAGAATCTCCTACGAACGAGAAAAAGAAGAAGAAGAAAAAGAGAAAAAGAGAAAAAGAGATATTATATTTACGGTACTTTGGTTGTCAAGGGACCGTGGACGGTGGAGCACACTCGAAAATCCCTTTAAATGTAGCACGTACGAGCCAGGGGAGAGAAAAAAGTTCCAGTGTTTATTTTTAAGCACTGGCCATACAGCTGGCTCCGTTGAGAAAAGACACCATTAGATAAGCCCACCAGTAAAATCCTATTTTCACATCAACATTATTTCTTATCATCGATCAATTAGATTCCACAAGAATTTTTCTCACAGGTAGAAAATATCTTTAGCAAAATTCTACATTCCTCGAATAACAAAAAAACTTCCCAAGTGTCTTATAAAAATGTATAAATCGGTAACAATAATTACCAACGTTCGAACAATTATTTAATTGAAAAATGATCCAATCTTTGTTTTGAAACGTAACTGCTCATCGAACAAAAATAAATTCTCTAGAATAGTTTTTAAATGTTTAATGTAGCGTCATAGTTGCAGATTCTCGTTGCCATTTAATCGAATACCACGTTTTTTCATTATCTAACAGTATAATTATGAAATAACTCGTTTATATAAATCGACTCTAATAAAAGTGGCCTTGAAATTCCGTAAACCCTAGGCAGGGACCTATCGACGACAATTGTTAAATTGTTCGCATCCCAGTTCGATTCTCTGGACCTCTGCTCGATCGTTAACTCAGAATTGCGATTGTATTTTACGACGCCAAGTGGAGCTCGAGCGTATCCTTGAAATTTTATGCATCGTCCAGTTTCTCTTTTATTTTTATTTTTCTAATTTTTCGCTCTCCAGGAGTTTTTATACTTTGTGTAGCCTCGATTTTCACGTGATATCCAGATGTAAAACACGGTTCTACGTGAGAATTCGACTTGCATCAGGGTACGTGCACGTAAAATGCACGAATGCATCTGTTGCACTCATGGGATAGAGGCAATTTTGACCACGGGAGTTAGGTAGGTAGGTAGGTAGGTAGGTACATATTAGATAGGTAGTTGTGGCTCGACCACGACGAAAGCGAGGAAACAAAAAAAAAATCGAATGTGCAAGCCGACATCTGTTTACCAGACCAGACACGAATCTGGCGAACAAATTGTGTTTGCCAATTTTCGTCATAGAATTCATTGAAAAAGACCCCAAGCTCTCCGCCATTCTTCGAATACTTTAAAAATTAGTTCTCGTCGACTAATACAGCACGTTATATTGGTAATACACATTGATGCATTTTTTTTATCCTTGCTCCTATTTTTTACCTAAAAATATTTGACATAATATATTGATGTTGTTTTTATAAATTTCCTAAAATTATTGAGGATTTAGTGAAAATTAATGGGTTGGAAAACGAAGAGGTTATTTAGATTTGTCGTGGAACGGTTGTATGTGTGTGTGTGATAAAATAATCGACGAACAAATTGTCTTTGCCAGTTTTCGTCATAGAATTCATTTCAAAAGACCCCAAGCTCTCCTCCATTCTTCGAATACTTTTAAAATTAGTTCTCACCGACTAATACAGCACGTTATATTGGTAATACACATTGGTGCATTTTTTTAATCCTTGCCTCTATTTTTTACCTCAAGATATTTGAAATAATATATTGATGTTGGTTTCATAAATTTCCTGTAATTATTGAGGACTTAGTAAAAATTGATGGATTGAAAAAAGAAGAGATTATTTAGATTTGTCGTGGAACGGTTGTATGTGTGTGTGTGTGTGTGTGTGTGTGTGATAAAATAATTGGCTTCTGGCAATATAACATGTTAGATATCGATAGGATAGATATATAAATATATGGAAAACTAAACTCGAGTGAGAGAAAGAGAACCGTGCCAGGGTCCTAGGTTGTCCCCCGGATCGCGAGTATCAGGAATGAACGAGAGTGCTTTCGAGTCGTCCGGTTTACCCAGTCGCGCCGCCATTTATTGCTCTCCCACCTCGTTCTCTCTCCCATACGTTACATATCACCAATACGAGTCAATATATATCTCAATATCGGTCTCGGCTTTAATTCTTCCTAAGCCACGCTTCATTCTCTCTCGCACCTTATTTTTGCCCCAGTAAAATGTGCATATTTTTCTTATTAAGCGAAATCGAGCACATTCTCCTACCTAACAACGTTCCGAACAAAGTGATACGGTTGAACTCTCGTCCAAGATCGAGCCGAGTATAGTTTAGAGTGGAAGAGAGAAAATCCGGGCCCGGGGTTAGTCGAGTCGTTGATCTCGTTAAGTAACGGGGCCACGAACTTGGACTCTGAGATCCCGAGGTTTTTTCTTCCCGTCCTTTGATGTACAATTATTAAATCGTAACTAGCTACATCGTCCAAAGTGTTCAAGACCTCTGATGTTTACCTTCTCAAAAAATCGATGAGAATCTATATTTTTTTATCTCCTTTATTCGATGACCAGGATGCTTTTAAAAATGCTGGTACATGCGTCAGTTTATAGCTCGGGGACACGTGGAGAGGAAGAGAGGCGTATAACTCTCACCGTGTGCCACGAGGCTTGTATACGCTGCCCTTATACACCCGAGGCGACTGTCCTTATGATCATAAGTGAGTCTCGCTCGTTCGCCCTCTGTCTCTCACTCTCTGTCTCCCTCGATAATTCACCGCGTGCATACAACACACGAGGGCGAGGAGAGAAAAAAAAAATCAATAATATACAACACTAAGAGAGGTCTAACCGGGTGGATGGCCGGCTGCTGCCTGCGGTGAACCATACGACTCACTTGGAACAGGGGTCGCACAGCCAGCACGACGAGAACGTTCAATTCATTCCTTCATTTGGCACACGCACCACGGTCTCCTTCTCCCTTTTACATATCACCAAACAGCTACAGCTATACGAGTCTCTGGATGCTAAAGCACTCGAGCTCTCTCTCACACTCTCCTATGCTTCCAACAATTGCCAAGAGACTTTTTTCCTTTTCTACGATGCAACTGCTGCATAATCGCAAAACTAGAAACGACGAATGGGATTGTGTCAATGAAAAAGGCGGAAATGCCGCATGAGCCAGTGATAAGATACCGTTATCCGCGTTGAAAAAGCCTCGAATGAGAGGAAGAGAGTACGAATGAGAGAAAGAGAAAAATCGCCGAACCGCAGAGTAGAGGATTTTGTTCGATCCAGCAGGCTGGCTAGCAGGATTAACGGGAAAATACCAAGGTCGAGTATATCCAGTATTGTTAAATCCCATCGACAAGCTTATCTCGCCCAATCTCTTCGTTATTCTTCGTTAATAAATCCCCTGTAAACTTAATCAATTTCCGGATTTTGATTTAAACAAAATCAATGATTAACCGTACAGTTAGAAAATTCATTATGTTGTGTCATCACAACAAATACCAAACCTTTTTTTTTTTCTCAAATAAGAATCTTCGCGTCAGCTGATTTTCACGAAGTAAGAGGTAAAAAAGACGTCGACGGATGGGCGAGAAGGATAGAATGGACCAGACGGAGCAGGACAAAGCCCTCGATTGTGTGTCTCGCTGATCGAAGACGGAAAGTGCTCTCTTCGGTGAAAATCTTCGTTCGGCTAATAGAAGAACAATAAGTGGTTAGCGATAAAGCATTGCAACGATACACGATTAAAATAGTGTATTGCTTTCTTTCTTTTTCTTTGTTTTAGTAAGGAGAACAAAGGTGAGTGAGTACTCATTTTTGTGTTTAACTTGCAACTTGTTTTTCTGATATGTTAATGTAGGTTGAATGCATTACGAATAACTGGATGAAGCCAATTGTTTTCCATAACGTATATAAGACAACAACAAAGATCGACCCTCTGGATCATTCATCGTATTGTTGTTTATAAAAGTTAAGCGTGTCCGACATTTATCCGTAAAACAGTCAATTTCGTTCGATACATGCACAGTCCGAGAGGAAAATGTAAAGAAAAAGCAATTTTATTCAGTCAGTCGAGAACAAATCCCGTACCTTTCGCTCTCCCTCGTTGTTCGTAGCTCTTCGGTTCTTCATGTAATCCGTCCAGGGGTAGAGCGTTGAAAAATTCTCTGTATACACACACATATATATATATGTATATGTATATATGCGTATGTGTAATGTTGCTACATCGAGCACTATCGTTGTCACACCGTAGCACACAAAATAATAAATGTAAACACTAAAAAGGCTTTTGGATAACTCCGCTCACAATCACTGTGCGAAAGAACGCGCAAGGATATTAGCCACAACGCCACCAGGCAACCAACTGTCAATTTAGTATCCACGGGTAAAACATTATTATTCGGGAAAAAAATGTCCTCTCTCCTTGCATCGCTTGGTTCACGGGACTTGCTCTTGCGCAGCCGGCGCGATACTACCCGGAGTGCTTCTATATCCCCTTCTACGCCCACTCGACGCCATTTTCACTAAACTATCCCCTCCAGCTGAATCCACACGTCCTCCGTATATACACCATACTTGAATGTCTCATTAACGTAGTGCGAAGACAAGGTGCCACGTTCTCTTATGACTCATTGCATAGAGAGTGGCTTGAAGATCGTAAAACTGGAAATGGGAAGGTATTTAATGCGATAAGACGTTTCCGTGTTTTGACACGAATATTTACACGCGTTACATATGTACGATCGTCACCGATATTTGTGAAAAAAAGTACCGGGTATTGGCGTAATGTTTCGAAGCGCGGGGCCTCTATTTCATTTGCACGTCATTGTTGATTTTGTGTCGCTCACACTGAAGAGTTCCTCGTTGCTTTATTATTGCGGGATTTTCAGTTCTACCCCCATTGTTTCTTCGCGTTATCTCACATGCATTTTCATGGACGTAAAATTCTGAAAAACGTCTCAATTAAGCGCCATCGTAAATTTAGATTAAAAGCGTATTTTTCTTAACGATAACGCGACAGTTACGGGCATATTGCGGTTAGTATGGAAAGTGAGAAATTTATATTACCGACGATCGCCACGGTTCATATTCTACCTACCTCCCCCTCTCGAGTCTAACCTAACCGCTAGTTCAGGATTTCGTTGTACAATGTTGCCGTGCAATTGAATTAAAGAGCTTCATGGATAGAGAGATTGTACCATTTTTTTCAACCATTCATATTTATTTTTATTAATCGGTCGTGCGAATATAAAACTTATACGAATAACGTAATACAAATATTCTTTAGACCAGAATCCTGGAAAACATAACTAAACGCATAGGGAATTTTACTGAAGTGCGAGATAGTATTTGTATTCGCACAGTTGGTAACGGTAATCGAGTCGAGTCGATCCTACTGACGGCCATTCGTCCGAGCTCGTACAACCTCACGGAGGTTCGCTTGCATTTAACAAAGTGGATTTTACACTTCGAAATTCGATACAATCGCCCGTATCGACGTATGTGCCTCGAGATTTTGCGGTGTGCACCTAAAAGAATAAGACAAATATCGAGACGGGCGTCTCGTTCAATCACTAAATAATATAAAAGAATTTTACCACGCGATATTTATACGCGATCGGCGATTGTGACGGTAGATAAACCGGTGTGCGTCCTGGCGTCCGGCGAGTTCTCGAGGGACAGTGAAAATATAATAATAACGTGCCCCACGTAAATTCGTGATCATGGCGGTACCCACGGCCGGTGTAGGTGAGTAATTGCATTCTTCTTGAGACCGCTAAAACTGTACCAAATGGTTTTTTTTTCCACTTCATCCCATTCTCGTTAGAAAGTACTTCCTATGTCCCTAGGTCTTCGTTACATCGTTAAATCTCCTTTAACACGCTCTACCTTCCTCTCTCTCTTTCTCTGTCTGTCCTTGTCTTTCCTTCTCTGTCTCTCCCTCTGTCTCACGCTCTATCGCTGTCTCTCTCTCCTTCCACTTATGACGTACAAATTTCGATTTCACCCGATCACAAGGCGTACGAGTAATCGTGTAAACTTGACAGCTTTTGATCGTCACGCTCCAAATCGACCTTCAGTCTGCCACTTCACATATATGTCTTATTAATTGCGATGTTTTCCTTCTTTGTTAAGAAGAGGTTAAACACGTCATCCGTCGTTTTTTCTTTAATATTTGTCGTGATCGCCCGTGATGGGCATATCTTACGTACTCGTACGTGTTTCACCATCCCTTAATAAAGGGTTTATTTCCCTGGGTCACTGTCGAGTATAAAACACAAGGCTTATGTATCTTAAGCAAAATTTCCTTACCCTTGTATTTTTCTTGCAGTTTCTAGCTTTAAATTTTCCAGATACAGTTAATGCTTTGAGAAAAACTTGAGATCGTTCAAATATGGAATACTTGAGTCGAATTTGACGTTCTCAGTTTTTTTTTGAGTCAAAGAACTAAGTCCAATCAAGGGAAAAAGAATTCTATTTTCAGCTTTCCCATGGATTGTCAATTTATGGACCTTTCCCATTTCCCCTATCACATTTTTGAACCTTTATATGATTCTTCGAAAGGAACAAATCGTTGGTGTTTCCATACAGTTGTCGCGGTATACTCTCTGAGTTTCTAGATATCTCTGCAAAGTTTGATAGTCTCCCTCTAGATGTGTATAACTCTCTTGTCGTTCAATGAATATTTATGACGATCATTTTTGTTCAACTATCACTCGCAGTGGTTCCTCGAAACTTTCGTCTGCTCGAAGAGTTAGAACAAGGACAAAAGGGCGTGGGTGATGGTACAATCAGCTGGGGTCTGGAGAATGACGATGATATGACTTTAACACACTGGACCGGCATGATTATCGGACCACCTAGGGTAAGAAGAATCACATGAGATATTTCTTCATTGTATAGTAATACTTCATTCGTTGTTTCTTTCAATTCACAGACACCATATGAAAATAGGATGTATAGTTTAAAGATCGATTGTGGTCAGAGATATCCAGATGATGCTCCTAATGTAAGATTTTTAAGCAGAATTAACATGAACTGCATCAACAGTACCACCGGAGCGGTAAGCATAAAAGTTATAGAAGCTTCTCTTTTTTTATCACATTGCTACTTTGTGAATTTCCATCGTGTATGTAATTGTATGATTTTTGAGAAAAGGTGGACAACCGAAGCGTGCCGGTTCTAGCAAAGTGGCAACGAGAATTCACGATCAAGACTGTACTTCAGGAATTACGCCGCCTCATGACATTGAAAGAAAACATGAAACTATCTCAGCCACCTGAGGGGACCACCTTTTAGCCTAACCACCACCACAATCACCATCGTAATCCGCCGCATCGTCCAGATTGCGGTGGTAATGGCGGCAGCGATGGCGGTAAAAGTGGTGAGAGGCGAGAAAGAGGCACCAAATAATATTGCACCGGTGCCCCCGACCCCTTCAAACCTCACTCTATCCCAGAACGCGAGGCCAAGTACGTTCAACGGAGATTTGCAACATTTGCAAGAAGATGGCAAAGGAAAAAAAGCGTGCAAAAATAAATGAAAAAAAAATAATCATTATGCCGAAACCGGTGGGTCGAATCGTTTACCGCCCTCTCATATCTCGCAACTGGCTGATATTATTCGACACGCGAGATCACAAAGTATCGTGGCGATTTGATCGCGTACTGCAGATCCAATTCCGATGAATTGAACGATAACGCGATTCGACCGACCATCAAATCAACTAATAATATAAAGCAAAAGCAAAGTCATATTTTGAACTTGGAGAGAAAGAGGATAGAAAAAGATGGAAGATACAAGAGAGACGAGGAAGAGGAACATGGGTCGCGGAAGGTGTAATATAAAAAAAGAAAATGGAAATAATAATCAATAAGAATGGACTTGTATTGGGTTTGAAATTCGGTCTTTCGTTTTTCTTTTCGTACTAAAACCGGATGTCTTGTACTCGTTAAATCCGCTTGAAGTGCATTTCTCTTTCTCTCTCCCTTCTCTGTATTCGTTAGTCTCTCTCTCTCTCTCTCTCTCTGTCCCTGCCTCCTTTTTTTCTTTAATGAAATAGAAAGACAAGACAAATAACGTCGTCCATCGACATGGGGAAGACGATGACTTTTTGCCAATAGGCACCTGCACCGTACTTTGTTTTCAATGCCTGCGAGACGAGGTAGCGAATCGAGAGACGAGAAACCCCAAAGCTTTTGGCTCTTTGAGTCGATATTCAAACAAAATATATGACGCTCTTACTTTACTACTGATTAACGTCATGGCCCGTGTTGATTTATTTAACATTGAGTCTTATCTACTAACTAGACGCGTTGAGCTACATATGATTTCACGTGTTACGTGTTCTTCCTGGAGGAATGAGTGGCTTCTTAAAGAATGTGAAAGAAGAGGAAAAAAATGAGTGGCCGAATTATGTGAAACGCATTTCAGAATAAGGTATGGTTATAACGAGTCATACTCTTAAAATCGATCGCGTCGAATCTCCCGAAAGTATTGTACATTGAAATATACATACTTTTCCGTTTGCGTGCGAACTCGTTCCCAAATTTGTATCTGCATTTACATGTACATCGTACATATTGCTTCTCCTAAACGTTAAGAAATTCGCAATAAACGAGATGGGCAAGAGGGGCGGTCGTCTCGTAGCTTGCAACACTCCTAGTTAAATTACTGGCACGGTTCTTATTCGAAGCGCAACTTGATTAATTCTCATTAACGTTTTACAATTTGTGCAAGCAATTTTTGAGAATCAAAGCAAGAATAGAATTAAAACGAGCGAATTATTGATATTTTATAACACAATAAACTATTTGAGTTATTGAAGAACCATTACATCTTAGTAATAATGGTGGCCCAAAATATTCGTTGATAGGCTTTTTTTTTCTCAAAATTGAGACGTTAATTTAAAATACGTATTCGCGTGTTTTGAGTAAACGTGGCTTGCGAGGCTACCCCTCATAATGGTACATCCGTTTCTTAATAGGGTGCGTTCCATAACTCAGCTTTCACGCAAATTTGATAAAATCTTTTCTTTATAATTTACTATATTCAAATACCTCGGATACAACGTGTATGATACATTTTAGCTATTTTTAGCAATGTTTCGTTGTGCGCTTGCAAGCTTTCTTTTGCTTGACTACCTGAAGTTGCTACCGAGTTGATATTTTAAGAAAATATTGAACTGCAAAACGTTTTCATCTCGTAAAATTAGACCGATTAAAGAACTTTTTCTTCGTTTGGGTTTTTCTTCAATGAATGTAGCAAAGAAAATTAGTCAGGCGTGGAGGCATTCTTTTTCCTGCCTTTGATATTTTCGAATTTCTCTGCAAAATAGGCCATTGCATCTTATATCGCTAGCGAGGGAGAGATAGGATGAGCAAGAGCCAGAGAGAGCGAGGGAGTACGATTATCAGAACGTACATATGCCTTTCGGGCGTGTTAGCTTCGCAATTTTAATTAGATTACTCTTTCGAATACTGTAATAGTGTAATTTACTTCGTATATTGCTAAAGAAAAGAAGAAACCAACTGAAAATGAACAACCAATCAAGTGATTATAAACTCTTCGTCCAATGAAGTAAATGCTTTGAGAATAAAACACGATGTCTCTCGGATTTTAGAATTTCTTAATCGTCCAACAAGTAAGACCGAACTTCAATGTTTCAGTTGTTGGGTATTCGTTTTCCGAAAATCGACGCGATTTTTTAGATGTTTTTACGATTTATTTCGACGTAACAGTGATGAGTTTGACTCGCTCATCTATATATGTACATTGTACAAGTAGATGGTAATCGATTGGGAGTCGATGACAACAGTTATTTTGACATTGGGACAGTGGCGAACATACCAACACGCGACGATACGCGCGCATTACACAAGTGCATCCGAGACTAATAATGTCCGAAAATGTCAAAATTTCTGCGAATAGTTTCACACTTGCCATTTTATGTTTTATTATTACTTTTCTTTTTATATTTTTTTAATATCTCGGTTAAATTATAAAACTACGTTTCAGTGCCTTTGACCGCAGCTAACATGATCTCTCGACGAATTTTTGTTATTTCATAGGCTAGTGATCTTTTCAATTGATTTAAATCGTCGATGCTGACACACGTTAGTTCTTCTTCTTCGGTATGAAAGCAAGCTTGGTGTTCTTCACGGTCGTCCACTTGTGTCTCTTCATCCAATATGTAATGACCATGAACACCGACATAATTGCACCCACCTGGTTACAACAAATACAACGTAGTTCAGATGTTTTTGCAATTGAAAAGTTAAACAGTAGATTTTTATGCAAACTTATAAATACTACAGATAGGAAGGATAGATCCATTGGTGTATTCTTACCTTTATGGCGAGCCTTTGTCTATCGTCGTACTCTTGATTCGATGTCCACATGAGGAATGTGACAACGTCCTTGGCAATCTGCGATGCTGTAGCAGGAGTACCATCATCGAAATCTACTACCTCGTCATAAATTACCTGTGCCATACCGATGGCACCACCAGGGAAATAGGGATTGAAGTGGAGACCTTCACGAATTTCGATGCCCGCAGGTGGGTCACAGTAACCAG
This sequence comes from Netelia fuscicornis, assembly GCA_946811545.1. Taxonomy (NCBI): domain Eukaryota; kingdom Metazoa; phylum Arthropoda; class Insecta; order Hymenoptera; family Ichneumonidae; genus Netelia; species Netelia fuscicornis. The sequence continues at coordinate 13,534,160 of OX328011.1, read as the reverse complement.
TGAGCAGTGAAAAGACGTAATTCTGAAAAAAATCAGAAAGCGAAGGAGCTTTTTAGTTCTTTTCTGTTTTACAAAATCAGATTTAGAACGAGACGTGATGAGATGAAATTGCAATTACCTCGCCATTGTGCCTGCCATTAACGATGAAAGACAAATCTGGTGGATTAGCTCCACCATTAGCGGCTCTAGCTGCCTCTTCGTTCGGATAGGGTGCTGGTACATAGTCTGACAATTTACCAGGACGCATAAACATTTGCCCTGTTTCATCCGGTCCATCTTGGACTTCAATCTCAGCAGCAAGGGCCTTAGCTTCCGCTTCGGTGTGCGTCTTACCGACAAGATGACGGTAGGCTACATAATTGAGACTGTGACAGGCTGAGCATACATCCTTGTAAACTTGCCATCCTCGTCGCATACTGTGAACAATTTTTAAAATTCATCTGCGCGTATTTTTGTTTCATAAATCCAAATTGGAACTGAAAGAAAATTATCAAGTTACCTTGCATGATCGAGAGCATGGAACAAGTGATAGAAGTCCCAACCGAATTTTGGTGCATGAGCAACTAATTCTGACGCCTGCACAGAATTTTCCAGAGCGTAGATCAAAGCTCCGATTCCACCGGCTGTCACACCCAAGCAAGACAGCAACTGATAAAAAATAGAAATGAATTAATGACTGCTTTTTAATTTTCACATTCAGGCATCTTCCGTCATATCGCTGGCGCAGTGCTCAGACTTTTCAAAGTTACATGGGTATGGGTAGGTGAATTGTCAAATTGGAGCACAACTTACTAACTTAAAATATGAACTCTTGGGGTGACGGCGCAGGGATGACAACCAGGTAGGGATCATAACTGATAGCAACATAATACTGCGTTTATATGACCTACCATTTTACGACCTCTGGACCAGTCCCGAACCGTCGAAAACTGACTGGCCTGAAATGAGGAAATTCCATTAAAATCAGCAATGAGTGCCTCTAGTATGCAGCAGCAGGACAGTTGTCAGACCAAGGTGACAAGTACACTTGAAAATCTTACAATTGTTGCAACGAGAAGTTGAGAGAGTCAAGAATTTCCGAAACTACAGATAGTATCGATGTGAAAAAATGAACCGAGCAACGAATTTTTGTGATTATAGTGTTTTTTAATTCTAGCCATGGTAGTATCACTGTTTGATTCCGAAATAACGCATTACATAACACATCAAGATGCGAGTCGAAAATTTCTCTCACAGACGTGGAAGAGATACGTGGCATTATAGATGATATTCGATTTAATGAGAAAAATGATAAAATACGAGAAAAAGAAGGTAAAAAGTGTCATAGCAGCCGACAAGACGAGCAATGCGGAGGAGGCTCTCCAGAAGCGCCGTATGAGCCAGTTTACGTTATGAAAAAACATCCATGGTTTGATCAGTTCCAAATATTTTACAATTCGAACTAGCGGACTTGTTTCACCATTTATAGTTTCAGGTTTTACTCACCTGATTGAACAAACTCCCATTATTCGATTTAAGAAGTCCCGACCGACAAATTCTTCCTAACGACGCCGCCATGTTGGCCAGAGGTGCAATGTGCAAAGAGCACTAGTCAACTAGACAACTATTTGAGGGCAGTGGATGTTAAAATAAATTGGTAAGTTCGAATATATCTTCTCGTTGGATCTGCGGTATTATATTTAAAAATCGCACCTATTCGACAAGTAGGGCAGTTTTTTGGCAATTTCGTTTTTGGTTACACTTCGACAGTAAGAGCAAGTACAAGATCGAATCAAATGGTTGACTCTGGTCAAGTTTGCCAACATGATGATACCTCTCCTTAACGTTCAACGTTGCGCATTTGTGGGTGTGATCTGCGCTCGCAGAAAATCAGTTTGCATGGAAAATACGAGATTCACTTACAGTTATTCCTGACTTCAATATAAAAACGAAAGATTTGACAGATGGAAATTCAATCTCTGTTTAAGGCCGATAATGCAACCTATAAATCAGACTCTGGCAAAGTAAAAAGAATATGATAACCTTGAGGTGTAGTGAATCTACCGGTGTGCTATCATTCTGTATCTTACGGCGTCGCACTAAGGCAGGCATTATATTATATATAAATCCGGTAATCCGTCTCTATATTAACGATATTGTAACAAATATTTTTCCTTCGCTAATATTTTTCGTATGCAATTTCGTATTTCGCGAATCGATCGTTACGCTCTCTGTCGGTGACGCGTGTTCAACAGGGGTGGAACGCGCGTGCGCGGCGTCATTTTGATCAGTTGGCAATTCTGACCCGTAGCGGTGGAATCGTCGACCCGCTCTCTGTGCTTCGTCAGATGGTGTCGCGAATCCTGTAACATCGCATCAATCTTCGTGCCAAGAGAAAAGGTTCAAGATGAGCGCTGGAATGCCGGAGCTCGGCTCAAAGATAAGTCTTATATCGAAGGCCGATATAAGATACGAGGGACGTTTGTTCACCGTTGATCCACAGGAGTGCACGATCGCTTTGGCTAATGGTGAGTTTACTATTCACAACGTAAAAAAACCAAGATGGATACCGATAATCGATATACATACACGTACAAGGATAGCATCATCGTTCCGTAGCTTGGCTTCCCGGTCTTTTTTTCCCCTTTCATACGCATTCGACCTAAAGAGCTTGTAACAGCTCGTTTGCCTTCTTTTTCCTCAATGCGTCTCATTACTTCGTCGCCCACGACGGTTTTTTTCGGTGTATCTCCGCAAAAGTTTATTGCGATATATTTTTTTCTCTCATTCTCTCGATCCACGGTGTGTCCCCGACTCACTATGCCTAAATCGAGGGGCAAACAACGACCAAACGGGCTGTGATGATCTGGCTCTTACCGGATGTTTCGGTATTTCCGTTTCCCTTGATATTCCGTTACAAATTCTCAACACTAATACTTTTTTTTCTTCATAAAGTACATTCTAAGTGATAAATCTTACTCGCTTTATCAGAGTGGCCTCGGTTCACTTGAAAATTAGATATATATCACCCAAAAATTTTTGATGAAAATTTCTTGTCGAATGCAAGCATAAAAATTGCATAATACAAATTATCTGTAGTACGTATGAAATTGGCATATTAATCTCCAAATTCTCGAATCCTGTTGAAAAATATATTTTCAATGTTCAAATTTTATACCATCATGTTATCGTTTGACATATCTCGGCTCTTTTTTTTTCCTTTTACTGTCGATGTTTGTCTCATCTACCACAAATCTCTCTGTGAACCTGGTCATTGTATATACACATAGGTATTGTGAGTTTTGTTTACATGCCTGGCCTTGTCTTCTGAAGCAAAACCGTTACCTCAAGGGTAACCCAGCCAACATTCGATTTTAAGCTTTATGTTACAAACATTAGCCAACCCTACTCCTTTTATTTTCCAGTAAATATAGTTGACTGGTTTAACTGAGTAATGATAATAATTGAGCAATATAATTGGGTATATAATACTTTTTTTTCTTCAATTATTTCTGCTGTGCAGTGCGATCCTTTGGAACGGAGGAAAGAGAGACACAGTTTCCTGTGGCTCCTCAGAATCAAGTGTACGAGTATATACTCTTCAGGGGTACGGATATCAAGGATATTCGAGTTGTTAACAATGTTAACAATATACCGAATGATCCAGCTATTGTGCAGGTATTTGAAGGATTCATCATTCATGTTTCTACAAAAAATAATAGTATTTAAAAACTTTTAAAAAAAATCTCCACTTGTAATTAACCATTTAATTTTTACTTTGGATCAAAGATGACGGTACAGCCGTCGATGGGACAACAATCTTATCAACCGCAACCAGGTTATGGACATCCTATGATGGGTCAGATGGGACCTATGGGTGGTCAATATGGAGCTCCATATGGTATGGCGATGAGTGCAATGGGTCCGGTGATGGGAATGCCCAGTGGAACTCGGGATCCCCGTGGACCCATGACCAAACCAGCAAGTGAGTTGAGCTCGGGACTTGCTGGTGACCCGAACATCATGACAATCCCAAACGCTCTACCGACGGCGAACGTAAAGCCGTTGACTAAAGACCAATCTCTGGAAGATGGTAAACTGTTTTTGCTATGAGCTATCCTCCGCTGCTTGGCATGGCTGCTGCTGCCACTACCGCTGATTGCTGATACCTGACTTCTTTTTTTATATTTTGTCTGCTTTCATTTCACTCGCATGATCTTTATGCTCATCATCTTCATAAAGGTTTGATCCAACTCATCTACACTTTATACGACAAAAATTCTACAAGAGTGTACAAACTACATAAGTGCACAGAGGTCTTGTAGAATTTGTTTTTTTCTTTTTGTCACAAGTGCTTTGCTTGCTTTGCTTTAGAATAAGTATTGAATAATGTTTAGACACTTGTTTACGAAGTCGTATCTATAATGTATGTAAGCATGAAAATCTGGCAGCTGCAGGAGGGAGCACGATGTACTTCTAGCACAATAGCAACAACAGTTTCGAAACACAAAAATAATGGGTCTAGAAGCTTTGCCAGGACTGGAATGCTATGTTCTGTGAATCACGGAGTAGCCGTGTAATATCTCTGTTGTAAGTCGCAAAATAGATGCGTAATTTGTGCATTCGAAACCATTAACAGGTGTATTGGATTTGATAAGCGGAGGTTCTCGGTCGACAACACCGACCTCTTCTTTGCTGACGAGAAAGAGCCCGACGATGGATCCGGGCATTCAAATTGGGCATCAACAACCGCAACAGCAGCAGCAGCATCAACAACAACAACAGCAGCAACAGCAGCAACAACAACAGCATCATCACATTCATCAGCAACAGCAGCAACATCACCAACATCAGCAGTCGAATAATATCATCTCGAAATTCGGAGACCAAACTGGCAAGAGAACTGTTCAGCCACCACGTCGTGGCCGCGAAGGGTATAATTGAATTTCTTCGATATTTTTACAAATTCGAGACTTATCGCATTATGGACTACGAGCCACGAATAGCCAGGGCAGAAGACTAATCGTACATACTGTTGTCTTCGTTCAAAAGTAGTCCCGGGAGCGCTCGAACTGGCCGTGGTATGGGCCAATATACCGAGAGAAAGCACGAGGCCATGAAGCAGGACGGCCAATTGCACGATCAGGGACATCATCAGGGTATTTATGGACCTGGTGGTCGTGGTCCTCGCGGGGCATGGATCGCACGTGGTGGAAACATGCGTGGACGTGGCAGAGGTCGCGGCGTGTTCCGACCTAATCAACCTGGTAACGCCGGTGTTAAGCCCAAGAATACTCTGAAGTTTGACAACGATTACGACTTTGAACAGGCCAACACCGAGTTCGAGGAACTCATGTAATAATATTTCCGCATCTTACGATTTATTAATTCTATTTAACGAAATACAGGGCATGATTTGTGCCGGGTTCGTTTCAAGCTCATTTCTCGAAACGACGAATGTGGATATCATGCCAGAGTAATTTGATACGATTTTAAAGCCATCGCGGTTCATTAATTCAGCGTATGGCTTACGCATCGTACCTATATTATCATTTTTTTAAATATTGTTTATTTCTCAGGCGAATTAGAACTAGATTATTCATATGATAATTCTTATTGTAGATCGAGATTGGCAAAGGCTAAGATAGATGCTGGTACGGAAAATGAAAAGAAAGACGACAGTGGCAACGAGACGGGTGCGGGTGAGGGAGAACCGGAGGAGGAACCGGACGTCGTACACTACGACAAGTCAAAATCTTTCTTTGACAATATCAGCTGTGAGGCAGTCGAGAGGAGTAAAGGGTCAGTAAGATGAAATTATTTCCTCCCTGAGCTATTTTCTTAAGCTTTCCTATTTTCCTGCGTGTCTGTATTATCTCGCAAAATCATGTACGCATGAACGAAAGCTTCGGGTGTTTGGAATTTTGTTGAAAAACAAATTTGAACAAAACAACAAAAAAAAAAAAAAAACGTTTCCACCAGGAACGCTGGACTTACGTTATTTGGAATCGAACGATTCCATTTGTCTTCTATTTTCCCGCAGAAGATCTCAACGCACTGACTGGCGAAAGGAACGGAAGTTGAATTCCGAGACTTTCGGAGTTGCATCGACCAGACGGGGTGGTTTTCGTGGACGCGGATATTACAATCGTGGCATGGGTGGAATGTATCGCGGTGGAAGTGGCGGAGGTCCTAGCGGAAATGTGGGACCTATGGCCGGAGGGCCTCAAGGCGGCGGCGGTGGAGGATTTCGCGGAGGTTACAGAGGACAGCGTGGTACCAATCGCAAACCTCAGGGATCGAACCAACCCCAAAATCAGCAACCTGGCAGTCAAAATCGCAACTCGAACAACGAACAATCGACATCGTCCGTCAGCCAACAGCAACAACAGAGCACCGGTAGCCGTCTGGTAACGGGAACCGCGTAAATTCGACTTACCCCCGAAAAATTCGTCAATGACGTCCCACGCTCCCCCCCCACCCATCGTAACAATTTACGGTCATTGAAAGAATGTGGTGAAAACAAGAAAGGTAGGAAAGAAGAAGAAAAACGGAAAACGAACTATGCGACACTTTAATAAGTATTCACTTAGAGATTAAGATTTTTACGGATACGTTCTTCGCGCCAAACACAACGCAAACACACACACACACACTTCTTGATGAACCGCGAATTATTAATTCAAAACAAATAATTAAAAAAATAAACGACTAGCCAACGGATTAAATTATACCGGATTCGAGATCAATTTGGCTTCTTTGCGACGGAGACACGAGCGAGCTTAACGATGGCCCACTCGTTTTTTTTTTTTTTTTTGAGCGTGCAGGACTCTTGCGAGACTAGATTGAGAAAATAATACGCTTCTTCTTTCCTCGTTCGCATTGTTCACCAAAATCGAGCTGGATTTCGATGCTTTGAATCAATTGTTGGATGCGTCGTAATGTTGACTCGGATTGCGACGTCGGTCCATATTTCAACGGACGCGAGAAGGAAGCCGATCCAATATATATCAATCCATAGCCGTTTTCAAATCCGTAACAAAAATGGGAGAGCGTGGTTGGCTAAACGGTTTCATAGTGTTGTTTGTATTTTAACGTGGGATCAGCGTGAAAATTAGGATTAGGCGAAATAAACATTGAACAGACCGAGCGCGATGTTTCAAGGAGAACGATGAAAAAATTACGGTTATGCAATGAATAGAAATAGCATGTGAATAAAATAAATATTCCTCGCGTCCGTTGTGCGAGCCTGTCGACCCGTTGAATGCGCCATGACAGTTATCGACGTGCTCGATCTCGTGCTTAAAGAAATACACGGATGGACTCGTAACGCAGAATTTGGAATGGCATTTATCACGAAAGGCGGCAAAAGTATGCTCGACATTTATGGATTAGTTGGTTTGTGTCCGCGTGTCGGAAGTCGATGGTTAAAAATGTGTTACGGTCTATGTACGGATGAAAAACTGGATGGTCGCAAGCGCGTACGACTGAATGAACGATGATTTATAATATAATAATAAATTTTGCATTGTAGAAAGGGAATTACAAAGAGTGAGAGAAGATAACTTGTCGTATACAGACGAAAAATGAGAATCGGTAGCGGGACATTATTTACCACGTTTGAAGGTTTCGTGGTAATGAAAAGAGTGAAATGAGAGAAAACCTTAGATAGGAGTCAGGGAGTCCTGCGCGTCGCGCGTATTGTACGACAGAACTCACAATCGCGCTTGATTGAACAAAGAAACGAAAAAGATAAACGAGTGATTCGCGATTAGAGAGACAGAGAGAGAGAGAGAGCGAATGGTTTGAATAGCGCAGAAGAGCATAAATGCTCATATCGTAAGTAGTCAATTCCCGGTCGATGGCCGGACAAAATGATAAAAACGAAACGAAAACAAATAAAAGACTCTCGGAGTCGTAAAGAATGAAAAAAAGGAAACCAAGAAACAAATCTCTTCCGACTAACTACGGGAATATGTTACGATAATGATAATTTTTTTTGCTGTCTGACATTAACAAGTTTGAGGAGAGAATATAATGAGAATGATTATAATGAGGGGAGATCAAAAGATCGCAGCCTGTATCGCCAGTAGATTTAGGACACAAAACGAAAACGTGAAAAACATAAGATTGTTGGTTGTATCGAAGAAAACAGCCCCGAAAACTTTTATTTATTTAAGGATTGATGACCGTAAAGTCGGTGATAAAATAAATCATCGAAATCTTCATTGTATTGTTCGGCCTTCTTGGTCCGATTTGCGGTCGTTTCTCTTTGTGAGATATAAGTTGTTTTACTTTTATAATACTTACAACAGGGTTTTGATTTTTTTCGATTAGGGACGTATGTATTACATCGCGTCTTTACGAAGAGTTCTGACAAAAGTGGCCAGACGAAAAAAGAAAACATAATGAAATGAAAAAATATAAAGATAGCGAGAATGGGAAGAACGTGTTAATTTTTGTTTTTACGTTTTCTCTCGCGCGCCGTCGTATATCAGGAAACAAAAAGGTATATAGCGATATACATAACGCACGATGATATCCTACAATACAAGATAGATTAATAATAAAGAATGAAGTAATTAAAACAAAGTGGGCAAATATTAAGTGAATTAAAGTGCGAGAGAGAGAGAGAGAGAGCACGAGTTATGGCGACATGATTTGAAAAAAAGAAGAAGAAAAATGGTAATTTGTTTAGCGGCTGTTATTTTTGTATGGCCCTCGCTGAGGGTCCCGTCTCACATTATATATATATACAACATACTATACATACGATACCTACATTCATAAAAAGCCTAGACATTTAGTTGAAATATTTGAATAATAAAAGAAAACGAAATAAGTTCGAGGCGGCCGCGGAGACACCTCGCTCGCAAACAAAAAAAAATGAATAAAACTTAATGAAAACGACGCACTACAATTCTAATCGACGTCGCCCTTTGCCATTTGAATTTAGCTCGAGTGCCAAAATTCCTTGTAGCTCGATCGAGATTATCGTCTCGACTATTTGAGTGATTTGGGAATTTCCCTGACAATTGTGAGTTTTGTTTTTGTACAGTGGATGTTGTGATTCCCCGATTCTGAATAATACTGAGATGATGCAATTTCAAAACGTGTATGACAACTCTGTCTTTTTTAGATTATCGATTAAGGCATTTTTTTTATCTGATTTTAATTATTCGTAATTCGGCATTTATATCATCTTTCTCTTCGTTGCTTGCAGCGCGTTTAACATAATGCATTCTCGTATGATTTCAGACACTTAGAATTAAATATGTTTACTCGTTTGTTATGGATTCAATGGCGTGCGATAATTAATGTAAACTAAGTATCTGGGCATGATTTGAAGATGGAAAATCGTGTCCCGAAGAGATTCTTCATTTCCAGTTATCCGTTCGAACAGCGCGAAGTTGCGATACCGATCGACGATCCCGCAAGGAAGCCTGGTAAATTTTTCTGCTCTCCACCTTACACTTCAAAATTGCGTTGGAATTTCCATGCCTTTGGGATACTAGATTATTCTCCTGTTTTTGTTTTCAGTTAACTGCGCCTTGGACGCTGATGTTATCGATTAAAACATCTCAGGAGCAGCTCATCAAGCCTGTTCTCGTGTTATCACAAACTTCTCTTATCGGTCTCCCCCGTCTTACTTTGGCCATCTCGACGCTCACGAAATTATTCTTGTAACAACGACGTAGTGATCGGTATGCTAGCGTGTATACTTCGTAAGAAGGTTCACCATTATCGACGACCCACACGCTGCCCGAACATCCGCTCTTCAAGATCGACATGAGACCTTGTGCCACTACGTAAGGTCTGTAAGAATAAACAAAGAGAAAAATAAAACCCTTACTAACCCTGAACAATTTTAGGTCGACGCTGTTTCATATTTCTCGAAAGATGACTTACGTTTGAATTGGAAGCTGCTCCAGATTTTTGACAAAGTCTGCCTTCATGACTCTGGATAATAGCCTGTTGGGACTGTTGATCGTTAGAGCAGTTTCGGTCAAACCAGGACACAGTGCCATCACTCGAATGCCCGTCTTCTTGCAGTGATAAGGTGCCTTTAAAGAAAACACCTTGCATCAACGAGAAGTTTGCATATCGGTTATACTCTTGAACTAGATAGATGAACCAAGATGAAATGTATAATCGAATGGAAAACTTACTCCGAGAGACTGCGAGAGGCCAATTATCGCATGTTTCGTCGCTGTGTAAACCGGCAATTGAGCGGTCCAGCGATAGTCTATGTATTGTGCAACGTTTACGAGGACTCCGCCGTTTCCAGCCTGATTCTTACCCATGTAATACATGGCGAGACTCGCAACGTTCACCATGCCACCCTGAAAGATTTCATAAAGTAAGAAAACACAAAATCATTACAGCTCTAATTCTTACAAATATCATTTCTTTTGTTACCCCGATCGTTCATTGTTATAATAATAAAATATGTTTTTTAGAGATTGAAAAGGACACTCACGATATTAACTGATATTTCACGCTCCCATCGTCGCTCATCGAGAACACCTGCATTGTTGATGACGATATCGATGCTTCCCATGGATTCGTGAGCTTTTGCGAAAGCGTCTGAGGATAGTGAGACGTTAAACGTAAGAGAGTATTCTCAACACGATTTAGTTCGAATAGTTCAGGTACAAGATTACTCACTGACTGTTTGTTCCCGATTTGTCGTGTCAGCCTGAATAAACTCTATTTTTCCTTCGCCATAGGAATTTTGGACTGCTTTAATAGCTCGATCAGCCCCCTCGGAATCGACGTCGATAATCGTTACTTTCTACACACGTGAGAACGGATTAAAATTGATTACACTTAGCTACGTTTTCTCGTCGAAACAAGTGGAATCGAATGTGCTTCGTAGAAAGATGGACTCACTCGTGCACCATGTTGTATAAAATGATTCACGAATGCGAAACCAAGGCCGGCTGCTCCTCCAGTGATAACGACATTCTTCGCGCACACGAGACCGTTTATCAACTCGAGCTCTTTCGTCTTCTCCGATGCCGACGTTCGCCGATTTTTCTGCTGGATGCTGTATTGAACTAGTTGATCTGTACCAAATGGATAACGCGTATACATTATACCTTCGTTTTCTTCTACATTCGTAGTACGCGTATGTACGAAGAATAATTATTTTTTAAAGATTGCATTTTTTTGATGAATTAACAAATATTCTTTTTCTTTTACAGAAATATAACTTCTCGCGAATGAGAAAGAAAAATTGAGATGTTTCTTCAGCATGGGAAATTTATACCGGGCGTGTGCTATACGTACCCATTTCAATGTTTGAAACTTCGTGGGAAAAATCACCGATGAAGAGGAAACCGGGTTGTTTCTGTGAAAGCTCTCTTGTGAGTAAACTTCCCGCACTGATCGATGTCCGTATTTATACGTGAAGAAAGACGTTAACCGTGGACCGACCCACGCGACTCTTCGTGCGCATAAAACCCCTTCTTCGATTCCGACGCGTGATCCCGACAAGAGGTCGAGCATTTACGCGTTCTTCGAAGATCGTTAAAGAGCTACATCCGTGATGTATTGGCGCGTTCAGTCGCGTGGATACGTTCCCCCCGTACCGCTCGTCCGCAAGCAACATCCCTCTATTAAGAAAATGTAAGTGGGGAGACACAAAATGCGATCGTCTGGTTTTTTTTATTTTAGTTTGATATTCTCGAATGATCGTCAATAGCCTCGTGCCGTCGTCATGGTTCTCACTTTGGAACGTGTCACCATTATCATCGTTTTCTTATCGCTCGGTTCATTATAGAATTGTCTTTCTTCCTGCCTATTTATTATGAAAAAACAAATACAATTTTTTTAGACGCACGAACTCTTCTCCATCTTCTCGGTTCGTTTGGAAAAGGTCATGAACATTGTACAGGTTTTATTTCCTTAAAGTGTCGCATAGAAATCGGCATTGCATACACTCTTCTAGGTGCGATACTGGAAGAGGTAAAATATATATTTATCGAAAAATTGAAATTTTTCGATAGTTCAGGGTTTTATAGAACACTAACATCTTTATTGATTTGATTGAAACCTAATATCAAAGAGTGTTGTTCGATGATATTAGGTCTGCGTGCCCAGATTGAATGCGATAGGTCGAAAGTTAAGAGCTAGTTCAATCTACACAAAAAATATATCAAATAAAAAGGTGTGCGAGACATTTAAATCTCATTCGGTGCAGTTATTCCATGAGTTTTCACGTTTACGTTGATACATAATAGTACACTTTTTCAATTTCCATTTTCAGATAATTTGTGGCAAGTAAATTGCATCAAGATTATCCAGTTTAGGACTGAATCATCATAAACTAATTTTGCACCTTCTCTCAGCTATTTCCGTATTTGATCTCATTCGTAAGGTCATCTTTTTCCCCTATCTCACGTTTTTTATTTGCTCCACATTTTCTCATATCTGAGATGGGAGAATGCAGAATGTACAAGTGTGGAAAGGGCAAATCACGAGAAACGAACAGCGCTCTTTGACCGTTTGATGATTCCTCGATGTCGTTGGTTAGCTTTGAACTTTATACCCGTGAAATAAAGAAGACATGAAAAAGATAATGAGGAATATTTAAGATAGAGGCTGTCCCATGTCTGAGCAGTCTGTAAGATTCATTTGTTTTGTTAATATTACTCGACGAGAGATTGCCCATGCTGCCTGTCTCTACATTGTCGCGCATTTTTGTTATCGATTATTTTAGCTTTTTCTTCCTCACAGTTCTTTTTCATTTCAGACTAATCTACGGGTATCGACAAGAAGACACGAAGGGTGACATTGTTGTTTGGAGAAACGTCAACACTGGTTATAACGACGCAGCGAGGCCACGTGTACTTCAATCATTCTCGAATAATCTACGTATTTTTGGCATTGACAAGTGTTGCTCGTCAAAGCAAAAAGTGACAAGAGACGAGAATCGAGAAGATACACAAAAAAAGCTTTTGGAGTAATATATGCATACAGAAGGAAGTTCGGATAGAAGGAAAGCTCGCATAAGCGGCGACTGAGAAAAGCTAAATATATAGCATGCGTTTCACGACCTCGTGAATGAGTGAGCAAACGTTTATCGCCAAAACAAGTTCGGTGTATCCGTGCACTCTTGACGTCGCGATAAGAGAATTTGACTCCCAAACGGATAAGAGACTTTTTGTGAGGACCCCATGTACGCTTCGAGCTTCGTAATTGTACAAAAATAATCGAAAAAAAGAGGCCTGCTTTTTAAAAAAATGGATGTTTTCAAGAATCTGGCTTGCAACAGACCCACCGATGTTATAAAACTTATCAACGATAAGACAGACTTAGCGCGGAGAGAATTATCGTATTGGTACCATCATTGGTTACTTGGAATTCTCTGCTGTTCTACACAGCAATATGAAGACAAAAAGGAAAACAAATAAAGAGGTCTTGTACACGAGTGATCTTTTATTCCATCTAAAATATAATTCATAGCCTATCGATAATTAATTGGACTCCGTTTGAAATGTTGGTGTTCAGATTCATCCGAGTGACTCAGGATTGTTAATTTCGTCCTCGCGCTGTTTTTGTGGCATTACGTCGGGCAATTGAACTTCGTAGACCGGTTGGCCATCCTCGCTTACCCAGACACTTCCATTTTGAGCGCATCTGATTGCATAAACCAAACCGTGTGCGACTGCTTCCATCCTGAATTTAAAAAATTGCACGATAATAATTAAAACATTGTCTTACTGTAAAATTAAAAAAATAATTTTGTCGCAGATGAACTACGAATGCACTTTACCTTTGTGGATGAATATTCGGACGGGGTGTGCCAACAACCTCGATATCGTCAGAATCGTCTTCATCTAAGCTTCTCAGATTTTCCAGGATTGGAGTCTCGGAAACGCCTGGACAGAGAATCACGATTCTCACTCCGGTTCTACGATAATTGTACGGTTGCTGGAAACAAAGAAAAAACAAGAAATATCCGTATGATCTATTCTGATATTAAATTGGACGCTTTTGGCAAGCAGGATATTGCAGAAACTCACGGAAAAGGATCGACTGAAGCTTATCACTGCGTGCTTTGTGGTCGAATAAATCGGTAACTGAGGACAAGGTTCCAGACCAAGAACCGAAGCAACGTTCACGATTATTCCACCTTTGCCACCGTTGTCTCGACCCATGTGATGAACAGCCAGGAAGGATCCTCGTATAACGGATGTCTGAAAGGAGGACGTGAAATAAAACAAAAATCTCATAGTGGCGAGGATTTATATTGAAAATGGCGAGAAATAAGGAAACCATGAAAACGGAATTTCACTCACGACATTAACGTCGATCGCTTCCGTTGAATTATCCTCGTTCACGACCTGAGCATTGTTCACGAGAATGTCTAATCCACCAAGATTCTTCACAGTATTCTTGAATATGGCTGTTAATGTATTACAAATACTTTGAAGAACCGTACAGTGAGACGACAATGTACATTGAAAAATGAACCAATGAAAAATTCACCATCGAACTCCGCGTTTTGGGTGACGTTGCATGGCACGAAGACTGCTCTTTTTTGACCGAATTCGGCGTTTAAATTGACGGCTGCTGCTTGACCGGAGGATGTTCGAATGTCGAGCATCGCGACGCACTGGCAAAGGATTTGTGGTAAGCATGTATATCGTACAGGGAAGATTTTCTATATTTTCTGACAGACACTTTATTTACAGGATGAGAAATGATGCGCTGAGAAAAATACTCACAGCAGCTCCATTCCTTAGCAATTCTCGGCTGAAAGCGACTCCTAAATTACTCGCACCACCGGTCACGATGGCTTTCTTGTCCTTTATCTGCATTTTGTCTTCCTGCTTGAAGAATATATCAGCCAGACAACGCAAAGTAATAGTTCACTTTTGGTAAGGTCACGGCTAACTTCTTAACACACAAAATTTTGTGATAAGAAATAAATTCGTTGGTGAACTTGAGGAAAATAATGTTTTTATTTTCTGTTTTTCTTTCAGTTAGTGTACAGCTCTGGTATGGCTGCGGATCGAGAGAAATCAAACGTTTGCACTCGTCGTCGATCTACCGCAGACTGATACCAACGAATATATATTTATGCCGCAGTCGCCACGCTCCTTGACCCCTCCGACTCTTGAGAAAGCAGAATCAAGAAATTGTTCATCTCGTCGATTGCGAGCTCACGCTCAATGATTCGAATTTCGAATAACAATTGCTCAATTCCGTTCGTTTTAAATATTTCTTATTAATTATATTTGTCCACCTAGTAACAACAGGAAACTCTCTCCTGCTACATAGCGGAAGCAAGATAATGTCGGGTTACAGTTCAGTATTTTGTTTGTTAGCAAAAAAA
Organism: Netelia fuscicornis; assembly: GCA_946811545.1. Taxonomy (NCBI): domain Eukaryota; kingdom Metazoa; phylum Arthropoda; class Insecta; order Hymenoptera; family Ichneumonidae; genus Netelia; species Netelia fuscicornis. Next base: position 13,518,835 of record OX328011.1, on the reverse strand, counting down.
GCGAGCAAGATCGAAACGATGATAAAGATTCTGCAACGTCACATGGATTCAGGGAAAACGAAGAATCGATACTGCCAGCGTAATCTATTTAACTCGATTTTATTCACTATTCTACGAAAAAGTTAAAAAAGAAAATAATTTCTTTTTTGCTTGGTTTCTCAGGTTTAAGCTTATAGCGTGACATTCGTCAATTTTGGGAGTTCAACCGCGAAGGGTGGGTTACTGTGCTGGCTGACCCAGACAGATCCGTTTGCGCCTTTCTCGATCACGTCGATCATTGCCTTTCCCACGATCTCGGTCCTGGAAAAAGAAAACCAAGCGATAAGAGAAAATGATGATTTATCGATAAATCCCGTGCGTCACATCGACCGCGTGACACAGGATTACGACGTAAGTAAGCGTAATATGAAATAATAAGCTAATCGAGTGAAAAAATTGAATTTTTCTTACGGCTGTCGATGATATCCTAACAGAGTCTGCGATGCTTCCGCTGGGTCCACAAAACTCAGATACCTGTTGGTCTCATCTGTGATGAGGGGTGTGTCGGTAACACCGGGACACATCACCCTGACGCTTACTCCAGTCTTTTCAAAGTGATCCTGCAAGTATGTATATAAAATTCATATAAATGTCAAAATTCACACAAATATCACAAATCATAATCTTTCTCTATTTATATGAAACCGATAGATTCATGGAACACCAACCGCGAGGGCAATGGTGAAACCACGAACTCCAAACTTTGTGGCTGTATAAACTGGGACGGTGGTTGCTGGCACAAGACTAACCACCGAAGCGATGTTAACGATTACTCCACCCTTTCCACCCTTGTGTTTACCCATGTAATCGTAGCCCAATAGTGTGCTCTTCACCACAGCGGTCTGTAACATTATGCTCAATCATACAATACGATGGAATCTGACAAATATTTGTTTGCAGGAAATCGATGAATAATAAGGCTTACTCACAAAATTCACTGCGATCATTTTTTCCCAAAGTGCGTCGTGGAGTATACCGGCATTGTTAATAAGAATGTCCAAGCCATGGAGAGCTTTCACAGCCTTTTCGAAAACAACTGTACAGTTCAATTCTCATTAGTGAGCATAGCTTTGTATTAATTACCATCACAGTTAGAGATACGTTTACCTTCTAATTCGTCGAACTTCGTGACATCCACTTGGAAAAATAATGCACGTCCCGAGCCAAATTCTTCGTTCAGCTTGCTCACCGATAATTCACCATTCGTTTGCGACAGGTCCAGAATTGCAACAGTCTGAGGTATATGATTAATAAGCACGGCTTAGAGACAGAAAATAAGTCTTTGAATGGAAGTAATATTGTGAAAAAAAAGGAACTTACCTTTGCGCCATTCAACAATAAATAATAGCAATATTCGTAACCAATGCCGTGAGCTCCACCAGTTACAATCACCTTTTTATCACGTACGGTATAAACCATTGTGTTAATTATAGTCTTGTAATAATTCAGCTTCGATTCGAATACACTTTTCGAGGCACACGACTGACATAAATTGCTCGCTTTGCGTGTTCTTATAAGTACACGATCCGGTCTCCAAATATTATGAAGAAACCGAGGTTCTAAATCACCGTATCTATCCCAGTGATTATTTGGGGGCAGGGTTTCTAGATAAGATATAATATAGATATTCCATTTCCCTGCAATTCATCTTTATTCAAACAAACAGATATCGCTGCGCACTTTGATTATTTCACTAAATACTTTTATCTTCTATTCTTCATTTTTTAATAATTTTCTCGTTTTACAGATTTACTTGCACTTGATCCGTTGACAATCCACAGGACAATTACCAGTCTGTGCAACGACGCACTGAGAGTTCAGATCGGTTGTGTAACGCTGAATGCAAGAAAAAGAAATTTTAAGCTCGTTATGTTATTAAGACTGTGAAAGTTGATAATTTTAATCCGATTGCCCTCTACGGCGTTTAGTATTTAAATTATAATAATTATTTTCTTCTTTAATTAAACGAAAGAGATTAGAGCGTCGAGTCGCTGATTATACGTCACGTTCCAATTACAGCAAACAAATATACCGGATGCGCACGAGAGCGATACAGACTGCGTTGAATTTTTTAATTTTATTTCTCAACGACCTTGACTGACCTTCTTGTCATAAATTTGAGGATCCACGGTTTCTCCTTGGCGTATTGGGAAATAAATTTGCCAGGGAATCTCACGCATACACGGTGCAGGCTCTGCCAGCCACGTACTACCAGTTGGCGCTTGCGACATAACATGAACCAGAGCTTTTCCTATCCGGGATTCCCTGACGGTGATAAAATCATGCAATTAACAATCAATTTTTTATAGAACGAGTCAAACAATATTGCGATAGAGACGATAGAAACTTCAATACTCACTCAGGTGGTTCGCAATAAGGAATTACGTTATAGTCTTTTTTGGCATTCGACTCTGGAAAGTCCGGCAATGCAATTTCTTCGAATGGCTTGTGAGACTGGAGAAGTGCAACTATTCTTACTCCCGTCGTTTCTACCGGGTATGTTTTCTACAGAAATACAAATAATATACAATTTTATATATTTAAAATTTGTACATCATTCTTTCATTATCTTTTCTGCCCCATATAGATTCAGCTATGAAAGAAGAATATTTTCAATTACGTGGCTTCCTAGAGGAAATTTCTGGAATGAAGAAAGATAATGAAGAAACAATGTGACAATTTTATAATTATTGTCATCCTCACAGCTAGATCCATTGTAGTCTCTGCAACGGGTTCCTTGAAACAATAAACCGGCGTAGGATTACCGGGCCAACCCATAAATCCGATTATGGTCGCACAGTTGACAATTATTCCTGCAGGAGCGCCTTCGGTATTCTTCTTCATTCCCATATATTTAATTCCCGTGTGAATGACCCTCATGGTGTTGCTCTTAATTCAAATAAGTCTTGATTTATATTTTATCACAATGATTGTATTTATTTTCCTTGTCTTGTACTTTTTTTTTCTTCATCGTACCCATTCACCCTTGGTCTTTTGGGAGTTGTGACGAGGCCAAACCTCGTTGTTGCTTCGATCGAGATAGCTGAACAACACGTCAACTCGTTTGTATCTGCACATGGACTCTTCGAAGACACCTGAATACAGGTAAATATTTTCATACTTCGAAATGCAAGTTTTTATCTAATTTATTACGTAATTATAATACTACTAAACAAATTCTGCAATTTCAAGATGAAATCCATTGAAAAAATCTCGTGTTACCTTCCAATTGACAAGAGCTTTTCGGATCGCAGCGAAGAAATCGAGCGCGATTTTTGCCATAAAAATCGCAAAGATTCTGGGCAGCTTTTTCGCCAACTCGAGGATCCTCATCGGCCAAAACTACAGCCTTGGGTAGAGAGATAAAAAGGATACGAAACGAGAGTAAATTAGTTTAACGAGAATTCATTACAAAGGTAATTTTGTAGTTTGTTTATTTTTAATTAATTGGCTTACTCGAGCTCCGTAATAGAGTAAACTATCAGCAGCGCCGAGGCCAATTCCAGCCGCACCACCAACGACAATCGCGACTTTGCACTCAGGATCGAGAATCGTTTTACCCATTCCCTTGTAGCTGGAGTAATTTTATAAATATCGTTCCAAATTCCCACCAATGATTTTTTAAACGACTTACCATATTTCAGGTTTAATTATTTTCAACTTTCCCTCATCCTCATTGTTTCTCGACCATGGCCAGAAACCTTTCTTCTTGCCTTTCGGACCTTTTTTAACATCCCGCAGTGTAGGACATCCCGTATGAACGAGAGACAGGATTCTCATTGATCCTGCAGTAGTAACTCGCAAATTATTGCAAATAACTCCAAGATTCAAGGAACTTTGGATAAGTCCGGAGAGCATTGCGTTATCATTCTCATATCCGATAAAAATTCTTAATGTTCTTATTTCAAATTAGTATGAGCAAAAAAGAATTAAAGTTTTACAAGAATTTTGACACGCAACGAGTACACAAGACTTTGTTTTCATCAAACTGTTTTTTGTTTTTTTTTTTTTTGTGGACTATAGAGGATGTTTGTTTCAGTATGTGGATAAAGGATTTGTTGTTCTGGGAAATATTTAAAAAGCTAAGCGTTTTATTGACAAGACTCGCAACACGTACACACCGAGCAAACAATAGATAAATCTAACAATTTGTTTTCTTCCATTAGTCGTATTACGTGGTACATACTATCTCGTTACGAAGAAATAAGCGTCTACAATACCTGACGATAGCGTGTAACTTGTTAAAGAGCATTATAAAACGTTTAGAAATATGAAGGCTTTAAAATTTATCGCTCTTTCGTCTCTCCTTAGAGCACGAGAGTTACACGCTTATCGGTACACCATTCACACAATCGTTATTACTCGCAAGCATCTCGAACTCTGCACAACTGCGCATATATGAATTATGATAAAATTGTTTATTCTTTTTCCTCATAGAAAAACTACGAAAGTTTGGTTATTGGATCTCGAAAAGCCCGATACAACGACGACGAGTTTGGAGCATTTTGGAATACTTATTTATACGAGCGTGTGATATACTATCTCTGATAAAGCTTTGAGCGTATAATGCACACGGTTCGCTTTTTTTGAAACTCGATTTAACGCCGTCATCGTCGTCGGCGTCGCAGGTACGACGTTCATTGGTACGGCATGATAATTTGTAGCGGTGTATTTTTTTTTTCTCATTTTGTTTCTTTTTTTTCTTTAAGCAAGGAACGATCCTGGCTCGGCCTTATTTATATTTGTGGATGTGATTATTACTCCGGAAATACAACCTCGCGTGGCTGCGAGCTGTTCTCCGCGAGCCAGACACTTCCGCTTTGACCGTTGAGCAATACATGGATGAGAGCTTTGCCAACTTGCTCTGGTTTTTGTGGAACGTAGGATGCTGTGTCTCGATGCCAGGCTTCCGTACACGAAGAGGAGAGAAGGGATTTGGGGGCAACGTTACCTTTAGAACACGTCACGCTTGGACACAGTGCCATTACTTTTATCCCCGTTATACCAACGTGATACTCGTCCTGCTCGGTAAATAAATTCTCGTGTTATTTTCGTTCCGTTATATACATTTTTGATATGTTAGAAAATATTGTATAATTAAGTAATTCGAGTAATTTTTGTTAATAGATCTGGAGAACTATGAAATTCGATTTACCCCAAATGCTCTGGTAAGACCGACCACGGCGCTCTTGGTCGCAGAATATATCGGCAAGCTGGCATAAGGGGTGATAGCGACGTTACTTCCGATATTAACGACTATTCCACCCTTGCCACCTCGATCCACCCCGAGGAATCGTTGAGCCAGCAGCATCCCCCTTATCACACCATTCTGTCAAAAGGAACAACGTTAAGCATTCTTCGGTATGCCTATTATCAGTTGAATTCACTCAGATTTTTTGGGAAATAAGTGGATATTCTTCAAACTAAATTTTCATCAGTTTTTGTAAAAAAAACTGACAGAATCGCTGACTTACTAGATTGATATCAACTTCCAGCTCCCACAATCTATCGTGCATGATCCCAGCGTTGTTGATAACTATGTCAATGGAACCAAAGACAGAGATAGTCGTCTGGAATGATGCTGCAAGAAAAATAAGTGGATTTAAAGAAATCTGAAACACGTTAAAACTAAGTGAGAAATAGGATTCTCACCCTACCTTCTAACTGAAGATAATCCGTTACGTCGCAGTTGCAAAATACCACACGATCCTTTCCGTGTTTCGCTGCTAACGTTTGTGCCAATTTCGCGCCGTCTGTCGTGTTGATATCACACATTGAAACCTGAAATTATGGACAAATAATTATAAGTATAATGCTTTGCCACAATTACATTCCGTTGAAAAATATTATATTTTCTCCAATTATTTATTAATTCGTTTCTCGTATTGGTAAATTATTTATAATATTTACCTTGGCTCCGTGATTCAACAGTTCCTCGGTATACATCCTTCCAATACCGCGAACCGCGCCGGTGACCAGCGCCACGCGTCCGGTCAACTCCATATTTTATATTAAAATATTTCTTCGACTAGTAATTCCGATTAATGAAAATACGTTTCAGGTTCTGCTCTTAACGATGACGATTTACATTGAATTCTTCTTTTTCCTACAAATGGTACACTATCAATAATCAAGAAGTAATACGAACATGTTACTCGTCTAAATTACATACACATTTATAAACAAAATCTTTTTATAAATTCCAGGTGCATGCAGTCACGGACTGGAGACAATCTTCGAGCAATCTCGTGCTTCATGAATAATACTTTCAATCCCCGCCCGGCGGTCTATTCGTTCGGCAACACCCCGAGGCGCGGTACCGGGAGTCACGACTTTTTTCTCTTCTCAAATATTCAGACAAACTTTTTTTGCGGTAAAAAAAATTCCCTATTTTTACAATAGTAAACGGAAGCAAAGTTTAACATCGTCTCGCTCGTATTTTACATCGTAATTCCGTTTTTTACTTTTCATGTTACATTTATGTATTCTACGAGACGTTTCGAAAACACAATGACCGTCGTAGTTACCTCGTTTTTTCGGCCGTGCTCTTGTGCCTTGAGATCCAGGTACGTCCCACGGCGGATTGGCCGAACGAAAGTGAATCGACCTTGTCGGGAGGGATGCGACGGACGAAGAGAATCTCCTACTCTCTCTCTCGGTGGTTGAAGAGAGCCGGCGCAGAAATGAGAGACCGGAAACGGTGATATGCTTTTCGGCAAAGGCACGGTGAGAAGTTCTTGTTTTATTTGTTTGTTTGTTATCTTTATCTATTTCTTATGTTTCTTTCTTTTTCTAGCGGATACGTATCGAGTCTGTCAAGGTGCGGTTGTCACGCTGAATGAACAAATGCACGTTTAAAATCCACGTATCCGGACCGTGCTGATCGGCTCTTTTGCACGCACTAGCATGGATTACAGAGGGTGCCGTGACACGCCGGGTGATTCTCCAACCGCGCGCATACGTATACATATATGTATAATAACACACCCCGCCCTGTCTCGAGCTAAGCACGTACTATAGGTACAAAACTATATACAACCTAGCCGAATATCGATTCGCCGTGGGCACTCGGTACCTCGCCAATGCGAGCCCTTTTCCCATTAAACAACACGCAGGACACATAGATGTTCTCGTTCTTACGTTTATTACCAGACACTATGGGATGGTTTGAAAAACAAATTATTGTACTTTTTCAGTCGGGAAATGTAATCTTGATTTTGTTTCATAAAATAATAGGGCTTTTCTTGTAATTGCTGAAGCTAAAAGAGGATGCTTGGGGTGATAAGGAAATTGGTTTTCAATTTTGTTTTATTATTCTTTCTTTATAACAGTATTTTTGTATGGAATTGTATAGTACATGGTTGTAAAAAAGGTTCATGCTAGCGAGATCCGTGTATGTTGCTTTTAGAGATATGAGTTTTTTTTTTAGTGTCGGTTGTCTTGCACAATTCATGGATTTTCATAATTCATGCCACGGAAACCGCCGGTCGTAAATATCGCCGACCCTTAAGCCAGTCTTTACACAGACTTGGCTGTATTTTTTCCAAAGTAAATTTTGGAAGCTGAGAATGAATTATAGTGTTTAAAAGTTGTTATTGATAAGAATGTTTTAGACCATAATTTTTGCGAATTGTGAGAAATGCAAATGCTAACAGAATTGAATTTTCATGTGACTTTCTATAGAAAGGCTCTGATAAAAAAAAATCTCATTTCATCTTTTGCGGTACGAAATATTGAATTCTCCTCAACGTGCATACAATTTTCCGATAATTCAACGGATGGAAGAGAACCCGTTGGATCACACGCGACAAAGACAATAAATGAAGAATGCAAATGTCATTTCTTCATTTCTTTTTTCCGACACCCGATAATCACGTCGATCGCCATTGATTGTCTGTCATGGCGACGAAATGTTTGATCGCTGTCGCTGCGATCTTTCGATAAGTCTCAAATCTCAAACCACCGCGAATAAGAAAAAAACAATCAAGTGATAGAAGGAAAAATTACTTAACGAGAGATAGAGAGAAGAGGAAGGGAGAGAACGTGAGAAAGTGAGAGAGGACCTCATTGAAGCAAATGGAAATGGACTGTGCTGACTCCGTCGACAAGATTAAAATCAAGAAGATAACTCGCAATCGTCCATCGAGAACAACGTTTACAGGTCCGAAAGCTAAACAAGCGAGAAGAAGACAGAACACGAAATCGAGGAAATGCGTTTGTCCACCGTCGAATAATTCAACCGTCGTTGAGTTTCCATCAGTCTGGTCGGAACTCAGGTGAGCTTGCAACAGTTTCAACTTATCTTTGGTCCTTTTCATTCGATTATTCTAATGAAAAAAAAATATTTTCAAGGACCAATGAACAACTGTGCGATGGAGCTGTGAGATGCGCAAGGGACGTGGTACTTCCGGTTCATCGAGTCATATTATCAGCCGCGAGTCCTTATTTCAAGGCTCTGTTCACGAGTAGTCTGAAAGGTGGCAACGACAAAAATGTCGATACCAATGAGATTTCCATCGGTTGCGTATCGGCCGATCTATTTCGCCTTATACTCGATTACGCTTACACGGGCAATTGCAACGTAACGGTGGAAAATGTAGAGCAACTTTTGCCCCTTGCCGATCGCTTCGAGGTTCTCGGTGTCGTACAGCTGTGCTGTAGATTTCTTCTTCAAGAACTCAGACCTCATAATTGCCTTGGTAAAACTTCAAGTTTAATCAAGTTCTTATTTTATTTATCTTCATGAATTCAATTCATTTAATTAATCTTATTATTCGATTGAACGTCAGGAGAATAATATCCAGGAATAATTAATTTATTTTATTTGGCTCGACAACAATATAATTATAATCGAATATTTTCCTAATTTTAATGCTTATAGCGTTGTTTATTATTGTTATTATTTCATTGATTTTAAAGTTTTGCCAATGATAAGATGAAAATACTATTACTGTTAATTTTAAGATATTTTTGATAAAGATATTGACTCGGTTATGTAAACGATCGATTCGAGGTTTAATTTCGTTATTCCTATTCGCAGGTATCTTCAAATTCGCGCGTCACTATTTTTGCCGTGATCTGGAGGAGAAAGGTCGCAAATACATATGTCACAATTTAAAAGAGATTTTAAACGAGAGCGACGAGTTCAAGGATCTCGACGGTGACGAGCTCGTAGCGATATTGCGCGACGACGAGCTCAACGTGCGGAACGAGGAGATGGTTTTCGAAGCTCTGAAAAGTTGGATCGAGGCCGATCCGAATGAGCGAAAAGGTTTTCTCGTGAGGGTTCTCGAATGCGTGCGTTTCGGTCTCATGCCTTACAAGTACTTCACCCACAACGTATTAACGTGGAAGTACGTTCAAGAGAACGAAGAGTGCCAGAAAATTCTTTTTCCCGTTAACGTTTATCTCTTGGAAAAAGCGGAAGGGCTACGTGGTATGATCGAACCGGATCTCAAATATCCTCTCACCAGACCCAGAATACCTTATGAAATTTTATTCGCCGTTGGTGGTTGGATCGGTCGATCGCCGACGAATTTTATTGAGATTTATGACACGAGGTGAGTGACTCGAGAAAAACAATCGGTATGACAAATTCGATGAAAAATTGAAATAAACATTGTACGTCCGATATGTTTATCTTAAATTGATAGTTTATAAAAGTAAAGAAATGCTTCGTCATTGAGGGAGCTTTGATTATGCGGACAAATATTGAAGTATAAAATATGTTTCTAATTTTTGTAATTTCCTTCTCGGTGAATATCGAACTCGTAGAGCTGATCGATGGTACTTGTCTTCGAACACAGATTCGACACCACGCTCGTATCATGGGATGTGCGCTCTCAACAATCTCATATACATAATCGGTGGTTTGAACGGTCACGAGTATTTCAACACTATGTGTTGTTTCGATCCAGTGACCAAGGAATGGCGAGAACGAGCTTGCATGTATCACGCTCGTTGCTACGTCAGCGTATGCACTCACGGTACTTGGATACAATTTTATCGATTTGAATAATTGATAATAGTCGATTTAATTGAAAAAATAGTAATCGATACGATTGAAAAATAATATTGCAGGTGGAAAAATTTATGCTCTCGGTGGCTTCAACGGACGCACGAGAATGAGTTCCGGCGAGCGATACGAGCCACAGAGAAATCAATGGGAAATCATTCCATCGATGCATATTCAACGATCGGACGCTGGTGCTGCTGCGATCAACGACAAGATCTACATAGTCGGTGGATTCAACGGTCATCAAATTTTTCGATCCGCCGAGGTTTTCGACGTTGAGGCGAATCAATGGACTTATATCCGATCAATGTCGAGTCCACGTACAGGAGTTTCCGTCGTTGCGTTCAAAAATTGTCTTTACGCACTTGGCGGCTTCGACGGCATCGACCGACTAGCCTCAGGTTTCTATTATTCTTCCATTCGGCAAATTTGACTCGATCAAATTTCTGGTATTTAGAAATGCGACAAATAACTGAAAAACAAATAATCTATGATATTGAAAACGAAGCGAGGAACATTGATTTTGAAGACTAACGATAATATTTATAAACATCATTTGTTCTTTAACCCTTTGAGACTCGAGTACTTTCAAGCTTATGTGATCCGCAGACGTATAGGCTGACGCATATATGCGTCCTTAGAGCTCAAAGGGTTAAATAATGGGCTGTTTTTAAATGGAGGTATGTTTTCAGCCGAACGCTACAGTCCTCTCCACGACGATTGGCAAATGATTTCTGAGATGTTTTGGCCAAGAAGCAATTTCGCTACCGTCGTACTCGAAGATATGATTTTCGTCGTGGGCGGTTTCAATGGTAATATCGAGTATTTTATATCTCTCTTATGTCCCTGTTACGATTCTTTTTAACAATTATGATTATTCTGTAACAGATTTACAACCAATCTCCTACGTCGAGTGTTACGACCCCAAGAGCAACGAATGGTACGGTGCTTCACCCATGAATCTCAACAGAAGTGCTCTTGGTGCTTGCGTTATGGCCGGTCTCGTAAACGCTCGAGAATATTCCTACGCGAGCAAAGCACGAAATATCGTCGAGGCGAGAATGAGTTTGAGAAATCGTGGAAAAATAACGAACCGTTGCGTGTGCGAGAATTAATCACGATCAAGACGACGAGGGAATCAACAAGTTACCGAATACCGAACTCGGTACTCTTCCAGGAATCTCGTCGTTGGAAGATACTTCTCGAGAAGGAAGATCGAAAAAGGCTTAAAAAAAACCGTAAAACAAAAAAGCCAACAGAAAGAATTCTTTCAGAATAATTTACCCGGATATTTTAATTGAAATTCGTTGAATCGGGAGAATCACGACAATCGCAATTTTAAAACTCGAATATTTTCTACTCGAATTTTTTTTTTCATACCTCGTGTATATCTTTTTTTATTTGGTCGCATAATTTTTGTTCTTCCTTTTTCTTAATCACGTATCGTTGTATTATATAGAGATGACGAAACTGTCGAATAACAACGAATCATTAAATATACGAGAACTCGATCGATCATATCGATCTGGCAGTCTCTCGTTCATTTGCGGCAGGAAACTTTATTTTTAAGAATACGGATAAGGATAATTAGGTAATAAAGACGTGTCGAACACGTACATGGAGATCTCCAATCAAATTCAATTAATAGTAATAATAATTACGATTTTTATTCATCTATCTCACATGTATATATATATATTATATATGTATATGTATATATTCATAGATTCATTCGTTTATACATATATACATATACACCTATATAATTATGTATATTGTATACGTCGTTACTGCAATCGCGATTTGCTGTTTTTTTTTTTACTTTTTTCTTTTTATTTTATTTAATTAATTTTTTCGTGTTCTTTGGTGTTTCAACCTTGTCACCGCGATTAAGTCGCCTTTCCGCAGGGGCCACTCGGCAAATATTCCCTGGACACAGTTCTAGTCGTAAAAGCCTCGTCTCCGGGTCGTTCGCAATTGTAAGTTTTTAAAACCTCTCGCGACCCGCGTGTGCCTTTTCGAGAAATGCTCGATACGAAATTTCGAGATTCGCGCGAGCATGTCCCGTCGACTATCTAAAAAAATTATTTTGTGCCTTAGATGTTAATCATTTTGAAAAAACGTTCTTTTTTTCCACCCTTCTTTTTTCGTTTGTGTAAGGTTTTCTTATGTTTTCCTTTTTTATTTATTTTTTAGCGCGTTTCACGCAATGAGACGAGTTCTAAAAAGTCAATACGCTCGCGGATTGGACTTGGATTATCGTACAATTATACATAATAACGCAACGACGTAAGTAGTATTTTTCTCGTTCTTGTCTTTACTTCTTTTTTTTTTCTTTCTTTTGAGCAAACGATAGGACGACAATGAAAAAAATTCATCAATAATCTTACATCTTTCTCTGTGTGTGTTTGTGTGTATGTTTGTTTTATGCGTCTGCGTTTGTATATTTTAATATAGAGTTTCGGAGAAGCAAAAATCAGAGAAAACTTCGGTTGGTATTGGCGTTGATGCAGAATCTTGGATTCCGTTTGGTTGAGTAAATTCTGAGCTCTCTCCCTCTCTCTCTTTCTTTCTCTCTCCTCCTCCTTTCTCTTCCAACTTGTGCACAATCTGGAGATTAATTCCTTTATGCGTTTTGATAATTCGGTCAATATTGTGTTTGTTCTTTCGTTTATCTTTTTCTTAAATGTTCTTTTGTTTTCTTGTTCTACGGCAGGGCGACAACAGTATGATTTGGACAAACAAGATCCAGACGAATAAGATGAGTGTACGAGACTCGGATTGCGTATATTTATATATTTTTTCCCCTCATTTTCCTTTTCTTTTAAATCATAAACGACGTTCTTTACGTCTCGGGACGATCTATCGAATGATCTGCGTATCGAACGTCATTTATATTTAAACACGTTTAACGATTTTGTGTAATTAGTTATTTCTTCTTTACTGTATTGTTTTTCTTCTTCTTTTATCTCGCCAAGTGCATTATCCCTCCGTAATTCTTTCACTCTTTCACGAAAACACTAACTAGACTGTAACTAGATTGTTCTGAGCAATTGAGATCTATTTGGAGGGACTTCTTCTCTTCATTAATACCTCAAACGGAAATACGTTATATTTATCCACGCATAATTCACGCTCGTTTATCGTCGCGTCGCGTTTTCCTATTTTCTTTCATTATTTATTTTCTTGGATTTTCTTGTTTACTTCACTTAACATCGAGGGCACTTTTCGTTACTCTTATTTAATCATATACATGGTGTATCAGGATCTCATTCGATCATCACGATCGAATATAATTCTTGTAAGAATGTCGCGGCTACAACTTCGCAAAACGACGTAGAACGGAGAACGTCGTTGCACTCCGTTACTTCGTCTCGTTTTTGCCTATTCTTAAAAATCTCAAATCCCGCGTTCAAACGCTCTCGCGAAATAAGAATAAAACAACAACCCAAATCATACGCAGTATCATGCACACGACATTTACCCGAGGGGAACAATTGACATACGTTTCGTAACTTTCCTAATTTACTCGACGGCGATTTCTTTCTTCCTGTTTCTTCTTCTTCCTTCTTTCTTCTCTCACATATCTAATCTCATTACCATTTCCTCTTTCTTGAAACAATTAATAATCCGCTCTCCATCTCTTCCGTCATAATTTCGAAAATGGTTCGCGCGATTCTGCTTTCTTACGTTTTTTCTTTTTAAATAGCTTTCGATTCAACGATCGCATTTCTACGACTGATTCTCTTCAGCGCAGATCTCGAATCGACTTATCGAATGGAAAATATTAAACGATTCGACGAAGATGAATAACTCGGTATTAATGACTCAGTCGTTATTTCTTTTTTTGTCTTTCATTAGCGAAATTTCGATATTCAATTATTCGCGATAAGAATGTTAATCGTTAATTTAGGAAATTTATTATAATAGTTTTTTTCTTGCTTCATACGTATACGCTAGATCGAGATTGTAAACGATTCGGGTGGGGTAGGGGGTTTCGAGGGGTAACGACCTCGACATTCGGATTCGGGTATGTTCTCATTTAGCAAAAGTAAACGATTCTTCGATTCGATTTAGGCCGAACGTTGAAGCTGATTTTTCTCATTTTTTTGTCGGTTCTTTTTTTCATTCACTTTCCTCTCGTCTCATCGATGTAAAATCGAGGAGATCCGAATGTCGGTCGTATCGACGGGTTCGCGTTTTTTTTTTTTTTTTATTATTTATTTACCGTTGTTTATTTATTTATTTATTTATGTTTTTTGTTTCGTCGAGAATTAAAATTACCGAAAGTGATCCATGTTTTATATTATAATGTAATTGCTAAAACGACGTCATTCGTCGTGCTACCCTGATTTTCGGACGATCTTCGTCAACCTTCCTTTCTTTGTTTCTTTCCTTTCTTCTCTTTACTACTCTTTGCTCTTTCGTATACCACGTAGACACACACACACGCACACACACACCTACAACGGAGTATTTTTACTAGGAAGCGAGCGAGTGTGTTGCACGCGCAAAGGCCCCGACACGCACACGTTGTTTCTTGTTTCTCTCTATACTTTTCTTCTTTCCAATAGACTCGAATTTGTGTGTGTCTCTGTGTATTTTATTTCTTCTTCTTCGTATTCGTTTATCGATTTTCGATGAGATGGGTATTACGTTGTTCTTTTAATTTGTTTGTTTTTTTTTTCATTGTGACGCGTCTTAGGAACGTAAGAGTAGAAATTATCATTAGTCAAATAGTCCATTATTCCTTTTCGTCGGTTCTCTTCTTTTTTTCTTCCACATGATGGTATTAGGAAAGCAGTAGCGGTCCATCGTGTAATTCTTTTTTAGTCACTCGATGAGTCTCTCCACTCCGTCGATCTTCTCGTCGATAATTTATATTGTTTCTTTTCTTATCATTCTTTTTTTTCTTCTTTTTTTTCTAATTATCTAGCGTTACTTCGGGTGTTCCTTATCTGAAGTACTTGAGGCCAGCGACGAGAAGGAATTTCTCGATGAAGAGCTCGGAGTCGAGGACCGCAATGTGAGCTGCTCTACCGATTAATGCATTTGCAGTCGGTGGTAAAGCGTGATGAACGTCGTATCTCACGAGACTTACACCGGGTGCTGACATTACAGGATACAGGATATTATGCACCATTTCACGATAAGCCGCACCTACAAAATTGATTAAAATTCATATATTTCGTGATTGTAGGAAAAGGATCGTGATCCTTTGTGGATTACAATTTTGACATTAATGATATTCCTAAGAACTCATAAGTTTCTTTCACCTTGATCCGTAGGATCTCTGACGGCAGCTTTACAGAGTTCGATCCTCGCTGAATGAAGCGGAACGTAACGATCCTGAGCGCTACCACAGAGTAATACGTGCTTGAATCTTTGGAGATTGCTTCTCTGACTTAAACGAAACATGAACGATCTCCGAACTTCGCTCGAATCTTTCATCGCCAACTGAAGAAGAGATCCGGACTTTTTCCATTTCTGCATGAACCACATGCCTGAAGAACGGAAGGACAAAAGAAAATGTTAGCATATGCCAACAAGTATGGTTAATGAGGTAAAACAATTTCTATGTCACACCTGCGTTAACGAGCCCACTTGTGTTGTACAGTGTACCGAGGTGTGGTCCGCTCAGGCTCAGAAAAGTATGAAGTCGGGGCAGTAGCGGCCTTAGAGCAGGTCGCGTCAGTGCACTCCGAATTATTATTGTTCCCAAGGAATGTCCGATAAAACTGACCTTCGTAGGATTCAATCCCGACGTCTCTATGTGATGTAAAATTTCACCGACAAGACGATCCGTCATCTTATCGAAATCGGAAAAAGTATCGCCCTGCAAATTGAATAATTCATGATTTTAGAAACAATATACTTCAAAATGTGATTTTATCTCCTTAGCCTTATTATGTCTTCAATGCGAGAAATGCAAACGTTGGATATACCTGATTTCTCTCCGACATGAGAAAATCGAGATGAGCTCCAGGAAGACCAAGCTCGAGATAAGTTTTGACGAGACGAAGATCCGCGGCATTACCGTCCAAACCGTGAACGCATATTATCAGATGAGCTCCCTCGGGTGAGAAGAGACGATACTCGTCGCTAATGGAGAAGTAAGGTAACGTCGAGGCGAGGGCTGGATAATCGCTGTTAAAGGTATAAGACAAAAACAATTAATATAAAGTATAAAATGATGGAATTAAATTAAAAACCATATAGCAAGTCAATCGAATGATAACGAGAGATAAATCTGATTGAAACTTAATAACCTTCCACACCTGTAGATCCTTCCGGAAAAGCTCATCTGACGTTTGAACTCGTCCTTGCATTTCTTGAAGTTGATAATATCGTCCTGGGTCGATTGCAGCAACTCCTTTCCCTCCTGATAACAATCTAGACAAATGTCCCTGATAGTCGCGGCATACACATTGTCTCTCTCACGATCACGATTTCTCTGTGGACTACAAGGCGCTGTTTTATTCTGTTTAGGACTCTTGGCACGTTTAACCGTCTCGTAAACATGATACAAAGGATTATCGAGCATCTGGGCAGCAGCTACCGGTGTCGGATCACGAAATTCCTCGGGCGGTGGTGGTTCGTCCTGAAACATCTTTGGCGGTGGTAGTCTCACCTCCTCGTACGAGTGCTCGACGACAGGGTGATTATTCCGTTCCTTCGACTTTTCATTTTCGCTCTCTTTTTTCGACAAAGGTACGATGATGCTTGCCAATCTTTGTCTCAATTGTTCACCCGTGACTTTGCCAGCTCGTCGATGCTCGGAGCTAGAAGTATCACCGCTGCTTACCCAACCGGAGCATTCCGACGTTAAATTTCCAGAACTCGTACTCGTCGCTGGACTGCTCGGTCTCGTAGACGGTGGACTAACGATATCGGGATTTCCGGTGATCGATGAAATATGCGTATTGTCAACAGCCACGGCATTCATCGTCTCCTTGCTATCGCGACGAATCGGCATACAAGGAAGCGACACAGCGCTACGAGGTACGATCATTTTATTCTGAGCAACAGGTACACTTGCGCATCTTAATCTTTTAGCATTCGGTGCATCCTCCTGCGACGTTCCAGCTCCATTCTTCGGGTTGTAGCTCGATTCGTCCGAGGCCGGTGAAGTTTCGTTCGTCGACGTTGTCGCTTCCATTGGCTCGATTTTAACGATTATTTTGTTATTGTTTTCGACCTCGAGAACATTGGTCATTGGAACGGGTGGTGGTAGACGATATTTAGCAACGGGTGCTACGTCGGGATCCTGAAAAGCCACCGTCGACGTTATTACCGTTGAGTTGGATTTTCTCGCTCTACCGTTGGTATGTTGACATCGTTTGCTCGTCGTCTTAGAATTCGACGAGTTTACACTAGCAGCAACGACACCAGCAACATCATCCATCGCCGGTGCGGAATGAGGTCGACGACCATGCCGATCTCTCCTGGTGACTCTATCTTCCCGTGTGACTTCTGCCATTTTTCGGGGACCTTCCGTCTTTGACGCTATTATCTCGTACAGAGGCTCTCGGGGTAAATCGCTCGTTCTCTTCTCGACGACCTGCTGCGAACGTCTCGTTTGCGAATTTTTGTACACATCAGCGCATGATCCGTGACAACACTCGACACCTTGGTTGCTTCGATCAACAACGTCGAGCAGTCTTTCTGTACTTTTGGGCCTTTTGGGCCTCTCGCCTCGCATGTTCCTATCGCTCGTACCGTTTGTCCGATACAAAAAACTATCGGTATTGAGACCCGTTGTACAATTGTTGCTCATTCCAGATCTCTTGGTATCGCGCTGATCGACGCCCAGCAGCGTATCGTCGTGTGAACATCCGTTTAACGAATCCAAGGTGGCTCTGCCCGAGCTCGGCTTACCAAGAGTCTGATATCTGCGAAACTCCAGGCTGTTCGTCTGCTGATGAAACTTGTTGATATTGCCAATTTGCTGTATGTGCTTTCTCGCGTTACCCCGATAAGTCACGCGATCCAGGGTCGCAGTGCGCAACGAATATTGCGAGTCTTGATTCTCGTTGTTGATAATGTTATTCTTGTTGTTATTGTTGTTGGGCGATAAATTGGATTTTTTCGGTGGTAAGATTCTCTGGCTACGTGGCACAGGAGCCTCGTCCGCAGCAGCAGCAGCAGCGAGACAATCGGCCAGTTGGCCAAGATCAAAAGTTCCGCTATACGAGGTCGCCGGTGGAACCGTTGAGTTATTTTGCTCGATTCGTGATTTTGGCACAGCTCTGTAACCGGGAAAGTGACCGCTCGGTGGTAATTCGGGAAACATGGCAGCCAACAGCGAGGTGATAGAAGTCGATTCACCCTGCTGTTGTTGATAAGAGTGAGGAACGAGAATTTGTGTGGATTTTGCGCGTGGAAGAGTGACGATTGGTGTCGAGTCGAGGGAAGGATTCGGCGCGGAGCATGCTTGTTGCTGTTGATGAGCATCTGGCGGAAAGAGCGTCGTGCTGGCGTGAGACAAACCAGAGGCAGAAGATCTCGTTCGAGCTTTGGATGGAACGCTCGTCGGAGGTGTTACGTTTCGGGGACCCAGACAGATCCTTTGACGTGGAAAGAGCTGCGTCGAGGCTGATCTTGGCAATGTTTTAGGCAAAGTTCTTGGCTGCAACGGTGCCAATTCCGGGCCCAATTGATCGAGGGATTTACTATGACGTGCTGGTAACGAGGACGGTGCGAGGGTCAAACGAGCCTGCATCGATCCGATATCCTGTCCGGCACCCTCGCTACGCGGTGACCAGACACTCGACGTGCGTGACTCGAGAATCGCCGCTATGCCGCAACTGCAATCCTCCATGCTCGGCACGGAATTTCTGTGACGTTGCTGCATATCGGCGTATTGATCCTCGAATATCAACGGCAACGAGTGAACATCGCCGTCGAGCTCGGGACAGTGAACCGGCAGAGGTGGCAGTGACGACAGGTAACGCGAGCGCCTTGCTGTTTCGCTAACCGCTTGGTAAGATTGATAATTCGCGTCGTAACAGCCCGCTGCTGAGGTTCGTGGATTTTCCAGAACGAAAAAACCCTCGGCGAAACGTTTTACCTGAGAATTACAACAATTTTGCGTTCTTTATTTATTCACTGATCAATCATTCCTTTCGTCTTTGCAGTTTCGATGGAATGCTGTAACGACATTCCTTAGAATATACTTTGTGCTGTAAATTTGTTTCTAATATAACATTCCTTTTTCTATTCTATGTTTCAATCAATGATTCAAGATTTTACCCGCTTTTATTCTTACCCGAAGTTGATGATGTATCCTCGCTAGATGCTGATGCACGGTTTCCTGTCTCATGAAGGCTTCGAGAAATACGTTCCAAAGAACGATATTCTGCGCACACAGTTGTGCTATGTTGACCTCCTCCGTGTTGTCGATAACTTTTGTCATTTCCTTGTGCTTTCGCTCAGCAATTTCCAGCTCACGTTGTTCCCACGATGGCAAAAGACGAGCGAGATCAGCGAGATCGGTGAGAAGCGATTCGCGAGCTGCCAGCAGCAATCTTGTTACTTCGCGCTGAATCAACTTCGCGTGTTGTATCCTCGTCGCTGAACCCACGCATCTTGTCGTTGCCTCCTATAATAATTATACTCTTTTATATTTTCAGTCTCGAACGAAAAATAAAACAAATTTATTGTTCCTAGTAAGAAACTTACGATGTTTCCGAGGAACGCATTGTTGTCGCCATTCGTAGGTGGTTGTTTCGACTGGAGCCATGGTTTTCCACCCCTTGGAGCACTGTAAAGAAATACAAGTAACTCCATTTAATATCAATCGATTCGCTTTGATTAATCATGTACGTTCGACGATTCTTACCAGCTTTGAACGTAATGCAGGATGCTCTTCTTAACGAAAGGCTGATGAAGAGCCACCAAACATGCATGAATCGTTATAGAGACTGCCGCCAAATGAAAATAATCAAAAAGAACCGGCAGATGATAATGCAACCCTTTCGTCGGTACGAAGTTCAGTTGCAATGCTCTGAAATAAAAATAGTAAAAGATATCTTTAAAGCCATTGAAATCGAGTAACATAGAGAAAATAGCACGAATATTGAAACTTGAAAATTATTTCTTATATATTCACATTGCCAAAGCCACCTTCTCATAGAACCAAAAAATAGCGAACGACGAAAAAAAAAAGAGTAAGTGCTGTTGCCAAGTTTCAATTCGCATCCTATACTGCTATCTTTTTTAATCATCGCTGATTGCTCTCGAGACGCGATCCAATTCGATGTGATGGTCACGTTGATTGGAAAAAGACATGCCGGAATTTTTCGGTTCGAGAAATTGTCTTCTTTTTTATTTTCTTGTCTTTTCCTTTACCTCGAGGATACACAGGCCATGTTACCAGGCTGGGTCGGCTCGCTGAACCATAGCTCGACACCAAGATTGAAGTGAGTCCGTGACAGAGCTTCCTCTATCTTGTGACTGTGAACAAGCACGTGAGCACGAAAAAGTACCGATGTACCGAGTGTCACTTCCTCGTTACGATATAGTATCTGAAAGCGTTTGCTCGTACCAGGTGCCTCCATTGTATCTAACGAACGTTTATCTGTTGGAAATAATAATAACCAATCATTCATTGTTTTCCACCTAGAATTATCTAATCAATATCGTTTGAAAGACAAAAAAAAATTGCACTACGTACGATTTCGAAATTGGTCGACTTCCACCTTGATTGGTAATTTCGGTGATACCCTGAGGGCCGTTCGGATCTGATAATACCTGAAAATATAATAATTCATTAATTCGTATGAAAATGAAGATACGAAATAGAAAGTTGTTTTCAGCGTTGAATGTTAAATGAAAAATGCTCACCCGCGTTGAAAGAGGTCGACATTATAAAATTTGCAAAGCTCGAGAGAGAACTCGAGGGTTGCCTGTAAATCGCTCATCTCTCCACCGCCAACTTAGGATGGGAAAGCCCGTCGCCCGCCGACCTCGCTTTCTCGTTCGATGACGTTTTTTTTCACTCTATCTCCGTCACCTCCTGAGCTACCGACGATCCTTTCCCTCCCAGCGAGTCTTCTCGTTCTCCTCCACCCTTTTACTCCCTCGTTCGACGTGAAATATCAGCCTGATGGGAATCTTTGTTTCCTCTTAGTTACAATATTCTTTAATGATGGTCAGGTCGCACGAACGATGATCGTTCATTTCGTCGTTACGATGACGAGAACGGGGTGGACTCCCGCAAAAGCGACAGACTGGCGCTTCTTCTTCCGGCCGTGAGCGATGAAATTTTTTTCGACTGGCCTCTTCCATCGTTGGATGCAATATCATCGGAGTTGCCCAATATTCTGTGGAGAGAGTTATAACGATATAAAGGTAAGAAAAATAAAGAAAAGAGAAATTACAAAATTAATATATTCGTCAGTTTTGAATATATTCATTTTGTAATTTCTGTTTTATAATTTCTCTCTTTTTTGCAATTTCTTTCATATAACTGTTGATAATTACGGGTGGGTATTTAAGTTGGGATTGCCCCAATTTGGTGGTTAAAAGGCGGAAAAGCATCGAAATTTGTTTTTTTTTTTGCGTTTTTGACTGGCAAATTGCGATAATCCGGGAAAACGAATATGATATACGTGTTGTACGGGAAATTTCCGATTCCGCAATATCCAATTAAAGTCTTTTAGGATGAAAAAAAATGTGAACCTCGGCAGGTGCCGGTAGTTGACATTCGTAATTTACTTTCCTGACTGGGGGATGTGGAGGGGGTCAAAATTTTGTTCGTCCAAAAAGGCTTTGTAACATCATTTCTAAATCGGAAATTTCCCGTGTATCGCGAATATGATGAAATAAAGGGGTTTTGGAGCAGACAAAATTTTGGCCTCATCGCCTAGGCGATTTTTTGCAGGTCCCTTCCTGTGGGTCCCAAAAATTGCGATTTTCGAAGGATCGCCACGGCCACAAAAATGGAGATATCCGGATGACTCTTGGCTGGTTCGCGAGTGCTCGGGGAGCACTTCAAAAAGTTATTAGTCAAATTTTCTGTCGGACGAACGAGGACGAAGATACAGCTTCGCGAAAAGTCGATTTTTCGAGGTTTCGCGAATCCATCAATATTTCGATATACTGTATTCCGGTGAATTTTAATCCTTTCTCAGGCACTAAGAACCTATATCGATAGCAAATTTCCCGCACAATAAGAAAATCACGATTTCCTTTCACAATTTTCAGATTTTGTCGACCTTAAGTGAGTAAATCGTTATTTCCGGTTTTTTGCGTTTCCCTCCTAGAATTTGTGAAATATTGTCCAAAGTAACATGAAATCTCTGATTCCATAATCACCCCTACAACTACTTTTCGGTCAAACAACAATTGGTGGTTGAAAAATCGAAAAACGATTTTCAGGTATATTTAAACGATACAAAAAGGTGCTATCACTACATACATTCTTTTCATACACAATCTTCAGTTTATTTCACGCTACCATAGAACTTTATCAAATGGTCTAGTGGCAATCATAATTTTTTTCTTTTTTCGATCTACAAGGTCTGTCGAGCAGGTAAAAGAAAAGCTGAAAAGCTGGGGGTCTTCGTGTAGCTGATATAAATTGCACGACCGGTCTCTCGCGCCAGTATATGATCATCACAACGGAAAAAGGATCGTCGAGAAACCCCGTCGAGTGTATATCGTTTTCATCCCGATTACGCTGGCTCTTTTTTTTACTCCACCTCATCTACCCGATATCTATCGTCGCGGATGAAGAGACTCGGAAAATCGGAAGAGGAGCCGCAATCGATTCACTTTGAGAGAGAACCACACACAGAGAGAGAGAGAGAGAGAGAGAGAGAGTAAGAGAGGGAACAGTAAGTGAGAGAGAGAGAGATATTCAGGACAAGAAAAAAGAAAACTCGGGTGCACCACGAAGCAAGAGAGATTAAGAGAATCTCCGCTCCCTTCCTGTGTCCCAGAATCGGTAAATCTGTACAGTGCACATTTTGATCGAATCTCCGTTCTCTCTCCCTCTCTCGGCACGGTGAACTTTCGTAACTGTACTATACGTCGTACGTCACGAGCGTGACGTCAACGAGAAGACGAAGCTGCATAGCCGAAAGATCAAATACTCCATTTACGGTATAAAAAGCATCGTGGACTATTTTAAGACCGAACGTTTTGGTTTATTAAATAGAAAACTAATTGCACAATGTTAAAATATAAAAATCCTGTTTTCGCGAGTAACAACAATTACGATGATCATTCTTTAAGAAACCCATAGAAATTCAATTGTAACTATCGTCAATATTTATTCAAGAAATGCTTACTATTGTTATCAGAAATTGATGAGTAAGTGAGTAAGTGATCCTCTTTTCGCGAGTAACAACAATCACGATGATCATTCTTTAAGAATCTCATGGAAATTCAATCGTAACTATCGTCAATATTTATTCAAGAAATGCTTACTATTGCTATCAGAAATTGATGAGTAAGTGAGTAAGTGATCCTCTTTTCGCGAGTAACAACAATCACGATGATCATTCTTTAAGAATCCCATGGAAATTCAATCGTAACTATCATCAATATTTATTCAAGAAATGCTTACAATAGGAAGCATTTCTTGAATAATTACTGCCATGGTAAAACAATATTGCCATCATTCAGGTAGTTTTTTTTTCGTTCTCATTAATGTAAAATTTTATATTGCACTTACATCAAAGAAAAAAAACTTACATCTTACATCTTAATTACAAGAATTGCACTTACATCGATATCTGGTAGCAATAGCTATCAGATAGCAATACCTATCAGATATTGATGTAAGTGCAATATAAAATTTTACATTAATGAGAAAGAAAAAAAATCACCGCAATAATGTCAATATTGTTCTACAATAGCAGTAATTATTGAAATCCAATATTTCTTCGTGGTAAGACCTCTCAGCCCATGCACAAGCTTACTTTAACGTTATATCGCGATATGTTACATTGTACGTTACAGATATACAGATACGTAAGACGACCTCTCACATTTGTGAATACAATTCTCTTTCGTTCTCAATGGGTACTCGAGGGCTCGAGGGATTCATCGTTGCGTGACTCTCATCTACTTTCACAAACAGCACTGAAATAAAAAAAAAAAAAAAGAAGAGAAAAACATACAAGCACGAACAAACCGGAAGGGCGACGGGATAGACAACAGGGTTGCGGAGAGACCACACGCTGTAGGAACTACGGAAGAACCGGATGTCGGTGCGAGAGCACTGGAAACACACGGAGGCTCTAAAATTAAAAACAAAAAAAAAAGATGGAAAAAGGTAAGAAAAGAACGTCCCATAGACAAACCAGGGGGTTGAATCAGACGTGACTCAAAAATGTATGTATTCTTTTCAGTGAGGATACAATGACAACGGAGAGTGGCGCACGAGAGTCGGCAGAGAGAAAGAGGGAGAAAGAAAAAGATTAAGGGTAGCAGACGAGAAATAGAGAGAGAGAGAGAGAGAGAGAGAGAGTGCACAACGGGGGTAGGTAGCGGAAGCAAAGCGTTTCTGTGCACGTGTGCCCATCGTTATATGTGGCGACGCATAGGGGAGACAAGTGCCTCGAGGTACACGCGTGTATCACAATCCCAAGTACTCGAGAGTAACGCGAGACACGATAAGAACGCCTGTACAATGGAACCGTACGTGTTTTACTTGCACGAGTCTCGTGCATGGCACATACACGTCTCTCTATCTATACACACTTTTGTTATCGCAACGCGATCATGCGGATAGACATAAATACAAGATTAATTGCTTATTCGTGATACAATTTACACGTGCCATTTTGACAATTGGCATTTTAATACCAAGTCGTGAAGAAAAATCGGTGTTCCCGTTTGTAAATAAAACCGCGCGATAAATTTGTACGATTTCATACGGTGACAGTGACTCGTCCCAATTACGAACTTAAAGTTCAAGTAAAAATTAATCGGTAACGAGTCTTTGACCTCGCACGGCCTTTTTTAGGTCGCTCATCTCCATTCGATCCGCCTGCTCTATAATAAGTTCGTCCCGGCTTTCCGCGCTCGGTCTTCGACGAAAATAGAAACGCGCTAGGCGTGTTTAAACGGTAATACGAGAAATATGTATCGTCTCGTTTATCGAGTAGCTTCAACTATACTCGTCACAATTTTTTTTCTCCACTTTGTTGAAGTACTGTTTACTTTTGTTATTATCGCTAATGTTGGTCCGCTCTCATTATACTTTTCAATCTAGGATACGAGATTTGGCTCCGGTCCCAGCAATTGGCCGACGATTCGTGTCGGGAGAGGTACTACCACAATCATCTCGTCTCACGCAGCTTGAAACTGTACTCGTGGTCTATATAGTTCCAACCGACTTGGCCTAAATATCGTCGAGCTCGCGACAATGTTGCTACTCCTCTCATCCCTGGCTCGTGAAATACATTAAAAAGTCATGACAAAGGTGCAATTTTAATAAGAGCGTTTAATACGTTTTCTTTTTTTTTTATTTCTCCTCTTTATTATTACTTACATCGTTCCTTTTGGGCGGATTAATTTTCACACTGTGATAACACCTCGGACGAGAGTATTTCACATTCTCGATACTCGCAGCGAATAGAATTCATATCGGTGAGAAAAGACGCCACTGGGAAATGAAAATTTCGGGCGAGGCTTATTTCCAAGTAGTAAGTCCGAGTATTTGGTCAGACGTCTAGACGCTCATATCCGTTCGGAAATGCGTAGATGTTGGAGCACAACTGGAAAGAGAAAAGGTCCTATTTTTTCATCCCTTGATTTTGAAATTGAGTGAGGGAAAGAAAGAGAGAGAGAGAGAGAGAGAGGGAGAAGTGGGTGAAACCAACAATTATTTGCTGTTTCCCTGGAGGCGTCCCTTTCAGCCTCTCGCGTTATATTCATATTCGAAATCGATGGCCCCACATCCAGACAGCAATATCCGATCTCGAACGAGGACGAGAGATACGGGAAAGGGAGGAGCGAGGATTTGCGACACTCGTCCAATATAACGAGAACAATAATCCTACCCCCCCTTTGGGATTTAAAAAGTCGTTGTGAATTGCGTCACGGCGTTTGACTTCGACGAGAGCGTGTGGCAGTACTCATCACGAATGGATCGAAGCTCCAAGACGAAAACTTCGATCGACGTATGAAAATTCTGGATGAAATTCACGGTTGTAAAAGCTCCCGAGGGACGCGGAAGCGACGTGCTCGTTCATCCGCATAGTTTCGAGTCGAATTAACACTCGGATCTGCGTATCCCTCCATAAACAACCTTGAAACGTATAAATCTCTACTTCTCACGATCCTAAATCGAACCTGCATCTTAAACCATCTAGTTCACCTGGAAAATAATCGAAAATTCAAACATTTTCAAATCTTTCCGACACACGAAACAATATCTGTTCTCCACTATTAAATCTCTACAATACCCTTTGTACTTATACAACGAAACAACCCTTCTTTCTTTAACACCAGCGATAATAAACTTTTCGCAGTAGGCGATGCATGTTTCTCCCATAAATTATGTCGTGTAGAAACAAGAGAAGAAGGAGGAAGAAGAGGAAGAGGTGAAGGAGCCCATAATAACGAGACTCTTACACCGTCAGATTTTTGCGAGTCTCGCGTTTACAACGACAACGACGCTGTAAAAGGGCTTAGCTGCGAGAAAAAGAAGAAAAAAAAGAGCGTGCGCCCACAGGGACGCTTATCTCGTCGCGTGTACGGAATATCTCGTACGCAGATGTAAAGCTAAAAAGTGCCCGAGAGAAAGAAGCGAAAAAAACAAAAACGACCGAGAAAACACGATCTCTCATTCTATTTTTCCAACTCGAGTTTTGCCTCTCGTGGAATGTACGAGTGTAAGTTTACAGTACGTATATATAGAGAACTCAGGCACACGAAACGAAAGTTCTAACGCCTAGACGATAAAGCGAAGGTATATTAACCCGCGAAGTACAAGCTCGAAGCTCTCTTGGCTTCATCAACGAACATAATAATACCAAGATATAGTAGCGAGCGGTCGAGCACGATAAACCGATTCCGACAGATTCTCTGTGGGAACGAGACGCCCGTTCGTGGATGTTTGCCTATACGTTTGCTATATCGCTTTGCATGCTTTCTAACGTACCGGACGTATTTCCAGTCACGCGTGTAACGCTACAACGCTTTTCTTCTTCTTTTTTTTTCGTTCTTTCTTTTTCTTCAAACAAAACCGATAAGAGGGTTAATGATCGCTTTTTTCGTGCGAGAGAGGTTTTGTGACAACAAAATTTTCCCTCGCGTTATCGGAGTCGAAGTACTTGAGAGGGGTTTGAAATTAACGATGGAAGGTAGGGAAATAGAGAGAAATAAGGTTTAGGAATAATAATTTGTGAGTAGACGCGTGTATGTGTTAGGGAAGAACTACGTATGTGTTTGAACTTAAGGAGGAAAATCAATCGAGAGGTAGAAAAATAGAGCAAAGTTTGGGATTTTTTTTCAAGGAAACTAAACGACATATCGTAATTTAGTAAAAAGGTTATTATTGTACAAGGATTGAGCATTGTTTGTAAATTTTGTCAGAGGTGTAGTAAACAAAATGGCGACATTTTGCTAATTGCTTCTTTTCTTTTTCATTGTTGTCTGGCTGAATCATTAAGCGTAAGTGTTATATGCGACGATCGATTGGAAAACGCGATCCGCAATTTCTTCGATACTCAGCAACCGATCGCGTTGAAATTTGACGAGTACATAGAGAATTATGGCACAATGTAACTGACTATCATTTTTGTTCGCAAAAATTTTAAAAATAACGTTGCAGGCGACCAGTGATTCAAAAACGTCATACGTAGTTAGCGTTAAAGTTTTCAGATTATCCAAAGAACTCTGACAAGAATTTTGGAAAAATAAAAGTCTTAGGCACTTTTTGCCATAATTGTCTAGATGTTTTCAAAGTTTCAACGCGATCGGTTGCACAGTGCCGAAGAAATTACGGATCGCGTTTTTCAATCGGTAACGTCTGTAACACTGACTCTTCACTGCTGTAATTTCTAAGCTACATTAATGAAACAAAAAGAATTCGATAAGATATGATAACAGCTTCGACACTACGTAGGATTTTTTTTTATATTGCATAATTCAAATGTTATCAACAATTTTCGTGCATTTTTTTTGCGTTTTGCCGAAAATTTTCTTCAACAACACGCCATTTTTGCAAAAATCAATTTATAAAAAAAATCCTACGTAGTGTCGAAGCTGTTATCGTACTGTATCGAATTGTTTTTGGTTCATTATTGTAGCTGTGAAATTGCAGTAGTTATGGGTTCAGCCAGGCAATAATGAAAAAGAAAAGACGCAGCTGGGAAAATGTTGGGAAGCCGCCATTTTGTTTATTACAGCTCTGTATAAAATTTATAAACAGTGTTCAATACTTGTATAATAAGAACCTTTTTACCGAATTTTGATACCTTGTTTAGTTTCTTTGAAACAAAATCCCAAAGTTTGCTACATTTTTCAGTCTCTAGAGAGGTTTGCCCCCTTAAATTACTTTCGAAAAATTGCAAGGAACGAGTTTTAACATAGATATTAGGGGAAAACCGTAAAGATTTTATGTTGAACAAATTTCTGTAATAATACTACAGCTCTAAGAATCCTTGAAGTTTTGAGTCAAAAGTTTTCTCATAAATGGTTTACTATGCTTCAACAACTTTTGGCATTTAATTTCATGAGAATCGTCAAGGGATTACAATGTTCAAGACATTTTTTTAAATATCACGAAACATTTGAAGCCCGTTACACAACTCAGGCAACGTTGAGAATAAACCACGAAGTTGAAATAAAACTATTTTCGCAGGTGAAGTTAACATTAAACTTGTATAAGTCGACGGAAGAATACAGATTTTACGTGAATTTGCATATTTCGAGAAATACCTATATAAAACACACGGTTCTAGCTCGAGAAAAATGTAAACCATCGGGGAGCTTAAAGTTTCAACGCGAATTAAACAAGTTTAAATTATATGTTCGCTACTCAAGTCGGTCAAAGTCGACAAAAGGATGCAGATTCTGACTTTCTCTGTTAAATACGTTGCAAGCCACGTCTTCTATTCGCCGGGCTCGAAACAAATTTACATAACAAATCATAGACAAATTAAAAATTTGTCCATCGGTTTTTCATTATTTTGTCTCAGTCAGGAAGTTTCTTCTCAATAGGAAGCGAAAATTCCATGAAACAAATTATTTCATACAGAAGAAATAATTTTTTCATAAAATGTTTTTTGTTTGTTCTGGATTAAACTTGATTAATTCCATAACAATAATTAATAACGATACAAGTGCTAAGGAATATTTTCCCCGTACGATCGATTTAGTTATACAAATGTGAACGACATTGTGCTACATGTGCGATTAATAAATAATGTACATATGTATGTCGTTCGTGAATATTCCTCTACAATTTGGCAGTAAACTTGTTGCTCGAACTAACAAGTCTTCACCCACCGATGTTCCAATATATATTCGTAACTACGTTGTTTAGAAACATTTCCAACCAGTACCGCTGGAAACAGAGGCCATTATAGAGGCCGAGCGAGGAGACAGTTGGACAGTTGGGCACTGACGTTGCGAGGGTCTTTGCGAATCGATGAACCTACTTTGCTTCTATCTTTCTCTTTCGATTTCTCCCTCATGACAATGGCAAATATATAGTTTCTGTTAGGGAGGAGAAGAAAAAAAAACGAAACGAAACGAAACTCACGGACTTCCGTGAAGAGGATAGCGATAGACCGACGTAAGCTACGAGAAAAGTCGATTCTCCTGACCCATACGCCACACGAAAGCCTAAATATAATTCCATTCGATCGGCAACTGTCGTTGTGTCAGTACCGTGTCAATTTTAGATGACAGGATTGTCCCGTTCATTTTCGCCGTTCAACCTGTGAGAAGTGAGAATAAAAATATCCCTCTGTCCCTTGGTCCAAAAGGATTTGACCTGGAAGAGCGAAGATTTTTATAGTTTTCATCCATCCGTCAAAGTGCAACGGGTAGGTCTTCAAAGTCGCTTCCGGTTTCGTTAAGAAGCAATTTTGCGCGCCCTCTCTCGTACATAAATTGATGATTATAGTATTCTCGTCGTTTCGTCGTATGTAGGTAAGCGCGTTCGGATGACACGACTAACGATCCGTGAGAGGAATATACGTACCTTATAGTCGAGCCAGAGGGGATGAGGTTCGTGGGAGGGAGGATGAGAGCTTGAATATTCCGGTCGAAGAGCCGTGCGATAACCTTTTCGGCGCGGGGTCGAAAAGGGCGCCCTCGGTCGACCGTTTCTCGTTTGCATCACTCTCGTCTCGCCTGTACTCTCTCGTCGTCGTTTCACTCTCGGGGCAACCTCGGGACATTTGGCCGCGTGACGAACAATTTAGAGACGAATGTCGCGGATAGAACGCCATCATTTGTGACCAGGCGCAACGACCCAAATGGATTCATCGGATGAGACACACTCGGCTCTGTATTTTCCTCGGGCAAATATAGACGGACGGACGCACCCGCTGGAGAATGGCATTAGTATACGGTTCGAGTAAAGCTCTTGATCCCAATAGAGCGTTCGATCGATTTATCTCGAAGTACGAGATTCGATACACGGTCTTGTTTCGAGGAAACGGGTAGAGATGAGAAAGACGATCCTCGACAATGAGTAGGCATTTGTGGGGGTTAAGGAAATTTTGGTATCTCTCTAATGAGAATTAGATAATTCGTATGAAATATTCAATTTTTTGACAGTAAGGTCAAAACTTTCGTGGATGAACTACTTGCGATGATGAGCAACGACTATTCGGCGCGAAATGTACCTTGTCAGATGGTAGACTTCGGTAGTTTGCCGAAACGCCGCTAGGTGGCTTTGTGCGGGGACGTTTCTCACAAGCGAACCTCTATTTTCCGTGTAATAAAAGCATCACTAACTAATAACTTCTATTACAAGGGTAGAGTTTTTATATGTTAAATATAGATGAAATTAAATTTGATCTTTGATTATTTAGGGAAGTTATTGATCATTTACATGGCTCCATTCATTTCTGAAAGTATATCGACGCCGACTCGTGGATAATCGTAAGCTACTTTTTCAAGTAGGTACTTAAGGCTCGCAATAGCGTCAGCAATTCGGACGGTCTTAATTTATTTGTTCAATGACCTTTTCAAATCGAGTTCTTTCCGTGTCGCACACTCGACGAGCTTGTCGTCTCCATTATTGCCACGTAGATACTTGAACCCGGAAGCAGTCTCTGATGGGTTTAATCTATTCGATTTACGAATCGTGTTGAACTCAAGAACGCGAAGTGGAAAAAGTTGTACGCGAAAAGGAAATTGTGAAAGGGGCAATATAAGAGCATCTTACACGGTCGATCGCATCCATTCAGTGAAGTACCGTCTAGTTTCAGTATTATAGCCTACTATACATATAACTCAATGTGAACAGAGCGGGAGATAGTTCATTGAGGAAGAGCAAAATTGAAAAAGAAGAACAAAAAAGTTAGACCCTCGTCTCTTAGCAATCTCGGGGTCGTAATATCATTTACAAGAGACGGCGAAGATCGCGATTCGGCGCGTAACGGAACTCGTCTCCCGTAAATTCAACTGTTTCGCCGGAATTCCGCCAGGTGGCCACGCCCCCGGGAGTTTCTCACGAGTGACGTGCTATTTTCCTATTTATGAAACAGAATTGATATTAAATTCCGGTGCTTATACACAATTCTTTAATATCATTCTAAAGAATCAATTCTAAGAAAAAAAATCGTGCTATCATGGAAATTGTGAATTCCATTATTAACAATAAGTGATACGAACGACTTATTGAAACGTCTCCATAAATCTGCAAACAAGCTAGTAACGGTGAGGAGTTCAAAAAAAAAAACGTTCATCGATTCTCTCCGGATGAATATTGCTTTGAGCTCGTGCGAACAGCGTGAATCTCTTGCACCGCGTGATCGTTTGCCTCTACCATGCACCGAAGCTATTATACCCAAGAGATAGGGCGGATGTGATAAACAGAGCGAAAGCATGGGGCGAAGAAAAAATATAAAAGCTCGTGATCCGCGGTAGTACGAGGGCTGAGAGAGATGAGGATGAAACGCGCGTGGCTCCGGGAAACGACCTGGTGGAGAAACACACAGATGCAAGGTTGTTCCATCGATACACTCATCCAGAGGCCGCTCGCAAATTGAAACTTCCGGTCACGGGAGTTTGCCGCGCTTCGCCGGTTCCGGTTTACCGGAGATGTATCCATATACATAGGTATATACTTACACAAATATAAATATATATATTAGTAGAGTGAGAATGTAATTGACTAAAAGTGGAATTTCGCTTCTATTTTCCGTCTCCGTAGCACGGACCGGTAGTGCCGCACATTTTTGCAAATTCCACAAGCTTCCGGTAACAGCAGCAACGTTGTTCAACGCAGAGACAAAGCGTGTGAACGTAAGAGATCCGAAAAAACAAATTAACATACAACCAATATTCATCGAGAGAAAGAAGGTGAAACAAAAATGGGAAAAAGAAACAAAAACAAGAAAAAGAAGCTACAAAAAGTGTCCTATACTTTCCAGTTCGACGGCTCGAGGCCTGTTCCACAGGATGGCTCTCGGTCCATTGCAACATTTACATTTATGCGTTGAGAGACATCACGATTGAAAATAAGAGAGCGTCGTGTCGCAGCGTCGAACGTGCAATGTGCATAAGGGAAATGTTTTACATCCCCTGATGCCACGTCGCTCCTTCTTTCTCTCTCTCTCTCTCTCTCTCTCTGGTATCAGACTCCATGCAACAGCGAGTGTACCAACGACATTTACGTATTTCCGTCTCGTTCCAGTGAAACGTATTTAGGTTACCCAAACCCTCGAGGCTTGCTCTCTATGTATATTCCTTCTCGCGTACCTACTTGTCGAGTGCCTCGTGTACATCCCATACGAAATTGTTCGAGAACGACAGAGAAAGGGGAGTCCAAGAGAGAGATAGCCCCAAGCCTATTTCACTCGAGCGAATATCCATCTTCTCGTCTCCTAAGCGATTTCGCGCGAAGCGATTAAGTTTCTACAAACAAACAAACAAAAAGATCAAAATGGCGCATGATCTATTAGGAAGAAAAAAAAAGAGCGATGACCAAGAACATCCCTCCAGAAAGAACCGTCTAGCCGTAGACAACCATGCGCCTCATATCGTAGTAGTAACAAAATGAAAAGAAGACACTCTTGGCCATATCTAGTGCACTCGATCAGAATACTCGAACGGCATGGAGAGCCGAGTGTGGCTCTCCAGCCTCGACCGAGGAGAAAAAAAAATCGTTCTCGCTCTACAGCCACACATTCACATGCAAGCCGTTCCATATTTTTCTTCCAAGAAATCTAGGGATACTCTCGCCTTTTACCAGTGGTATACATACACCCTGTAGGAACACAAAGAAATAAAAAAGAAAGAAAGAAAAAACGGAAATGAAAGAGAAAGAACGAAAGGGCGACTGAAATAAATACGTGACGTATCTCGTGAGAAAAAAAGGCGCACACACGACACGCTGAGGCCAAACGCCGTACGCCTAGTAAGAGAGTACCGATCGAAAGTTCGCCCCGCCTTGTGTACGTTTGCGTTCGTGGCTACGTGTGTATCGGAGGAGCGCGACGGCCGTTACTCGGCACGCACCCGGAACAACACCAACGACGAATGGGAAGGTGAAGAGAGAAAGAGAGCGAGAGTCACAATCTCAAATTGCGTGCTCGATGGCTCTTGCTTCTCAGGGTTTTCACCTCCAACCCTCCTCAGTCAGAACTCATCGGGCTATCAAACGTGTGTCACGAGAAATAAAATACAAAAAAAGAAAAGAAGAGAACGTTCCATGGACACGGAGTTTGCCTGCGTGAGGCTAATATCTGATACACTCTACCATTCGGATTTTCAGGTCGATCACACCCCGACGGAGGGAGAAAGGCCAAAAGGGTAAGTCCCGCATTATTTTTTTTCATCTGTGTGTATACTTTACCGCTGTATTTCAATCTCATAGTACCACTTGGCTTGACGTACTACTCTTCGCTCTACACTCATCGCCCTTATGAGAAAGACATATAGTTTGCCAAGATTTACACGGTATGTATAACTACCAGCTAGGCAGCTACGCTTGGAGCTTTTGTACACGATTCCCAGAATTCGAGCCAGTGTATATATGTGCGAGTCTATGTCAGCGTAGGTAAAAGTCGAAAGTCCACACGCGACCTCCAGACAGTTCGCCAACACCCCACAGACCCCCTGACCTCGCTTTTCTCATCGCAAGTTCGCCACTCTCTTATTTCTCCCTCTCTCTTACTCACCTCGTTCCTCTCTTTGTTACAATTAGCTATCTGAAATTACAGCTAATATAATTGACCAATATTTCATGGAAAAACAAAATGTATGTTTGAGTCGATACGATTTTTAACGAATTCGATGAAAATTCACCCTTCGACTCGCACATGACTCACTTATGGGTTTTCAGGCAAACGTTTTGGTGAGAGAAAGTGAAGAAGGAGAGGAGAAAATAAAAACGGAACAGAAAGGTTTGCTTGGCTCGAGTAACGAAAAGAGAAGAGAGCTCTGATTTTGATCCTTTTCCGGGTGTGTCCGCACCCCTTTTTCGCTCTCCAATTCGTTGGATATATAGGATACGATGAAAAACTCGGGGGATTTGATATTTATGTTATACGACCTTCAAAGCGAGGCTTAGAGATAGTGAGAAAGAGAGAGAAGAAAAATCGATGATTTCTTTTTAATTACGTTTTTTTTCTTTCTAAAAATCATGTAAAAGAATAATGCAACGTTAATGTCCCTAGGGTGATGTACTGCGCCTGTTATTCCTACCTGGCGCGACACTCTGGACCAACAGTCAATCCTGCTGGAAAACCGGAGATGGAGAGTGCGGTTTAACGGTACGAGAGACTCCTGATGGACGCCTATACTCGGACCTTTGGTAAAAGAAAAAAATAAAACGACGAGGCACTGTCGTTTTCTCAGCTCGCAGCCTCGTAATCCATCCTCGCGATGTTCTCTCCCGATGCTCTCGTTTAGTCCTGTTGGTAGAGCTTCGATATACACGCACAACCACAATCACGCACAAGTCCACTCGCGCAAGGAGCGTTTATTACACCCACGGATTTGTCCTCGTTCGATGTTCCAGAATAGGACCGATTAGTCAAACGGTTTCTCACTTTGGCACAAACACTATGAAAATATTGTTTTTCATTGGTTTTCAATTGTCCGATAATTCGTACGTTTATTCACTGTTACCGACAATGTCCGTAATCTCTTGCAATAGAACGTACGTAAAATTGTACAATTTCTTTCTTTGTTTGGTCTATGGTGACGTGAATTGTTACAGGACGTTCGTTGATAGGAGAAAGAGTTTGGGATTGGAGAATGGAAAGACTGAATAATATATAGGAAGTAATGGTAGTTGGTTCCTCGTTTGATATCACAATATCAGTAAAACGGGAAAACGAATCGAGCAAGAAGACGACGAGCACGACGCGTACGGCCACCGCCGGCGGAGCCGAGTACGCGAGTTGGCGCACGAGTAAAGGGATAATCCGCACACACGCTCTCCGTCTCGCTCACTCCGAGCCACCCCACCGTGACTACCGCCACTTGTACTCTCGGATTCTCTGCCGCGCAGCTGCCCTGACACCATGAATGTATGTGTATAAAAACTTGTACGTACATAAATATGTATGCATTTGTATAAGTAATATCGAGAGTACGCGACAGCCCCACCACGCCCGCTATCCAACGCACATACCGCCTCGTCGGTGGCCGCGCACGGTCTCCGTAAATTGTACGCTTCCCAGTTGATGCTCCGAGCAGGTCGGAGTACGCATCGAGGTGAGGCTTATCGTTATCACAGAGCACAGGAGACGGTAGTTGATTACAGATATAAACAAACGCGCAAGGCTTAGAACGTTGTGTGGAATTTTTTTGATGATTAATTGTGACCCGCATTACCCCACAGTTGTGACAATGCTCGCAGGAAGCCATTAAAGGCGCTGTATGATATTTCCAATACATTTTCCAGCAAACCACGAAAGAACCTCGACCGATGTCACAAATTCACGATTCATCGCGTTACAAACGTTTGTCATCGAGCCTAAAAAAGAACACGTACTTCGTTTGTGACAAAATTTCAGGAATCCAAGGTTTCCAGGGGGTCTAAGGAGTATTGATTTTCACATTGAGTCATCAATTTAGAAACCCCGGTAATGTTATACTCATCAGCATAATTACGAACTATCGCAGGTCTCGTACTGAATAATTGATCTCGATAAACCTTTTGTTCCAGCTAGCTGCTTTATTATAGCTTCATAAGCCTCGAGGGTGAATATGATTTTTGGACGGTGCTCGATACACAAGGATGACTCACGTGCATTCACTAAGAACACGTGAGAGGTCCACGTGTAAGCCAGTCACGTGGATTATCAATGGTAATCCTATCTATCTCGCTCTGACTGAAACCCTTTATTCTCATTTTGGGCAATACGTTGTTGATTATATGCGCGTAACCGTGTCCACCGAATTCCACCAACCTATGCTTAGTATGAATGTCGTGGCTCATAAGTATCCTCTCGAGATAACCCTCGTCACGCAATAATTTTATTCTGTCGATACGCTGAGCGTCCGATGGCATATCCGTACTCTCGTCCAATTGATAAAACGAACACTCTGTACCGAATAAATCGAACTGGCAGTAACTCCCAATTTTCGCAAATTCTAAGAGATCATCCATCTCCAGTGTACCTAGAATGGAACAAGAAGATTATGTGTCACGTATCTTTGCAACAATAAATAGGCAGAGACAAGATGATAAAAAAATGTAATTTACGATCGAGATGGGACATTATTGCTTTTTTAGCAGAACCTCCAGCTTCGAGATAAATGCGGAATATCTCGAAGGGAGCTTTTCTGTTTCTTCCTGGATGAAAAGTTACCGGAGCATCCAATTCCTTTTGGGCATAGGCGGTCGCTCGAATTGCGGCTTTTTCAAATTCTAAAAGATAAAATAACGATATAGGATTGTAAGAAAGACGATGATGATACATAAATCTTTGTGTCCATGACAAACTTGAGGGACATGATTAATCTTCAAATTTACGAACAGATCGATTTTGTTAAATCTGTCTCACCGTGAATGGGCCAACTGCTTCCAACTTCTCCGATAATGCCAGCTTTCACCGATGGGTATTCTTCACAACCAACGGTCATTTCCTTCACTATGAAATCGTACAATTTTTCTTCGCTGCTGCCCAGTACGTCGGGACTTTGTGTTCCAGCGACATAGTGACCTGTAAGATCAAACAAACGAGGTAGAATAAGAATGATAAGCTCATGTTGCGACGAAATTGATTGTCCCGGTGAGATAAACATGAGAAGACTTACCAGTACCGACGATAACGTGGACTCCAGTTTCTTGGCTGATCTTCTTCATCAATCTTATATCACGTTTTAGACCGCAACTGGTATTCTCGACTATTGTACCTCCGCCAAATTTTTTGTACAGTCTTACATCCTCCAGAACCGATGAATGAGTGTCCGCGTCGTTGAACTGAACATTGTAGACGCTGCTGTATCTGTAGATAAATATACAAAAATATTCAACAAGCTGAAAACTCTATTGATAGAAAAGATTTTCGACAGTCTCAAGAATTGCAAAAGAGAGATATAACAATAATACGAATTTACAAAAATAATATCATACTATAACATTGTCTCAATAACGAAACAAGTGATATTTCAATTGAAAAGTAAGTCGTAAACGTCTACTCACGGATATTGCTTGTGAAAGCCAACATTTTGCAAATCTATATTGCCTTGAAAGTAATCTTCAAGATGTTTGGGCGGAGGTACGTAAAACTTGCCAAAATCTAACGCTAAATGTTCGTGAGTCAAAATTCGGCCGAGCTCCTTCAGGTTGGTTCTACCAAGTACTGAAAACACACAGAGATTAATGTCAGCAGGATGAATTTATGGCGATGAATGAATTAATGTTTCGCACTAGGGAAGAAGAAATGACTGAATTCTTCCAACTGAGGCGAACTCACCAGTTTCCACACACGTAGAGTCGTCCATTTCAGTAGATGATTGGAGGCGAACGAAGACAGTGTACTGTTGATATTACATTAACAGCTGGAATATTTAGAGCGAGGGTAACGGTAGAGGGAGGTCTACCGTTATCGAACACGGGTCAAGATAATTTTTTCCCAACGCCAATTTTAAATATCGTATCAGCTTCGTTATCGTAAAATATGTAAGGAATCTTAATCGATTCACAGACTTTCTACTACAAAGAATTATATATATCTCGTTCGATCGCTCTTTTTCTTCCGACACCTCAAAAAGTGCCGAATTACAAATGATTTACCATCTTTTAGTCGGTTGTACGCGTTGCCAAGACGCCTGTAGCTTTATCCATGAAAAAAAAACATCCGGACATAGTCTAATATGCACTTGAATGTGGAATGTGGAAAGTTGGCAGAGCTGCGATAACGAGGCTGAATTCAATAATAAAAATAATATCACATGTTGCTCGCGACGTCTCGGAGGTATTCAGTTAATACGTCGGGCTCTCTTTGTTTTTTGTCTGTGTTGTATTATTTATTTCTCACATATTTCAGCCGAGCTAAACGAACCGAAAATTGGAACTCTGGATTTATATTTTTGTTTTACCGTTGTTGTTTTTCTTTCGCTTTTGTTTTTCGATTAAATAATCTATTGATGTTAGATATAGTATATATGTATATTATGTATACGCTATAGCCGTGTTCTTCGAGCCGCGATATCGAGATAGACTCAAATCGACGAACGAAACGATTCACGACACGGAGTTTGTCGACAATTATAATTGCACGCGATCGTCCTATGGCCACTGGTGTGGCCAATATTTTCTCCCAGCGATCGCTTTTCTACGAATAATAATAATAATAATAATATTAATAACGTATAATATAATGCTACTAATAATAATTTACATTTACACAAGACTCATCAGAATCAATTCTTCTTTCGCTCTAAACGCAATTAATGACTATCTATCTAATTTACTGCAGGCCGCATATGACTCGACGATCATTATCGTTCGCACCAATTTACACCCCCTGCTGATCTCGCAAGATTTGGCACGGGAGATCAATCGTGCAACACTGATAATGTTTTTTCTTTTGTTCTTTCAACCTAAGACGAAAGGCGAGAAGCCGCATAAAAAATGAGAGAGACGAAAAGGCCGAAATACCGAAAAATGAAACGGGCGAATTATGTGTCGACGAAAATTGATAACTCGGTAGATACGAAAGGACTAAAGCACTGTTTGTAGAAAATATATATATGCGAGGATTTCAGATTTGAAAGTTTGGTTTGTTGAGGAAATATTTATGCTTTTCTTTTATGCTCGTCACTGTTCAAGAAACTCATGTCGCATATACTACTCTCCGTACTGCATACATAATCAGGATTCCCGATATCACGTCAGCGAATTTATCGACCACGCGTCAGGTCGTGCGTATATATTACATACGCCATACAACTATTGGGTTACTTTTTTGTTTTCCCCAACATACGTTCCTTTCACATTTTCTTGCTCAGACGTTGCCGTTCGCAATGCTCTTCTTTATTTTGTTTATATAAATATTCCTCTATAGCACGGAGCAAGGAGACCCATGCGCGCTTTAACGAGCCTCGATATTTCCGTAGAATCGTGGAAAGCTTCATAAGCTGTCGTCGCTGTCGTCCGCGTGAGCCTCGACCGTAACGTTCCTCGCAAGACCGCTGCTTTCACCGCTCGCTTCACCACTCGCTTCACCTTCCTGCTCCGTTGAACTATTTTGCGCCTGTTGCTCGTCCGCTGTTTTTCAAAATAATTAATGAAAAAATTATGAATCTTCCTTTTGAAATGAGCTAAAACGATCAATATTCGTGGTAACGAAGACCCTACCGGACTGCGTCGCTGGTGACTCCTCGTCACCCTGACCAGGACTGAGTATGGCCTCTTTGATCTGGCTGTTTACTCCTTTAGGATCCAAATCCGTTGCCCAACTGAAGTACATGAGGGCGAGGTGAGTATTTCCTAGCTTCTTGTGAACCTGAAACGACAAGGTATTTATTTGTAGATTCTTATTCATTTATTTCTCAATTTCGGAGCTGCGTGTAAAAGAGATGTAGATATTCTAACAAACCTTTCCTATCGAGTAATAGACTAGAGACTCTTTGGGAGCAATATTCTTCAATTCTTCAAACTCTCTCAACGCCTCGGTATAACGTCCGATTGAAAAATTAATGCTGGCCCTATGAAATTTGCAAAGCGTGTTGTCCGATGCATTGGCAATAGCGGCGTTCAGGGTTCTAAGTGCCAGTTCAGACCTCTTTAATGCATGCTGAACCACTCCTATGTGACACATAATTGCTGAGTTTAGAGGATTTATCTGTAGCGCACGCTTAAAGTGCAATTCCGCAAGGCTGTACTGTTCCTGTTTCGAGTATATAGTCCCAAGACCGAACCAGGCATTGTAGTGTCGAGGGTCAAGCCTTATGGCGTTTCTGAACGCCGTTATGGCTTTGTCGAGTTCCTCAGTCAGCACATACTCATGTCCGAGTAGCGTATAAGCATAGGGAAAGCTTGGATCAACTTGTATGGCGCGTTGAAAAAATTTAATCGCGGTTTCGTGCTCGGTCTGAGCGGAAAACAGATTACCCGTGGCGCACCAAGCAGCCGGGCAATTACGATCCTCTGAAACGAGCTCTTGTGCAAGAGTCGACAGTTGAACTTCAGCATGAAGATGC
The DNA here is from genome assembly GCA_946811545.1 of Netelia fuscicornis. NCBI lineage: Eukaryota > Metazoa > Arthropoda > Insecta > Hymenoptera > Ichneumonidae > Netelia > Netelia fuscicornis. Next base: position 13,477,974 of record OX328011.1, on the reverse strand, counting down.
CACAGTACCGTACTATAGATTTCCATCAATTCGGTACGCTGAGGCTCGAGCTGTCGCACTTGAGCAAAATAACTCGATGATTTTTTATAATCGTTCATCTCAAAATGCGCACGGGCAAGCATCGAGAGTACCCAGCCGGTATTATAATGACGAGCTGGCAATATATTCAGTACCTCAATAGCCTGTGTACAATTGAATTGGCTCAGATGCTGATAAGCAAGACCAAGCTCGCGCAATAACGACATTAATCCTTCTGCAAAAATTGAAGAGTTTATTTTTTTATTGGTGTAATTATTCAACCTACTAAGGATGGTAAAGGATTAACGTTCTTACCTGCACACTGTTTCTGCAACAGCAACGCACAGTGCGAGGCATTACTGTGATTCAAAGCATTCGTCGTTGCAACCATTTTTTCCGACGTTATAGTCTCGCTCTTTTCTTTCTCACTTCGATTTCTCTCGTTCAATTCATTGAAATTAGCCTTATTTAAATTAGTCTTTGATAGACGTGCTTTGGTCTTTCGCGACGGTGACTTTGGTGTCACGAATTTATTACGATTTGGAGATTTGTTATTTTCCTGTGAGAAAAGTTCAAACACATCGTCAAATGACAATTCTTTATAGGACAGTGCATAGTAAATGTATGTTTTTCGATAGACTCACCTTTACCGAATAACTGTGACTAAATAGTCTAGATGAACGTCGTACGTTCGGTCCCTGGAGCGTTGGTGGTGGCGGTGTTGGTGTTGTCGGCGTCACTGTCACAATATTAGCCGTGTTGCTTGTATTTCCCGATTGTGAGAATACCGGTTTGCCCTGTTGTAGAGGTGTCTCTTTTCTCGACATTAACTGCTACGAGAACCCGTGAAGAATGAAGAAAAGGTACAAACATAGGTAGAAGGGGAAAGAAAGAGAAAGAGTGAGAAAGGAAGGAGAAAGTGAAGGAAATAGAGGAAGAAAATAATAAAAATTGTATGAACTGATTTTTTCGTGAACTAAAGTCTAAACTGTTCACAATTCAAAGCAATGCTCACCCCAACGTGAGCACGAAGGCTACAAACGCGTTTAGCGAGGCTCTTGAGATCGCTTCCTTCCGAAAGCGAGACGTGAGACGGCAAGACCACAGGCTCTGGGGTATTGGAATCCAATGGCAGTATACCAAAACTCGGCGTAAGTGGGCTCATCGAATTGCTGAACATACTTCTGTAACGCGGTGGTTTACTTCTTGGTGATATTGACGATGAATTATTATAGTGAACCGGCAGTGGTTGGGGACTGTCATCTAACGACGATGAGTACAATCTCACACCAGGGGAGCCACCGTTCACCATCATCGTTTGTGCTGGTGTTCTGGATAAACAGAAAAATCAATAGCATCATTCGTACACATAATTCCTCCTCGATCCATCTTCTTTCGTGCAAATTGTACGATATTTACATATTGTTGCTGTTCGGTGTAGGTGGGTTATTATTAGCATTGCTGGATACTATGAGATCTGGCTCCGTGACGTAATTGAGGATCGGTGTTGTGCCGTGGCACATTGCGAAACTATCTAATTTGTCAAGCTGAAATGTCTTTGCTGGATCAACCTTTTCACCAACATTGCACAACTCCTCAAATGAGTGCCACAAAAATGGATTCATTTTCAACGCCAGCTTGTGAGCCTCGTTAGCTTTTTGGGTTCGCATCATTTTGTAATAGATCTTTGCTATTATCTGTAGACAGAAACATGCCTGATCTCCAAACTGTACGACTATATCCTCTAAATTTTTTAGCTGCTTGTAGTATCCACCAGTTATGGCAGCTTCCGCTTCCGCATATCTAATTTTATTGATATTATTATTAGTATTGAATTGTCCTCTTCTTATCTTATTTAACATTATTATTAATCCTTTGCACTCGAGCCCCTGTTCGAACTAGCAACTCGAGACTAACGTTTGAGACTAACAGCGCCAGGGCCATACCAGCGCCCCTTGAATAGGTGCATCAAACTACCAGGGTGCCACAACGGTGCCCCTCGAGTGCACAGGATTAACAGTATAACATTATTATTATATAATTTCATTTTTTTATATTACTTCTCCAAATCGTAGCAACACTTGGCCAATAGAAAACGGCACTGGGAGGAACTTGGTGCTTTCTTGGATAGTAAAGCATGAGCTTGTCTAATACGTCCAGAACGATAGTAGCATGTTGCTAAAAGGAACAATGTATCTTCCGAATCCACTGTAAATATAAAAAAAATTAACAATGTAATATATATCAGATGAGTGACTTGGAAATTATAATGGTACTTGTGAATTGTACACACCCTCTGCACACAGCCTTTCTGCAAGGAATATAGCATCTGGATAAGCATAATGGTTTAAGCAATGCCATATGGCAGCCTGTAAAAATATGAAAGGTATTTTCATATGTTGCAGAATATTAGCTATAAAATAAATTAAGATAGACAATTTGGGGGGGAAGAGATCGATAAACACTTGGGTGCAGTGTCATTGTACCAATGAAATATCCTTAAACTGTATAAATTTGAGGATCGGTGAATGCACTCTTCTTGATTCAAATGATTGTAAAATAAGTATTCATTCTTTCCTCCAGCTGAGGTTTGAAAAAAGAGTATTTACTACTATAATTTTGCAGCAATGGTTACAATTTCTTCAATGCCATTCGGATCGAAAATTTTTTTAATGGTAACGACTATGAAATTTCTCGAAAATCGAGAGCTGTAATACCCTAACCTAACTTATCGATTGTTTGATTACTTTTTCGGTCATTACTAATTTCGACATTTCAATGGAATTTAAACGACAACATAGGAACAATGCAACGCTATCATTATTTAGAGATAAAGATCTTTCTTTCCCGAATTCCCAATGAATCAAAAAATTAATTTTTCACTACAAATAAATGTCTAGTAATGAAAGTCCTTAATGGAATACACCGCCCAGGCTTTCGCTAGTGCGAAAGAGATAAGATTATGGTGGCTAAAATGGTGCGACAGAGAGAACGTATACTTCTTGAAACGATGTTAACACACAAAATAAGCTAAGATTTATTTTCGTTGAAAGAAAATACAAGAAAATTCGAAAATGTCTGAATGTTGGGGTGTAAAAATCACTCGACCCGCCCGTTCTCGGGTCAATATGTCATTTTGCAAGGAGTACATTTTTGAGTATACACTCCTGAAGGCTCAATGATAATGCGTATGGGATTTTCCGTGATCTCGTGTCCGAATAATTTATTTATAGTATCGTCCGATACAAAATATGTACGAGCATGTCAAGTATTATTTTGAATGCTAGCGATATGACACACGTCTTTAACATTTATATCAAGAGGCAATTGAAGACGGCAGATAGGAAATTACATTATAAATTATTTTTCAACCTACGAATGAAATAGTAACATACAAAATTGATTTCTGGGATTGTCAATATTGGCTGTTATGAGAGATGCGCTATGTACTATGATCACGATTGCATACCATCCGATGCACTATAGTTTTCTCACAATTTCGAACACTTTACCTGAACTGGCTCCTGCACAATCATTTTTCACACCACTGCTGCATGCATAGAGCGACTTAAACAATGAATTGGGTCGAATTTAATGCTCTTTATCAAGCGACACGAACGGTTGTTTCATATATAATAAAAATTCTCTCAAGATTCCATCTTTACTACTGAACATGAGACGACGACGACGAAACGACGACCAAACCGAAGACGGACGCGACGGACCGACGGACGGACGCGGCGGTGATGATCGACGTGAACCCATCTATCGATTGGACGTAAATCGATATTTTAAAGTTCGATTAATCGAATGTCTCGCCCCGACATCTGGCGGTGAACTTTTATAAAATGCGTTTATTTTGTTCTGATTATATCTTCCACCGCTAGATGTCAATAGCCCTTCGTTGATTTAATGATTATGTTTGTTATCATAAAATCCATAGCCCATGGTTAAAGAGTACAACGACGAAACCTGACGAAACGAGAAAACTCAAAGCACTTCATATCCAACGTTTGTAGAGATTGCAGCTTTTCGAAGTAATATAATAACTCTGAGTGCCTAGCAGGGTACTATTTCAAGCTCTTGAACACATCGTTACTGTGTGCCATTGCATTATTGGAATATTCGAAAGATTCAAGGCGAACAACAATCGTGTGTGTAAGCTAAACGTGAGATATATTTATAGTGTGTTTATCGATTGTCAGATAGTTCCAGAAGCTACGAACCGGGTGGTGACGCATCGATACTTCACACTTAAACAAGTACGACCAGCATCGGCAAGTATTTGTGTATGCAAATACAAATCCTAGCAAACTAATAGTTTCGCTAATGCTGTTATGTCCTTGCATAAACATAAACATCCGCAATATTTACGTATGAAACCAATTACGAAGTTGCCAAATCACCCGCAATTGAGCCTATGCAATTGTATCCGATGACGTAATTGTAATAACAACGTTTCCCATCATTATCCGTGTATCAATTATTATGTCATTTGATACTATCAGTAAGAAATTCGCGCGTGTAAAAGATATAGACGTCAATTTGTCATCGATATTTTTGTAGAAGATTGGGTTCGGCAAAGTCAAACCGACGATGCGTCGGGGCTGCATACATAAAATGGAGATTGTCCCATAACCCACTTTCTCTCCAAGTTTTAGCGAAAGAGGCAATAACAATATGTCAAGGCTACATCGACCCATTTCCTGACGCACATAACAGTCGAAGTCTCACCATGAAAATAGTCCTGCCGGTTTCGAATCGATATCTTCATATACAAGAAACAGTCCTAAAGACAATTTTGCATTCATTGCTGATAAAGTTTAACTGTTCCCCTCGCCTCCCTCGGTCCATCTTGCGGCGACAGTTTTTATCATGCCAGAGGGAGTCTGATATGACTCATTGATAACGCTTCTTATCTTTGCTTTTGGCTGTCCACATATATATCAGGAACCAACCCTGTGGGCTGGAGAGGAATTTGTAATACCATGTATGTCAGCCAGCTTCTTACTCATGTCAAAAGAATATTTCATTTTCCAAGGCTTTTCCATCCGACTTTGTTTCATCCTAGTCACTCTCAACGTTGTTATTTTGCTCCCAAAAGAATGAATGCTAATATTTTTACTTCAAACTCAAGTCAGGCAGAATAATGTAACATCGATATACTAAATTATATTCTAGATAGATTGCACAACAAGCAACGAACCTGAAACTTAACTAGTAGAATTATTATGAATAATTCTACAAAGAAATGGAGATAGCACAAAGTTTTTAACGGAGCTGGGATACTTGTAGTGAAATCAGTATTCAGAACAGGAATATTGAGACCAGATGGCCCTCTTGAGTCATTGTACCTCGCTCGACCTCGATAGCACATGTTGCAAACTTTGCCGCACTCCAAAAAAATTCAGCCCTGTTAACATTTTGGATACAATAGTAGTATATTCCTCACAGCACACATGGCATTAATATCTTTATAGTGTTAAGAAGATTCTTCAGTCTATGAAACGTATAGAAAAACACAGTGGTAATTCCAATGTAGTAGTCTCGACATAAATATTTGAATATATTTACCTTGTTAAACGTACGAATAACGGACAATGTTTTATTGTAAAACCATCGCGTTCCGGATTTCCTTCGTATACGCCGTACTTATATAATTGTTTAACAAGATTACTCTAGCGCATCAGTGTTAATACCCTTTGCTAGGATATATCGATGCGTCACTACGCTCCTCACTTACCAATGCCCGAGACTCCTGGTCTTCGAGCTATCTTAACGTTAATAATTTCTAATAAGTTAATTACAATACCACAGTCTATGCGATGGAAAAAAATCGCCTTTGTTGCTTTTTTTAATGATGCGAATGCCTATATCTACAGTCCAAATATCTTTTAACCATATTTTTGTGTCATCCCAACTTAGCGATGTCTGTCACCCACATAAAAAAGGAAAAAACCTACGTATGTGTGGCATACTGCGTCAATGAATTCCTTTTTTGGAAAATCTTTCAAACAAAAGCAAAATATCATGGCCTCCTTTGGTCAATTTTGAAGGAAACAAAATTTTGTTTCGTTTCTGTTACAGTCCATGTCTGGACTATGACAGAAGAATATTCAATCAATATTCGGATGTGAATTTTTCCATTGTGTTTTCTTCCTGTAAACATATATTACTTTTGGGATATTTGTATTCTAGATATTTTGCGGGTTATTGATTCTTTGAACGTACAGGGTATATTCGAAAACATAATTTGGGTAGCTGTGTATCAAAGGTTAAAAGATATGGGCTAGTGTCTCAGAAAGCCATTTTAGATATAGACCTGGTCTCATTACTAAAAATTGTTACTTATACGTCATCGTTTATTCAATGACATCCGTTTGCCGGCTGGTGGCTATTGATGAATGTCATCCTTTGATAATAATGTTAGGTTCTTAATTTTCCAGCTATTTCAAAACAATAAAAAAGAGCGATGACAACGTGGGAGAACGGTCCCGGTGCAGGATACAATCAAGGCGCCCCAGGTTCTCATCCTTACTTTTTCAAGTTTCATATGCAATGACGAAAGAACAAAATCATGTAAAAAAAAACTCAATATCTTCTGCACAACCTTTAACATTGTGATGATCTAATATTAAACATTAACCATTTCACGATCATCTCTGGCACTATATAACATAGGTACATGCCTCTGTACTGCATAGATAAGGAGCGCGCAATCATGTGTCACCTGTACTGCTGAGTCGCGAGTGTATCTCGCTTTTCTCACTTTCATCTGTTGGCTACCATATATTGTATTACTTTATTACCAATATCGTGTATTCCAGGTCCCGGGTTCATTGTGCCCGGTATTCACGGACCTTACGGACAAGGACCACCGCCGGGTCAAGGAGGTGGTTATCCACCTGGTTATCCACCATACGGACAAGGTCCACCACCAGGCGTCCCCTACGGGGAACCACAGCAACCAATGTACGGTACACCATACCAAGGAGGATCGAGGATGGAAGATCCTATGCATGACGACGACACGGGTCCGAAGGGCTTCGAATTTTCGGATAAAACTATACGAAATGGATTCATCAGGTTCGTACAATGAGATATGAGTTGCGTTCAATGATATCGCCTTACTTTGAGATGTAAATATTAACAGAGTCGATCGTATTTTCTTCTGCTTTCCTTAGAAAAGTGTATACAATTCTGATGTGTCAGCTTCTCATCACAGTATCGTTGATAGCCCTGTTTCTGTATCACAAACCAACCCAGAAATGGGTAATGGCACATACCGAAATGGTTTGGATATGCTTGGGAATAACGATCGTTCTACTGATCTGCATGGCATGCTGTCCCGACGTGCGACGCAAATCACCGATGAACTTCATATTCCTCTTCATCTTTACTTTAGCCATGGGCTTTGTATTGGCGACGTCATCGTCGGCCTATAATTCAGAGGAGGTTCGCATATTTCACACCCAAACTTCTTCGAATGTATTGGTCGTCGCATATTTTTTTCATGGATGTTCTAAAAACAAATGTTTCAGGTTCTTCTAGCAGTTGGGATTACGGCAACGGTTTGCCTCGGTCTCACCATCTTTGCTTTCCAAACCAAATGGGATTTCACCGGATTGCACACTGTTCTCTTCGTCGCGTGCCTGATACTTTTTCTCTTTGGGATTCTCGCGGCGTTCTTCATTAAAGGAAAAATTATGACTTTGGTATATGCGTGCCTTGGCGCTTTCGTATTCTCAATGTATCTTATATACGATACGCAAATGATGATTGGTGGTAAACACAAGTATTCTCTGTCACCGGAAGAATACATCTTTGCTGCGCTTAATCTCTATCTAGACATTGTCAATATATTCCTTTATATACTGACAATCATTGGCGCGTCGCGAGACTAAACTTAGTCACGATATGCTGGCAACCGTTATTACCATTATGTTGCTGGATAAATATCTATAGCTAATATAAGATCTAAGCAAGAAAAGAAAACAACCGCATATTTTTCGTCATAATGTTATAACCGTAATATCCCCGTTTCAAAAGCTTCTTCTCTACTTCTCGATATCGAAAATTGCATATTCCTTCATTCCACAGAATTTATAAGTGGCTCGCTGCACTGTTTGTTACCCATTTTCCTTTCCTTTTCTCGAATATTTATACATATGTAGATGAATTTCTTGTGTTAGATGCGTACATACGTTTGAATGTACATCTATGGCGAAAAACGAAATTTCGTCGTACATAGACATATTCGAAAGTATGTACTCTCGTTATCGCGTAGTATTAATCATGGGTTCCTCTTTTTGTACTGGTCTCTTTACCACTAAATCTTTCATACTTTGTAATCGTTCAAATTAAAAAAAATGTTATTAGTGTCATTAGGAAAACTTGTAATTTAGGCTATCTCTAAGGTTGAAGAAAAACGAAGTAATTAACTGTAATTGTGGATATTTTACGTAACAGGAATGAGCGAGAACTGGAACATTTGCTTATTCCATATATGCTTACGATTACCGCGTTCAATAATTATCCAATGTATTATTACCCATCGATATGTAATTGTTAGGAATTAAGAGACTCTCGTTGCACGGGACTTTATGATGATAGAGAAAGGAGCAAAGAATATACGCAAACAAACAATATATGTGACGAAAATTCGTGTACATTTATATTAATAGTAAAATTACTCTTACAGCTGATAGGACAGAAGCTCCTCATAGTGGAAAAAACTTGAGCTTTTCTCTCACTGGATTATCAAATCTTAACCGTTTTACATGGTTATATATATATATAAATATATATATATAAAAGCCAACTTCTCTAAAGTGTGCATGATCAAGAGGATCTGGTCGGAGGCTCTCCATGACGACAGAAATTTATTCCGAGCTCTGGGACTAGACGAGAAAATACCATCATAGTCATTTTTTTTCTTCATCCAAGCTTGCGACAAATTTGAAAAAAAAGATCAGTACAAATTTAACGTTCACAACCTGCGCGTGTATGTGTGTGTGTTCGTGTGTATGTGTGTGTACGTGTGTGAGCGCGCGCACGAGAATGTGTAGGGCAGTGACTCACAGAGAGATGTTTAAGTTACATTGATGCAAAAATTAGCAACACAAGATGAGACACAAAATGCCCTAAGCTTAACCACGAGAATCTAATTCAACTGGCACGAGAGTTTAAATATGGTTTATTATGCGCTGTTTAGAAATAAATAGCGTAGAATTAGCAGCACCGATTTGAACTTCTTTCTACTCTGCGATCGACTGTGACCCGATCAGGGGCATCCTGTGGCTCTTTCCCATGTGTTTTGTCTAAAATTGCCTCTGCCAATTCGCTGAACGCTCGATCAATATTAATGTTTGCCTTTGCTGATGTTTCCATAAATCTAATGCTGTGCTCTCTCGCAATCTGAAAGAAAACAGACAAACATAATTATCGATCGCAGCTCTAGTTGATCAATTGCCAATATAAGAAGTGTTTTTTTTTCACATCAAATTAATCCCTACCAGTGATAACAAGAGTTTAGACATTTGTCTATGTCTTTCTTTCCCTCTCTTTTTTAGACTCATGAATATTCTTATTTCGAATTTTTGCGACTATTGCGAATGAATTGTGGTGCTTTTTTGTCTTAAAACTAAACCAAACAGATGACTTGCACAATTTTTAATCAGAAATTGCAAACTAATTTTTTAATATACCTCAAAATTGTATAAAAATTCCAAAATTAAGACCGACAAGTAGCTTAGCTATGTTTTGATTCATTAACATTGCATATATTTTGCGATTACTTACCGCTTCGCCCTTTTCTGTGCTGACAACTCGTCTCTCCTCCATGTCACTTTTGTTTCCCAAGATCATTTTTTCGACATCTTCATTAGCATGCTATAATTTTTATGCAACAATGTCACATCACATATATCTTTGAAATAGTTTTTCATAGAAACAAAGAAACTTACTTCATCGATGTTTCTCAACCACTTGACGATATTCTCAAATGTTTTTTCATTAGTTATATCGTAAACCAGCATTATGCCCATTGCGCCTCTGTAATAAGACGTTGTAATTGTGTGGAAACGCTCTTGGCCCGCTGTATCCCTGAAAGATTTCGTAGTACAATACGACCGTTTATATGTACCGACCTATTCGTCATTGCCTTCAGCACTCCCCATATTAACTTACCATATCTGTAACTTAATTTTTTTACCCCTCAATTCTACCGTCTTGATTTTGAAGTCGATTCCTGAAAATAAAATTTATTTCTGTCTGATGCCTTTACATTATTGTTTATAGGAAAAAAACAAGTGGTATTCGATCTGACCCCTAATTTTCCTTCGACCGAGACGAAATGGGTATTATCGGCGCGATTACGCACGATTCCGGGAGGGGATTGTAGACCAGAGAGCTTCGATATGAGAGCTTCTCTGTACTTTTTCTTACCTATTGTAGAAATGAAAGTTGTTGAAAATGCGTCATCGGAAAATCTAAACAATATACAAGTTTTTCCGACACCAGAATCTCCGATAAGCAATAGCTTGAACAGCAGATCGTATGTTTTTTTCGCCATCGCACTACTACTGTCACACAAACTGTTATACTTTGAAGGAGATGCGAACACGAACAAAGTATACTCGTCCCGAAGCTCCCGGAGGGAAACACACGCAGCCCAAGAGAGTCGAGGGAGGGGATAGCTCGAAGAACGGCGATTGCAGAACAAAAAAATAAACAAAAAATAAAAACGGCTATTCGGGTGACTGCTCGAGAGTGACGAAGCGGGCGTTAGCCGAACGTCGTGCTCCTTCGACTGTTTGATTCGAGTTTTTATATTGCAAGGTCAAGGGAAATATTGCAGGTAGTTCTCATGTGACAAATTAACAACAAAAAAAACGTTTACAACGTCGACGATATCGTTCGAGTGTCGCGCCACCACACTTGTCGCCATGTACTCACACATAGAACACCAGCGCGACTGCGTCTCGGATAGCTCTGTGGATAGGCTTGAAGTTTGTAGTTAATCGTCCGCAAATTATGTGTGAAATGGTGCTTCACAGGAGAAGCTTGACCGATAAAATTATCTCATCTTCGACAAGGTCTGTTGTTATCCTTACTTATATATAGTATAAGATATATGCAATAATGAAAAACTAATACACGATCAACGTTAATTTCATGCGTTATGTCACACTGCTGTTTTCCTGCGGCCGACAACCGTTCTATGTCGGAATCTTGGAGTTGGCGTTTCTCGACTCCTCCACCCATCGCTCTGGCCTACCACACGGACGGTTATCTCTAGAGACTTTCGTGGTGTACGCTGTACAGTGTACGCAAGTGATAAACCTCAGTCGTAAAAGCACTAGGTAAGCGAAGGACGTGTATATTGTGCTTTTTCGTCTCGTGTATTTTTTCTCTATTCACGTGTTTTTTATTCTAATCTTCGGCAGACACATCGAGAAACAATATTCCGTGTTACGTGGATGAATCGACGTTTCTTGTTTTTATCGTTGCTGCAAAATCCAAAAGCGACATACACTCCCCTCTGTCGTTCAACAGTTTTCATGGTTCTCGATCGTGAGAGAGACGAAAACAAGAATCAAGCATCGATCATACATTCATCACAGCTGGGCGTTTTTTGAGAGCTACCTCATATCCCGTGATTGCAAAGTAACAGTAATAGCCAAGGTAAGGGACACCGCTTAGCTTCCGTATACAAAGATGATATCTACTATATAACATTCTTATATATATATATCTATATGTCATTCATAGGATTGACTCGAGCTTAAACTTTTCTCGAGAGTCTCTGGTGACTTTTGACCGATAACTCACAGCTAGTAGCCCGCTTAGGTTCGATTCTATACACACACATGCACACACTGATACAGTTGTATCTTAATACGTATAGTGTTGCATATGGTATGGTGTTGTAAGTAAAAGAAATTATACGAATCCCAAGACGCAACTGAACTTTGGACACAAAAGCGGAAACCCGAATACCCCGCCAGTTTGAAGTCGACAGTCGATACACAATTGTCTGCAAGGAAAGACACGCGTGTTCGCAATCCTATGTTATGTTTCTGATATCGGTAGTAGCCCATATTCAGAACGTTTCAAGTCGTACGATATTTCTTTGACTTAGATTCGTCTCATCGTCACGCGGTTTGATAATTGTCATCAGCGCAGTATCTTGTCAATCTATTCTATCTTTTTTACTCGCGACATGCCGATGAATTCGATCAGTATCATCAGTCTCATGAGACGTCACTTCAAGGCCATCCGTCATATTGTATTTTCTTACACACGTGATACAGATGTCCCAACATAACGTCGGTAAAGTCGGAAACTACATAACTCGTTAGAATTTGCCGAAAATCTTCACGTTGGTAGAAGCGATGTATTGTCAGTATTTCGGCCGAGAAATACCGAGTTATGTTACAATAGGCAAACGGTTTTTTCTTCTTATGTAAGTTGACGAAATGTTCGTCCGTGCGTAGGTTTTGACTCTCAATTATTTAATTCGCGATATGCATACATATATGGATGAACTACGAATGGGATAGTAGCAATTTGGTTCGTGTATACGTATCGAATAATACGCGTCTGGAATACACGGAATGAAATGGCACAAGGGAAAGGGGTAAGAGAGGATTTGCGGACGAAGAACGGGAGGAGGAATGGGACAAAAGTTTCCGCGCGCGCATGGCCCAGAGCTCATTCTCAAGAGTACAGCCGAACAATTGCGCCTAACTCTGACAAATGATTCGACCGTGGCCCAACTTGACAGCAATAAAGATTCGCCTCATCATCTCACAGAGTGTGAGAGACAGAGAGGGAGATTCTCAGCTCCCTTTGCCTATGTCGCAAGCAAAAGTCACTTAGAATTGAGAGCTCAAAATACAGCGCTATTCCTAATTCTTACATCTTGGTATATTGCGCCTCTGCCTTTTGTCAATCACACATTATAAGTATATCGACAGATATTTGAGGATAAGAGGAAAATACGAAAACGGGGCTCTTTTCAGGATACCCTGGTGGCAAAGTTGTCCGACGAGTGAGAAATGCCTAGGACAATTGGAGTACCAAGAGCGGTTGTTGCTCAGGAATTCAGCGAGGAAAATGTACGTCTGAAGGAAGCATGGGTCGGAACGTTGAGAGAGTCACGAGACATCTCAAGAGTTATTGGAAAAGTCGGCAAGGTTTTGCCGAGCATGTCCCATCTGAAACGATGTTCAGCGAGACGTTTAGTACTGGCTTTTGCACCTCCATCGGATGTTCCAGAGGTAGCTAACACGATAGAACCTCGCCTAATGACTTCCACCGTCGAAAACAACGATGAGACGTATTCGTCGCGTTGCGATATGGAGCGTTTGCTCGTTGATAATGGTGTCGAGATGTCGCTGTTCGAAAAAGAATTTGAGATTGTCAGAGTACCATGCTCAGCACCAAAGACGAAAGTTCAAGCTCTAGCAGCCTCGAAAATTTGGCCCTTAAACTTTCATCCGGATCCAACTGTTGAGAGCATGCTCGACGGTTCTTGCTTCGAACCGAAGCATCTTTCGACGATAGATCTTTGCATGAGAGTGTGTATCGAAGCTGCCTCGAGGGGTGATACTCAAGGCTCGGATGACTGCGATGGTAGCGCAGTAATATACGATCCGATCAATGATAAAATCATGGCAATTGCCGCTTCGAGAGTCGATCGTCATCCTATGTGGCACGCTGCTATACTTGCTATTGATCTTGTTGCAAGACTTGGAAACGGCGGTGCTTATCAATTGGTCATCGACGAGCGTGAGAACATTACCAAAGAAAATGAAGTCGCAGAAGCAGGGCCAAATGTGCGAAAGCGAAAGTATTCTCAGGATGAGATAAGGGAACCACCTCTAACCTATCCAGGTGACCTCGTTGACATTGTACATCAACTGGTCATCGCGAACAACGACGATAAATTGAGCGAGACGAGAAAGGGACAGAATGAGCAAATACACGTGCCATATCTGTGCACGGACTATTGGATATTTTTGCTTCGCGAGCCCTGTGCTCTTTGCGCTATGGCCCTCGTTCATTCCCGCGTTTCTGAAATATTTTATGGCATACCCAATGAATCCCATGGTGTATTGGGTAGTAGAGCTATGTTGCACACTATACCAGGTCTTAATCATCGTTATCGCGTTTGGAGGGGTATTCGGGAGGAGGAATGTCGCTCTATGTATGACGAAATAATACGTCGACGGAGCTAGCTCTAAATCGCGAATTATAATCATCGAGTAGACATTACTCGTTTGTTTTTATACCGAAAATCCAGTGAGAAAGTAATAAACTCTGCTCATATATGTTGATACGAAATATTGCATCTTTCCACATGAATACACATTACTTTACTCTCCTAATTCTCTTTTCAGTCGGGATTATCCTCATCTTAAAGATTGACTCGAGGACAAGGCGAATTGAAGATTTTTCGTTGGCCGACTCTCTGCTTAATAATCTCATAAGCGAGAGAGGAACGGAGAGAGAAAGAGAAAAAGAAAGAGAAAGGAAGTGGTGGAAATATAACGATATAAGAAGGAGAGCGTACCGCTTCATAAGGGAAATAATAGTACACAGAGACGAGGGCGTATATAAAAGCGTGTGTGCTTTTAACCGACGATGCTGCGACTCACGAGGATGATCGAGATTCGTTTCAATTGATGCTTGCACTGGTATGAGCTCTCATTGGTCAGCCTCTTAATCCCCTGACTCCTCAGTAGACAGACACACGCCATCAAAGCGGATTTCAGGCGTCATCTTCGTTCGTGGTAGGGTACCCAGAGATCTACTACCGAGCTTCATCCTGTTCCATTCGACCGGCATTCGTTCGACAAGCCTTGAACGCTCTTCACGATCAAATCGGCTCATACATTTTTCCTCTACATTAATTTAACGTTTTTTGTTACTTCTTACATCTCGAATCGTCGGGAACGCATCGTGCTTCACGAAACTCACTGTGATCTTGTTTGGCCAAGAGTCGTCACTTCGTCCGCGAATGGCACAGTTTTACTGGCTGTTACTCTTTGAGACAAACAATCAAGAACACGAGTATAGTCGCTAATCGCTCAACGTACGAGCATTGTGTTTTTTCTTACCACGGCTACATCATCAAAAGTTGTTGGAAAACGAACAAAAAGAAGAGGAATAACGAAACAAGGAAAGGACGTTCGAGGAGAAAACGTTGGTTTTTTATCAAGTACCATGGAGCGAAGAATCTTGAAAATGTGGTGATTACGTGCCCGGCCGTGTGCCACATTTGATCAAGACACTAAAAGAGTGTGTGAGCCTTATAGTCGAGTAGGGGAAAATAATCAAATCGGCCTAAGCCGATAACAAAACAATCTCAGCGTGGAATTAATAAAAAAAGAATACGAAACGAATTTGAGATTCATCGTCGGTCGAGTCACGTAGAAGAGTGAAGTTTTTAAAGAAGAAAACGACCGAAGAAGAGATACAAGTGCGAGAGACCGAAAAGTTTGAAAAACTGGCGGTTGTTTAGAAACAAAAGGTTGTACGGGCCAAAATGCTTTTCAGCAGTGGAATTGCAATGGTGTTCGAGGACGCGTTCGTCGTATTCTCGCGTTTCTTGTCGCTAAAGTCTCGGGGCTGTGCACTTTTGGAGACGCATAGACAACGCGAGACAACCGGTATCAAGAAATTGTACAACAGTTTCTTCGTAATGTTCTAAGATAAGTTGAACATTCGGTACTTGTAGCGCGTTACTACATTTCCGGACAGCTTTCCCTCCCCTCTCTCGCGCATTCCTGTTTTCGCATATCAATGTTGATACTCTCTATTACGGCACCGCCGCATCTCTCGCCGTTCCCAGCCATCGCATCAAAAAGAGCAAATTCGAATCGTCTTCTCTAACGAATGATTAATATTGTTTAAAACATACGGGGAAAGAATATGTACATATAGAGAGAAAGCGATTGGCGGTGAAACTCCCTGATAAGAACAAAATACAAAGCAAACAAAAATTGGCAGTGTCTGACCCGTCGCTATTGTCGATAACTTTTTGGACGCGGACGATGGAAATCACAAGTATATGGTAAATCAGGCTGAGAAAGAAATTTCAAGTTTGAGAAGAACGAAGCGAGAGAGAGGAGCGAGATATAGAGTGGAGATAGTAGATGTTTGTTCGAATGGAGTTACAAATGATGATGGATTCGGGCTCGGAGACATTGAACGGCGCTGGTTCTATGTGGCTAGGGCATTCGCCGGGGTCGTCATCGCCTCCTCAACCGACGGCCCCACCGCCCTATCATCGATTATCACCCAACGGCCGACAGCAGGACGGACGAAGCATCGTATCGGTTCAACAAGTAAGCTCCATTTTACAACATCCAGAGTATCGTACATTGCTCGTTTTTCACTGGACTCTCTAAGAGAGGCGAATCAAAATTCGTTCATCAATTTATTGACTCAATTTTGTTTCTATATTTATTATCAGGTGAGCATGGGATATCACGAGGCAACTTCACACGGGGTATTGTGGCAAGAGAAACGCGACTCGTCCAAGCATTCTCCGCTAAATGTAGATCGTAGCAACGCGAATTCCAACCGTGACCAATCTTCGGGCACCAAACACGCGACAAACTTTCATCAGACATCGAGCAACGGTCTGAAACGTCGCAACGGTGATGCTCACCAACACATGTCCGACTTGGAGAGAAAACATGCTAGAAGAGATGGTCTGTATACATATTTTTCTCTCAATCCTCGTTTTATAGCTTCAAAACCGTATCTTCCTCTAATGATGTATTTGGTCTCTCATCTTCTCATCATCTCGTATACAAAATACATGTTTTTCATTCGTTGGTAGGAGTCGGATCGGTTCCATCGTAAATCCTGTCTAATTCGCAACGAAGAAACACGCTCGTAGGCGAGAAGGGAGAGAAAAGAGCATCCCGTCGAGAAGAAGCGAGTGATGTGAACGCAAACGCAAGGCCTTTTCGCATCGTACCGTTTGCACACGACTCCGACTCGGTCAAATAAAGTGGCTCGATTATTCGTTGCTGCGGTGCGACGCTGGTGAGGATCGGGACGTTCACGTCCTGGTCCCGGTCTCGTTTCGACTAATGAAAATTGCTCGCTTCCTCTCGAGGCACATATGCTACTGTTATTTTTTGTTCCTACACACTGAATGTTGTATGTAAGCAGGGCTCTCGTACGTCTGCATTGAGTCAATGTGTTTGTAGACGCGATGACGCATCTCGTGTGTAAGAGCTCGACATTTTGTTGAGACACGCGACGATAAGTATTATCTTTGGTAGCTTTCCCAATCCCTCTCTCACTCTCTCTCTCTCTTTCTCTCTCTGTCTCTTGCTCTCGCTGTGGGAGAGTCGCGATATTGAAGAACTAAAGGTCAAATCATCGGGTGAACTTCTTTAAACGTACAATCGTTATACTCTAACAAATATATATTTCAGGCTCCATAGGAAGCAATGGATCTGGGCAAGGTTGGACCTCTACGCAGGTTGACGAACTTGTGGCCGAACATCTGGCTGCAGATTTTGACGGTCCACTCTCGGCTCTCGCAGCATCCGATATTGCCAACGCTGTTGCCTCCTACAATATGAGGTGATGAGTCAATGATATACGTACATTTTCATTATATTCATACAACGGTACATAGTCTGCCTTTGCCTCTCTCTCTCTCTCGCTCTCTTTTGCATTCACCGAATAGATGCCACCCAATCGGTGAGTTAATGGTAATGTGTATGCATCAATGATGATCATCGACAGCTTTGCAGAAAGAAACCGACATATAAGAATACAATTATGCTGTTTTTTTTTTGTTCCATCACTGTTGTCGGGTAATGCAAAGATTTTTGACAAATGTTTCAGCGAAGCTCTTCTGGCAATACCATCGTTGACGGTATTCAAACAAGAAGCCCCGTCGCCAGAACATCACGCAAATAATTCAAAGTAATTATAGAAGTGCATGTTTACTGCTTCGTGTCTGTTACTCTGCTAGTATTATACATATCAGAGTAATCACGTATAAATAATAAAAGGTAATTTGCTTGTTTTTTCGCAGTTTGAATCACGTGAGTCAACACTCAAGAAACGCGTGTATTGGTGTTCTTGGAAATGAAGCCGATAGTAATAACAATAATACAAATAATAATACCGAGGGCGGTGGTACTGGCGATGGTAGCAGCAGCGTCCTTGCTACCACTTCGACGAGCCTAACAACGACAACACCAACGACTAATGGCAACAGCCCGGCAAGTACGAGTATAGTCAATGCCGTCAGTACCGTCAATCAACTTCAACAACAGCACAATCCTGGAGGTAACAATAACGGGAGCAAAAACAACGGTGAGACGACTTCGAGTATTCATCAATTGCTGTATTCAAACAGCGAGGACTATCAGCCAAATTCGTCCTCGGGTAATCATGTATCGTCCTCGCAACAGGGCAATGAATTCAATGAGGACAGCCGGTGAGTAACGCAAGTAATTACTCTTTGTTCATTACGATGGAAATAATAATCGAACCAATTACTTTTTTGTCAATAGCTTTCAATATGTACTGGCAGCAGCAACCAGCATTGCGACCAAACTGAACGAGGAAACGCTCACCTACCTCAATCAGGGACAATCTTACGAGATTAAGCTCAAGAAATTGGGTGACCTTTCCGCTTATCGTGACAAAATTCTCAAGGTACGACGTCCATCAGATCGCCCATATATAGTCAAGAATCCAATCTTATATCCCGTATCTCGTGGCATTTAACGCTGTTAACTTTGGCACAATTGTTACAGTCGACTATTCGAATATGCTTTCACGAAAGGCGATTACAATACACCGAACGCGAACAAATGCTTGCCTGGCAACGTGCGCGACCGGGTGAACGCTTGCTCGAAGTTGATGTTCCTTTGAGTTACGGCATGGTTGGCGTATTACAATCTTCACCGTCGAAGAACAGCGTCGAATTTATGTGGGATCCAACGAAGGAAGTTGGTGTTTATATCAAGGTAAACTGCATCAGCACAGAATTCACGCCGAAGAAGCACGGTGGCGAGAAGGGCGTTCCATTTCGAATACTCGTGGAAACGCAACTACCTGGCGGACCTCGTCTGCATGCAGCATCTTGTCAAGTCAAAGTTTTTAAGCTCAAAGGTGCCGATCGTAAGCACAAACAAGATCGTGATAAGATTCTCAGACGGCCACCGCACGAACAGGACAAATATCAACCGAGCTACGACTGCACTGTTCTTTCGGATGTAAGTTGTAATCTATCCATTACTTCATATCGAATGGGTAGCACACAGATAGCCAAGAGACAATCTGATGATGTCACGATGTCGAGAGGGTCTTTGTTTTTATAACGCTTTTGATAGCATAACGAGATGTTAAATAACCCATCAATCCGTGTTTAAGTGTTGATTCAAATATGAATTCTTAGATTTTAAAGATACCCTAAGGAATCGCACCACTGGATAAACAACACGTGACTATAATATTAGATAGCTTCAATGAGACATCATGGTCAATAACAATTATCACTTTTCCAAGAAGATTTTAACGAACCTCTAAAAGATAAATGTTGACGTGCGATAGACATGCTAGATTTCACTCAAATTCGTTTTTTTTTACGTTGATCAAACAATATTTTTGTGGGTGTTATTGATATACGTTCTTTTTGGATTGAGAAAATATCTTATGGGCATCTGTATGACACGAAGATATGTTAATTTTGATTCCTCTAAAGGTCAAGGTTTTCGTTGTTAAATAATAATCATGAAGAAGACATTCAACAGTCCTAATTATCAGTAATATAACGACGTTGATAAACACGGGTGTGTGACTTATGTGCTATTTCGAATATACTTATTATATTATTGGAACTAAATGACTGCAGCAGTTACAAAAAAATTATCGCTTTTTCATACGCAGATACCAATCGATTCATTGTCACCGGCAAGTTCGATAACTAAAAATGAGGGAAATCTGTTTGCCCCGACTGAAGCAATGTAAGTTATAATTTAATTTTTTCTTTTCTTCTCTCATTCTCCTCATATTTGCTATGCCAATCTACAAGAATTTCCCGGTTAGTTCGGTACAAACCGAGTTTCGGGCCGATCATACTCGATAATACTCGTTCGGAGTAGCTGTATAATAATAGTATCAAGTACCGGCGTACACCTACCACTCTCGTGCAAGCGTAATGCAGTGTGATTATTATTATATTATACAGAAGAATTGCGAAGTCGCACGGGTATGGGAGTGAGGGAGGGGATAGCTGCAAGTGTGTTGGACTTTGTCCACGGAAAGATGGCGTACGCGCCGGGAGCGCTTCGTGTAACGAAGAACGGGTTATAGTCGCTCCTATGTCGAGTAGGGGAATATCGCGATCGCGAGCAACGGTATCATAATGATCAACCAGTCTGAGCGGCGCAATACTAACTGGAAGAAACACGGCAAACGTATCTATATATATGTAGATATGCATATTAATACTTGTAACACATACATACACAGGCGGGCGGGCGCGCGCGAACTTGCACGAGTAGGCACATAAGGTGCAACGATCGAATAATCCAACGAAACTGGCTCTGACTGGCACGAGCTGGAGTATAGCGACGGGGGCGCGCGCGCGAGCTACTCTCTCGCCTTAATACACATTACGTATTCGAGTTTGTTCTCCGCTGGTCCGAACGAGACGAGTCAGTTGGCAAACGTTCAGTCGATCGGCGTCATTTCGCGATTCTGGTTTTGTTTTCGCCGGATAAACGTCACGCACGCGTTCAGTTCCCTGAATGTCATCAGATTCCTATTGTTCATCGCCATTTAAACAGAGCTTAATCATGATACATCGCTAGATTCTTGGTCGGGTATTCAATCTTTTTTTTTCGCGAATGTTTGACGATATTATATCTCTTTTCGCCGGGGGTTTAACCAAAACATTAACATCATTCTCCACCTCGTGTTCGTGTATACATAAGGCGAAGGGCTGCGCGTATTGTGAATTTTGCTTTCGTAAGTTAGACGCGAGGCACGATACGAGATTGAGTCGCGTCCCTGTGAGAGACTACTGCATTAATCTTCCAAAGTGTATCGTTAACACAATAAAAAGCCCCGTTGGAATGACGTCTATTGTATCGGGATTAATCGTGCGCTCGTTAGCGGAGCTTATTACTATTTCACGAAGAATCTCATCGATCGATCTACTACACAATCGTGAAAACGTCACTTCGTTTATCGTGATGCCCGCTCAGATCTTGCTGGGTAAACAGGATCGTCTATTTTTCGTAAGATGACGAGAGGCTGGGCTATCGGAAAGCCATCAATTCCGAGGAAATTTGAATAAGGCGGATTAAAAAAGAAAACGGAAGAAAGGAACTGAAGATTTCACGTGTTTCACAAAGAAAAATATCCCACATCACGAAATGACCGAGGAACCGACTGATTGTCATTCGCTGGAGAGAGATTTGAAAATCTATGTTATCAGTCGCAATACGTTAGCTCTGCTAATAGGTCGAGACGAATCATGGGAAATGGGGATTGTGGTGAGATTGAGGCACGCTAGCCAGTCGACTCATCTTGCTGGAAAGAGAAGCCGGTTAGGAACCTCTGTAGAAGGCGGTAATCGTCAACGCCGCTGTTGTAGCCGAACTAGTGCAATGAAGCACTCAAATTTGTCGAACCGCCGACCATTGACATCGGCTCGGTTCTTCTATCTCGGGCCTCATATGCGTTATGCGATACAACTTGACGTTAGTCTAATATTTAGTAGAAGAATAAAAGAAGAACCCTCGTTGGTCTTTCGACTTTTGGAAAAAGATTATTCCCACCGATATCATACCGCTGTTCGGTTGTAAGATTTTCTATCACTTGTCACATTGTCACTTTGTTTGTTTTGCCTTCTTTCTAAACCTTGCTTGCATAATTAATTCATTTTATTTATTTCAGTTTGCCTCAAAGTCGCGGTCTCGAATCATCTCCACCAGTGGTAACGATCGGAGCAGCACCTGTTGTCTCATTTATGACTGCATTAGAGACTCCCAAGGAAGAAACAGATGCAGATCGCACGTTTGTCCATACACCTGCCCGGACGAAGGTACCACCAGCTATATCGCCTTGTACCACATCGATTATTGAAACTTCAGCACTGCCAGTAGTATCAGCAATTCCTCAATCTTTAGCTACTACTGCGCGGGAACAAACTTCAGCGAGTGATATTGTCACAAACGATTCACAGAACGACACTTTTCAACTGTCGACCGACGCGAACGTAGCTCAAACTAATGCTTGGTTACGAGCACGGCGATTTCAGTCTTTTCAGGCTACATTTGCCAGTTTCTCGGCTCAAGATATATTGCGTTTGTCTCGCGACGATTTGATACAAATATGTGGTCTCGCTGATGGTATACGGCTCTTCAATGCTCTTCACTCGAAAGCTCCAACACCTAAACTTACACTGTATTTCGCCATTGAGGGCAGCACTGTATCACCCTGGAGGGTAATCTATTTGGAGAATCTGAACAGTGCTCTTCTCGCTTCGAAGCTCATTGCTACGTTGAATTTACCACACGATCGTCTACATTCCGTTCTCATTCAAGGACCCCAAGGAGTTCACGTATTGGTATCGAACGAATTGGTTGCAAACATTAAGGACGAGAGCATGTACTTGGTTGAAACTATCAAAGGTATCGTTTCTCTTCACATATATTTATATATATACCTTTTCCCTAAATAGTTTTTTTTTATACATACCTTCTTCATATTTCTTCTAGATTGTGGGAGTGATCGCTACAAGCTACTTCTGAAACCATCGTCGCCCCGTTGATGAATTGTATCAACTTTAAAGCAGTGTTAACTGGGCACGTACTGGATGTCGAGAATTCGTAACGTCAATATTATTGTTTTCTCTTCTATGGATGTACCGACGATCATGGTGAACCGACATATAATTATTTTGTCCACTTTTTTTTCTTTTATTAATAGTAGTAATATGAATACCATCCCAACTAATTTTAAAATCGTGTATTATAGATGTTTATAGAAAAATTCAAGATAAAAGAATCCATAGACTATATTTTTTAATAGTTCTGTATTGTTACAATGCTCGTTGAATATACAAAAAAATTGTATAATAAAGATATTATTCTCATTATATGTTTTGGAATATTAGCAAATTATGAATTACTTAGTCTTCCTCATTTGCTTAATACGTTTTCTCTCTTCTTTTTGCCGCTCCTTCTCTGTGAAGGTCCTGTATAATTTGTAGCCGAAGAATGCTGCGAACAACAAACAATGACAAAATAATGTAATACAAGGTGCTTAATCATCTGTTTTACAAACTATGATATTCTTGATTACCAAATATTAATGTGAGTAATCCAAGCAACGAGAAGAGTAGTAGAGTCTGTTGCGTTTGTAAAGTTTGATTTCCATGCTGGGGCAGTGCTTCAAAGTTTTTTAATAAATCTTTGCGTAAAGTTTCCTTCTCCTCGTCCGAGATACCGCCCATCGAATCAAGCATTTTGAGCAGCTGTTCGGGCGTCGGCAAAGCGGCGTCTATCCCAGGAATATTCTTGTTCATCTCTTCATCATCGTCGACCGACTGACTCGATGAAATCGCAAGAACACAGACAAAAATAAGCAATTTGAACAACATTTTCAGATGCAAGCCTAAAACTTGTTATAATTGGCAGTGCAGCGTAAATTTGAGAAAATTATGAGCCCGTATCTACGATGCTTATGACTCGAGTGTCCAACGAATTATGAGACTAATATGTTGGAAGAAGAAATTCTTGTCTCGGTCACACTGCCACGTCTTCTCGAAGATATTATTTTCTTATCAACACTGCGATTGGTTTTACACCAGCTGCTTATCAATGATGCCCAACCAGCTTTTATCAGCTTTCGCAGACTTTAAAAATACTTGAATTACGTGTAACGATGCTTTTTATGTCCGTCTGCGAATATAAAACCGATTTCGGAAATGACTCCGGAATTGTAGTGAAATAAAATCTTATCATAATCGTCATAGCGCTAGATTAGCTCTTTATCAAATGTTTAGTTGTTACCAGCTGTGAAGAATGATTATTAAAAATAAACTATACTTGACATTTTTTAAAGTACCTAATTTTTGTCGAAAATAAAGTAAATATATTTGAGTATAAATAGTACTGTGCGTCATATCTGATAAGCTTCAGTCCAGTCTCGGGCTGGCTATGCTGAAGTCCCTCTCAGCTTCGGATATGCGGTTCCTATTCTGTTGATCGCGTTCGATCCGGAGTGATTCCAGTTCTCTGATCGAATAACTTTAATCGCCTGTCATTAAGCAAATATCGCAAAGTGATCGTGCGGACTTATATGACAATTCATTGCACTGCGAACTAGCTGTAGGTACAAGGCGGTGCATATCTTCTGGATCACTGTATATACGGTGACATTCTGATCAATGGAACAAGAAAGTAATTCAATAAATAAAAACTATATAGTCCAAACTATACATCAAAGCTTTTCGAAAATGAACGTTATTATTATATTAATGGTTCGCCAGCATCTCGAATTATGTGAATCCTTTGTTAACGAAGATTTATGTTGTATAGTCGAATCACATAATGATGTATATAATTTAGTTATAAAATAAGAGTATTTATGTACGACATCAAATTATAAAACGAGTTTTAGTTATACCGAGCTTTGGCGGGTATATATTTATGCAATTAACCAGCGTATACAGTAAGAAAAAGAATAGTTCATAGTAAGAAGCGCAACATTACTATTTTTATCGTCCAATGTTTTATAATAGTTTATGGGCGGCAACGATCGAGGAAGCGAGGGTACAAACAAACTTCCCGGATGTGATATCTGTTCAGTAGCCAACAGAGTATTCTCTCCAATCCAAGTCCGTATCCACCATGAGGACAACTTCCGTATTTACGCTGTAATTAGTATATTACATATACATATAAATTCGCCAAATGTAGAACGCTGTGAATTCAAATAGCGGAGCGTTGTTTCAACTCACTTGATCAGTATACCAATAGTAAGGGGTTGGATCAATTTCTGAGCGCTTGTAACCTTCGAGGAGTTCCTCGTGATCCCAGGAACGCATCGAACCCCCAACTATCTCACCAACATTAGGCAGAAGAACATCGACTGATTCTGTCAGACGTTTGTCCTCTGGACAACGCGCCATATAGAATGATTTAATTTCGGCTGGAAATCGGCACAGCATTATAGGCTCGTTGATTTTGTCAGTCATCTTTCTCTCCGGCATTTCGGGAATGTCCTGGAATTTGATAAAAAGATGCACGATACGCATAAAAATGAAAGTTCTGGGGAAAAAAAAAGTGAATATCAAAAGAAAGGCTCCAAGTCCACCTCTCCAAATTCGTAAAAAGTTCCATCATCTTTCGTAATATTGTTCGCCTTCAGATACTCGATGGCTTCGCTATAATCCATACGCTTGAAGGGTCGTTGTGGTGGTTTGAACTCGGGATTCAATTCTTTGACTATATGGCCGAATGGGGATTTAAGCACTCTATCGACGGTATCACAGATGAGATCCTCAAGGCGATCCAGAAGATCGTCGAATGTTATGAACGGACATTCAGCCTCGACGTGAGAGTACTCTGCGAGATGTCGTCGCGTCCTAGATTGTTCGGCTCTGTAGGACTGAGCGATGCAGTAAACATCTCCCATAGCAGGGATACAAGTTTCTAAATAAAGCTGAGAACTTTGGGTGAGATACGCCTCTTGGCTGTAAAAAAGATATAGTTTCGTATTAAGATGCGTTAGTAACGGATAAAATCGCTATTATTAGCACATACAAATGTTATATATTTTCCTATATGCTGATATTGTATGTTTGTTCCACTTCCATTATAATATTCTACATCTATATTGTATGCATACCCAAAGTAATCGAGCTTGAAGAGAGTTGACCCACCCTCCACTTGAGTTTGCACCATAGTTGGTGGTGTTACTTCAAGATAACCTCGAGCCTGATAGTGTTCACGAAAGGCTTGAAGTAGTGCCGACCGCATTGTCAAAATGCGAGATGTCTAGAAAATCATGTTTTATTTAATTTTTGTTTTACGACTATAGAAAAAAATATACATTAAGCATCTTACATTTTCTCCACGTATCATTATATGCCTGTTATCAAGCTGCACATCGGGATGAGCTTCTTCGTTCAAAATGGAATCAGCACCTCCAGGTGGAGAAGCTCCAATCAGTTTCCAATAATCCACGGACAATTCATGTCCACCAGGAGCCTGTTAAATGAACCAATACTCTAAGTAGTTACATGATTTGCATTAATTTGTGTATCTTACCGTTTTCCCCTCGGGTAGAACTTTAATAACTCCGAAAAGCTCAACGGATGCTTCGGTTGACAAAAGTAAGGCGTCGTACGTCTGACAAATATTTTCATTAAGGACAGATTGCAGGAAACCAGTACCATCCCGCAACGTAATGAACATCAGAGCCTTGCCTGCATTTGTAAATAAGAGATGATAATGAAATCATACTTGTCAACAGCCTTAAAGTACCATTATGGTAAAAATTAAAATTATTTCTCTGAATAGTCCGAAAATTCTAATATTTGTTTCGATATTAATAAGTTGCATAGCAGTAATTACCCTGTCTTCTAAGTCTATGTACCCATCCACAGATCTTGACTCTTTTGTCTCTATAATCAGTGGCTTCTCTGATCCGGATGCGCTTAGCCTCTGGCAATGATTTGTCTTCTTCAATTACAATTCCTCTAGCCTCTTCTAAGTTTTTCAACCGCTTTTCCTCATCGTCTAAGAGACGCTTCTTTTTCTCCTCATTTTTGTACTGCTCTCTGACCCAAATTTTTTGAACCTTCTTAAGCTGTGATTTAGCAGCTGGTTCGTACTTCTTAGATACATCTTGCGAGTCCTGGAATATCGTTGGAAATGGTTCTTTGCCAGCGTGTCTCATTGCTTGCAATATGGTTTTGAATGGCTTCAATTCTGTACCAAGTCCAGTTTCATCATCTCCAGTCTTCTCCGATGTGTATATGCCATCTGTCACACAAATCGAACAGTAAAAATGATCCGACGAAAGTCCTTAAAAGAGTATTTCGTCGATGGAATCGAAAATATAAAAGAAAGATCAGTCATCTTACCAAGGCTCAATTTTTCAAACTCGTCCACCGGCATTGTAATGTTTCAGTTTTATGGCCGTTTCGTAAAAAATGTACCACGAGGAATACTATAGAAGCTGATAATCGTTATAATAGCCACTGGTTATCGAATGAACATGTGGAAATCCTTCAACACGTCATACGATACCCGGTAGATGTACAATGACGCAATGAGTATGTGTGTTGCAGTTAGCTATCGTTTCCCGGATTCTGTCCAATGCTGAGATCGCGAATACCCCACCCAACTATTCAGAACAGTGCCATGAAGTTAGCCAAACAATTTTAACTTTTCAAAAATCATTTTGCGACTAGTTCGGAATCGAAACTGAGGTCTATATATTCGGATTCTACTCGAGATTTCTGATTCTTTAAGCGTTCTATGAAGTATATCCGATTGGCGGAAGTCATGGATGGCCTGCAATACGTCCCCGCAATTACAGAGAACATTCACGGACACGTTCTTTCATTGACTTGCATTGCCCTTACCAGTCGTCGTCCAATAATGATCATTCATCTCTATCAACTCCACACCTCTAAATATCTGGGAATTTTTTTTTAACCGACTCGCATTACCCCATATATTGTATCATTTCATCAGATGTTACAATTTGGGTCAATTGATAAAGCACTGCATAAATACTTCGATGGTGTGAGGTTAATGCTGGTCGCTTGTGCTATATTTTCAAGATTATTTTAATCTCGAAACACACTCGCAATGGCTTATCAGTCGATGACAGCTTCGAAACTTTGTGCGCAGCGTCTCAAATAGATGCATAACACTTTTGACAGTTTCGTACAATCATCGCTCGGATAAACAACTGAATGTGTATTACGTATGTACGCAGTTTATTATTTCTAATTTATGGGCATGCATTAGATAGAAAATATATGAAGTGTAGTCAAATAATCTACTAGCAAAAATATTTTTATGTTTTTTGATCGTATATTGTAGAAGAATCCGTGTCATCCTTTGTCTCTATCATTGTTCTCCAGAGTCGTGACGTCTTTTGTTTTATGACTTCTCATCACCTAGCATGCATAGTAATGGGATGACCTGCATTAACCAAATAGATATTTATGTCCCATGTTACAATGTTTTATATGTTTTTGACAATATTATTGATGACAAAAACAATAATTCGTTTATTAAAAGATTTAACATAATTATGATTATTTCTTTTACAGAATTACCATGTAGTACGCATCATTTTCATATTTAATTTTAACTGCAAAACATTTTTAGTCAAAATGATTTTATTTTTATAAAAATATTGGTTGAAATTTCAAATATATATGTCTGTAATTTAAGGATTATCGTATCTTTTAGAATTGCACAATGACATCGTTGGTGACCTTGGTACTACTTGGATTTCTGGGAAACGCTTTGGGTCTTGTCAAGTATCAACCAGAAGCTGTTCATCTCTCTTATGGAGGTAAATCAGTTTGATAATAAAACAATATCCAAACTGTTTCCCGACCAATAATTAAAACAAATACGAATATATACAAATGCTTAATGAATTTAATTTTTAAGGAGAAGATATTCGTGATATTGTTGTAACTTGGAGCACCAGAGATGACACAAAGAAATCCATTGTGGAATATGGTATTGGAGGCTTCATTCTCAGGGCAATAGGCAACAGAACTTTGTTCGTAGATGGAGGCAATCAAAAAAGAAAACAGTACATTCATAGAGTACTCTTGAAGGATTTAACACCTAACAGTAAATATAGTAAGTTCGAAACTGATCTGCATGAAGAATTTTTGGATCAATTGTGATTTGATATTTCAATTACATCCCTAAAAAATAATGATATGTCTAATATTAAAGTACACAATCACTCGACACTTTTATTCATAATTATCGATAGATGCTCCCAGGTATCCATAGACATGCTTTAATTCTGAGCGAAACTTATGGATATTCAAAGTCCTTAGTGTTTCATATATACGTACTGTCTAGATTTCAATAGGGCTTACATTAAATAAAAATACAACATCGACATTTTAACTATTTTGTTCCAAAACATGTAGCATAAATATAAGATAATAATTTGTAAATTTGAATATTTCTAGTTTATCACTGTGGTAGTAAGTATGGCTGGTCAAATGTTTTTTACTTCAAAACTGTACCGGATGATTCACCGAACTGGGCACCTCAAATTGTTATATTTGGTGATATGGGCAATGAGAACGCTCAGAGTTTGGGGAGATTGCAAGAAGAAACACAACGAGGCCTTTATGATGCCGCGATTCATGTTGGTGATTTTGCATACGACATGAATACTGACAATGCTCGTGTTGGTGATCAATTTATGAAACAAATTGAAGGGGTTGCTGCTTATCTTCCTTACATGACAGTACCTGGCAATCACGAAGAAGCTTACAATTTCAGTAATTACAGGTGAAATGAGGCACTAATGAAATTTGTGAATGGTATCCACCATATTTTTGATTATTTACTGGAATATTTATGTTGTAGAGCTCGATTTTCGATGCCTGGTGACTCTGAGGGTTTGTGGTACAGCTTCAACATGGGACCTGTGCATTTCGTGGCTGTGGAAACCGAGGCTTATTACTTTATGAATTATGGAATAAAACAGCTAGTTAAGCAATTCGATTGGTTGGAGAAGGATCTAGCGGAGGCCAACAGACCGGAAGTAAGGTGAGTTTTCCAAAGAAGGAATACCATTAAACAAAACGTTAGAATTTTACCATAGGTATTTGTACATGCTAATCAAACTATAGTATAAATGTGCCATGAGAGTCACAGCGATAATTTTTCAGCAAATTCTTGGTGTGAATACTGTATTATGGAGAGCACCCTGTGGCATATTGAAAGCTCTTTTCATATGTCTGTTCTTCTAGTTTGATATATAACATAAAGATATATAAAAATAAAATTAGATTTAATGGAAAATTCAAGCTGCTGAAAATATGGGGTTTGATAAAAAATTAATAAACGTCCCTTTCGAATACAAATTGTTCTAGGGATTCATGGCATTGCTAAGTATGAAACTAATACTAAAATTTCAACATTCAAAATAGCAGGGTGATTAGTACACATGGTCGATCAAAACAAAGATCGACTTAAACAGAAATGTTTACGTGGAATGGAAAAAATAAGGATTTAAGCGACTCATTTAATAAGGTATACCGGTGTCAGGACTCATAGAACTGCTAATATGTACTTATTCTGTCAGGGCCAAGAGACCGTGGATAGTAACATTCGGTCATCGACCAATGTACTGCAGCAACAAGAACGCGGACGATTGTACCAATCATGAATCTCTCGTGAGAGCTGGACTCCCGTTTTTTAATTGGTTCGGGCTCGAAGATTTGTTTTACAAGCATCGTGTCGACATAGAATTGTGGGCACATGAGCACAGCTACGAGCGTATGTGGCCAATGTACAATTTCAAGGTAAATTTATCTCATTTACAATTGATTTAGTAATTTGATCGACATGATGTTTATTAGAATTTCATTTCATCCCTTCAAATATTTATTCGGTTCTTCAGTATATCATATAGCCGGTATTGATAATTGCCATGTACTATACGATTATGATTTAAAAAAGCTATTTCGAAACCAAAGGATCGTTGTTAAAGATTTTAAAAAATATAGTAAACTTTGAGCTTCCCCTTTCTCGATCTGTTATTTACCCTCACGATGTTCTCAGCAACGATCGTTTTTTCTTCCCTCAGGTTTACAATGGTAGTCATAGTCGGCCGTACACAAATTATGGAGCTCCTATCCACCTGGTAACAGGTTCAGCCGGATGCAAAGAAGGCCGTGAAAAATTTGTTCCCAAACGTCCCGAATGGTCTGCTTTCCGAAGCTCCGATTATGGTTACACAAGAATGAAGGCTTTCAACAATACTCATCTTTACTTTGAGCAAGTTTCGGATGATAAGGAAGGTGCTACGCTCGATCGTTTTTGGGTTATCAAGGACTCGGCTATACCAGAGTACAAGATAAAATAAACGTTGCATTTAAAATATAGTAGAAATAACTTATACTATATATATGATATTATTAACTTTATGATATGTGAAAACATAAAATTCACAGATAATAGGAAAATGCTTGTCCATTGTTCATTTTCGAGAAATGTTTTCGGAACGTGAATCGAGAATGTGCTGAAACTTTATGTCGAATGGGTGCTGCTCAGTCGAGAAGGATCTGTTAAAATTTTACAGGTAGCTTTGAACTCGACGAACCGTCTTATCAATTAGATTTCAAGCAGACAACACTGTAACGAGGATAGGTACCATATAATCGTTTAATTGTTAAAATATAAATATATGTATAATAATATAATTATTATAGTGTATAATAATAATATATATAATTTCTTATCGGTATAATGGTTTTTTTTCATTTCTTCAACCTGGGTTTCATTTTCTCTGTGCACAATGAACCACATTACTTTGTGGTGTCGTGGCTGTTGGCGAGTCTTTTGTTAAACAAACAAAGATTCTACCCGCCTCATCGTTGTCATCATTCCGGTTGGAAAATATTTCCGTTTAATGCTTTCGGGCCAACCCTGGGGAGCTTGTGTCCTCAAAGATTCCACCTTGCTTAACGATTTACACTGGTAATAAGAATCATTATTACTAGGCAATTTTCCATTTCGGATAACTTTCGATGGTCCGCTCACTTTATCCCATTTTTTTTCATACAAAAAGCGAAGGTGATTCGCAGATTTGTTTTTTCCCCTTTATACACAATATAATTTGTTATTGAACGCGGCAATCCTACGAGTGTCTTTCCATTTTTTTCTCTAATTTCTTGTGTCCTCCATAAGGCACAAAGTATACACATATATATATAGATATATTTATGTATATACAATCTGTGCCTCAACAATACAGCAATTACAATTCTCAAACGTAAAGACGACGCATTGAGTGAATGGTAATTCAACCTGCGCTTTGCATGGAGTCAATTCGAACATCCGCAAAATTACGAATTCAAAGATCGCGATCTCTCCATTGGCAATACCAGTTTCATTATCGTCGCGACTTTTTGTTACTTTTTTCGATTTTAATTTTTTTTCTGTTTGTTCCTCTCCAAAGTAAGAGTTTTTTTTTTACGATGGGACCTGCCACTTTGAGATATGTGTTAAAATATCTAAACATGCACCAAACAAGCGTAACGGAGGCCGAGGTCGTTTTCGAATCACTT
The DNA here is from genome assembly GCA_946811545.1 of Netelia fuscicornis. NCBI lineage: Eukaryota > Metazoa > Arthropoda > Insecta > Hymenoptera > Ichneumonidae > Netelia > Netelia fuscicornis. Next base: position 13,445,594 of record OX328011.1, on the reverse strand, counting down.
CATCTTTGTCGTCATTGTTGTCGTCTCCACGGTAGTTCGATTTTAACGACAATCTTGAGCTATCTTGTTTCTTGGAACATTCACTTTTCATCTCTCCTCTGTGCCGCAAATAATTGGCACGATTCATTCGAACGAAAAGCTCGCCGCTATCATAATTCGACGTGGGTGAGGCTCCCAAGTGTCAGTGATTGATCGATACGATGGAAGATGTTGCTGCTGAGTGACTCTCTTGATAGGAAAATTGCGGAAAATGCTCCTGTTCCTCGGCGATAGAATTTAAACCACCACCACTGCCTAAACATCCCTGATCGGGCGGCGTCAATTCGACGCTCTCGCCCGTGAATTCACTGTCAAAATAACGCGTGTCTGTATCCGATGTGACTTGTGGCTTGAAAGGAGGTGATATTTTCTTCTGTACGAGATCCGACCAATCGATGGACGAGAAGAAAGCGTGATTCATGATGTCCTTTGCATCATTGGGTCCACCTCCTAATCGTCTACTTGGATCTTTCATCAGCAATCCTAGATAGGTCAGAAAAAAGGTCCTTTACTAAGATGTTCCTTTAATAATATTCTAAAAGATCTACCATACACTTTCAGATTAAACAATATTGTAGTAATATATGCGTAGTAACATATGAAAAGTTTTTTGTCAATTGACAGTATGGTTTACAATGATAAATATTCGACATATGTATCATGTCGGATAATATTTAGCGACAAGTAGAAAACTTACCTCCAAGCATGTCTTTCGCCTCGTACGTGATTGCTCTGGGAAATTTGACTTCTTCAAGAAGTATGAGAGTGAATAATTTTTCATGATCGCGATTGTAGAATGGAAGACGACCGCACATCATTTCATACATTACTACACCAACACCCCACCAATCAACCGCACGTCCATAATCGTTGTCCTCGAGAACCTCTGGAGCTAGATACTCCGGTGTACCACAAAACGTCTTCGTTGTCCTTCCTGAACGGATATTTTTTTTGTACAAACCAGAACATTCAACATTCGAAAAGTTGTTGCACTACTTGTATTGTAGTACTTACCATACGTTATGTCCTCTTTGCAAAGACCAAAGTCCGCAATCTTTATGTGACCATCTTTATCAAGAAGGAGATTCTCGAGTTTGAGATCTCGATATATTATTCCTTGTGAATGGAGATAGCCAAGAGCAGAAATGATTTCGGCGCCGTAAAATCTTGTTCTATCTTCGCCGAATACCCTCGAACGACTAAGATGAAAGAACAATTCACCACCGTTTACATATTCCATTACGAAACACAAACGGTCGGCTGTCTGAAAGCTGTACTTGAGGGACTGCACAGATGAAAAAGTAATGTTTCAAATGAGAGAAGACATCTAACGATATTTGTTTTGATTTGCTTATTTTCAGAATGAGAGATAACTCACTATTAGAAATGGATGATTCGTAGTTCGAAGAACCCGATTTTCTGTAAGAGTGTGAGCCACCTCATCCTTTCGTATTATAACTTCTTTTCGCAAAATTTTAATAGCATATAAGTGACCTGTCGCTTTTTCGCGACACAATATAACTTTGCCGAAGGTTCCTTTTCCAAGAACTTTCAAGAATTCAAAATTCTCTAGCGTCTATGGGAAAAAGAAAAGCAAAGCAACAATTTATTAGTAACAAATTATCACCACGGTCTTGTCCAAGACTTGAGTGTCAATCTATTATCTCGGTGAGAGCACTGGAATACCTACTACTTTCTTTTTTCCCGTACTTTTGCTGCTCGACGTTCCCTGAACACTAAATTTTGCCGAGAGCTCGTCGATACTACCATCGCCATCAATGTCACTGGAAACAACACCAAGTGAGCTACACGAATCCGATCGTCCACCAATGGCAGGTTCCATGTCTATATCCTCAGGTGATGAAGACATTTGCATTTGTGGTTGGTGTTGCTGTTCCTCACTTGCCAAACGATCTGCAACATATCTAAATAGCACGGATATTTAAAAAAAAAATGTACTATTAACTTATAAGCTGCCTCAAATATGGTTTCCATAATTATATTTCATAAAATTTCATAAAAGATTTAAAAACTGACGGTGATACGCTAATCTCCATTAATATTTTCTCTCATTAGTAAATGGGAATTTATTATATGAAAAACAATTTTCTTTGAATTATTAAAAAATGTTATAATCTTCTCACAAGTTAAATATCTTGACTAAAGTAGCAACTATTCACTAATAAACCTTATAGCTGCAACCCAATCTTCTCTTTCTTGATCAGTTTCAACATGAAACATTCTCTCTATCACAGTTGTCCACTGCAAGCCTCTAATGACAAAAGTGAAAGGCTTTGGTCTGTCGATGGACATTATTTGACATCCTCTAACTGTGAAATTGTTCAGAGGCTGAGCCGCAGCTGCCATCTGTTGATCCGGCTTGGCCTTGAAACCCACTAGAGTACCATCATCTCGCAGAACGAAGTATCGCGATCGCCAGTTCTTGATGTGCTCTCCTGGACAATTTAGTTTTATGAAGAGATTTTTACTTAGTTCAGTTTTTAAACTTCATCGGTTCAACACGCGCTTATCAATATTTATTTTAAGGTCGATTTTCATTTGCATGCACCAATATGCAGAAACCATGGAAATAAAAACTTATGATCCAAAGTATTGGGCTAGTTTTTAAATAATAATATTTATGAAAAAATTGTACCGAGCTACAATTGTTCTGCGTGCAAATGTTCAATATAAAAGCTTTAATTCCTAGATGATTTTGAGATTCTCTCATCAGATGATTGAAAATAATTTGGTAAACGAGGTTTCGTACATTTTTTTAATGAATATCAGGCAATATTCGTAAAAAACCATTCTTTAAAGCACTGATACAATGATAGTGTCATACGGACCAGACGATAAAATCCCGTAAGGATTTTAACAGAAAATTGTAAAATTTGTGATTTAATCGACAAAAATTTGGTTACATACCGCGTTTTTGAAGCCAGCCCTCTTTGACGACACGCTGACTGGCGCCGGACGCTACGGCGCCCATCGCTGCGTCCCCCATGACCCGTACCCCGTTTTCGTCCTTAGGGTCAATTCTATGTATTATTTTCTTCGATCCGATGCTCGTTTATTTGTCGTCACTTTTTTCCACTCGAGCACGTGATAAAATCGTCGATCGTCGCTTTTATTCAATGATAAAAATTAACAGCAATGTTGACGATTGCGCGACGACACGCAATGACGACGAATAAACAAGTACAATTTTGCTCCCCGCTTTTGGAACGTACAATACAGACGAGATCTATTTGTCTCCCTCGTCTCGCACAGACGAACAGATGCAGTTGGCACTGGCCATCAACTGGCAGTTCCACCCGCGGCTTATAATAATCAACACTCGGAAACACGATCAGCAAAGTTCATTTACGCCTCAAAAAGCCTAAACGCGCACACAACCGAAGTCTCGCAACCATCGAGACTCCAGTACTAAGATCGACGATCTTCGACTTTGTATTGAAATCGTAGCGGAATGACGTGTGTGCTCCCGGCAGCGCAGTGACGGTGATGTAAAATTACAGTCATTTGTGACTATCGTCAAATTACCATTATTTAATTATTTTCGTCACATTACCACTACTCATGAATTTTGTCAAAGTAGAATGATTTTTTGTTTTGTACAATGATGGACTGTTCTTAAAAATCACGACGTATTGTCGAAAAAAGTAGGATTTCTGTTTTTACATCGACTTCGAAACCGTTAGAATATGCTATTATTTCTCAAGCGCGTTAGTTTTCAAACGTTCAGATGAAAACTACATGGATTATTTATGAACTATTTTGTTAGTGCTGAAAACAAATTATTGATCACGAAATGTTTTACTGAATCTATGAATTATCAGTAAACAACCAGTAAACCATTGAGTAAACAAAGTTGTCGTTCGGGGTTCGTGATTATTTCAGCTCAAATCACGGTAAAATATCCGGTCTGGTTATCAGACCGGAATCTTATCTACTTTTGACGGCGACTGTACGACATGTGTACAAGCTTTTTTGGTCTACTGTACACGATGTAATTAATATACTAACACTGTCGGTATATATGCCGCAACAGGCTACAATACCGACAATATCTACAGAGACGGAGTCGTAAACTGGAAGACAGAGGTTTATAGTTAATTTTGTATTTCGTTCGAATATGTTTCGCACGGTTACGTTTTAAAATTTATCAAAACTTGCTTTGATATAAGGTGTGCATTTTCTTATGATTGCAGATATTTGATTTTTTAAAGATGAACCGGTTGTTGCGATTTCGTGAAGTGTTCCCAAAATTTCGATTTTGTGGGAATTTTCTAAATGAATCAAAATGTCAAGAATCGAGAATTCTGCTGGTGAGAACTTGTGTATCACGTATCAGCGACAGAGGGTTAGCGAAGTTGAAAGCACAGGACATGATACCTGAAGATTTTAATCTTATCTACAAAGGCGATATGAAGAACTATATGTATGCGGCTTCCTTAACCTCGTGGATAGGGTTGGTATTTGGAGCATCAGTTGTCTTCAAAATTGTTTTCCAAGATGAACCTGTATCATTTCCCGTTATGACATTTGTTCCTACGCTAAAAGGACTGGAAAATTATACTGAACTTGGCATAATGTATTGTGCGCTTCTTGGTATGCTTACTATACTGCAGAGGCTAAGCAGCCGATACGTTTTGAGAATGTATTACAATCCAAAGACTAACACTTACAGAGCCATAAGACTTGGCATGTTACCAATGTCTCCTAAACCTCACAATTTTCAAGCTGGTACTTTAAAGAAGATAGAGAAGATACATATGGTACCCTGGTGGAATATTCAATATAACAGTAATGGTACCAAAATATTACTAAGCGATGATGGTTTTAAATCATATGCTGATTATGAAAGGATGTTTTCAAAGTAATTGTGATAAATATATTTAATCTAAGGGAAAAAAATAAAGCGTTATGACCGAAATTGAACGTGTATGACAGTGTTACTATGTATAGTTATATAAATGTTTCTATGAGTAAACAGTATTTGATCACACATTATTTCCAACAATTAATTCCACCAAAATGCATGATTTTTGTGTATCTTAACAATATGTTGACTAAAAGAGTCACACAATCGTCGATGTTTATCTTATGGAAAACTTGTAGACCATATTTTCCGCTTTAGCGAACTTTGTGTATATCATTTTAATAGTTATCATATTTTGAATGCATATCATACAAACCTGTCTAGAAAATAGTGTTTGACTCTTATAAATCAATCGGACTAATCAGTTTCCACATACAGGAGATAAACCCTTTATTATATTTATCCACTTACCACATACAAAGCCACATATAGCTGCTAAAGTTTGTACGCGGTAAAGGAGAGATATAAAAGAGGTCACCTAAAAATATTTCTTATTTTTCTCATTGAACCCATATGTTAAGCTGTACATTTTGATACATCGGTTCTATTATCGACAGTGAATACTTCAATACGAAATATAAAATAACGTCTTATTTATTTCTAATGTTAAAAGTCAATTAGTGTTATACATATTTGCAAACAGCCTCATATGGCAATCTTTTAACAATTTTTCCTTTGTGTAATTCGACATCGACTGAAAATTCATCGATTCTGACTTTGTAGACAAGTGCTTTTGAACCTGTATATTTGCCTTGAACAATAAGAATTTCCTTGCCTATCGCTGGTATCACTGTCTCCAAATGCTCCTGGTCCAACTTTATAATGTGACCCTCGACATTAGTTGGCGATTTGAGCTTGACCTTGCCAACGAAGCCATTTTCAAGAACGGGTGTTTGAATAATGCCTTTGGCTTTGTAATATGCTTCCCCTAAGCTTTTGGTTACGACTTTAACCACCAATCCTTCATGAAGCCAGCCTTTGCTTTTTAAAGTATTGTCATTATCACTGAACCCTTTTTCATTCTTCCTCTTGAATGCTGACGATGCTGTGTCCGAGTGATGTCGCTTATTCGCTGGTTCATTCTTGATATAGTTCTTTGCATCATCATTATTGAACGTCATTATGGTGTCACAATCTCCATGTTCACTCTCTGTGCTTGACATTGGTTCGGTTTTTATTGTCATCGATGAGGAATTTGATCTGATTGAGAGACCATTTGAGAGTACTGGTACTGGCTTGGGCTTCAATTTTAAATCTATCACGAGTGGTACATCGTCCTCTAGTCTCGTCAATGGTATTTTGAATTCGTCCGATGGTTCGTTTGATTCTTGACGGCCTTTCTTCACTTGCTTCTCAATAAAATCCATCATACGCTCTTCATCGTCTTTATCCATCTTTTGTTTCTTTGCTTTTTTCTCTTGTAATGCGAGGGTTTCAGGATCCCTGTCGATATAGGTGACGAACCACCCTGTCGAATTAAATTAGAAAACCTGGTATGATTCCTTATTGCTGCTTTGTAGAAAAGCCTTAGCATTCGATAAAGTACTTCTCCTGTGTCAATATACACAATGTTGAAGACTATCGGAGAAATATGTTATGGAATAATACATAAATTAAATTTTTTTAAACATATTTTTCCATGATCTAACTCGTACAGTTTCAAATAAGTCGGTCCGCAATATTTTATATATAAAACAATAGAGAAATCTAGATATCTAATTATATTTGTAATATACGAAAACGCATATACCTTTTTCTGTTTCATCGACCACACATTTTCCCGTTCGACCAAGCCACTTGACAAATGCAGTTAAGCTCAACCAAATAGTAGCATTCATATGGACGTGACCACGATCGGCAATGTATTCCTGGTATATTCTGTTCGCAGGTGTACGTCTGGTGCCAAATTGTCGCTTCAATAGATTGAGATAACCGTGTGAAAATTCGCGTGAGAATTCATCCATGTACTTGTGTTGATTATCAGCAAAGAGAAGTAACTGCCGATGATGAGATTCTGACATTGTGTGGCACTTGAAGCCATTTTCGTCACGACATTGTTTCTCGCACATTTGACAGTACCATCGTAATTTTTGCAAACCCTTCGCTTTAATCTTGTTTGCGATATATTTTGGGGTTCCCACTTCGTGCTTTCCCATTTTTTAAAACTTTTTATATACGTCTACAAGTTGTCGTGTAGTCAACGAAGACTGACGTTTATAGGTTAAGTACAACAACAAAACAAATTTATCACGTAGTTACAATCATTGTGTCCATAAATTACAAACGGTTTTTTAAACAGAAATTTTCACTGTCTTAAAAATGACATTTGTTTTTCGTTTTGAATCTGATTCTCAAAGAAATTCGACGTTTTTGCGTTTGCTCTTTAACTTCTTTGAGAATACCACCGACATAACACATCCACTGTTGCATGCAGAGATGTACATGCAAAATACCCAAAATAACAAGCAAGACCTCAGTGAACATAGCCTCGTATGTCGAATGTGTTCATTTTCCTACGTATAAATATATGGATGGAGCGTTTCTCCGCGGGGGTGAATCCACAAGGGTGATAGGAGTGAAAACCTGCTGCAACGGACATGATGAACCAAGATGGCGGCGGCGATATCTATTTTCACGGTGCGATGCCAAAGTAGTAAGGTGGTGGGGATTGATCACGGGGGTGCGACGAGGGAGGCATGTCGATAGTAGTCCCGCGAAGCACTGGCTGCATTTCGTAGCCGAGAAATAATTCGGAGGTAAAAACAATGGAATGCCCTTTTGGAAATATATATGCAATTTATTTTTATGTATATAAAATGTTACCATTGTGGCCGTAACGGCTATGACAAGTCAAGCGCGAAATATCTTCGATCACGGCACAGTTTTGTTGCACCAACGCCGCGTGCCATGAAAATAGACGCGTCTTAACATATATCTATTATATATATAGGTCAAAAACTGATGAACCAAGATGGCTGACACGTGTTTTCTCTTCACCCCTGTGGCTTCACCTCCCGCATCGATAAAATCACTTTAGGCCCCGTCCATATATTTATACGTCCATGACTGTAACGCAAGTATAATTACTCAAGTCGGTGCAAAGACTAGGTCTCGTACGATTGAGCAAGTTGTTCCGTTCATTGGTTTTAAGAGACAGTGTAACTAGCGACGAGCTACTTGCACTTCGAAAACGGGATCCGCAAATTGTCCGGCACTGAGCAACCGATCGCCTTAAAATTTGGAGGATACATAGAGAACTGTGGCATAAAGTGCATGACAGTCTTATTTTTCCAAAATTTTAGAACATTTTTTGCAGATTCAGTTACCACCGGAAAAATGTTTCCAAAATTTTGGAAAAACAAGACTGTCATGCACTTTATGCCATAATTCTCTACGTACCCTCCAAATTTTAAGGCGATCGGTTCCTCAGTGCTGGACAATTTACGGATCCCGTTTTCGAAGTGCAAGTAGCTGGTCGCTAGTTACACTGTCTCTTAATGGAGTCTGTATAAAGAGACCGAACATAATACGCTGCTGCCAAAAAAGATGGTCACGCTTTTCGTTTCTCAATTGGTTTAACTTCTGACCACTGGAAGCGTTGTCGTCGGAGGTACGCTTTTTCGTGCATGTGTGGTTGTGTTTACATGAACCACAGCCACGGTCTTACATACAGGTCTTGCAACTCCCGGGAGTGGGGGAAGGCTAAAGTGACTCACATATTGAAGCAGAAAAATCGAGTTCTCTCTATCGCCACCTGCAGCGCTGCTATCGAGTGTCGACGTGACATAACCTCATAATCATCGTTTTCGTTAGCTCTGTGCGATTTTTTTCTCCATTTACGTTCAACATTTTCTCGGCTCATATTAATGTTGTGCGATATTTAATTTAATAATCTTCAAGATTTACCGACAATAATATTGTTTTTATTTTTTGCTAGTCAAGTTAATAGTGCGCTTGCGCAACCCAATCGGCACTCGATTGCAATGTCGCATGTGGCCAAACCGTGAACTTCCAAAAACTGCTTCAACAAGCGAGTCACCCCCACTCCTGAGAGTTGCAAGACCTGTATGTAAGACCGTGACCACAGCTCATGTACACTATTTTTGTGTATGCAACATGGAGCCTAGAGTAAAGGACATGGAGTCTCGCGGTCTCAACTTTTGTCGAGAGTGGCTGATCTCCCCCCTAATTTCTAGTAAAAGACATTTAAAATCATTGGACTCTTTTCGGTTGTATTTTTTATAGGCGTGATGGTACTTTCTGTATTATTACGAGGAATATGCCAGAGTTCGACTAGAAATAGTTTATTCTTTTGTGTATTGAATAGTTAATATTCAATTTAAATACCGAGAATATAGAAAACATTGAATATATGAATTTAACGTGGTGTTACTTTTGCTATTCAACAAGTGAATTAACCGATTACAAACTTTTCTTCCCCATTTCGAACTGTATTTACTTTCCCTGATATTGACAAGCTATCAACGAAAATTATAGGATTATAGTTCAGCAAACTTTAATTTTTCATCAGGGTTTCATCTGAATTTCTTTCAAGGTAGAAAAATTCAAATCTAAAAATGTATTCAAATACTTCAAAGATTACAATAAGAGTAATTACAAGTACACATATTATTCTGAGTTATATTTGATAATAGTCAGTAAGCAAAAATATATTGTTGTCGTTTTAATGGAGATATATTGTCGAGATTTCCAATATCACTAACATCAAAAACAATAAAGACACGTGTCTTTTTTTGTGGACCAAATATATTTGGTCATATCAGTTTTGATGCACGTTTTCGACCCAACATTCATGACTCAACATTTATATCGTCCCGGCAGTAATACTTGTCCCCTTATTCGTCGTCAAGCACATCTTTAGCTATTCTCGTATCAATCACAATATCTTCAAATAATACAATTCCATTTATCTATTTGCAGTCTTTATCAACCATAGTATAGACCGATATAAAAAATGATAAGAAGAAACAATCTGATAGCAATGCTTCTGTTGCATCTATGTAAAAATGTACAATTAATTCATCCAAACACATTTTGGATCGATGAGCAAATTGTAGGATGATGTACTAAACCTCTATGAAAAAAAATCTGTAAGTAATGCATGAAACTTATTTTTATACAATTGATTCGAAACTTTACGATTTCCATATAGTGTTCTCGAGCCAAGTTATGTAATGGGAAACACGAGTGTAAACAGCGGGTACGATGCTACCGCAAAATTTTCCTAAACTCGTAATACCAACAACGTCGTACATGCATTCGTAGGTTGAGTCGTATATCGCGATGGGCCCACCGCTGTCACCCTGAAACAAAAATAAGGACAATTTCCCATATAAATATTCATCGTGCAAACATTGTACCATGACAATGGGACCGTAAGTAAAAAATGATTTTTTATTGAACGGAGTAAATAACGAGAGTCATGAGTTTGTGGAGAGAAGAAGCTAGCCGAAGATTTTCGGAACGGTTAATATCGAACTTATTGTTAAGTAATCAAAATATTCAGGAATGTTTACCTGGCAAGTATCTTTTCCCAATTCACCAGCACAAATTTGCCAATCGCCAACGATGCCACGCGGCACCGCAAGTTCAGGACCATCTTTAGTAAAACTATCATTGCAGATTTGCTCGGATACGGTCTTGACGGTGACCTTCATAAGATCATTGGAAGCGTCTTCACCTATCATGGAAACAGTATTACAACGATGGAAAGTAGTGCCAAAAATTCGACGATCTTGAAGTTAAAATAGTCGAAGTCATCGAGAGATGTTCGTTGGTAAAACGTATACAAAAAATACCATATTCGATAGCGCCCCAGCCAGTGGCGATGACGGCCGATCCTTCGAAACGGGACGCTAACAAACAAGCCGGTCTCGTATAAGCATCGAACGTCACCGGACTCTCAAGTTTAAGAAGGGCTATGTCGTGATACTGAGCCGGTTGTTTGAAACCAGGATGACGAATTCTCTCGATAATACGACGATCTTGTGGTCTCGCAATGTCGTTGTCCTTAAAGAGGTTCAAATCGCCGACTCTCGCCCACCTAGCTGCACCACTAGAGTCGAAAGCAAAATGACGCTTTTATTCAAATATTCAAATCTCGGGAATTACCATTCACTATGTAACTTACGCTTGAATTGTGTAAGTACAGTGGGCGGCTGTCAGAACGAATCTATCCGAAACGAGAGATCCGCCGCACATCCAAACCTTCTCGTTGTTGCCTACTTTGTATCCGATCGCTGCCATGTGGGGAAATTCCATGGGATCGGCATTCACACCACCGACAATGAGTCTCTTGTTTTTGATAGCGCATAAAGAAATGTTGACCTTCTGTCGAAATACCGTCAGAGTCGGTGGATCGACTAACGCGTAAACCGATTGCGCGTATTCGGCGCATTCTGTAAAAGTAACAAATCTTATCTCTCAAATTTGGCCCATAATAGTTGGATAATTGACTAATTCAAAATATATTTCTTTACAGAGAATCGTATCATGAAAAATGACGAGCGACCAATTAAAAAGTCGCAATCCTTACTTTCTCTGGCTAGATCGCCAGGATTTCTGTTTGCGATAGTCGGCGGACGTTTGGTGGTCGGTAGTTCCGTCGAAGTTTCCCACGTCGACGATTCTGTGATCGGAGGCGTTGGTTCTCGCGTTGTCTTATCGGAACCCGTGATCGGACAGCAGATGACAGGATCGTATCCGAAAAACCCGCACAGTGTGTCCGGCGGATGTCCCGCCAGTAATTCTTTGTAGACTGGTGGACACTTGTGTAAAATCGTACATTTGCCGGTCCCTCCTTTCGTCAATTTGCACGAATCACCTGAACAAGACCAAAGGAAATGGAGGTATAGGAATTTTTCCAAAAGCTTATAAAAATCGAACCTTACAATCGTAAACGATCGACGTAATATTTAATAACGCACAACCACAATCGAGTCAGTCGAAGTCCCTTCGCTCCAAAATTCGTGTTTTGCAAAAATACACATCAACGATTCGGCGCGCCAGAAATAAAAGATACGGATAATTATAGATTATGCGCGACGTATGTTATAATAAGAAATGTCAAAGATCATAAATAACACGAGAAATGTCGATTAGTTGGCTTTGGCCTTCAAATTTGATAAGATTATAGTAAAAAAAAAAAGTATTTTTTTAACTTCTTCTTTCTTTCATAAAATAAAACGTGATTCCATCGAACGAAAATAAAACTCTCTATCAATTCCCGGTAAATTGTATCGCTCCGTGCTTCTTTTTATCATCATCGAGTAAAAAAAAAGGCGATACAAAACTACGGATTTCTCCCCTTCTAAAATTATCCACATTCCACGTCCTCTTCACCTTCGCGTTCTTCGCCTCGAGTCAATCTTTCTGCTGCGTGAAAATATTTACAATTCGAAACGAGTGTCGTTACGTTCGTAACTGTAATTTGCGGTTTTCCTTCGGTCTAGTCGCGAGTCTAGAACTATCGTATCAATGTCTTTCCTACGTTACGATAACGTTAATAATAATCCTAATCGTTACAATAACAAATTATTGTTTTATCGTTATTTTACTCGCGAAGAAATTTGCCAAAAAATTTGTTAATTGTACGAGCAAACTTACCCTGTTCCTGTTGAGCTTGGATTTCACACGACGATAAAAGTAACGTGAAAACGAGACAGACAAACTTATAACGCAACATTTTTTCACACAATAAGTCCTTAGTCGACGTATAGTAGTTGCGGTTGACAGACATTTTTATTGAAACGCAGAAATGCTGGTTACACTTTGGACTTGGCGACTCGCGACTTCTCAGCTTCTGTTTTATTTCATCCAGCCGACGTATAATCCCCACTTTACTCGAAGGATATAACGGGAGAGACACTCTCGCGGTTTTACGTCGCTGTGAACACATCCGCCGCGTGTTATATACTAAATCCAGTCTTATCCTTGGCATGTGGCTAACTCACGAAGAGTTTCATTTTTTTATTTTCTATCGCGGTGGTGTATGGCTCTAACATATTAAAGAGAAATATGAATTCTCGTGTGCGTACGGGCCAAGTAGGGGGAAATCTGCGGCTGCTGGAAATTCCCGGAAGGGAAGCGCGAGCGTCGCATATAGCATCGTCAAACCAATGATGTTTCAAACATGCAAATTGCCCCTACTCCTGCAATTTGTAATTTATTCTTGATATTGAAATATCCGTCTATGCGAATCATATTTCGTTCCTTATCATTGATAAACCACAAGGACATTAAGCGATACTCGAACTAAAAACTATCCTCGATTATTATACTAATAACTTCCAGACTTTACAGTAGTTTTTAAGTTTATTTTTATGTAAATGCTTATACTGATGTTCTCGTCTGAATGTTTAATTGATGTTTTTTTCTCGTTATAGCGAACGTATACCGATAAGATATTGATGAATGAATCGAACACGTGCGAAATTCTGCAGTTTCACTTGCACAGGTGCAACTGTGGAATATAAATATCAGAGAAATGTGAGTAATTGAGTTGGACATTGAATCATCAATTAAATAGCAGATCAGTTATTGTCCGATTTACAATTCCTGTGCGTTGCGATCTGGGACGCATAACTTTGCGTGTGCATATCGAATAAGAACAAGATTCGATGTATTTCGCGCTGTTAAAACTGTGTGTGTGTGTGTGTGTGTGCGTAGGTACACTCTACAGAAGCAAGCGACTAACATAAGAGTACGACCGGACGCTCGCACTCAGAACCGAAAAACCCAAGAAGTTTATGTGTCATATAAGATATCTTTTCTTATAAAACTCTTTAAACTGTAGTAAAACTATAACAAAACTATTTCAATCATATTCAACTATTAAAACCTTACAAATTTGATTAATTTCACCCACAATTCATATTTTCTATCTATCTATCATCTTGCCCATGTCTGACCCATTAGCTGGCGACGCCCTTGCCCTGGGCCATAATACACTACCATGTTCAAAACTCAACGATTCTTCTCATTTTTAAAAACTCTCATTTTCAATTATTATTTCAAGTTATATTGCATTAAGTTTTTAATCATTGATTTCCAATAATTTCAACGAGTGACACAACCAATAAAAACTGCTGGATCTAGTATAGTTCGAGTTTTATTGCCAAAAAGGTTTAGCGCCCATATGGACAAACATAATACCCAGACTTGCCTTGTTAATAAAACTCCAAGGTAACTGGATGGTATCGGTGTTAGTTATGCATTTACATATCTGTCGCGGAATGTCTGTTTCAAAACAACGATATATGCTTATTTCAAAATACCGATATATGCCTGTTCTCTCTTCGACGCTCTATCGATTAACATTTTTATGACCTGAGGATAATTCCCGATGCTTCACAAATCAATGAAGAATTATGAGCCAGCACGGTCTCATTTTCTTTCGAACGATACTTCATCGTTAACGATGAAATCGGGCAGTCCCGTAACTATCCGTGAATGATTCGTAATGCAACGATTTTAAACGGTTCCCATTATCGGCAAATATAAAAACGATGAATCTCGCTGACGTTTATTTGGGGTTCTCAGTGTCCTCTCGTGCGTCACTCGGCTCTCGACGTTTCCTCTTAATAAAACTCCTACCTGAAAAAAAAGAAATAATAGTCGTTAAAAGATATCATGAAGTTGTACTCATCGATCGAGATAGCTTTACTTACGTTTATTCTGCTATTGGCGATAAGGAAAATTAGTGCTGAAAGGAAAAGTCAGGAGAGTAAGCATTTAACAATTTTAAATATATAATTAATGTTCAATAAACTAACGCGGAAGAATATGACGCAAACCATTTTATTTCCTACTTGTTGTTTTCTGAAGAGTGCAAGGAATATGGAAAATTAGTGTACGCTGCCGAGGCAGCTCCGATATTAAGAATCGGCGCTGGCACCAATACGGTATCGAAATGTGGTATCGTCGATACGCCCCTAATAGTCGGCGGTATCAAGGCCAAACCGTTGGAATTTCCTCATATGGTAAATTTCCCAGTTTCTGTGTCGATCAACGATGTATTCTGTTTCATGAAATTGAATATTCGTTGAGAAATTATCAATTATTTTTTTAATCAAACAATTAATATTATCCATTATCGATTAAATATTGTTTAATAACAGTTGTTATTATAAAATTGGGTATAATTGACATATAAGATAATGAGAATTCCTACAAAACGAAGTTTATGAGTTTGAGTGAAAATGTGGTTTCTACCTGTAGGCGGTGATCGGTTACGGTGAGCCGGTTTTCTGGCAATGTGGAGGAACTGTTATATCGGAGAATTATATCCTCACCGCAGCTCATTGCCTAGATTCTCGTGACAAGTTCGTTTATCGAAATGAAGAATAAAACTGTACGAACAATTTTCCAAATGTTTGTTCGTGATTAATATATTTTGTAACATTATTTCAGAGGTCCAGCCACGAAGGTACGAGCTGGTTTGATCAATTTAAAAAGTCCGGAGTCCGATATGCAAGAGAGAAACATCGCTGAAAGTATACAACATCCGGATTACAAGTTGCCTTCGAGATATCACGATATAGCTCTGCTGAAACTCGACAAACCACTGACACTTGGAGCGGAAGTAAGACCAGCGTGTTTGGAGATTGAAGAAAGTCCAATCGGAAAAAGTGCAATCGCCAGTGGCTATGGAAAAACATCCTACGGTGATTTTTTTAATCAGGACAGAATTTTATCTTCATCAGGATAGTTTGTGGAAATTGTTGGAGACTTTTGAGTCGATAGCTGCAAATTTCCACGACGACGAAATTTGGGAAAGCCATTTTTACTAAAACGCTTCTGAAACCTGAAAAAATAGATATCTGTTAATTTTCATAGAGACGTAGATTTTTATAATTGAGTAGATTGGAATTTAATTGGCAATATTGTAATTACTTACAGAGGCAACCAGTGGCAGTGACGATCTGATGAAAGTAACTCTCAATTACATCCCTTTGGAGGATTGTAAAAAGCTTTTCGGCCCTGATCTCGGTGGTCCTCAAATGCCAGAGGGTTTGCTAACAAATATGTTATGCGCTGGTGAATTGGAAGGTGGCAAAGACACGTGTCAGGTAGTAAACTGTTAATTATCCGATCTTTCAATACGACAATTTAAAACGAATCAAAGATGTAAATTAATCAATCGTCGATTAATTACATTCGTTAATACATTTTCATTTGACATGGTTATTTTTCTGTCTGAACGTTTCTACGTAGGGCGACAGCGGTGGTCCTCTTCAGCGTGTACTGAAGGAACCCTATTGCACCTACAGCGTCGTCGGTGTTACGAGTTTTGGTAAATTTTGCGCTTTTAAAAATTCCCCAGCCATATACACAAAAGTGAGCTCTTATCTCGACTGGATCGAAGGTATCGTCTGGCCATAAAGTTCCTCGCGAGTAAAATTGTATTTATAAATTATATGCGGATAGGAAAGAAAAAACAACAGAAGTCCAAATTTTTCAAATCTCTGCACAACGCTCTTCAATATTCAATTTCGTACATAGCGCATCTCGCAAATTTTAACAGTTAGCTGTATAATAATCGAGGAATATTACATACTAGGCTGCATGAACAATATTGTATATTTATATGTATAATAATAAAAATATGTAATAACAATATACGGTATTTTGTATTTCGAATAATTTACATTGGAATCGTCATCGTTGTCGTTTATTTAAATTTTTTTGTAAATTTTCCTTTTCTTGCTGAGTATACGTTCGTCGCTGCAGTAAAATGCGAGTATGCGTCACGACTATACATACATATATATATATTTTCATTTTGCATGATTATGAAAAGCACATGCGACATTCACACCGACGATCATGACATAACGAGACGATCATAGAAATTGTATAAAGTCTTGAACAAGAGCGAACAGACATCTCAAAGCGAACGATACGTGTTACGAAAAAAAAGACGTGTCACAAGTAATAAGTGAATGATCGCCACGATTTTTTTTCTTCTATTTTTTTCTATAAATCGTGTTCCTTTCCTTTCGTCGATTACAACAATATATAACTTCTTTTTCTTCTTCGTTTCGTCTACAACAAGTAATATATTAATACACCGTTCAAGGCACTAGAGAGACGACATTCGGCATAATAATAGTATACGTATCCATATATAGATTGCTTTGTTTTCTTTTTTTTAGGATAATCGTCGCAGATATTGACCGCACGAATTGGAAGACTTTCAGGCGAGTAGTTTTAGATATATATAAGGTACAACCATAAAATGATAGGAAATAAGATAAAACAAAATTATGAATAGTAATAATAATAATAATATTAATAATAATAATAACGATTACAGATAATATAATAGGAAAATGTCTTACGTCGTCTCAGCGTTATTTGTTATCGAACGTCGAAGAGCGACCAGACTGACTATACAATACAACAATTGAATATTTACACAACTGATTCAGCTAAAAAATATATAAACGTTCTAGGTACTCGTATACGCGTACGGGAGGGTAGGGGAAGACTTTGATCGTTCGATAGTTAAACAATTAGTCGATCGATAAAAAGGCGAGGGGAAGAGGGTAGGGATAAGTTTATCAGTCTTACGGCTCTCTGAAGGGGAAGAAGTATCATCGCGAGCAACGTTTTGACTGTCGCCTTTAAATTATTTTTTGATTTTTCGTTTTCTTTTTAGTTTTTACACGATTATTAAAGGAAAACGAGAAAAAAGAATCGCGAGAAAGTAACGAGGCGTGCGAGTAAAGGGTATTATTAAAATGTGTGTGTATTTTTTTATATTTTTTTTTTGTTTTTGTTTTTGTTTTTTTTTTGAGGGAACACGCACGCGGTTCTATCGTTTTGGCGCACTACGTGTATAAATCTCGGAGAAACTTACGTATCTATAATGTAACATATAAGCATACGTGTAAGTAAATATCTATCGAAGGAGACGCTGTTAATTACTATAGCGCTTTGCTTTTTTCTTCTTTCGTTTTTAACAATATATATTACGTCGTATATTACATTACGGAGGAATTTTCCGGCGCGATCGTCCGCTTTTTGCCTTGTACAATTTTATCGATAAATTCGTCTTGGCGAGGCGCGTTTTAGTTTTCGTTGTTTGCATTTCTCTTTTTCTTTCTTCTTTCTTTCTTTCTTTCTTTCTTTGAATTCGAGTTACATCAGTCTCCAGCTTTCAATAATTTCATTGTTACTTTTTGAGCGTATAACTTTAGTTTGCGTTTGAAATCTCCTTTACAATTGAGCCAAACGTGCACGAGCCTTGTTGATTACTTATGTGTTTTTGTTTTCATTCTTCTCTCCACTTCCCGATACGTTTTGTTTCTGTTACAACAATTTCACAGACACAGAGAGACGATAAAGGAATTTTCAACGATAGTCTCGAAAACGAGATAAAATATTATACAATCGGTACACGATAGGGAAAGTCGTTGTCATAGAATTACAATAAAAATAATAATAATAATAATAATAACAACAATAATAATAATGATAACGTTCGCCACGACGGTTGATAGTTATTAATGCAATTTCGATAATAATAAAAGATAATTATCACCCACCAACTTTTCGGAACTACGTTTGAACGACTCGCCACGCGATCACGAGAGACATAATTAAATAAAGAAGAAACGTAAAAAACGAAGCGTCGCTCGCTGTTGATTTTTCATCTTTCTTGCGTTCACGATTTTGTTTCATTTTCTTTTATATGCACGATTGCAAACGGGCCATCACGAGTACGTGCAATTCCGATCGGTCGCTTTTTACGATTGGTATTTTATCTCGCAATTGACGAACAACAGGTCCAACGGTACATTAAGAGATAACACATTTTTCGGACATACGCCAACAAATTCTCTTGGCACGATTGACTGTCAATCAAATCGCTGCCAAAGGTCAATGCCAAGGACGATCGCTTTCGTGACCTACGATATTTTGATAATCTTACTGTTAGGGAACAAATTTGGGAAAAACAAAATTGAAAAAAAAGATAAATCGTTCGAGTTTCGAATTTCAGGAAAATCAAATGTTTTTGGTATGTTTGGTAGAGAGAGAGAGGGGGAGAGAGAGAGGGGGAGAGAGAGAGAGAGAGAGAGAGAGAGAGAGAGAGAGAGAGAGAGAGAGAGCACCGTGCAAGTAATTGTAGGTTTACGTTCAGATTTTTTGCTTGAAGATGGAAAATAATTCGTTTTTTTCTATCTTATCACCGAAAGATTTGATAGAAAGCACGTATTTAGAGCCAGCTTGCGCGACATTGAGCAGGAAGACGGAAGGAGAAAGACAAAAATGAAATATTCGACGCTTCGAAAACGAAATGTCGATCACTCGAATAATCTTTCTTTTTTTTTGTTTGCGGTATTGATAATGATCGAAAGATCGATAATGGAATTGATATCGGATCGAATGGATTTTCTTCTCTATTTTAGGAAACTTAATTCCCGCGAAGTTTTTCTTTCGTCAGGACGTTTTAGGCCGCGTTATTCTTCAGCAACGATGTCCAGGTTGATTCACGTTCTGATTTTCTCACGACTGAAACGCCTCGATACTGGCACGTTCGATCTGTAACGGAAATTAAGAAGACAAATGATATAAGTAATCTTGAATGACGACATTGTGATAATAAAATGTAAATATCGCGGCAATGCTCGAGGTGGGACGAAGCGAGGAATGACGCATAGAAATATAATTTGTTCCTATGATTTCTTTCTCACTTCTTCGTACGTCGTCGCGTACCATTGTGCGAGAGAATCTTGGAAATAAATCTGTCGCGCACGTTGCTAGATTCGTTCTCCGCTCGTCATTGGAAGTTCCCGCTGCGAAGGTAGCGAAACGTAGGCTGGGCGATAAGAGGGAAGAAAGAGCGTTGGTACTCTCGCAAACGCTTGTAAGAGACGAGTGTGCCATGGCATGCATATGTTGCAAGTACAGTAGAAAATCCCTTCACTTATCAAACATTGCGACAATACAAAAGTCGCGAGATAACGTTTTAGAAAGTTTCTTGCTCACGCAGACTCGTTTTCTCGTACAAAATCTAAGCTCAGGATTATTTAACAATAGCTCGTTTTCTCCTACAAAATCTAAGCTCCACGATTATTTAACAATAGCTGATCGTGCTCCTCAGTTTCAAAATAATCAAAATTGTCAAAACTTTTGATTAATTTTCAATAAAGTTGAATTTAAAAAGAAAGACAATTTTTTAAGAAAATTTAACAACGAGACAAAAAACATTTTTTCCCAAAGTGGCGAGATCAAATTTTAGAAAGTTTCCTGCTCACGTAGACTCGTTCTTTCGTACAAAATTTAAGCTCTACGATTATTTAACAATAGTTGGTCTTGCTCCTCAGTTTTAAAATAATCAAAACTTTCGATTAATTTTCCAAAAAGATGAATTTTGAAGAAAGGCAATTTTGTAACAAGATTTTTCTTGTATTCACAGAACATACATAATAAAAAAGGCTAAAACTGATGGTTGTTATAAAACAAGACAAAAAAACATTTTCTTCCAAAGTGGCGAAGATAAAATTTTAGAAAGTTTCCTGCTCACGTAGACTCGTTTTCTCCTACAAAATCTAAGCTCCACGATTATTTAACAACAGCTTGTCGTGCTCTTCACCTTAAAAATAATAAAAATTGTCAAAACTTTCGATTAATTTCCCAAAAAAATGAATTTTGAAGAAAGGCAATTTCTGAACAAGATTTTTCTTATCTTCACAGAAAATACAAAATAAAAGAGTCTAAAACCCATGTTTATTACAAAACAAAAACATTCTTTCCCAAAGTGTGAACGGTATTACAAAAAAGTTCAAAAATTCGCGTGAAAATGTTTGCAACGATAAGTAACGAACGTTGTATGCCAGGAATGTGCTTCAACGTGACAAAAGGGAACGTTAACGGACGTTCCACTGTACATTCCTGTAACCGGGTAGGTACGTAGGAACGCAGGTATGTCGTACCTATACGTAATGAAAGTATTCTACACATACGCCGAGTATATACTTTACGTGGGCCGATGTATGAAGAACTAGTACGGATATAGTCGTGATCGATCGACGGGGACTCGGAAGGAATGAAAGAAAACGAGAGACGTGTATTTAAGAATTAATGCATTGGAAAAAGTGACATGGAAAATATGTAAAATAAGTACGAAGGATAATGCCAATATTTCGTTGGGTACACGTATAAACGAGCGACGCAGTTGCAAAATGTCTTGGAAAAAACTGTAGGATAGGTGATTGCACCTCTAGAACTTGTGCTCGAGATCGTCCCACGCGTCTAGACGTCTTAAAAGTTTCTTTTTGCGGTGTGCGTGTTCATGCGGAGCGCATCGCGCCACGTGAACCGCTAGTGCACACTCGCATCGCTACAAGACAGATGTCCAGTATGGTGTCACGGCCGTCCGAGCGCAGCGTTGAGAATTTCAAATAATCTTATATTCGCAAAATAAATGTATTTTTTGTATAAATACGTATTAATATTTATTTAAAAACTGTGGATATTTAATCGTTGGTTACGTTCGTCACGTAATAACGGACTTTTACCGCGGCCATGTTGAATAGTACAAATCGTCGCCGCTAGGGTCGCATCCCGACTGCCTCTCTACATCGCTGCGGGAGAAATAATAGACCGAGGATAAGTCCTTGGTACAGACCTCCGTAGTTGAAGACGAGCCAACTACAGGCTTCGAAAAAAATATCGAGCGTGCTCGGGCACATGCCATTGAGAGCGTCGGCAGCACGTCAAGACGATATAAGGGCCACGCCTCGACCGGTATATACGCCGGCTAGATGCCCGGTAACTACATAGCCATGCACTCGACTCACTGAATTGTTATGCATGTGAGTAAAAATGAGTGTAATTGAAGAGTTCTCCGATGATCGTCTCGCAATTTTTTTTTTCCAAATTCGAATATATTGAACGGTTTGTAGTAAGACATTTTGCAAACCACTATGGTTCTCCGCCTGATTTTTTTTTAACGGCGCAAGGTGAAAGTTTCGGTTCAAAACGATTTCGTATCAATAAATCGTGGCATTTATCATAGACGACAAAAATAATGTGGGATTAGAGAACAGAAAATAGGAGCTGTTTGTTTGAAAATTCTTCAATCATACACGTTTTAACTTATACGTATGCTTCCACTCTCCATTGGCGTTACCTCTGAATGATCTTAAAGAAAGCCTTACATGTGTAAAAGAAATATATTGGTTTTCTTTTATTACCCCTGGCGAGTACACCGTCCATTCACCGGCGTCTCGTCCTCGTGGTGGCCGAGTGGAAAGCCGCGGTAAAAGCCGGTCTCAACCAAGACGCTCGGACACACGCAGACACGAGAGACCTCGCGGCGTCTCGAGGTCCTGGGGAGTGCGTTATCTCTCCAGCCGGACGAGTCGAAGATATGCACCCAAATGCATTGTGAGAATAATTTCTGGGACCTTCGATACAACTGTCCTCGATAGGCAATGTTTCTTTTTTCTGTTCTTTTCGCAAGATAAAGATAAAAGAGCTTATTTATTTCCCGTGCTTGGGCAAGTCGTAATGCACGTAGCAACGACGATAGCCGATCGTTCGAATAAAATGAAACGAAACAATTCCTAAAAAGAATAAACCGTAAAACTGGGAAAAGAAATTGTTTTGTAAACAATAACATTTTCTCCCAGTCCATCAAATCGACTCAAGTGCGAACGAAGCTGTTACAAATTTATAAGTTACAAATTTTTCCAAGTATTATAATCGATGAGACGTTCCATCGACGTCAATGGCGCACGTGTGACGAATTAAATCAGGAAGATCTCGAGCCTCGTGCGCATATTTTTATAACCTACGACAGTATTTCCTTTTTATTCTCGTTGTCTCGTATCCAACCGTATCTCGTATCCTGCATCATTATAATGAATAATACTTGTAAGCATAAGCTGTAGGTACGGGTAGAAGATATTATCAATGAAAGCGGAGGTGTATTAAAACGACGAATAAGAGATAAGACGATCTTCCTCCTGATGGCATGTAAATCAACGTGCACCGTATAGCGGAGGATGCAATCCAGAGCACATCACGCTCGCTCTCGGATCGTCGATTCATCATCGTTCTCGATCCTCTCGGAGCTTTCGTGAAACGACAACTCTTCTCCGTTCTCCAATCGGGACAAGCCTCGGATTAATTTTACGGTGACACCGCGCGTCATAGCGCCTAAAGTCATTCTCGAGCCTCTGGCGTGATACGATCAAGTACTTATCTATGCAGAGGCAAGAATCAAAATTGTTCGACGTCGTCAACGTTCTTGTTTATCGGATCGAACCCTTCCTTTAATTGCATACATAAATTACCAATGCGTTTGTATGCGATCGATGTATCGTTGTATCTGCTCGATTTCAATGTTCGTCCATTGTTTTTATAATAAGTTCGCGTCGTCGGGATTAAAGAAACGATAAATTCGTGTCTCGTTACCGACGACTTTTAAAGACGAGATTATCGTCGAAGATATTCCGGGTACGTATTTAATAAAAAAAAAAATGATAAGCAATCCTCTTGTTATAATCGTCGGTCGATATTAAATTTAATTTTTACAAGATCGTTTTATCGTCGAAACCCTCGAGCATTTTCCAGCTGTTGGTTTCAGACGGGAATAGCTCGAGAGCTTCGTCGACGAGCCGAGGTTCGATCGTCGAGACGAGTATACGCTTTTGGTCAACGAGACAATTTATGATCGTAACGCTCGGTATGTTCTTGCGAAAAATATTGGAATAAACGAAAATTGGCTACACGTTGGGAGAAAATATATCGTTCGCCGGTGATATTATTGTACGTTGCGCGTGATAAATGTGAACTAGTTCAGACACCTTCGGGACGTTGATTACGAGCAATTGAAGCGAAGTTTGAAAAAAAGTGGTCGAAAAGAAGAGGTAAATAAGATTTATAGCAGCGACAGCATTTTCGATGATAATCCGTGTCGCGATTCGCGAGAATGCAGAGGAGAATGAACGTCCACCCACGAATAAGAGAGAGAGAGAGGGAGAGAGAGAGAGAGAGAGAGAGAGAGAGAGAGAGAGAGAGAGAGAGAGAGAGAGAGAGAAATAAACGCATACACTCGTTATCTGTATATGATGCAGGAACGCGTCGCGAATTCGATAACGTTCCACGTTATGAGAGGAATTATGTAAAATAAGACCCAGGTAACAATTGTTACCTGGGAAAAAAGTTTTATAAACACAATTGTGTTTATAAAACTTTTTTTCTATTTTCTACAATAAAAACATATTGTGACACTTAACGATTGAGTTATTATTGATTTTATTACTTAGTTTGTATTTAATACACATTTATTGTCTTTTTACTCCGAAATTTTCGACTAAATTATTGCCAATTTTCAGGTCCCAAACTTATGGTTAATTTAATAAAAATTGGACGCGGCTTATTGTTTTTTCGAAAGCGACAATCTTCCCCTTTAATATTCTTTTTGGGCATTTTCGATATCTTTATTTGTCTTAACGTTATGATTTTTTGAGTAAACAAATGCATTGACCCCGTTTTTCATCATTTTTTTGATAAAAAGTATATAAAAAAATTAAATTGTTTATAATGTTATGATGGATGCTTCAACTTGAAGGTTTAAAGAAACTCCATAAGTTTTTTCAGATTTTTAGCCCCACTTAAACAGGTTGAAAAAACGTCAGGACGCCAACGACCCCCCTAGGCAGGCTGAAGGTGCCAAAAAACCCTGGGCAGACCAATGGTTAAAAAAAGAGCTTGAGGTAATTCTTAAAAATAAATCCCGTTTAAAAATCAAGAATTCGTCACAATTAACGCAATCAATTTACCAATCCTTCTTTCCTTCTTAAAAAAAAAACTCGAAGAATCAATTGTCAAAAACGTCTAAAACAAAATAGTAAAAATAAATAATATTAAAATTTTTATCACAATTTAAATGAAGAATAAAAGTAATTTCATAAATGGACAATTTATTGTCTTTAACAGTTTCCTTCTAACGATAATATCGTTTAAATTGACGCACGTAACTCCCGTTACGCGAATGATCTTAAAACAAACTGACGTAATTCAATTGAGCGTCCTTAAAGACGATTAAGTAACGAATTGACGTTTGAATGAAAAACGATAAGTTCGTGATGCGACGATGACTAATTAAGTATAATCCGTAGAGTAGAGGCAATAGGAAGTAAGAGGAAGGTTCCTCGTCGATCTACGCGTCGTGACAAAAACCAGACCGTTGTCTAGACCAAACCGAGAGTGTTTTGCATTCGTTCATCCTCCGGGCTCTCTCGCTCCTCGAATCGCCCGGTACGTGACGGCGTATAAGTCATCGGAGACCAAAGGGATTATTTATAGAGAGAAAGTTTAAAAGGTTCGACGGACGTACGTTAGGCATTCTACACGCTGGCTATATATTTACTCGAAGCTTTCAACCACACACGTAGGAGTCGGTAGATGCGCACTATCATTCCCACATATACATGTATACATATGTACATATAATTATATATATTGTATTAATATATTTATTATTAATATAATAATATTATAATTGAGATTATAATATATTATTAACGTATATATTGTATTATATTATATAATAATAATATAATAATAATTATTATATAATAATAATAGGAATCTATATGCGTCAATTCATATATATATATGTAATTATATTGTTATTATATTAATTATAATATCATAATATAATAATATTATATATATTATATATATGATGATATATATATAATTTAATTGATATAATAATAATATAATAATATATATTAATATATTATAATATGATTATATTATTATTATTATATTATATCATTATATTATGTTATATTCTTATATTATATAATCATATAATATAATATATGTAATATAATTAATATTATAATAATATTATTATATTAATATATATGTTATATTATATTATATATAATAATAATAACAACGGTAATAATAATAATAATAATAATAATAATGGGAATATATCTATATGCATCAACTGATAAATATAGATATATATATATATATAGTTGACGTATATAGATATATTGGTATACACAGATAAATATATCTCAGTGAAAAGGGATACGCGCGTGAACGAAGGGAGTAGCGATAGAAAATGCGGCAAGGCGGGCCCGCGCGGACACGCGTTGCCGAGCCACGAGCGATTAGACTTTATACCATAAAATAATAATAAAAATCATCGGCACAGCCTAGAACCGTTACAACCCCTCCCAAAGACCATAAAATAACTCGTAAGATATATAGGCGTGTATACGTATGCGTATGCGTTTGATACGCAGCGTAATAATATTTGCTCTTATTCGAAACGATTTCCTGTCTGGACGGCCCGAACTCGATCGACTTCCTACGCACAATCGACCTACACGAGGGACTGATCTATCCTCTCTCTCTCTCCCTCTCTCTCGCTCTCTCTCTCTCGAACAACGCACGTGTATGCACACGTCGATGCATAAATGTGCATGCGTGCATTGGAAAATCTGCATATAAATGAAAATGGAGGAACGACGCTTATCGATCGATGAATACAATGTGCAACATCATCCTCGCTGTAGAAACGTATCGAGAGATTTTGTTTTCTTTATGTTATAAACGATTGGGTTCACTCGATCAAATGGTTGCTATCAAATTTATCGATCGGAGTTCCGATATTTCGCCGGTGAAAAATTGTAATTCGTTTCGAACAATTTAACGAATGGATCCGCGCGTAGGTATAGTTGTTTATTTTTTCGTAGAAAATTAGGATTAACGAGAAAGATCGTTTAAAAGGAAGGAAGAAAGAGTATCCGTTGCGGAGACAGAGATTCGCCATTTTGAAAAACCGGTTCAACCACACGTACTTGCA
This sequence comes from Netelia fuscicornis, assembly GCA_946811545.1. NCBI lineage: Eukaryota > Metazoa > Arthropoda > Insecta > Hymenoptera > Ichneumonidae > Netelia > Netelia fuscicornis. The sequence goes on along the minus strand of OX328011.1, from coordinate 13,418,799 downwards.
TTCGCGGTTGTTAGACTTTTCTCTTATTCGCGTCGTCGCTTGAATTATCGCGTCAAAAATACGTCACAGCATCTTACGACACTTTATCTTCTCGCAATAAAACTATACGTAATAAAACAAGATATATGTTTGTATTAACGTATAGTTTATCCATGAATGAATGAGATACGAATCACGTTCGAGTGTGCCTCATGCAAGAATTCATCCTTCGTTTCTCCCTTTCTGCCTCTTGTTTTTATTTATTCACTTTTTCTCCCCCCCCCCCCCCTCCCCATTCTCTCTCTCTCTCTGCGTCCGTTACTTTGGCTATGACGTAACAAATTGCGCGACGTAACGATAAATCGGTACAACCACGCGTGTGGTGAATATATTTGACGTAGAGCTTCGAGCTCCGCGTTTATTCATAACACCAGCGGTGACCGAGACATAGATAGAGATAGGTTAGTGCCAATGATAATCGTTCGCCTCTCTCTCTGTCTGTCTGTTTGTCTGTCTGTCTGTCTGTCTCTCTCTCCTCTCTCTCTCTCTCTCTCTCTCTCTCTCTCTCTCTCTCTCTCTCTCTCTATATGATATATATATATATATCATATTTAATATAATAATATTATTATTAATATATATTATATATTATTATTATTTATGAAGATAAATATTTATATTTATAAATAATAGTAGATGTCTCTCTCTCTCCCTTTCTCTCTCTCTCTCTCTCTTTCTATATATATATATATATACACTAATATTACTATTAATATATTATATATATTATATTATATTATATATTATATTATATATATTATATATTATTATTTATAAATATAAATATTTATATTTATAGATAATAATAGATCTCTCGCTCCCTCTCTCTGTCTCTCTATATATATATATATGTATATACATGTAGATCCATGTAAATCGCGCGTGACCGTACTTATGACGACGAAACGCTATAAATACGCAAAACATGCGTATTCGCTACGTTCTCAGCCACTACCGACAATTGACTCACTTTCAATTAAACATACTTTCATTATTATTAGCTCGATTTTTATTGTTATTATTGAATCATCGAATGAATTAATACCATCGAATATATTTATAGAGCGGAATCGAACCGCATTCATCGAGGCCGATTGATGTGCACCGCAAAAAATGCACTCGTGACTGCAGCACGAGGCAAATAATGCGGGTGTGATGCATATCTACATATATATTGTCTCGCAAGAAGGAAAAAGGTGGAAGACTCGGTAAAGATGCGAACGTAAACGCGTAGTTGATGATGATTGTTTTTTTTTCTTTGCTATCAGACGCGTCGAGAAGATACCCGAGAAGAGATGGATTATAAAAGATACGTTTTATTTCACGATCGATGATCGTTAAGATGCGCCGACGCTTTGATAAATCGATCTTCGATTAGTGAATTAAAGGTATTCTGAAAATATGCGAAATTCGATAATCACACATACGTTGTCACTCAATCAAAATCCAGAGATAAGGCATAAATTTTCTAAAAAGGGTTCATGTCGAAAATTATTTCGTACGGTGCTGATCGGTTCGTGCACGGAGAGAATTTCTTATTAATTTTTACGGTAAAATCTCGGTAAAAATTACATTAAAAACTTGAGCCCGGTGAGAAAAGTGCAAACAGTTAAAAATTGACACTAGTTTCAAATATTTTACTTTCAGGCATGCAACAATTTTAACACGTAGGATAATTTTTACGCGCGCTACACAGAGCTCACGGGTTACGGCCAGGCGAACTAGTCCTAACTGATTTTACTGCGAAGAACGTAAAAGTTCTGGTAAACGCACGGAAAATTTCGTCTTCCTTTTTCAAATTTTCAAGACAAGCACGCAAATTTCTCAATGTGCACCGTACACTTTAATTCGTATCAGCCCTTTTTTCAACTTATTGTAGTAATGTTTATGTTTCACCAAAATTTACTGTTAATTTCAGTTAAAATTCTTGAAAATATTTCAAATTTCTGTCACGCAACAGTAAATTCTTACTCATTTCCATTAAAATGTATCATTTATTTCCTAAAAAAACTGAAGAATTGTACATTTGTCACTCAATTACTGTGATTTCACAGTAAAAACTGCGTAAAAATTCTTTCCGTGTGCTTTTGAGGAATAAAAAGAAAGGATTTCTGAATTATTTTAGAAGAATTTGAGATGATGCTGAGCCAGCGAGGACCGAGACTTTTATCGAGGGGAGGAAGTTGTACAATAGCTAACGTATTGTTGCGCGATAAAGAGTTTCGAAAGCTTTTGCTGCCGCGCACGCGATCGCTTTATTTTATTTTCGAGAGTTCTCGACGCGCATTTCTTTTTGGATCGCTCGAGTCTTGGGTTGGAGAGCGACGACGAGATACCGCGGAGGTGCGCGCGAGTTGCTCCAAAAATATCTCCCGACAGGGCCGACGACTCGCGGCTTTTGCTGCCGACGTAAAATGTTCCTCTTCTCGCGCCTCGGACGACCGAAACGTCGTCGTGAACGTTTCGTTATTTATCTCGCGTTTAATTATTTACCCGTGTTCCAATTGATCCGTTCGTAAATAAAGATCGTCGTGAACGACGAATTTTACGATTTTATCGATTTTCATATTTTCTTTATTTTCCTTTGTTTTCGTTGAAAATAAATTCGTAACGTTATTCTCGTAACGTAACGACAAAGAATGACTATGTATATAAATACATAACTGTAGAATGTCAATCTTGATATCAAGAATCTTATAAAAATGTGATAAGAAAACAATTTTTCGTTGAATAAAAACCTTTTTTTTTCTTTCTTACAAAAAATTCAAAAGAAAAAAAAAACCTATGAATGATTTTAAAAACATGGAAAACCCGAGGTATTTTCCATCAGGATATAAAAATATCTCCATTTTTTATCACCCACTTGGCCAAGATAACGAGCGACGAAAAGAATCAACGCGCAAACTATATATCTAGCGCACTCGTGTTATTTTCATTGCGAATATTTCAGAAATGGGACGGCGAATATTTTTGAAACCATGTTCGCGCGGGGTTTGTGCATCTCAAAATTACACTGGAATCCCGGTTGTCCCAGCTTAGATTTAAAAAATGCGTTATCGAAACTGTTTCGATGCACGGCACGTTTAATCAAAATAAGACGATTAGCTGTCGTGCAGGAACTGCGTGATACTGTCGATAATCTTTCGCACTCTATACTAAATACCTCGTACTAAATATCCGGCCAACTCGGGCGATTATATTAAAATATTATGTATACACACATATATTTAAGTTGAAGTTCGATAAGAGCGTGTATACGTTCTTTTTCTTATCAAATTACTCACGGGAGAGGTAGAGAAAGTACGCTAGAGTGTGAAGGAGACATTAGAGAGTAAAGCCTATACCCAAGTATAAATCTATACATCGGCAACTGTCGGCAAAAAAAAACCTGAATGAAACATTTTTATCTCGAGTCTTATTCGCAAGCTTAGGAACATTAGACGCGAACGAGACAGCCACGACGCGATGCTGACGTAACGCGATATCTTCGAGACGAGAAATTCGTAAGTACATATAGTTAGATTGTTTTATCACTTTTATCGGGACGAGGCGTATCGTACACGGTCATATTTGTTTGGATTTCGCGAAATTTACACTGTGGCGGATATTCGCCACCGGGAGTCGGTTTAATATTTTATATTCCTCCCTCTCCCTGCCTTTAATACAAATTTAGGTATTCGACGATCATGTCCCGGATGCCCTCTGCGTCAATGCTGGGATATAAATTTAGTAGCAACGGGGAATGTTGCATCCGCGCTTTTTCGTGAAATTCTCAATAGCCTCGATTTATACGGCTTGGAGGCGTAATCGATCGAAGCTTGCTAACGTAAAACTGTTCTGCTTCAGTATAAATGTTCGAAATGAGATAGAGATATTTGTGTTTTGTCACGAGTCGCTGTATTTCATTGCTGGAAATCTAAACGAGAGGAAGAAAAACACGGGAAACGAGTCGGTTCGAAATTCGCAATTTTTAGAAACGGGTCGTTTCGGAACGGCGATGAGAAAACAGAATGATGAATATTTTATTGACTCACCGCGAATGCAAGATGATTATCGTCGACGATGAGCTTCCTTTTCCCTTCATTTGTTCCGTCTACGTTCGTTTCTGCTTGGATCCAATGTCGAATTACAACCGTCAAGCTTTGACGATTCTTCCCAAGCGACTCTTCTTACCGCGGTGATACAACGATGTTATATGAATTTTATAATCTCGACATCCTTTTCATGATTCGTGTTTTCTGCACTAATTCTTGATTGTTCGCGCATTACGACGCCTGGATTTATTTCCCCGATGAGTATACGCATTTCCCTCGCGCAATTATGAAATGAATAATAAAAAGAGAGAAATAAGCCGAAAGCGTCCCGTTCGTTCAATTTTTCGTTTTGTGACGTCCATCTTTTTTTTTATCGCTCGTTCGTTTCTTCCACTTGTGTAGTTCCAGCTCTTATGCTCGTTCATTATCCTCTTCACTCATCTCTGTTCCTGTCCTGGAGAAGGCTCGAGCTTGCTCGGAAACTTTCGCGCACTGTTTCTTCCGGACACTGGTGTTTTCTTTCTCTTGCTTCTTCCATTTTCCCGTCATACGTACGTATATACATATATATATATTGTTTTGCTTTTAAACAACCGTAGGAAAACGAGTGACTGCAGTGTCGTGCCGGTTTCAACTTCCGCGCTTGTTCTTCCAATTTAATTTACCTTCTTCGTCTTGGAGAGAGAGAGAGAGTGAGAAAGAGAGCAACTTTGATCCTATTTTCGCATACGACGAGGATCGGCTGTGCTGATTGAATTTCACGGTTCTCACCAGGGTCTTGTCACCAATACGGCGCATCGTTGTTAAGATGTTGCCAGGATGCGAATTCGCTCCACGTTCTCATATTCGCTCTCGTTGCGTCCGCTATTCTCGTTATTCCGTTGGACTCACGGGGACTCGTGACGCCGTTGGAAATCGTTCCTATTCCGTTTAAACTCGTCGAGCGTCTGATCTCTGGTCGTGTATTCGGCGAACGCGGCTGCAAATACAATATTGCAAAACGTTATTAGAAAAAAAGCAATGAAAGTAAAGCAAGAAATTGGTATCGTTATTTGGGAGAAAACTAGTTTTTTTTTCTCGTTTAAACATTGTCCATATGATTCGTTTATTTAACGAGAAGAAAGAAAGTGTGAAGACGATTGTTTTGAACGATTTTTTTTAAAGCGAGTTATATCCGGACTGACCTCGTCACATATTGAAGCGTTTTCGTGTCGGAGAGCGATAAACGAGTTTAATCAAATTGATCAACTTCGAGGGGGATCAACCCTGCTATTCCAAGACCATATCAATAGGATAAGATACATAGCGATCGATATCGTGAAACATTCCTTCTCTACTTTCCCTGATTGCTCGCAATAACATTAATTATGATTTTTCTCTTTTTATTTTCATTGTACGTGAGTTGTGAGATTTTGCCTGAAAGTTTGGAATGATGGAAGATTCTAGTATGGATTATAATTCCACCGATAAAACTTTTATCCTAGAATCCTCACCGCAGGAAGGTAGAAGATAGAGGGATGAAGATCTTACCTCTTGCTTCTTTCGAACGACAAAATTTTTTCCGTCGTTGTTGTCCCAGTATTCCGTATCGTCGACCTTATAACGAACACAAAATTCGATTTTGTCGGATTTAACTGGTAGGGTTAGACGAAAGCGAAAGGTATCGTATAGTACGAGCGCAGCTTGGGCGGCGCACGGTTGCTCGACGTACGTGCAATGCACGTCCTCGTGGGTTGTCCACTCGTCGCTGCTCACCCTGACCACGACCTCCTTGTCGTAAGCGAGATTCTTGACCTTGACTGTGCCAACCAGACACTGCTCGGCCTCTCGTACAATAACGTTCTCGAGGCTTACAGCCTCCTGATCCAGCTTTCGTCGAAAGGTCAAGTAGTCGCTGGCTGGCTGGGCAAAGGTCGTCTCCCATGGTAACGATGCAGCTTCGGCCTGTACGCCTCTCGTCACACCAGCGAGATACGCGCTTGTCCAAAGTGGCGGTACGTTGCTCGGTTCCGACATAACGCGTACCTGATAACAATTTTAATTCTTTCTTTAAACTTCTCACATTACGTTCGATCGATCAAACTTACACGACGTTCGATAATAAATTTCGAGCCCGAAAATACGGTCATGTTTCATCCAACGTTTTTATACCAGGATAAAATGTATCGTCGCTTCGATCAAATCGTAATCAATGATAATACATTAGCCAAGTTACACGTGTAAGAAAACAAAAACCAGTGAAATATTTTTCAGGTCGATGATAAAAAATTACCTGCGTGAGCGGACGTCCACGGTCATCGGCGAAGACAACCCTCTTCTTCTGCCTGTTATTATTGTTGCTGTCATTATTACTGTCGTTATTACGAATACCATTGAAGAGAGAACCGGTCGAAAGACACGGTCGTATTCTCGGTGGTACCGATCTCGTTGCTATCGGCGATGGATTTACCACCAGAGGACGATACAGAAGATGATGACTGTACACGGGTGGACTGTGCCCCAGAATCAATTCCGCTGGCATCGCTATGGAACACATTTAGATCTGGAACAACAAAAACAAAAACAAAGGAGAATTATTAAGTCGATCGAGCAAGTGCGATATTTATCGATGGGAAAAAATATCACGTTCTTTTTTTTTGTTTTAAATTCAATGTCAAATTTGAAGGCTCGTCGCGCGTCGCAGTCGCGCCGCGTCTGACCAAACGTAGTCGCTTACTACTAGCTCCAACGCATCGTGCGCCTCGCGACGATGCACTTGGAATAAAAGAGGCTAATTGAGAGTTAACGAGAAAACGTCATTTTGCGTCCTCGCTTCGCGCCCTTCGTTCTATATCTATATGAAAAACCAGAGCAAAAAGTGCGAATAAAATTCTTTCTGCTTTAAACTACGGTTTCAAATATTGTGAAACTTGTATTTGTCATTTTTTAAGTGTAATTTTTCATACACGGAAAGAATTTTTAAGTTATTTTGACTGTGAAATTGCAGTAACTGAGTGAGAAATGTGCAATTCTTCAGGTTTTTAGGAAATAAATTATACATTTTAAAGGAAATGAGTAAAAATGTACTGTTGCGTGTCAGAAATTAAAAATATTTTCAAGAATTTTCAATGAAATTAACAGTAAATTTTCGTGTAACGTAAACATTACTACAATGAGTTGAAAAAAGGGCTGATACGAATAAAAGTGTACAATGAACATTGAGGAATTTGCGTGTTTGTATTGAAAATTTGAAACAGGAAGCCGAAATTTTCCGTGCGTTCACCAGAATTTTTACATTCTTCACAGTAAAATTAGTTAAGGCTAGGTCGCCTGGCCATAATCCGTGAGCTCTGTGTAGCGCGCGTAAAAATGATCCTACGTGCTAAAATTGTTGCATGCCTGAAAGTCAAATATGTGAAACTAGTGTCAATTTTTAACCGTTTGCACATTTCTCACCGGGTTCAAGTTTTTAATGCAATTTTTACCGAGATTTCACCGTAAAAATTAATAAGAAATTCTCCCCGTGTATTTTTACGCGTTCATCGTATCGATTAAAAAATTGTACATACGACAAATTACCTAAATATAAAACGGATTTTAAAATTCTTTGGTTTTTCGTGCGAAATTCACATTATCGACGGATGAAAAAAGAGGTTTATAAACAAAATTAGTAACGCAGTGAGCCGTACGTTAAAGATGCGGACGAAGAACTGAATTATAATAAAAGATGACGCGGTCGTAGAATGCTTCTATATAGGAATGGCTGAGTAAATATTAACGAAACCGTCGCTAGTTTCGTGAGAAAAATTTCCGATCATGCCGAAACGTTGAGTTTCTGGTGACCGAGTACGCCAGACTTTCTTATCGCGTCTCGTCGCCACAATAAAAGACGCGCATAAAGCTTATACGAGCCGTAGCATCGACATTACTTCCGGGCCTGATTATTCGTGAACACGCCAATCAAACACGCGCCGAACGAATGATACGTTTTATTTTCTTCTTTTTTTATCCTCCGGATCACGTGAAAGGGGAGAGACTCGTTCCGATAAGAGAAATTTCGAGTTTCTTCGTTCTACTCGACGTTGATTTTGACATCGAGACTGCCCGATCTACGAGTTTCTCGAGTAATTGAAACTAAAATTGTCGAGAAGATGATATTTCCGTTTTGTTGGTGACTCCTTTTTCTTCGTTTTTGTTTTTATTTTTTCAACGTCGAGGACAGGTGGGAAATTCTCGTGCGAATAAATGTTTCGCGCGTGTTCCGCGTAGAAATATATCGCAGCGACGAGGTGTGACACGGGACGACGTTGCGAAAATTGCGCACTCCTTAGAACTATTTCAGACATTCGTTTCGCTAAATTTAACCGACTTCCGAAACCCTCGACGATCCCCTCGTCACCGACCTTTCTCTCTATAAACCACGTCGCCCTTGGATTCGTTCCAATTTTGGGAACGAAATTTTCCCAGCGTTTGTCACCAAAACTCAATGTTAGAATATATTTGTTTTGGTTCGTAATTATACCGGGTAAATTCACACATTTTTCGTATTTTCATTTTAATAAATTCAATCTTTCTTTTATTGGATTTTTTAAAAACCAAAATCTCTCGATACAAATATTATTAATAAGGTTATATTTAAATTGACAATACGAGGGATCGATTGTTGAACAAAAATAATCGATTCGTCAATTCTTTTTTGCAATTTTTTTTAAACAATGAAACGGCGTAAAGGTCTTTGTTGATTTTTTTTCAATCAACGTCGATCCACTGGGAATGAGAAGAGACTCGAAATAAAACACGCGGGTCAACAAGTTTTTTAGCTCAATTCCAAACTGACGAGATAACACGAACGAGAGAACGGTGGCACGCGACAAATTCTCGAATTTGTATCATTCGTGGCGACCGATAAATTTTTATTTATACGTTTTAAGAGGAATTAAATAATAATATAACTTAGTTAGTTCTAAAGATTGACTTCTTACTCGCTCGAAAATAAATACAATAATTATAACGGCGTGTTATAATTATTGCGTGGATTGTTATAATTAATGAAAATAATATTAATCTTGACAACTCGCGATAGTTCGGATGATTTTTTAATTAAGTTTAATGTTTTTTAAAGCCTTCAAAACAAAAATCTTCATACCGTTTTACTGACTTGGAGCGAAAGCAAATTAACGAAAGTACGAAATAATTAACAATTTTAAGTTTGTAAATAAGTTACTTTTTCACGAAAGATGGAATTTTTATTTTCTTTATCGATTCAACTTGCGATTTCAATTATTTTACTTTTAGCTAAATATAAATTGTTCGATTTACGTGTCGAACCGATTGTCGATTTCTTGACTTGGAGCGAAAGCGAATTAATGAAAGTACGAAATAATTAACAATTTTAAGTTTGTAAATAATTTACTTTTTCACGAAAGATGGAATTTAAATTTTCTTCATCGATCCAACTTGCGATTTCGATTACTCAACTTTTAGCTAAATATAACTCGTTCAATTTACATGAATTGAAACGTTAGAACCGTTATTAAAAAAGATTAAGGTTCCATAAAATTAGAATTCAGCATCGTACCGTGCCAAATTTATTAATATCAACGAATATCCTCGATCGTCCTTTCACGATGAAAGTTTCGTGGCAAAAGGTCAAACTTTGCTCGAGGCAAAGCGATGCCGTGAATTTTTCGAAAACGTTAAAAGTCTCACGAAATCCTAGATCAAATAAATCCTAGCAAATGGCCAAGTTGCTTTTCTTACTCGTGGCAATGCTTTAATAAAAATACTCAAAATTTATTTTCTAGATATATTGCCCTTTAAATTTTACTAGGTCAACACACACACACACACATATATATATGTAAATATATTCCTTTTTATTCCAACATTTTTTTGTAAACGGCGTTAGTTTATCTTCGAACCATTTCAAATACTTTGGCACACAAATCACGAGAATCTTTGTTTTTCCAATCGTGGGACTTTATCAATGACTAAGCACGAATAAAAACACACATACATCCGGCGCGTTCTTGGCAAATCCTACTCGTGAGTTATTTGTGTAAATATGTGTCAAGCACTTCGTCTGCGAATGGGCTCAAAAAGCGTTCAAAGTTTCTTCCCCAATAGCCATGACCGACTAGATGAGACCGATGTGCACAGTTTGCCTCGCTCTATAACTTCGACAAACTTTTTGTCGCAGCCTCGATTCTTAACGTCTTACGTTAATGTTTTTGTCATCGTTTTATTTTCGTAATTATGAAAACTCCAATTCGCGAAATACATCTGTTTTAAATTCTTAAATAAATAAACAAATAAAAGTAAATCGAAGATTTTTTTTAATTTAATTTCAATTAATAAATTAAGCCATTCGACAATATCGATTCGATATTTTATGTATGTCTGTTCGAAGAAGAAACAACGAAGTTTTAAATTGCGTTAGAAACGCGAGTTTAATGTTTAATAAACGAAGAAATAATATTTCGCCACCTCGAGGAGTCTTCTCGTTCTCTCTCTCTCTCTCTCTCTCTCTCTCTCTCTCTCTCTCTCTCTCTCTCTCTCTCTCTCTCTACGTCCTAGTGCTAGAACTTTTAGTCATTTTTCCTCACACGAGACGAAACGAAAATGCGTAACGACGAGAGTCTCTGGTTTCCCTTTGAGAGAGCCGAGCGGAGCGTGTCCCTGGAGACTTACGGAGAAGAAAAAGACATTTTGTCGTCGCGTTCGCTCACTCGCCCTTACATACGCGTATATCGCACGTAGGTACCGGCGGTCTAACAATAAATCGGCAACGTCCGAGACTCAAGTCTTTTTATTTTTCTCTTGGCGGAAAATTTCTCTCTCGAGGGAGGTCAAAAGCCTGGATATTAACTCTCGGACCGAGGGAGATACAAAGAAAGAGCGGCTGAGAACCTAAAAGTAGCGATTTTCCACAAATTCAATAACAAATTATTTCCAAAACTGTCCAACTTTCCGCTCAAAAACTTTCTCGCCGTCTTCTATACAATTTCAAAATATCCGCAACTTAAATTACAATCTAAAAACTGTCTGAAATCATAAATCGCTGATTGGACTATTTTTTTCAATAACTTTACGAAAATTGTCATTTGGTTAAAAAAAAAGGCAAGCTTCTAAAATGTCGATCGTTCGTTTCTCAGTGAGTTGAACCGATCATAATCTCCTTCGTCGGTCGTTAAATGTAACAGTAGGAGGATTGATTTATAACGGACTGATAGAGCTAATGATAATGTGCATAAATTTCCATGAACGTAAATCTCGTATTTTGTAGCCGGTAAGAATATCGAGCGCCAAGTCTCGTATGTACGACGGATGGTCGATCGCGATTTTTCAACATCTTCAAACGCCCGATATAGGAAACTTATTACCACTCGATACCTCGCTCCGGCCAATGAAAAGTGAAAAAAACGACTCGTGCCTGTATATATATATATACATATATAGGCACGAGTTGTGTTTGTCGCTTTTCATTGGCCGGAGCGAGGTATCGAGTATATATATACATACACACACGCGTCTATCCAAATATACAAGGTGAATTTCATGAGGTGTCAGAGGCTTTATTCTAAGGTAGATGAGATCATTATAAACAAAAGTTGTCAATATACATTAGGGATATTTTTAATAGTTTACGAGATAAACGTTTTTAAAGTTGGTCCAATCAGAGTGCGCCGAGAAGCGTTGGTGCCGCCCACTCCCGCTCTAGCCATAGAGATAGCACAGTGTAGGGCGTTACATTTGGGTTGTAAAATTGAGAGCAGTCAATTTTATTTCTTATATCATTACTCAATCATTTTTATTTCTGGGGCATTGTCTGCTAGGGAGGGAAGTGGGCGGCTCCAACGTTTCTCGCCGCGCTCGGCAAAATTCGGAGCAGTCAATGTCCGAGAAATAAAAATGACTTTGTTATAATATATAGTAAATAAAATTAACTGCTCTGAAGTCTGCAACCCCAAATGTAACGCCCTACACTGTGCTATCTCTACGGCAAGGGCGGGAGTGGGCGGCTCCAACGCTTCTCGGCGCGCTCTGATTGGACCAAGTTTAAAAGTTTATATCTCGCAAACTATTAAAAATATCCCGAATGTATATTTGCAACTTTTGATTGTAATGATCCCATCTACCTTAAAATAAAGCCTGCTACACCTTATGAAATTCACCCTGTATATGTATATACATATATAGGACTGCGTATATATAAGGCTATTCTATATACCGACTGATTTATACTCGAGCCGTATATGTAACGAGAGACCATGCATCTACGCGCGTGTAATTATAAGCGTTGCATTTTTATTTCCACCTGTCGCTTCACGCGCCAGAGCTGCGTTAATCTCCATCGCAGGCCGGAGATGAGGCTGCTCTCGTTTAATACATATTCAATTTAAATAAAATACCAACTTATCTCTTTCGCTCGATTTTATACGCGTACCTATAGCGTATATTGCAATACACTGTATTTGTGCGTATGTGTGTTTACATGGCGCTCGACATTCTTTTATCTGTTACCCAGCTTGACACTCGTAAGAGGCGTGATACGATATTTTGGAGTGCGCGAAGCACTTTGTAACAGTGTATCGTGGAACGTTAAGATTCGGCATTTATCTTAGCACCATAAAATTATCGTCCAGACCATTTTCGTCGATGGTTTTTTCATTGCAATCGCCGAATTTTGTATATTTGTGCCAAACCTTGGAAGGACCTTGATTAACAATATATAACAATCTATTTTTGTAAGTTCGATGATCAATGTTTGATTAAATATTTGACATAACTATTTCTTGTGTTAATGTTTTTATACGATAATAAATAAAAAAGATTTTTAAAATTTTTCTTGATTTTCCATTATATTCGCATTCGATTCGCATTCCTAGCTTGAAAACGAACGTTCCTGGAGAACTCGATAGGCAGACGCTCGTAAGATGTCTCGAAACATAGTTCGTTGCACCCCGGAAGTCCCGGAAAATAATGACCGCAAGGCTCGGCAACTTCGAAATGGAAGTTCAAGGTAAACGAAAATCAAATTGCAATGTGATTTTTATGGAAATAGCTCAACAGCTTCGGGAATTTAAAATTACGATGTATATAGCCTTCGCCCTAAAGCCGTCAAAGAGGAAGAAGAAAAAATGAATAAAAAAAAAAGACAAAACTAAAATAATAATAAAAAAATGGGTAACTGATGATACGGTATGGACTTGCAGTGAAACGCATTCTTCGTGAATTAAGACCGGTGGTATGAGGCGGTCGAGCAGAGAGGGGAGTTGCCAAGCCGGTTTCGAAAAATCATTCTTAACCAGCCCGTCTCTTCGACTCCGATGTGATTATAACTCAAAAGATCCGCTCGCTATCACGCGGATGTCACTTCTTCTTATTCTTCTTCTTCTTCTTCTTCTTCTTCATCTCTTTCGTCTTCCGTGTAATCATTACTTATTTGCTTATTATGCAAAAATCGATCGAAAAGAAAAACTGTACGAAAGTATTTTTTCAAAAAACGTACGACTCGAGGGAACGAACGAACGATGAAGTATCGGCGCGACCATGGTGGAACGTGCGTTGGGTATAACCAAGATCATGAGCCCTATCGAGATAGTGCATAGAGAAGATCTTTGAGCGATATTGGGGCCGAGAAACGGTCAACGAGCCTGCCAGAGATGGTAATACGGGTCTTTGGCTCTTCTTTCTACATATGTCCACCTGATTGTCTCTCTCTCTCTTCCTCTCACACACGACTCCCTCTTTTTCTCGCTCCACACATGGATGGAAAATACCTGCCTTTCAGACCGTCAACTCCATACAAGGAACCTAAGACATCAACCTATACAAATACAAAACTATCCAAAACTGTAAGATGACGGCAGATTAAAGATCCAATAACGAACCAACATTTATTTCGTTCGAAAAAAAAAACAAAAGTTACATAATATTTTAAAGATATTTTTTATCTTACGTATTCCATCACAGAATTGCCCCGAACTATTTAGCCTTTCGATGTTCACTTTATCACGAAGGAAATGTTTTATGAATACTTTATCATTGAAGCTCGCATCACAATGTACCCATCGATAATGGAATTATTCGCGGTGCGTGCGCTATTGATCAGCCCTGCTCCAGCTGTAGTAAATCGAATCATGCTCTCGTAAACTCTGTAACATTGAGTGGAAATCATACCCGAGCGAATCATCTTGCACGCACGCGTACTCTATTAAATTCTCGCGTGTACGATGAATCGTAAAATCCGCTCACTCGAGAACATATACGTATATTTAAATGCAGCTAGAATGCAACTAGAAGTGCATCGCTTCAATTATTTCACGAATTCTTATTACATTGGCGAGGTCAGTTGGACGAGCGCTCTTGTTTCTCGAGCCGTTTAACAAATAAATCGTGAGGATAATCGACGTATCTGGTCGGTTGATTAAAAAAATATATATATATATCAATTCTTTGGAGTACTCGCTCGCGCAATAAAGATATAATTTGTTTTCAAAAAATCGTATTTATCGCTAAATGGACATACGAATAAATAAAGCGTTGGCTCGCTTCGATTACGAAGTCGATTGATTATCGAAACTGATCCAAGAGATACCGATCTAAAAATTCATTGTGTTACACAAGCTTAATCAAGGATTTAAAAAAAGAACATAAACTCCGTCACTTCTGAGATTAACGAGTTAAGAGAAGTACTTTCCCAATGCAGTACTTTGCTCGTTCAAAGTTTTAAAATGTTGCACTTTCTGGGACAGTATTGACCTTTTTGTTTCATGCCAGCACGACATTCTGACTCGTGGTGTCTCCCTTACTCGTCACGTGAGGAGAGATTTATGGCCCTGTTAAAGCTAAAGATGAGAAATAGAGCTTAGGAGCTGGGGAGGGGAGGGGGGAGGGCAGGAACTAGCCCTTTATCTTTCACAGTGAGATATAACTCAAATTACATCCTATATATAGTTATACTCGACGTGTTTACTTCCCGCGATAAATCGTGATTTACAGATGGTAAAAATCATTCGCTTTATTTCTATGTACGTTCTACCGAACATCTATGTTCGAATAACTTTTGTAACAACGTCGGAACGACGTAAGGTGAAAATTATGATATAAATAGAAAAATAAACAATAATCGTATTTCACTCACTGACTTTAAACCGCTATGGTTATGCGATGATCGAGCGGAAAATACAAAGATGTCTATGACGAGTAAAAATTAATTGCATAGCTCGTATAAGTATGCATCGTATATATAAATATTAAATTACATAGAGATGGTAGCGTAGTGGTAGCGTTCGCGACTCCCACGCAGAGGACCCGGGTTCGATTCCCACCGGTGTCAATGAATTTTTTTTTCTATGTGCTTTTTCCATGCTCTGGATAATTCGGAACCCACCTAATTGTAAACAAAACTGTAGGTCCACCGGAATGGTTGCTGGAGATGTGTATGTGGAGAGGAGAAAAGTGTAGAAAGATGAAGAATGCCGTACATTGAAATTTGTGCATACAACCAACCCAGTTCGATATCTCTAGCTATCTGTAAATATTAACTTTATAATATAACAATATTCGCTATTATTAGGAAAACTGAGGGAAAGATAGAGAGGAGGGATACAATCTATATCTATGAAGGAATGACGCAGAGAGAATGTTGGCAAGTACATTGCATTTGCGAAATTTCATATTAGCTCTTCGAATAGCTTCAAAATTTTCTACATACATAAATGTACTCGTACGTAAAGTATTTTTCGATAAGAAGGTAATAATTAATCTTATATATATAACAAAGTGTCGCATCTGCTGGCTCGGAGCAATAAATAATAATCGTAATTCATTCATCGATTCTAAACTGCTATCGTTAGGCGATGATCGAGCACGACAGAGAATACAAAGATGTCCGTGACGAGAACAAAATTAATTGCACAGTTCGTATAAACATGTATACATAATATATATATATATAGTAACTTTATAAAATAAGAATATTCACTATTATTGAAAAGACTGAGGAAAAGACAGAGAGGAGGATGTAATCTATATCGATGAATGACGTAGAGAGGAGGTTGGCAAGTACAATGCATTTGCGAATTTTCATATTAGCTCTTCCTATAGCTTCTAAAATCTATATATATACCTACTCCTACATGAAGTATTTTTTGATGAGAAGGTAATGCATATATATAATAATGTGTCGCATCTGCTAGCTGAGAGACACGAGAAGGAGATATAAAGTTTATAACGGTACACACAGTCTCATCTCCATTGCTTCTTGCTTGACATTAGACTCGATTGGTACTAACGGGCGGTAATCTCCCGAGTCAACTCTCGGGGTGCGACCCCAACCAAGATGCTTCATCGCGCTCGTGGCCGATTTCATTTAATTCATTCTCATCCTCGTCGTCGTTGTCACGTTGTCGATGTGTCGTTGACAGTCCCCGCTCATTTTTCTTATTCTTTCCTTCTCCATGATTATTTCGCTTCTATCATCAGCTTTCGAACACGAGATTTGCACACACCAAGCTACATTACGAGAACGTGTTACTAATATTAGTATCGTCGAGTACTCGAGCAACACGTGTTTCTAATATCGCGATAACACGAGAGCAAAGTAATACGAGATACGAGTCTATATATACGCATCACCCGTGCACGTGCTGTCTAAGTAAATGCACGATACGTTTTGTAGATACGAAGGAAAGGAAAAAAAAGTACTTTCAAAACTTTTGAGATATTGTTTCTATTTTTTTTCGTAATCATTATTTTTTTATTCTCGATCGTTAACTTTAATCGCGCGCTCTCGCCTTATCAATCGCGAATTTTCCTCGGCAGGATTTCCCTCTTCGCGACGATCGATTTAATTTCTGATTTTATCGTCGCTTCGTCGTATCAATAAATAATTTTAACGGCACTCGTTGTCAATCATCGTCAACAATGACCGGCTCTTGGATATTATCGGGCACTTAACGTGACTGGTTGTTTTTTAAATTCTTCGATGAATTCATCGATCGATCGATTAATAAAATCGTCACTTTTATTACACAATGGAAAAGAGAAAATTTTAGATTTCTCGCAACGATTTTACGAATTTATCGTCCGTTGTTACGATAACGTTAAAGTAGATCAAGCACCATAAGCCTGATGGTGATAACGCTTGGGCGATGGCCCTACAGGGATGACAAGATATCTCCGACGAGAGAAAACGTTCCAGTTTTTCTTTTGTCTCTCGACGATCGAAGGAACGATCGACAATTGCTTTCGTTCGGGATATACGAGTCTGTTATACAGAATGGAGAATTTTTATTACGCACGGTGACGACAGTACGATAATAAAATTTTGCCGTTCAACGAAGGCGAAACCGGCGAACGATAAAGTAAAAGAAGAAAGACCGAAACTCGTAGTCCGACGTGGCGCGCACAGGCCGTGCTTCGATGTACATTAACATATATATTATTTGTACAAGACGTACGAGAAAGGGACGCGCACTTGGGAATGTATGGTAATCTATGCAAGAGGCGTCCGTGAGGTGAAAAGTGCACCGTAGTCCACGAGGAAATTTTTTTTTTGAGACTTTACAAGGCCATAGGTGGCTCGAGGTACCGTACCGGTCCACTCTCGCTTCTACACGTCTGCAACGATCGTGAGATAAATCAAACCACGCGTCATTCGCGAATCATGAATCGATCGCCGTGAATCTCTCGAGAAAGAAAGAAAAAGAGAGAATGTTCGGCCAAGGAAAGAAATTTCCCTCGTATTGATCGACGTGCAATACTCTAGGCTTGTGAACACAAAAATACCGAAGGGAAATCAAACGATTTAATCTTATTTTTTTAGGGATGGACAACTTAACAAATTTAAACAATTTTGTTGCAATTGATTTTACATTGAAAATAATGAGAAGTGCATGGAAAGAATTTTTTAAGTAATTTTTACTGTGAAATCACAGTAACTGAGTGACGAATGTGCAATTCTTCAGGTTTTTAGGAAATAAATGATACATTTTAATGGAAATGAGTAAAAATTTACTGTTGCGTGACAGAAATTAAAAATATTTTCAAGAATTTTTACTAAAATTAACAGTAAACTTTCGTGAAAGGTAAACATTACTACAATAAGTTGAAAAAAGGGCTGATACAAATGAAAGTGTACGGTGCACATTGAGAAATTTGCGTGTTTGTCTTGAAAATTTGAAAAAGGAAACCGAAATTTTCCGTGCGTTCACCAGAATTTTTACGTTCTTCACAGTGAAATTACTTAAGGCTAAGCCGCCTGGCCGTAATCCGTGAGCTCTGTCTAGCGCGCGTAAAAATTACGCTACGTGTTAAAATGTTTGCATGTCTGAAAGTAAAATATTTGAAACTATGTCAATTTTTAACTGTTTGCACATTTCTCACCGGGTTCAAGTTTTTACTGTAATTTTTACCGAGATTTCACCGTAACAAGTAATAACAAATTCTTTCCGCGCAAAAAAAGAGTCTGATAAATAAATTAGAATCGACGATTTTGTATAAAAAATATATTCGTAGGATAGAAATTGTTGAAATTCGTCTTTTTAATTACTCGAATGGGATGGGCGAAGGATAATACGCGATAATTTATTTAGGAAAAAAACATTTCGAGCTTTTAAACTCGTATCTGTCTGCAACTCGGGTCGATAAAACGATGGCAAAAAATACCCTACCAACAGACGGGAGTGTAATAAATCGAAGAGGTCTGGAATCGTTTTTTCTGTTCTAAAGATACCCGGAGAAAACTTGAAACGAGTCTATACTCGTATTAAAAAGTTAATTTCGTTAATCCGTTAATATGCAAATCCGTGTATTATCGCTGGATCCTTCAAAAGTCGACGTGAATTTTGGAGAACTTTTTCAATGTACTAAAAAAAAAGAATTTACCGTTAAGAGTTATAAATCTTCACAGAAATTTCACAAC
Source organism: Netelia fuscicornis (assembly GCA_946811545.1). Lineage (NCBI taxonomy): Eukaryota > Metazoa > Arthropoda > Insecta > Hymenoptera > Ichneumonidae > Netelia > Netelia fuscicornis. Next base: position 13,399,818 of record OX328011.1, on the reverse strand, counting down.
TAAGTGATAAAATTATTTCTCGTTTCTTGAAATATAACACGCAGAATCGAAGTGAATTTTATCCATGGATGGACAAAACTTATTTTTATTCGAAAATTTCACATTCGTTTTGAACGAAAAATTTTCGATAAAACAAACTTTAGTTTCTTTCTTTTAAACAATTTTTTGACGATTAGATCTCTCGTATTTTGCAGTAACCAAGCAAACTGTATACAAAAATTGAATTAAAAGATTAAAAAATATTTTGATGTACAAATAGTCATTGGTATAAACGAACAAAAATCGAACTGAGATTATCGAATTTTATTAATAAAAAAAAATCATAAATATCAGCAATTTTCAAGCCAGTCACTGGAATGGTCCCTCAATCCTATCGTAGATACCCGGATCTATATGCAGCTACTGTTCCCTAGCGAATCGCGATTCCCATAGTGATTTTCGCACTGTCCTCCTCTCTTTCTCTCTCGTCTTTTATTCTTTTATTTACGATTATGTACACCGTTTCGGGGTCAGGCGCCAGACAGACAGTCGCCCGGCTACGTTCTCCTCTCTACGACTCCACAGTAAAATACCTACGTGAAGTATTAACGTTACGTCGCATGTGAAAATTTTTTTGTTGATTTTTCCGGGGATAAATATCAAGGTGCAAAGTGAAATTTGCAAGTTGATTTATCACGACTTAATCTCCGCTGGAGAACCTTCGCGCCAGAGGGATATGCGAGTTTGAATTCGCACTTTTTTCTCTCCTACTATTTACCTAAAAAGCGCAAGATTCGTTGGCAATACGTTAAATCGCATTGAAAAAGAAAACTACGATTTTACAAAAAACGAATATTTCTATAAAAATTATCATCGTACGTCCTCGAATATTATTTCGCCGGTTCGTATTCGCGCGAACGATTCGAACCGCAAATCGACCCAATTAATTAAATCGCTCGATTAAAAGCGAACGTTTCAGAAGAAACTAAACAAAAACGAGACGGGAATCGTGAAATTGTCTCGATCTCGGACACGTGGTATGAAATACGAGAATTATAAATCGCGCACAAGTCGGCAATATCGTTCGATTATTAGACGAGAGCTCTGTCGAAGGAGGAGATTAATCGCCATCCGCTTATATTGTCTTTGCTTTTCTTTTTATCCGCGAAGCAATGCGATAAAGCGCCACATTGCGCCGGGAGGTCTATCGCGTACGGTAAATTTCCATAGCTCGTCCTCTTTCTCTCGTGAATCACGATCGCTCGGATTGTCGGTCGCGTGATCGAGCCAAAAAAAGTTGAGACAAAAAAGCGAAAAGAAAAGTGAAAAAATAAAATTAAAAATCGTAAAAAAAAAGCGAGTTGCTATAATTATGCTCGAAGAGCCGGGAGCCGAGATAAGGTCAGCTTGCGGGGACGAAGCTTTTCATATCTGTATTATACGAGAAACGTATCTATAATGTATATTAATTACACGATCGACCGTAATGATAACAGATATTTCCGGGAGAGTGATAAAAGAGAAAAAGAAAAATTCACCAACGAAACCGGTAATAAATTCTTATCGATAAGGCTTCGAGGAAAATTTCATGAAAAACAAAACGAAAAAACAGACTATATATATTTTAAACACGTTGGGTTGACAGACGAGGCAAATCGCACGCACGACACGTATCGAGACTCTCGCGACGTAACACCCTTCAATTATCGTACCCGGCTTTCTCCGCAAAACTTCTTAACCGACGGACTTCCAAGTCTTCGACTTCGAAACACGGTGAAATTTCAACTTTCGGAATCTCGGCAAGAGCTATTTTATTCGCGAAGGAACACGCATTTTTCCTTATACTTGAATTCTCGCATTGAAAACAAGAAAAAAGAAACAACGATACGTTATCATCAATAACGAAGCTAAAAATCGCGTTAAAATCGACGTAATCGTGATCCCGCGATTACAACAAATTTAATCAGTGTGTTAATTCGTACAAACGTTGTAGATTTGAATGTCGAGTAGCTGATAAAGCTTCTTGTCTTATGATTCCTTCAACTTTACCGCTGGCTTTGCTACGTGTACCGTGCGACCAACGGCGACCAAACCTGACGTCAGGTAGCAACAACACACCGACCTTTATATATTTGTTTGTAGGTACGGTTATCTATCCGATATATAGATATATTCTCGATAATTATCGCTATATTCAATTTGACGATACATATATATATATATATCGTATATATATTATACACGTGTGTATATGTATGTATATATTTAATTTCTGATATTATATATATATATATATATATATATATATACGAAATTAGTAAGAATAAGAAATTAAATATATACATACATATACACACGTGTGTTCGTAGTATTCGTAGTATTCCCCGGTACGACTATATATAGTATCATTTCATATCAGCGCGTCACTGATAAGAGAAATTTGACGATGCCTCGACCTACGTACAGGCACGAATAAAATTAACATTAGCCAGGAATAAAGTTCGAATCGATGAATGAAAAACGATCAATCGTACAAGGAGACTCGGATCGATACGATCGCAATTTCGGATCACGTAAGATCGTTTCTTCGGCGAATCGTTATCGTAAGATAACTAGAAAAAAAATTCAGAAAAAAAGGATACGAATTCTAAAAAATTCTCAGAGCTTCAAACTTTTGCTCGCGACTGTATACAATCCCCGAGTCTCATTTGATGCAATCGAAGTAGAAATTGATGCTTACTCCATCTACGAGACGGTGAAATACGAATAATTTACGCACCGTAAATTACAGGATAAAATATGAAGAAAAAGCAGAAACGGAAATAAGAAAAATTCAAAAAAAGCACACACTCATACACACAGTAACAATGTCATGGTACTCACGTTTTACGTAGACAATTCCAGAACAAGAGGAAAGCCGCGAAGCTTGCCCTCGGTGAATAATCTCGTTGAAATATTAATGAACGAGAAAATAAAAATACCCTCCCTCCCCTTGCCCGTTCCCCACGAGAAAGAGAAACAAAAACGATTGCGAACAAATTATCTTCTTTATCCTCCGCTCTCGCGCCTTTTCTTCTTCTTCTTTCTGGCTGCCACTTCGTTTTTCTTGATTTGTGATTCTTCGTCGAGTATTTCGCCCCGAGGTTTCTTTCATACGCGAAGACAACGTGCGTACCCGCCGACGATTTCGTTATCTCTCGGCCTTCTATTTACGTTCACATTCCAATTTTTCCGTGACGTCTCGCGGTACTCGCCGACTCTCGATATGTCATGTATGACATTAAATATATACACATCATAATAATAATATATATATATATATATACACACATATACGTATATATCCTTTCGAATGTTCGTTATCATCACTCATCGATTACTCTCTCTGTAATCCCTCATCGTAATCACCACCTCGGCATTCATTGATCCTCGCAAATCGGAAACAACTTTTCTTCTTCTTTCCTCTCGTTCCTTTTTCTTCTCACTCGCGATCCATAGATAAATATATATATATGGATAGTGTGGGTGTGTATGTGCGTGTTTTTGTGCGTGTATACACGTAATAAAGCCCGAAAGAAAATCTTTTTACAACGCGACAGCGCGAACTCTCGTCGCAAAATGACAATACACACCCGTTTTACTCGTTCACGTTTGCCTTCAAGCGGCAATTTTGTTTTTCCTCCTAGCGAATCGTTCTGATATCTCGTCTCACCGAGCAAATAATACGTCTTCTCACGTTCAATTCACTCGATAATTCACCATTTTGGGGAATTTGTATAGTTCGTATGGTAACGCGTGTCAGCTCGCTGTCAAGCGTCTCCCATAAGTTGTCCGGTGTGCGTTTGGACGCGTGAAGAAAAAGTTTTCGACGTGGAACATAAGTATCGAGAACGGATATCGTTGTTTGTTTGTTTGATTTTGTTTTTCTTTTAACGGGTATAAATGTTAACGGCGTGAGAGTGGTCGTAGATAAGAGATAACCGGTCGAAGGGTGAGCGGTTAACGCGGATGAAGGTACTTCCTTGAATATCCTCACGGGTTGAGATTAGCCCGCGAACTGAAACACCCGCGACAAGTACGAGAAATTATAACGCGAGTGTCCGTAGAGTAGCTTGAGAAAGTTTCGATAGAGCCGGTGTTGTCTTCTTTCTATCTCTCGTCTTCTCTCCCTTGGTTTATATTGCAGGAGATAGCGGACTCGATTCGAAGTTGGTACTGGAGCTTTTGGAATTAAATATCGTTGCGTTGTCTCGTACGCGTATTGAGTTTGCGAATCTCAAGAGAAGCTCGCTCGGTCGCGACTCCAACACTCGAGAGACGTCCTCTTCGTCCAGCCGCGCTAACGCGTCTGACCGTCTTCGGTCTTGCCACGCGACGAGAGAGCGGCGCGACGTACGTTTTCTTTCCGGTCTTGTATTTAACTTATCTTCGTCCTCTTCTCGTTCACAAAGTTCGCGACTTCTTCGTCGTCTTCTTCTTCGTCTTCGTCCACGGGATTGTCTTGGCCCCGATACTGATTTCTTTACATGTGCCAGCTTTTCCATCCGACGTATACCCGGCTATATCCAAGTTTCGAGTCCCCTCTCTGCCGTTGGCACTGTGCGAGAAACACCGGGATAACCACCTCTTCATCCCTTCTCCCTCCACGAGAGTCCGGCTGCCGGCGATCCCGTTCAGCCGGTTCCAACCTTTCGGGGCGCCCGCGCCGGCGCATGCGCAACGACGCTACTCGCGTGTACTTCACGTGATCGACGCATGGCGGCCAATAGACTCGCGTCTCGAAGCACGTGCGACGTCACAACTTACTGTATAAATATATATGTGAAAAAAACGAATGCGCGAGACTGTCTCGTAAGGGATGGACGTATAGCGCGACTCGTAGCTCGTGGCGCCACTGTCTATACCGCCGCGACACTTTTCTTCTCTTCCCACTCCTCCCCGCCCTCTATTTCTTACCAACGACGCCGCCGCCACCTCAAGCCCACGCGCATGTTACATTCTTCTTCTTACTCGCTTTTTAGAACACCAGAAACGTTTCAAACTTTCATCTCGTATCAAAGATCGTATCACGATTTTGCTTAACTTTGACTGGGCACCCGTTGCCTTTGAGCGCATTGCTTTTTAACGTTGTTTGTTTAATTAAACGATGCGTTTAGATTCCTTGAATTGCTTAAATAGGAAAATCCCCGTGGCACGAATGAAAGGGACTGTTTGTTCGAGAGATTGTCTCGAAGACTAACTTTAATAGGCTCGAATAGGAGAAGGAGAGAGAGAGAGAGAGAGAGAGATTTAGCTGCAAAACGCGATTTGCAAATGATCCGATATGGCGCAACCGATCGAGAGGAAATGTAGCCTGGCCAGTTTTTGCCACGATTCTACGTTGGCTAAACTCAATTTGGAATCGATCGCTTACGTCGTCGCGAAGAATTTACGGATCGCCTGTTCGAAGCGATTCGTGCAAAACGCTCCGTTTTAAAACAATGTTTAATTTAACAACAGGGATCGCATGAATTATTCTGCGTTCATCTTCAATATGTAAATAAAAGACTAAGATTTCTTCATTCATTGTTGAGTATAATTTTATGGTAACATTGCGTCTTATTGTACGGTATAAATTAGAATTTGGCGTAGAAAATATTCATTACAACATGGCGGCTGATTCAAAATGGCTGCCGCGGCCATTTTGAGCTAACGTATCCAGTGATGACGTCAGAGGCGAGACAAGCTGCTAGACTAAACCTAACGGATAATCCGATTGTTTGTATTACGCGCACGCAAATACATATTGCCTCGTAAAATTTTCGAGTACCTAATTTAAAATTCTACAAATTTCGTATCGTAAAATATGTCGAAAATATTTCGCCTCTTCTTACCACGAGATTATTCAGGCCAAACTACGCTAAAAATCATTCTCGTTGTACGATCGAGGAAAGGTATAAATTGGAATTCGACCCGAGGCGTATGTATCCGTTTAACCAACCCCCTGCCGGAGGGAAAAGTGGGAAAATGTGTTTCCCACGTGTTGGAGAAGTAGTATTTTCCTAGCGATTTTCTTCCCACGCGTAGACGGATTTATCGCCTACCGTGAATATATCGGTACGTATCGTAATGTGTAGGTGGTGTGTGGAACGAGTTAAGGGTGAGTAGTCGTACAAAACAAGCGTCGAACGATCTCGCTTACTTTGACTCTCGTCTGTCAATCCCAGTATGCAGTCTGATCTCGATGCTCTACAGGTATAGGCTAGTCTTCAACGGTGGTAAATACCTGCATAGGTAAATATACATGTATATATATATATATATTGACATACTACGTCTTTCTACGCTCGAGGTATTTCACACGCAACATGAGAACGCTTAAGGGCAGACCTTCTTGGATTACTAGGATATTATAGAAAATTTTATTAGGATCGCATGGAGGTACTTTCTGCGTTTTATTGTCAAGTGAGAAAACAGACAAATGCTCTTTTTTTAATTGTTTCAAAGAAAATTGGAATTCAACGAGCCATTTATTCCCACTTGGCTACAATTTTAATTATGCATCACAGTTGACATTCGTTTAATGAAAATACGTATTATTACAATTTTAACCCTTTCAACTCTAAGGACGCATATATGCGTCAGCCTATGTGTCTGCGGACCACATAAGCTTGAAAGTACTTAGGTCTCAAAGGGTTAATGATCGAGATAGGAGAAGAGAGAAATAAAATTTGTGTCCAATTATTGCATTTTGATGAAATAATTTTTTTCCCAGATTTTTGTAAACACAAAAATACCTATTACATTAGAAAAAGGAAGAAAGAATCGAAATCTTAACGAGGACTTATAAACGCGACGCCAATTTTTAAATTCGTCGCATTGAGCGATGGTCGAATCGCAATTGGCAGCTCGTTCGATTTTTCGACCTTCTATTTTTAGAAGTTCAAGTCAACCTCTTCGCATCGATAAATAACGCGGGAAAGAAATTGCTAGAGACACTCGGACGTTGGGGAGAGCGATATATGGCGCGCAACGTGTAACGAAAGAATGGTTCGTTCGACTTTTTGTTTTTTAAACTTGTAACACGAACGTGACGAAGCCAATGGCAAAACGTACAATGATATATAGTTCGTATCAATAAGATAAATTTACGCATGTACGCCATACGGGTGTGTATTATTACGAATGGTATCTATTACGATATAAGGGTCGAATAATGGAGGAGGGAAAGGGAGAGCGCGTGGTCTTATTTCCTTTCACTCGTCCCATTGCTCGTCGTCGATTAATCAAAGCCAGCGAGTCGAAACAAATTAATTTATGGCCCTATCCTCGCGTCACGAGACAACGGCGCGGTACGTGTAAAATAAGCTGCATCGATATATTCCAGGGGATAGATAAGTATTTATATACGGACACGTATGAATTTATAAACTATGAAATATTAACGAAACGTTCGATACTTCTCTTTCGTCCTCCTCTCGCACGAACGAGACTCGAACCATGATCGTAAACCAAATCGTGAATTATTCGTAATGCTAGACGCTTACGTTTCGAGCCGAATGATACGGTGTGAAAGCGCCAAGAGTGTTAAACTTGTATACGTTCGAGCGTTCGATAAGATGAAAATCGAGAGAAAGTACGGAATTTCGAATAAGCGATCGATAGAGATGTTTTGCAAAGTTCATCGAATCGCGTTAGAGAATTTTTCTTTTTGGATAATTTATTGCCCCGTGCGATATGTGTGCCAGCTTGGTCGTTAGAAGGTCGGAGCTTCCTTCATGAGGAAATAGAATCGTGAAAAATTGGTAACCGGTATAATTGTGTCATGGAGTATAACCGGTTTTTGACGAGTCGCGAAAATATTTTTAATTTTTACTTTGGAGCTGTCTCGACTCGAATAGAATCCTCTTCCTTGGCAAAAGTGTTAGCATGTGGTCCTAACTTAATTCCCATAGCATCCTGGAGTATTTTTTGTCTTTTTATGGTTCATAAGTTTTGCAGTAAGAACTTTTCACGAGTACAGCCATAATGTTGTCCGTACATCTGCGTTTTGGTCACGTTCCATTACCAGACGCAATATCAGTATTCTTATTTTTACTGTTAGTAGAATTCAAGTCAATCTCTTCTTTGCAAGCTTTTATCGTGAAAAATTGAATCATTTTCACTTCACAAATATGTTCTAGTATTATGCATACGGAGAGAATTTCTTATTAATTTTTACGGTGAAATCTCGGTAAAAATTACATTAAAAACTTGAACCCGGTGATAAATGTGCAAACAATTAAAAATTGACACTAGTTTCAAATATTTTACTTTCAGGCATGTAAAAATTTTAACACGTAGCATAATTTTTACGCGCGCTACACAGAGCTCACGGATTACGGCCAGGGGACCTAGCCTTAACTAATTTTACTGTGAAGAACGTAAAAATTCTGGTGAACGACGGAAAATTTCGGCTTCCGTTTATAAATTTTCAAGACAAACACGCAAATTTCTCAATGTGCATCGTACACTTTCATTCGTATCAGCCTTTTTTTTCAACTTATTGTAGTAATGTTTACGTTTCACGAAAATTGACTGTTAATTTCAGTAAAAATTCTTGAAAATATTTTTAATTTCTGTCATGCAACAGTAAATTTGTACTCATTTCTATTAAAATGTATAATTTATTTCCTAAAAAACTGAAAACTTGCACATTTGTTACTCAGTTACTGTGGTTTCACAGTAAAAATTACTTAAAAATTCTTTCCATGCAGTATACAAATTTACCTAAAAATGGCGGGAAGTCCATCAAACCGCGAAATTATTGTGCACCTTTGTAACCAACGCCTATGGCACGTATCGCTAATATCAACCTTGGATTTATTTTAAAAGTATGTTTGATAAAATCGTACGATGGTACTCAGGAATACACGTATCACACACACACCAGACATTTTAAAACCAAGCCTCGTTCGCTTACAATGCTAAACGATATTTTGCTGTTGCATTTCACAAGACTTACAATCGCCGATAGAACAGTAACAAAAAAAAATTATTTTTCTGTAATCAACTGCATCCCTTTTTGTTACACGATATTCATCTTGACTTTTTAGCTCTTTTTTGCTTAGCTTTGCTACATTATATATAGTTATATATATTTCCATAAATAAACGTCCGATTTGCCTAAAATTTTCAGACAACACTTTTGAAACATTATACTTTTAGAAAACGCAAATAAAAGTCGATCTTTTCAAAATTCTAACTGGCTCTGGTCCCTTAAGATCGATCTGGTAAAAATTGATCGTACAATTACAATAAAATATTGAATTAGTCAGTTAATTAATTAATGATCCTTAATCTCGTAACGCCAATTATTTTTCATTTTTCTTATATTTCTAATTTGTATATAGACGTATATACTTTAAATTCTGGTCTAAAAATAAGCTAGAAACTCGACTACCTACTACTGCGAAAGGATCCAACGCATTCACGCGTTTCACTATTTTGTAAGTTTCTTTGATCACAACAAGTTTGCATCAGCGAGCGAGCACCTTTTTTTTATCAATTTCGACTCGAGGTCCACGATAGACATTGGGTGAGACGAAACGAGATAAAGACAACTCGGCGAGACGAAGACCTACCCCACCATGCGTATCCAAGGACATGACACGAGCACATGAGAGCGAGACGACGTCAGCGACGAAAAGAGCTATCCCCGACGTGACGTCGCGACGCCTACGCACCTATACGTAATAGTCTCCCTAAATGAATAATTCTATACGTAATAGTCTCCCTAAAGAATAATTGTCACGTTGGACCAAATAAAAGTATAACCGTCCATCGTGATATTTTATCCATAAATCAATTATTTCGAATACAATATTACTCGCGAATTTGATTTACGCTTCCTCAAAATTTTCATGTAATCCTCAAAAATTCGACGTATTTACAAAGCAATTTAATTTTATCGAGAATGAAAGGAATTAACATATTTTTTATTTCTGGATAAATATCACAGCAGGAAGATGGTTGGGTATTATTTACGTGTTGGTCAAAGTATCGAAAGAGGAAAAATATTGGAGTAATCGCGAATTACGCGATACTTGTCCAGAAATATTTTAAAAATTGGCACAAAACGAGCAAAAAAAAAGATATCGGAATGCAAGTCAACATCTTTTACGGAAAACGAAGCGGCGAAATTACATTCTGCAAACAATTGATGATTCGTGAATTATGTAAAACCGTACCGCGTGGAATAATACACTTTCTTGTTATTATATTTTTCATACACAAAGTATGATAATTTCGTCAGTCAGGATTCTTCGTTCCAAGGTCGTCCACAAATCTCGCCTTATCGTCTTCTTTTTCTCGTATCGGAATTTTAATACCAGTTCGAACGAGAATCCAATTAGCCTAATCACTGAAACAAAAAAGTGAAAAATGAATTCCAAAGACGATTTTTATATAAATCAAATGTGAAATGTACTCGAGCGAGAGAATAAGGCAACGATTATCGAGTATTGTGAAAATCGTGACAAACGCAATTGTACGAAAGGGAGGGCGAGGGACGAGAGTACGCAGAGAGTAAATAAGAAATATAGCGATCGGATTTATCGTTGTCGCCGATCGATAATAATGTTTGTTTCGTCTGTACGATCGATCTTACGCTCACTTATCGTAACTTCGGAATAATTCGAAACTGGATAAACGACTTTCAACGTGTGTCAAGGGTCCAAGAGCACGATGTCATTAAATACGCGGTTGTTATTGCCACGTGCGTCTCAATCGATAAACAAAAACAATGATGTTAAATAACAAACACGTGCTTTACGATGGAAAACGGAGCTTCGTCGAGACAGTTATCTCGAGGAAACGACACTCGAACTTGGAAATCTTTCATCTAACGCGTAATCTATATTAAACATTAAGAAATATTCGACTCGTAACACGTTCTATTATAATGATCGCGACAACGGAGCCTTTTTATCTCTCGAAACCGACGAATCATCGACGAGTTGGTTGCGACGAATTTTTCATTTTACGACGTACAAGCGCCCTCTCTCGTCTCGACGATCATCTAATCTTGGGGCTCGACTAATGTACATAGATAATGCAAATATGTTCTGATTTTTTTTTTGTTTTTCCAATAAATACACAATTATGCGTATGATTGATTGTTAGCGAATCTATCTTCGTTCGGAGTGATCGGAGAAATTTTCCTTGATTGAGTTTAGAAAAGATTATCTATCTATGAATTGATAAACTAGCGAGTATTTCACGAAACAAAAATATCTCGGAATTGACCGAGTGACCGATCTAGGAGCTGTTTTCGTCGGGCCAATCTCTTCTACGCCTTCGCTTTTTCATTTGCAATAAAACATCTTCGAACGGACGGTGAAAAATGATTTATGATTTGCAAACAAAAACTTGAAGCAAATGGAAGTTTGCTTGGCGAATAATGCGTCGTCAATGTTCTAGAGACCCGTTTGATCTCTAGTTCTTGTTTCGTTGACACGTGTTTAATGTAATGTGTGTCTCCTAATCGGAAAATTATTTGGCGTGACATAACGAGACGTGCATGCATAAATCGCTGTTATTAGCGATTACAGAGTGCATCGACTGGGCGAGGAGACAAAGATGATAGACCAAGAGAGAAAGGGGCGGGAACAGAGAAACCGATAGAGAGAGAGAGAGAGAGAGCGAGAGGGAGAGAGAGCAGATATAATAATTTTCTAATGATTTATTCCAATCGCATCAATACGTAATCCAATGACAAATATAACGACGACAGAGCCCATGTGCAGTAAAAGTGCTCGTCGAAAACAAATCAAAACTAATGATGTAATATTTTATACGTGTAAATTTTATGAGTTGTACGAAATCATTGGGATTAAATAAAATTGGGCGAGAGTAAAATTGTAGGAAAGTTTACTATGTTGAATATGAAAAAGAAAGCGGATAGAATTTCTTATTAATTTTTACGGTGAAATCTTGGTAAAAATTACATTAAAAACTTGAACCCGGTGATAAATGTGCAAACAGTTAAAAATTGACACTAGTTTCAAATATTTTACTTTCAGACATGCAAACATTTTAACACGTAGCATAATTTTTACGCGCGCTAGACAGAGCTCACGGATTACGGCCAGGCGGCTTAGCCTTAAGTAATTTCACTGTGAAGAACGTAGAAATTCTGGTGAGCGCACGGAAAATTTCGGTTTCCTTTTTCAAATTTTCAAGACAAACGCGCAAATTTCTCAATGTGCACCGTACACTTTCATTTGTATCAGCCCTTTTTTCAACTTATTGTAGTAATGTTTACCTTTCACGAAAGTTTACTGTTAATTTCAGTAAAAATTCTTGAAAATATTTTTAATTTCTGTCACGCAACAGTTAATTTTTACTCATTTCCATTAAAACGTATAATTTACTTCCTAAAAACCTGAAGAATTTCGCAGTAAATGATTTCACACTAAAAATTACTTAAAAGCTCTTTCCGTGTGTATTATGGTAAGCTTTTTTAAGGCTGTAGGAATGTAAAGAAAGAATTAGTATAAGAAAAAAATTCAAAAAGAAAAGTAGTTTGTAATTCTGGAAATTGTTAGTCCCGTAGCTAAGAATCGAATAGCGATCATAATTTGTATAGAAATATCTCATGAGTAATAGTTGTTTGCGGTTATTCATCGCGTACGAGCCAAGAAACTGTCCTCATAGGGTCATCGACCATAGCGTTGCAATAAATCTACTTTCGTACAAGAGGAATTTCGATAATTTCGCATTAGTCACTCGGTCGATCGTTAGGGAGTAATCGCAGACCAACTGCGATTGTTACAGGCATCTACCTCCTACTAATCCTTAAGAGTCATCGCTATTTCCATTTAATCACAGTGCTATACATTTATATTACCAGTAAGAACTATTATTATTCCAAACACAAAATACAGGCAAGTTCAAAACCAAAGATACACGAATTTAAAATAACATTTTTCATCAAGAAACTTAACCATATTTGTGAACAAAAAATGTATCTATATTTTTGACCGAAAGAGAAAGAAAAAGAGATAATAGAGCGTTCTGGAAATTTTTATATCGAGCCAAACGCCCAGTTTTTGCGTTAGAAAGAAATTAAATAACGAACAATATAATTCAATATTTCGCAGTGCACGGTGCACTGTTGCATTCATAATAAACGCAGGGATAAATTGATACGGCGTCATAAATAAAATCCGTCGTCGCATACCGCTCGAGCATCGCGCACCTGGTATACGCGTAACAAAAAATTATCCCTGGCACTAATAGTACAATTATTGGCATCGAATCGAAAGAATTGATATCTCGGGATAAACGTTAACGATATACAAGCGACACGAGTACTCGATACGCGAACACGTGATTTTTCGGTCAGGCTCGAAGATACAGACACTCCAGTATATTTTGTATTATCGCATTCCTCGCAATAAACACCAGAATTATATCAGAGACTTTAATTAAGTAAAAGATAATGCAATTATTTGATACATTCTTTCCTCGATCAATAATATATATAGATACGTATATACATGTTTAACGCCGCGATATTGTCGTGTATATGTACATGGTATATACTCTTGAGTTTACAATCGACTGTTACAGAGATTTTAGTGAACTCTTATTCAACCCTCGGCGACTCGCTTTTTTAATACGATGACGTTTCAAAGTCTCATTGCCCGGTACAGCACGAAGACATAATAATTTCAAATTTTCTTTTTGAATATTTTTCACGGTACTGAGAAAAAAAAAAACAAATGAAAAATTAAAAACAAAACGGTTTCTACAATTTTTGATGAATTTTTCTTGACGAACAGTGCTATGTATAATATTACTTCTATCCCTTATATTATTGTCAAAAGTTTAAAATATAGTTAATTATGAGCGTCTCATGGATATCTAGAAAACGAAAAAAAAAAGTCATAAATTTATTGATCAATACCGGGAGTAAACTAAGGATCGATACAGGTCAAACGCCCGAGTGTCATATAGGTCGCAAAAAAAACTGAGCAAAATACTAACAAATATGAGAAAAAGGTTAAGAGGAGGTCAGCATGAACAGCAGTGGCTCGACACGAGCGCGACACTGTGCGTGTACCATCGTGAGGTGCTGCAATATCACTTCTGAGAGGGCCGCGGGGTGTCGCTTTTTCACCACGGTGCACGAGGCGTTTCGTCGCTTCGGACTCTGAGCAGAGTCTTTTAATATCTACGTTTTAAAAATATATCGTCCCTTGGCAATGTCAAAATATTTTCGTAACGATAAACGTTGCAGGAGTTACTGGTTGTACGTACTCCGAGATTTGGGCTTGGTACAAAAGAGCGTGAACTCTTCTTGCTACAAGAATCACAAGTGCATGTATGATTAGTGTGTTTACATATATGTATATATTACACGTAACAAGGAATACGTAACACAAAACATCGTTCAAAGAAACACAGGCAACGCACCAAGCTGATTGCGACAGATATCAGTGCATATCGACAGTCGAAGTCCTATCGTGCAAAACACTGTGTACACATAACTATGATCACGTGTATCGCGTGCTGGTACACAGAGCAAAACGCGTGGCCAATGTGATGTTTGTTCCCCTTGGATATAATTCATGATCGAAAACAGCTTTCGTTATAGAGGGCTCACGGCTAAGACAGGATTATATCCAATCATATTCGGCACCTGAAACGTTGCCACGATGAATGTGAATAAGTGCAAAAAATTTCTAGGTTAATAAAAATTATGGTGGAACGCAACTGTCATTCTTGCGTTCCATAAAAATTTCAGCACTGAATGGCTACGAGTCAACTGGCACTGTGTAAATCATTCGTATAAAATTAAATATAAATACCTTTAGTATCGACGCTCGCCATCAAAAACTTCGTGAGAAAATTAGCCTGGTACGATATCTGGGAGAGTTTCTTTCCAACGTGACGAGCGTCTCAAAGTCATACCGGTCTGCAACGCGACACCAAACCTCGAGTCTCGTTCTGGCATTGAAAGCTTGCGAGGTACTTGCACAATGAATGATGAAGTACGTACGACACGACCCGATAAGTCTTTTGTTTTGCATTCACCATGTTCGACCGTAGAGCACTTGCTATATTTCCGTTTACTTTGTTCGGACGTAGATCACTTTCCATATTACCGAGGGATTCTCGCAATTTGCTTCACGAAACTTTTCTCTTCCATCGCGAGATTGTTGGAAAGAATCTTGGCTCGATAATTTGTACGTATTCGAGTATGAATATTTACGTTATTTTTTACAGGATGCGATGTTACAAAGGTAACTTTACCCATTGTCACGATGACATCCCTCCTAACCTGTGGTACATGCGTGCGCACTTAAACAAATTTTTATGAGAAGCACAAACTGTTAACTCAAGCTACTTTCTTACACGGGTCTTTTAAACAAAACTTCCGAAACGAAAAGAACATTGCAATTATGTTTATCGAATCTGTACTTGCCTCGGATCACGGAAAACGAATTAACGAAACGTACACTGTATGTAGAAACGAACGATTATCTCCTTCACATTTGAAGTCTTTGAAAAAACGGTCGGCGTTGCTACCACTCGAGTCAAATGACAAGCCCGCATTAATATTTCGTTATTATGTGTACAGTTCTTTTCAGATGATAAACTATGCGTTTTAAACAACTGTACTACTTTTTAACACGTTGAATACAACGACAAACTTGGGTAATTTAGTTTAAGTCGTGGAATTCTCGAAACAATTGTATTTTATATATTATTTAATGGCGCGCTGACTTTACTTCCGGTTGGCTCCAAATTATGCGCTATATTTACGCAGCGGCGACTTTAGCAACTTACGTGTTCGTTTTCATCATTTACCTATAAACGGTATCATAAGATATTTGGCTCTCAGGATAATCAACTTTTAGATGCAATAAAAATTTTTTAGGAAAGCTGAAAGTGCGTAACAATAATTGGTGTCGAAGAAGCTTAATGCTACGCCTCGGAACAGTTTCTCTTTTGCGGAGTTATCATTCCCGGCGCCTCGCCACATCGGCGCCTTCGGGTTATCGAGTAGCCCTCGCTATAAATGATCATCCGAACAGCATCAAAGAGCCACGCGCTCAATCGATACACTTAACGCAGATCCTGCAACGAGACATCATCGATCAGGAATGGAATGCAAGAGCAAAAAGTGAAAATGAGAAAATGCGAAACAAAGTGCGAGGGGCAACTTTTTCGCATAGTTTTACCAAAGAAATTTTCCACTGAAAAACAATGCAAGAACAGCATCGAGCGAGAAAATTGTCTGTACTTTCAATCATCGATGCGAATAACCTCGAGCTCGACTTAGCCGCCCAATATCGCGTGTCAAAAAAATTTGCTCTCGTCAACTCTGTGCCCGGCGAGACACAAGAAAATAAGATTATAACGAACGTTATCATCATTAATGAGACATCAACTTACAAGTATATATAATGACTCGTAAATTTTCCATTCGATATAATCATGCGAAGAATCTTTGTCCTCGGCACTCGCCCCTGACGAGAAACCTATTGATAATTTTAAAGGAGATTCGAGGAAAGGCAGCCCGAGAACGGTACAACACACACACGCTGTGATTAACCCAACTTCCTAACATAGTTGCCTTTCCTTCTTTATTTCGTTCCTTTAGTTTCCTTTCTTTTCTCGTACTTCCTTCTTTCGCCGAATGTCTATTTCATTTTATTTGTATTATATTCAAAGTAACGCATCATCGTGGTATAAGTTACTGATATAATGTACGTTAAAGTACGTACATTGCAGTGAAATAGCGTTTCGGGTAACACGAATGTTCGCAAAGAATTGTGTAAGAACATGGTGGTCTTCCGGAAAATAAAACTCGACGCATTCAAAGTACACCAGTAACGAGTGGGGCGATTCTTTGAATCGTCTCTTTATAATTATAATGACGAGGGAAATTGTATATCTCAATATTAGTCGAGTAATTACAAAATGTTTATCCAATTTTAGATTAGTTTTGAAGTATCGAATCGTCGAGGATTTGGTACTCCGTAATTATTCGAAATGCTATGTACACTGCAATGTACGATTCGTCGATGCATCGCCTTGTTCTCGCCCGCCGCACGTCCTCGTTTTCAATCAATATTTCCATATCGATCAATCGACAATATAATACAAATATTCATCGACGCGCTTTTCATACACAGCTCTTATTTCCTTCGCTCAACTTCACGACACACTTAAATTCAAGCTTAATAATACCCATATAAATAGAAACCACCGTCACCTATAAAGTAGATACTAAACGGTGCGAGTTTAGTCGTCGCGGACACTGCTATTCGCGGTACAATTCTCGTACTTTGCGCCTTTCTCATCTCTCTGTCTTCTGTCATTTTTGTTCTCCCGTTTCCTTTTTCTCGTTTCTATTCATTCAGTGTATCTTAGAATGGATCTACGCTCCTCGTAAAAACTTTTACTTTCACTAGAGAAATATCGTTCGTACGTGCACGGTTGACTTGGAATTTGTTTCGCGATTCGTAACCGCGATACTCGCATTTTTATTCGACGACACCGGAAATATAATTTCCGATACATCGAGCTTTCATTCAGCCCCTGAAACCTCAAAATGGAGCATCACTCTCCTGAAAATATAAGTGCCGATCGCAAAGAAAACTAAATGCATCGGTTGGAGAAAGACAAAAAAATTGTCAGTATCAGAGGCTGAGCAATCGCCAAATTTTTATCGTTCCTTTCCCATCTCATCTCCGTCTCTACGTACGGCACACCAAAATCTTCGCCCGCTCGCGATGTTCGCTTCAATATCGAAATGAAAGCGACGAAGGGAAGAATTTTCGTTTGTTTTCAGTCGCTGAATTATGCCGTGGGTATCATATAAGATCGGAGATTACGACGGATCTAGGACAGAGCACTGCAAGCTCTCGGTCTCTGACAACAGCAGAGACGACGTAATCTAGCCGCAGGGCCCGGTTCTTCCGATCACCGTTCTTCACCGCCGTCACCACCACCACCGCCACCAGGCTCTTGCGGTGGTCTCACGATTTGGTAGGTTATCAGGTACTCCGGATATGCCTGCTCGCCGCGATAAACAACGTACTCGGGAAAAGCGAGACCTCCCTGCGACGGTCTTCCCATAACGCTATGATGACCGGGTGGTGCATGAGCCATTTTCATTGCTGAGAATTGTAGGAATGACTTACCGAGTGTCACTCGACAAAGTAGCAAGTGCCTGAAAGCAAACAAAATTATCTCAGTCGTAAGACTTGCGATGCGCGGATAGAAAACAAAAAAAAAGCATTTGCTAATTTCAGACCTTACTCCAAATGCTTAAAATGCTTACATGCAATTTCAAGTTTGGGTACCTATTTTTATCATTACAAACATTCTTTCATGAGAAAACAAAGAAGCAGGCTCACCTGTGACAAATGTAACAACTCCTGTCCTTATGGGCAGGACATCCGGTACCACCGCAGATCCCGTAAACATATTGATTACTCTTACTGCTGTGCTCCGCGAAATAAATTCCCGCTCCGAACATACCACCAATGTACGCGTGTCTCTCATCGAATCCCTTTTGCACGATAGCGTTTATGAACGAACTGCCGTGAAATAGCATTCTCTCGTTAGCTTGTGGTGACGTGGGACTCGGATTCGTTCGAGGAACGCTGCTCGGTGATGCCGGTCCAGCTGCCCCAACCTCCTCGGCGACTTCCTGACGTCTATGCGCATAACGTTCCCATAATTTACGATTTTGCACCTTTTGGATCTGTAACAATGGAACAAATATTATGTTTTTGTAAATTTTTGATAATTATCGTCGTGTCGATTTCCCGGATTTACTGTAATAAAAAATTGTACTCACCCGGACGATATTGTAACGCTCAAAGATTCCACCTGAACGCCCATTGTCACGATGTTCCCTTATTGTGCTCTGCATCTCTTCCTTGACGGCTAAAAATTCTTTGTCCTCGGTTAGGAGATCAACAAGTAGAGTTCCAGGATTTATGGACGGTTGCCAGATTGAACCAGCTGCGGAGCTCAACAATTTATCCATTCCCTTGATGAGCTTGTGACGATAGCCGTAAGCCGAGACACCGACTTGCTTGAGATCTTCATGGCCCATCTCAGCGAGTATATCGAGCGTTATCTGCTCACGCTCGAAAAGCTCGAGTAAATGCTCGAGTCCGAGACTTTGAAGGAAAGTTGCGACGTTCGTGATATTGGAACAATTGCGATCTTCACAACCATCCTTAGGGTCGCGCTCGGAACAGGATTCCATTGTAGGCATTGGACTGAGGCAAGTCGCTGGGCGTGCGAGGGGAACACAGAGTGTCATTGATGCGCCAGAAGGCATAATAACGGTTTCCTGGGTCAACGACGGAGGGGGTGTAACTGGAACTTACAAAAAAAAACAACGAAATGTAGTTACATGATTTTTGTGTTCATTTATAATGATAGTGGCCTGTTAATTATAACAGCTGATATGATTTTTTGTTTGGATTGGCAAAGAAGCGTCTTGAAAATAATAAGATTGCCAGCTATCAGCTATTCATAGTAGAGAATTAAATATTTACCTGAGACTATACTGGGTGGTCGACTTGCATTTACGTTACCAGCACTACCACCCACGACGCTACTAGCTCCAGGCAAAACCGAAGTAACGACCTGCTGCGATGCCATCGCGTCCTGTAACAAACATCTTACATCGTCGGCACTTGCAAGATCGACTGGACTTTGACCTTCCTGATTCTTCAGAAAAGGATCGGCTCCGTGAGCGAGCAAAAGAGCGCAAAGCTGCGTTCGTCCTTTCTGCGCTGCCTCGTGTAACGGTGTGAAACCCCATTTGTCTGTGGCGTTCACGACGGTATTGTACTTTATAAGCAACGCGGCGATATCGAGATGACCGTAACTCGAAGCATTATGAAGTGGTATAAGGCCTCCTTTATCTTGGGCATTCACGTCCGCACCACGTTCCAGAAGAAATTCTGCGACTTCGAGGTTATTGTAACCCGCTGCAAAATTGTTCATTTGGCTTAATTTTTAATAATTTTCACCCTCTGGTTTTTCAATTGTAGATATACTTATTAAAACAATTTCGACATTATACATGCTGATATCATGTAATATTTTCTAAATTTGAAGAGGAATATTTTTGAGAAAAAAGGCGACACGCTTACCCGCCAAATGTAAAGGCGTGCTGTTGCGACCCTGGGCATCTCGGCAATTTATATTGTCATGCGTTATTAGTCTCTGAACTCTCGCCAAATTTCCCTTTTTCGCCGCATCGAGCAAAGCACTATTGCCACGCAAAAGATCAGCGACGTCCTGATCGCCCTCCCTCACAAGATCAAGAGGTGTTGCACCATCGCGAT
Organism: Netelia fuscicornis; assembly: GCA_946811545.1. NCBI lineage: Eukaryota > Metazoa > Arthropoda > Insecta > Hymenoptera > Ichneumonidae > Netelia > Netelia fuscicornis. Next base: position 13,379,488 of record OX328011.1, on the reverse strand, counting down.
TTTTTTTCGTCGCATCAGCTCCGTGTCTCAACAATAAACGTACGATCTCACATTTTCCTTTTGCTGCTGCCTCGTGTAACGGGGTAAACTTCCATAGATCGGCCACGTTCACCGACGCTCCGTGCTTCACGAGAAGTTCAGTCACCTCGTAGTGACCGTAGGAACAGGCGTTGTGAAGAGGCACAAGACCACTGAGCAAAAATTATATTGCCAAAATCAAGAAGCATCAGACTTTTCGATCGTCTCAAGCATTTTCTTTCTTTAGTCTTTACCCTTTATCCTTGGCATGAACGTCCGCCCCATGAGCCAATAGATACTCCACCACAGGCACACGATTATAACCCGCTGCAAAGTGCAGCGGCGTTGAGTGCCTGCCGTCCAAATCGCGGCAATTCACAGCATGTGGATTTGCTTGCAGAATTCTCTCAACCGCGGTTAAATCACCTGATTTACTTGCCTCGAGAAGTTGCACTTCAGCATCCTCCGTACCACCCGGTGGATCTGATGTTATAATAACTATTTAGAATATTCTGAAGCCTCGAACGTAAATACAGCGAATGAAAAAATAAGAGAGCGGAAAGAAGTACCTTGTAATATTTTGAGTACATTCTCCGTAGCTACTTGGGCGGCTGTATATCCTTGTAAAGAAACTATCGTGGGATCTACGTTGTAAGAAAGTAATATTCTGCAAGCCTGCACGTTGTCCTCTCGAGCACATCTGAAAGTCGATCAAATATCATAAAGAATGTACTCACTATTGTTCTCTATTTGGTTAAGTCTATAGCTATTAGGATTTGTATGTTTCAGTATTAAATAATTGCACCGGTATATCATAAACTTCTAAAGGTCATTTAACAATTATTTGTACAAAGATATCCTTGTTCTTGAATCAATACCTGTGCAGCGCAGTTTGTCCCAATCCATCAAGTGCATTGACCTTCGCATTATGTCTTAACAGCACGTCCATAGCGTCGTAGTAGGAATGATCGGTCGCTACGTGAAGTGGTGTAAGAAAGTCTTTGTTCTTCTCGTTGAGAGCGACGTTTTTTCGTATTAGAGCTTCAATTATTTGCTTTCTTTTGGGATAAGGAGACGCCACGGCACAATGAAGAGGTGTATCGCCAGTATAAGGATGCTTAAAATTAACGACCTCCTGGGACAGGTATTTCTTCAATTTGGTCGGATCCGCCTGCCTGCAGGCGTCTAATAGGCAGTGTCCTTTATATTCATCTGCAAATTGACAAATCAATGGCATCCGCTAATTCTTGTTCTTTGGTTTGTGGTAAAAAAAATTTATCCATACTTACAGGCAAATCTCTCCTGAAGCTCTAAAGTTGGTGCGACGTCTATTGCACTTTTGCTATGGCAGTTTAATTGGGTAGGATCAGCTCCTTCGCTCAACAACAGCGAGCAAACCTCGGCACGGGATTTACTCGCGCCCTCGTGAAGCGGCGTAAATGCCCAGAGATCACTATCGTTAACTGCAGCGCCGTGCTTTAACAGCGCCTCTGTCACTTCGAAGTGACCGTACGAACAAGCATTGTGCAGTGGTACGAGGCCTCTGTGATTAACAGAATTCAAAGAATAGATAATTTCCGTAGATATAAATTGTGAACATTGAAAAATTTGTAGAAGAACAAACAAATGATCAAATTACCCCTTGTCCTTTGCGTGAACGTCCGCACCGTTCTGCAGTAAAATTTGTACTACCCTAGAGCGATTGTATCCTGCGGCTAAATGCAGGGGCGTTGATCTACGTCCGTCACTCGCGTGGCAGTTTACATTCAATGGGTTGAGCAGTTGCAGGAGCCTCTCTTCATTGCCTGATCTCACAGCTTCGAGAAGCTCATCTTTTTTGTATTCTCCGGTCAACACAGGTTTTGTGGCAGCATCCGCGAGTTCGAGAGCCGTTTTGCCTTCTGTGTTTCGTATGTTCGGATCTGCCCCATGCTGAAGGAGAGCGATACACACATCTATCTTCCCCTATTGCAATGGAAAATTATATACATTAGTAACGAACTTTTCTCACATAATAAATTACCATCAAACTTATAGAAAAATGATCATGATATTGAGTCTTGTTTATGATGATTTTCATTCATATTCATATAGTTCATACTTCATCAACAAAAGCAAAAGAATCTTGACCAATACGTACCTTTATTGCAGCTTCATGAAGAGGTGTATAATTCCAGTTATCACGAGTATTAGGATTTGCTCCAGCCTCCAGGAGGAGTCTGACAACGTCTGAATGTCCAAAGGAGCATGCGTTGTGCAGGGGATGAAGGCCACCGTCGTCTCTTGCTTGTATAGAAGCGCCAGCTGATAAAAGAAACTCGACAACCTCCCGCCTACCATAACCTGAGCAGAAAATAAAACAGGAAATATACAACCATGGCTAAATTTGTTTAATATTTCAAACAGAAATATGCATATTTCCTTCACCATTTCGCCGATCAATACCAAATTCTGTCTTATGAACTACTAATTTTAGCTTTAATATAGACAAAACTTTCTAAATAGAAGGCAATTAAAAAAAAGCAAAGCGTACATTTGAATTTTAACCTTCTTTTTTTTATTGTTAACTTAATAATGGGAAGTTGAGTCTGCATGTTAAATTATTTTAAAAAACTCAATTCCTACCAAATCTGTACCTTTTTGTCAATTGTTACTATATTTAACTCGCAATATCAAAGTATCCAATGTTATTTCATTTGTAAAGAAACTTTTACATGAATAACTAAAGTTTGATCAATTTGGACTTTGTAAATAAAATTGTTCGACAACTGATGCTTCCCAACCTCCTTTAAGTTATAGCAATATCTATTAATAATATTGTGGCAGAAAGCAACGCAAACATTTTGTCTCGCATAGCATTACCGCTGATGAAGCAAAATCATGATACTTGATATCTAATGGTAGCTTTTTCACACTTTTAATTCCAAAGAGTCATTGTTGATACTGACATACGAGCATAATGCAAAAATCTATGTGGTACAAAGATTAACGTCATAATTGTCAATCTTGTCAGAATTTACGATTACAATCTACCTATGATTACCATTCCACAATCGACCTCAGTTTCTAACAATTTTAAAGAAAAAACTCGAATAAACATTATTTTGATGCACTTCCATATTTTAATGGCAATAATACAAAAAATAATACAATTTAAAGCATCGCCTAAAAGAAAATATTTCTACAGTCGATTCATAAAATCGTATTATTTTAATTATAAGTACAACTTGCCCGAACATTCCAGCAAATAATAATAATACTGAAAATAATGAAAGTAAGGCCTAGTATACTTCGTATCACCTAGTAGTAATAATAATAATAATAATAATGTTATGCCTCGTAAATAAATAAACAAATAAGAAAACGCAAAGCGCTGCGCTCCAAGGAAAACAAGATGAGAAACACCAGTCAGTAACAGAGAGAGTGTCTACCAACAGTGCGTACACTCGTTCGAAAAAATTCGCATTTCTGCAAATTCTCCAGCACAGCCATTGAACGTCATGAATATCGTGTTACGTGAAACATGACAAATAATGCGTATAATATATCCAGGTGAGATAGCGACACCGATAATAGAATACAAAAAAAAAACACAAGAACGAGACACAATAAAAGAAATGCATAAGACGAAAAAAAAAACTGTCGCTCACCAGCTGCAAAATGCAGGGGGGTGGACTTGCGTCCCGCGGTGTCCCTCGCGTTAACGGTCTTCGGGGTAACTAATTTCTTGACTCGAACGAGATCACCCGTTTTACAAGCCTCAAAGAGTTCCCTCAGAGGATCGGCAGCCCCAGATCCTGTCAGGGACTCGGAATTCGTCAATACTGACCGTCGTCCTGCCATTTCACACCGCCATTTTCACGCTACTGTCATGCCACACACGGCTTTCGGAAATATACAGATTTTTCACACAACACGCAGAGGAGACGGGATTCTCGCCCCTCCATTGCCCCGATCCCACTTTTTGATATTACTATACAAGCCGCAACGTCGCGGCGATTATGATAGGACTTACTCGTAATGATCAGCACAAGTCTAGTACTTGACCAAATGTCTTAAGGTGATTCAAAGCACTAACTAAAATTCTGGGAGTATAAGAGAGATAGAGCTATAGATAGCCATGATGACGCGAGAGAGAAGGACAACAAGAGCGTGTTCGCATCGATTCATAATCACAAACTAGCAAATGGACAAGATCAGTACGATGTTGAAAGAACACTCATAGCGTTGCAACGCCGGCAGTCGGTAATCAAGCATTCCTCACAAACTTGCTCTTTCTCTGTGGAGCCTAGACAGGAGACCAAACTGTGGGTTACGGGAATGGTACACAATTTGTGGCGAGTAGCACTTTCGTTTTTAGCCGTCATTAATTAAAGTTCGAAAGAGTGACATTCTCACGATAGATATTACCCTGTGTTGAGGATACTCTCCACAAATTCATGCTCGTTCTCTCAGCATGCTGCCACTGGAGTTTAGTTTACTCCTGTCTAGGCTCCATGCTCCCCGCTAATCTCTGAAAGAACTTACCGACCGGACGACGGTAGAGCCATCTTGCGACGAATTGAGTCACAGAAAGTTTGGCTCGTTTCTCTTCAAGTTGCCTATAGAGATTGTAGTTCTATGGACGATCTTCCGTAGGTTTCTTAACAAATTATCTACAATATACATAGGATACGAAAACAATCAAATTTTCCTCTTACCGCTTGCTTTAATGTGTTCTCATCGCTGTATTTTTTGATAACTTATAAAGCGGACGTATGAAAGAAGCAACAAAAAGAAGATAAAGATCGTTTGGAATATAAATTCTTCGGTACCGACATAAATGAAGATGTTGAAATAATTCAGACAATGTTGTATGTGCAAAAGCACAATATTAAAAACAAATTTCAAAAAGTTCTGTAATTTTCTATTCCTAGGTAATTCTTCCTTTGTCGTCGAACGTCGAAGGCACCTTTCCCCTCGAATCTTTCTGTAAGGGGAAGTGGAGCGCGGAGGTAGCTGTGCGCAAATGTAAATGTTGTCAGTGACCAGCTGGCTACTGCAGGCGGCTGCAGTCTGCATTATTTGCATTAAGCGGTAGAGTCTCCCTGTTTTGGAAATCTGTATCAGGCTTTCTTTTATTTTTCTTCCGGTCGCTTACGCAGCGAAATAAAGTGATGAAATTTTCAGTTGATCCAATTATTGCAGCAGATAAACATTCATGTTTTTCCGGAGATACAAAAACAACAAATAATATTGCGTCGATCCACTGTTATTGGATAGAGACAGTAAAGGCTACGAGTAAATTTTGCACGAAGACAATTGATCTATAAATTATCAACGCGTCACAAGTCTATCAAGATTTGTTCAAACCTCATTTTCCAGTAGACGTTCTTCGATATAGACAAGGAACGTTGTTGGATTCACATGATAATAAAAAATGGGCCTCAACGATCTCGTCTATTGGTAAGTATTTTTAGAGACTTGAAAGAGTAACATGTGAAAGTGGTATTTTGTTTTAAAGATGATCTTTTGACCCATTCACAACAGTATACATTTCATCGATATTTTTAAGATCTTTCGGTTTATTTTCTGACAATTATTGACAATAGATTTTGCATAACAATATCATGAATCAAATGTATCGGAGCTGAAAATTACAAATATCGCAAAGCTCTGTATTATTTGACGAAACTTTACAAGCATCCATTTGTGTATACCTGTATTTTTTAGGATCGGTTTTCCTTGAATATGTAATTTTAGGTATCAGAAAAAGATTGGTACTTACGACAAGCAACAATGGGAGAAAACGGTGGAGCAACGTATCTTTGGAGGTTTCACAAATGTTCCTATGCGCACTGCAAAACTCAAAACTGAACTCATTGACGTTGATCTCGTCAGAGGTAAAACAATTCACGTTCCTCTTGATAATAAATAAAATCATCAGCCAGTGATTTTTTATCAATGAAAATCATGAATTTTCTTTTTCGAATAGGATCATCCTTTCCAAAAGCTAAGCCAAAGCATGGACTTACGACAGTAGCTTGGTTCGCGATGCAACGCTTGTTGCTATTACCTCTTCATCATTGTTGGTGGATTCAGCAAACGAGCCCTCGTATATTCGCTCTATTTCTACTCCTCTATGGCTTGCAATTGTTCAACATGCTTACATACTTTAGTGTCGCCCAGGCAGATCAAGCTAATGTATGAATAGTTACTTGTATCATTTATTATGTTATTTAGAAGAATAACCAAGCTAAAGGACCACAAAATGCATTTTGAGTACAAAGTATGGTCTTGCATCACAAATAATTATGATAGGAAGAATTGTAAAGTTATTTTACAGTATGCATAGCCTACAAAGAAATGAAAAAAATATAGTTCGCCGAGATGCTAATTTGTTCGATCATTTTTTATTTCATGGTAGATTGTCTCATCGGGCGAAATTTTAATGCCCGTCGGTATGATGTTCATACTGTGTATGGTACACTCGCAGATAGTCTCGACGAATTCCGGTCCATCGACTATCACCGGATACAACAGATCAAGAATGCGAAGGTCGCGTCACGAAAGATGTCGTTCGGGCAAATTGCGTTCACGAAGAAATTTGCGTATGTTTCAACTTTCAACTATTGCTTGTATATTCTTCACCAGACATTTCAAAGAAACTTTTCCACAGGTACTGCCAATGAGCCAAAAACGTCTCATGAGAGTGCTACCGAGAAGGGCAATCAAATCCAATGTGATGTACCACCTTCGGTAAGATTTGCAAAGAAAGTTAGCATCGAGAGTCCAGCGAACATTGGAAAAGTTCAGGTAGGACTTGAATCTATTTATATTCTGGGTAAAGCTATACAACATTATTTAAGGTCAAAGATAAATCTTATCATTGTTTTTTTAGCTCGAAATAAAACCTGTACTTCCCATAAACGAGGAAGAGAAGATTAAGAGCAGGCCACCCATACCCTCTCCTGAAAACGAAGTGGTCATTCATCCGATCAACGAACCACCAGGTACGCTATAGCTGTTTCCCATTGGACGCTATTGAACGTCATTCGATAACTTGTTTTTCGATCGTATTTCGTAATATTATCAGTTCAACTACAGATGATGTTGTGGAAGAGAATCCGGAAAATGTGGATATTGTTCATCAGGACGATGATGGATTCGAGAGTTTAAATGGAAACGTATCGAGCGATAATGACCGTGCAACTGCGCATCGGGAAGCATCGCGCGTCGAAGATAGCAAAAAGACCAACGAGATTGGAACTTCCGCGAATTTCGAAAACCGAGGAAATCGCACTGAACAAGAGCAGAATAATCATGATTGGCGTGCTGCAGGTTCGTTGGCGGATATATAGATATATGTACGGGTGCGTTTATGAAGTGGAGTTTGTTGTTATCGCAATTTAAATTAATATTTATGAACGATCGTTTTATGTATAATAGATATATATATATATTTGTGATAATAATATATTGATCGAATTTTATTGTGAAATCGGGATGAAATATTCGTTACAAATGAATCCTGATTTTTCACCTTTCAAACAGTAGTATCGGAGGTCTCCAGGAAAATTGAAATTAACTCGGATCGCGAAGGAGATCCATGCGACGTTCCGGTACGTTATTTTGAGAAATTTTTCTCATCATCTAGTGCGCTTCATTTCGACGATTTTTTGTTATGGCGATGCAGTAAATATTCCATCGACTAACGATTCGATCCGTATTTAAAATTTGTTGTACATATAGTTGTTGTGTGTACGCTGATTTTTTTTCGTACTTCATAATTTTTCTTCATTAAAGGAGCAACCATCAAACACGGTTGCAAGGGAAGGGAAGCAGCAGTGTGAGAGTGAAGAAGAAGGAGAATGCGATGAAGCTGCGATAAATCATTTAACAGAGGCCACTACTTCAGCAACTGAATGGATGGGTGTAACGACTAATAGTGATGTATGCAGCTACAGGTAAAAATATCCAGAACTACAAAGTTGTTTATCTTTTTCACAATATCTTCCCTCGTCGACACATCTTTCTTCATGACAAAATGTTTATCTTAATGATCTTGTCCTCCCTTGCATTTTTTATTTTATAGCTCGGATCTTGAAGAATCAGATGCTCACAGCGAGACTAACTTCAGTTACGCCGATTTTGTGGAACATCCTTTTTCCTGGGAGTTGGAATTGCCACCTTCTATCCTTCTGAGTTCAAGCTGCACAGCGTCTGACCGTGGTCAGTATATTCCCTTCAACTTGTTTTTTTCATTTTCTATTAAGTTTGAAGCAACATTTTCCTAAATAACTTTTCATTAAACGTTTACAGTTTCGTGCACTATTTGGACTCGACGGGATATTAAAAAGGCTGAGTTATCGGTTCTCGACATAAGCTCTGCTATAATTGCTCGAGTTGAGTCGATGCCCGAGGGCATGGATTACTTCTACGGTGGTCTCGTGCTGTCCTTTATGCTATCTTTGATACCCTCGATAAGACGACTGAGCGACGAATTTGGATCCGAATCATCGCACAATTCGACCGAATCAATTATCGCTAGCGACCTCGTGCATATTAGTATGGAGACGTGGTCTGAACGTTTGTGCAACATCATCGATGTTGCATTCGGTGCAACGCTTTGGTGAGTCACGCAAGCTTTGTTACCCGATATAATAAATGAAGAGACTAAAGAAATGTCAATAGTTTATGGTAAGAGTAATTGGAGAGGAAGGATCAAAAGAAACAAAAATTCAGGGAACGCTCGATTGTACTGACGTTGGCCTTCGAGAAACTAGCCCTATCCTGGCTATTATTCTTCCTCCTCGCCGTCGCCGAACGAACATTCAAGCAACGTTTACTCTACGCCAAATTGTTTTCTCACTTGACGTCATCCAGACGAGCGAGAAAGTCCGATTTACCACATTTTCGACTTAACAAAGTGAGAAACATTAAGACTTGGCTCAGCGTCAGATCATATCTTAAGAGAAGAGGTCCTCAAAGATCGGTGGACGTTATCGTGTCCGCTGTTTTTATTGTAACACTACTTCTTCTGTCGTTTGTCAGTTTGGAACTTATAAAGGTGATTTTTTCATTTAGCACAAATTCATTTTGGATGGGAATAAAAACGAGTGAAATTAAAGAGTGTCTCGGGTGGGATTTGGTTCCTATTCGAAAATGTCGTACGAAAAGAAATTTCGACCCCCTTCAGATGTTGCTGGTTCAATATGGTCGATGATCAAAACGAAAGTTGTTTTTCGTTTAGAAAAACATTATAAGAACTCGAAAATTTGATGTACTCGAATATAAACAAAATCCAAAACAGTCGCCGAGAAACTCTTAAATTTTACCCGTTTTTACATCATATGTATAATATAACTTTATAATTGTATACGTTGTAGGATTTGGACAGTCTACATTCCCAGTTCAACGTCGAGGCATTATTATGGAGCTTTGCTCTAGGAATATATATACTACGATTCATGACTCTGGGAACGAAGATAAATAAAAAATATAGAAATCTATCGGTTCTGATAACCGAACAGGTGAATATCCTGTATATCCATTACGTCTTCTCATTTATGAATTAGCCATAATCAATGTTTTCATTCTATTTCCTTCAGATAAATCTGTATCTACAAATTGAACAGAAACCCCACAAAAAGGACGAGCTTATGGTAGCTAACAGTGTGCTGAAATTGGCCGCAGACTTGATCAAAGTATGTATAGCCCAGCAACAACAATTCTCCAATATTTCATACATTAATCAATTATGCACATTTCGTTTTGTTATTTTAGGAGCTGGAGTGCCCTTTTAAAATTTCTGGTCTATCAGCGAATCCCTATTTATATACGATCACAAAAGTCGTTTTGCTATCTGCCCTATCGGGAGTTCTCTCAGAGTTACTAGGTTTCAAATTGAAATTGCACAAGATAACAATCAAATAGACCTTAAGTAGTTAATTTTCTTTATTCCTCTCCTCAACAACAATGTGTCCATTTTCTCGGTGAATCCTGAGATAATTCTACCCAGGAGCAGCGCGTACACATGAATAGTATTTTTGCTCCGTATCGTATACTATAATATAGAGCCTGAAGTCGCAGGATATTATTTATTGAGAACTAATTCAAACATGTTTAATAGTCGCATTTATACTGTGCAATTGCCTCGGGATAGGCAATCTTTAGTAATCGATGATAATAATCTATTTTCCGCAAATGAAATCAAAACGTTTCTTGCACATTGCATGATAGTGACAGGAGAGAATATGTATAATTTTTGTTACAAATTCTTTCGTTAATTTCTTAGAAACTACTTTATACAATAATTGGTTCCCTACCAATGTCTATGCAGTAAATACAAAAAAGCTCTGCATTTCCTACTTACTCGTAGAGCTTGGCAAGTTGTAAATATGATTAAAAGATGTATTTGAATAAAAAGTGAGAATAGAAATACTCGGACTAAATATGATTCAGCAAACGGACGACAAAAAAGATACGAAGATCTCGAGTTAATTGGTGATTTCTAACGAAATCTAATATCTCAGATTTCAATCATTGTTCGTTGGACGTCACGAGCTGACCTACATTCTTTCATTGGAGCGACTGGACACTATTGCTGCGATTGAAATTGGGTAGATATGGAATGCATCTACAGTGAGTAATTTAATGATTCACCGTAACAGTAACGTAAGACCGATAAGAAATGGAATCAACTGATTGACTAAAAATACTTTTTTGCTAGCAGATCCTGTACCTGGTACAACGTATATCGTCGCTGTCGTTGCATTCTTGAACTCCAACTGTTTGGGTGGCGTGCGACCATCACCAACGTTACAACGATCCTCGGAGCAAGCACGATAATAAGATTTGTGATTTGCCGTTTGTATAACAGCGTTCAAGTAGGTCGGCTGACTCTCACACGAGCGATAAAAATGTTGAAGCTCACCGGGTGGGTCGAGATACTCCTGACGATATATTGTACAATAATTCTTATTGCATTCGCTCGCCTCTCCAACGTCCAAAATACATTCATTCGAGGCCGAGGTGCTCCTGCACTCGTAACACAAGAGACCTGCGAACATGCACAAGTTTATATTGGTACATAATTTTTTTTTAAATTAACTATCCAAGTTTACAAGAGGATTCATGTTTTTATAGTAAAAGCGAGGGTCAACAAGTTCTTTGGCCTTCGTGCAACTGAATTCTCTCTTATACTGGATAGTTTACCGACAATATGTATAAACAATATTTCTGATAATCACATTTGAACAATTTGTTTTGTTTGTAATTGAAATAACACAAAATTAATTTGAACGATATTTAGTATTATCATCATAATTTTATTAATGAGTATTTTTGGTCTTTAGTGACAGAAATTATGAGTAATTGATATAGAATTCATTTGTGGTATATACCGTTTGAACTAAATCCTCGTTGCCATGAGATAATGCAAGCGAATATCGTTAAATAAATCATAGCCATGTTTTCCAATATTAAAATCAGTACTAAGCGTATTCACAGCGAATGATAACAAACTTTTCCCTTTTAAAATCTCCTTTCCATAAGGATTGCATGTAAGACACTGCGTTTCGTTATATCCACTACCCATCGCATTATCGTTCGTTATCATTTCCTGTTATCATCGGTCAGTTCCATATCAATGTTAGCTTATATATGTACGTGTGTGATCAGTCATCAACTCTAATCTTCATTATTTCTGTCGTCCATGACGCTCGAATCACTATAATTAAAAATTATAAAATTTAATTAGAATAAAGAAGTAGATTTGTAATTTATTTTACACAAGAACGAAACGTGCGGTTGAACAATATTGTTCGTTGTTATTTAGCCAATGGATCTAATTCATTATTCTTGTTATTTTTATCGATGAAAAACACAGATGTTGCAATTCTAAAGTGTCAAAATATTGAGTAATTCACTCGTTACGTATGTGTCGGGTTTTTTCTTTTTTTTTATGAGCGGTTCGTCGCGTTTGGCCAGCGAACCGATTGACGAACCTTTATTTTTATCACCTTGCCGCGTTCCTACTCACCAAGCACCGTCTATTATTCTCAGTTAACAATTATAAAACAAATATTACAATGCGATGTCTGAATGACCCAGGTGTTCGTTCGTTTGCAATGACTAAATAACACCACATAGTTTCATTCGTGTATACAAAACATTATACGTCTCTATATTTATGGCGATGAATTATGATAGTATACCATTTGTAATGTTCATTTTTGTATTCTTTCTCTGTTGCAGCCAGGGGTTTTTTCGTTCCGATGGTCGGTATTGTTCAACGGAAAAATGGGATCTGGGAAGGCCAACAATTATACGTCGCTGCGGATGGATGTCCGAGTTAATAATAGTCTCGAGTATATCCAGTTCCAGCAAATGAGAAAATGAGAAACATTGGACTTTTTACCGGCAAAGCATTACCTTATATAAACCGAGAGAGTCCCGACGAGTTGATTCGTCAAACTTCGTTTCTCGACTTCAGTTCGGATTCAAGAGTATTTTCTGTGCGCAAATATTTGAGCGACTTACAACATGTTCGCGCTTTCGTTAACGATATTACAATTAGCGTTAATATTTTTCGACTCGTGCTACGGTCAAGGAAGTAACCCGGTTACTTTTGCCACCAGTAAGGAAAAATTGTGGACATTGCTTTTTTCTCATTGATTGCAAACAGTCTATTTTTTTTGTGTAAAAGGGAATTTTATTGAACGTGTATATGAAGTTTAGTAGTCGTGTACTTTGAAGTTAGATATTACTTTGCGAATCTTCAATTTTGAGCAAACTTTTAATTATCGATATCCCATTTATAAATTTAACAAATGCAAATGTATTTCAAACATTCCAACCCATCGAGTTTTAAAACTTGTGCTTAGTTCCATCTTGTTATATAGGTCCATTCGCAGATTCTATTAAGTTTTGAAATTCCCATTGAGAATACTTTGTGAAAGGAAAACATATCATGAAGATTCCTATTTAATTTCTCGCAGGTTCGACGACGACAACGACGACGACAACAACTGCAGCTCCAGCCACCAGTGCTCCCCAAATTTCCAACTGCCGATGTGTCCCAGCAGGAACATGTACCGGGGCTCAAGTAATAAATACTTTGGACATCAGAATCGTCAATCAGGTAATAAATTGTTCCATCAATTTATTCCAAAAAGCAGAAGCATGATAACCTAATCGACATAAATGAAAAATATAAGAAGACACTAATAGGTAATGATAATACCGAGTACTAAGATTGATTGGATCATACGATTTCAGGGAAACAACAACAATTGCGCTGCCGGACAGGTTTGGTGTTGTGGACAATCCGGAGGGTTGACTGACACTACTTGTGGTATACGAAAAATCACAAATTCAGCTGCCCAACCAACCGGTATAGCAAGATATGGTGCATACCCTTGGGAGGCTGCCCTTCTCGCCCTGGACAATACTTACATTGGGGCTGGTGTTTTAATAAGCGCCAATTATGTATTGACAGCAGCTCATAAGCTTACAGCATATCCGTAAGTTGGATCACAAAATTAATTGCATAAAAATTCTTAATATTTTGCCAATGTTTCGTCAAGAAGTTTTGTAATAAGAATGTTCAAAGTGTTATTCTAAAAGAAATGTTATACGCTCATTTTCTTTCTGTTTCAATTATAGAGGCCGCAATTTTAAAGTGCGACTGGGTGAGTGGGATGCGAGGCAGACCACTGAACCTAATCCATATCAAGAATACACTCCAGCTCAGGTGATAACTCATCCTAATTTCAACGGCCAGAATCTTCAGAACGATCTCGCGATTATACGATTGGATAGAGCTGTACCGATATCTTCGAGTCCGAACATAAATACCGCCTGTATGGCGACCGCTGTACCCGCCGCAGGAACGATGTACGTTACAGTATTTTCTCTTGCATTAGTAACATACGTCTCGGTTATTTACTTGTACTTTTCTGTTGTCAAAAACCGGTTGAATGTTATTAGTGCCTCTATGTATATTTCTATGTTGCTGACTGCAACACAAACATTTGCCACAGTATTCACATTTTCATATTTCAGATGCTGGGTTTCCGGTTGGGGCAAAGATGCATTCACGAACGGAAATTATCAATCAATAATGAAAGAAGTTGACGTTCCAATAGTCGATCAAGGAAATTGCGAGACGAGACTACGTGCCACGAGACTCGGACAATTTTTCAATCTTGATAGAATGAGCTTTATGTGTGCCGGTGGCGAAACCGGAAAGGATGCTTGCACGGTATACTTTTACATTGATTATTCCTTTCTTCGTAAAACAAATTTGTCCGCGTAAGCATGGATTGTAAATAACAGGAGGTTTGTTTACAGGGCGACGGTGGTGCACCTCTTGTATGTCAAGCGAGTTCCGGCCAGTGGCAAGTTGTCGGCTTAGTTGCATGGGGTATCGGTTGCGCTGGTTCTGGTGTTCCTGGTGTTTACGTCAACATACCTAACTTCCGGACTTGGATAACTCAACAAACCGGAGTCTCACGATAAAAACTTGAAAAACAAAACAATCACAGAAACTACCTCTATCGCTATTCGATGTCAAGACTGCACAAATATTTACTCAATCTTTAATTTCCTAGATTCGAAATGTATAAATACATCGAATCTCCTTTATAAGATCTCTGTCACGTCGTTATTGCTTCACTAGATTCTACGATAATTCTTATTAGACGATTGGTCTACGTACCAAACGTGTATATCTATTACATAAAGCGTGAATACGAATTATTCCATGGATAAAATTTATATTTCTCCACATGTTCGTAACATTGGCTTATAAATATTTTTAAATCTTATGTCTTATTTACACGTGCTTTCATTAACGTTTCAAACGAAAGGGTATTTCCTTCTTTCGTGCAAAACAAAAATAGGTATAAAGAAACTGAACGGAGATCCGTATCGACTCAACAGATTCAACCGATGGATCACATGGTGGATTGTTTCCTGTATCAATACTACAGTGTGAAGCAAACTGTACAAATATAGAATTCGCTCTACGCCACAAATTTGGACGTTTGCCTTTCCCACATGTATCTTCCATAGCGATACAAATCTAAAAAATTGTTATTATCAATATTATATTAACATTCGGCTAAAGAGGGCTTCTCAAGTGATGTCCTTGTAGGCCATTGAGCACCGAATTAAACGATGTGATTCTAAAAAGTTTGCTCATTCTATAGTTTGGCAGTATTGCTAATCGAGTGTATACGATATTACAATAGTTTATCGCAAGAGGTAGTAGAGACATACGCAAGTAATTCGCGTTACGAAAGATTTTCGTCCAGTGCATTAATATACCTTAAAAATAATACGTTTTTTTTTTTTGCTATACCTTAAAAACCGTACAAAATATCATGAATATTTGTCCTAGCGATGCCAAGTCACTACGTTAACATCAATATGTATTTCAAACTTTGACTTAATCACCTACAGGGCTTTTTCTTTCGCTCTGCTTTTCTTTATTCACATGAGAGAAACGCGTTTTCTTTTTCACGTCTCGAGCTGTGCTGTTCGTGGAAACGTCGAAAAAAAGCTGACGAGAGGCAGTTAGGGTATCGTTCTCTGGATGAACAGAGACGAACGACAGTAGATTCTGTGTTTCGTCAAGTATTGTGCGCAATTATTATTATTATTATTTTAATTTTCTTTTTATAAACCTCATATCTCATATGTTTCGTAACATTACTCATAAACACGAAAGGATCTGGGCTTCAAACGTTTTGGGGAACCTCAGACACGCATACAAATAAAAAAAAAGATCATAATCCTATTTCATATTCATATTAGTTCTAGTATAAACGCTCATCGTAAATGTACGATTTCGCACGTTTTTTAACTTCTGTTCGCATTCATTTTCATATACGTACATGTCATTAAATGAAAATTAACTTTCATCACAAGAAATGCCTAGGGACCCTCTACATTTTCATCTTTCGGCGATTTGCAATTTGCAAGAAATTGACAGAAACATTTCTTTTTTTAACGTGTACTACTCGATTGATCATTCATTGTGCCTTGTTTACCCTACACATATCTTTTAGCAGTAGTTTCCATGCCTCGAGAAACACATACTTAATGCAAATACTGGACATTTATAACTTAAAAATTATACATAAATTTTCTCATATTGTTGTCACACGCAAAGTTATTTCTCAGTGAAAATAAGAACATTATTCTTTGTCATGAGGAAGCGAGCTGTGCATTTCCTCGTCTACGATGTGTCAATCACACAGTTGAATATCGCAAATGATCATAATTTTCATATGTCTCAGCTAGTTACGAGACACGTGAATTGTGACTAACTTGCAATCGTAAGTTCATCACGAATAATAATCCAGTTGAGGCAACTTGTTTTCATTTCAATCGACACGCATCAAACAAAAGAAAATCTTAAATATAAGATAGTGATACAAATAAAATAGAGCTACAATTTCGCCGATCAATAGTCATGAAAAATCTTACAATAAATAAGATAAACTTATAAACGCTTGTTCGAAGTTGCAAAATATTGAAAGCGGACAATTTTTGTATTTTCTGTTATAGTAGAATGCCACTTTCGAGGTAACTTTCGATACGAGACTATGTTGTCTGAGATAATCAAGTACAATTTATATTGTACCTCTCTACACATTTGCACTCAAAATCGTATTTGATCAAAATCATGTCTATACGAAAAATTAGTTCCATTATTATAATACCTGACCCTACGTCTAGATTCCTTTTCAAGATACGCGAATGTTTTTTAGGAAACTTAGAGCAATGCAATAGCTTGTGAATTATAACAAAGTTTAGCATCGAAACGTTTACTTTCATATAAAACAAAATATATGTAATAACAAATTTCTCTGTAAATCTTTGAGTTCTCAGATTGCATACACATTTTGTTCATTTACATTTATATACTTGCGCATTTAACGTTTCATTGTAGCAAAAATTCAGTCCCGAAACTGTGTCTTAAATGAATATTGCAAGAGCAATAACAAGTTTCCATAATTTGTGTAAAAGTAAAGCTTTCTCCGGAAACGGAAATACTTATGTCACTTGCATATCTCGTCCCTGATTCGGACGATACCGATTTATGTGAACGCCCTTGCATCACTAATAATTTCTCGTATATCTTGAAAACCGTCTCGAAAGTAGCGTTATTTAATTATTCGAATGATATTGATATTTGTTCTTCCTTTTAGATTTAACAAAAAGAAAGATAAAGAATAAAGGACACATTTAGTATTTATGTGTTGTTTGGCAATCAATGCTTTAAAAGGCTGACGTTCGTCAGTGACAGAAGATTCTTCGAGAAAATTGAATCCATGAATAAATAAAAAATAATGAAGGACCCATTCTTCAACGGAAAGACTCTGACCGACATTGTCGATAGTTTTGGAATCCTCTCATTTTTATAGCAATTTACTAATTTTTAACTTTTCAACGTCAAGGGAGCAAACAGGTATAAGAAACGTGCCCACGTTTCATCTTTCGTCTAATCACAATGAGCCTGATGCTCCATGTGTGTACTATAATAAACCAACTCCGCGTATCTAATCACCCACGACTTAATAGAAAATGAATGATCGATTACGTTGATTTATTGCGTTTTGTACATTACAGTGTGTGTGTGTATGTGTCTATGTTTGTGTGTGTGTACGTGTCGTATGGGTGTGATTAGTAATGCGTATCGCGTTAACATTCGGCTATGGAGGTAGGCAACTTTTCCTATACTTTGCTGTTGATTTCTTATGGGCATCCATGTGATTTCTATTTCCCTGCTTTTTTTTCAATGTTTCAAACTGTCGGGGAAATTACGTGTGGATGTGGCAATTGGACGGAATGATGAGATGCTGGCGGTGACAATAAGTGACCACGTTCCATCTCGTTCACCTCCTGTTGTTCGGTTTCTGCCATTGAGCCAGTCGAGCGTGCTAGGCTGTTTCGCTGTCGGCACATATACGGTGTTTCGCCCGGCGAAGGAGTTTCACGACCCTGCATTTTCATAGAACATTAAATATTCGCTAAATTCGCATCTCGTATAAACAAATTCATGTGCAATATGTTTATCCAGGAATAGGCACTATATTCGAATTATGATATCAATCTGAAAGACCTCGCAATAAATTATTCAATGTACTTGAGTAATGCATTAGTGATGCAGTGCCCATGCCTACTTTTACTGGATAGAGTACGATTTCTTTGCAACTGAACGAGAACGTATAGTTATCAACCGTCTAAATTAATAGCACTTGGGGACAAAGAGATTCTGGTTTCGACACAAGTGCAGGTCTTATTCGTAGATTTTTTTTACCTAGGACTGTACTCGATTCCGATTTAATGCCTTCAAGACAACGCCCAAGGCATCTGGGTGGTTTGGGTGAAGAGGATGGACTACCGGAGGTTCTCCGCGAATAATACTTTTTCATGATGGAAGAGTCAGGACTTGAGGAATGGCATGCATTTCATCGAGTTTCAGTATTGGATCCTCGGTTTTACTTACCTGTTTCGAAGGTCCGCAACAAGTTGCTTGGTTGCAAGGTTTGTCAGTCTTGGGACAATCGAGAACACAGTCTTCCGTGGGCGTTTCCTTTACTTCGCTATTCGAATGATACTGAAATTGAATAACGATGGTATTTAGAAAGAACAAATTCTCTTATTTGATTTAATCGGAAGAAACGATAGGCGGATAATATTTTCCCTCACTTCTATGAATTCCGGTTGTATCGTGGTCGAGTGTATGCCTTCATTATGGAAGAATTCTTTAACTTGTTCAGCTATCTTCATGTATTCCGAAAGATTTCGACAGCGTATGTGTGCCGAAGCGATTATCCGATCTCCGGCCAATTGCCAAACGTGAAATTCATGAACGGCCAATACTCCGTCAACGTTTTCGAGAAGCCGTTGCTGTATAGCATCAACCTGAAATGACCAAATGCAAAGATTATAATGAACATGATTGAAAATGTGAACTATTACAGAGGAACATCGTGATTACCTGAATATGCGTTGGTACCGTTTGCAAAAGTATCAGTGCAGATTCTTGTAACAACGGCCACACCGATCGAAGGATCAGCAAGACAAGAAGTAGGGACAATGCCGGATCAATGTAAAACCTAAAGATGGAAGAAACATTATACATGTAATTATATGGTGTAGCAAAAATATGGTGAAGAAATGAAACAAGCGATTTATAAACAGACCTTAAGAATTTATTAAACCGATTCCGTATTAATACTTTTTTTACCTGTACTCCCATTTTGTGAGCCAGACGATCAGAGCTGAGACGATCACGATAACCGAACCCAATGCATCAGAAAGCACGTGAAGGAAAACACCTCGCATGTTCATCTGACTAGCGTCATGACTGTGTCCATGAGCTCTCTTGACCGGTGGTGGAGGTGATGGCCGATATGCTTCGTCGTTCTCATTATCATCAGTACCCACCAGAGTACTCAATCTGTTGTGACTTCTCGATATACCATGCGAATGACCATGAGTACTACCGTGTTCTGAAATCATTGGATTCTTTAGGTTTCAACTGGTACGGGAGAACAATCTGTGAATCTGTTTTACCACATCAAAGGAGCCCCTCATGGACAAGGAAAATGAAGTTATAAGTGTTAATCAATATTTTTCACAAAAGGAATCCTGCACTTGGATTGGCTGACCTAAGTAGGACGTTGTAGGAAGGGTACAAGGGCATCCTTGTGGCAAGACATGTTCGACTTCGTTGAGTCTCGGCGTTAATTTAGTTCCCGCAGTACCTAGGGAATTTCATTATCGAAAATTGTATGCGCAGGATACTTTATAACGAATCGTACACACCCGGTTGAGTATTTAAATAACGAGTATTTGCATTCTCGATCGTTTCTCAATTACCGTGAAAGAGGCAGAGCCCGATGACGTTGACGAGTAATCCAAGAACACCAACGGCAACGAGTAATTTGGCTTCGTGGATTTCTTCAACCTCGATAAACCTCTTGCAAGCTTCGACCGTTATACTGAAGCAAAGAGCTACGAGAAAAACTGCATTGACCAATGCACCAAGGACTTCAGCTCTGGCCCAGCCAAAAGTATTTTTCGACCACTTTTTCGGCGACATCTAAACAAATTTTAAACATTTTTTGCATTAAAGAAATATTTCGTTCTCGTACCTGTTTAATAATCATCAATAGTATTGGCTCAATTCTAGTAAGATGAAAATTTCATTGAAACTGGGGTAACATTTATTGTCCATTGCGAGGGTAGAAAACATATCATTGGATTTTATTGAAATTTCCTCGAAAATTCTATCACAATGTATTGAGAATATTGTCTATTCCTTCTCTGCCATATATCGATTGAAAACTCGATGGCCATTGATCGAGAAAAAGATAAACCAAGATAAAGAGTCTGTGCGAGATCTAGATCGTGAGATAATTGCTTTTTTTTATTGTGAACGATTGCTGAGACAAAATCGTTGTGGGTTACACGAGCTGGACAACGAAATCGGACAATGAAATAGATAATGATAGTAGTTTAATCGGACAGATTTGCGACTCACCTTCACAGACAAAAAGGCAACGACCAAAGCCGCGACGTCGGACAGCATGTGAAAACTGTCGGCTATGAGTGCCATTGAGTTGGTTACGTAACCAACTATTATTTCAACTAGGAAGAAAAATGCTGTCAACCACAGCATCGTCAATAGGCGGCATTTCTTTCCTGTGTACCGCCCCATGGCGCTCCAATATCTATCTATAGAAAATTCAATATTCATACATTAATCGGATGTTCACATTCTCGATAACAAGTATAGGCACCTTATGTATTTTTGCTATTCTTCACATAAGAAATTTCTTCATGGTAAAATAGACAAGACATCAATAAATGGACATATTTATAAATACATAGACAAAAAAAAATGTGATTAATTTTAAGGGTACCCGGCAAAATAATTACTTAAAAAGAAAAGGGAATGAAATCCATATTGATATGTGGACATTTATCAATTCAGGCAAATCTTATCTTAATAGCAACTTTTTAATAGTCTCCTTATCTTAAAAGAATTATGGGCGGGCATATAAGCACAGTGTTCTCATTTTCCCATTATTTTTACATGATAAACCAAACCCGCATTGTTACATAGAATGAAACTGATTCTATTGAATCGAGACTCGGGATAATAAGCAAATGCAATTAAAATGCGTCGAGTGTTATTTAATATGTACTATCAAGTGGGACAAATCCCTATCTCTCAGAGCTTTGTTATATTTAGAGCTGGAGAATTAAATTTTAGACACAACATGGACTGAACTATCGGTATTCAAGCCTGTGGTAAACCAAAAGAGATTAAATCAAGATAGAAAAATGTACCAAATGATGACACTAATGAGTCATTTGTCGACTATTTGATATAGTTTGAAAATTTAATACCTCTAAACTTATATTCCAGATACAGAGATGTACCAAGAAATTCAGTGGCGGCACTTTGATTCACTAAATAAAGTGAATTGAAACCATAATAGTGAGTAGTAAATATGTGCCTTGTAACAAAGTACGGGTCATGAAGCTACAAAAGAATTTCACCAATGGACAATGAAGCCAATTAATTCGAGCAATGCTTCGCTTTGTTCTGATTTGTCCTTTCATCGAATGCGAACGATAACCGAAGTTTGATGAAAGAACAAACTCTTGTGAACCGAGACGTTGGTGTATTATCAAATTACACTAATGAATTCATACTCTCTCAGCCTCTGTCTCTCCCATTTTCACAGATGAAAAGACAGGTTTACCTCCAGACTGGACATACCAATGAATCATGCACGTGTAACGTATCTTCGCACGTGAATCATCAATTTTAAAAAACTAGGAAAATCCTGTTCGATGGACAAAGATAGTTTGCGATTTTTTTCCTATATTATAAATGTAAAGAAAATATCATTGGGGAACGTGATAAATTTCTGTCGTCTCAAGATTGGAACGAATAAAATGATATTCCTTACCTCTTCTCGTTAGTACGATGTGTCACTTTTTTTTTTGTTTTCTCACGTGAAATTTGTCGATTGATTCTCTATCAAATGTCGATAGTATGGAAAAGGTTTGTGCCCAAAAGTATTACGGGCATATCACACACACGCGTTGGCGTTGCCATAGATTCATATATATATATTCATACGGATATTTTTATAACACATGAAAAATTTTTGTTCTATAAAACACGAATGCTCGTCAAGAATTTTTTCTTAGTTACACATACAGGCCCACTCGCGCACAAATCGTCGTTACACCATTGCGATAAAGCGTCAAACTGTAGAGAAACGAAGGCGCGATAACGTTGAGTAACGAGGAATTCTCGTGGTAGCACGGGAAGAATGAAAATTGACGAAAAATTGGAAGAAAGTTCTCTCGTGTAGTAGAATTAACCCCGTACGTTGTAAAGCTCATCGATAAAGTTTGCTATATTAGTTTCGAATCTCATCGCGTCGTCGGCTCGAGGCACACTGGTTTATCAACGGGCGATCTTAAATTTCGAGACGCACGCGACACGCGCGCGTCAACGGCAAGGGCTGAGACAGTAGACTCGATGTTTTTAGTCGGTCAATCGGGCTCCCACGTTAAACTAAATGATTTTCAAAAACACACAGAAAATTTGAAAAATTAAACGTAACTATTAATAGTTAAAGAGCCGCAACAACTGGATTCAAAGCGCTTGAAATCGTGCTTGTACAGAATTTATTTTTCAAGAATATTAAAGAAGTAGTATACGTATATACATATATATATGTATATATATATTGTAAAATTTATATATACAAAATTTGGCAACACGAAAATATAGATAAATCCGTCGTAAGAACGCACAACGTAGGAGCTTTCAAGATCATTCAAACAAATATGTTCGTTTCATCAAATGTCAGTTGTGATTTGTGACTATGTTTAACAAGTTAGTACTGAAGGTTATCAGCGCTTTGGGTACCGTTATACAATACGGATGTGTGACTCACTGCACGCTGGAATATGTGGGCGATTTTGTCGTGGTAAGATTATATTTTTCTGTCTCACAGTTTTATATTACTAAACACTTTTTGCAGTTTCGAGTTTGAGGTTATGTCGAATGTACGATGGCATGTTTTTCATGACGGTACACTCAGCGTGATCTGACGGTCAAATTCTCAAACTGGGAGTAAAAATATTTTTTCATATTTACTCCACCAATAAGGCAGATGGGGTTCTTGATGTATGCGAATATTAATTATTCCGATTTTACTATTGTTTTTTACGATAAAAAGAATAACGACTAGATCATTTATTCGTTTGAATTTGTGCCGGAATAAGATTATTTCTATAGTTAAACATCGAACGAAAGTTTTGTGTTTAAAATAGGCAATCAATATCAGTATACGCGTTACCTTCCATCGATTAATTTTTGTTTGTCCAGTGCACTGGGCCATCTATGGAACCAACGATATTTAGCAACGATGTCCTTTTCACGGAACACGTATCACCGAGATTCCAAAATCTGAAAAAAGGTGATATAATAATAGCAAAATGTCCCTCAAATCCTCGTCAACATATTTGTAAGAGAATAACTGCTTTACCTGGCGACAAAGTACACTACGGTTTTACAACATACGTCGTAAGTACCTACAACGTTTACCCAAATATCATGCATACCTTTGGAAGAAGGAAATATACATATATCGTCATTGGTGAATATTTCAAAAACAGGTGCCCGTTGGACATGTTTGGCTCGAAGGCGACAATAGCAGCAATTCCGCTGATTCCAGAATCTATGGAGCTGTTCCACAGGGTCTTCTGCGTGGTCGAGCTTTGTGCAAAATCTGGCCACTTAATGATATCTCTTTGTTAACAACAAAAACATGTTCAACGTGATCACTCCGTACATAATATGAATTTATTTCCATGAAATAGAATGATGCAAATGATTACAATGTTTTTATTCAGAATACATGATAAGCATCATCTCTTGTAATATGGATAAAACTAAGTTTTGTTTTTTATCATCGGAAAAACTTACCCACTATCGGCCAGTCGTGGAGCATCGGCTTTTCGGACTTTGACCATCAGCGCCAAGAGTCCAACCCTTGAAGGTACTTGCAATGGATGTTTTGTGAATCCCGCGTACAGACGCGAAGGGTGTGTGTTTTGTTGGACTGCGCGTAAAGGATAAAACAATTTATGGACCGTTTAGCATGTTTTTTTTACGTTAGAAATAAAACATTAAAGCTATTTTCGTCGCAGCGACGAAATACAAAGAGACATTGACCTAGTGATGATTTTTTGGTGATAGTGGAAAGTTGTGTCATAGGACGAAAATCAAAAGGTATCAAAGGCCACTTTGTTCTTTTTGAGTACGTTACGAGTTGCATTACTTCCTTCTTCGTATCATGTCCTTTGTACTGAACAGAAACGTGATGTTTTCTTTCGTCGAGTAATATTTACGTAATGTTCCTTCATGGCCTTCGTGAACCGCTATCGTTTCGCTTCAGTAGTTCTTACATGGTTCACACTGCAATGTCAACGTTTATATTTCCGGGTCTATCATTCTCGATGAAGTCTGTATTTTTTTTACTGATACAATGAAATAGTATAGTTTTTGTACTAGTACGAACGTCTTTAAGACACATTACTACTGCAGAAACATATGTCTTTCTCAAACAAACTTGAAAAGAGAATTGTATTGTCCAAGTTGACGTTTAATTGCACTTGAATAAACCCTAAGATAGTGCGGTATAATTTCTTATCGGCTCAAACACAACTTATTTATTTCTCAGGCATAATGCTCAACAGTATAACGAAGCACATCTTGCACTGTTGTCTGTTAATTACTGTTGTGCTGACATTCGAATATGCATCTGGTGTATTTCGATGGGACTTGGAACCAAAGAACGATTTAGATCCATGGACAAGATATGGATATATCGGTGCAGCAACATTGTACCTACTGCGATTGCTCACTTTTCTTTCATTTCCCCAAGTTCTTTTCAACTTTATTGGGCTGACATTGTACAATGCATTTCCTGACAAAGTGGAATTGAAAGGATCGCCACTTCTCGCTCCCTTCATCTGCATAAGAGTTGTGACTCGCGGAGATTATCCGCAATTGGTGAAAACCAATGTAGTGAGAAATTTGAACAAATGTACAGAGGCTGGATTAGAAAATTTCCAGATTGAAGTTGTCAGTGACAAACCTATCGGACTCGTGTCCCATCGAAGAATTCGTGAGGTCGTTGTAGCACCGAATTATCGTACAAGCAGTGGAGCCCTTTTCAAAGCTCGAGCATTGCAATATTGTTTGGAAAATTCGGTCAATGAATTGGCCGATCACGATTGGATAGTACATCTTGACGAGGAAACTTTGCTTACCGATAATTCCATTCGTGGCATAGTCAATTTTGTGCTCGATGGAAAGCATCAATTTGGCCAAGGCCTCATAACATACGCTAATGAGGACGTTGTTAATTGGATAACGACACTGGCAGACAGTTTTCGTGTCGCTGACGATATGGGAAAGCTCAGATTGCAATTCATGATGTTTCACAAACCACTGTTCAGTATGAAAGGATCTTTTGTCGTTACCCAGGTTCGTAAAATTATATTTTTCGTGAAATTTTTACCTCGTAATATCTTTAACCTATCAATTGATTATCGAATGCTCCTGCGATAACACTATGCAGTAAGTAAACTTTTCAAGATAAGTCCATAGACATTACTACTCTAGACATATTATACGATTAAACTCCAATGTTTTGGAGATAAGATAGCTCTATTGGTATTGAAATTCACAATATTTGTCGATACCTTCTTGTTTCCTTATCTCGGGGGCAACGATTGATCCTTATATACCATATATATATTGCGATATTATGTGGGATGTATATTGTATACATAAACGTTTCATTCTGATTTATCTAAGGTAGCGGTGTGAATGATGTTTCTTTTACCGCAGATGGCAGCAGAGAGACAAGTATCTTTCGACAATGGACTGGATGGTTCAGTTGCTGAGGATTGTTTTTTTGCTATGAAAGCCTTCACTCAGGGCTACACTTTCAATTTCATCGATGGTGAAATGTGGGAAAAATCGCCTTTCACACTGTGGGACTTTGTGCAACAACGAAAACGATGGATCCAAGGTATCTTACTGGTCGTTCATTCGAAAGCAATACCCGTTAAGAAGAAATTACTTCTTGGCGCATCGTGTTACTCTTGGGTAACTCTACCACTGTCAACATCAAATATCATTCTTGCTGGTCTCTGCCCAATCACATGTCCGTTTATTATAGACTTTTTGTGCGCTTTTATCGGTGCAGTTAGTATTTACATGTATATTTTCGGCGTGGTAAAATCATTCTCCCTCTACCGTTTTGGTATTGGACGATACATCATTTGTATATGTGGTGCTTTGGCCACCATACCTTTTAATCTCATAATCGAAAACGTCGCTGTAATATGGGGTCTTTTTGGCAAGAAGCACAAATTTTACGTCGTTAGGAAGGAGTACAAAGATCCTAGTATAGTTTAAATAATTCGCATTTCCTACGAAGAGTATTCGAGATCAAGATTATTCATGTTCGTTTCACACAAACACATACACATACACATTCACACACAAATACACACATACACACACACACACGAGCACGAGTTTTCACTGTCATGTGCACTCAACTAGTACCTGTAACAGATGAGAGTTAGGGCTTATATGATGAAAAACAGCAATCAGGGGTTTTAGATGTGCAAATGAGACGAATGAATTGGTAGAACTTTCGAGAAATAATAACAAAACAAATCGCGACAACCATTGTATTCGCGTTTCGGAAGATATACATGACAAAGAGTAAGGATGGTGGAATGTAATTCCGAATGTTTCGGATGTGTGTAGGAATACGAAAAGTTAATGGAAAAAATCAAACCGATGGAATTTAGTCGATACACGCGTTAGTTTAAGATTACGGGTTTT
Source organism: Netelia fuscicornis (assembly GCA_946811545.1). NCBI lineage: Eukaryota > Metazoa > Arthropoda > Insecta > Hymenoptera > Ichneumonidae > Netelia > Netelia fuscicornis. The sequence goes on along the minus strand of OX328011.1, from coordinate 13,352,505 downwards.
AACTAACAGCCATGATTGTTACATTTCTGTACAGTACCGAGTGCATCTACGTTGACTCCCGTTTAATCGGATATATTAAAGCAATAAGATAAGTCGAGATCCGCGTTTGCGGCAGTGACTCGTGAAAGTCGTTCAGACACACATAACGCCTTTGGTACAACTTTAAAGGTATGTCTAGTCACACGGGCATAGTCGAGAATCGAAAAATTTCTATAGTATTTAAACTCGTATCGTCATCGACGAGGAGCTCTAAGCACCATAATAATTTTATTTGTTAATCAAACGTTAGATTCGCGATAATGATTTATTTCTATTCTTCCATGTATGATATATATATTTTTTTAGAAATTCTCTCTTTCGGTTCTTCAGAGTCGAGAAAAATCTTATGCTTGATTTGACATGTAACTATAATACAAATTTGTACAGAATTGTATCATTGAATTGTTTAAATGTTCTGTACAATGGGGATTGGAAACGACGACTTTACGTTTTTGTCAATTTACTACAAACAATGCGTTTTTAATATCAGAGCTTCGAATCTCTTTTGGTACTGTTCACAAAGCCTTTTTGTACTTTAACGATTAACTTTACCAAAGCTTTAGTATACGTATGTACGCATATACGTATATGCGAAAAATACAGTGGACGAATTATTTTTCGCGGCACATTTTATACAAAAATATGTTTGTATATCGACCAACAGCTACATTGACACAAAACATTAAACTGAAAAACGTATAATAACACTTCAGATTCGATTATGATGTCGAAAAACATTGAACAAATTTACAAGGTTTTTGCAACCTTCATCGTACAACTCCGTGAAACTTTAGTAAACAATCTAACTTGTGAATATGACGAACCCGATGAATTAGCTGTGCCAGAAGTAATCTTTACATTAATTAGACCGTATATAAATAATATTGCATTCGAATGAATGCCATCAATTTTATACCGTTCTTTTTCGATTTTCATTTTTGTCGAATGGTCCACTTTGTCCAGTTTTCATCATCAACAAAACTGTGAGTTCCAACTTTTCGAATCTGGAATAAATAATTTTTGAAGCACGTCGTTTACGTTTTGAGGGGAAATAGTAATAAATCAGAGCGTATAGAACATCGGAAGATGTTTTCTTTCATCGTCATATCGTATTTGAAAATATTACGCAGAAAAGGCTGTGGCTAGAATAATAGTGCCGAATCTGATAGTTCTTTAATAGATCTTACCCCTGTAGGTATTGTCTACTTAACTAAATTTTCTATAGTATGTAGAGACTTTTGATTTCTCGTTCAATTAAAAAATATATTGGAAAATAAAGTCGACGACCAAGTCGTCGAATCAAGCGTCCATAAGTGTGGATCGATTCGTCTCATGAATTGAGTACATCACCGAAATCCATGAACGAAACAAATATATATGTATGTGTGTGTGCGTATATATATATTAAACAACATTATTTATGCTACTTGGAAATTTTGTATATCGATCTTTATTCGCGTTTCCTCATACGGCACAACATTATTTCGTTTCTTTATCTAATACTGTTCTCGAAATAATGCACGTAAAATAATTTTTAGAAGCACTTATGTTCCTCGACTATGTCACACGATGTATTCTTAAATATATGTAAAATGATGAGATCTGAGTCGACTGGGACGAAGTCCAATTAGATGAGTATGCGACAAATAAACAAGATCTTTTGTAGAATAGAGAAGATCATTTGAAATTGGACGTTTTTTTTCTCGAGTAAGATAATTAACGAAAGATTCAAATACTTATATGAATTTAATTTCATTCTCAATTGCTTGGAAACGATAATATGTAATAACTTAATGAAATAAAACTATGCCTGGTTCTTGGAATAAAAGTGAACAAAAAAACACAAGATAGAATAACAAAATCGAGCAAATTCAAATGTTTACGGATTTGGTTTTATCGTGGGTAGAATGCCAAGGTAATGACGATATTCGTAATTAAATGACAGGTTGTTACGTACGAAAATATCTACTTAGGAAACCAACAATTAAGAAGTTGTCTTCGTCCTTAAAATGAAGAAAATTACACCTGAAGAATAAAAATATCTGTTTTCAAATTCTTGTGGAATTGTTGAGTTTACCATGTTTTGTACATTTACCAGTCTCGTGAAATATAGCAGCTGGATCATCCGCTTTCTCAAGATCATTGACCACCTCGATGTCATGAAGGTAACATTCCTCAATATCACCGGCGTTGGCGTCTTGGTCGTCATATGCCGAACTATGAGTGTCGGTATAAGAGTTGACCCCATTAATATATACATTTACCTTACATTGTCCACATGAATCCGGGTTATCAGACTGCAAATTAGTTAAATTACATTTCCTCTTTAAATTCATGATGTCTATTTTTATATACGTGCTGATACCTGTTCTCGTAGTTGTACGGAAATAATTGTGCAATATCTGATCTTGCTTCAAATTTGTTGGCAATGTCGCCTCCTTTGGACTGCAGTAATTATTGGGATATTTGCATTTATGTTTATTATCTGAAACAAATAAATTAATATAAATTTTCACAGTATATATATTTCAAAGAAATTCTTGGCACCACAACTAAATATTATGATAAAAGACAAGAACCATTCGTATACAAAAATACTGGTACATATGCCCATATGAAGAATTGAACTTGTGATATATACCTGGAAGTATTGACTGCATGCTGATAGTATAATTTTGTGAGCTTTAATAAAACGACCCTGACATGAAAGGGTAACATCTACGAGCAATTCCGACGACAGGTGTTCTAGAAAAACCTGCAATTACAATAAAACCATAGATCTTAATTTTGCTTAGAAAAATAAATTTTCTGCAACACTTGATATACCTGAAGGATGTTGCTGGTATGATTGTTTCATCTTAAATTGAGCTGCTGTGTTCCAACCATGATCAACCTTAATGATATTAAAGTTAGATATTATTCAATTATAATAATGAGAGCTGCAAAGGCATTCTTAACTTTGACTGGAAACCTGAAAGAAATTTGAAAAACCAAATATAAAAAGCGGTTATAGTTATAGTTGACTGTGGCGTCATTTCTCGTAGAATAATGACAATTTCTGATCACAAAACCGTACTGTGTACATTTTTGAGGCCAGTAATTAGGGGTATCAAGGGGGTTTTCAAACTCACAACTTTGATTTAGCATAAAAAGTCGTTTTGCGGGAGCACAAATGGTGCTAGCGAATGTTTGTTGAAGTCATTTGATGGGGAGAAAAATAAAGGAAAAAAATGTAAAATTTGTGCAGGTGGACGGGTGTTTGAGCGAGGATCTGGTGAGCGGAAAAAGGGGGGGGGCGAGAAAAAAAACAAAACACGACACTCAGAACTGGTGGTTTCGACACTGGTCGCCTGTCGTTTTTCTTAGCTTTATTACGCACGTCAACGAATGTACAAAATGTCGAATACACGGTAGAGCTGACTAACGAAGAACAGGTCAACACCGAGCCTTCACTTAAACGCGAGCAGTACCAAGAATTATCCTTATTCGTAGCCACTTCGATATACAATTTCACAGGTTATACAGAGACGAACAGAAGATTTGCGCGGGTCAAAAATAAAGAACAAAGATATATTTTCGAACACCGGTATACGCGTGATCACTTAACTTCTTCGCACGAGAATGCACGAGAAAACCCAGAAAACCGGCACGAGACGAGCCGGCGAGCGTCGAAGAGGGGGGAGCGTCGCTAGTATCGATCGACGCTAACTCGATCGATCGCGGCATGAATGTCGCGCGGCGAATTTAAATATATTTCGACGCCGCCGAAACAGCGGGTTATTGATAAATTTGGGAAAAACATATAATTAGGAATAAGTCGGGCGCGCGGCGAGTACATAATCGATGTATTTTATGTGGCAGTCGCTGACGTGCGCGGATGTGGTTATCCGTTGAGCGCGATGGTGGTAGTCGCGGGGGGGGGGGGGGGGGGGCTGTTGTGATGAGGATGACGTAAGTGTGTGCGATCGAGGATTGGAAAAACGTAGGTATGATTCAAGGTAATCGTATCGTTGGGTGGGGGGTTACAATTTTATTCCCATTTTTTCTCACATTGTAAGTGAACCAAGTGTTAAAGTTCATTAAGAAAAGTTGTTGCAAATCGACTAAAGAACAACATACTCAAAATTCAAATTGATCCTACGGAAAGTTTATTTGTTATATAATAAACAAAATCATGAATTTTGTTTTCCATAAGATTTGTTATAAAAAGTAATCGAAGCTTCTTTGATGTCATATAAAAATGTGTGCAAAATTTCAACAGGCTTCATCGACCAAATGATCGTGATACTCGTTGTATAATGTTGCGATATTTAACACGGGCTCTTATGGGAGCTTTCCAGTGTGACAGCCCGAAAAATCGCTGTTTTTCGCGATTTTTTTTTTAAAGAAAAAATAATCTAATCGGTCTGGTTTTTTTTTTTGTATATTAATTGGGTATTGAAGAATACAAAACGATTTTTTAAAAATCGATTTATTTATTAATTAATATCTATAAAAATGATGAAACAATTGCTGCAGAAAATGCACTTGGATGTGGTGTCCACGTTGGGGGTCACAATTTTGATCTGAAACAAAAAACACAAAAAGATTATTGATCGGTATATAATTGGCTTTCGTGCTATGGAGGCTTTTTTTTTTTTTACAAAAATGGCGCCAGTTTGAACAAAAAGTATCGATTTTAGCATTTTTTTTTTGGCAGTTTTTTTTACAAAAAATAGGAAGATGTCAAAAAAAAAAAGCTTCCATAGCACGATAAACAATGACGTTAAGAATATTGTGTAAAACATTCAACTCGATAGCTTTAAAACTCTGCCCTCCAAGTTGGACACCGTTTTGAAAAATGCTGTTTCGAGAAAAACGCGTTCAAAGTTTCAAGTGAGGAAATTTTAGGTAAATCGTTTACTTACGGTCAATCAGCGATGCCAGGTCCATACAATATCCCTTCTGCTTCTTCGAAAAGAGTGTATACTATTCGATAAAGCAAAAAAAAAAAAAAGCAAAAATATTGCAAGTAAAGCCAAGATTATTTATGATTTGGAAACCATCGAAATGAAAAATAATTTGCCTTTTAGGTTATTATACCTATGACAAATAAAAAAGAGTGCAATCTGCGTAATTGCACCGATGACTAGTAATAAAAATGCTGTATTACCGACAGAGCACTCACCAACGACACATTTTGTTGTTTTGTCATCTATAACCGTGTTCAAATGAGTTTTGATTGAAATTGAAAAGGAGATACCTTGTTCATATTATCTATATAAAAGTGTAGTGCATTTGTTGGTACAGGGTGATATTGTTTTCTATTACAATATTCGGTGTTAGAAATGTCATTCAAAGAAATGACATAATTATACAACGGTGTAAATGAGCGTCGCTAAACTCGGATAACCTGAAATATGTTCGAAGCATCAAAAACTCGACCGTTTCTTTAGTTTCGAAGGAAAATACGAATAAAAATGAGTGAATTCAAGCTTCATCATCTTATAGTAGAGCTGACTGATTTATTGGAGTAAGTTCGATCGTTCTTATTATTATATCGGTAATTACTTACCGTTAAGCGGGCAATTGTCTATTAATCCTCACGACGTATCCTCATGAAGTTTTTATTTGATTTTTATAGATCAACAACTCCACCCGAACAGCTAAATATAGAAAAATTACAAAAAGGGATTGCTGTGCAGGACAACACTCCAACTCTCAGTTGTCTGAGATATCTTGTGATAAATGCTCGAGATCGTGATGCATTTTTACAAAAATATGAAGAGCTTAAGACAAAAAAGTACGATGAATAATATTGATACTATTTTATATCTGTTTATGTGATCATTATTGATGTGTCTTAATGACAATCTCATGCTTTTCCATTGGTTTTTGTTTGCTTATCAGAATCGATGGACTTGGGTCCTTTATGCAGGTGCTCTATCACATAACAGCCGACAAGCCCTTAAAGGATTATCTTGCTAAAACCATTGCTTCCGAAGCTCAGAATGTTGCTAAGTGTTCGACAATCACACAGGAAGATTTACCTCTGGTTGGTCTATTGATGTTTTGTTCATAAAGAACACTCAAAGAATTGGTAAAGCAAAAAAAGATGTTATCCACAGATTCGTAAGAACATTATCAAAGCTGCTGTTGAGGGTGAGAGAAAATTGAACAAACATATCGGATCAAGTGGTAAACGTAGTGATTCGAATGTTATGAAGCATAATTGGGTAATCGAACGGCCTCGCATATCATGGGATTTTCATGCAGACACAGCTATAACATTATATGAAAGTATGTCATTGCACTATAAAACCTTAAACATTTATTGAATAATTCATTTTTACACATGAGATATGTCCTATATCATGGCACTAAAAAAGTAAAATATTTCTTCTTGTTCTTCTAGAGGTAGTTCCATTAGTTTCACAAGAAACAATTCTCCTGTGGGACCTTCTGCATTGTTTGAAAGGAACAGATGGTTCCTATATTATATCGGAACCACTTACTGGTCCTTATGATGTTAAGACATTCTGCATTGCCCCAGACGTCGGTATATCCTTTAAGCAACTGGCACAGCAAATATTACCACTCGCTTCTTATTATTCGATGACTGTAAGATTTGTGGAAGAAAAAGTTTTGCCAGATGATGGACAAGTCAATCATGCTCTGCGTGGAGCACTGAGCTGTTTATTAAAAGACTATTTGGTTTGTAATGATTGGAAATGCGCAAATTGTTATATTCAGTTTTTTTTTCTAAATGATACGAAATGAAAGTTTGGAGGGAAAATAAGAAAATTCTTTTGTTTTCAGTCTTTTGTCGTACAGTTGGAAATGCAACACGTACGTGGCAAGTTAAATTTGCAAAAATTGTGGTTTTATATCCAACCGACGATGGCCACTATGTCGATACTTTCACAAATCACGTCGACTATTTGCAAGGTTCGCATCACTATGCAACTCGATCTGTTTGGACATTCGATTTATAAGACAGATGCGGAGGATCATGGTATTTTAGCTAGACGTAGTCTAAAAACGAATAATTATTATAAATTATTCTATTATAGGCCAATGCAAGAGGTGGTAAAGTACTGAGTCTTCTTCATGATCAGGTCAACAATATAAGTGGTGATGCTAAGTGCAAAGAGCTTGGATTGTTTCTCATACAGGCAGCTAGCGTTCCGTACATGCAGACACTCGAAAAGTGGGTTTACAAAGGGGTTATTTGTGATCCGTATCAAGAGGTGATTATTTTTCTTCGTTTACAAATTATTCAAACATTGTGCTTTATTTTGTTGTCTTCAAATGTTATTCTCAAGTTTCTCGTCGAGGATAACGAGTTAATACAGAGAGAAGAATTGCCAATGGATTATTCTGCGGATTATTGGGAAAAACGTTATACCATGAGACCCGAAAGAATTCCCGTGTTTCTCAATGAGCATGCCCAGACCATCCTTAGAACTGGAAAATACTTTAATGTCATACGACAATGCGGTAACTACGTTATTTTCATTTATTACAAAACCAGTTTCATTTGTTTAGTGTATAAATGCAATAAAATATAATGTAATTGCATTGTCGACGAATAAATCTATCTAATGTTATCATGTTTTTTCAGGCAAAACCGTACAGTGGGGAAAACAAGAGCCTCTTGTGTATCAACACAGAGAACAAAAGTACATTGCCGCAATTGATAGAGCATATTCCGAAGCAGCAAAAACGTTGCTTGAGGTTCTCATAAACGAAAATGATCTAATGGGTCGTCTGCGTAGTGTGAAAAATTATTTCCTCTTGGCTCAAGGAGATTTTGTGGCACGTTCTTTTAACATGAGCTATTATAATTTCTCGATGTTACCAAAAACATGACTTTGTTGTTTTACGAAATGCTCATAAGAATGTCGTATTTTCAGGTTCAATTCTTGAATCTCTGTGAATCAGAGCTTAGCAAGAATATGTACGATATTGTTATTCATCGACTAGCGTCTCTTCTTGAAGTGGCACTTCGTACATCAACAGCCGACTCTGATCCTTACAAAGACGATCTCAAACCGGAACTTCTGCCTTACGATCTACAGTTTCAGATGTTCCGGATACTTTCCATTCAGACACGCGATGAAAAAGGTTCGTTCGATAACAAATATACGAATAGATAGAGAATTTTCCAAAAAAAAACAAAAGTTTCATATATTTTTCAGAGTATTGCTTTCAGGCGGAGAAACCGTTGACCGGTCTCGAAGCATTCGTTTTCAATTACGACGTTAAGTGGCCTGTATCACTTGTTATCAACCGAAAAGCCATAGCCTGCTATCAAATGTTGTTCAGACATCTGTTATACTGCAAGCATGTAGAAAGACTTCTCTGCAGGTCAGTGGAAAACACTGTTAAACGGTAGTTTTTAGAAAGAAGTAAAAGTTTTTTAAGAATAATAGTTATAAGTTTAAGAATAATAAGTTATAATTAAGAATAATTGATAAATAAAAGATGTCGCTGTTGTTTTTCTTCTATTATTTGCGAGTATATTGTTCGCTATTTTTAATAATTAATAAATTATATTTCTATCATTTAAGGGTTTGGATAAGCAATAAGATTGCAAAAACATTTACGCACGAGGCTGCAATGGCATACCGACAGACGTTCTCACTGAGACAACGTATGCTCGATTGCATCCAGCATTTGGAATATTACATGATGGTTGAAGTGATAGAGCCAAATTGGCTGACTTTTATCAACAAGATGAGTAAGGTAAAGAAGCACATTGAATATATACGCTTTTTAACTGTCTACAAACATAAAATGAATTATTGTCTTCTTGATGAATATATCTAATTTAAGGTAAGCAACGTTGACGACGTACTGAGCGTACACCAAGATTTGCAGGACAGTTACTTGAAGGAATGTATGCTAACTGATCCCGAACTTCTTGGATCCATCACAGGTCTCTGTGGCGTTTGCGTCGAATTTTGTGACTTCATGCAAGTAAGGCCATTTCTGTTTCACATTCTATCTCTGACTGTTTAACCCAACCCTGTATTATATATATATAAATATACATAAATGCTACCGCGATAACAACTAACGCTAATGCAGAGATATTCTGACGATGAATAGAAAATGTGTGCGTTTTTATGATGAAATATTAACATGATCTTGGCAATGTTGAAAGCATATGAGCCGCTACTTCATTGATGCCGAATTGACTTCCATGATCGGCGCCTGCCAAGATGATGGTTATGAGCCTGAGGTATATAATACATTTCAGAAAAAATCTATACACTCATTTTCAACATTAGACATCTCGATGTAAACATGGAAGAAATGAAGCTTACAACAAACATTAGACGGCCGTTAAGCATTCATTAGCTATTTTCGTTACGATTTAACCAAATTTCGTGATTCAGTAGTTGTCTGATTTTTTTGTCTTTTTAAATTATATTCGCATGACATTTATGATGATAAATGCATATGCGATTTTTAGATTGCATTTTCGATCTACCAGCTTTGTTACCTATGCACAAATGAGCAACGTTCGACAAAATATTCGAACAACGTAAATGTGCATATTTATTATCAACGAACAGAATATGTTTTATGACTATTTAGAAAAATGTTCTTTTTGAATCATTGTGTCTAACTGTTTTTGTCGGCGCTATCCGAATGTTTTTTTTTCTTCAGAATGTAGTTCATTGCCAGTTTAAAAACGCATCGTAGATTTACATCAATTAGAATTTCATTGCGAATGATTAATCTTCATCAAAGCATGCTTGTCAGGAAACACAATTCCCCGAGACAATTCTCGTAATTGGATTTCATATTTTCCTTTGGCTCGTCAGAATGTTTCGAGCTTGTGTTGTATGAACACACAGGTGAGTAATTGTACGTAGTGTTTTCAAGGAAATAGAACATTGATCATGCCTGAATTACGCTATGCCCATTTTTTCTGGTAAACAGTACAACAGTCGTTTCTCGTTTGTTTTTAATATCTTTATCTAAAAATATACTTTGTTTTTATTTACGACCGATAGCAAGAGGGCAACACCAAACTTAAGACAAATGGAGCGAGCTTCGAAGGGACGATTGAATCATTGGACACCCGATTCACAGATGTTCTAATCCGTCTTCTCGATCGTATTTGCGATTTAGGCTGTGATAATAACAATGAAAAATTACTCAATGTCTTGTGCAGGTAAGTCATGTACTCAAAGCTGTTATGCAAGGATTGTACAAAGATCTGAATTTGAACAATTTCTCTGTTTATTTGTTTCGTATAGATTGGATTTCAATCTGTTTTATACGGATATGTTGAGACATCGAGGCAGTGAGAAAACGAGATTACCGAATGACGCAACGGGTTGAAAGGAAAAAAAAGATAAAAGGAGGAAATACAAAACAGAACGATGTAACCGCGCACAATCGATTCGTTCGTCGACGAAAACAGCAGTTGTACTGCTTTACATCTCTATTCTATACTTTCAATTTTCATCCAACCAATCATGCTTGATACAATTTTACTGGCACTTAAGGAGTCGCGAAAAATATACAATAACGTTACGTATAAATGCTTGTAAGATAATATCGTGTATCTACAACATACGAGACAGAAATGTAATATTAAAAAGAAAAAGTTTGTTTTGCAAGCAGAACTTCTTATCAATTACCAAAATTATATCGATTGATATGCAGAGTCGCGGGTAAATGTACAATTAAACATTATTTCAGTCTTCGCCGTTGGAATTAACGTTGTTGTTCTCCAAAGTTTGTCGCATAGCATCGATAACAGTCTCAAGTCTCTCGAGCTTGTGATTCATCATTTCTAATTGACTGAGCATTCTCTCGTTCTCCGTTATCACTCCACGTTTCGACAAAACTTCCCTCGCACGTTCGACGATCCAAGGATCCATAGACAATTGAGTGCAGTTTCTCGCCTTTTTAACTCTTCCGTAAAGACGTATAGTGTTGTATTTGTATGGTTTAACACCAATTTTTCCTTGCGGCAGGTAATCGGAAAAGAGAAGAATTCTTCGGCCCAAGAATCCGAGGGGATTGAGCTTGGAACGTCTTACCGAATTCTCTGAACAGCAGCATCCGGTTAGTTTCATGATGCCCGAAGCTACAGCGACAGATTCGGCATAAGCAACGAGTTTTGCACGGGAAATGAGACCAACAAGTTCGGATTTGTTCAGTATATCGGCAGTGTCGCTGACGGCAAGGCCATTCAGTAAATTAAACAGAACGATAGCGATGAGGAAGACAAATAGGACGAAGATACAATGACTGAGAACAGGATGAGCCACGAACGGTATGTCATTGGCATCGAATTCGCCAGTAAGCATTATTATCGTTTTAAACAACGAATGTCCTGGATCCGGAAAATTTTCGTCGTCCTTGGAGTCCTTGAAGAGTGTGAAAAAAGCGAGAGCAAATGCGAGAATGAGAAAAGCATAAAGAAAAAGAAAACGAACAAAATTTTTGGATACAGTCTTGAACATCTCTATACCGGTCGACATTCGTGGATGCTGGCCAATGAGAATAACAAGTTCCCAAGCTGATAAAAGTATTACAACAGCGCCAACCTGAGGATTCGGACTGACGAGGACCCATGCGCCCAGAACTAGCAGAATAACTTCAAGCATATTTTCAAAGCTCGAAACGTAGTGTCTCGGGGATGAAAAGAATTGCAGACTCTCACGGACAGCGAGAAAAATTAGGGCTATCGTCGCAATACCGCGAAGGCCATGGAGCTCGTACCAACTCGTGGAAACGGAACTGGATATTCTCAAGTTCGACGATATCAGGGAATCATTCGTATTGTTCGAATAATTCATCGATAGTACGTACGAATTAATAAGAGCGTAGAAAATAACGTAAAAGACAAAGTTTGCGTATAGAATATGCCTTATACGATGCCACTTGAGATAGAGAAAGGAGGATATGAGAGGATGTTTGAGTAACGGTTTCAATGAACGATTGCTCGCTAGGTAAGCGAGCGTCTCCATTTCGGACGTAGCGACGTTCTTGTCAGAGTTTTTCATGATTTCAGGAATTTGAAATTCCTCGTGAGCCTCGTCGCGTTCACGACTTCTGTAAATGTTATGTGGCATCAAGCAAGTATAGTCAAACTCGATCTCGAACTCGTCCGTACGTTCGTTCTCGCTTCGCAGACAATCATCGAAGAATTCCGACAGGGCACCTGGTGACATGTGAGCAAGAGGTGGAACGCCCAACACGTTTCTGTGACCGATGTAACTTCCTGCTCGCAGAAGCATATTTACCGCTTCGACAGATTCTGCACGAGCTGCATAATGCAACGGGGTGTTGCCCTTGTCTGGAATATTCAAGTCATTCAAACTGTTAATTCGTAAATTGGACAACAATGGGAGCGTACAATATTTGATTTCCTTATTCTCCGGAGATTTCTTTTACCACACAAAAGATGGTTTTTCAATTGTCACCATGCTTGAATGGCTTGAATATTATCGTCAGAAAATTCTATGTGGAAAAAGATATCCCGATATACGTGTGAACGGAAAACTTGAGATTTATGATTGATCCGAGTCTAAATTCTGATTTTTAGTTAAACACGAGTACCCACCATCCTTGCAACGCACGTTAACATCCGGTTGTTCCATTATCAGTCTAAGGCACTTGATACGATCGTCTGTTCGATTTCGTCTCATTGACACGGTCGATACACCGAGTTCCTGACAAGCTGTTAGTAACAATTCGTTACCAAGCTTGGAATCGATCATCAACATTTCACGAAGAACATCATGATGACCTAGCTCAACGGCGATCCGTGCAGCTTTACCGAATATCGAAGATCCATCTTCCAGCGTGAGTCCTCTTCTCATTAATTCTCTCGTAGCTTTTGGGAAATTTCGCCTTGCCGAAGTTTGCATCAATTCCTCAATATCGTTTAATCTTAAATCATCGATACTTTTCAGATTCTCCAAAAATGTCGTCTCGCTGTGGGTGTTCAAGCATGAACGACGAAGGTCATCCGGATCGTTCATCTTTCTGATCGTCGGTGAAGGAAGTTCGAGATCGGGCATTTTTTGTTGCAAAACGTCGCGCGTCGTGAGTTTCCTGAAGTCACGAAAGTTATCAATGTCAGGAGGTAATTTGGAGAGTTTAAGGAATAATTGGACCGTCTCGCGTCGTCCCATAGTCGCAGCGACGTGAATCGGCGTGACACCTTTCGAGTTGACGATATTCGGATTCGCACCGTTCTCAAGAAGTACTTGAATGCATTCTTTATGATCATTCCGAACGGCTATGTGCAGGGCTGTCTGTTGTCCCACTTCGAGATCAGGATTTGTGCTCGGATCCTTGAGAAGAGTCGCAATAACACTCGCATGACCAGCCTCGGCAGCGAAATGTATTGGTGCACGATTGTGAGCGTCGTTTATCTTGTTTGGATTTGCACCATTGTTCAATAATATCTCTACGAAATCGTCGCGTCCGTCGCAACACGCAATGTCCAACAGTGATTTGTTCCAAGGCTGTGGATAGACGAAATCAACATCCACGTGTGATTGTTTCTCCAGAGCACGACGAGCAAGTTCCTCGAACGCAGCATTCTGATTCGACCGCAAATTTTCCAACAGAAGCCCCTGCTCCCGTGGATAATTCATCCGCTGCAGCTCTCTCGGCTCCATTCCCTCTTCCCTTCTACAATATCCATTAAACAAATTACAATCATCGATAAATACGTAAGTAATTGTATAATTATCGAATTGCAATTATACGATAGAATAGAAAATTATCGATTATTGCACATTGAAAAATTTTGTTTTGCTGGTTTTTCTCCAGGATGAAGTCAACGTCTGGCAGAAGTCTTTATTGGATCAAACATTGCTAACGGATTTGGGGTGTTTCGCGTACCATTTTTGGCTATTGCGATTGCAATGATCGTTTTTCATTGCTGAAAAGGTGCGTCGTGAATTATCGTGCGGCGTTGATGAACTAACGCGTGGGCATCGAGGCTGGTTTGTATTTGGCCGTGAAAGTGATGTCATCGAGGCTACGTCACTTATTTTTTAAGTGGGCGGCACGGAAGACTCGTTCCCGAGTGTCTGGACCGTGTAAAAGGGACTACGAGACTACATATCATCCTCGGAAAAAAAAAGCGAAGGATCGCTTCGGAGCCGAAAAAATAGCGACGAATTCATATTATTTTTTCCCGCTACCTCCGATATCACTCACGGATGATCTACTTCAGCGATATGACGTAAGACTGTTCCAATTAATCGCCAGATGTTGTTTCAATGCGATCCAGTTGTATAGCGTTAGTGATAAAAAGGAAAGACCAAACAAAAGGAATATCGAGGAACCGTGAAGCATTCACGCATCAATTGCATTAATGAATAACGCGACACCGTAGTCGGAAATAAACTTCCTGTTGGTTGAACCGGACAGTACGTCGACCTCGAACAAAATTTCATAAAAATCTGACGATACTTGTGTCGACATTTGATCGACAGCGACGATAACACGATAGTAATATCATTATCTGATACGAAGCAACAGGTGTGTTTTATGCAAGTTTCTCGAGACGTTTAACTTTATCGCGGAGAAGACCAAAAATTATACAAAATTTTTAGTTTTAGGTACGTGTATAACTCACTCGAGCAGGGCAACTGTTTATGTAGTCTGCTGCACTTCACCTGGAGCTGAATCACTCGATTGACGAGAAAGAGAATGAGAAGATGAGAATTCTCCCATTCGTTGCTATCGAACTGACCGGACGGAGCCTCTATGCTGGACATTCACCATGTATATATCCCTACTCTCAGAGATCGCAGCGGCGTCAGCATATAAATGGAGAGGGGAACATTTTGTTAACGACGGTAAGCGTTGGTATCGGTACGAGCCGTTGGAAAGCTGCAACACAACTATTCTTCAACCTCAGTCCCATTGTCATTCATAATATACACCGTCGATTGAATGGAAACTTAACAAACTATCTCTATGTAGTTTTCTTCCTATAACTATTATCAAAGTTTTTTTTTACAAAAGTCTATATATCTAATGTTCCATTTCTGCTTCTTCCTTACACAGTTCTTTCTACAAATTTCTTCTATTTCTCTATAATACTTGCAGATACCTTCCTGTGTTTAAACTCGGCAAACTAATTATTCGTTTACAAAGTTGAAAAATTATTTTCAAAGGTAGTTGTATCGCAGACAATTTGAAGATGTGCGAAATCATGTTGACATAT
Organism: Netelia fuscicornis; assembly: GCA_946811545.1. Classification (NCBI taxonomy): domain Eukaryota; kingdom Metazoa; phylum Arthropoda; class Insecta; order Hymenoptera; family Ichneumonidae; genus Netelia; species Netelia fuscicornis. Next base: position 13,337,264 of record OX328011.1, on the reverse strand, counting down.
GAAATTGCTGTATACTTTACAGATTACAAGGTTGTAAGTCGAATACGTTTAACTGGAAAGATATTAATGAAAGTTTCAATTTACCGATAGAGAATTATTTTTATTTATAAGTATACAAACAATTTTGATTATACTTCTTTCTCGCTAAGTATCTAATTGCATAGCTTCCTATAATACAAATTTTAACTTCAAATTTGTTATCGCACTTGAGACCAGACGTAAATTGAATTTATACTTTGTCTATGAACATAAACGTCATAAAGACTACTTTCTTTTTTGTAACGGTAAATAATGAATTTATTGAAACCAATGTAAATTCTTAGAATCTGTAATCAATGTTCTTTTGTATTTTAGGATTTCGAATCGAAAATGGTGAGGTATCGATAGAGGAGGTTCCGCGCCTGCGTTTCGTTCGGATAACACGACCGCAGGTGGAACAGGAGAGGGAAGACGATTGGAAATTCCTCGCGATGAGCGGACAACCGAGTAGCGTACACGCGCCTAGCGTACCAGTGCTCGTTCCTCGTCTTTCGAATCGAGATCGCGCAGTGTCTTCTCAGACTTTCCCCAACGATCGTCCGTTCATCTCCAGTTACGAATTGATCGGTGTTGTCCGGTGAATATTGACAACAGTTTCGAATTTCTTCACTGTGTCTCTCAGAAAGTCTATCTTCCAGTGTCAATTGGCACACTTGAAACGAGAGCACACGTCGACGTAAGTTGAACCACTTTTTACCTCGTAAATATAACAATCGATATATTTTTAATTTGTCGACGACATCCGTGTCAATAAATAGTTTCTTAAATGCAAGAACAAAGTGAAAAGAAGTTGCTGAAAGAATTTCCATAAAATTGTAGACAGGCTTGTTATACATTGATCTGTAAGATTTAAGGATGTATAAATCCCTATCCTTCAACAAAAGTGAAGAATCGTTTATTGTAGATAAGAAATTGTGGATAGTTTCAGCAAGATCTTAACAACATTTCAACATTACACTTTAGAAGTTTCAACGTCATGGAACAATCGCGTTACATACAATAAATAGCTTCTTAAATTCAAGAACAAAGTGAAAAGAAGTTGCTGAAAGAATTTCCATAAAATTGCGGACAGGCTTGTTATACATTGTTCTGTAAGATTCAAGGATGTATAAATCCCTATCCTTCAACAAAATTTAAGAATCGTTTATTGTAGATAAGAAATTGTGGATAGTTTGAGCAAGATCTTAACAACATTTCAACATTACACTTTAGAACTTTCAACGTCATGGAACAATCACGTTACATATACTGCTCTAAACTTAATAGATAGCCATCAATTGAAATGTGAGAAGAATTAATCTTTATTAAGAGGGACAAAAAATGAGTAAATTCATTCAATAAACTTCTGTTCGACTACTTAATAATATTTTCGTATCATTTGTCTTTATGAGAAAACCAATATTTTTAGAATGCTCCCCGAAATTCTGTGCGAATGAAACCGATCGAAAAAATTTGGATTCGCGACCTCGAATAATTGTGTGGACGCGTGCAAAATTTCAGCAACACATTTTACATATTTCTTGTTCTCGTCGTAAATTCATAAACAACCCGGTTAATGTTTACAACTCAAGTTCAGTTATGTTGAATAACCAGTTCCAATCTTCTACCAAGTTATCGCACGAGAATGCTATGTCAACGTTTTTATTATACTCGATTCCGTCATTCTCGCATGTTCCGACCGACAACAGAAACACTACTAGCGACGTATACAAATACGAATACGCTTAAAGAACAAGCCTTAAAGGCATCATCACCTTACTCGTCCGATGACGAACGTGCAAGTCGATTTTACGTTAAACGCGATGGTACAAAATCGAGTGAAACACTCGAGGAACTAAAATCCAAACATTCGACGTTATATACACAACATGAAGTACACAATTCAAAGACAAAAATTCAATGTCAAAAATAAGAATCGAGAATATCTTCGAAACGTGTTAAATTACTTGCCGGATGAAGAATTATCCACTGCGAACGAGTCCTCGATAATTTGTATCGCTACTCAAGAATTCTAAAATCTCTGCCGGTGTTAAAAATTTGTTTAAATACGTTTAAATACATTTCTGAGAAACAGATGAATTCGCAACATAAGAATTGTAAGAATGTTATTTACAAAATTGCATTAAGACAACGGAAAATAAGATTCCTTTTCCTTCGCACGAGATTTCAACAGTTTACTACGTAAATATAAACACAAGCGATATATTACGTCTACAGTTTCAGAGAATTAAATGGAAGAGGACAATCTTATATCGGCAATACATTGATCGTAGATTAAAATCAAGTAAATATCGTATCTCGTTTTGGCGAAAGCGTTCTTTCGTTCCTGCGGGCTTTCATTCCCTTTCTCGGCAAATGCTATTCCACGTAGGTTCCAGTCCCGTTGTCCAATTCTGCCCACATAAAATGGGCTCGTGTATAAAGAGAACTTGGATCTATGTATTAACAAATAAAAGTCGAAGGATAAGTAATAGCCTGTACAAAAATAAACGAACGATCGTAATTTCTATATTTAAAATATTCCTTGTTATTCATAGTGTGTCGACGATAGACCATCCGCTGTATATATATTTTTGTAATCTATTAAATTTGTATTCTACAATTATCTGAACTAGCATCGCGTATCGTGGTCTTTGCCTTTTTCGGTCGTACCGTTGATCGTGTACGCAGTTTGCCGATTGAATTGTGCTCTGGATCTCGACTCTCCTCTCTACCTTGGAGTAAAAACGTCGACGACGTAGTCGATATGTAATTTGGTATTATTAGTCATCGTTCCAGTCGATCAAGTCCGTAGCGAGATATCTATATTAGAAATGATCGTGAACATTATGTACCTCCGACGATTCTCTGATTCAAAAATGCAAATGAATCGCCCGATAATTTAGTGTATTGTGGACTCTGTGCAAGCGAAACGAAGATATTTTTATAAACGAGTGCTGATTGACACTGGGGCCGATCATGTCCATTACATAAATGTCTTGTTCAATTCATTTGAAAGAAAAATACTTAAGATTTTGTTGTTGGATGGAAAAGTGTTTTCTTTGTATGTTTCACTTACAATCAGCTAATGTATACGTACAGGCCATATTTTTTTTATCAAAATAATGTATTATTAATTTAAGAATGTATGTGCAACCTCGTATGATTGAGACATTAGTGATATCACAAATTTGTACCCGTTATGTAAGTCACTGTCTCAACGCGACTTATTAATTGATAAGCTTCGATATAACTTGCGACGAATACTCGTTCTACGTATACATTATAGGAAATAGTAATTACTTTATCGAGAGATGCAATTTCGAGCATCGACGCTGACGATTTGTGACGAGTTTTGTATATTTTATAACCGGCATATCTGACTAGTGAACTTGTTGGTTTTCAATTTTCGCCCACGCTTGTCCTTCGCTTCAATGGAAGCCGTGAAGGTGGACAGCAGTTTAAGGGATATCAGGAGAGAAATAGAGAGAGAGAGAGAGAGAGAGTAAGAGATTCGAGCATAACTCCCAAGGCCATCGAGTACTTAAGATTTATTACGACAAATCTGGGTGTTCCACTTGTCGTCACCCTTCTGACTCTAGAGCGTTATCGGTGATTTAATTTCTTTCCAATTGAATGATTATGGTACATATTTTCCTACTGAAATTATCATTGGATAAAATATACGAATAATTGTCGGATAGAATTATGCGCAAGAACTGGAAATAGCTGTTTCGAGACAAAACTTGCAATCATAAAAATATAATTGTACAATTAAGATTGAATTATATCGAGTCGGCACGCGATTCGAGACGTTGTATTTGCCACGGTGCTCAAAAGGCAAAATATGTCGAGATGTACGTTGTTTAAATTTATCGATGTAAAAGACCATGTAATATAAAAAAGACGCCCGGTTCCGCTTCCGGCAGAGGCGATGCCAGTAGTAAACGCTAGCTTTGGTCAGACCGCGAGGAGAGAGTAGAGAATCGTGCCTATCGTCTATAATGATCGAACAGTCTACCGAACAGTCTACTATCCGGGAATGAAACGATGCTAGGCAAGCGGATTATCTCCATTACAGTTCATTCACCCACTGATACCGTTCCATCGTTTAATTTTTATTTGAAACCGCAATTCGCGCCTTAGTGACAAAAACTCTTTATCGCACTCTTTTGTTTTTGATTACACAAGTGGGTGAGAATTGTTAGTGAAAATTGCTTCTTATTACTGTCATCAATCTTTTGATTCTAGTATTTGTTATAGCAGAACCAAGTCACGTTTAGGTAACACAAAAGGTCATAAGATAAAATTAACGGTAAAACAGTTAATAGCTTTTACATCTTTCTTTCTCGACCGTGCAATCAATTCTCATATAGTACGGTATATATTATAGCAACAAAGCCATTCACTGCCATGAGCGTTGTTTAAATGCCTTCCGGTTCTTTCATCTGGTTCGTGCAATTCCCTCGTTGCTGTAATGCAAATTTGATTACACGTCCTTGTTTTTTGTTCTTCATATTGTATATTCATATAAAATCAGCACGTTCCTTTCATTGTATAATTATTGTTCTTCCGGTGAGATCGTTAAATCGTAATTACTGTATTCCAATCGGTACGAAAGATTATTTAGAGAATACAATTTTATATGACCGGATAAAATTGTGAAAATCTCTCGAATCGAATAAAAATGATATTCCACTTTTGCGACTCGTAGGTGACTCACGATCAGAACCGAAGTTATATCCAGGTTGCCAGTTATTCGGACGGGATTCGTAAATGTTTCGAGATCCGCAACAACAATCTGAGAAACCGAGAATGGGCGAGAAAGATAGAAGCTTCGAGCCAAAGCGTTATGTGGTGGGCGACGTTGAAATCCTCTCATGGGCATGCTCTTATATGGCTAGCCATGACTCGATATATAATCGTGATCGCTTATACCCACAACGACTTTTTTTCTGAGATTTCGAGGCCGTTGCCAGATCGCCAATATCGCCAGTACCACGAATTGCCTGTCTGTCCGTCTGCCTGTACATTACACAATCGACGCGAAAGACACATGCACCAACTCGAGTGTCAGCGAGACAATTTTTCATTATCGATAACGTGCGAAAAGAAAGCACGGAAAAATTTTGTAGATAAAGAACATTTGTTAAAGAACTCTGGGAGAGCCAATGATAATACCGTTCTTTCTCAGTATAGGTGTGAACTATCTCAGGCTATTTGAAAAATATGAGAAGCTTTTCTCTAGTACCAAGCCCCTTCTTTACTAGGAGGAACAATTATTCACGTTGGAATTAATTTCTCAAGCCACGGTGTCGAATTAATTACCTACCAATTTGTATCAACGAGGAAAGTAGACGATATTGATTGTGTGATTAGTAGTTGTTTAAGGATGATCTATTAGCTTCGAGTTCTCACCTTCGCCAGTTACTGGCCGATTGGGAACGCATCGATTAATTGTAACAAGAATTTTAATTAGTCATTTACGAATTCTGGTCTCGCGTGGAATTACACGTGTGCCAGTGTTACCGAGAATATACGTTTATGATGTAAAGCGAGGATGCAACGAGTAAGGTTGACTGAGATCGTAAAGTACTTTACCGGTGTAGCGTGCGATCATGACCCATTTCCATATTCGATGGATCGGATCATGATTTCGTTCTCTACCAAGAATACACAACTATTCTCAGCGTCCCTGATTCTTTTTCTTTTTCTTAATCTTTCACCGTATTTTTCTTTCTCTTTAGCATTCGGTGATACAGGGACGAAGGTACAGGGTGGCAAGAAAACCGAGAGGAAGAAAGAATTATTGAGGATGGGTGGTATGACCCAGAGACCATGGACTCCGACTAAGAGAAGGGGACCCATCGCTGCTGAATACAGCAGTCCAGGTCCCGCTTGTGTTACTTTGCCACCTCTCATTGGTAATAATACTTTACTGTACATTATTGTAATGGGGTCGTCTTAAGATAGTGTAAATGTTTTTTATGGGCACAAATTTATTCTTTTCACAAATGAATGGTACTTTGTCATTTTCAACATTATTTTCTTATATTGTCGGTGGAGATAAGAAGCATAAAAATAGTCTGTATGACGAATAATCCATCGATTGTGAAAGATATGGAATGTGATTGATATCCAATCCTCTCTCAATTTTATAACAAGATATTGGACTGTGGATATTTATCTGAATTTGTTTTATTTACAAATCTATATTCTCTTTTTCTTCTACAGGGAAAACTGCACCGGACTCGAAACGAGGACGGGCTCCCGCCTTCTCATTCGGAAGCAGGTATGAAAGAATAGATTTACAATCATAATTTAGAAAAATGAAAATCGTCGATGAGATTACCTTAGGAGAATGGTCAATATTTTAAAGCGATATTTGTGGATTAATATGATATAGAAATTCTAATTTTTGTTGCAGACACTCCAATAAGAACGACAGTCCAGGGCCTGGCCCCGGACAGTACAACATTTCGGGTCTTAGTGCGAAAGGTGAATTGAATTTAGAAATTATCAATGTTTAATTGTTTCACACTTGTCTTAGGATTGTGAAAACCGTATCAAATATTGGAGACGAAATTCTTGAATTTGAGGTCACGCTCGTGTTGATTTGAGTTGGAATGTCCCGTGTACATCTAGAACTATGTATTTAGGATATCGTATTCGCATCGTCTCGACACGAATACCTTCGAGCTCGAGTTTTCTCTTCCTCAACAATGTTCCGTTAAAGGACGGAGTATCGATCAAACTCTCGCACGAGGATAAAACATAACTATACCGCAGAGTGGGAGTCGTACAGAAATTGTTCATAAATCACGAAAATTATTGGATGCTTGAAATTATGATGCGACAATTGATTTTCTTTGGAAAACTTGTACGCAACGTTGCTTTATGTCCCTATTAACAAAGTCAACGAAGAAAGCTTCAAGATAAACTTAAAGTCTCAATATTTGTTAACAACTTCTTTTATGTACATACACAAATATGATGCTTGCAGGAAAGGATAAAGCTCCAGCTTTATCGCTTCACGGTCGTACGAAATCTGGCAAAGTGGAATATACTCCAGCACCTGGTGATTATGATCCTCAGAAAGCCGAGAAGATAATACAGGACAGTTCTCCAAAATATTCATTTGGAATAAAACCTCACACTGAAAAAATCAGCACAACTCCTGGTAAGATTCTTGTTTGTTTATCTATTGAACCATTCGATGAAATTTTATAATTATTACTTTTGAACATAACGTGATTATGTTATTCCCATTGCCAATTTTCAAGGGATACGGTGGAACGACGATTAGACTCTCTCTGCCACTGGTAAAGATAGTGACAAATTGTCATTTATGTAGATTCGAGAAAAATGTAAATCATGTTTATGGTGAGATTTAATTCGAACCTTTTATAAAGAAGATTGATCGATTTTTGTCAAAGAATGAATGGCGAACTAAACTTGTTTGTTGACGCTGTTCCATCGTATCGGGTTTCATATTTTTCATCCGATAAGAGTCGGCTTCCACGATACCACAAAATAAATCATTTTGTAAATCTCACGTAGCACCCGGTGACTATATCACGGAAAGCGTGAATCTCGATAAAAGTCCGCAGTACAGTTTTGGCATAAAACACATGACGGATAAGGCGAGCGATAGTCCTGGTAAATGAAAAACAAGAGAAATGACACTGTCGATTATCATTAATAATTTATAATTCGAATGTTTCCATGCGTAACGAAATGCTAATCGATGGGTAATCTTGAACAAAATCTTCAAATATGAGCAAAATAATTCTGCGATACTAAAATATACGAGATTATAGCGATTAGGAGGCTTACAACGCAATATAATCGATTTTCACAAACTTCAACGATATATACGTTGATATTATAGTAGCAAATAATTAATTTTAATAAAACTAATAATTAAAAACGCGACTCGATGGATTGACTGGAAACGCTGTTCTAGACTTCTGAACGTTGATTGACGTAAATCGAATCGACGAGTTGAAGCAAAGGGCTATTATTATGAGAGTCAATCATCAGCGCTAATCAAGGTTTTGGTACTTTTATCTGCATAATCGAGCTTGTCGTTGTTTGATCAAGCGTATCCTCACTCTCGTGTTTGGCTTCGAAACGCACCTGTATTCTTTATTAGCATGTGTTGTAGACCTGCAGCCTGGAACTTGGTAGAACGTTGAATATGCTATTAAATTTAATCAGGATCATAGAATTGATCTATTTTCCTTTTAGCTCCTGGAACTTACTGCCCGGAGAAAGTAAATTTGGACAGAACACCGCAGTACAGCTTTGGGCGTAGAACATCGTTAGACAGGGTTGATTACACCCCTGGTAAATATTGCAATCAATTGCACTTACTTCGTAGTTAGACGTATTTGTCACTGTGAAATGAATTAGTTTGAAAGTATTATAGAAGTTAATGTCACAATATGCTTTTCCGTAGCTCCAGGCGCATATTGTCCAGAGAAATTTAATCTTCATAAAATGCCACAGTATAGTTTTGGTTTGAGACCACAGCATGATAAGCCGAGCGATACACCTGGTAATTTTCTTTTATTCTGGTCAGTTTTGTATTTAGTTACGTTATGAAGTCTATTGCTACTTTTATGAATTTTGTTTGTTTAGCACCTGGTACCTATTGTCCAGAAAAATTAAATCTTCACAAAGGTCCAGAGTATAGTTTGTATGGAAAGGGAATGGAACAAAAAGTAGACGATGTTCCAGCACCAGGAACGTACAGTCCGGAAAAAACGAATCTTCACAAAGGGCCCGAGTACAGTATGTATGGCAAAGGACTAGAGCTCAAGCCAAACGATAATCCAGCACCAGGCACTTACAGTCCAGAAAAAACGAATCTTCACAAAGGCCCAGAATATAGTTTGTACGGAAAAGGGTTGGAACAAAAGCCAAATAATAATCCTGCACCAGGAGCATACAGTCCCGAAAAAAACAATCTCCACAAAGGTCCGGAATATAGCTTGTACGGTAAAGGACTGGAGCAGAAACCAAACGACAATCCTGCACCAGGAACTTACAGTCCAGAAAAAACAAACCTTCACAAAGGTCCAGAATACAGTTTGTACGGAAAGGGACTAGAACAACATCCAAATGATAACCCAGCCCCAGGAACCTATAGTCCTGAAAAAACAAATCTTCACAAAGGACCGGAATACAGCTTGTACGGAAAAGGGCTAGAACAAAAGCCAAATGATAATCCAGCGCCAGGAACTTACAGTCCGGAAAAAACAAACCTTCACAAGGGCCCAGAGTATAGTTTGTACGGCAAAGGATTGGAGCAGAAGCCGAGTGACAACCCTGCCCCCGGAACTTATAGTCCAGAAAAAACAAATCTTCACAGAGGACCAGAATACAGTTTGTATGGAAAAGGATTAGAACAAAAGCCAAATGATAATCCAGCACCAGGAACTTACAGTCCCGAAAAAAACAATCTCCACAAAGGTCCGGAATATAGCTTGTACGGTAAAGGACTGGAGCAGAAACCAAACGATAATCCTGCACCAGGAACTTACAGTCCAGAAAAAACGAACCTTCACAAGGGCCCAGAATATAGCTTGTATGGCAAAGGATTGGAGCAGAAACCGAACGACAATCCTGCACCAGGAACTTATAGTCCAGAAAAAACGAACCTTCACAAAGGCCCGGAATACAGTTTGTACGGAAAAGGATTAGAACAACATCCAAACAATAATCCAGCTCCAGGAACGTACAGTCCTGAAAAAACGAACCTTCATAAAGGCCCGGAGTACAGTCTGTACGGAAAAGGCCAGGAACAAAAGCCAAACGATAATCCTGCTCCAGGAACGTATAGTCCAGAAAAGACGAACCTTCATAAAGGACCAGAGTACAGTTTGTATGGAAAAGGCCAGGAACAAAAGCCAAACGATAATCCTGCTCCAGGCACCTATAGTCCAGAAAAAACGAACCTCCACAAAGGACCAGAGTACAGTTTATATGGAAAAGGGCTGGAGGAAAAACCAAACGATAATCCTGCTCCAGGAACTTATAGTCCAGAAAAAACGAACCTCCACAAAGGACCAGAGTACAGTTTATATGGGAAAGGGCTGGAACAAAAGCCAAACGATAATCCTGCTCCAGGAACTTATAGTCCAGAAAAAACGAACCTCCACAAAGGACCAGAATACAGTTTGTATGGTAAAGGGCTGGAACAAAAACCAAACGAGAATCCTGCTCCAGGAACTTATAGTCCAGAAAAAACGAACCTCCACAAAGGACCAGAATACAGTTTGTATGGTAAAGGGCTGGAACAAAAACCAAACGAGAATCCTGCTCCAGGAACTTATAGTCCAGAAAAAACGAATCTCCACAAAGGCCCGGAGTATAGTTTGTACGGAAAAGGACCGGAAGAGAAACCGAACGACAATCCAGCTCCAGGGACTTACAGTCCAGAAAAAACGAATCTTCACAAAGGACCAGAGTACAGTTTGTGCGGGAAAGGTTTAGAACAAAAACCAAATGATACACCAGGTGAGAACAATTGCACCTTGTAACTAGATGAAATTAAAGCCTATAAAATTAACAAATATATTCTGATAAATGACTAATTCGATTAATAACTCATTAGGACCGGGTCGCTACTACCCCGAGAAAATAGAAAATCTGGAACATAAACCTTATTTCAGCTTTGGTAGTAGAACTCGATTGGTGAAGTCTAGCGATACTCCAGGTAACGGTGTAGACTAACATAACGCGTGGCTAACGTTGAGTTTATAGATCAAACGGCATTATACTACCAATCCATTAAAACTAAACATACTCACGGACATATTCAACATCGGGTTTGTACCGTCCTCAACTAAGCTTGAGAAACAAATATATTGCTAATGCAAAAATAATCACATACAATGGTAATACATGTTTCTGATGTCAGTATTATATGTTAACTATTCTCTTTCAGCACCTGGGGTGTATTGTCCAGAAAAAGTAAATCTCGATCATTCCCCCCAATATAGTTTCGGTATTAGACATTCGCCTGAGAAATCTGACGATATTCCCGGTGAGAAAACCTTTTACGCAATGTTCATATTTTTGCTCTTCACACGCAACAGCCTCACTCATTATTTTTGTCACTGTAGCACCTGGTACTTATTCACCTGAGAAGTATAACATCGACAAAGCACCACAGTACAGTTTTGGCACAAGAACACCCCTTGAGAAATTGAGCGACACACCAGGTAACAACAGCACGATTAAATTATTCCAAGTACTTTCTTAACCCCAACATACTTGCAGCACCAGGAGTTTACAGTCCAGAAAAAACTAATCTTAATAAGGGACCCGCATTCAGCCTCGGTGGAAAAGGATTACTTGAAAAACCGAGCGATATTCCAGGTATGATTCGTATTGGAATTAGGTAAATTAGCAGCAATTTTTGATAAAAAAAAATAAGTAAAAACGGTGAAATTGAAGAGTATTCCGACGAGCATCGCAGATTTTGTCCAAATTCAAGTATGATGTACAATTTGTGATGACAAATATTCTAAGTTTATTTGGAGTCTCGGCAGATATTTTTAGCACACGATCAAACTTCAGTCGGAAACCTCTTCAATTTCGACAGTTTGTACTTAATTACAAACACTTTTATGAAACTATTTTAGCTATTAATCGAATAGTCAGACGCACCTATGAGATACCTATTCAGTAATAGTATTTGTTTACCTTTGGTATTGCTAATTATTTTTGAATCGTCGAACTAGAAACCCGCATGAGCACATGTAAACATAATCATTGCAATTGAAATTGAAGGACCTGGCGAATACAGTCCGGAGAAAGCGATGATGATATGGCAAAACGCTTTACAGTTCACTTTTGGCATGAGAACACCAATGGACAGGGCCAACGATGTACCGGGTAAAGAAAATAAGTTTAAAAATGTTCTCGCCTACAATTTAACTACACACATCTATCGAGGAAGCCGATTTTTTTACATAATGAAAAATAATTGGCCAGCATCGGCAGCCCTTTATTGTACAAAATATATATATTTTTCTTGTTATTTGAGAAAATATACATTGCTCTACAGCCCCGAACGTATACACCATTCCGTCTGTGCTTTGCGGAACGAAGGAAGGTAACAAAAAAACAGCACCGGCATATTCAATGTCCGGTCGACAAAAAGTATTCACGGACGACAGAGTTTTGGTACCCGGACCTGGAGCTTATGAAGCAATCAAGACCGACATTCTCAGGGTGAAAAGTGCAGCCTACAGCATGAGCGCAAGATATTCACTGCCCAACGATAACGCTAAGATTCCTGGCCCCGGAGCTCACTGTCCCGAGAAGGTAAATTTGTCATCTTAATTTTATATTCCATGAACAAAATTTCAATGTCGCAAACACAATAGACGTTATATATTTTTAAAACGAATTATAAAAGAATGTAAATGGTTTTCTTATAATTTTTCTTGCTTTGTTTTATGCCACAGGTGATCCTAGACATACCACCTGCGCATACGTTTGGAATTAGACACTCTCCCTACATCTGTAATTTGAAAGACGCCGTTTACTAAAACTCGAATTATAATTCATGACACTTCTCAATTACCTCGCTTTACGTAAGCGCAACGAACAATCAACGGCAGCTTCATTGCGGCATTAAAAAAATAACGATTAATCGCTCTGTGCTTGATTGTACAACTCGTATTGCTAATGCTCGATATAAGAAATTTTTTAATGGATTCTTGCTATAATATATTTCAGGTGGCTGTAGAATGATATAAAACGTTAAAATACCTATATATCATGTTTTTACACCCAAATAAAGTATATAAATATACGGATGTTTTATAATTAGAGTGATTGATTTTTATTCGGTCACTTTCGTAACAAAAATGTTTTTTTTAATAAGTATGTGGTGTTACCTCGACATCGAACCAATGCCTGTATACGAAGGAGTAATATTCATTATTTATTTAACATCAATTTAGTCAAAATATATGTATGTATGTGTGTATAAATATAAATACACATATACATGCTTTTGCAACATGATAACATTTGTATAAAAATTCATTTGTTCGAGATAGTAAAATGCATTTTGACCAGCAACTCTTATTCACAACGATCTCAAGTACGTCCTTGAATATTGAAAAGTAATAAAAATGAAAAATTAGACATTTCTGCGTTATTTGCAACGATTTTTCGCAGGCCAAGGTAGAAGACATCTACCTTTCTTATGGGATTTTCTCTTTTTGTTATATGGAATCAAACTATATACGTTTTGTACTTCAAACGAAAACTATATCATCGTGGTAGACAATAAATTTTGATTCACGGAACAAAATACTCGAAACTGTAAAATCGTATATTTATCTGGCAGTGTTCATTGCCTGAGATAAGTTCTAAATATGAACTTTGATCACGTTGTGTTATAATTGCGATTTAATTGAAATCATTTGCCTGGCACGATGAGGATGCTGAGTACACCTGTTGTCCGGCTATCCAAGTGGAAATGACTTGTAAATCATCGTTGAGCATTACCAGATCAGCGTCACTGCCAAAATCGAGAACTCCCTTACTGCGATGTATTCCAAGGGCTTTAGCTGGATGAAGTGTAGCCGCTTCAAGTGCCTCGACGACAGAGCATCCTAAGTTTTTTCATGCAAGTTGTAAGAATATCGATAATATCCAAAATTCATTTGCAGATAAGTCGGCTATTCTATGAATGTTTGTCGCCTCTACCTGTTGCTTCCTTGAAGTGTCGCACACATGTTGCCATGTCGGCGGTACTGCCACAAAGGGTTTTGGTACCAAGAATATAGGCTCGTTTGTTCTGGACTTCTATGTCCAATTGTCCCAGCCTGTATACTCCATCTTTCAACCCTAGAGCTGCTATCGCATCGGTGACGAGCACGAGACCTAAATTATTTTGATTGGATTGAATCTTCTACCGATCGATTTTTATTGGCGACGTTCAAGTCAGTAGGTAATATTTCTAAATAATCTAATGTAGATTTTCGTTCGCCTGAAGCGATATTCACCTTGTGGATGGGTTCTATGAGCAATACGCAATGCTGCAGGATGCGTATGAATACCATCAGCTATTATTCCATAATGAATAGTCTTTCCAGATGGAATTTTGTCCGATGTTAATAAACCGACGAGACCAGGATCTCTGTGATGGAACTAGAACCAAAATTCTGTAAGACTACGCAACTAAGCCTCTACTTAAATCTCGAAACACTTATTACTGAAATTTCTAGAGTTATGAAAAGAGCAAGTTTCTCACAGAGCTATTACTTTTCTAATATTTTCCTTTTTACTCTTATTATGTAGATCTACAATCGAACCCCAATTTGCATAAAAATGGTGAATATTTCGTTTTACAAGTTATCGTAACGTTAATATTTTTGCTTATCCTAAATTATATTGAGACACATTTCTACATACGGGAAGCATGGCGTTGAATAGATGGGTGATAAAAGAAGCTCCGCAATTTACAGCCTCTTCGCCTTCCTTCAAATTAGCTATTGAATGTCCTAAAATTTCCAATTTTGACAAGAATACAAGTTTTTTTTTTACTCTGAACAGATATGAGATAGATTGAATATTCTCCTAAATTTGTAAGTTCTATCTTACCCACTGATACCATGATATGTCTGTCACACAGTTCCTTAATAACAGAGCAAGCATTTGGAATCTCAGGCGCCAGGGTTAAATAACATACGTTTTCTAGACTGCCGTACATATCCGTAACCGAGTCAAAACCCTAAAAAATTCGCTCTATTGGATGAATGTGATTTACACTAATGAGTATATAAATTATATTTTTATAAATTTCAACAGTGAGTTGCTGTTAACTATGGCAAATAACAAGTTGGATCTCCCGACAATTCTATAAGAATATGTCGCTGCATACAAATATAACTAAGCTCATATCAGTTTGCATATTCGTACTTGATCACATTTGCGTATGTACTTTTCCTCATGAGCACCTTTCTTGCTAGGGCTGATAAATGGACCTTCAATATGAATCCCTAGAATTGTGGCCCCATGTTCGCCTCCATCTTGCTTTTTTATCCTTGGCAGTACGTGATGATATGTTTCTCTTGGTGATGTTACCACAGTAGGACAGAAAGAAGTCACACCATAAGCCAAGAGTCCTTTTGCCACTATGGAAACACCTTTTTCTACTTGCTGGCATTTTTCAGAGAAATCTATGCCGAATCCACCTGTGAGAAATTCCACATTCTTTTCAATGTCTGGTTTTCTTACAAGCCTATGTTTCTGTTCAGACGTGTGAAATAGAAAATTGATTTTGTGTAAGTGAGTTCTGTACACTTTGCCTAAATATAAGCTTTTATGCGAGCTATGAAATTTTTCAAACAAATATAGAATATATATCAGTGGTATCGCTGCAATGTCGTGTACGATTTCATTTTTTTAATAATTCTGTACGTTCTTTGATACAACCTAACGGACATTCAAACTTTTAAAATCATAGACCAAACTTTAGTCCCACGGAGGTTGAAAGAGAATAGAAAAGATCTTCTCCATATGTGCATATATAACTCAAGAGCATGTGTGGATCATTAATTAATGCACAATTAATTATCTCCTGCTCGAAATAACTTTGAACACAGTTGCGATTATGAAAAAAATCTCTTTTGACAACGACTTACCGTTTATCTGAAGGTCGATGAAACCTGGCGAAATGATAGCTCCAGAGCAGTCAACGTCATCATCAGAGTCAATCTTTTCGTCAAAAAAAATTTTCTCCGGATCGATGATTTTGCCATTTCGAACCCATAGATCCTCCTTTATTATTTGTCCATCTCTTAGGATTCGACAGTTGTGAAATTTCATTAGACGATCCTTTGTCAGGCTCGACATTTTTTCTTTCGCAGAATTTTAAGATGTATACACGACTTTTTTCGCACACTCTCGCCGACAGTAGGATAGGTACTATTCTTTCAAGACTCGAATCCTTTTTTACCATGAACTCTTTGGCCCACTTTTACACGATCATGAACGCAACTTTCATATACGTAAACACTTGCGATTATACGTTATCGGCACATTATCACACGAACGATACGTAAATACTATCCCAGCCGTGCCGGGTGTGCATATCTTGTTACCACGTCAGGGCGGGGGATTGTCGACAATCAACCGAGATGGCAATGACCTTTGAACTGAAGCACCTTTTGAGGTTAGGTTGCACTGGTTATCCATACAGAGATTGGAACTAGAGATCCACTTGTTTCGACTGATCTTCTTACTTCTCCTTTGTTTCATCATTACCGTATCACAAAATTTATCAAAAAGTTCGTACAGGTCCCCACGTTCGTCAATATATATGGAAACGCGACTGGAAGCGCTCATTATTTTCAAAAACAAACGAAATGGGTTCGACCCACATTACCCCACTCTGAAAGTGAGCTCCATCATCCCGTCAATGTCAACGATATTAACACTTGGCCGATAATTGACCCACTGTACTCTCAACACCGACCGTGTAGTAAGCAGTTTATATTACCGACAGTAGATAAAATGCACGATACTGCCGTCGCGTGGCGCATCCTGTCGGACTGTATAAAAAAATAATCTTCCGGAAGTGAACTTTTTGGCTCCACTTCCGTTCCGGAAATAGTCCATTATAGTCGAAAATACGGAAATGACTAAATACACAAAATATGAACCTGTTATAACGTGATAAACCAATTAAAAAAGGTAAAGTAAATTCTGAAAATTAAACGACAATAGTGTAGAGTAATGAATGAATTAAGTTTATACTAACTTAAACGATATTGTCTTGAAAGTGATTCTTTATGGAAGAGCGACTTACAATTGTCCTCGGATTGTTAGGTGTAATTTTTGTCAACAAAATATCAAGCTTTCAAATACAAAGGCTCGGCGACGCATATGTCCATATTCTCTTTCTAGTTTAATTTCTAGCTTCATCTGTACACATCCATGTTTTGTAGAATAAAAAATAGAGAGTACTGTTAGAAGAATCATTAGAACTTTTTGCGGTAACCTGCTACCTATAGGGTCAATGATTTAGCGAAAATAGCTACCCGTCTATGAAACTCTACTAGGTTTTTGTCATCACCACTACACAGTGGAGTCGTTCGAAACGCGCAGCATCCGAACGGATCAATGAGTGCTCGAGAGTACAGCGTGTTCTGACGACTATAGATACCTCTCAGTTGCTCTCGTTGAGCACTCCTTCCTTGTCAGTATCTGAAGGCTGATAACAAATTTAAGTCAACATTTTGTTTTTTTTGTTAATAACAAGGCGCTTCCGAAAAGGCCAGACCGAAAAATGTTATTCGAATATCAATCTTGTTAATTCGTGACTCGGTAACGTACAAAATTTTATATTATAGGCAAGAATGAGGGAACATACGATTGAATTATCCAAATCCTTCATAATTGAAGTTGATCGCCAATGAATTAATTTTAAAATCAGAATTCACAATATTAATAAATAATACCAGAATAGCACAAACAAAGCAGAAACAAGCATCTCCATTGGAAAATTCATTTTCGTAGACACCCTTTAAAAATAATAGATATAAACTTGTGGAATCGAAAAAAAAAACGATTTTTAATACAGGGTAAAATAGGGATACCAGAAAGATGGCACGATTATTCTGGAAAAGATTTGCTGTTTTGTTTCTGACTGTCGTCGGTGAATGGCGCGGTACGACTGCGAATGAGAAGAATCCAACGTTTTACAACATCGGTGGTGTACTATCGAACAATGAGAGCATAGCTCACTTCGTGAACACTATAAAAGTGAGTGTAGAGTGTGAAAATGACGATCGTTTTTCGATAACTCGCTTTTCTCTTGTATCGAAACATTTCATTCGTATAATACAGATAGCATATAGTACGCCATGAAATTCTTTTTCTCTTTCCGTACAGACCCTTAACTTCGATCTACATCATGTCAACAAAGGAGTGACCTTCTATGACAAAGTGATCGGGATGGACGTGAATCCGATAAGAACGGCTTTAAGCGTTTGCAAATCTTTGATTGCCAAGGGTGTTTATGCTGTTGTTGTGTCTCATCCGTTGACTGGTGATTTGTCACCGGCTGCTGTTTCTTACACAAGTGGATTTTACCACATTCCTGTAATCGGCATATCCTCACGTGACTCGGCATTCTCCGACAAGGTTTGTAATTTTTATGCAATTCTTTCGATACTTGTGGTAGTCCAGAACTAACAAACCGAATCGCTCTTCCTCAGTTATTGAAGTTTCCGCTGTGCCAAACGAAGAGATAGCTAAATTCTTCGTATTTGTTTTATTCGCAGAATATTCACGTGTCCTTTTTACGCACAGTACCGCCGTATTCGCATCAGGCCGATGTATGGGTAGAACTGTTGAAGCACTTCAACTACATGAAAGTGATATTCATTCATAGCTCGGATACAGATGGTCGTGCATTGCTCGGACGCTTTCAGACGACATCCCAGAGTCTCGAAGACGACGTGGAGATTAAAGTACATGTGGGTTGCGCACTCTCTTTCGCACGTGTCTCTCGTCTAAAAATTTAAGCAAATTGTCATTAGCTCGTGTTTGCACGCCTGGATAGCCAGTGTCCTACCAAGGTATACCCTGTCACTGTACACAAATCCAACTGTGTTCTTCAAACACTCTTGAACTTCAAGCCTGTTCCTTTCTACTATCCTCCTTCGCCCTCTTTCTATCAATTTTTCTCTTGATCGTCTTCCCTCAATCTCTTCTCTTAAATTCTCACTGGCTAAAAATAATAATGCTCGAGTTGTCATCCATCACCGTCCGAGTGATGCTGAGTACGACTCTTGTGTCACTTTTCACGATGAGATGCCTGGTGATAGATGAAAAACCTTTTTCTTGACCAACGGCACGAAGCAATCTCTGAAAACATGGATCGAAAATTAATAGTATATGGTGGATATTAACCGTTCTCTAGAGCTGGGTAATACTGAAAGGACCTAGTATTTGGAGAATGATCAAGCACAGAATGCTGTTTGGCTACTTGAAGGGAAAAGTATCCCGAATTAATACATGAAGCATAAAGCACTTTGTACTTAATACCGAAAGTTTCCAATAATTGGACTATATAGTAATTAAAGTATACGTTCTTGAAGTAGTTTGTACTTAGCGCTTGATGTATTTTACATAAATACTTACAGTGCTTAGTGTTTGAAGTACGCTTGTACTTTGCGCTTGTTTTGCATTCATTCTTGCAGCGCCTAGCGTTAAAGAACTTTGTGCCTCATATTCAAAGTATCTTGTACTTAAACCCAAGTGCCTAGTCCAGTTACATACTTAAGCATTTAGTCCTTGAAGTAATTGACATTATGCCCAGCTCTAGCATATACTCCTTAGCAATGAATAATGATATTTAATTTCACATATCATCGGTTCACCAGATATCTCATCATTTGTTCCGTCCGATGTGTATAAATTTATATATATATATGCCTATATATATATCATAATTGAAACCTTCTAAATCTATCAATTAATTTAACAACGTAATAACACAAGGGTAAGTAAACGTTTATAATCTAAACGTTACAATTATAACTCTTGTTAATCTTATTTCGGCCGGGCATATCCATAGTGTTGTGAGACCTGGCCGATCTATAAAATATTGTTTAAAATCGTGCAAGGAAAAGTCCACAAACTTTACTTGTACGAAAAAAAGATCACTTTTAAAGTGTGTATATATTCTATGCTAGTTCTTACGTTAGCGCTGCTGTACAATAAATGGCCCTTTGCATTGTAGTGCATGGTATGTATTACATATATCTTCAGAAAATAACGTATTACGTAAATAGTACTATCGCAAAAATCATTAAACTCGATGTGAACGATAATAAAATCGACAAAAACAATTTTACGTAAGTGAATTGTCAACAGGCAATTGGTAGTACGAATTTCCAATAAGACCACTCTGTTGAACTTCATGAATGATCAATACAATATGTAAAAATTGTTTGCGGTTGTCATTGTTTGCAAGTTTAAACTTTGGTCACTACGATTACATGGATAATTCGTGTTGCCAATATTGTTCTCCAGCTCATTCTAATAAATATTCTTTAAAAAAAAACAGGTAGAATCTGTGATTGAGTTTGAGCCAGGTCTCGAAAGCTTTACCGAACAATTGATGGACATGAAGAATGCTCAAGCACGAGTTTGCCTTATGTACGCTTCGTAAGTACATTTATATAATACTTATTCTTTTCCAACGAGCATAACGTTACGAATCTTCAAGTGTTGAAGATGCGGCTTCTTTTCCTTTAGAAAAACGGATGCTACAGTGATATTCAGAGATGCGGCGGCACTGAACATGACCGGTGCCGGTTACGTGTGGATCGTAACGGAGCAGGGACTCGAAGCACCAAATGCACCTGAAGGACTACTCGGCTTAAAACTGATCAACGCTACCGAGGAGAAAGCTCACATTCGCGACAGTTTGTGAGTCTTCCCATAATTTTCCTCAATATCGATTTCCATATCAGCACTGGGTTTGCTTGCTGTCGAAGTTGCCGTTTCAAAGTTACAATGGATTGAATTTTGCACTTCAATCAAAACAAAAGTTGGGCATGAAAGTTTCTCCATTATGAAAAAGGAAATAGGAAATTCTTACAACTTTTCCATAAATAAAGTTTTATCAATGCAAGTATATCTTATGTTTTTCGAAATTCAGGTATGTCCTCGTTTCTGCCCTGCGGTCTATGAATAAGACCGAGGACATAACAAAAGCTCCCACCGATTGTGACAACTCGGGATCTATATGGGAAACTGGAAAGAAATTATTCAAGTATATACGGGGACAAGTTCTGGAGAAAGGTGCGACTGGACGGGTCGCTTTTGACGACAACGGCGATCGCATATTTGCTGAATACAATATTGCCAATATAAAAGAACATGGGGAGAAAGAAGCTGTGGGACAATACATCTATTCGGAAGTGAGTAGCAGCTTCACATTTTGCTTCTTTACATGTTTATGAATATTATCAAATTATTTTCTGATTGTTTTCATTAAATACAGAGTGCTGGAAAGATGAGACTCACCCTTAACGAGACGAGTATAATGTGGCCGGGTCGTTTGAAAACGAAACCGGAAGGTTTCATGATACCAACTCATCTCAAAGTCCTGACGATCGAGGAGAAACCGTTCGTTTACGTACGTCGTGTCGACAGTGAATCTTGTCTTCAGGACGAAATTCCATGTCCTCACTTTAACACTACCGATCATGACAGTAAGGACATTAATATATTTTACGTACGCGCGTAAATATCTAAATCACTATGGAAGAGAAACATATTATACAAATGTAGAATGTTACTCTTTGGTTATAAGCTCCAAAATATTGTTTTTAGATACCGTGACATATTGCTGCAAGGGATATTGCATAGATCTACTCAAGGAGCTGTCCAAAACCATTAACTTTACGTACAGTGTGGCTCTCTCCCCAGACGGCCAATTTGGCAGCTACATGGTCAAAAATGGCTCGAGTGAGACCACCAATTTTCCACATTTTTTCAAATTACAAAGCGTTGCAATAGAACATATTAAATAATCATGTACAATTTAAACCACGTTACGACAGTAGGTGGAAAGAAAGAGTGGACGGGCCTTATTGGTGAGCTTGTCAATGAACGTGCTGATATGATAGTCGCCCCTTTGACGATTAATCCCGAGCGTGCAGAGTTCATAGAGTTCAGCAAACCCTTCAAATATCAAGGCATCACCATCCTCGAAAAGAAAGTATGGTCTCTTCTTATGGTTGATAATTACACCACCGGATTCATCGGTTCTATCATTAATTACATCATAATGTATATCTTGATGAATAACCAGGAATATGAAGTTTTCCAGGCAAGTGTTTGAATCTGGATAAAAACTTTTTCTTTTCCATTTTTAGCCATCGAGATCGTCAACTTTGGTATCGTTCTTACAACCGTTCAGCAACACTCTATGGATTCTGGTGATGGTGTCGGTGCACGTAGTGGCACTAGTTCTGTACCTCCTCGACCGGTTCTCGCCATTCGGGAGGTTCAAGCTAGCCAACACTGACGGCACCGAGGAAGACGCTCTAAACTTGTCCAGCGCAATTTGGTTCGCCTGGGGAGTACTTCTCAATAGCGGTATCGGCGAAGGTAACCTTGTTTGCATAATTTCGTCGATACTTGGTCGTCTGTTGTATTCTTTATGAAGCCGATAATTTTTCGACCCCAAAAGGTACACCACGAAGTTTCTCCGCACGTGTACTCGGTATGGTATGGGCTGGCTTTGCTATGATCATCGTTGCCTCGTATACTGCCAACTTAGCTGCTTTTCTCGTATTGGAACGTCCTAAGACCAAGCTCACTGGTATCAACGATGCTCGGGTGAGAAATAAATTCTACCTTTTTCGCAAGAAACGCTTTTGTCTCGTGCGAAAAGTTAAACATCAATGACCTATATTATTCTTACGTAGCTGAGAAATACAATGGAGAACTTAACTTGTGCAACGGTAAAAGGATCAGCGGTGGATATGTACTTCAGACGACAAGTTGAATTATCGAATATGTATCGTACAATGGAAGCTAACAATTACGACACTGCCGAAGACGCTATACAGGATGTAAAAATCGGGTGAGTATTGTTGCTTAACGTTACGATGAAAAATGAGTATAAAGGTCAGTGTCTGATCCACCATTTGCAGAAAGCTCATGGCATTCATCTGGGATAGTTCTCGATTGGAATTCGAAGCTGCACGAGACTGTGAACTGGTCACCGCCGGTGAATTGTTCGGTAGATCCGGTTACGGCATAGGTCTTCAAAAAGGTTCTCCCTGGGCCGACGCCGTAACTCTCGCGATACTCGACTTTCACGAGAGTAAGTGAAGAAATAGCCTGAAATAAGGCAGCAGAGCAAACAAGTTTTTATGTTTTATATTGTTTAGGTGGTTTTATGGAGAGCCTTGACGATCGATGGATTTTACAAAGAAATACGCACGAATGCGAGCAAAATGAGAAAACTCCCAATACACTTGGCTTGAAGAACATGGCAGGTGTATTTATTCTCGTTGGTGCAGGTATAATAGGCGGCGTCGTGCTCATAATAATCGAGATGGCATACAAGAAGCATCAGATACGAAAGCAGAAAAAACTGGAATTGGCACGACACGCAGCCGACAAGTGGAGAAGCCTAGTTGAGGTAAAATTTTGTTTGCATTCTTTTTGTTATTCATCGTGTATTTTCTGCCGCTCTCTCTCTCTTTCTTTCTTTCTTTCTCTATGTCTAGTGATTTTTACGAAATCACAATTTTGACTTTTTGGCGACCAGGCGGATGAGGTACCACAGAAGATTATCTGCACCGATTTATTTACACCTACTGTTATCTCTCTATAATCGCACAATCCTTTTAGGCGCGCAAAGGAGACTCACACGACCGTTTATGCGTGCATTAGCTTGCCAATTTTTTCTCTGAACTATTTGAATAGTATTTTACATTCACTTGTCCAATTACTCACTCATCGCCTGAAGAAAAAACATCGTAAAATCGCATGAAATCGTCTTGGAGCGGAAAAATTATCGTTAGAATATCGAATTTCCCGACATTATCTTCGTTACGACATCTGACTAGTTCCATTGTCGAGGAAAGTAGTTAATAGATCTATTCGAACGTGAGACTAAAGCTTCCAAGTTGTTACTTTGCTTCATTAGCCGATCGGCCTGTGTTTGCCTCTTATCGAAATACGCAGAATGAATTGATCGCTCGATCGATTAGTATTATTCCGACCATCCACGTGTTGCGGGGATGTTTTTCAGAAGCGTAAGAAACTTCCACGCTCTTTGACTCCTCAACAACGAAGAATTCAGAGCAACGGTCTTAACGATCCGGCGACGGTCAGTCTTGCCGTGGACTCGGTGCCGAAAACGAGTCTAACACTTCGAAGTCCTGGACGCGCTTGGCCGGGTGATAGCGATATACGACAGCGGTCCTTACCACGACCTGACGACATCAGATTATCACCAGCTGCTTATACCGTCGACGTCTCTCACCTCATAGTCTAGATGTCTGCAAAAGCAGCAAATTTTTGTATCACAAAAACCTATTTGGTGTTAGTTCGCAAAGCGTTTTCCGAACGCCGAGTGTTACATGTTATTGCGAGCTCGGTAAAATTAAACGAATGAAAAGAAACAAACTATACCGAGCTCGTTTCACATAGAAAAAACGATACTGTTGTTTTCTCTCGTTCGTTATACACGGTGAAAGAATACATTCCATGACTCGATAAAGTCACTTCGAAAAGTACATTGTGTAATTGATGAAAGTGAGAAGCAGGACAGCAATGAGATACTTCATTGTTAACAGTTATAAATATTGGATGTTGGAAATATAATTGGAGAAATATTGAAATACCTTCTGTTCCTCTTCGTTTTAGGCGTTCTCCGTTAAACGTAGCACACTTATTATATGGAAGCGTCCAGATTTTGAACTTGAATTGTTCATTCTTACTGCAAGGCGTCGGTGCCTATGCTGGTGGAATATGACTAGCATCGACGCAAATGATGATCACATGATATCCAGAAATTAGAAACATCTTAGAGAAATCAGAGTGTAATATATGACACTGATTTTTGAATATAAATAATTCACAAGTGAATTTTTTTCGTCCGGTGTACGATTGTTTGTACAAACTGTATCAAGCTATACGATTCGGCATATACTTTAGGTTCGGTTTTTGTTTCCCTTCGATCCATTCTTTTACATATGTATGAGTAATTCGGTAACATCCCAGCACAAAATTCGTAGAGTAGTTGCAATGTTATACGACAAACGATTACCTAGATGCCGTAATTCTCTTTATTTTTTAATTCACTCAAGTATCGCCTACTCTCCTGTTGTTCTTCCTTTTTGGGCTTAAGAAGATGTACGCTCAATACTTGACGCGATGATTATTCCTCGAGGAAGAAATATTGTCCAGCACGTTTCTGATCCAAATCCTATCGAAGCAAAAGACCAATTGATGAAACAACGGATCGCATATATTCGCAATAGGAAATCATTCAACATCATTAGACAGCTATCTTACCTTCACCGATTGATTCTTATTGATTCGTGGCCTAAAGTTGTTCGGATCTCTCCTGAAAGTGATTCCTAACAACTCCAAAAATCGATTCATGCCGTTCAGGAGAGATTGGGGACTATGAGCTACCGTATCTAGGGACGGTACGCCGGAGAATACAATAACGCGGTCGGCCAAATAAGTCGCCATGATAAAATCGTGCTCGACGACAAATCCGGTTTTTTTGGCATGAAGGATAAATCTGTAATAATAATAACAGAAGTTGTTTATAAATCATGCGAGAGCAAACTAAAACCTGAGCATAAAAGCTTCTCGTATCTCAACGCACCTCTTGATAACTTTAGCCGCTACAAGACGTTGTTCGGAATCGAGGTATGCGGACGGTTCGTCAACGAGATAAACATCAGCCGGTTTTCCAAGACACAGTGCCATCGCGACACGTTGCAATTCTCCTCCCGAAAGGTTCTGCACCTCCTGATCCATTATATCATCAATCTTCAGTGGCTTCATGACATCGGTGATGAATTGTGGATGAATGTAAGCATCTCTGATCTTCTCATGCAACAATTGTCTCACAATTCCTTGCGATTTAGGACTGATCTTCTGAGGCTTGTAACTTATATGCAGCATGGGAATATTGCCTGTAAAATTAACATAAACAATGTTCCATATGACGAAAATCGTCTCCAGCGAATCACTGTATGAATACAAGATTTTTTCAAAACTTACCAGATCCGTCATCCGGAGGCAAATTACCAGCCAGCATTCTGATGAATGTCGTCTTGCCTGTACCATTCTCACCCAGCAGAACGAGAATTTCCGAATCGGTGAATTGTCCTCTCTCAACTCTCAATGAGAAAGATCCCATTGTTTTTGTCATTGCCGGATATTCGTAGTGATTCATACGTTTAACCTCTTCCTCTGTCGCGCTCTCTGCGACTTTGAAGACAAGAGATTCTTCACGGAAACGCAAATTTTCGGTCGGTACGAATCCGTCAAGAAAGATATTAATGCCTTCACGAACGGAGAAAGGCATAGTTACTACTCCATAGGCACCAGGAACTCCGTACAGGCAGCAGATGAAATCGGAAAGATAATCCAGAACGGACAAATCGTGCTCGACGACGATGATGAATTTGTCCGGATGTATCAGAGAACGAATCGTCACAGCGGCGTTAAGACGTTGCTTGACATCCAGATAGGAGGATGGTTCGTCGAACATAAAAATATCACCATTCTGAATACACACCATCGCACAAGCAAAACGTTGCAATTCTCCACCAGAAAGTGCCTCGATACCACGATCACGGATTTGCGTCAAATCTAATGAAATAAAATGGTAATATCAATACCAGAAATAATATTGGTGTTGCAATTCAATATAAACGATTTATTAACTTACCAAGCATCTTGCAAATTTGTGCTTGCTTGTTGCACTCATCCTTCTTGTCGAGCAATTGTTGCACAGTGCCCTTTACTGCTTTTGGGATCTGATCTACGTATTGAGGCTTAATGAGAGCCTTGAGATCATCTTCCAGAATCTTGGTAAAATAATTTTGCAATTCACTGCCCCTGAAGTGACTGAGTATTTCCGTCCAGTCAGGTGGATCCTAAAAAAGAAATAGTCATTAGGATCTGAGGAACGTTATCCAAGGAATTGTACTTATCGATGATGTGCTTACAGTAAAACGACCCAAATTAGGTTTTTGCTTGCCAGCTAAAATCTTGAGTGCAGTTGATTTCCCAATTCCATTGGTACCGACAAGTCCAAGAACTTCTCCTGGACGAGGAATTGGAAGTCGATGAAGCTTGAACGAATTCTTAGAATATCTGTGAGTTGTTTCCTTTTCTAAATTACTCGGAAGATTGATAATCGATATTGCCTCGAACGGACATTTCTGAAAAATTAAAAATACCTTTTTAGCCCCATATTTCTGAGAGATAAAGAATAACAAAATGCATATGCATTATTTATCTCAAATGGAGTCAATGTTCAAGTTGGAGGAATTTTCATTTACCTTGACGCAAATACCACATCCAATACACAGTTCTTCAGAGATGGATGCTATTTTGCTGTTGGGTGTGACTTCTATACAGAGCTTTCCCATTCTCACAACGGGACATGAACGTTTGCATTCTTGTCGGCATCTTTTGGGCTTGCACTTGTCAGAATTGACGATAGCTATACGAGTCAACCTGTCGGTTTCTTCCATAGACTTTTTTGGAGGCATGATGGAGTTGTCTAGGCTCTATGAGCCTGCGAAGCGAAACAGAAAAAAAAACATTTCTCAATCATATAAGTTTCGCAGGACTGTCTCACTCAAATCGAAGACGTTGTGGATTATTATCGAAGCAAAGTAACAAAATTGTTTACAATTTTCGTTTAATGCACCACAGGGACGATGGGTTTTCTAACCTAATTGTTCAAGTAGTACACATGCCGCGAACATATGTTAATATGAACCGCACGGTAAAAACGTATTTTTAAGTTGTGCATTGTAATACGAAATTACAGATTATAATGTGTAAGTATCATATCGCTCGAAAACGCTTAAAAATTACCTGTCAAAGTGGGGAAACGTGGAAGACTCTTCTACACGATCACTTGCGCACCTCCAACTCCATTAGAAAGGTCGAGGTGGACGACGAACGGCTGGTAACAATGAGTTCATATGTATATATGAAAAATAGATACAACAAAACCACTTGTTTTGACAATCATGTATGTGGGCGAATGAACTGGGTTAAAACTTGCAAAATTCTTTATTTGTTTACATAAAATATTAACAGTTGTTTAAATAATAAATATAATTTACATTCGCATATCTGTTCCACTAATGAACTCCTTCAAAGCAATAGCGTAATTGACTCTAGTGGTTATTATTTTAGAGGTTGAAGGATGTGTGTCGACAGATGGTAGCACATATCATACCAACAGTCGATGGCCAACCGTAGTTGTAAAGATGTCCATCATGTGTCGCTAGTATCGCGTTGTCTACTTTTGTATTTGTGTTTATTTATTTATTATCCCAAAACATAACCCAGAGTTTAAATTGTTCCAAGCTCTCCTGAACTAGCGGCGGACTATTAATGTGATTGTTCAATATAACAAGTGGTATTCGTGCAAAAGTGATATCGTGCTCAATTAAGTGATCATCAACGACTTTCGAACAATCCTCAGAATAATTTCCATATACAAAATATTCACAATCGCGCGCTAGCAATGACCGCTGCAAAATCTTTCGACGCACCTTCGCCTTTTGCACAGAAACAAGAGAAGGACCAGTGTTCAAATGACGAGGAAGATGATGAGGAAAACGATGAAAATATAGACGACGATGCGAACAGTATTTCGTCATTGGCACACCCGTCAATTCTCGACAAAGATAGCTACAATCTCGCCGATCCTAGGGACGAATTTCTGCGCTTAACATCAATGGTAAGATGGCAGTTTGTTTCCATTGTAACAATAATATTTGTTCATTTCGTTTTAAATAATTGACAACAAAAAGAAATGGGTGAAATATCTTATAATATATCTGGGTATCATTCATTGTACATGTTTTTAAGCCCATGAAATGTATGATAAACTTGTCTTCTATTCATAGGTTCGTCGGGTATACTTTTCCTATCTCCACAAATCTGTTATCAGTAATTACAATATTTGTTGTCAACCAAAAGAGAAAGAAGTATCAAAATGTGAATTGAAAAAATTTGCTGGTCAAATGGAACTATGTGCTGTGAAGGCATCTTTGGAGGCATCGATATACCGACAAACTATGTTAAAAATGGTTAGTCTTTTTAATTGTACGATTCAATCATTGATTTAATGCGATAATCTGATAATTCTAGATTTCAGACATAAAGAGCAGTACCATGCGCAATAAAGTACACAAAAAATTAACAATGTTCTTGGAAACGCCATCAAATAGAGCAGACGCAGCAGTACAGACAAGTGAAGAATATTCACATGGTCCATTGTTTTCCGACAGTTCCTATCTAACAAATAAAGATGTACACATTCAAAGTGCAAATGTTACGTCAAATTTCGATGAGAATTTAATCCTAAATGAGCCCAAGGCGTCGCCTAGGCACAAACATCAAAATGAGAGATTGAATCTCATTGAACCAAAAGAACAACACGACAGAAAACTCGATGAGGGGTCGATACCAAACCAACAAAAAGAACTGCACCATAAAAATCTTGATGATAGTAAGGTTTCACACCAACCGAAAGAAGAACAACCAAAAAATCTGGATGCAAGAATTTCAGAATTGTTAAAAAACGAGGAAGAAAAGTTTGCCCTAAAAGCAGAAAGTAACATTAAACCCAAGCGTGTTCATCCACGTGTCGAAACGCCAAAGATCAAAATAAAACAAGAAGAATGTTCTTTTCCACCAGAAATTGCGGTCGATGAGAAAAAACTAAAATGCATCTCTATCATCCCGGTTCTGCCTGTAAAAAAGGACGAGATGGTAGTTGATGAGATACAATCAATCGATAATCAGACATGTAACGATGTTAAAGACATTTTTGGAGATGATGATACGACTATAAAAGTATTGCAAAATGATGACGAAGGTTCGCAAGACTCATTGATGCAACACTTGGAAGATATGTTCTGTGAAAGTGACGATAGCAGCGATCTGATGACTCTGATAGAAAAACATTCAGGCGTTACAAAGGCAAATATTGACTCGGAAATTGGGAAAATGTGTCCAGAAGAGACTTCAACATCGCTACCGATACAACAAACAGGTGGAACTTCTAAAATTTTGCCATCGAAGCAATTGGAAAACAGTGTGGTGGAAGGTGTCACCACCAAGAGAAAGTTAAGTTTCAGTAATTACAAGAAAATGAAAAAGCGTGCTATGGGAGAAGTCGAAACCCCACCGCCTGAAGAGACCACCGAGGAGAAACAAAATCGTAAAATGAGAGGCATCTGGTTCGTCGAACGTGTTCATCAGGTCTCAAAACTCAAGGCAAAGATGATGGAATTGTCGGTAACGAATTATCGCAAGCACGGTCGTTTGTGTACCAAATTTGTCGAGCTGTTCGGTGATCCAGACGAGGATGAAATGATGCCAGATTCTCCGATACATATCGAGGAACATCTTGTGGCTTGCAAAGAACGCATAGCGCCCTGGGTCGTTAAATTTCTAATGCCTTTCTATACAAAAAGAGTCATTAGAAATCGTTTGTTGTTTAAAGCCGTTGCAAAACATATCGCAGATATGTTAATCATTGAAAATACATTTCCAGGTTAGTGTAAATAGGCCGATGACGAGATTCGTATGATTTTACCATAAAACTGCATGTTCTAACTTTTGAAGTTTTCGAAATTTAGTGTTTTTCTTTTTTCAGAGGAGGATTGTGTCGGTGCTTATGTTAAAGGCTATTTTCGAAACAAGACGTGCATCAAGGCAGAATCGGACATATATATTTAGGAACGGGTCGTGAGGAATACTTCGAACCGAATAGCGAATATCAATAATCTATAGGCAATAACTTTCGTTACTGACAATTATTACGTTAACAAAATTTATATAGGTTGTGTATACTTAGATGCTCATTATGTTAACGTCTGGTTTTTTTCAAGAACAAACGAATCTCAGTATTAAAGTTTCAACGTCGTCATATGTCGTTATGACGAACCGCAGATTTATACGAAAAACAGTCATTACTAGTTTTTTTTTCATATTACACTTATCGACTTAATTCTCGTATAATCTCCTATTATATATTTACTGTGTATATATTACTTCTTTCTTTTTTCTTTATAACGACGAGTGTATTTTATGGATCTTCCAGCACCCGCATATAACATGGAACCGATGAAAATAAATTCCCACATTGTTAGTCACTGTATTTCAAATACATTGTGATTACAGATCAGATCATTATTTACAAATACATCGACGTTGCTCATTATGATTCTGAGGTAGTCAAAAGAGATATCTTGAATCGCAACTATCGAGCTTTGAAACGAAAAGTCAAGAGGCAATATTTCCATGGTCGCAGCCATCGTCAATGTTCTTCCTATCCCAGCTTGTCCCAATTTGATTTTTTATTCTCTTTTCTCCTCCTCAAGACAACTGTTTTGACTAGACCAGGCCTTTTATTGGCTAGGGTGCGTAGAATCAATCAAGCGTGTGATAATCGATGACACATCGATCGAGTGCACATTTTTTTTATAACATGATTTCGACGGAACAAGCATGGCACATAATAATTATAATGTCTGGGTGTTACCGATACACCCCTAATAATGTGTGTATGTATACGCGCATACACACATGCACACACACACTGGGATAGAATATCACATATTCGCAGTTTTTTTACGTTCTCCTCCTGGGAATATAAAATGTTTATCTACAACTATATGTCATCAGAACACCCCAGTCTGAATAGATCGACGATCTTGCGCCTATGTTTAACAATTAGAAAAGAAGGTCTTTTGTATCTGCACTTACAATTGGACTACATACTACTATAATGGGAACATTTACGAGTGATGTGGAAATCTGTTTTTATCCTGAACCGTCTTTATAGGAACCATCCTAGCAAGCGTATTCTACTATATATACCCTATACCGCCGAACAGCACCATATAATTCATTCGTTTTCGTAACACAGTCCCGCTCCACCCTGCCCTCGAATGATTGCATTGCAAATTTTTATTTCTGGTAATTATATCTTCGTGCGAATTTCAAGTGCGAGATATACAATCTGGCGAATTAACGTTATTTTGTTTTCTTTCTATAAACGTACACAACAATTCCACAACAACTTCATTACGATTGTGACAAAAGCGATCCACTTTGTACCCTGAAGAGAACCCAGCGAGATTAGCGCAAATAAGTTATACCAATGTAAATTTACGAATTTAAGGAGTATGGTTAGAACGCGCAATTTATAAATATAAGAAATCCTCTACCGTTTACGAGTATAATAGCTATTGCCCCCTCCCCCAATAAGCGAAATCGTAACGAATATTTTAACAAATAAATCAGGTGCGTTGAAACAATAAAATTGCATGATTCGACACGATATTCATATATAGCGTAGGCAGAATAATTTACATTAACATATATCAGAGTCCAACGATTAGGTAACAAGAACAAAATTCTAACGAATCATGCCGTTTAGAAAGATCGTACGCAATACGTCTGAATTAATTGATGTGACGAAAAGGAAAGAGAATGTAATCGACAAACAACTAATACAATTGCTCTCTACTGACTTGAGTTGAAAACTAAAATTATGTGCTACATAATTAAACATAATATACGCACGCCATCTAATATTCACGTCTATGAAGAAATATATATGTACAATACTCTATATACAATTGTAACAAATTATCAAATAACGTGGAATTAATCAAAGATCCTAAAAAAACATAATATTATTGTTTGTAAATACGTGTGTTTGTGCGCATTTCACCGATATAAATTAGCTAATTCCTTACACTCCCTATGAGCCTGTCTCTTTTGTACCTCATGCTGTTATTATTTTTTGACTATATTGCATAGCTCGATTAGCGCCCGGAATGCTCGATTGTCATCCGAAATATAGTGTTTGGCTTATTTATCCCTAAAATGAATATTATCATTTTCTCGTTGATCTGAAAATCACGTCCATAAATCATGAGATTGATACATGATAATTAAGGCAACGTTAATAAATAAAAACTCACCGGGTTTTCGTTACTTCATGAGCCTCACGATGCCTTATTTGCAAAATAATTTTGCGCGAAATAGGCGAGCACGAGTACTATGATCGTATCAATGACATTCTTCAATATATGTCTAGTGTAATTGGGTTCTCGCTGCGCTCGTTGTCTCATAGCAAGTTGTTCCAGCGTGCGTTGAATGCGATTTAATTTTTCACCGTGATCCATCATTCGGGCTTCTACCGCTTTCACCATATTAACGATTCTAAAACGGGAAGAGCTTTTTTTATTTGAAGAATACCATTTCGTTTTGTTACTGTCCTTCGGACTTACCGAGTTGCGGAACGTCTTCGTTTTCCTATTGACTGACTAGAGTCGGAATGTACATCAGCTGAGGAACTTCCAGAGTCGTGAGCTGTTTCCGCCAGCGGCAAATTGGTCGAAAGCTGTCGTTTCGATGACTTGAGAACGGAAAGTGACGAGCGCGATTCTGCCTGTAGTAACGGCACCTGGAGTAATTACATTGTTTAACCCGAACCTCGTAAAAATCCGCCAAGTGAACATCGAGTGACACAGAGAGGAGTTTTGGTGTTCACGTTGGCTGGAATTACCTGGACGGATTGTATAAAAGCGTCACCGTACCGTACGTCTTATCATAAGTAATAAAACGTTACGAAATGTTTAATCTCATAATACAAAAAAATTTGAACTTTCGACTTTAACAATACAAATGCAACTTGACGTTACATTTATACAACAATTTACTTTCATTTTATTACGCATTTATATATACAATCTCTCCAGATAAATAATACGACATAACTACAACGAGACGATCAACTTGTCACAGCCATTTTCTTGAACTTGTGGGGGTTTTCGAGCGTAGATTACCAAGGAGATTTCTTTTTCGTGCGTCTGATACCTGTATCTGAGGATCGGATGAGATAATACTGCCGGTACGCATTATCGGTGTCTTGTGCCTCGTTTTGGTGCACACGAGATAGTCACGCTCGTACTGTACAACGTCGTTTCTTGGATCCCAAGGGCGGATGTCAGCGTGTCGATAGAGCCAGTTACCCGTGATAATATCCTGCGCATCAGCACTCAAGGTTTAACATTTAAATAAGACGAAATTGACTGAGCCTGGCATTACAAGCATTACGGGCAACAGTAATTTAAACAAAAAAAAAATATTCACTCGGTAACGAAGAGGGAACATGTGAGACACAAACGAACCTGAACGAAGTATTTAGGTATCCAGTCTTGACCGATAAGTGCACGCTCTTTAGCGCGTTCACGCTGGGCTTCCTCGAGTATGGTTTTTTGTTCCGTAGCTGCTACCTGATCGTCATTATTAATAGCGAGCGTTACTGCGCTCCACAATTTTTCGCTCTCCCATTCGCTCTGGTGTTCGAGTGGTACCGTGTATTTCTTCAGTCTTTGGCGCCGTACTTCCGGCGTTGGATTAAAGAATACGGCTTCTTGCTGCAATCGGCAATTCAAATGCGTTTGTAGCTATTGCGCGTTGCGCTACTTCTTTCTTTATCTGTACCAAAAAGTCTTACACCGGTTCGCTTGTCTGTAATCATAATCTGTCCATCCCAATAACCGGAAATAGTTGCTAGAGTTTCCTTTCCGAGCCGTATTCTACCGACGACTTGATTCATTTGATCCGAGCGACCCAAAAATGGCTAAAAATGATTCATCAAATCATAGGATCGGGTCACATTGAATCCTTACTATCAGCGACCCTGCGACCCAGCGATGTAGGCCACAACGAGCATGCACATGCACAATAAAACTCACTACTCATAGGTCGTAAGTCAATGGATATATTAATAAGAAATCGAGTATATAAAGTTATATATCTTATATATTGTATCATAGATAAATATATATAAATATATATACAATAAGTTAACGTTACCTTGAGTTTGAATTCTAGTTCCGTGTGGTAACCAGTTTTTTCGCATATGACGTTGACTTTGCCACCGAGTTCCATGGACAAGGTACCCATGAGAATTCCTTTGCAATGAGCATAAGGAATAGTCATTGTATAGTCCTCGCCTCGTGGTAACATCGTTAGCACAGCCGCGCCATCCAAAACTGCCGAAGTCGAGTTTCCTATGAAAGGTAACGAGATACAATAAAAATAAAAAGTCCGAGTCCTTGATGACTAAAGCGAATGCCGAATGAAACGATACATCTTCTATGTATCCGACAACGACGTAGGGGAGGTTACCGATCATAACGTACCATAAAACTTCGACTTGGCAATTATGGTCGCACTTATTGTGAACCCATCTCGCCGATTAGTTACGTAGAATCCCGAGATGGGCGGATGATGAGATATCTAAATTAGACAATCGCAAAAAGCGGCAATGAGTTACAGCTTACAAAACGCACATTCTCTGTAATCCAAAGGAAAAAGGAAAGAAAACAAAATAGCCTAGGTTTGTTAGAAGCCCGCTACTTACCTGTTCGGCGAGATAAAACGTACGAGATCCATTGGGATGTTGCCAGTAGCACCGAAACGTTTCCCCCAATAGCGGGTTGTAAGGTTTCTTCAAACCTTGAGGTTTTTTGTAAAATCCGGAGAGATACCATTTTACAACTCCCTTCATGCGTGTGAAAGCATCATCCTCCAGTACGGCTCTGCATTTTTTTGCACGATTTGGCAATGGTATATTTGACGTTTGCGAGATTTTATACTCATCTGTACGTAGCAAGTGCTAACTTTATCGTACTCACTGAGACAACAGATCCGCGTGGTAGTAAGAATCCGCGAGTTTTTCCAAAAATGATCTAGGTTCCAGAATAAAAGTAGGCAACACTACTTTAGACAGATCCATTCCCGGTCGTACTTGTTTCATCAAGAACCATATCAGTGACTTCTGCTCGTCCGGAAGTTCAGCTACGACTTCGCCGGCCTAATGATATTTTGTAAAAAAAAAAAACATCAAATTAATACGAATAATTCTATGATCGTTCGTCAAAACTCTTAAAGGAGGATTATAGTGAATTGTGACCAACGGCTAGCAAAATTAACAGAAATTCCATTCTACAAATGAGCCTCGAAGAGACTGTTGTAATGTTCTACGTTAAATAGTTTAAAAGTAATCGGAAATCACTATAATCTTCCCTCGTTACACGTGATACGTACCGAGCCAAGGAATTCATTCTCATTAGCGACGTAAGGTGTTTCGGAGTACTCCTCGGGTTCGTCCTCTTTAACCGAGACCTCGGACTCGCTGTCGGTCGCACTAATTTCAGCATCCGCCACGACTCCGTTCTCTGGCTGGCTGATATCGTCCAGGTCTGTGTGCGAGGTGTATACAGGTTCTAGCGTTACTACTTGGTGGGTCTCGTACTCCGGGGCATATACGGATGGAATGGTCATGCGTCGGGATCGGGCTCCGACGTACGGGGATGACGAGGATGACGTAGGTTTATCAGAATTACGATTGTACGAGACATTCAAGACATCTGTATGATTCGAATTTTCCAGGGTCTCAGGATCGGAGATAGGTGTTGGCGATTTGCGTGGAAGATGCTTCTCCCAATAAGCTACGGCGTGATAAAGCTGTTGGAACATCGGAGTCGGCGAAGGACACAGGCTCTTGGCGTCAGGTGCGATCGACGAGGAAAAAGTTTGCGGATAGGACAACAAGCGTCTTTGGGGCGTTGTGGGTGAACGAGGTGCATAATTGCTCAAAAGTATCGACGGCAGGTCGAGTGTGTTGTGCTCTGTACGTGTCTCGGTTGCGATGTGAACAGCCAGCAATGTGGAGCATTAACACGATAATACAATCGAGAACTCGTTAGTTAACTTTTTTTTTTTCACCAATGGAAAAAGGCTCGAGGGATGCAGACTGGTCGAATTATTAACTCGAGTGGAGAAATTAATTTCCCGAGCTTCTACATGATAAACAACGTCGATACCATATCGGTCATTAAACGAGTCTTCTCAGAATCGAGTTATTATAACGATATTAATTCATGAGATTCTTTCGTTCTAACAATTCAAAGTCCGATGCTCCAAGAGAAATATTACTTTCTTAATTCTAGTACATAAACGTATGTACATGAATGTAGCTCCAAATTGTAATAAAAAGCACTGTTATTGAAAAATCTACTCTATGCATATCTAATATCGAATATTAATCTCTGTACAAAAACATGCAAATAAGATTGAGCCTTAGTATGTCTCTTGCTATCAATTTTCTTCTTGTATTCAAGGTACGTGGGTTGTTCCAACTACAATTGTATCAACATCGGCTATGTAGAAGATAGTGAAATAATTGTTTTCCATCCCAGTCGCTTAATCGACTAATCTGTATCTCTCGAACGATAAATAATACCTACCATATTGTAATACCAATTGATAACGAAAATGAAACTGGAACTATCTACGAATCCGTAATGGAATCGCGTCGACTGTTAATTTTTCATCGCATCGCGTATAGCGCGAAGGGACGGATTTGGCCAAGAGCTTGATATTTTTAGCGCGTGCATTGATCAAGCGAGAAGACAGCAAAAAAAAGACACGAGTGTGTATGTGAAATACTATACCACGGTGTAAATTCAATGCGTACGGTTATCGTTGGCGATCAATCGGCTCACCGCTGTCGTCAAGGCATAGTGTAGTTTTATAGTATATAGTTAGAGACGAATTGAGAAAATATTGCTTTGACAGTACGGTGCGAGTATTACAGCGCGTCAATATCTGTAGTGTTCGTGTGTTCTTTTTTTTTTTACGTATCTGACGATAGCCACTTTCGTTTTTTCTCGGAGAGACATTCATGCCATTACAATCGTCAATTCATCGTGACAACAGATCAGAGTTGAGTAGTACTTGAAGTACTCGGCACTTTTCATACATATCTAGTGTTTCCAAAAGACGATTGCGTCAAACTTTCATAAATTGTAGAAATAGCGATAACTATTTTTGGACTCTACTTGTCCTAAGTACTTAACCCTTAGAGACCTGAGTACTTTCAAGCTTATGTGGCCCGCAGACGCATCGACTGACGCATATATGCGTCCTTAGAGCTCAAAGGGTTAAAAGAAGTATCTCCAATCTTAAAATTACCGGATGTTAAGGTATCCAGTACTTGGAGGACCGAATACGTAGAACTTTGAATATTCGGTATAAAAGACCTCGCGGACTAAGTACGGAGTACTTCAAGCGTTTTTTTTTTGTAAATCATTCATCTCCAACTGTGGGAAACATCGATGGTGTAACATTTCTGAGCTTGTGTAACTTCGGGGCCGTGATATTGTCCGATAATTTTCGGTCAAACGGTACGAATATGCAAATTCAACATTATTAATTGCGGTATAGCAGAGATTGCCTTACCGTGATCGTCGAAATGCTTTTCGTAATCAGCCTCGCTCCATTGGGTCTCGTGAGTC
This sequence comes from Netelia fuscicornis, assembly GCA_946811545.1. Taxonomy (NCBI): domain Eukaryota; kingdom Metazoa; phylum Arthropoda; class Insecta; order Hymenoptera; family Ichneumonidae; genus Netelia; species Netelia fuscicornis. The sequence continues at coordinate 13,299,069 of OX328011.1, read as the reverse complement.
GTGGTACCGTCATGATGGGGTGAGCGTGGTATGGCGCTGGTCGAGCGAACAATAAGGGACGAACATCGCAAAGATAGCTCGAGGGCATCGAGCCAACATTTGCCAGCAGCCTGTGACGGAGCTCGAAAAATCAGATAGGATGTCGGTAGAGGCTGCACAACTGCACCTAAAATAGCACAATTTTACATTGAGTCTCACCCATGCGAGATTTTTTGCGCGTATAAAATTCCAATGCAATTTACCAATCGCTTCTTTTTCCGGCCCTCTCGGAGCCCAAATGGACTGTTCCAGTGGATGAAACAGTTTGAAGCAAAAACCATCTTTTTTGCTAGGTCGCTCGATGACCTGACATGTCGTCAAAAGAACCGTTCCCACCCAATGGTTGCTCTGCAAAAAAGAAAAGTCAAGATAAAACGAACTATTAATATTTATCGTTATTCTGATCATTGTACTAGACACTTGTAAATAACTTACCTTGATCTTTGGACTTTTGTACAGGAGTAGTAAACCCGGCTTGAGAATGCACCAAAGTTTGGTCCAACTCTTCAATGTACCACGGACTTTGAGCCAATCGCTCATGACAATAACAGTCGGATCTTTAAGCGAACTCAGTAGCTCGTTCGCCACTCGCTTCTTCTCCATTCGATAATTCTTTCGTTGCGCTTTGTAGGATTCCTTTCTTGTCAGCTTACACGTTTCCACAGACTGCGAGTAACAGGAGCAACGAACCAACAAAAACGTATTATGCATCGTAGTGCAAGATGGTGAGGAATCAGGCAAATGAAAAATCACATTGTAACTTACCTTGTCCGAGGAATTATCGATTTTCAGACTACTCTCGCCCATCCCTGATAGTCCTGCAACAGACGGTGCAGCACCGTCTAAGAAAGTTCAATAACAGGACAAAAAGAGATGACTCGATGATTTTGAAATCACAATATTCCACCGAATTTGCATATCATACCTTATTCCACTGGCATCTGAAGTTCGATTATAATATGGTCATGAGATTAATGTCTCAATAAAAGCGGATGCATACAGCCATGAATGTATGATTTTTCTTTTCAAATACTTTCATAGAAGCTCAGAATACTCTGATAAGCGAAAAAATGTTTGCAAAAATTGTGCTGTACAGCCACAATGTTTGATCGTGCTGTAAAGCGACGAGTTATAAAATAAACTCGTTAAGTTCAAGTTGTAATTCTTCGAAAAAGCTGTACAATGTACTTTAAATGCCAATGGACAAAGTAGAGAAATTCATTTTCCTCGTATCGAATGGTCGTTTTGCGGAAAATTGAATTATACCTGGCGACAATGGCGGAGCACCTGTTGTGAGATTTACACTCGACGTTAGAGACTCCGAGGATGGTAGCTTTGGCAATTGGGGCGGTTGATTATGAACACTGCCTTGTCGAGGTCGTCGATCGTCCGCTGGTGCTACACGTGTGTTCATTTAAAGCGATTATAAACTCTTGACTCTTCGAGAGGCTTATTTTATAATAAAAAAAACGACTATTATTTTCCTTCCATACGATTATCACATATATTACGTTTACGCATTATTCTCTTTCTATGCAAGACAAGGCCATTTTTTTACAACACCAATTTATCGTAATATATTTTAATTATATTTTCGTGTTTAATTCATCGACACATTTTCATTTTACACGCGATGTTCGCTCGCGTGGGTCTCTTCTCACATCCTTACCTCTCTTGACGTTCAACGTTTTAATCCATCGCTTCATCTCTCAAGTTCTTTTCTTTTTTTTTTCTTTTTTTTTTCAATTTTATTTCTCATTTGTTATTTCATGCAAATGACTTTTTATCGTGATAGATTTTATTGCACTCTGTTATAACTGGTAGTTTAGATGTGGAAAAAAGTTCATGCAATATTGATGAAGCTGCATTGGAATATCGATTGGAAGATAATATATATTTTTTTTACCACCCATCCTATCCTCTGCAATATGTTCTCACTTCGATTTTTTAACTCTCGCTCGAGCAGTTGTGTGAGCTGACCTATGTCCATTTCTATACTGAACGTTGAAAGCCAAAGTTACATAGGATGGATTTCGTCGCATATTTACAAAGAAAGTATGTAAACTAAGCTAGTGCATATTGATTTTCATCTTTTCAACGGACTAACAAGTTTATTGGGAACTTGATGGATATTAATGAACTACGTACATCGCTGACCTTACCGACTCGCTTAAGGCCACAACAAATTTTATCAAGGATTCGCAGTCAAAGTTTTTTCTAACAATTTCACTAAGGTTTTCCACGTTCACAATTTGCACTATACAAAACACGACCCAATTGAGTCTAATTGGTAATAATCGAAATAGTTAATTTTTTCCTCTTCCGAAGGTCAACATTTTTTTTAATTAAATCTTGTACTAGCAACTGGTCGAACGGAACCGAGTCATGAGGAAAACGAGAAGAGAACATGCAGCAGGAACGATGAGGTGTGCATAGTTGTACCGCGAGGTACTAATTGCACGCGTGCGGCGTTTAAATATACGTTATTACAGGGCAATGGGATCAAAATGTCAATGACAAGTTAGAGAGGAAATCAGACTCGACCGTGGCTGTATACATTGATGTACCATGCAATTTTTAGTCCAGCCGTACTAAAATATCATCCATCGATCTTTGTTTCCCCGGACAAATTGCTTTGTTAGATAACAATGGAGATATTTTTGTTTTTGCTTCTTTTATGAGAATGCAGGGAGATAAGGCGTAAGGTATTATTGGCTCGTACGATAGACAGTTATCAGACATTTCGTAGCAGGGACTAACGAGTTTGCTCAAAAGAAAATGCACCATGCCAACTCGGACGAAATTAGATTTCAACTAGCTGTATACATAGAACAATTGTCTACGTGATATATCGTTTCTCAGGTCCGACATTCTTACAATACATAGATCGAGCACCCTTTACTCAATGTACACACATAAATCAACCTACAACAGAACCACATAATTTACAAAAATGATCAAACAAATGCAAACAGTAACAACTCACGGCTGCTCAAAGATCTGCTGACACTTGGCGGTGTCATAGTTTTGAAAGTTTCCGCTCCATGACCAACCGACACCGAATGTCCATCGGGTTGAGGACGACGTTCGCCACCCGGTACCATGATAGGCTGTGAGCTCATTTTTCTCCTCGTTTCTCCTCTGAAACGTAAATTTAATTATGTTCATGGATCGTGGCAAGCCTCGTTTGTGGCGTTGAACTGAAACCGTAAATTAGAACATGACAGATCTATAAGAAAAATTGAATCGCTCAAACGACGTGGCCAAACAACATTATATTAATTAGGGCCAACACCTGTCAACGTCTGTAAAACACCTCGCAGTATTTATAATTCGTAACAAACTTTCCAACCATTAAGAAAAAAAGTGATTAGTCAAAATAACAAGTGGTGTAGTGAAAAGTGACAGGGGTTGTCGGGAATTGTCGTTGAGGGTGGGGTAAGCGTGGGGATGGGGGAGAATTGTGCGATCTGCAATGCAGTGAATATAACAGCGTCAAATTGATCCCAGGTATTTTTGTAATAACGATGATGGATAACCATTCTTTATAGGGCGACGTAATATATATTTATGTGTATACGTATATATGTATACATACATATATATCTCGCATGCGACGTGTCCCCGAAACAACTTACCTCTCTCTCGCTCGTGAAGTTCGTACACAAGTATCAGTCCTTTTTACGCATCGAGATTTTCACGTTGTATATTACACAAAGACGCGATGCTCGAATCCCAAAAACATCGTGGGCGACGAAATATGAGAAGAATTTTTAAAAACCGTAGCAGCGTTGAATCTTTATTGATCGGTGTATACGATAAGTTCCGAACGAGTGAGAGAGCGACCGTGTAGCAGACGGCTCTCTAGCGCAAAAAGGTGTGCTGACGACTCGGCACAGTCGTCCAACGCTCACTGGATTGTAAACATTTTCCACGGACAAACTATCCGAATGTGTATGCTCGCATACGCGTATTGCATATGTGAAACTTTACGCATCGAGTTTTTGCTCGAGCGCGAAAACAACGCACTGTACGACGTTCGATTGATCACTATCAGCAGCAGCCCGAACTCGCGCGCGACTAAACGCGGAGGCGTTGCTAGCCCCGCTTGCACATTCACGCATGCACACATGCACACATGCACACACACACACAGCACGGAAAATCACCGGATGTGCGCCAACACGGTGGTGGCGCGCTCGTCTACGTGAAGTTTACACGCGCGAGGTTAGGCCATGAAATTTCGTTGTAGTACGGACAACGCGTGTGTTGAGCCTGTGAACCATTTGGAAAATGCCTAAGAGGAGTACGAATCTAGCATGCGGTTGCCCAATATAAATCGTTAAACTTTCTGATTCCTATCGTTAAGCTTGAACGAGGATGTTTCCATTATTCAGAGAGCTCGAGGCCTAACCACACAAGACGTCATCGAAATGGAATAAGTGTTGAAGAAAAATTTATTATAAATCGGACAGGTAATAGTAAGCAAGCGGAGAATATAAAAAGTGACTTGAGCGAAAGAGGCACGGTTCCCGTGACGCCCCAAATGATTCGTTTGGCGGTAAAAGAATTGCATACAAAAAAAGTTTTTGTCAGTTCCTCGCTAATCGCCCAGCACTTGCGACGATATTATCCGATCGAGAACGATCCTAAAATTTTGAAGAAAGAATTGAACGAGAAACTCGACGACGCGGTTTTTGTTGGTCTTATTGCCAAATGTGGTGTTGACGCGTACTGTCTGCCAACTTTTCGACAGGAAGCTTATAGCAGTAACAAGACCGATTTCACCCGCTTTTGGGAAAGATATCACGTAATTATCGATGCTTCTTTTTTATATCCGGTGAAAATTTGAGTTTTGAAAATATAATCTCAGTTTGTACAATTAGATGCGTGGTTCGCAAAATCGCACAGTCAACTGCTTAAAGAATCCAAGAAAGAAGCTGATAAAACGATTACAGCATGGCATGCGGAATGTTTCCGATAATGATAAGAAGAACGAAGATTTAGACATTGTGTAGATATTTTAGATTATAATAAGTAATTGATGAGAATTATTGATTTGCGCGCGCTCTTTTGAAATTAGTACCAGCGGCGGCCGTAGAAAAGTACGCACAAACCGCAACAATGCCTCTCGCGGTTAATTTCTCAACTCTTACGCAAGGTCCATCTGTCGATGTTTCTAACCTCTTTTACTATCGTTTAAACAGTACAAATCCCGCATATTAACGAAAATTAATAAATATTAGTTACACATAAGTTTGAAAGTGATTTTAGAAGAAAATGAACGTGTTGCGATTTTGCGCTCGAAGCTTATTGAGGGATCAACGACTGTCAATTCTGAACAACACAGGTATTAAAGTTCATTTGGCACGTAACCGGTTTGATATTTTTTTGGGTTATCCACAAACAAAGTATGCATACTAAGCTTTTATACCGAAGAGTTGTTAAAAGTTATTGATATCATCGTAATTTACCAGGCAAACGATGTATCGCGAGATTTACGGCACCGACGCTCAGAGAAATAGTGAAACGAAAGAAACGAGAGGGTCCCGTACCCGAACCTGTGCGCAACACTTTCTTAGAGTGGAATCAGCAAAGCGAGCTGTACGCCTTCAATGCCAGACTTGGCGAACAATTTGATTCCGATTTTCTGCTGCAAGCTTTTACCTTTCGTTCATACCTTCAACAAGAAGAGCAGAAACAAAGAGACGTCGGCATTGAAGATCCAAAGTTGGATATACAAGAAAATACAAATCTCATTGAAGAGGGTCAAAGACTGACAGAAAAAATTATAAAAGCTTATCTTTGCAATGCTTTACCTCGGGCACCTGAAGAATGCATATAGTAAGCCTGGTACCAGGTTCTTAATAGCCCTGAGCAGGTAGCTTTGCTACGAGTACGAAGCCACGTCGCATGCTTGGTTATTACAGAAAGGAGATTGTAAAAAAGCTTTCTATTTTTTACTCAAAAAGTTATATACAAGTAACAAATATAACATCAATTGTGCCACGAATTCGTACTTAAGGCAAAGCTACCCCAAATTAAAGTGCTTTTCTCTAATGATCTCACTATTTATTTAGCACTCTTCTCGACTATTTGATGTCAGTTGAAGTTTGTGCAAAAGCTTCTCTTCATATTGGAACGAAGGATCTCATTCTAACTGCTGTAAGTAGCAGCAGCAGTGCCGCTATACTGTACCAGCACATTGGTAATGTCTTTGAAACTCAACATCATGTTTTTTCCATTTAGGAACATCCTGTTTCAGATGAAACTCTGGCGTGTACATTTTATGCACTCGTTGCTGCATTAGCGCAAAGTCCGAATGTTGATTTCGTACGAACTACAAATTTCGTTCGAGATTTTCTCATCGCTTGTCTCGCTGATAAGGATCTTACAGAATTATGGTGTCCCGATGAGCCTGAGAAATGTTTAAACGATATACTCCTACGCGAGAACCGTGAAATTGCCGAACCTCGACTGATCGCACAGACTGGTGTTAACACTCTTTTAGCGGCTTATCAAGTGGCCTTTTATTCGAACAAAGAATTTCTTGGAAAGGGTAACTAGACAAAATTTAATACATATACATATAAATTGTTTATAATACTTCCTCACGTCCTAATGCTATTCGTAATTTCCTCAAGCTTTCGGCGAGACGATCGACGAGGCGCGCATGGCAGCAGCCATCGATTCACTCTATCGTATGTTCGGTTTGGGAGATTCAAGAAAACCGATAAGTTGCCGAATGGTAATCGATGCAACTTCCGATGTACGAACGGAAAATTTACCAATTACAAATTGGTCTAGCCAGAATGTTAATAAACTCTTGCGCCAATAAGGAATCTACCAAAAACGTATTGTAAGTGTTATTATTTTCATTATTTTTTCTTCTGTACTCATCGATTAAGGTATACATATGGAAAAAAAATGTCATTTCGTAAACAAGATTGCCTTGGTAAACGATCTGCCTCTCACCACCCACATATCACAGTTCTAATCCCGCTAGATGATAAAATGTCGTTATTCCAGCCAATCTACATATAGATAGCGTACCTTGCGTAATTCTCGTATCTTACTGTCGAAAAGTACACAGATGCTCGCACAGAAAGACAGTAATTATAAATAAGTGTTGTTGTATGCGTGTACATGCCTGACACTATATGCTGAAGAGACATATGTATGTACGCAACGCTACATACACAAATATAATCGGCTCAATGGTGTAATGTTGACCGAGTGGTACTGGCGCATTCAGGGCAAACGCATCTATCTGCATATGCACACATAAATCCCGTATAGTAGTATAACTGTACCCCCATGTTCGCGTATACTTCTATGATGTGTGGTCCACCCACACAAAAGCACAAGGTTAACGAAGCATTGAGTTTGTAGAACGGATAGGCAGTTTCCCGCGAAGATTCGTCGTGGTTCGAGCCTCGGTGACCTTTCGAAAGAGTCCATCATCGCCACGTGGAAAAATAGATTGTCCAAATACCTTTTAAATCATAGACAGAAAAAGGGTATGGCCTATGGATAGTTTCTCTAACTTGGTTTATTTAAAAGCCGCTCCTACATACGTTATAGACCGGATCTACGAATACCCTAATCTTCCAATTGACGAAAAAGCATCTATCGAAAGCGTCGAATGAACCTTGCCATCTGAAAAATAATGATAATCAACGTTTTATTGGTATTGAGCGATTGTAAAAATAGAATTGAGAATTCCGTTTCTGGGAATATATACATTCCGTTTCATTCTTCCTACCTTTGGAATGTAATTTCCCCGGAAACCGAGCACGTCATCCGTAGATATATTGATTATTTACCACTCGTACTATCCCCTTTAAGGTGGTTCATCCTTGTACTCCCCTCTCCCCATCGCTCGTTCCCGCTCGCCCAGTCGCTGCTGCTCCTCGCGGCAGTCCCATCAACCAACACATGCCGTACCGTCCTCTCGTTCTATCTAGCGATCTCCCTCTCTCGTTACTCTTCCTATCTTTCTCGCTCACTCTTGTGCCATCTCCCCTATAGTAACACGTACTCCATCTTGCTCGCACTCGTGTGCATACATTCATACCTTCTCATCTATTTCTACGTGTAACGACTCAATGGCGCTGCCACACCCTTTCGCCGTCCAGTAATCAGCGCTATTGTTGTTTCAACTCTTGCACAGTATATATACCGTGACCCCACTACCGGCCAAAGACCATGGCCGACCCGGTCTCGTCTCTTATTTCCTACGCATACATATATGTATATTTCGCTCGCTTTCTCGGTTCACCGGCCTGGCGGAATCTTAAAATCGGCAGTCGCTCCATCGACCAAACCCCGATGAGAATTAACAGGTAAAAATCAACGAGACCAACTTCTCAAGAATTTAACCCACAACATCGACACGTGAGTCATTTCCGTACAGGCCACATCTAAACCATCGATTTCTAATACAACCAATCGAATTTTGAGGTTGGAAAACATGGTAAAAAAAATGTCCAAGAGGTACTTATATCTAACAATAAGACAGCAATGTAAACAGTCAGATCAGTATCAAACTCCAGCAATTCACTTTATAAACATTTAATGAGTCGCGTTATCGGTAAGTAATTTATTTTACAAATCCTTTCTTTTTGCTATTTTGAAATGAGTTTAATGAAAACCAATGCAAATTTCTCGTACTTTTTTGTAGAAAGATTATAGATATGGTGTTCCGGACGAGTGAAGTCGTAACAGGTTCGCCTTCTGTTCGTATTAGGAACGATGAGGACGTTTTGGATGATGTAACGTTTAACGAGGACAATTTCAGGGTTGTCCAGGAAAGCTTTAATTACAGAAGAAGAGCACGATAAAATTGAGGACTCGGGGAAGGTTCTTTTTTTGTAAAAATATGTTTCCGGACGCCAGTGAGCCACGTGTTCAGGATTCGGATGTCAAAAAAAAGTGTTCTCGTTGAGAGAATTAATCGAGGACTCGGTCGAGTATTAGTCCACTGGATGCTTTTCCCGAAATCTCGCGCAGTCGCATAGCGACAGCAGCGCTCTTTGACACTTCGAACATCTGTATGTAGATGAGTTTCATGATGATGTCAGCCATATATGTCACTTGTAAGATACGCGGAAGATGTGCTCGAGAGTTACGATATAATTCGAGAATCTTCAGACGCAAAAAGACCGACGCGTCGAGAGAATTATACGCGTACATTTTTAGGGGAAATGGGATAGATTTGCCAAGTCGTCGAGAGCTAGAATTGGTTCGATACATCGACAATTTTAGACGCGTTGCTCCACGGGAAATTGCGGCAATTCTATGTACTATTGCACATAACCTCTATTTTCAATCATGGTCATATTTTCGTGCAATTTTCTCGTTCTCTATTCTATGATTGAGGTTCGATGACGAGGGCTGTGAATTGGCGAGCATATAAAAAATAAAGCATATATATATACAGACAAATGCTCGTTGGTGTAGAACGAAAAGGACTCGCGCTACAAAGCGTAGTCATGTAGGTGGGACACGTATTTATGCACGAGGCAGGTGGTTCATTGTCGTAGAGGGAATATATTTCGACAGGTAAAAACATTGCCCAATTTTTCATCGAACGGACGTTCACCATTGCCCAACGGCAAAATTTGATTATTTTTATTCGATGGCGTATCAGCACCTTCGTCAAAGCTACCAATAAGAGATACGACCGAAGCGCCGCTGAGTCCAGTTCGGACGGATGCGACCTCTGTTGATCATTGCATGCATTATTCTCAGCCCCCTCCCATGCACCACTACGCAAAGATCTTATATAGGGAAGCCCTTTTCCGCGGTTCCGCCACAGAGCGTAGAAATATATTAACGCAGGCATGTCGAGGACGATGGCCGTAACCCCCTCCCCTTTGCGTATTCCCCGCAAGCACTCGTAGTATAAGGGCATCGAAGTCGATCCGAGGTGAGCGCGAACACGCGCCTTCGCATTGCGCAGAGTGTCGTGTATACTTCTATACTAAGATCAGAGAGAACGGGGTAATAGCGGTTAATGAAAAATATTAAGGTTATGTCTCTTGTGAATTTCATAAAAAGGATGCAATAAGAGTAATAATGTTGTAGCGTATGTGTACCCTAGAAAACATTGTACAGGAAGAAAAGATATATATCCTCGTATATTTTCCTTCACATGCGTGTTTATATATATGCCCAAAGTTATATATAAATGTACCAGCGACCGTCAATATCTCGGAGTTAGGATAGGACGCGGATTAGCACGCACACGTACGAAGAGGGTCACGGGAGTGAGAGAGAGAGATATAGAGAGGGGGATAAAACGCCACGGTACGAAGTCCGACGGCGTAGTTCACAAAGATATCCCATAGAGGTCCGTCCGAGTCGGTTCAGGCTCGAGTTGAGACGAGAATCGGAAAATTTCGTTCCGTCTATCTCCATTTAGAATGCTCCGACGTATCGAGGCAATTACGTTACACGCTAGATTAACCTCGTACAATTTTAAACAATCGAACAACGAAAGAAAAAATAATACACGTAATTAATTTTTGTTATTTTATGTCGAACGTAAACAAATTTTAATTATCAAAAAATTTTAATCACAGTGTATATTTCATGCCTTGGCTCGTTAAATTTTTCAATATTGTACGATGTAAAACGAATAATTCATCGATCGGACAAAAATTCATGCGATCATCGACGATTTCGAAACATTCGATATGCACAGACTCGTGTACGAAGGAAGACCCTCCGGGTCACTCGCATCGTTCGTTCCATCGATGAACACAACCGGTCAATCGGCGTGCCTGTACCATAACGCGAATAAAATATCGTCCAAACTACACGTATACGGCACGGGGCATCCATATTGGCCTTTCGAACATCATAGCTATTTTCAATTCGACGCGTACACACGCGTGGAGCCGGGGGCACTTAAAAATGTAAACGCAGTATGTATACAGACATTGATAATTGTACACGCTGAGTGATCCACTTCAAAAGAGTGCAATTCAAATAGCACCACAATTTTCAACTAACGGGATTTTCGTTTTGTTTAATATTTTCCAATTTTGCTTCCTCGAAAAAAAAAATGCGAAAAATGATATGTAGTTATTAACCCTTTGAGTACCAGGCGTCCTCACTGAGTGATCCCACTATCAATGTTTTTGCATAGTACTTTATGTACATTCGTGAAGTCCGGTACTCCCAGGGTTAAATTCACTCGCGAAATTATTGGGTGGGGGTTCGTTTTTTTTTTTTATTTTTTATTTATTCTTCCAGCTTGTTCGAATTGTTAATGGTGATACCTAATGTGTTGTTAAACAAAAACTAAAATTGTAGCCAATCACGTTCTCGCGTATACAGAAAGAGTTATAATACGACGCGACGTCACGCGGCGTAAAGAGGAACTAAAACGTAAATCCTCGAGTCAATAAAATTTGCTCACTACGTATGGTCATCTAGGTAGGTAGAATGTGTCATTGTGTTCAATGCATAATTTGGCACCGTACGACAAATAAATATAACGCGTCGTTTTCCGTGAAACGACATTGAGCCAAAGGGCCGACTAGGGGCAATGCAGCAGATGAAACGAGAGGAGGAAGAACCGGGATGTTGAAGGAGGGATTGATGAGGAGAGGGGAGTGGTTCGTCCGTCGAGAATCGTGGTGTTGAGAACGCGATACAAATAGCGAAGAGTAGAGCGACCGGAAATTCGGCCACGTCGATTCTGCGAAATTGTGCAGAATTTGTGCGAGAGCCCGTGACATCGTAAGTCGTGACGAGCGTCTGGCATACTGAGCCGCCCTCCGCGCTTTCGTACGGGCGTAAATTGAAAAAGGCAACACCACCATCCGTGGTGGTGTGAGAACGAGCGAAAACACACTCCGCCGCGAGATCAAGGCATGTTGACGCCACGTATGTACACCTGAATCCTCCTTTCGAATCAACGAATACGTCTTCTAATGGCTGGAACTACCCAAGAACCCTCATTTTTGTGTTTTTTCTTTTCTTTAAATACTTTTTTTCGTGACAATAATTGCCGTATGTGTACGAAAGTAAGTAGTAAGTCATCAGGTGCTGCCATCGCTCGTCTGCATTTGTATACACACGGAATATAGATGGCCGCGTAGGGGAAGAAGAGCAGCGAGAGCGAGAGGGCGCGAGAGACGTGGGAGAAGGGAGTGAGAGACAAAGAAAGAGAGAGAGATGGCGCGCACAGTCGAACGCCCAGGCGGCGCTAGTGCTCGCACGGCCATTGTCCGCTGTTTCGTTCTCTAAGCTGCACCCGAGTCGGTACTACACGTTCTCAGAACTTCTCTGCACCGAGACTCTTGTGTTCGCGGGTTTAATTACTCTTCTTCCACGAGAGAGCCGGTTAAAATGGATAGACGCAGAGATTGAAAAAACATGGGATGAGTCACATTCGTCAACAGAGTACATATATTTATATACGTACTAATTTATTGCGATACATGCTAAAAAAAATTTATTTTTGCAGTTTCGTCTCGGCTACATTTCGTTAGTCCCGCGTGTTCCAAAGTTTCAGCCTGAGTAACGACGAACGAGAATCTATCATTTGTCTGCGTCAAGAACGTAGAAGCCCCTATGCAACTTGTGTTGTATGAGAAATGAACGAGAAACGATGTGAATAAGGTTATACATCTCTCCTTCTCTCTTGCGCTCGCCGTCGCCTCGTCCTGCAAGATTCTCTTCGGTTACGTTCAGCCACGCGCCAAAACGTAAAATTGGCGAAAAAAGATTATTTCCATCGCGAACGCTTTCTCGATTCTCGTATGAAACGTGAACGCCAGCGGGAATAAACACATACGCGGAGCTTCCATTTTCTTTCTACTCTCTTTTTTTTCAGCCTACATATCGACATTTCGAGGAGTTTCCGAATGTAACCGAAAGAGCTACTAGGGAGAAGTAACGCGACGGTGTGACGATCGCGATGAAGATCCGCGAATGGCGCCGTCAGCGGCGGCTTCACTCACTAATACAGTCGAGCAAACGCGCCCGCGCACTCCTCCCCTCTACCGCACGACACTCACCGGTGCTCCGCGGTGCTGGCACAAAACTAGCAGCAGACTGGCAGCCAGCAAGCGGTGCACACGGTTGATGCAACGGATCATCGTTTCTAAGGTGCGGCCCCGTGGCACGCCATTCGAACATTTACTTTGCTCTCTCTAGTCGTCAACGACCCAACAACGGAGGAGTACGATGCGTGGTTGTGTTCTACCCATCTATATATACACGTATGTGCCTATGCATATACCAAAGCCACAATTTATACAATGCTATGTACCGCGAGACGTACAACGCGTCGATGCTAATGTTAGTTAGTGTGTCGCCACAATATCGTTGATGATGACAACGATAATTATAACTCGCGTGTATATTCAACGATATAAACGATTGCCAGAGTTCAGTAATGCGGGCAAACGAAACCTTTTTCTTTTTTACTATCTTTTTTTTTTGTTTGCAGATCATAACGCGCTCGTAGGGAGAGAGAATTGTGAGGAATAGATGGCCCATAGTCCATTCGACCTGTTTGGTTGTCCATCTTTACCCAGTCCATGGTTTCATGATCTCAACGAGGCACGTTAAACGAGGCGTTATAGTGCCAATTGAAAAATGGGATATGGACACAGTTCATCGGGTCATAGGCTAAAAAAAGGCTATGTAAACCCTAGGTCGAAATTCGCTAAAAAGTTAATCCTTGCATAACGACCTAAATTCATAATCAAACAAGGAATATCGATTGAAATATTAGTTTTGTAATCCTGCGAAAGCCACGCATCTCCTTGAGCACATCTTTATATTCTCTATTTACGACGAATCTTAACGTAGCAAACTGTATGATATTTCGTATTGTTTATACGCTTGGGTATTAGAAATTATGTTAGCAATGGTGTCACGCGTGAAGAGTTTTTATTCCTTGCAAAATATGAATAATGGAGGTCGATGGAAAAGTTCGCGACGGTCGTTTACGATGGAATGACGAAGACGAATAAGAAAGAACAAATAGGAAAGAAGAAAAAAAAAAAAGTAGCAAGAAAAATGTTATGCACCGACGGTAAGAAAATGTACGACAGGGGGATAGCTCGAAGACCCGTAGACGGTTCCTCTTTCTCTCGCCTCGGTCTGTCGCAGGCTAGTGCACAACTTGACGTATGCCATATTTTCGCAGTGAAAGAAAAAGAGAGAAAGAGTTATTTTTAAGATTCAATACCCGCCCGCAACGAACTCTTGCCACTGGGCTGGCCATATTTTTGTGTATGTGTTTTTGTACGTTTGTGTGTGTCTGTGTGTATGCAAAGGCCTTTGTGGGGCTCACTCTCCTCTCTCGTTACTCAGGGCCACGAGGGACACACACATATATACACACAGACGGGCCATCAGCAGCAAAACGAGAGAAAGACTTTGCTCAAATTCTAAATCATTTTTTAACGTTTTGACGTCGAGCTGCAGATTCAAAGGATATGCTAGTTTGCGAGTCATCGTTGGCTCTTCTCTTTTCTTCAAATATTATACATACACATACACACGCGTATGTGTATATTCCAATAAGTACGCAGTAAGCATTGTGGACTATAGACTATAGGCCAGACTCGAGAGTCTCGGGCTCGAGTCTGGCCTTTGCCACTCTCGCTTACCTGCTGCAAAGCCTAATCTCTATTTCGTGCGAGATCCAGATTAGAGAATCACCGCGAATGGAATATGGGTCTTGTCAGCGTGAAACGAACTATAGTTTGCTTTGTGCCTAAAGTAAATACAGTCAGGTATAACTTATTTCACCGAGTAAGAAATTTATATCCAAATCTGTGTTTTCATATACGTTTTTTTTCTTTTATATTTTTATTTAGTGCTCTGTAAGGATTTCTAAAAAATGTCGTATTTAAAAAAACAACTGTACTAAACGTAATAACGTTAGGATTGTACGAGTTATGGCTTTAGTCGCATCTTTGAAGCTTCTCGTTCTGTTACATATATGACTGGAACGGATAAACATTGGTCCCTCCTCTCCCAGGGTTTTCGACATCTCTTTTTTTGTCCCTAAAAATCCAAATGTTCACAGGAAAACTTGGGAAGAGTCTCATACTCCGAGCAATATTTTCTCTCTCTCTTTTTCTGTCTCGCTTCTTCTTGTCCCCTCCACGGTGGCTACCAGTGTCTCCATCTTTCTCTATTCACGAATTGGCCATCTCGCTCGTTCTTTTTTCTCGCGGGACAGAGCTCCCCATCCCTCTCGACGGTAGAACGGGATTCTTTCCTTCTCCAGTCTCTGCCGTTCACCGGAGCTCTTTCGCATCGCTTTCTGTGTTGGTCGATTTGCCCGGCGTGTCCGTGAGCACCAGCAGCAGCAGCAGCAAGCAAGCAAGCAAGCAGGAGCAGCAGCAGCAGCAGCAGCAGCACCAGCAGCAGCAGCGGCACCAGAAAAGCCAAGGCGCAAACCGCCGCGTAGCGAGAGAGCACAGCGCAGAGCGCGCTGTATACATATAGCGTGTGTAGTACCCATTGCACAGGGTTGTCAGATGGTCGCATGCGCATCGCGACGTTGCCAGAACTTGTCGGGCTTTGCCTCGCAACCTCCACCCCCCTGAACCCGCTCCGCGCCAGTAACGCTACTCTTCGGGACGCCCGACGACGACGACGCCATCCCCACCACTGCCGCGATTCGGATCAGCCGCGGTGTCGAATCCCCCCACCGGCCCTCTCGCGCGCCCACTTCAAACCCCTCCATACTCTCTCAGATCACTGCCCGCACTTCGCCCCGCCGCCGCGAGAGAGCGCGCGGTAGTATACCTCGTGCGCGCGAGAAGCACTACCCAGCCGCGGGCGCGGGCAAGCTCCGCTTACCGACCGTTTGCCAGGACCGTAAAATTCGGGGGGCGTGTTAGAACCGGCGGTGGGGGGACTAGAGAGGAAAAGTGGGGGTCGGACAACGCGAAACGTGCAATGATTTTCAAAAGAGGATAAACACGGGGATAGAGAATGGAAAATTGAAATTCATCAATTCTCGTTGATGATGGAAAGGTGATTATAGAGTTATTTCACATGGTTACGGATTTTCGCTTTATTTTATTATCGAGATAATAACGCATTCCTGGAACAAAAGTAATACGATATTTTCAAAACGCACTTTCACAGATGTTGGATGAATATGTTTTTTCAATCACGTTAAAAGAAGCGTCTCTGGCAAGAAGAGGGGCGTGAAAGTTTTTGGAAAATAAAAATGGAAGCCCGAAATTTTCATCGGTAGAAAGCGAGTGTAGAGCCAAGAGAGATACACGTTGTGTACGTCGTACGTTTCCACATATATTCTCTCTCTTTCTCTCTCTCTCTCTCTCTCTCTCTCTCTCTCGTTCTCACTCCTTCTCTCGAGCTCACCCTCGTGCGACTTTATATCGAGCACACACGCGGGAGAGCACAGCCGCGGTAGCTCGCCAGCACGATGGACCGATCGATGAAGTTATGTACGTCCGGGTACCATCCACATAGCTTTCCGCGATTCTCCATTTCTCCATCGCGAGAATCCCAATGTGTACAGTACAGAGTCCACACATATTATATACATATATACCCATATATGTATGTACACATGAAAATATAACTCTACCAACGTATCTACATCTTCTATAAACGCATACACATACACACACACACACACATACACACTTATTGAGAAAAACAAAGAATAGAAAAAGAAATAATTCTTCGACCTTAAGGAGGAAGTTCGGGTTTATTCAACATTGGCAGGATAAAATAATAATGTTGAAAATTCATTGAAGAGAGAATGCATGATATTTTTTTGGAACATCAGGATCTGGCACAGTTTTTATTTTTTTAAGATTAGCATCGAATATGTTGTATCTTCGCGCTTTAATACGTGCAACTTTAGCGTAAGATATATTTGTACGCCTTTGATCGCCGTACAAAGAGTCGTGAAAGATAAAGAGAGAGAGAGAGAGAAAGAGAGAGAGAGAGAAAGAAAGAGAGAGAGAGAGAGAGAGAGAGGCTGATGTATGCACGACGAATCTGCAAATCCATCCGTAGCCATCGTACACGCCTAGAGTGCGTGAGCATTTTCGCCTTAGCGACGGTGGCAGCACGTACTACACGCAAAGTATTTATACATGTATATATATATATGTATATATATACATAGAGCGTGGTACAGACGAGGAGGAACTCGTAGGAACTCGGATTTCGAGGTCGCACGAGGTTATTTTTGCTTGAACACGCGAAACGACGTCGTTCTCGTCGTTTCACGTTTTTCTCGCTCTCTCCAATTGCGATGGCCCGTACGAATTCTCAACGGAACTCCTGTGTACCACGTGTCGATACGACCAAAATCATCAAATTAACATTTCTTTTTCCCCTCGTGGATCGAAATGAGAAAAGAAATAAAATGAAAAACCGGGTATACCGGGCAAGCCAAGATCGTCGAGTTTTTCCGACGGCAAGCGTTTTTTTTTTTGTTTTTCGCCCAAGGGTCTTACGTACGGTTATCCCGGTCGCTGGGCAATTCTGCAAATGATCGATCGTACTACCGAGACGCGTATTAAGTTCGATTGCATTCAAGCAATATGTACACTTACATTTATACACGTATATATAAATATTGCGTCTATTTCGATTTAACGAAAAATTAAAATTCTCCCAATTTTTCCAGATGTACGGAGAGATGTAATATTTGTTGGAACGACAAGGCGAAGAAAAATGGGAGATGGTGTTTCAAGCACGATATTATTTTGTCTCGAAGCAAATTCGTGCGAGCCAAACTCGCAATGGTCTATCCCCTTTAAGTCGGGAGTTAGCTCTCCTCGTCGTCGTTTCGAGCACCGCTCGACGCTATAGAACATCCTATCTATATATATTTAACATTATACTCACACCACGAATAAGTTCTCGGATTCTCTACTGTAGTAATACCTCTCACACTTTGCCGTCGGTGTGTGAACCGTGCAAATAAGTGTGTATATATATATAGATATATATGATAAAAGCATTCGTATACAAGAGGGTATATACATATATGTATAACTCACGAGAAAGGATGTAACAATGACGCGTATGATATTTACTATAAATGCGTCAGGTACGTTAGACCATCGAAGCTTTTGCAACGCAATTTTCTGGCGCAATGGACTCGGTCTATTCTCGCCCAATAGGTTTAACGTTTTCGGTTTTTTTTTGTTCTTCATATCTCATGCTACTTGAGCTATTCTCATCTCGACTGCGTGATAATATTCCAACTATTTTTGCGCTCACAGTATTATCTAAGATGTTACCAGCGTTTTCTCCCTTATCGATTCTTCATCGCAATTAATCATCGGACTCTACGTAGAAACGTTTTTCTTGAATTCTGTGGATTAATAAATTATGTTCGTGTCACGATTTTTGTTACGTCTATATGCATGAGTTTCGTATTGATGGGTATTTTGAGGTTATAGAATTTGTAGAGTTCTATTATCGAAGAATCGTGAACGATTTGATAATGTGTATTGAGTAAAAATTACGATAAATTTTCGAGAGAAGTGATTGTGAAAAAATTCTGAGGTACGGGGATCTAGATTTTGCATGGACGGCCCTGGTCTGCCGCAACTCTCCCCCCCCACCACTTCACCGACGCTAGCGCTGCCCTCCCACCTCGTGGCGAAACCCGCTCCTACTCGCGCGTTTTCTCCGTCTCTCTCGTATGCTTAATCCCCCTACTATCTCGCTCGCTCTCTCCGTTCCACACGTTGACTCTCCCCCCGGCCCGTCGTTCTCCTCGCGGTGCCCTGCCGAGATACCCCGCGCCCCGCGCGCAGCGCCACCCAGCATTGCCGACGACGCTTCGTACTGCTCTCCCTCGTCAGTCGGCGCCCCCCGAACCCCTCGGCCCGCGCGCTCTCTCTACCCTGCTTCACCGACGTCTCTCGTCCTGCCTCGCCTTGCCCGCCCGGCCAAGCCGTCCGTCCTTACGTCCGTCCGCGCGCGCGGCTCTCTTCGTTCACGGCGTGTTTCGATCCTCTTCTCCGCCATGTCTATATCGTGTACAGTGTATAAACCTACGCTTGTGTGCGACTTTGCGATCGTGTTTCTCCTATAGTTGAGGCTGCTGCCGCGCGTGACGTTAACCTGGCGGCCCTGAAAACACCATCGGTGTATTCCCCGTTCACGCACTGAATTCGGCCATCATCATCAGCGTCGCCATCATCATCATCATCATCATCATCTTCATCGTCGTCGCCATCGTCGTCATCGTATCCACTGGAATATACGCGTACGGAACACAGAGAACTGTCGAGTTTCCCCCCTATATACTCCCTGTCTTGTACCCTCCCGCGCACCTCACCAATACATACACACAAGGAGAGAACATAGCTGTAGCAAAGTGTTCTCTCTTTTCTGCTGGGACTCTTTCTGCCTGCGTTGCTCCGCTGTCTCTGCGCCTCTACCGCTTCGACGAGAAGTCGAGAGAGAGAGAGAGAGAGAGAGAAAGAGCGAGCAAGTGAGAGAGAGAGAGAGAGAGCGAGAGAGAGTGCGCGCGCGCGCCAACTCGTTCTCTCTATCCTTTTCCCCATATACAAGTACATACATGCACGGAGCATATCATATATGCTCGTGTATGTTTGGTGTAGTGTGAGGAACGGTACAGTACGTGTATACAGCCGTCTCCGTCACTCGGCTGTCCTCGTTTCCTTGTGTTAGAATTCACGTTCATTCCTGTTCATGTGGCTCTTGCGCCCGTTCGCCGCACCGTCGTGTAGCCGTGTTCGCGTGTGTGAGTGCGCGTGTGTGAAAACGCGACGCGCGGGTGTGCGAGTTTGCCGCGGTGGCTGGTTGTGCGCGCGTATGTGACCACCGCCGTTCTCTGTTCTATTCGACTTTTTAACTGTTTATTTAATTGCCATATACATAAAGAGGGGTGTAAAGTGCTCGGAAAAGTACGTACTTGCTCGCGCGATCAAAACGAGCCATGGATATCGTGAAAATTCCAAGTTCGTAAAACCAGAGAAAAATCGTTTGCCGTCGTGTTACGCCGTGTGCCGTGTCACACTGCCTGTATAACCCGATAAGCACGGGACACACGGTTTCATCTTCTGTGCAAATTAAACGGGAAAATATCTCCTAGATTTGCATTTTTCACGGGTAAGCGAGAAAATTGTCTCGACGTTTGTTTCTTTCTTTTTGTTTTTTTTCTCGTTAAGAGTAGTGCGTCGCGAATCAGTGATTTTTCCGTTCCTCCTCGTAATTACCATTTCTTTTTCCATTTTATTTTTTCTCACTATAAATTATTCCCTCGATCAAACGTGACAAAAGTGAGCGAAGAATCGTTGTGGTCGTTGCTGACGATACGCGTCGCCAAAACTGTGAAATGTGCGTTCCGTCATTCGTGAAGTCGTATTTAACAACGAGGTGGAAGAAAACGCCATGAAACACAATTTTTGAGACCGAGACGAAGGCAACGGCACGCCGAATACTCCTCGCTTTCGTGTACCGTTCGGTTTCGTTGTCTATTCCTGGTTCTTTCAACCTCGTAACGTTCTATTCTATCCCTACGAGTTCCTCTCCTCTTTCTCCATTCCTCTGGCCATTCCTTAAAACTATATAACGCCCTTTTCCAATTTTTTTTTTAATATTCTCTCGCGTTGCAACGAAATATCGCACAGCCATAAGTGTAACGCCTATACGAAAACATTTACACGCCTAATATACATGGTGCAACGCGTCGATAGGAAAACGCGTACAAGCGTTTTCTTTTTTTTCCATTCGACGTGTCTCGGAAGTGAAAGATTCTCGAGAAATAGTGTCGTAGGGAGAGAAAGAAAGAAAGAACGAGGGAGAGAGAGAGAGAGAGAGAGGAGTGTACGAGTGTGTGTGTCTATGTGTGTGTGTGTGTGTGTGTGTGAGAGAGAGAGAAGTGAAGTGGAGATGGATAGGAAACAGTCTCCATCGACGTCGGGAACGTGCACCTGCACCCGCCTCTAAATCGTGAATTATTTTTTCTCCATTTTAAACATCAAACGTCTCGCGCGATAATTTTGCGGCTCGTACCTCGTGTCCCGCATTCGATTTTTGTTTTCTTTTTTTTTTTTTCTCGGTATTACAATAATCGTTCGAGCGTTGGTACAAATTTGAACGGTGTGTGCGCGAGTGAGTGTTTCTTATTTTTTTTTCTTTTAATTCTCTGTTGGTCGTGGAAGGAATAATTGTACGTTTGTGAAGTACTCAATCTCGAAATTTAATATCATTGTCGAGTATGACCGGGCGAGTAAGCTCGAGTTATATTTCCCGTTGGTGTGTTCCCGTGCGCCTGGGTCGAAACCTCGGAGGCTCTCCCAGTGCTGCACGTTAACCCGGCGCGAACGCCGGGACGCCCTTGCTCTCTCTCTCTCTCTCTCTCTTTCTCTCTCTCCCCCTCTCTCCCTCCCTCGCATCTCGCGTCTCACTCTCACTCTCTCTCCCTCCATTCCTTGTCTCTCTTTTTTCTCTGTTCGCGCGCGCGTCTATATACGTGTGTAATACGCGTGTGTATGTGTGTGTTGCGATCCCACGAGAATCCTCATCTCGTTTTTCAACCCCCGCGCGGGTACGATCGTCAAGTTTTATCATCGGTGATTTTCGAGGTTATGTTGTCCGTTCTTAACGTTCTTTTTTCTTCCTCCTCCTTTTTGTTTTTTTGTTTTTTCATAATTTCGCAAAATCGAAAGTGTCGCGTCGCGATCTAAACCCCGCAAGAAAAAGAAAAATGTGAATATATTCTGTACACAGTTTGCGAGAGAGAGAGAGTGAGATTATGCATTTTTCGACGACTCCCACGTATTATTTTTTTTCTTTCTTCTTTCCGCATCGTTGCAGTCGCACTTTGCGGTAAAGTCCCGCCAGTCGAACGGTGAGAGCGCTCTGGCTCTGTGCAAACGCGGTGCTCTCCTGCCTGTGCTGTATAACAAAAACAACAAAAAACACCTGGGCCACGTACACACACACACACACACACTCTCATACACACACACTCACCACACACACATGTATATATATTTCAAACAACCGAACAGTGTTGACCGCGAAAGAGATAGATCGTGGCCATCGTGAGAGAGATGGAACGAAGCAGGATGGACAAGAGGTTGGAAAAAAAGTGGCGTTTATCGACCGACACAGTGTTATAACCCCCGGCAGAAACGGTACGGTGGAATGCGTGAATTCTTACCGCGTTAAATATATTAAAAAAAAATACAAATAATATTACTCTCTTCTTCCCAATGGAGATCAAAAGCTTCTTCGTAAATTCTATATCGTGAATATCCCGACGAAAAAGGAGTTACAATCAACGTGCGAGCTATGCGCGTGTGTTTGATCCTCGACTAAAGTGAGTGTGTCAAAATGGAAGAAAATCCGGATACACGATTTTGTAACGAGAGACGACGGTCAACGTCGTGTGGAAAACGGTGAATTTTTCAGCCACGATTAAAACAACGGTACGACATTGAGGAAGAATAATATAGTTGGAGACTCGACGATTGGTCGTAGAGAATAATAATAAAAAAAAAAAAAACGAAGCGAAACGACGATGATTCATGCGATATAACGAGAGACTACTCGCTGGAGATGTACCGTATTTTCTTCAAGATTGTTACAACGCGAGGGTGGACATACCGGAAGTGGATTATTTCTAACGTACGTATTAATTATAAAAATAATAATAATCGAGTGGTGCAACGATTAATACATTTCGGGATTTTGCGTCGAATTTATTCGTGCATCGAACGTCGAAAGAGGGATCCGACGGCTACTTCCTGCCTGTCACAAACTTTGTTACTACTTGGAACGAAAATATTTTCTTTTTAGTTTCCGTCGGCAAAAATCGGATGTGAATTTTTTCTTTTATTAACTTTTCTCAATATTTCGTGGCTCGATTATTATCTTTATTTCTTTGTTTCTCATTTAAAAATTGCGACGGATCGACCTGTGCCACGAGAATTCGTCGTGTCGCCTGGAATTCGTCGAAATGTTTTTTCGACGCGTAGGATTTTCGTTTGCGACTCGAAGAAACGAAACGAGGAAAATGTTTGTGCCCCGTCGCTGGAATATAATCGTGAAACGTGATAATTATAGAGAGATTCGTTGGGGGGCGTTACGTCAGAACAGTGAATTCGTCTCTCGGTCGTATTTTCGTGACGAAACAAACAGAAACAATTTTTCTTCGGATATCGACTCAACGGTCAAGTAGTAAATAACGCGTAAACCGCGTTATCGTACGATAACACCCATCGATCGTAAAAAATAAAAACACGATAATGATTAAAAAACAATATTTCCTTTAATTTCAATTTTCTTTTTTCTCTCTCAAAACTAACAATTTTTTAATACAATTTTTTTTAATGCTTTGTCTCGTCAACGGACATTTTTTCTTCAGTGATAATGTCCCGGGTTTTCGTGACTTTTTCGATGGAATAGAACGTAATTATAAGTCGATGGGACGCGAGAGCGGAAACGGTGTAAAAGAGTCGCAAATTTTGGGCGTCGGTGCGTGAAAAATTACTACGTTCCTAACTTTCACGTCGAGCGGTTGTTTTTTTTTCGTTTTTTTTTTTTTCTTCTTTTTTTTGTGCCTACCTTGGTCCCATCGTCGCCGACGGTAAACGTACTTTGTGCGAATTCGACGAACGTGTGGCTCGCATTTCTCACGATATAATGAGCGAAGGCTCGTTTTCGCGATTAATTCGTTGATTCTCGCAAAATATTCGTATCTCTGTCGTCCCTCTTTCTCTCATTCGTTCTCTCTCTCTCTCTCTCTCTCTCAGACTGTCTATTCGTTGCTATCTCTCTAGTTCAGCCGTGGATAACGTTGATCTCCTCGGAAACGACCCGACCAACTTTCTATACTCGTGTTGCTAGTTAACGAGCTACGCGTTTCCGGTCGTGCCGTTGTTCGTCTCTCGTTCCACGAGGCCAAGTTCCAAATATCGCGATGCTCGAGGCACCCCTGGAATTCTCGCTACGATCTTCCAAATCGAAAACTCGTATTTCAACTGGAAATAACGAAACCTACGAGAATTCGTATTGATTCGTTTCGATGAAACATTACAAATTTCAATATTTTTCAATACTTGTTCAAAACTTGCAAAATGTTTTCAATATTTCTAAAGAGAAATATTGAAAACATTTTTTATATTGCTCTTTTTTTTTATAGTTTTTAACGGAAATACGAATTATATTTTGCACTTTTATACACGAAGCTATCTGGCTACAATGTTTGAAAATTGTTTCAACCGAATTGAATTCCAGCGGAAAGAATTTATTTTAAAAATTCGTAAAAAATTCAACTATTCAGCGAAAAATTCCCGTTTCTGAAATTCGAGGTAGAAAATCATCGTTCGAATTCTTCGTTCGTCCTCCCGATTCGTCCAACAATTTACGAATTCTTCGACGTCGATTAATCTCGTACGATCGTTTCGCCATGAAATTTCTTCATAAATCGAGAAATCGTTCAAAATAGTTAACGAGTTTTCGAAATTATCTAAAAAAAAAAAAAGGAATCACCAATCGTCCAACGCGGATAAACGTAGCGATATCCATTGGAAAATCTCTGTCCAAATTTTCCAAGATTTTCAGAAATTAAAAAAAAAATCATTCCCCGATTCTTTCGTACGAAGTTGAATATCTCGAACGATGCGAAAAATGTGAGAAATCGGAGATAAAATTTCATTTGAATCGATCCATTTTGCAATATTTATATACGAATGACGAATATATTTATCATCGAATTTAAAATCACTTCGAATTTTCGTACACGAAACTCATTTCCATCAAACGCTCTCGGCCAAATTGACGACTCTCGATTCGTTAATTTCCATCAACTATTATGCGATTTATTATAGCTATATTATTGCGATCCTTAAAATATCGTAACGAACAGTTTTTCCACGATACGTTTCGTTATCCCTTGTATTTTAAACAATGTATATATAAAAACAAAGCAGTACACTCTCGAGTACATTTATCTATGTATGTATATATCGAAACCTCGTTCTTGCATAAATTTAATTACAACAGAAGCCGTTATTGATTCGGTAGTGGTGGCCCGAGGGAACAGTGGTAATTCTAAAAATGGTCAATGCCATTATATCGTGAAAATCCTCTTAATCGGCAAAAAAAGCAAAGGGAAAAAAAACGATTCGATTATCTCGAGGACCAGACGTGATATTTGTATAATATTGTTTATATTTTTATTATTATTTATCTTTCAAAAATAATATTCATTTTTGTATTAATCCCACGAATGGGAGAACGAGGATGATATTCGTTGATCGAAAAATTAAGGCGAATTGTCTCGAGCTGCTGGAGATAAGAAAAAGGAACAGAAGGAAAAAGATTCTTTCGTCGACGTTTCGCAGTGATGTAAGTCAATGATGATACTGTCGTGTGTAATGCGAGGAGAGAGAGAGAGAGAGAGAGAGAGAGAGAGAGAGAGAAAGAGAGTCTAAGAGAAGGAGAGAGAAAGATTATCGTGTGAAGCAGCACTTTAGTTATCAGTCGAGTACTTTGATCAAGGAAAACAGCGCGAATGAGAGTACATACATAAAAAATTATCGGTACGAGCCGAATCTCCTCTTTCCCCTCGTCGTCTACCTCATCGTCACTCGTTTTCTCGTATCGGTATCTCCGTTCATTCTCGTGAAAATCCCATCTCGCGAATTGTCGCGATCGATCCGCTTTACGATAAAATACAAACAAAATAAGTCACAAAAGATAAAGAAAAAAGTGCGAGAATTTAAAAACGTGTAAACAAGAGGAATCTTCTTCTTGGCTATTTGCATCGTGGCTGGATTTTTCACGATATCGCGTATTGATAATAGAAAATCGTTAATCGCATCGCGATGCGAAGAATGTTTCACGATCGAAGAATAAGTTGCGTCGATATTTAAGAAAATATGGGAAGAAACGGAATAAAGTTTCAAAAATTCAAAGTCTCTTCTTGCTTCTTGCTCGTCGTCGTCGTCACGCCGCGATGCGACTCCTCGACGTTCTCTAACGAGAAAACCGTTAGTTCAGCCGAGCCAGCGTTATCGCCTCTTCGCCTCTCTCTCCTTCTCTCTCTCTCTCTCTCTCTCTCTCTCTCGCCTCTCTCTCTCACTCTCTCGCCAACGTTAGCGACGAGGAACATTTAAATTCCACCGAGGTCGAGTTCGGAGCCGGGAGAATAGAGAGCGAGCAAGAATACAAGGATGGACATAGAGCGAAGCGTACGACACAATGTTCTCTTCGAGGTTTCGTCGCGAGAGTTTATTCTCTCGCGACATTCGTACAACACCCGTCACTTATTTTATTTCATTCGATTTTAGATTTTTATTTGATTTTTTCCAATTTTTATTATTATTATTTTTTTCACATCCATCGTCCATTGCGAAATACAAACTGGCGAAATATTTCGTATCGTTCGTCTCGTGCCAATATTTCTCTTTTCCCAATTTTCACTCTCGACGAATCTTTCAACAGAGAACAAAAAAGGAAAACGTTTATCTTACAAAAAGAAAAAAAAGTAGAGAAAATTAGCAGAAAATTTATTTAAAGAAAAGGTCGATACAATTTTTTTTATATAAAAAGAAAATGATTCTCTTTCTTTCTTTTTTTTTGAACGACGTTTCAGTTTTCTTTTTTTCGTTGACAAAGTTTCTTGCTACAAAAAAAAAAAATGCTCGAAATCTTTTCCGGACTGTGTGAAAACGTCGTGGGGCCCGATCGAGGCTGAACGTCTCGCGCGTATTTAATTCGCTTTGAATTGGCGAGCGCGAATGGGATTTCTTTGTGTGCGCGCCTGTGTATTGCAAAGTCACGATCATTGCGCGTCTTATTGCGCTTTCATAATGCACGATATAGGTTTATGTGAGAGGCCCATATAGCACAACAACACGCTACGGACATAGCGTATATTAATAGCAACGTCGCGAGCGTTATTACTTTCTCATTGAGCATACACTCGAATTGTTATTTCTCGACTATATTACCAGTACAACGAACATACATACACACGCATAGGCACGTACGATGATATATTGGAGGGGAAGAGCTAGATCTGGTACACATCGTAGAATAAGTAGTATACGCTATCTTGCGTTAATATTGAGAAGTTTCCAGTCGCAACTCTACATCGGCCATACTTTTATACATATATACATATATATATGTAAATAATAATATAATATAATTATA
This sequence comes from Netelia fuscicornis, assembly GCA_946811545.1. Classification (NCBI taxonomy): domain Eukaryota; kingdom Metazoa; phylum Arthropoda; class Insecta; order Hymenoptera; family Ichneumonidae; genus Netelia; species Netelia fuscicornis. Next base: position 13,271,844 of record OX328011.1, on the reverse strand, counting down.
ATATATAATGTAATATAATATATTATAATATTATATAATATATTATAATATTATATAATATGATATAATATGATATAATATAATATTATATAATATATTACAATATTATATAATATAATATATTATATTATATAATATATTATAATATTATATAGTATATTATAATATTATATAATATATTATATTATATTATAATATAATATAATATAATGTAATATGATATAATGTAATATATTATAATATAATATAATATATTATAATATAATAAATATATGCCATGCAATAATATAATAATTATATATATATTATATAATTCTTGATATTATAATTCATATAACTGTTATTATTATTATTATATATTATATATAAAATATGTTATATTTATATATATATATAGGAAGAAAGAGGAAGAGAGATTTATGTTCTCAAGAGGAAAGGAAGGGCGGCTTTGCTTTATAGAGGCTTAGCCACAAGCAATGAGCAGTCTCGAATCGACGATACGACGCTGATTACTTTTTCCTCCTGTCCTCGAGATTACTCTCTTTCCCAATGAATGAAAATTAAAAAAAAAGCAACAATAACATCGTTACATTTTCTTTATTGCGAAATTAATACTTCCGAGGATAATTGCAATAACGATTATCGATCTTCGAAGAAACGTCGTATCGTCAAATTTCATTTATTTTACTTCACGTTTTTACCCTCGGGACTTGATTCGCGCGTGTATCTTTTTACAAAAATTGTTAACGCCAAAATCTCTTATTTAGCTTTGTCAAATTTATAACTGCAATTATTCAAAATTTTGTTCAATCAAAAATTATTCTTCGCTCTTTCAACAATACCGCAAAAAACCAACCTCCAGGCAAATTTCAAAAATGAACGAGAGACATTCAGCGACGATTTTATTTACCGGCGCGAGATTCGCCAGTCGACTCCAAGAAACAAAAAATAAAAAAATAAAAAATTAAAAAAAAAAGAGAAAAAAAAGAACGATTTGTTCATCGTCGTCGCAGTCGTAGTTTAAGACTGATAAACGTAAATTGTTTGACCCAACTTCGACGACGACGTTGTCGTCTTCGTCGTTGCGTCACGGCAGGTGAAGATAACGTTAACAAATACTTTCTTAATTATCCGTCTCGTCGGGTAAGCGTCGTGTAAAAGTTACATGGACCTCCCTTCTTCCCTCTCGTCCTCATTAACGCATCTATCAAATTTATTCGATTCACCGTTACACACTGAAACATTATTATCTTTTTTCTAACTCGTTGATTCTTTTTACATCTTTGAGAAAAAATGTGTGTCCCCCTTCGACGAGACTGATAAATAAATCCTATTATCATAAAAATCCGTGCAATTCTCTATAGTAGGCACGTGCCTTCGATAAAAGATAGTACAATAATCGTCTCGGATAGTTTTTTGGCTCTAGTACGACTCGCGTTTTCGAGCCAAACGCCGACCTCTTCGACGCTATTCCTATCTCATAAAATTGTAAAGGGATGGAAGGCAATGGTTGAAAAAAAAAATGATGTGCATGCCCTATTTCTCGGTCATTCTTTCTTTATCCTGTGTATGTGTAAAAAAGGGTGTGTGTGTGTGTGTGTGTGTATATATCGAGATATAACCCGGCTGTGGGACGAGCCGCGTAATGGACGCTTTGAAGGAGCCCCGGTGCTCTTTGTTGGCATATATTACGCAAGAGCGATGAAAAAAAAAAAAGTGCCGACGAGAATCCTTCGTCGGGTCTCTCGATCGGATTTCCCATTGCTAGAAAGCTCGGTGGAAAAATAAAATAAAAAAAAAAAAAAAGAAACAAAAGCCTAGATTATTTTTCACGGAACGAAATATCCAATAATTGATTTTATATAAATCCTTCCGAATGAAAGAGAGAAATAAAGTAGAGAAAAGGAGATAAAGGTACATACGTCGAAACTGAACTTTTTTCCGCAACTAAATGTCTCGCGTATGATTATTATAAATATTATTAAACGTCCCGTTAATCGAGGAATAATTATATAAAATTATTTTCAAAATCAATGTTACAGTGTGATTAAAATTTGGTCCGTTTCAATAAATTTGATGTCGATCTTTCGTTTCGTTTTTCTGCAATTTATGTTTTTACACGCGTTCGTTTTTCTTATTTTTACATTGCGACTATCTTACTTTCCCTAATAATAACAATTTTCAGAGAAAAACGTATTATCAGAAATCCCGTTTCGAATCTGCTCGCGGGTGCAAAGCGCGTCGGTGCAACGAAAGAGAGTGAGAGAAAAAAAAATGGGGAGAGAAGTACGAGGGAAAGAAGCCAGTGAAAAAAAATAGTATCGGCTCAGCGTGTACTTTCGCAGGCAAAAGCTTCTCAGAGGCCGACCAGACGCGAACGAGAGAAGGAAAGAGAGGGTGAGAGAGGAGAAAGAGAGGACGAGAGAGGAGAAAGAGAGAAAGAGAGAGAGAGAGAGAGAGAGAGAGGGGGTAAGGCTCGTAATGGATCGTCCGAAAAATTCGTGCTTGGTTCGAGCGCACGAAAGAAGCTCTTTCCGTCCACTGGCGAACGTGCATAGTATTTTCTATACTGAACGGGAGCTGCTTCTTCTATATTCCTACAGCTACATATACATATAGATATATTTCTATACATGTATATATCCAGCTGTGTGTGTGTGTGTGTGTGTGAGTTTGTACGTGCATATGTGCCTCAACGTGAAAGCGGCCGGTGCGGCTTTGTTGTTGGTTCGTCTCTTCCCTTCCTCTTCAATCCCCCGCTTTTCGTTCGCTCGCTTGGCCCCGTTCTTCTTTCACTGCTATTCTCTCTCTCTCTCTCTCTCTCTCTCTCTCTCTCTCTCTCTCTCTCTCTCTCTCTTGCTTTCTGCATGTATATATATATATAGCACAGCCTATAGCGAATTTCTGTACTATATGCGCATATAGACATGTAACGTTGACCAACATGCCTATATGAGCATTTCCGAGCTCTTGGCCGTTGCAGTTTTCTGTGTATATGTATATATAGATCTATAGAAGACGGGAAAGTGTTAGGATGAGAGAATACGCAAAAGCCGTAGAGCAAACTTTGAGCTTTCGCCATGTCTGTCCACTATTCTCCCCTCTCTCTCTCTCTCTCTCTCTCTCTCACTTTGGAAATGGAAAGATTGGTCTAAATTCTATTTTTATTATTTTCATTGAAATATTGTTAATTTTTTAATCGTTATATTTAAATTATATTATCGATTATTATAATATTGTTGGTTTTCTTCTCGTTTCAATAATTCTCGTGGAATTTGTCTGCTAGAAAAACTTTCATCGGTCAAAAATGTACTTGAAAAGAATTCAAAGAAACATTCCTCGTGCCTAGTGGGGGCGATGCGATTTTGTATAAAAAATTCGTGACCTTGCAATTCACGAGAGCCGATGTCTTCCGTCGAGACTCTTGGCGTGAAACGCAGAATCATTCAATGGAGAATTATGACTGTAGTATAATAATGATAATAATAATAATAATAGTAGTGGAGGACCATGTGAAAAGAATTTGACGATTGCCCGACGCGGTTCTTGTCGTTCGGTTAGTTGCGGTGAAACGAACCAAGCTGCGTATTATGTATTGTGATTTTGGAGCCCTTGAAGAAAGGGCGAGGCCTTAAACTTGGGTTACATTGAGAAATAACCAATAAATATTAATGCAGTCGGTAAATTTATTTTTTCGAATCTTGAAATTAAAAAGCGTTTTTTTTTGCACCGAACGTTAAAGAATTTTTTTCTTTCATCTTAAAGGCTGTGATTATAAAATCGGCAATCGATATTTTTACTATTATTATTTCACGCTCTACCAAGTGTGCCAACTCCCATAAATCAAGTTGTCGTTCCCGTAATTCAAACGCACCGTGAGCTCGTCACGAGCCACAGTATCCTGGCTCCGATATAGAGATGTTGGAAGGATCAAAAACCTTCGATAAAAAATATCGATATATCGAAAAAAAAATCGATATATCGACATCGATGTATCGAAAAAATCGATATATCAATATTCAAGTTTGATATTAGTTTTTTTTTCACAGTCACAGAGTAATTTTTCAAGTCAAATGAAGTCGGAGTTGCCATTGGAAAAAAATATCGTTTTTGGTACCTTTTTGATACTCAAAATTTTATATCGATACATCGATATATCGAAATAAAAAAATATCGATATATCGAACGAAAAATATCGATATATCGATATATCGTTATTTTCTTGCCATCCTTAATCCTTAGCCGCGATATATGTAACAGACGTAGCAGAAGGACGAAAAGAGTGCTCGGCTCAGCCTGTTCATGTAAAGGCCTCTCCGCGTTTAGTCAGGCTCGATACTTGCCGAACGAGGAAAATTGCCGGCGAGACTTGGCTCTCGGCCATCGGTCAGACGTCTCGTCGCTGTTCATCGTCTCTTTCTCTCTCTCTCTCTCTCTCTCTCTCTCTCTCTCTCTCTCTCTCTCTCTCTCTCGTCTCTTTCTCTCCGCCTCGTCGTCCATTTTGTGTTCGACTCGGCGAGACGAAGAGCAAGCGTGGATTTGTCTCTTGCTGTCTTGCTCGATCCATGAACTCTCCTCTTTCTTTTTCACTTCTGCTGGAAGAAACAAAATTCGGGAGAGAATCGATTATTGTTTTTAAAGCGTTGAATATTTTTCTTTCTCAAACTCAAAATGAAAATGAAATTTTGAACTTTCGGTCGGACGATAAATTATTTTGAAAATTTATAATTTTTTTACTTGAGGAAATTTAGTTCTTGCTTCGAGCTAGAGTGAGTTGTTGAATTTGAGGAATTTGTTTGTTTATCGGGCGTTACGAGTCGGGATAGAGGAATAAATTTTCATGCGACGAACGGTCGCGAAATCTTCGCGCGTTTCATCGTGTCGAGTTTCTCCTTCTCGAGCCGGATCGAGAGCCACGACTCACTGCCTTGCCTGGTAGCGATGGTACTCTGCGGCCTGTGGCTTACGACCACGTCTCCGTGCCTCTCGCATCCTCCTCCCTCTTATAAACTCCACGGGTTTGAGTCACGATCCGATCCGACTCGTCACGAGAACCGACGAGATTGAGCCCTTTCCAAGAGCTATTTTTTCATTATTCTTCGCTCTATAAATAATTCCGATCGAATAATAATTCACGAACAAAAATATCAAAGCTTATAATGAAAAATAAAACATACAACGACGAAATTACAATTCTTTGTTTAAATTAAATCCTGGAATAATACTGCTATCAACGACTTGAAAAAAAAAATATTAAAAATTCAACCAATTGACAAAAAATTGGATTTACAAAGATAGAGGAATCGATACCGTTGCTCGATTATTTTCCCAATTTTATGAAAAATTGTTCACATTTTTCATCGAAAAATGTATTTTTCGTAGTAACGACTCCCTTCGAGGACATACGAGTAATAAAATGACGAAGTAGACTCGTCGTTTTTTTTTTATTATAGATGGGAGATTGCATCTTACGGTAGTGTCGTTCAAAAACCTATATCGCACCATCATAAATATTATAAAAATTTATGCTACGCGGTAATATGCGCCGTCTAGATAATGCCTCTCAGATTCAGCTCGCTTCCGGTTTGCCGGAGTTTCAGGGTGAATCGATATTCCTCTTCCGTGGTCGCTCCTATCCTCGCCCTCACTCTCGCTCCCATTTCTTCTATATACAGATACGAGAATATATATATATAAACGAAAGAACAATTCCCTCGGTTCTGCCGCAACGTATAAGGCGCCGGAGAATCCAGAATGCAATCTAGAAATGAAACCCCTCGAGCTGGTCCGATATACCACATATTTACTCTGCTCTATACCTACGTATAGAAGAGTCCACTGCGTTATACAAAATGCATATGCAACTTTCGCCAAAAGCCTAGTCCAAAAATATCCGAGTCTTGAAAACTTACTTCTCGCTCTATCCACTTTCTTCTTTCAACCACTTTGAAAATAAAAACTACAAACTAAACAAAATATCGTTAACTTCCTTTATATATATTTTCCTATTATATTTCACAAAATTATGAGACAAATTCTGGACTGAAAATCGGACGAATTGTAATATTTCGTTGATAAATTGTCTCCACACTTTCTCCAATAATAAGGCGTTTATACTTGTAATTTTTGGGTCGACCTAATTCCTGGATGTTCCATAGCTCGATTCGAAAAAACTACAATCCAAACAAAATATCGTTAACTTCCTTTATATATATTTTCCTATTATATTTCACAAAATTATGAGACAAATTCTGGACTGAAAATCGGACGAATTGTAATATTTCGTTGATAAATTGTCTCCACACTTTCTCCAATAATAAGGCGTTTATACTTGTAATTTTTGGGTCGACCTAATTCCTGGATGTTCCATAGCTCGATTCGAAAAAACTACAATCCAAACAAAATATCGTTAACTTCCTTTATAGATATTTCCTTATTATATTTCACAAAATTATGAGACAAATTCTGGACTGAAAATCGTACGAATTGTAATATTTCGTTGATAAATTGTCTCCACACTTTCTCCAATAATAAGGCGTTTATACTTGTCATTTTTGGGTCGACCTAATTCCCGTATGTTCCATAGCTCGATTCGTGACGAGAATTTTTTATAATACTTGGGTGACTCTTTGAAGCGTAGCAAGGACTGATTTCTTTCAGGCGAGGAAGAATTTTTGATGCTATTTCGCACCGGAAGCGAACAACGAGAATTATTCGACTCGTGTCGTCGTCTGGGCCTCTTCGTAGTTCTTCTATTCTCGTACGGTCTTGCACTCGTCCTGATGTTCGCATTGTGCGAGTTGCGACGGACTAACACACTTGTAACTTCTATCCGTATCCTTGCAATAATACTTTCACGCGTTACCATGTAACGAGACGTATAGAGAACCGTGAGTTCTCGGCTCGACGTTCTTAGCTCGATGTGCCATGGAGCTTTTCCCTTGAACATATAACCGACTATAGGTACACGATATACGCGTCTCGTTGTCGAACGCGTGGGAGTTCTCCTGCTGACTCGCACCTACTCCCTCATCCCACGCGGATTTACAAACGTTTTGTTGTTGAAATTTTTGCAAGGAAATAAAACTAAAAACATTCTAGTAAACATCGGCTCGAAAATAATCGCGATTATAACGGCGAATCGTGGAACGAATTGGAAGACTCTCGTATCGGTTATTATTGTAATATTTTTTTTGATCAAGGATTGAATATTTGTCGATGTTAAAAAAAATAAGAATAAAGAAAAATTGATTTTTTTTAAAGGAGAAGGGTTTATCGAAGCAAGGGTGGGAGAGGAGATTTTAGTTTGTTTTTTTAAGACAATTTTAATACGACGGAAAAATTGAGTTTATTTGTTGTTCTTCTGCTTCGATGCAATTGTGGAATAATTAGAAGACAGAAAAAATACGAGAAGAAAAAATAAGGAAAAAAACGATGAGATTGGAGAAGAAAAGAGAACGAGCGGAAGAGAACGAACATATTCGCGGTGAAATGCCAAGGAACGAGAAACGGAGGCGCACAGGACGAGCTCTTTCTTTTTTAACAGTTTCATTTTGTCTTCCGAACACTTTTTTTTTTTATCTTCATTTATTTTTGTTTCTCGCGTTCGAGAAGAGGGGGACGGTTCTGGTGCGCTCGATTCGAGCGTGCGAGAATCGCTCGAGTGGTTCCCTCTAGCTGCTTGGCCGCCACCCACGTGTATGAGACGTTCCGTGTAAACTCGATTAAAAATTTTTTATGTTATTTACAAAAATTTTCGTTACAGTTTTGAAACAAAGTTATTAGGATTATCAGTTTTTATTTCTTGATCCTTGTGGAACGTTCCAAGGGACAGGAATTGTTGTGAAATCGATTCGACGAACTCGATCAAGAATATTTCACAACATTTTAAAAAATTGAAATTTTTGTGTACAATTTTACAATACAAAGGTCACAAGTTTCATCAAACATTGTAAAAGCTAGAAATTGTGTGAAATCGACTCGACAAACCCAATCAAGAATTTTTTCACACGATTTACAAAATTTCAAATTTTCCTCTCAAAATTCACAATAAAAATATCATCGATTATTTCTTTTTTTTTTTTAATCCTTGCAGAACACCGTAAAAGCCAATAATCCAGTAAAATCGATTCGTTATCGAAAGTATACCGTGAATTAAAAAAAAAAGATTTAAAATGCAAAAGGGCAATGTTTACATGAAATAATTGATAAATATATATATAAACATATATTTTGTGGGATACGCCCTTTTTCAACTTCCTTACGGTCTCTTGGCCCGCGAAACGAGTCTCGCTACGTTCTCGCGCGAGGTTCTTTCATCGTGAGACTTTGCTCGATCGTTATCGTTGTCCTCGTCTCGTCGCACTTGAGCGAAGAGAAAAGAGAAAAAAAAATACGTATGGCCAACGAGCGTCGATCGAGTGCAGAACACTCTGACGGCAAGTGAGAGAGAGAGAAAGAGGAGAGGGGGGGGGGGGGGGGGGGGGGGGATCGCAATGCTGCCGAGCGGACTTATATACCACGAATTAAAGAGATGGCGAGAAAGAGAATGGGAAGAGAAGAGAAGGCACTGCGTAACCCAGTTCCGTGCTTGTTCTCTGATCTACGAGCTTTTTTCTTCTTTACTTCCTCCATCTCCTTCTCTTCTTCCTTACCTTCTTTTCTTAAATCTTATTGTTTTCCTTTATTTTATTTAATTTTTTTCTCAATTTTATATCAATACCGAGAAAATGTAAAAAGTGAGAATTTTTGTGGGAAATGTTAGTATGGAATATTTTTGATTTGATATAAAGTGCGAAATAGGGAGGTTTTGTTTTGCGAGAAAAAAAATTCACAAGGTCGTACGTCGATAGCGTGGTCGCTCGAGAGAGCGTATAATTCACTGTAATTCGAGATCGGATTACAGGGGAGAGCCTACGAATGCCAAGCTCGGTTGCATATCCTATCTCGAGACGACGAGAGAACTCAACGGTTCGTTGCACCTCGAATCCCCCGGATACGATTTCGGTACTTCGTTTGTATAATTCATAAACTCCGAAAATTCCTCGACGTCGTTATAGTTCGAAGAAATTGTATCGATCGACACAAAATACCTTACGTTCGCTCGTTAATTAATCGTGCCTCGACAACAATTTTTCGTCGGTGCGAACGCCAGGCTTTGTTCAGTTTTTTCCCACCGAGAGAACTTGGCAATTTTGAATTTTTTTTGTCTCAGGTGGATTGCTCAGGGACATGCCACGAGTATTATTATTTTATATATATTATAGCTAAATAATAATAATAATAATGAGAATAATAACAATCGCAGGTCGTTGGTGTAATTTGCGTTGAGAATTTTTTAATGCTCTAATAACATTGAGCAGTGTCCTCTTGTGGTGCAAAAATGTCTTGAGTACAATTTCTTGTTTAGCTGGTTTGGGATGAAAAGATAGCTAGATTTTGCCTAATTGTAAATCGAGGAGGAATCGAAAATTCGGATTCTTTTATTCGAATCGCTCTTGCACAGGAAGAAATTTTTTACCGTGTCGAACCGTCAGGTTGATGGCTCAGGGACATGCCACGAGTATTATTATTTTATATCTATTATAGCTGAATAATAATAATAATAATGAGAATAATAACAATCGCAGGTCGTTGGTGTAATTTGCGTTGAGAATTTTTTAATGCTCTAATAACATTGAGCAGTGTCCTCTTGTGGTGCAAAAATGTCTTGAGTACAATTTCTTGTTTAGCTGGTTTGGGATGAAAAGATAGCTAGATTTTGCCTAATTGTAAATCGAGGAGGAATCGAAAATTCGGATTCTTTTATTCGAATCGCTCTTGCACAGGAAGAGATCTTTTACCGTCTCGGGTTTATAGATATATAATTTTAGACGTACGTGCCACTCCAGCAACGAATTAATATCACGCCACACATAACGTCATTCTCTCGTAATAATCGCTCGAGAATCACAGGGATAATAGGCAAAATGGCAAATTTGCCAGTCTCGTTGGAACTTGATGAACGGATCGAAATAGACGAACGGATAAAAGGACGAAGCAAAATAAAAGACGGTTATAATTTTTAATCTCATTTTGTGATTTAATGTTAGATGGGAAAGTAAATGATAAACCCGGTGTGTACAGTGGCTCGAACGAGTTCGAGATAGAACCAACCGGGACAATATATGTATCGCATGAAATATTATTAAAGTATAAATTTAATAATTTCTGTAATTTAATTATTGTAATAATCTAAATGGAGGAAAAAAAGAAGCTTGGACAAAATTAGAGTAAATAATGAGAAAAAATTAATATAACGATTTGAGAAGGTTGAGGTACGAGAAGCAGCGAAGCGTATGAAATTCGGTCTAAAAATAGATATTTTTATGGTATGCAAGGAAATGTTAATTTCTTAATTAATTACGCGCGTCAGAGAGGGAGAGAGAGAGAGAGCCAGAGAGAAGGAGAGAGAGAATAGATAGATAGATGGATAAAGAAAGAAAGAGAGAGAGAGATGATTGATTGATATATTTAATTATGCCTTGGCTAACTATTGGACAAATACAGAGTTCTCATAAATTCTCAAACCGTACAAATATATAAATTTATAAATTTACAATTTGTGCCAATTTAACAAATTTACAAAATTGTACAAGATTTTTCAAGAGAGAAATCGCGAGGGGCAGGGAAATATGATATAATTACTTTATTATGCTCTGGTATACTTTGGGACAAACTGTAAAAATTTTACAAGATACCGTAATAATTTTGTCCTATTCCCACAAAAGTTCACAAGAAAATTTAGAAAATAAAACTTGATATTAGAATAAAGATAAAAAATAATAAAGAATAACCGGAGGTAGGCAGTAGCATAGGGGGTAGCGTTCCTGGCTGACACGCAGCGGGCAAGGGTTCGATTCCCGCCGGCACCAATGAAATTTTTCTATCGTGTTTTTCTGTGCTCTTGGTAGTTCGGACCGCACCTAAGAAAAACTGTAGGTCCAGCGAAGTGGTAGTAGTAGTAGTTGGTGGTTGATGGGTGGAATTGAAGCTGGAGGATGTGATGTGTATGAGGACAAGAAGAGAGGTAAAAAGGCGAAGTACGCTGTACATTACAATTTGTGCATACAACCATCCCTGTCTGAGGTCTATGCATCAAGTTTACTATCTATCTAATAATAACAACAATAAAATAAACAAACAATAAAAGTAAAAAGAGAGAGAGAGAAAGGGATTGAAAAGTCTGGAGACACCTTATGACGAAGCTCGTTTCACCTCCATCTATCATATGTGGTGATATGACTCGTTCTTTCGTATATACACACAGGCGTTTTATACGTTACATCGTTGAGATCGATCCGCGGAATTTCCGCGAGATCACGCGAATGACATCACGCCTAGTTGCGTCAGCGATGCTCCGTAGTTTCAATTCTTCGTCTTTTACACCACTTTGTACACCGCGTCTATCGCGCCCACAGGAAGTATACGTACCGTTTAATTGTATTGTAAGTTAACGAGTGTGTGCAACTTTGGCCAGCTCATCGGTCGTTCGAACACGTATACCGTTTTCGATAAGTCGACGTGGCGACTAATCAAACTCGCAGATGGTTACCGCGTTCCCTCTTCGGAGTCGCGTGATTTCCAATCTCTGTCACGAAAATACATTCTTCCACGAGAAAGACGCGTTTTCCGCATTTCTTTAAGATTATATTCCAGTTTTCTAAAAATGAAACAAATTTTATTTTTAAATAGAAACGTTAAATTTCATTTAATATGATTAATCGTTCGATTAAGGAATATAATTTTTAATACGAGTTTGAAATGGTTCTAATATTATTAATTTTTTTATATCGAGTAATTATATTTTTAATTAAAAACGTTGATTTTCATTAAAATTAATTAATCGTTAGATTGAGAAATATAATTTTTAATATTAGCTTGAAATATTTCTATTATTAATTTTATTATATCAGAAAATTTCATTTTTTCAATAGAAACATTGAATTTCATTTAATACAATTAATCGTTTGATTGAAAAAATATAATTTTTAATATTAGTTAAAAATATTTTTAATAGTATTATTAATTTTATTATATCAAAAAATTTCATTTTTTAAATAGAAACATTGAATTTCATTTAATACAATTAATCGTTTGATTGAAAAAATATAATTTTTAATATTAGCTTGAAATATTTCTATTATTAATTTTATTATATCAAAAAATTTCATTTTTAAGTAAAAACGTTGAATTTCATTTAATACAATTAATCGTTAGTTTGAAAAAATATAATTTTTAATATTAGTTAAAAATATTTCTAATATTAAAAAAAAAGATAATATTTCCCGCATCGCGTTACCATCGAATCGAACAGATTTTTTTTCGCCAGTCTTTAACGTCGCTCTGGTTCAAAGTCCTTGTCTTCGTCATGATATCAGAATTCGTATTCGTGCGACGATTTATGTACAGTATGTGCCGCGAATTTGAGCGCGGGCGTTCGACAAAAGTGAGATATTCGTGAGGAGCGTGAAAGAGAGAGAGAGAGAGAGAGAGTGCGAGCCAACGAAAGACGAAGACGAACATAGCCATATGCTCGCACTGGGCTCTTGGCGTTCGCAGCAGTTCTCCGACACGGCAACGCCATTCCCAGTTGCCAGTCCGCCGCTTCCCTCGTTCTGTCCTTCGTGTTCTCACTCGAGCTACCGCCTGTTTCCCCCTCCAGCGCGCTGACGTAGCGGCCATTAAGCTTCATCGTTTGTCTCTCTCTCTCTCTTACCCTCTCCCTCGCTCGCCACCCGACCTCTCCCCTCTCTTTCACGCTCTCGCTCTATCGCCTCCCCACTCTTGCCTCCAGCTCTTTTTCTCTCTCGCGCCCGTTACTTCTCCACTACTTCCACCAACAGCGCACTCTACCTCGTAACTCCATTGCGACTGGCTCCCTCTCTCTCGCTCTCTCTCTCTCGCTCTCTCGCTCTCTCGTGCACCGAAGAAACAAACTTTGTCCGCGTTTCTGCAAAGTTTCGGAAAAGCCGAAGGTGTGTTGCTATGTATGCTGCTACGTGTATATATATATGTATGTATGTGTGTGTGTGTGTGTGTATGTATTACTCTCATACTTCCCGAGAAGCGAGAGCGAGAGAGAGAGAGAGAGAGAGTGAAACTCGGTCTCGATTTTCCCTCTACAGCTTGAGAATCGATGAATCTTCATGGTTTTCGTATATCTGTATATATAAACGCACTACCTCATGTACTACATGTATGTATTATATATATGTACATGGTGCAGGTAGTAATTGTGATTATAAGGGAAATTCCAGGATTCGAATCGCGAGATTGCAGACGAGCGTTTTGCCAGCCCATTTAACGTCCCTCGCGAGCAAATTTCAATAGTCCAAGAGCATTGATGGAAAGAGAGTACTTTCTTTGTAAAGAAATATAACGCTCGATAACTCGCTTAAAGATTCTACTTTGATTGCAAGGGAAAATAAGCTTCCTATATTTATCTCATATTTTGCAATTTGCCTTAGTCCAATTTTCATCGTAAAAATTTTCTAAACATTTTCAGCAATTTATATTTTTTCATTTATGTAAGTTTGTTTTTTACAAATATTGTTTTGCTTTTTGTTCCAGATGCTGGATACCATGACTCTACAACCAGCTACAGAAAATCTACGATACATGTAAATAAAAACTGCACCGAAAGATAGGAGAAAAAAAAATTTGCAAAAAAAAAAGTGAAAGAGAGAGTGAATCTTCCTTACGTTGTACAGCGAAAGAGAGCCCTCTCGAAATAATCAGGCTGACGAGCTGTTAGAGGGAGTGGGAGAGAGAGAGAGAGAGAGAGAACACGAGATACAGAAAGAAAGTTGCGTAGAGGGGGATAATGCTCGAGGCGTGGAGGGGGAAGACGGAGAAAGGGAGATAAGAGCGAGAGAGATAGAAAACGAAGCCATTGCTCTCCCCCTCTCCATTCTTCTGCCTGCACCCGTGCGAAGCGAGACAGAGAATAAAACTGAACAGTGCATCAACGTCCTCTCTCCGTCGGTGTGGCCTCCATTCCTCGTCTCTCGTCCATCAAACACGCTCTCGCATATATGCGACAGAAACAAAAAAAAATCGAGAGACGAACGATATCCCTACCGCTTACGCATACGTGATAAACGCGCAATATGCATCTCTCCCGTTCCCTCTATGTGAGTATATATATGCATATATATATATATATGTATGTATACTTCTCAATTGTTTACCGACGGTGAATGGGTTGCGAAGCGTCGGAGCATCGTGCGAGTATTGTCGCTCGTTCGCCTGGCTCCGGCAAGTGGCGCCGCGATCGCGAACCGCGGCCATGCCGGTAACTAAAGCGCCAAAGTCGCGCGACGCTACTTTTCATCATCGACGAATAACGAACACGAGAAAAACGACAATATACTCGTTCGCATCCTTGTCGCAATACAAAAATCACGAAATTCGTCTCGACTAAATCGTTCCTTCGCGAGGATCACGAAAATACTGGAAGATATTCACATTACGACGTTTAAATCCGCGAGAGTGTCACGACGGTGCGCGACGTTGACGAACATAACCTAAAAAACGAAAGATCGTAAAGAACGACGCGAGGATTATACACCATTGCTCGCTCTCATCTTCGATCGAGCTGCATACTTTTTATAAAAAAGATGAACAAACAAAAAAAAGAGTGTAAAAACGATGACGAGAGGCGGAGAGGATAAAGTGACGAAGCTTTTATAGAGAGAAATAGTGAAAGAGACAAGCCCCGTCTCGCACGTATGTTTACGTACGAATGTTTCGTGCAAACACGTACGCGCAATTAGAGACTCGAGCATCCGTCGCTGCTTCATACGTGTATGGGAAAACCGTTTACTAATATATATATATATACGTACAAAACTATCCTTACCGCGTATATAAATCTATACGTGTGTTTTCGTTGTATATAGTAAAACGTTTAACGCTCGGGCATAAGAAATGGTGGGGAGAGTACGGACTCGAGCCACTGACCTTCCTTCGTGCGCACAGACGGGCGTCCGACACACTCGCTACACGAGTGACACACATGGAAACTTGCGTTAGTTACAAGTACACGCGCGCCCTCTCTCTCTCCCTCTCTCTCTCTCTCTCTCTCTCTCTCTCTCTCCCTCTCGTACAGATAAACAACGGGCAAGTCGAGAGCGCTCGCGTGAATACAGAAGAGCTGGCTCCAACTGGCGACGGCTACCTACCATATACATACACATATACGTACACTAGAAAACACACAGTTTTGTATTATCCAAACCTCCGTTTATACGTGATCCTCTATTACACGCGTATAGCAATAACCTATCCTACTTCGTAACAGCTTTATCTCTCGTACCAATTCTCCTCGACAATTTCTAACCTACAAATTTATACGTGCGTTATGTAGAGATACGAATTTGGCATGAGAATTTAAGAGTCTCGATACGTCGAATTAAATTTAAGAGAACGGTTATTGAGAGATTTATATAGGAAGTAATGAATTTTATTTTCTCATGGTAAAATACGTTTGTCTTCTATTAGGCACGTTGATGCATCGAGTTTATTTAATATTTATAATTGTATAATTTTGCAGAAAGGATTCGCTCGGAGAGAAAAAACGAGGAACTTGGTGGAACGTCCAGGAAGGAAACGTGGTTGTTCGACTGTCGTCGAGTGTCGAGTGGTCGAGTGCGCGAGTGTAAATATACTCAATGAAAGATTACCGAGTTCGTGCGACGATAGTACAGTGACGTCTAAGAGGTGAAGCTTATAGATGTATATGTATATATAAAATATAAATGAAAATCATATGTTTCCGCGAGTGAACGAGTGAGGTTGAGTATGATACGAGAGCCGAGAGATAAAGGGTAGAATAAAAATAGAAAAAACAGAGAGGAAGAGTAAACGGAAGAGGAAGAAGAATACGAGGAAGAAGAAGAAGAAGAAGAAGTAGTAGTAATAATAATAGTGGCGAGAGCCGCGTTACAACACACTAGTTGATGGAGAGTCGAGGAGGAACGTGTTGAACGCGGGGTAGATAGAAACCGGGAAATATGAATATACTAAAAATTCAAACAACAAAACGGAAAGAAAATAAAAATCAACGAACCGAATGAAATAATAAAAAAAAAAAAAAAAAACAAAAAAAAGAAGCCCAGGAACAACGAGAAAATTCGCTAATTTCGTGTGATATAATTTATATATATATATATATATATATATATATAAATAAATATATAGATTATAATTTGGTGCAAGTCGATTCACATGCAAGCTCGCATGAGTGCAAGGGTGACTTTACGCAGTGCGCGCGTCTCGTTTCGCGATACCGACGCTCGTGACGTTGTAGTCGCGTATGCGAACGAGACCTCGTGACTCGAAGGGACGAAGGAAGAAGAAGAAGGAGAAGCAAAAGAAGAAGAAGAAGAAGAAAAAGAGGAGGAAGAGGAGTCTCGTGAATTATCGGTCGCCGCTGCGGGTCTCTCGTAACCCCGGCTATTTCGCGTACTCCTTCCTGCGGCGGGTGACGTCATTACCGGTGAGTTTATATATTAGACTATATTTATTTTCTACGTATGCAACACTCTATGCACATGTATATGTATATTTCTTTTTTCCTGCGTATAGTAAACCAAGTTTTTATTATGTTTCTTTATACTCTCATTATCTTAATCGCGCCTCGATCGACAACTCGCGCAAACTCTTATCGCAAACGTAAGTATATAACGTCCCTGATTCAAATCCCAAGGTTTTTACATTTTTATGTACATTGTGTTTGCGCTGTTATGAGTGGATTGTATACGTGTAACTTGCACTGCTACCATTGATGAAGGAGTTTAGGTCTGACGCGTCTTTTTTTTAGCGAGGCTGAAATGAAAAGCCCTTTTCTCAAGTACGCTTCTGGATTTCTCACACACGAGGAATAATACCTTCATTTTCTTTAATTCAACCTGCGTGAATCTATTGTCTAATTTCCTAAGGGGATATTTGTGGACGAGCGTTACAATTGTTCATGGAGCATTGAGAAAACAAAGAAAGGAGTATTAATCATCGAATTATAATTGAATTTATTTAAATTCTTGCAAATTGTATCATCCTCCTTGCAATCTTACATGTTTTACACCAAGCAATGTACATAATTGAGAATTTCGATGATTCAGAATTTCAATCGGATTAAAAATTGGAAGGTACACAGAGAATTATAACAAAAACTGGCTCTTGGTATTTTTTTTCCAAAATTGTTGCCATAATTCTCTAGATACCCTCAAAACTTTACCGCTCAATGTCCAAAAAAAAGTGCGAATAGTGTTTTTGAATCGCTCGTCTCGCCTGTGACACAATTTCCAAAATTCTGCAATAAAATATTAAAAGCTACTTTTTGCCCCAATTCTATTTGTATCTGCTCCTTTTTCACCCGATCGATGGTCCAGTACATTGACTCGCCAGTTTAGTTCACGATTGCAGATACAACTTCCAATTTTTTCAAAGTTGTTGGATTCGTACGTACCCGCGTCTCGAATATTTTCTTTTTGTTTTTATCTTCTCTTTCTCTTGCGTTATTTCAGTAAGGATATATACGTTCGAGGTCGAGTATCCTTCCGGTCGAACGTGATGCAACGCTAATACACGCATATGTTCGCACATATATAATAAATAAATATAGATACATATATATATATATATGTCGACTATAGGAAGCACTACACATGGAGCCTCTCGGTGTGCCACATTCGTATTACAGCGTGTGACGACGCTTATAGTTATATTACCGGGAGACACGTGACGTAACATAGCGAACGTAGCGAAAGAGCTCGACGGTGAAATTTATCAGTGGTAAGGGACGCGCCCGAGCAGCCGGTGGGAATAGAATCGATATCGAAGGGTGAGTGCGCGAGAGGGGTGGACGAGGAAGAGAGAGAGAGAGTGAGAGGGGCAGGAGGGGGGTGGGGTGATCTCTTGGAATTTTTCCTCTTTGCTCCTACCGCACCCTTTGCGCGACGAATGTCTATGGCGGGAATTCTTCTTTTTTTTTTTCTTCTTTTTGCCTTACGCTCCTCGAGCTCTCCCCCCCGCTCTGTGGCGTGCCACGTTTCGCGGGTTAGTTTCCTCGCTTTTTCCTTTTCTCGCTCGTATAAATCAGACTCGATACGACGCGACGTAATTCGGGGAAGGAATATATGTAATGAGAGTTTTTGTTTTTTTTTTTACTTGTTTTTGTTTCGATGATAATTTTGATAAAATCACGGTGAATTTTTGTGTTTTCCAATGTTTACAAAAATTGGATATCGATCTTCGACGCTTTCTCGAGTTTTTCTTTTGTTTACCTTTACTTTTATTATTATTATTATTTCGCTAGTGAAAATATTTACCATAATTGTTTTCGTTTTTTTTTTGTTTATTCGATCTTCGATGATTTCTCGAGCTTTTCTTCTGTTTATTTTTATTTTTTTTTACTATTATTATTTCGCTAATGAAAATATTTACCATAATATTTTGTTCTACGTTTTTTTGTTTCGTTGATAATTTTGATAGTTACGGTAAATTTTTGTGTTCCTGAATTTTTGCAAAAATTCAATATCGATCGTCGATTATTTCTCGAGTTTTTTTCGTTTATTATTATTATTATTATTTCGCTAATCAAAGTATTTACAACAATCCTATTTTTTTCTTTCTTCCTTCTTTGTTTTCGTAGCCACACGGCTAAATTAGCATCGAACCCGTGAAAAGGTTTTATTTCTTTAAACTTGTTTTCACCGTCGAATGTGCCGAACAATGTATTTTCTATGTGGGTCAACCTGCGACGTAGTCGCGCGGTTGCGAAAGAAAGAAAAAAGAAAAGCATAATAAAGAAAAAGAAAACAAATATAAAAAAAAACGAAAGAAAAAGAAGAAGAGGAAGAAAAAAAAGATTGTGATATATCGAAAAAATTTTCTCGCCGCGTTTGTGTGCTCCCCTCCTACACCATCTTCTAACTCGAACCATATCGGCCTCGTAGATATTTCTTATCCAGCCCTCCGCTCATTTCCAAGAGGTCGGACGTATATTGGGAACGTTATTCCCGGTATCCTCGGGGTGAACGAATATTCGATATGAGAACATCCGCGAACACGGACCGAGGTGATGAAAAATATTCACGACCTTCTCTCCTGTATAATCGAGAATACGGGATGGAAGATTACGAGGGTTGGTGGGGGGAAGGGCAGGGGAGGAGGAGGAGGAGGATGATTGGGCGAGGGAGGGGGTATCTTAAATTATAACGAAGGGCCGATCCCTTAAATATATCCCTCTCGAGAATAATATCAGAATCATCGAAAAATCATTCGAATCGTTAATTCTCATATTTCGATAAAATCGTTCCAGTTCGATACGCGAATATTTTGAATTTTTATCTCGTTTGCTCTCGATCCTTGAATTTTCACGTTTGAATGCGTTGGAACGAGAACTTTCGACGTTTCGTACGTTTTGTAAACGATGGTTTTCTTTTTCTTTTTTTCTTTTTTTGAGTACGATAATGGTGATTTTTATTTACGAGATTGGTGAACAAAATAATGTTACTTTTGTGCAAGCGACGTTATTTTCCGGGGAGTTAAAGTTTAACGATGGGAATTTGTATGCGATGCGTTGCTTTTTTTTGTTTTATTTTTTTTTTTTAATAGCGAACGTTAAATATTTATGTTTTTTGTCTATTTTTCCTTTATAGTTTACAGTGGTTCGTTTTAGGCAGGCTAGAGAGTTATGGGAGATCAGGAACTTATTAGATCGGTAAAAAAACATACGATATAATATGTTTTTAAAAAGTATATTTGTTTTTTTTTATCATTCGAAGATAATAATCGAGATTATTATTTTTTAAAATGCTGAAATAACAATTTTATTATAAAGAGCCTCGTTCTTGTACAAGTTGCATTATTTGTTGGTGAGTGTATAAATTTTATCTAGATATTCGCATTAAATTTATGTTTTCAAAATGAAGGATTATTTTTTGAAAAATTCCTTTTTTTTGTGTCGACAGTAAAATGTAACATTTATTCTGATTCGGATATTTTCGTTACGCGGTAAAATATATTGAATAGTAGATTTTTATTTTTTGTTTGTTTTTTGCACAAACGGCACAATGGCTTTTCTCTTCTCTCTTCTTAATTTAAAATTAAAAATTTGTATTTTTAGTTTATTTTCTTTTATTGATTTTTTTTAATTATTGTTATCATATTATAATTAGCTATTATTTATTATTATTTATCTTTATTCTCGTATGGAGTTTCAGTTTCTAAGTTTTCTTGTGAACTTTTGTGGGAATGGAAGGAAATTATTATTGTATCTTGGAAAATTTTTACAGTTTGCCCCAAAGTATACTAGGATATAATAAAATAATCATATCATATCATATCTCCCCCTCCTCCCCCCCCCCCCCTTCTCTCTCTTATTATATATCTTGTTATCGTATCATTTTATCATACCTTGTTATCATATTTTGTTATTATATTTACATTTTTATTATTATTACTGGATCTTGTAACTGTTGGGAAATTTGTTCAACTGGCACAATTCGTAAATTTACAGACTTATGGATTTGTGTGGGTTGTGCATCTTCTGTATTTTGCCCCATAGCAAGCTAAGGCATAATTAAATATATTTCAATCTCAATATTTCTCTCTGTCCCTGTCTGTTTATTTCTCTCTCTCTCTCTGTCTGATTGATGATTAAATTTTATTTTATTTCAATTTAATTTCTTATTTTATTTTTGTTTTTTGTTTTTTGTATTTTGTTTAACCTTTAATTTTAGGTCAAGCTATCTAATTACATTCTTTCCCTATGTTTCTTCTTTTTTTTCGTGCTCGCTGTGTTATTTTGTAAATACAAGCGCGAAAATATTGTCGTGAATTACTCCAAAGCAAACTAGAGTATAATAAAAACAAATCAATCAATCAATCAATCAATCAAACTATATATATATGTATGTATGTATGTATGTGTATGTATGTATGTATATATAACATAAAGCAATGGACCGAAGGAGAGAGACGCGTGGTGTCCCGTTAGTAGTTCAGCTTTAACATTTCCTGGCCGACATTAGCCCCAAGGGTTTAAGGGCAGCCCCGACCATGATCGCGAACTTCGAGACTCGACTATTGTCTCACAGTTGCTCAAATTCTCGTCCTTCTATACACCGCGAAATATTCCGCTCTGCCACCTCGTTTCGCTTCTTACCAACCAAATCCAACCTCGATAACCACCGGCTGCAATTTTCGCAAGTTACAAAATTCGAATATTTTTTTAAAATATAAATCCATTCGATCATCGATATTCCAAAGAAAAATAAGAAAACAATATTTCGAAATGAAAAAAAAAAAAAATATTTAATCGATTTTATTCTTTAACCGCGAAATTTCATTATTGCTCATACGTTTTTTCCTTTTCTTCGATACGATTACAATGTTGGTTATATTTGAGTCGTGAAATTTAGATCGAGATATATTTTTGTCTCTCGTTGATAAGCTCGATATTTTTCGTGACCCAATTTCTCGTCACTCGCGACGACCGGTGATCCTCTTTAAATTCGTTGAATATATAATTATCGAGTGCTATTTCGAAATTGCCGTTCGAAAATACGTTTTTCTCTGGTTGTTCTCTTTCTATCCGTCGTTCTTTTTCTTTTTTTTCTTTTTTTAAAGACAATCTCGGATCACAGGATGCGTTATAAAATCGACATGTGCACGAAGGGGTTTGCGCGGTTAATAATAGGTCGATCAATTATTCAGAGCGACGGAGCTTTCGCAATGCTAGATAGAAGGAGAATTGTTTCGTACCTCGACTCGATCTTTTGCAAACCACTCGACAAATATTCCGATTCCTATGAATTGAAAATATTTCAAATTTCTCCTTTATATTTCATCTCCTTTCATCGGTTTCCACCACACCCACCATGAGATGAATTTCTTTTCTTTTTTATTTTTCACAAAAATAAATTTTTCTAACTTTTGTATAAAAGTGGTAAATTAATTATACGTTTTGTTTACGAATTATTGTAAATATATTGAAATTTTGGAGAATTTGTAAAATTCGATCGCAATGATTTTACAAAATTGCTGTGATAACAGTTGCTCGTATAAATATCTGGGATTAATGGAGAATCGTGGAATGATTAAATTCGAAGAAGGAGAGGAAACACTTGTGTGCGGAACGTTCGATATCGAGGCGGTGATATTTCTGGATGCGAGTAAAAATAAGAGAGACACGATGATGCATCGATGAATAAACAGACGGTCTGTCGCGGAATCGATTACACCTCGGGCATACATTTGTCTCGGGCATAGGCCCGGGACTCTCCTCGAGTGACTCGACCAGACACACGGAAGAATATCCAACCCATAAATGGCACATAGCAATGTATGTAATTCTTTTTTTTTTAATTCTCTCTTAAATTCCTATATAAAACATTTATCACGAATTTCTTCATTAATAAAAAATTGTCGATTCGTTCAAAAAAGCAATCGAATCGATGCATCAATGTTTTGTATTCTTTCGAATCGATGAAATTTCGTTGTAGAAAATTCACAGCAAGTTGACGAAAGTCACATCGCCCCGTCCATGGTCAATGACTGTTTTATCGGTCTTATCTTATCGTCGATTATTCACTCCGATGTCTCGGGCTCAATCTTTTATTTATTTTGTATTACACATAAGCGAGAGCTGGAAAAAAATGTGCGAAAATTAATAACTGGGAACGGAGAGTTGCGTTTTAAAGACGGAGCTTGTAAAAAAAAGGAAAAGATTAACGTTTCTGAGTTTCGTCGTTCTGACGATCGAGAAAGGATTGTTATTCGTATCGAGAATGTCGAATGATTCATTCTGAAAATTCTGACTTCGTTCTGGGAAGAATAATACGTCGTCGTGTTCGATGCTCGACATCGCAGTCGGTGTCAATCGGAAACACACACACACACACACACATACGCACACACACGTGATTTATTATTTTTATTCGTCGTTTTCAACCTATGCCCTTTAGGGTAGTGTTACTCGACACATCCTTTTTTTCTTTTTTACTAGCCCTTTTTTTCCGTTCTTATTAGCCCTTTTTTACCCTCAATTTCCTCACCGAACTAAAATTTTCCGGGTAGTGCGTGTATAGACACAACTTTCTAGATTGTATCGCATTCACCTAAGGGCATGAAGAAAGTAGAGAAAACTGCAGGGAACTCAATCAAACTCTGAAAAAACAACGTCCCTATAGGTCAACGATTCGATGGCTGAACGGTCACCGCACTAAGTAGTGGCCGGGTGAAATGCTGCTTAACTTCGGTGATCAACGGAACTGTACGTTGACCGTTTACTCATCGTTATCGGTTGGATACGTATGTTTGTGATTGATATTGATAAATAGGTAATAATTGAAGCAATGGCCGGTAATCGTGAATTTAAAAAAAAATATATTTTTATATACGTTTAATATTAGAAAGAACGTTTAGAGAGAAAGGAAGGGAAGTATGCGCGTCGTTAACCTACATTAGCAAATCGTAGAACGAATCTAAGATCTCCGGGGCCGCACGCCAGGCGACCGTTCGTTCACGTGAGGTCGAAACAGCCTCGAAGGATTACAATGAATTTATCGTTTCGTATTATAACATACATACATATTTATAGATATGAGTAAAAACGCGAAATTCAAGAATTTTCCGGCGACAATCTTGGATTGTGCTTCAAATTCGATGTTGTAAGTAGAACTTTTGTGATGCCAAATTTTTGGAAACTGTTTGGGACTCGGCCAGCGTGTTTTTAAATACACGATGAGAGAACAAACTTTTGGACGAACAAAATTTCGAATCGTTATTGATAAAATAACATTTAAAGACCTTTGTTTTCAGAAAATGAATTTTTTAGAGAATTTTGTACATTGCAGTTTTATTTTAAACGAATATAAAATTAAGAAAATGTATTTTTTTTTAATTTCTGTCGGAGATTGGGAATATTTTCTTATCTTAGATTTATTCAAAATTAGGGTACGAGGCTTATTGAATTTTTCTGTTATAATTGCAGTACATAATGCGCCAGGGGTGATGGAGACTGTGGGCAAGCAAGTCCAGGTAGTGAGTGGACTGGGGGTGGGGGGTCCTGTGGGCCCAGTTGGCCCTGTGGGGGGAGATCTGCATCATCATCATCATGCTCACCCCCACGGGGGCCATGGTCACTCGCTCGTCGGCACAGGACCAAATCCCTCTCGTGTTCAGGTCCAAAGTCATCAGGGCCAACCACCACCGCCCTCGCACAATCAGCATTTACCTGCGAGATCCACACCGGTACAACTGCATAGGTGAGTCATTTTTTTTATCTCTCAAACAAAAATTTCTATTTTCTTAAATCATTCAAACCAATTAATCAACACGAAATATAATCTGGGAAAATATTTCATAATTTCCCAGTGTAGGTAAACAAAATCTAAATTTCATCTCTTTGAGAAATGTTTTCTTTTATTTTGCTTAAAAATAAAAATATCATTCATAGAATGATCGACTGGTGGTTCAAGGCCCAGCAGTATGTCCATCGTCGATGTAGGGAGTCGAGAGAGAGAGAGAAGAAAAAAGCGTCGAGAACTCCAGGTCGTTCATCGGTCATGGCCATGAACGAATTTCCTCCCTCTCTTGTCTCTCGCAAGTGAGCTTCGTCTCTGGCAAGCCGTTATTATTCGCTCGTGTGTATACACGCGATTGCAAAACTTCTCTTTTTTCTCCTCGTTCTCTTCCTCTTTTTGTTCTTTCTCTCTCTCGCTCGCAAGAGCCCACGTTACTTACCAATAATAAAAAAAAAAACAAACGAATGTGTACACGTGTATTTGTATTATTGACGATTCGTTAGTTTCTTTCATTCGACAAAACAAATTACATTTTGTATCCTCGCCGAGTAACAAAAATCTCCAGAATTCGAGCACGTTTTCCGTAAACTTTGGGAAAAGAAAGTAAAAATAAAATAAATAAATGAAAAAAGTTCCGCGAGTGACCAGAACTATCGCGAATTTCGTCGCGTTACGATGGCTGTCTTGTTTTCTTACGAGGTTCAATCCTCGCACGTGTTCTCTTGCCCGCGAGAGAGAGAGAGAGAGAGAGAGAGAGAGAGAGAGAGAGTCCTCCTACCTTCGCGCACCTTCGTAAATTCTTTTCTCCGGTCGTAGGCACCGGCTCGCTCGCGTCCTCTCGTTTTCCCTTCTCGAACTCTGGCGAGGTGAAACGAAGCGACGAAGAAAGTTTCTCTCTCCGTCTCTTCCTGTGAGAGAAAGATAAGTTCGTCGATTGACCACGAGGCGAGGACGAAGATGGAGAGAACGAGAGAAGGAGAGAGAGAGAGAGAGAGAGAGGGAGATACGTCCTCCGCAGTTTGCGGCTGGGCCACGACGAAACCCAACGTTGCCACTCCTCGTTGTCCTCGAGAGTGTTCCGTACGAGCGGAGGAGACGATCGTTAAACGCTGTTGCGAACTCTCGTTGCTTTTCTCTCCTTCCAGACTACCCGGTTCTTATGTCGTTTTGTTGTTCTTTGTTTTTAATTCTTTTCTTATTACTATTGCTCCATCGACTTTACGTCGTTCGATGCTTGCAACGCTCGATCGCACTTCCGATCGATTCTCGATCGTTCTAAATCGAACGAAATCGAACGATTTTGAAACTCGCAATTTTTTCATCGCAATTCGTTTTGTTACAATTCGATTTCTTCTCCCCCTTTCAATGGAAAATTACAATTCCCGTTTGGATAAAATTATTCGTCCTATGATTGAGAATTTCTCATTAGCGCGTTTCTATCGTAATTTAAAAGTAATTCGTATAATTTAATTATAAATTGTTACCGTAAATTATGATCGAGTCGTACGGATTTCGTAACGCGATTAATTTAATGCGTAATTAAATTATCGATATCGAGAAATTGGAGAATGATAATTTTTAATTGAAATGTCGAAACGGCGGGTTAAACTTGTAAATTATAATTCGATTTGTACGAAATGACGTATTACGATTATAATTCCCGACCGAAAGAACGATCTCGATCATAATTTCGAATCCCGAGGTCGTCGTTCGTCGATCTTTTCCCTAAAGTAGGATTAGAATGCGCGCGGCTTATTTCGGTTAACTGCGCAACTCCGTAAGTGCGCATGCGCGAAACGCGTTTATTTTCGTAGCGACGGGCTTTTCGACGCACCGTTTGGACGATTAGCAGACGGTTATTGTCTGTCTCAGGTCGAACCTCGTACGAATCTTTCATTCTAGAAAAACGATGAAAAAAAAATCTAATGAAACGTAACCTCGACGTCGATTAATTCTTCGAACGCTATTGGATTTCACTGAAAATTTGCAGAAACGTTCTTTGATGTCATATGTACATCTGTGTAAAATTTTAGGGACCTTTATCAATTCAAAAATCGCGATATTTATTCTTGAAAATCGTCATTTTTGTAATTTCCCATAAAAGCCCATGTTAAAAATCACACCATTATACAATTCGTATCTCGATTATTTGCTCGATGAAGCCTGTTGAAATTTTGGACACATTTTTATACGACATCAAAAAACCTTCGATTAGTTTTTATAACAAATCTTATGGAAACAAAAATTCATAATTTTGTTTATTATATAACAAACAAACTTTACGTAGGATCAATTTGAATTTTGAGTATGTTGTTCATTAGTCGACTGGCAATAACTTTTCTTAATGAACTTAAACGCTCGGTCCACTTAGAACGTGAGAAAAAAACGAGAATAAAAGTGTAATCCCCCACCCATCGTTACAGCATTTCCGTTAGATTTCACTGAAAATTCGCAGAAACTTTCTTTGATGTCATATGTACATCTGTGTAAAATTTCAGGTACCTTTATCGATGCAAAAATCACGATATTTATTCTTGAAAATCGTCATTTTTCGTAATCTCCTATAAGAGCCCGTGTTAAATATCGCAACATTATACAATTCGTATCTCGATTATTTGCTCGATGAAGCCTGTTCAAATTTTGCACACATTTTTATACGACATCAAAAAACCTTCGATTAGTTTTTATAACAAATTTTCTGGAAACAAAAATTCATGATTTTGTTTATTATATAACAAACAAACTTTACGTAGGATCAATTTCAATTTCGAGTATGTTGTTCTTTAGTCGATTTGCAACAACTTTTCTTAATTAACTTAAACGCTCGGTCCACTTAGAACGTGAGAAAAAAACAAGAATAAAATTGTAATCCCCACCCAACGATAGAACTACCTTAAGGTAGTCCCCGTCTTACGCACCAAACGCTATGAAACATCTCTCTGGCTGCATCGTGAAAATGTTTACGTCCGGCGAAGAGGTCGTTACATACGTTACCCTCTGTGACCGTGGATCGTCTGTTTATTTACTTACGCCTTGTATTGTTGAGTCTGCCCGAGAAACTTTCGAAATGAAATAAGCCAAAGAAGTAAGAAGAAATGTTGACAACGTACGTTTTCACCTCTTGACCTTGGTCCTAATCCAAGTAAACAATTTCCAGCGCTATAACAAAAAAAAAAAGTAAGAATATTTATCTAACGAATATTTGGACGTACTAAACTTTAAAGCAACGATTGAATGACTTTTGTTGTTACAGGATAATTAAACCTCGCCTCGAGAATAATATCGTGCATGTAAACAGAGCGTTATACGCGCTTGAACCTTCTTTTTTTTGTCACCTTTTTTCTTCTCGAGGCTTTGACTTATATCGGTAAAATTGTCGAGGAAACATCGAGCTCGGTCGCGTGACGCGAATTTTTTATTATCGCACCATGCTTGTTCACGTACAATCCGTTCGAACGTCGTTCCTTACGTTTCATTCGATTTTATTTTCGAGATTATTCTCTTCCCCGAATCCCAATCTCCCGTCTCATTTAAAAACACGTTTCGAGAATCTATCTTCGTAGTTAATTTTAATGTTTCGATGCTCGAAATTTCTCGTTCATTTTTCTTCCGATCTTTCTTATCCAGGCGTGTTTATTATATTCTCTACTCTGTCTTCACGGAGCGTTTCGCACGCGAGAGCTCGGCTCGTGTTATTGCGCATGCGTCAATGATGGCGGCCCGATCGCTGCTGCTACCTGTCGATTCTAACCGCAAACGTCAAGAGCCTCGCGTTCGCTCGACTACCGCGTTTATCTCTCGCGCTCCCGTTTCTCAATTCTCTCATGTTTCTTTTGTTTTTTTTTTTTTTGTTTTTTTCTTTTCGTTCCATTCGCGAATTTTATTTCACGATTTCGTTCCTTATTGACGTTATTCCTCGACGAACGGAGAATAATCTTCGCCCGTCTTATACATACGCAATTTTCGAAAGAATCTCTTCTTGTGTCAGTGAACTTTGCGGTAAGAGTATCGTCGTGAATTTGAGGTTATGCTACGATATGCTCCTTATTACCGATGAAGTAAGCTTTTACTGTTTCTCTGTATTTTTATGTTGTTGTTTTGTTTCGATTCCGTCGTTTCTTTTGTCCCGATCGTCAACGTTTTATTATTGTACACAGATTATTCGAAATTGTTCGATTTTTATGAGAAACAACGATCTATGAATTGTCGTAAGTTTCGAACTTTTATCAAGTTCGAATTCTTGTCTCGTTATCTATCGTTGCATCGTACTTTCGAAAGGGCAGGAAAAGTAAACGTTTATCTAGAATCGATAATACATAGGAAACTGTCGCATCGTTTTCCATTGAATAATCATTTCTCACGGTTAAATTGGAATTTAGATGCATTCTATTTTTCTTTCTTTTTTTTATTTTAATTTTGTTTACTTTTTTCACGAGTTGTAGTTGTTGTTGATTTTTGACGATATTTAACGTTATCGATCCTTCAATTTTCAGAAGTTCAATTCTTTTCTTCATTTCTATTATTTTCGTGTAAAATTTATTCGTTACATAACAAATTCTGGCGTTTCGTTGAAATTTTGATAGTAAGAAAATCTGAGTTTTGATAAAATGCTGTTTTATTAATTCTACAGTATTTGTTTTCTTTTTTTCCAGTACGACATTTTATTCATGCAATACTCGTGCGATATGGACAAACTGATAATCATGAGATGCAAATAATTTAATGATTATTCAATCGATCAATTAATTAAATAAGGCCTCGATGCTAAATACGATGGCAATGTCCTGTTGGTAAGAACCAATGTCCCATATGCGTGGTCGAATACGTCTGCATAACTCGCAAAACGCCCATTTTCATTCAAGTCAGTTCCGGCCCCCTCGAATGGCTCTTGGTGAACGGGCCATATCGGAGTGAGGAACGGATACGTACATACACTCGTCGACACATAAAGAGAGAGAGAGAGAGAGAGAGAGTGAGAGAGGACGAAAGAGCCCAGTCATTGATAGAAATAATTCCAGGTGTAACACGAGGTCGGTTATATCTAGTAACGAACGAGAGTGTGCAAAGAGGGCGGATGAAGAGAGGGAAAGAGAATCGAGGTGACAAAATGAAATAGTGACTTCCGGTTTAATCTCCCCCACCCTTCTCGTTTCCTCGCTCGTAATTCCCGTAGAGTCGTCCGGCGCTTGTATTTTACTTTTGTTATTCTCACGTGAATCGTCGACTGCTGTCCTGTCCATATAACGTCGCTTACATATCTATACATCTCGCTCGATCTCTTTCTATCTATCTTTCTATATACATATACTTACATGGGTAAAGTGTGTTGCATGCCGAATCGCGTGTGTCTCGCGACTTCTTCTCCGAGGCTGCCTCGAGGGCACGCCATGCAACCATCGCACTGTAGCACACAAACTTTACAACTATAGTGTATCCCTTATATACACGTTTATAAAGACACGCATAGTTATACCATGGAGAATTGGCATTTATCGTCAATTATTTATTACCTTGGGTTTCCAAACGAAGATAATATTATAAATGATCTTACCACGAAACGATTATTAATAATCGATCAAATTTCACAATCTTTTTTTTTTAGAAATTGTAATAATAATATTGATCGATATTAGAAATTATTTATCTATCAAATTTATTCAATTTGCTTTTTACTCGTTTAAGCATCAATTATTTATTACCTTGAGTTTTCAAACGAAGATAATATTATAAATGATCTTACCACGAAACGATTTTTAATAATCGATTCTAAATAAATAATCGATCAAATTTCACAATCTTTTTTTTTTAGAAATCATAATAATAATATTGATCGATATTAAAAATTATTTGTGTATCAAATTTATTCAATTTGCTTTTTATTCGTTTAAGTATCAATTATTTATTACCTTGGGTTTCCAAGTGAAGATAATATTATAAATGATCTTACCACGAAACGATTTTTAATAATCGATTTTAAATAAATAATCGATCAAATTTCACAATCTTTTTTTTTTATAAATTGTAATAATAATATTGATCGATATTAGAAATTATTTGGTTATCAAATTTATTCAATTTGCTTTTTACTCGTTTAAGTATCAATTATTTATTACCTTGAGTTTCCAAACGAAGATAATATTATAAATGATCTTACAGCGAAACGATTTTTAATAATCGATTCTAAATAAATAATCGATCAAATTTCACAATCTTTTTTTTTTTTTTAGAAATTGTAATAATAATATTGATCGATACTAGAAATTATTCGATTATCAAATTTATTCAATTTGCTTTTTACTCGTTTAAGTATGTAGTAGCTCCAACATAATAAGTATGCATATGTATGTACATATTTTATATATATCAATATTGAAAACAAAAATGTCTCGACTGTACCAGTATTGGCTTCGTAACTATACATATTTTATATAGCACGGAGCCAATAGTAGGAACGTCGTTCTATATACCGACACGTCTCTGTTATGCTCCTCTTGTTACCTCTCTTTCGCCCTCCTATCCTACCCCCCTCTACCTTTCCCTCTACCTCGTTCGATGTACATGAATAGTTCACAACGCACTTGCACAGTTGCAAGTGTATCGATCGTATTCTCGACCACGGAGAGACAGAGACAATTTCTCTCTCCGTCTCTTTCGTTCTTGGTCTATCTACATGCTCTCCCTTGTCTGCCTTGCCACTCGGCATACAACGTCCACCGATCCTATCACGATAAGTGCGTTACGCACATGTACACGTACACACGTGTATCCACTTCGGCGTGATAAACGTTTAGTTCATCCATTTCAAACTATACGTATCACCGTATACAAAATTTATAAACGATATATTTTTGTCCAAGTTATTTTTTATTCTCAAGTTTCCAGCATATGTTAATGATAAGAAAAGTCCTGAAATTATGGCGGATGGATTAAGCGCGCTTTATTGAAAACTATTATGAATGAATAACGAGCGTTCTATATTTATGTCTGTTTTGTACTTTTTTCCTCTCTCTGTCTCTTTCTCATAAATTTTTGGAATTTTGCTCAACTGGCAGAAATTGTAAGTTTGCAAATTTACGTGTTTGTATGGTTTGTGAATTTACGAGATTTCTGTATTTGCCTGCTCTGTATTCTGTCTCTCTCTAAGTTTAAGTTTATTATTCTTAAGTTTGTTAAGGGGTTAGCTTGATATTTTTCGCCAACCGGGGCGGTTTGCAAAATTAAGAACTTGCACTCTGCGTATATGTTGGCAATTATCTAGCTGGCTAATTGATCCCTTTCTTGGATCACGTTGTATTATTTGAGATTATTTTGTTATCATTTTTTATTATGCTGTATTATTTTGTAGTATTTTCTATCATTTTGTGCTATTTGGCATTATTTCGCATAGCCTTACATCATTTCTTGCTATGTAAATTGGAAATATCCGAGTGTTACAAAATTCACAAATTTTTGATAATAACATAAATGATAATTTATGTTATCAAAAATTTGTGAATTTATAAATAATAATTTATGTTATTATCAAAAATTTGTGAATTTTGTAAGACTCGAATATTTCCAATTTTCCCCAAAGCTCGCTAGGGTAAAATAAATTAATCATCTCTTCTCCACTAATTCTACACTATATACATATATAAAAACGTAGATACATAGAGATACAAGTATATCGAGTCGCAACACTTTGTTGTGAACATCTATATATATATTTCTCCTGTATCGCCTTTGAGTATGTGTTGGCACGATGGTGGGGAGTTTTTGCTCGAGGTGGGAGGGGGTCAGCGACCGTTACGTCATCGACGGTCCACGCTCAAGGCGTTCAGGGAGCTCCCGGCGATCGTCGGACGACCTCCTCTCTCTTCTTTTTTTTCTCTATCTCTCGGTCTCTCTCTCTCTTTCTTTCTTTCCCTCTTTCTGTCTCCTTCGCTGAATGTCGCACACCGTTCGTTCGTGACATCGCTCACGAACCGGACAAGTATAAAAAAGAAAAAAGCTCGCGGTAACGAGCAGCCTCGAAGCCAACGCTCGGCTTCGACTCATCGTCGTGGCTAATGCACGCCGCGCGGACACGACCGGACAATCGATAAAATTTTATATCCACGGTATTGACGAAACGTAGCGGTATAAACCACGATGTCGTTTCGATCCTTTCTACCGATTTGTACAAATTTACGAGTCGTACTAACTCGTACGTTTGATAGAAACGCGAATGGACGAACTACGAATTGTTCGTTTTTTTATTTTATTTTTCGTCGAATATTATGTTAACTAACCCTCTTCGTTAATATTTGAAACAATAATTATTTAAATATTTTATTTAATTTCGTATTTAAGAAATTTCAATCTTTGCAATCGTGAGTTTATTCTCCCAACAAAATCCTTTTATTTTTAATTTGATGCGACGGTAAAGGGTTAATATATTAGCGCATTATTATTATTATTATTATTAGGTAGTTTTATTTGCACAAGATTGTTTACAAAATGGGTTAATATTTTGTTTTCTTTAACATTTTTCGTTACAATTATCGAATATTAAATTTTTTATTTAGAAAATTAATTTTTTGGATGATTTTACTCTCTTCGTTAATATTTGAAACAATAATTATTTAAATATTTTATTTTATTTCGTATTTAAAAAATTTTAATCTTTCCAATCGTGAGTTTACTCTCCCAACAAAATCCTTTTATTTCTAATTTGATGCGACGGGTAAAGGGTTAATATATTAGCGCATTATTATTATTATTAGGTAGTTTGATTTGCACAAGATTGTTTACAAAATGGGTTAATATTTTGTTTACTTTAACATTTTTCGTTACAATTATTAAATATTAAATTTTGTATTTAGAAAATAAATTTTTTGGATGATTTTAAGTTTGACAAACATGTCGAAATCTTGGGTGGGTCATTGATACGCAATACGTGTATTAATAGGCGAGCGTAAAAGCAAGTATACGTAATATAACTACACGTAAAACGAGACACGATACGCGGGACATAGGTACAACGTGGAATGAAAGAGAATAGAGAGAACGTAATGAGGGGAACTGTCGTTAAGGGGAATCTCATTAATGCGCCGAGTTTCCAGTCGCCCTTTCGTCCATACACCGGTGGAAGAAGAAGAAGAAGAGGAAAGGAAACGTGTGCGACGTTACTTCGGGGCAAACGATAAGCTCTCCCGGTCGTAGAACTCCCCGAGTGAGCCAACGTGCCCCCGGGCTTCCGCTCCTTTTCGCCCGGAAACTTTTTCCCTGTACGTCTTTCCCTCGCGTTCCCAAGGGCCAATCGACCCCCGCTATCCTTTCTCAGTTAATTTCTCCATTTCGCAGAATGGACGCTGGCCAATCGGCGCTCATTTTTAATTCTAGCTAAACCGTTTTTAACGACTTTACGACGAACAATTATCACGGATCGATTATTTCGTTCGTAATTAAAGTCTTTCTTTCATTCCATTTTTGTTTTGTTTCATCATAATTAACGTCGCGATAATTCAAGTATTCTTTTCTTAGAGAATTACATAATAAATTGTTTATTTCTCCTTTTGATACAAATGCGGATATTTTTCGATATAATTTTTATAAATAAGGAACAAATTTTCTCGAAGAAAAAAAAAACGCAAATTGTTTTTATTATATTTTCATTTGATTGTAACTGTTTCTTTTTTCCACTTTCTTCTTTCTTCTTTTTCTTGGTTGATCGAGACAACTTTTCTGCGCGAACGTCGAGCTCTCCGGGTATACATACGAGACTGTATTGATTGAGAGCTCTTCCTACCCAAGCGCTTGTTATTGCGCAAAGAGCGAGACAAGAAATACATAGGGCGTTTATAGCTATAGCTAGCTCTCGGATGAAAATAATATTTGTCTCTCGTTCTCTTCCTACCGTATATTATAACCTCTGGGATGTCATTTTCTGCGTTTCTGGTTACTTTCTCGACGGGTGGATAAACCACGACAACGACGACGACCTATCGATCCTCGGTTCTCTCATTCGGCACACTCTCTCTCTCTCTCTCCTTCTCTCATTTTCCTGGCTCTTCCTCTCTCGCCACCCGTGCCTTGGCGAACTTGTAATTCCTACATGGGCAATTACTTCGCGGGTGCCCAACGTTTCACCTGCTAGCCAACAATGAACAACAAAGCTTCTATTTAAATATACACACCCACAAACTGGCATATGGATAAACACGTGTGTGCATATATATATATATATATATATATATATATATATATATAATTTTATATTATAATTAGTTATATAATAATATAAATAATATATCATATATATATATATATATATATATATAATATTTTTATATATAATAGTATTATAATAAAAATATATAATAAGATTATTTATAATAATTTATAATATTCTTTGTATTATAATATTATTATATATATTATTAATAGGTAATATAATAATATATATAATAATATTATAATATATTATAATATATATTTTTATTATAATATTAATAATATACTAATATTATAATAAAAATATACAAATAATATATAATATACGATATAATTATATATATTATAATATAACATTAATTATTATATTATTATATATAATAATTATTATTTATAACAATTTATATTATAAGTATAATAAAAAATTATATTATATATATTATATTTATTTATATATATATATAGCACTTTTATCCATATATGGTACTTTTACGGTGCCTCGTGGTCGTGTCGGTGTGTTAATTCCGTCGAGTACCTTCTAACGTGCTTTGTTTCCATGTTCTTCGTGTTCCATTAATATCAGTACACGTAGTTTCTACACTATATAATTATATTATGTAGATATATGAGATGTATGTATTATAAGAAGCTGAACTCGGGTTAAGCTAGAAAAATTCATTTATTTTTTTTCTTACCTACGATGTTAACAATTCTAGTTGAAAATTTGTTCAAACATCCAGGAATTTCACTTATTTGGATCTTTCTTTTATTTCTTTGAGCTTCGACCTTTCGCGAAGACTGATAATTATTTTTCTCCGGTGAAAGAGTAGCTCTGTTCTATGAGAAAAGTTTGTTGCTATGTACACAAAGTATCGGGAAGCAAACGGGGGAAGATGACAATCTGTAACAACAAAAGTTGTTTCGGTTCGGTCCTCACGATTGCGTCTAAAAATTCATCCGATTTCTCGAGCATTCGCTGAAACAACAGACGCCACTGTTTATATTTTTGTTCGTATTATCTCTCAAAGCGAAAGATTGTAATTGAATTTTGATCGTGTATTTTAATTTATTTCGAAACGATTCCGCATATGTTTGGAAATGGAAAATTTATATTAAAATCGTCGTTGGATGATGATAAATTTGTTTTAAATTTATATCGAAATTATCTCTATTGACCTTCCTCCAGGCAGATAAAAAATTTATTCACGTAACACGTTAGTCAAAAATATCGAAGCTGTAAAGAATTCGGACAGTGTCAAAAATTTATTCACGTAACACGTTAGTCAAAAATATCGAAGCTGTAAAGAATTCGGACAGTGTCAAAAATCGTGACGTTAATTCTGTAAGAGTACGAGGAAAAATTAGACGAGAGAAGGGAAGATCTCCTCGATCTAAGGGAAAAAAATAGAGAAAAGAAAACGAAGCTGGTAGGTTTATACACGAGGCGTCTCGAAGAAAATACGGGAAGCATCGTTGATTTCTCGTCTGGTCGTGTCTGCATATCGCGACGATCTGGCAACGTTGCCGACGTGCTCTCCGCTGCGTGGCACCAACACCGCGAGAGAAATAGTGGAAAAGAGGTGTACGAGAGGGAAAAGAGAAAAAGGGACGGAGAGCGAGAGAGAGAGAGAGAAAGGGAGACCCCCAGTGAGCGATCCGTCAAGCTCGTAGCGCTTGCGCACTAAGCCAAGTCCCGACCGCGCAGTATTAACGAGCCACGTGCCTGTGAAACTGGCGCTACTAGGGTATAGTCGCGCATGCGCTCACCGACATTTGGCCTGCCATGTTGCTCTCAAGGTATAAACGTAGGCCATCCAATGAAAATACGAGCCGACGCGCAATCTCCAGCTCGACTCCTTCTACGATTGGCTAACTCGGTGGGTGGTTCCCCGGTCTCGGGATGTTTTTACCCAACTTCCCACGCGACGGAGGGAGATGGAGATAGAGAGAGAGAGAGAGAGAGAGAGAGAGAGAGAGAGATGGAGCGAGTGCACACTTCTCGCCGTACAGATCTAATTTCGAAACGGCTCCGAAGCACGTCTCTCGCTCTCGGTTCTCTTTTCCTATATATATATATATGTGTATATTTTCCTCTCTTTCTCTACATGCCCGTCTCTCTCTCTCTCTCTCTCTCTCTCTCTCTCTCTCTCTCTCTCTCTCTCTCTCTCTCTCTCTCTCTCTCTCTCTCTCTCTCTCTCTCTCTCTCTCTCTCTATCCAGTTGCCCTTCTCGTGGCCCTGCGGAATTGCATCCATGCAGAAACAAGAGGCTTACGGGGGCGCCGGGGCTTGTATAGGATCCGGACGTACCCGAGTATTATGCACTCACGCTGGTGCACGATTATATATACAGTACGAACGTGAAAAATCTACGAGAGGACACACGAGGAACATGGAAATAGTCTACGTTGATGGAAGAAAAAGGAGAATTGAAAAAAAACGATGATAATATTTCTGGTAGTAGGTACGAGGAGGGACCTAAGAAACAAAACGAGAGATAATGGGAATACGAAGTTTCGACGTATTTATTTCGCAATATCCTTGTATTTCTATTGTTTTCTTGCCATTATTACAAAAGACATATCGCGTCTCGTTCAACGATTTGGCGTCAGATTTGAAATTTGATCCTTAACCTAAAAACTGACACATCGCGTATGTCCCACCTCGAAAACGCGATTCGCAATTTCTCAGGAATGACGCGGCCGATCGCAATGAAATTTGTTTCTATCGACGCAGAAGCATGGCAAGAAGTGACTAACCTTCGTTTCCTTCCAATCGACCAAGCCAATATTGGGCAATTGGCAAGTCGCGTTTTACCGTTATTCGTCTCTTCTCCGTAATACGTAATTCTTACTAGATTTTTCCACGTAGCGTCTATTTAAATTGGTCGAACCTCGTTGTACTTTTGCATTCGTGTATGCGGTGGTCGATACGTATCTATTTGGCTCGTATGTTTGAAGATGCCACGTCATATATTATTGAATCCGCGCTATATATGCGCTAGACTGATTCGAGCCTTGCCAATCCTCTCTCTCCCTCTCTCTTCCTCCATACACACACACACACACCCATATATATATATATATTTATATATAAATAAATCTACTTTTTCCCTTTCCTCCTACACTTTGGCTTTAACAACATTGACGGGTACATCGAGTTTCCTATTTCGCACGTGTCGAGCGCATGACGCGTCGACCAAAGGACGATGCACCGCCAACGATACTTGTATATATATCTATATAGCTATAGTTGGTTCGACACATCTATATAGCGATGGGTTTACGTGCTTGTATATCGCTATGAACTACGATGAAACACCAACCGTGGTGGCGGTGCCTCTCGAGTCTCGGTGTGTATTCGCGTCGCGCTCCAACCATGTCCTCCTTATACGCGCTTGCGATGAAACCTCTCTTTCTCTCTCACCCGCGCACAAACTGGGTGCAAAGTTTATCGGGTCGGGTCACTCGAATACGTTTTCGCCACGCGGTATTATACTATAGACATCATCGACCGACAACACCCGCTTTCACTGCGTATACCATATAGGCGAGTAGGTATCTATCGCCTATATATATATATATGTGTGTGTGTGTGTGTTTTATAAATGTACATGGGTGTATGTTTATTTAATTGAAGATTCCCTATGACCCGATTTTATGGGCAACAAATTCCTGTACGTACTTTATTATTCTTCCACCTGCTGATGATTTTTTGTTCTCCCCTCTTCTCTCGATGCATTTTTGCATCGTCGTTCGTGCAGAGTCCTGGGTCCAAGCTGCTCGGTTAATAGCCTGC
Source organism: Netelia fuscicornis (assembly GCA_946811545.1). Lineage (NCBI taxonomy): Eukaryota > Metazoa > Arthropoda > Insecta > Hymenoptera > Ichneumonidae > Netelia > Netelia fuscicornis. The sequence goes on along the minus strand of OX328011.1, from coordinate 13,233,501 downwards.
GAGCAAGTGCAATACATTGCCTCTCTCGAGTGGCAAAATATTCGGGGCGTGGCGCGCCATGGCCTTCGTAGACAATAAAGGTCGGGGTCTCTCGGAGGGAGACCCCGACCCCATTTTTCTGTGAAAAATTACTTTAAGGCTACACTTTTGCATCGAGAATTTATCGCAGTTTCTCAATATTCGGATGAGTTTTTTTTTTTTGATATTTTTATTGTCTAGAAGTCGAAAAGCCAAACATTTTACGACTTTTCTTCTTTTCTTTCAAATTTTTATCGTCAGATTTTTTAATATTGGGAATAAAGATTTATGCGTTTTTTTGCGAGTCGCGTAGAAGAACATTTTGGAAAAGAAAAGAAGCAAAACTGTGGTAGAAAATTAATAGTTTCGTTACAATGAGTCAAGTTTTCGCGAAGCTGCAATTTCTGGGGCTAGTCTCGTTTTGTATGAATGGCTTTATTAAGCTTTCGTATACCGTTTGATTCATCCGGCTGCGAACAATTTTTAGTTTTTCACATATTAAACATTTTTTTTGCTCCAAAAAGGCTCATTATCGTCATATTCGTATTGCGCGGAAAATTTCCGATTCCGCAACCACCCAACAAAGTCTTTTTGGACGAAAACAAAATTTTACCCTTAGTCCATTGAAATGTTACAAAAATAAGGCCTAACCCTGCATTTATCAAAGTCAGCAATTTTTTTTCTTTTATGCATAGGGGATGGTATAGGAAGCTTAAGTCCAAGTTTGTGGGGTTGTAACCCTTGAGGAAAACCCGCCATCTTGAAAAAGGGTTAAAACAATTTTTGGGTTATAACAATGAAACTATCCACCGCGCAAGAAAATTATGTTGTCGTTTTTTGTAGGAAATTAAATCCTCTACAAATTCACTCTCTTGACTTTTTGCCGTAAAATCGAAAATAGCAAAGTTATTAACAATAAATGACAACAAATGGAAAAACATCGTTTTTTTGAGTCGCTGTAACTTTTTATTTTTTCATTTTTCAGAAAAATTTATTCTTAGACATTTTTTGGCGCTCCTTGAAACGAACAAATTTCACCCCTTATTTTTTAAATTTCGTTTTTTTTAAAGGATTTTACAGCCATTCAAAGGTAAAAATGTGCATCGGCACATCATACTTTGGGTTTGGGTTTAAAATCGTTGTATTGATATAACAGGAAAACTATCCACCGCGTAAGAAAATGATCACATCGTTTTTTGTAGGAAATGGAATTCTCTACAAATTTGCTCTCTTGACTTTTTGTTGTAAAATTCAAAATACCAAAGTTATTAACAAACAACGATAAAAAGTGAACGAGTAATTTCTTTTAAGTCGCTGTAACGTTTTGTTTTTGCAGTTTTCAAAAAAATATGTTTCGAGCTTTTTGATAGACGATTTTTAGACGAACAAATTTCACCCCTCATTTTTTTAATTTCATTTATTTTTAAAGATTTTACAGCCATTCAAAGGTAAAAATATGCCTCAGCACATAATATTTTGGGTTTTGGTTTAAAATCGTTGCATTAATATAACAGAAAAACTATCCACCGGGCAAGAAAATTGTTCAGTTATTTTTTGTAGGAAATTAAATTCTCTACAAATTTGTTTTCTTGACTTTTTGTCGCACAATCAAAAATATCAAAGTTATTAACAAATAACGACAAAAAATGAAGGAGTAATTTCCTTTAAGTCGCTCTAACTTTTTTCTTTTCATTTTGCAGAAAAATATATTCAATGCACTTCGATAGAACACCTTCTGACGAATAAATTTCAATATAAATGTGTCAACTTTTGTTTATTTATAAACATTTTACAGTGCTGCAAAGGTAAGTGTCGGAGTACTCGAAAATAGACATAAAAATGAACGATTATGCGTCGTTTCTTTGCAAATTTCATTAATGCGGCGGACAAATTTTATTTGTTGCTATTGCAATGTTCATAATAATTAGTTATGACTCTTTTCCGCGCCACCTACGAGGAGTTAATAATAATAATTAGTTATGAACTCTTTTCAGCTCTACCTACGAGGAGTTCATAGCTAATTATTAAGAATATTGCAATAACAACAAATAAAATTTGTCCGCCGCAATTAATGAAATTTGCAAAGAAACGGCCCATAATCGTTCATTCTTATGTCTACTTTCGAGTACTTCGTCACTTACCTTTGCAGCACTGTAAAATGTTTATAAATAAATAAAAGTTGACACATTTATATTGAAACTTATTCGTCAGAAGGTGTTCTATCGAAATGCATTGAACATATTTTTCTGTAAAATGAAAAGAAAAAAAGTTAGAACGTGTTAAAGGAAATTACTCCTTCATTTTTTGTCGTTGTTTGTTAATAACTTTGATATTTTTGATTTTACGACAAAAAGTTAATAGAGTAAATTTGTAGACAATTTAATTTCCTACAAAAAACAACTTCATAATTTTCTTGCGCGATGGATAGTTTTCCTGTTATATCAATACAACGATTTTAAACCCAAACCCAAAATATTGTGTGCTGAGGCATATTTTTACCTTTGAATGGCTGTAAAATCTTTAAAAATAAATGAAATTTAAAAAATGAGGGGTGAAATGTGTTCGTCTAAAAATCTTCTATCAAAAAGCTCTAAACATATTTTGCTGAAAAATGCAAAAACAAAACGTTAGATCGACTTAAAAGAAATTACTCGTTCACTTTTTTGTCGTTGTTTGTTAATAACTTTGGTATTTTGAATTTTACGACAAAAAGTCAAGAGAGCAAATTTGTAGAGAATTCCATTTCCTACAAAAAACGACAACATAATTTTCTTGCGCGGTGGATAGTTTTCCTGTTATATCAATACAACGATTTAAAACCCAAACCCAAAGTATGATGAGCCGACGCACATTTTTACCTTTGAATGGCTGTAAAATCTTTAAAAATAAACGAAATTTAAAAAATGAGGGGTGAAATTTGTTCATCTCAAGGAGCGCCAAAAAATTTCTCTGAACATATTTTTCTGAAAAATGCAAAAACAATAAGTTAGAGCGACTTAAAGGAAATTACTCCTTAATTTTTTGTCGTTTTTTATTAATAACTTTGGTATTTTTGATTTTACGACAAAAAATCAAGAGAGCAAATTTGTAGAGAATTTCATTTCCTACAAAAAACGACGACATAATTTTCTTGCGCGGTGGATAGTTTCATAGTTATTTTGCAAAAACTATTTCACCCCTTTTTTCAAGATGGCGGATTTTCCTCAAGGGTTACAACCCCACAAACTTGGACTTAAGCTTTTCATACCTCCCCCTATGCACCAGAAAAAAAAAATTGCTGACTTTGATAAATGCAGGGTCAATGTAACATTTCAATGGACTACCTCGGCAGGTGCCGATAGTCGAGATTCGTGATTTACTTTCGGGGCTTTGGGGGGTCCGGAGGGGGTTAAAATTTTTGTTTCGTCCAAAAAGACTTTGTAGCATCATTTCTGAATCGGAAATTTCCCGCGTAACACGAATATAATGAAATAAAGGGGTTTTGGAGCAAAAAAAATTTTGCCCTCATCGCCTAGGCGTTTTTTTGCAAGTGTCCCCTCCTATGGGTCCCAAAAATCGCGATTTTCAAAAGAACGTCACGGTCACAAAAATTGAACTATCCGCATGATTCTGGACGGGTTCTCGAGTGCTCGTGGAGCTCTTCAAAAAGTTATTCGTGAAATTTTCTGTCCGACGAACGAGAACGGATATACAGCTTCGTGAAAAGTCGATTTTTCGAGGTTTCGCGAATCCATTAATATTGCCATGTACTGTATTCCGGTGAATTTTAAACCTTTCTCAGGCCCTAAGAACCTATGTCGATCGCAAATATCCCTCACATAAAGAAAATCACGGTATCGTTTTAGAATTTGTAGATTTTCTCGACCTTAAGTGGAAAAATCGTTATTTCAGATTTTTTGCGTTTTTCTCATAGAGTTTTTGAGATATCGGCCAAAATCTCACCAGATTATATCGTCCCCTCGCCATATTGGTTACAAAAAAGTTCACCCTTTGAATCTTTCAAACCATCAGAATCCGATTCGTTAGAAAATTTATCAGTCATCACGAATATAATTATCCTTATTCTCACTTTTTCATAATATTTAATAACTACAACAAAAAAACCGTATTTTAGTGGTAACACTAAACTTGCCACGACGTTAAAACCTCTTTGTACTTTTAGTAATTAAACATACATAATTTATATATGCGCGCTGTATAATTCTTCCGGAAATTTGAACGGAATCGCACTCTGGAAACCTTATTCTTCATTTTAATTTCGGATCTAAATTAATACAGCGCGTTAACGGTGAAGTAACTCGTTACCCCCGGCGAACTTTCGAAACTTTGAGTTTCTTAAATTTCCGTTTCGCTTCGATTCGACCTTAATAAATCCATGCTGTTTTTTCTTTCACGATACTCTTACTACAATTATTTAAACGAACGTTATTATAATACTCATAATATCGATTTATAAATTTAATTAATGTTTTTTTGTTTTTGTTTTTTGTCTGGTTTCATCAGGCCTACGCAGAGCTACATAAACATCAAGAGCAGCAGTCCGGTATCACCGCGAACGGTTGGCGGTGGTAGTTATGTCCAAGGTGCACCGGGTACACCGTCGGCCGGTGGCGCGGTCGGTCCACCGGGTGTTGGTAGCGGTTCTGGTGTAACAGTCGCAGCTACCGGCACCGCCGCTGGAAATTACGTCACCGTGCCAGTTCCCGGTGGTCTACGATATGTACACGCTTATCCACCACCACCGCCAGCACCATCGGCACCCGTCAATCAAACACCACCACCACCCGGAGCTACGGCAGCTTATACGAGAGATCCTTACAGAAACGCGACGCCCAATGTAAGTATCGTCGAAAAATATTAACGATAACGAATTCCTCCTATCGATACTTTGTAACGCAATTTTATAGACTTATGAAGGAACGAATCGTTCGATCAGGAAGGCCGTCGATCATTCGTCTTTCGACTGTCGATATTTCCTTAAAATCTGACGAATGTAGGAAGTACAACTCACGGGATAATGGTATACAAAAAATGTGAACGTAGGCGGGAGCTCAAAGATGTGATGCCTGGAAGGTTTGACATTTTGTTTCTGCAACTTGGACAAGAAAATTATAACGAACGTATAATATGATAAAAAATGTTTCATTCGAAAAATAGACAAGTTCGAGAGTGTTACTTGGATAAGGTTGAAGCTCGATTCTAGTCCTCCATTGCACTCTGAAACTGCAAGATAGAACTTGGTTCATTGACTTTAAAACTAAAAATTACAATTTTTTTCAGTCGTTAGTCGATTTGGAAGATTGTAATGTGAGCATTCTCGATCATCGGAGTTCCTCCTAAACGCACGTCGAAATAATACCGTTGACTCCCTGAAAATAACGTCGATACGTTGATCCTTCTTCAACATTTTGGAAAAAGCGGATGGTCCACTTGGCGTGGAATGCTTCGGGTCGTATGGATACGTTAGATGGGACAACGTCTGCGAGAAACGGATAGGTTTGACCCGTAACTACAACGGCCCGTAACTAATAGTCACCGTGCGTTACACCACGAGAACCCGACGAGAGGAGGAGAGACGGAGCGAGCAAGCGAGAGCGAGCAAACATGCGTGGGCGGGTGAAAGTTGTATTTCACCTCCATGCTCCTTCGACCCTCTCCCACAGCCAAAGCTCGCTTGGCTGGCTCGATGAAATCGCTGATGCTGCTACGTCGTCGACGTTCCCGTCGTGGTTCGGCGTCGTCGTCGTCGTCGTCGTCGTCGTCGTCGTCGTTGCCTCGAGCCACCAGGATGCTCGAGTATCCCGCGCGAATTCATACGCGTCTCTCTCTCTTTCTCTCCCTTTCTCTCAGCCGATGCTTCACTCGACAAGGCTTCGCTTCCTTTTCTTCGGCTGAAAACTGTTGTACTCTCGCGTTACCCCTCGCCGAATACCCATACTCGGCCTTTGTTCGATTTGCGACTCGCCTCATCTTTCTCCGGTTCTCTCCCTTTCTCTTTGTCTCTCTTCTTCTCTTTATACTCGCACTGCGAATGCATCCATACACGCAGGATGCGAGAAACGTGGTTCGGTTTCCCGAGTCATCGTGAAGCAGCATTGTTATGAAAGAATATTTTTGTGAACGACAACATTTGGTTTTTTGTTTCTTTTCAAGGTTTGAAAATTCATTGAAAATTCAGGCTGTTGGCAGATTATTGTTCACGTTCGAGATAAAAAGATTGAACGGATGGAATATAGTTCGGGGGAATATTTGCAAAAATTCGGAGGAATTAAAGGGGATGAGAGATTAATGAAAATCATTTTCATGGAAATCGCTCGGATGGGATTTCACTATGCCGAAAGGATTAAACTGTATATTTCCTCATATCGAGGAGGGATTTAATCGTCCGTTTCGATAATCCCGGCGTTGTGTCTATAGAAGTTTTTTTTCGATATTCGACGATAGCTTGGGAAAAGCTTTGTTTTCCTCTTTTTCCTGCCCTCTTGGGTGAAAGTTCCACGAGGCTCGAAGGAAATGATCCGGCTGTCGCGTGCTACTCGGCAATACAATCGCGGAACTCTCTTCTCCCCCTTCTCTTTAGCTTACTGGCGTTCGTTTTACGCTTATTACAGACCGTTTGGTCGTTATTTGCGTTTCGTACTCCTTCCGGTTGCTTCCTCGCCGCATAACCACACCCACGTTACTATTTATAGAAGATACATGATAAATATCGCAAGGCGCTTTACGAACCATACACGCTCAAAATTACACGACTAGCCGGTAGATAAAGAAAGACCCTCCTTTTTTCTCGATTCTTGCGAATAATCGGAAACGAAGAAACATCCAACTTCTAGATATAAGAACGAACGATCTTCTCGGAGCATATTTCCTCTCTTTCTTTAATTTGTATTTTCTAGAAGTAGCGCAAGGTCTCGTTACTCGATAGGGCGACAGAATTTTTCAAGGATCAAAGAAGAGTCTTACAAACTTGAATTCTCACAGATAAGAAAATAATTGCGTATTCGTTGTAAGGGGTTTGCTAGATTCCGAGCGATAGAGGGAAGAAAGGAAAATAAATATATTTGCAGCTGACGTGATCGTAAAACTTATCGCTTTTGGGTTTTTTTTTGTATATTTTCAGGTAAACGAGAGGGTGGCTATAAGTGTGAGCAGTAGTCCAGTCTCGCAGGTGGGAGTCGGCGTTGGTGGTGTTGGCGTCGGTGCCGGTGAATACGCGGTGAATAGTCGAGGGGACCGTCCACGAATATCCCTGTTACCACCTGCCTCGGTAGCTCCTGCACCGTCGCCAACGGGGCCCGAATATCACGTGACAGGAGCACGAAATCCACGTGGTATGATGCCGATGCAGACCGAACAGTACTGTAGTCGGGCGGTTGAAATGGCAACGCTACAGGAGGCACCGCCATTCAAGAAGATACGCCTCGGTCAGCCACAGTCACAGCCTCAGTGCCAGACGATATCACCGGCTGACACTTGTATCAAACAGGATCACTCTCAGCTTCAACAACCGCTTAGGATAGATACGCGGGTGGGTTCTCATTTACCAACCACCAAAATTCAATAATTCGTACGCGAAAATCGTTCACTCGTTTCTCACGACTTCCTTTCACTCATGGCTCAATTCTGATTGTACGAAAAAAAGGGGTTAACGTCTTTCCCAATTTTCTGGTACCGGTACTGAACGACGAATGCGGTTTAAACTCATGATTAGTCTGGACTCGTTTATCCAGCATCTACGCGTGTCTTCCTTTCTTTCTCTCTGTCACGGTCTTCTTACGTGCCTACGAGAATATCGGTAAAAGCTTTTGCCACTTGAGATTGCATATGCCCTTCTCCCCTCTTGTATGTCAACTATGCGACCGATTTTTTAAAACACGTGTCACACGGAAAGCTTTTTTGCACACGCATCGCCGAAAGTCGTAGATTTTCTCGTCTAATCTCATTATATCTAATGTACGAATCGAAATAATCGAAGGTGTACTTTGGTTTGCATTTGCTGAAGCACGATGCTCGTACGCGTTGCTCGTGTTTATTAAAATTTCCGCTGTTCCTCGCTGTCGGTGCGATGCCATTGCGTCCCTTGGACGGTTCGTTATCGATTCGTCTCTTTCGCCCAACTGTATCCGTTGATAACTGCTGTACCGACGCGAGCTTTTAATCCTTTGCTTTTGGAGAGTTGGCTTATGCTTTCTCGGTTTATCGACCGAGCTGGCACGATGATAACGTGCCATTGGTATCATCGTTACTTTATGAGAAATACTTTTCCGCCAGGAGCAGCCAGCAGCTGGTGCGTATACACCGCAGACCGAGGCAATTTCGCCGACTCTACCGGAGCCTAGTACACAGGAGGATGCCCAATTCAGAAGTACGAAGGACGATTTGCTACAACAAATCGCCAAAGTCGATCGAGAGATTGCGAAACGCGAGTCGCAAATTAGTAAGCTTCGCAAGAAGCTCAAGGAGCTCGAGGAAACGGCGAGCAAGCCACTCGAGGCCGGTGGTCTTAAGAGACCGGTCGAGGAACAGTCGCAACAACCGAAGCATCAATCACTGGCACAGAAGATCTATGCTGAGAATAGAGTGAGTCTCGCTCGATTAACCTTACGATATTCGCGTTATGCCAATTTTTCTCCACTGTTATTTGAAAATTCACAATAATTTTTCTTTATTCAATACTCTTTGGATGAATTTTAATCTCGTTGGGTTTGTCAAATAATTTCAGAAAAAGGCGGAAGAGGCGCATCGCTTACTGGACAGATTAGGACCGAAGGTGGAGTTGCCATTGTACAATCAACCTTCGGACACAAATGTCTATCAGGAAAATCGTACGAGGCATCAGTCTTGCATGCGAGCTAGGCTAGTCGCAAGATTACGAAGGGAACACTCCGAGCGTGCTTCCCTCCATCGTCAACAGTCGCAAACGTACGCGATCCTCGTTCAAGAGTGGCACCGTAAGGTCGAACGTCTCGAGGCAACGCAAAAGAGAAAGTCGAAGGAGGCGAAAAATCGTGAATTCTTCGAGAAGGTATTTCCCGAATTGCGAAAACAGAGGGAGGACAAAGAACGTTTCAACAGGGTCGGTGCTCGTATCAAGAGCGAAGCCGATCTCGAGGAGATCATGGATGGTCTTCAGGAGCAGGAGGTATGCTTTTTTTTTCTTCTAGCTTATCGTACGACGTGTAACGTTGAACGACAATCTGGGGGTGTGACGTGTGACGAGCAAATCAACATTTAGTGAAAGAGAGAGAGAGAGAGAGAGAGAGAGAAAGAGAGTGTGAGCAAAAAATGAAGTTACGCCGGGGTGAAAGAGTGAAGAGAGAAAAGAGTAAAAGAAATGCACGTTACCAACCTCTTTGCGCACATGTTGTCAATCTGTGTCTTTTCCTTGTCCGTCCTTTCCTCGAAAGATTTATGTGCATACGTCCTTATTTTGCAAATCTTGAATTTCGTTTCTCAATTCGAATGGAAGATTCTGTGATCGTTGTCGCTAATATTACAATGCGAAGACTTTGTCGGAGTCTCCGATCTACGCTTCCTATTCCTGTTTATAAAACATTGAATTTTGTGGTTGTAAATAACTCTGGAGACTTTGGTCGGAAGGCTTTCTAAAAGTATGCTTCGATTTTAACAACTCGGAAGAATGAATGCAGTATATTAGCTTCTCGTGTATCGCTGCATGCAATAACAATACAATTTAAGGGATTATTCATTAACGATCTAACGTAACTCCTATCGATGTTAGTGCCGTCGCTTAGTTTCCGTCTCGACTCCCAATCACGTTGGTTTCACCCGCTCCAAAACTCATGCTGACATTAACGCTTTACTTTTCTCGGTTTTATTTTTTTATCTTCCTTTTTTGTTTTCAATTCTATTGCCGCCTAAAATTGCTTGCTCGGAGCTCAGCACGTGTTTTTGTGGGGCCTCGAGCAAAGAGTAGAATAAACCCAATTCTCCAATACGAATGATAATCATAAAGTGATTGATTATCGGGAGATGTAGAGCATTGATATTCTCACTCTCGTCTCCTACCTGTGACAAACGCAACGGCAGAGAGACAATAATCGTATCGTCGAGGATAAGGTTGGAGAGAGACGAGCGAAATTGTAACGCTCTCCCCGTCGATCAATAAAGTCCGTGTGACGGAATGGATTGTTAAGATTTAACGCAACACGCATGTTAACGAGATATAGTTGAAAAGTTTATTTAACGGAAAATAAATAGTTATCGTTCGAAGTGAAGGTACGCGAAGCAAGAAGAAAACTTACAAGTAGCAGCCGGTATTCGCGTACTGCATGAGTAATATGCCGACATCGCGCATTTATTGGTTCTCGTTGTGCAAATTTATTTCGTTTTCTTCATCGTAATTACCTATTTGTGGATGCTTCATGGAAGATTCCTTACCTTTACCGATTCCTCAGGAAGACATGCCGACAGAGTTAAAAAATTCCATTAGAGCTCGTCAGGTTAGTAACGTGCAATTTGCTCTTTTCACCCTTACAACAGTAAATTTGATACTAATTATGGATCGAACGATGATCTGTCGATACTTAATTGGCAATTTAACGAAATTATTTGACGAATCTTCGCTATGTATCTTTGATCCGTAGTCAGTAACAATGTTACTTAATTATGAATCGTACAGTCCCCACAGTTAACGTGAAATAATTCTTCACTCGAATCAATCGTGTGTCGTTGAACAATGATGTAATTACGACAAATCTAGAAACGAGAATATGTACTTTCTAAATTCGACGATTTTTCTGTGGCTGTTTGCACAGATGGAGGACAAGAAAATGCGCTCTTACGCCGTTATTCCACCCCTGCTTCTGGATACGAAACAAAGAAGGATCGCATTCCAAAATCGGAATGGTCTGCTTCAGCCCGAGGAACTCGAGTCTCTTCATCGAGAGCGTAAATTGATAAACGTTTGGAGTCCCATGGAGCACGAGCTTTTCAAGGAGAAATATCTTCAGCATCCCAAGAACTTTGGTGCAATAGCTCAATCCCTAGAACACAAATCTGTTCCAGACTGCGTGCATCATTACTACCTCACTAAAAAAGCTGAAAATTATAAGCAGCTGTTGCGAAAATCGCGGCAACGAACGCGTAGCTCGCGCAACAATCCTAACAATAAGGTAAGTCGTGTAACATTTGACAGTTGGATAGAAATAAATGAAAGTAAACGATAGTGCCCTTTTGAGCTTTTGTACGACGTTGAAAGTATCTCGACGTTAAAATGTCGATTGATTTTTTGTTAACGACGAACGAAACTTTCTCTATGAGAAATCGAAATAGAACAAAAGTTTGCTGAGAATAATCGTCCAGAGTTAATTCTCCGTGCGGAAAAGCGACCATTATCGATTCGCACCACGTGGCACATAATGAATGAACGTTCTTCTTCTCGTTACAGGTAAACAATAGTAACTCAACGCTCGGGGCGATAGATATATTAACGACAGGCGTTACGACGAGGCTGCAGCGTGAGCAGCAACAAAAGACGCAAGAGAATCCTCAGAATAGTTCGTCGACGACGTCAACGGCTTCGACGACGTCGTCGACAACATCAACGACCGCGGCGTCTTCGACAACATCGACGACGTCGACAACGACGACAACGACGACGACGACAACGCCGTCGTCGTCAACGGGTTCGGTCACGTCGACCGGCGTTACAACAACGAACGCCACGACCTCGTCATCGTCAACGGCTTCGTCAGCCACGACTACGTTAAGTTCGTCGAATCCGTCGACGGAAACAACGACAACGACGACAACGACGAACCCCGTATCCGTCCAAAGCACTACGACGTCGACAACGAGTGTTCTAACGACGTCTTCGACGTGTAGTGCCAAGGACGCGAGAGAAGCCAATAAAGAAAACAAAGAGAACAAGGGAGACGCGACCAAGGATGCGATAGTTAAAGATCCAAAAGAGGAGTCGCAGTCGAGTTCGGAAACTGCTTCGGGGAAGGATTCGAAAGCGTCGTAAGTCTCATCTTCGTTTCATTCGTCGAACTAGTCAAAAAGTCATCCCATACCGGCAAACGATATTAAAAACAGACATTTCTATCGAATCCTTTACATCATCGTTCAAACAGCTCTCCGCACGTGGAAACCAGAATTAATTGACAATCGTATTCAGGCTTTACGAACCATGGAGAACAATGAAAAAGCGGTTTTCAAATTTTATTTGTGGACACGTTATCCATTTTTTTTTCTTTTTCAACAAATAAACCGACCAGCCTAGCTCCGCGGATCGGTTTTAATCGGTTTTAACGTTGATCGTTCGCGTTTGGGTTTTAATTAAAATAAAAGCGCATAACGGTGATTGATTGAGCGGCGTTCACTCTGTGGAATTTATTCGTTGTACAAACAGAATCGCATATTCGTATCCTGCAACCCTCGCTTCCGTCGCAACTTCTTTCCCTCGATCCTCCCGAATATTCATTCACCGACTGCGGTCCATCCCCTTAAGTCAGACTCTCTCGGCAAGACAATCGTGGTTATAAATGCAAAAGAAATAAAGAAAAAGAAATCATCGTTTTCATATTCTCGTAGCGTGATTGTAACCGCGAATGGAGTACTATGAGTTTTTGCGTTCGTTCGTAGAAATGGTAATGAGGGAACGATGGGCGAATGACGGTGGGGAAGTAGAAGCGCAATGACAGAGAGAGGGGGAGAGAGAGTTAATCCCCCCCAACGAGTCGATTCGTTGGGAGGATTTGAGCCTCAGATCGGTCGGTTATTAGCAGATTGTAATGGTAATCAATGGTTAACCGGTTAGAGGGGGCATTTTGTTTGCACAGCCATCCACTCGGTGTTCATCATCTTAATTGACTGGGAGTTCACAGATCTCATCGGCCGTTCGAAGCTGCCACGCGATATCATCGCGTACTCGCGAATGTAATGTTCGATTGCGCCAGATCAAAGAGATTTCGACGAATTGGAAACAATTTTTGTTCTTTATTCTCCCGTCCATTTCTCGATAAATCATTTTACCATTATTTTCGTTAACGATTGTTGTCTTTGTTTTTTTTTGTCACTCTCCAGCACCGAAACCGCAGGCACGTTGTCATCGTGCTTGAATATCGGCGGAACGAACACAGCTACGTTACAAACGGACAAGGACAAGAAGAAAAGTGCGAATGTTTCCGGTGGTGCCGGAAGTGGTAGGTCGAAAGACAAGAAAAAGGAGAATCATGCGACACCGATGGAAACGAGCGACGAGGAGGCACAAACGATCGACAATATCGGTGAGTCATATTAATAATTATTTTCTACTTTTCACAAAGTTCAACAAGAATGTTGTACAGAATCTTCGAGCAATGGACACCTGGCATTTCCACGGCCAACCGAAACATTCTGAAAATCATTTACCTATTGTGTTCTCTATTGCTTAGCAATTTGAATTATCTCACGGACGAGCAACATCCAAATGCCCAATTCCCCCATTGCGATCAATTGTTTCTTACTTTGAATTTTTTCAATATCTTGCAGGTAGCAAAGGTAACAAAATATTATTTTGTATTAATCGATCACTTGGTATCGATTCGATGGTTGATCAAATCTCGAAAAACAAACAATTTGCCAAATTTATATCACAGTTGCGCTAAACCTAAGTAGCTGTGGAGTCTACTGGCTTAATTTCTCAAAGTATTCACTTCCCTAATTCTATTTACCATCGATAGTCGTCTAATTGCGATAACTGTCCGGTTACTATTCCAAATGTGCACGTGCATGAAGCAATATGCCTCGGATAAACGGCAGAACAAGAAAGCTGCTGGTAGACGAAAGAACTCGGTGTAAACGTTAATTGTAAAACGTATTCGTAACTCACGATAATCGCTTCTTGTCACTGCTGCGTACGGTTAAACTGTTTACCGTGCCTGCAACCAGGTGGCTATGGTAACCCATCGACTACTCTTGCTTAATTATCAATAATTACGGAATTCCGATGTTATTGATTTTGGGCAATGGTAAAATTGAGAGGGGCGTCAGGTTGCCAAGGCTCGTTAATGTAATTGTCGAGGACTTTGGGTGGCAAGTGTCCATTACCGCGGCTTGTATCAACCGATAAATTTCGAATGCCGGTTCACACGCCATTCGTGCATTCATGTTTCAAACATTCGTTTCTCGCGCATGGCTAAACTGACGTTCTATAATTTCTTTCGCATTTTCATTCGCTCACATACGAATATCATCTCTATAGATATATATTTCACACTCACATCGATTACTCTATCGAAGCGCGATAAAAGCTTCAAAAGTGACCGTTGGTTTTCGCTAACATCCAGTATTATTTCGTAATTCCCGTTGATGTTTCAAAGTCCGAGAGAAAACTCGTTCGTATCAATCCACCAAAATTGGGCGATGATCAAATACAGATTGATATTTAAAAATGACAAATTGTAATTCAACAGTGATTCGCAGAACTCGCCGGATAGAAACAACAAAATTGTAGTTTCAATTCGTTCTCTCGCGTCGAACGAATTGGCGGAACGAGGATCGTCGCGAGTGTTAAAAATATGATTGATTACGTCGTTGAAGAAGAAAAGGATTTTTTGTCTCGTTTATTCGAATCAAAAGACGACTATAACGACGATCTTGATAAATTACGAGAAGTATATATACATCCTCTGGAGTTTGGCACCCTCGTTTAACGAGACGAAACTTAACGCGGCGCACACTTTCGAAGAAAATATTTCGTTCGTACCACTACGGTCCTTTTTGTTTCTTCTCAAAAGTTCATAGAAGTTTTCACAGGCGAAGGGAACGACACGGATCACGCCACGTTGTATTTACGGATCGTTCGAATTGCCTTGAGCGACGATACTGCTCGTCTCACTATCGCCGATCCCCGCTGAATTCTCCTCGACGTTGGCATGACAGAGCTTCTTGTGCTTATGGACGAAGTAATAGCTGGGAAACTTGCTGCCGCAAATTTTACAAGGATAATACTGAACGTTGAGATCGAGAAGCTTGACCTCCCGTCGTCTGGCGTCGGTGTGATTGTTACCAGGATTAACGCCGGAAGCTCCTTCCGCCTCGGTCGACGGCAAGAGATGTCTTCTCGCGTGTTTTCTATAACAATAGTGTGACTTGAACGTGTGTCGACAATAACCGCACGTGTAACTTCCGGTGTTGCTAGTTGCACTTTCAGCGTGAGTATCCTGGGTCGTGGAGCTCCCTTCGGGTTTTCCATTCTCGTCGTTCTCACGAATCTCGTCAACTTCAACGTCTTCCTCGATCGGACAACTCGTTTTCGTGCGTGGCTGGCTCGCGGTCGAAGTTTGCCCGGTCGAGACGTAATTCTCGTTGAGAACACGATGAAATCTTACAGGACCGTCGCAACAGGCGATGTCGTAAACGACACCTGTACCACTGCTCGTACTCGCCGTTTCCACAGGATCGCTTCTCGATCTCGGACTCTCGACGTTGTTACGACGATTGCTCGCTTGCTCGTTATTCGTCGATGACAATCTCTCGTTGCACTCGCTCGGACTCGGCAAACTCTCGTTCGTGGAAGTTCGATCGTTCTCCCTCTTGTTTCTACCATCGAGCTCATTCGCGGTTACTTTTTCCTCCGTACTCGTAGCTTGACACGATGTCGACGGTAAACACGGGCTCTGTGCTCGCACTTCCGAATTCTGGTGTCTCCGAATCTCGATAGTGACGGGTGGTGGAGACGGTGTGTTTTCTCTAAAACTAATTCAACGTGGAATATAAAAATTACAACATTGAACGAATATGGAATGGATGAAAAAGTTTACAAATTTCCAGATGCAAAGCGTGAATTGTTAACGGTCGAACCTGTAAGGTACTGTCGTCGGTTCCTGAAGAATTCCAGGATTGGGTAGAATGGAGAGTCCTGACGAGAGTTGAAAATTGGGGATGTGTGGGAGTCCCACGTGGCCAGGAGGATAGAGCGTCGGCTGGGACCAGCACAAAGGTGGACCGACGAGACGATTTGGCACAGGACGAAGAATCGTTCCAGGACGTGCGACCGAGGAAGTCGCTGGTAACGGTGGTGGCGGTCCTCTCAGCCTGAGCAACGCGGCTCGACATTGTTCGAGCGCACCGGGCATGTGAAGTAAATGCGTCGCAAGAAGCACGCTGTAGATATTTTCTAGCGTTACGTCCAATCGTCCGGTGTACATGTAATTAAGCAACGGCGCGAACGCTTCACCACCTGTTGAAACAAAAACAACAAAAACCATCGCAACAACAATTGAAGGAAAACAGAGAAAAGTGTAAAGGAAAACGGAGCGATTGAATTTTTCGATGAAATCGAATCAATTACCGACTGACGAGACTGACACGGAAGTGACGGTCGACGTAGCCTCGTCGTGACCGGGATTCGTCGTAGAGTTGGTCGCGGTAGCGAGAAGTGCTTTGAGGTAACCACTGTGAGCTGCCAAAACACCACGATGAGCGACGAACTGATGTTCACCCTCGTTACCAACGCGCACGAGGGTGTCTGGTGGCGAGAGAGTCTCGAAACGGGGATAAGTCTCCTCGCCACCGAACCAAGCTCTATACAAACTGTACATTTTGTTTAAATAATTACAAAAAAAAGCAACGAAAACCAAAGAACCAACGACGAGTCGAATCGTCCAGAAATTATCTCACGATCATCGTTTTGATATTGTTAACACGTGAGGACGCTCGATCGGGTTTCCGCTTGTTAACGATTTTCACAATTTTCATTTTACTTTGCTCTTTTAATTCTCGTCACTAGCAATTATTTATTGTCACACCGTTGATACAATTACCAATTGCTCGACGAAATTGAACGAATCGACGACGAGATAAAACATTGGATTCGTTTCACGAATCACCGGACGATATGAAAGCTCAGAAAATGTTTTCTGTTTTTATTTCTCTTCAATTTTTTTGTCAAAATTCTCGGAGACTTTTGCGACACGACCGCACTCGACGACGTCTCGGTGCGTTTCGTGATTTGAACGCTTCGGGAGCACACGAGACCGCTTACGCGCTCAAAACCCCACCGCTCGGTACTTCCAACCCTCTCTCTTCCTTGCAACCCCCTGGTTTTCCCGCGACCGAGAACCCGCCCCCGATGAGACCAGATTGGCCGTTGCACCTGTAACACTTACCCTCCCGTACGCTTTTGCGATTACGTGCATCGTTATCTCCTTCTTCAAAGGTGATCATCAAGATCCTGGTAACGATCCTTGATTTAACCGCAACGATAAACGCCGTGTCTACCAATGGATCTCGATCCAATTACTATATGTCTATCAATTCTCAATTATCGATTATTTATCCATTGATCAATGTCTAATCGATCAAACCATGATCATTTTTCATTTGATTTTTTGTCTTTCTAATTAATTCTTTTTCTCTTTCAGTCCATTTCAATTTCGTTCTCGCTAAATGATTCGATTTGATCGTCGACTCTCGATCATCTTGGACGTACTTCCACTGAAACGAGACCGGTTGTGAATAAAAGAAAGAGGAGGAAGAACGAGAGGTGGAAAGAAATGTAGACGCGAAGAGAGAGAGAGAGAGAGAGAGCTCGACGAGAGTACCTAAGTCCTTAACGTCGGATGCGCCTTTTGCAGGCTTTTCCCTTCCTGCTTCTGATGTTTTTCATCAAATTAAACCACCGAAGTACCTACCCTTGCCCTCTTCTCTCTTTCTCGCTCTCCCTCGCTACTTCGGTCTTCCTCTTCCGCCCTGTTAACGTCGGTATTTGCATAATATCGTTTATAATTCACGTCGCGTTGAACTCTATGCTTTATTCCGTTATACCGGAGTACACATTATACACACGGAGAGAGAGTGAGTGAGAGTGAGGAGGAGGAGGAGGAGGAAGAGGAAGCTGCGTACACGATGGAGGAAGCTCTCGGTTCGTCTTTCGTTACGTTCTTCGAATCCGCACTCGAAACGAAATTGAGCGTTGCTCTCCCGTATTTCTTCTCTTCGAATGTCGACAAACATAAGGATATTTTCATTTTACCAACCCTCCCTTCGTCACATTTCTTCCACCACATTCTCCTAGTGATGAGAAGCTTCTTTTTTTTCCAATTTTTCTTCATCTTCTTTTTTCTCCATTTCAGACCTAGCGTTCGCCTGACGGTACTCGTAGCAGGCTCTCCCCGGCGCGTTTTCTGTATAAGAATTCTGTGAATCGTACCCACGGGAATTTCACGATGCCTCGATTGTAGAAACGCGAAGAATCAAAGAATTCAAACGAATGACGGCTTTCCTTCGAGAATCTCAGTCGCGAAAAAAAATTCGCCTCCGTCGATGTCCTCTATGGGACGTTTCGTATCGCGCCTTTTTTTTATCCATGATGTTTCCTACGTTCCATCCAATTCTCGTTCGCGAAACATAATTTTATTCACAACTGATGTTTTTAAACAACTAATATTTCAAAATTGTTGTTTTTATATTTCAAATTGTTTTTATATTTTCAAATATCGCGCCTTTTTTTCATCCATGATGTTTCCTACGTTCCATACAATTCTCCTTCGCGAAAAATAATTTTATTCAAAACTGATGTTTTTAAACAACTAATATTTCAAAATTGTTGTTTTTATATTTTCAAATTTAATGTGAATCATGTTAGGGTGGTCAAGAAGTGTCTCATGTTTTCTGTTTATTTCTCATGTAACTCAAAACTTGAAAAAAGCTAAAACTTCTTTTACACGATGGTGGTTGAAAAAATTAATTTCCGAACGAAGAGTGTGGTCAAGGTTGGACGAGGATCGAAGCCAATGTGAAACGTCGAATATATCCAAGGTGCATTTACGTATCGAAAGACCCTCGATCGTTCTATCGCAACGCGTGTAAAATGACAACGGAGTGAGAACCTTGTATTTCTACGTACAATCGCCGTCGAGGGTGGAGGAACTCACTCCAGGATCAATTCCAGTGACGCCATTTGCAAATAAACAAACGTTAGTGAGCGAGAGAGACAGAGAGACAGAGAGAGCGAGAGAGAGAAATCGAGGCAAGCAACCGACGGCGTCAGAATAGAACGGTGATTACGCACATTTCCCTGGAGAGGCCGAGACTACACGAGGACCTCCCCATCGTCCTCCCTCGTGCGAATTTCGCCTCGGTGAATAACTCTGAGGATTCCCCTTCGTCACTGCTCACGCGCCTCCGAAGATCGAACCTCGCCAAATAGCCTCGTAACCGTTCCAATCCAACGATAATTCGTTATCGTGCGATAACAATTATAAATTCGATCGTCGTGAAGTTAAATCGTTATAAACAAAACACAAATACAATGAAGAACAAATTTGTCTAATATAAAGTTTCATGGAATTGACGAATTCTTGCAGATAGTAAACAAAGGCAAGCTCGTCGAGGATGATGTATCCGGCTCGAGGAGAGAAAGTAGAAGGGAAGAAAAATGGAAGTTGTTCCGAGTTGTACCCTCGCTCGAGAGGGTGGTAACCGTTCGTTGGACCGAGAGTCTTCTCGAACACTCTTCACTCTCGACCTGGAGGGTGCTTCTTGTATCTTCGGGTCATACAGTCGCGGACAGTCTGCAAGGAACAATCGAACTAAGAGACTGTGTGTACAGAAGAGAGCAGCTTTTTAACTGTGTTTTATACACGTATATGTGTATATATATATATGTCGTATTCGAGGAAAGAAGAACTCTTCGCGTCTAATGCTCCGAACTTGGTTGAGACAGGCTGAGCAAACACTTTTTACGATATTAACCAAGGCACACGATCTCCTCGCGGTTCAACTTCGCAGGGGAGTTCTCTCGTACTCTCGCGCCTACTCTCGTTCTAAATTCTCATCGGTCTCTTTCTCTCTTTTCTTTTTATTCTTCTTTCTTTTTTCTTCTCTGTCATCGCTTCAATCTTGCTCTACCTCGTTTTACTCTCATCCTTTTCGTTCCTTCCTTCCAATCGGACCTCTCTCTTTCTCCTCTCCCTTGCCATCCTCGAGTATAATCGAATTCCCATTTGACCCGTATAGTGGAATTCCATCTCGATTTTGTGTTTCCACGCGTCGGTTACGAATTCTCTCGCTACTTTTATTTTTTAAATACCCTTTCCCTTCTTACAAAATTTCTCACTTCTCTTATCACGAAAACGAAGCTTATCTCGTCTTTGGAATCGAATCATTTTTCAATGATTTATTAAATTTGCATTTTTTCGAATCGTGGCTCGACGCGTCGCTCGAATTTCAATGATTTTTGATATCTCGTTGAAGTTTTTACTATACCAGTGATGGAACCAAACGTTGTACAAACGTTACAAAATTTATACCGATATAAAAACGTTGCTCGATGCGTATGACGTTCCAAGTATAAATATAAAATTTTCGCGAGCTCGACGAGGTAAATTGGCGGGAAAATTAAATGAATCTGTTCGTGGGGCAAAGAGAGTGAGGAGGAGCGGGGGATTGGAGAAGAGAGAGGCGGTGAGAACACATAGCGAGTTTTGGTACGAAGCTTGGATGTTGGTACGGTAAGCGGACGAGCTAATTAGGGTCTTGATTTACTTAATCCCAATTAATGCCTCGATTCCCTACCTGTGCCAGTAACGTATTCGTTCACCGTTTCGCATCGTCCCGGTGTGGTAACGCCGAGGTACCGAGCGATTCTCCTGGTCTGCGTTACACAAGGTACATAGACACACGAACTTGCTCGTCCAAACCGGCGCGCAGAAAACCGGGCTCGGTGCTCCGCCAAGCAAATAACGGATTATGTACGTACTGTTACACGTTAACCCGCGCAAACCTGGACCGAGAATATTATTCTCTCTCCTTCTTCACTTTACCCACTCGATTCTCCGGTGTGTTACTCATACCACCCTGGTCTCCATCCCTCTTTCTCCCTCTTTGTCTCTCATGGTGCAAAAGAGTTATCTTTTATGGAGCTTTTTATTATCCTTTTATTTCTCGTTATTGTATTATTCCAGTTTCTCTTTCTCCTTTATTTTTGGTTTCTTTATCAAACGCCAAAAGCTGCGAATACTTTGATAACGTACTGTTGTTTTCCCTCTCGTTACATGAATTTTATAAGATTTGTGGGACAATGCGATAATTTACATTGACACGACTTTTAGAAAAAACCTTTTTTTTTCTTTTTATGTTTGTTTTAATTTTCTTTTTTTTTCCTGGTGTTATTAAAATTGTAACAATTATATTTTAACGAGGTAATATTGAAAAAGTGATGGAACATTCGATCAAGCCACGATTCATGAAAATAATTGATAAATGACAAGTTTTCTGAGAAAAAAAAACAAAATAATTGTTTCCTTCCTAGGTTTGCGCTTTTTATTTGTTCTATTCGTGTGTTGGTTTTTAATAATGCTGAAAGCAACCGTCATGGAATATCGTATGGGTCCATACAGAGATATCTGTTGACACAAAATAGTGATAACAATGTTGATTGTGTTTGTATCGGAGATCTTATTCCCTTCGATTGTAGAACGATTCTCCATAATCCGCATACGTTGCAGGGAAACTCCCGCTCGTAAACTTTATCCACCCTCACCACCGTTCTCTTTGCAGTCCCTAATTGACAGATGTTATTTGCTCACATTGCACAGCCACAATTCCAAACCAACGGCAATTAGCCACGGAGCATCCCCTAGTGCGCTCTCGATCCTCCCATCCCCCCCCTCTCTCTCTCTCTCTCTCTCTCTCTCTCTCTCTCTCTTTCTCTCTCTCTCTCCCTTGGTCTCTCCCTACACATCCTGTTATTATACAAAGACTCATGGGACCTCTCCTAGTTTTATCATTCCAAATCATTTTTCCTTCATTTATCTCTGCCTCCTTTCAATTATATTTTTCAGTGCAGAACAATGGACCAATAAAAATATTTAAAAAAGAGACAAAAAAAATTAAATATCTTGTAAAATATGAATGAACGTTTCGTCATTGGATTTCTAACGAGATACACGAGAGTTGATTAAAAAATATCTTAAACCACACAATTCCTCCAAACTTGAAGCACTCATTTCTTCTTCTTCTTCTTTTCTCTCTCTTCCCCTTGGTCTCTCCCCGCACATCCTGTTATTATACAAGGACTCATAGGACCTCCCCTAGCTTCATCATTCCAAATCATTTTTCCTTCGTTTATCTCTGCCTCCTTCCATTATATTTTCCAGTGGAAATAAATAAGCCGATAAAAATAGTAAAAAAAAAAAAAAACAGACAAAAAAAATTAAATATCTCGTAAAAAATAAATGAACGTTTCTTCATTGGATTTCTAACGAGATATACGAGAGTTGATTAAAAAATATCTTGAACGATACAATTCCTCCAAACTTGAAGCACTCACTTTCTTCCTCTTCTCTCTATCTCTCTCTCTCTCTCCACTAGTCCACATCGTTGCGCTATTTTCGGCAGACGATTCATTCGCTCTAAGGGGATATTCTCGCTTGTTTGCTTTTAATCATTTTTTCATTCCTTTATAGTAGCCGCGGTAACGGCAAATCTCATAAATACATTAATTGAGAAACGTTGCCCCGAGGCCGAAGATCGACCCCTCTCGGTCCTTATAACTATATACGAATCCCGAGAAACGGACGTCTGGTCGAGCCCTTTCTCCAAATTACTCGATATGTATTATACGCCGACCTTTCTCCTCGTTGCAAACAGAAAAATCCAGAGTTCGAGTGAAGTTGTAAAAAAAAAAAAAAAAAAAAAAAAAAAGAAAAAAAAACAGAAACAAAAAGCTAAAAATCACTCTCTAACGTATTTCAAGAAAAAAATATCGATCATTTCGACAAACATACTTTACAAAATTACGTCCTACAATGAAAAATCTTTCATTACATTCGATAATAATTATTCGCGAATATTTATTTCGAAATTATGAAATGAATTTATTATTGATGGGAAAAATATTTTGATTGAATATATTTTTCGAAACGCACACCGATGTTGTAAATGCTCTCCGATCAATCCACTTAACGACTCTCCCGGTCTTATTTGCGATGCCGGTTGTATTAAATACGTTGGTTCGCGTGTGCGAATTCAGTCGTATATAACAGCAGCGGAAATCAAACGGAATACTTGAGCGTGGACGCGAGAGAACACCGAAGAGAGTTTGGGTTGCCCTTCTGAATCGACGATTACCCCAACCTGCTAATCCTCTTGGTTCCCGCTTTTCCCAAACGACCTCTCGTAATTAGCGTGAGTTTTCACTATACGTTTACATCGCATCGTTCACAAGCAGTTTTCAACTTGATTCCTCGTCCCTCGTTCAGCGTTTCCTGCGAATGAATAAAAATTAAAAAAAAAAAAATCATTTTTCAACAAAAGTGAATAACAATAATTATTATGAATAATAATAAACAGATGCCGATTTAATTTCATCGTTCGATCGTTGCTTTTATTTAAAATTATTCATAAATAGTTTATTCGAAAATAATTATACCGAATTATTCTTATTATTTTTAGATGAATCATGAAAGAGGAATTTCGAATGACGAGTCGTTGGAGAAAAAATTGCATTGAACAATGTTTTATTTCCGATTAACACTCTTCGTGCGTTGGACCGATCCCCTTGGACGTTCTTGGACAATGTTCGACCTAACAGACTGAAACTCATCCCTCCTCCACCTTGTGCTTAAACAGGGGACGAGGTTTTCTTCTCGAGACTATCTCTCTCCCTCCTCTCTCTCTCTCTTGCTTCATAAAACATTCAAAGTAGTTCCAAACCCCTTTTCTGTCGTTCCGCACTCTGCAGCCCCGGCTTAATTAGTAGAATATCTCGCGCACACTGCATTTTATATCGTTCATTTATCCTCTCCCTCGAAGCCTCTCCCTCCCTTTTGTTTCGTTACTACCATCGTTTTACGTTATCTAAAGTTCTCGACTCGTAATTGTATACATCAAAGAATATCGTCGTCGACTCGCGATTACCGACTATCGCGTCAGTTTTCAATTTTTGTTCCAACTCTCTCGTAACTTTGCAATTTAGTTTTCTCTTTTTATTTCCAATTTTTCACCAATCTTTTACGCGTCAATTTTCCGAATTATCGACATTTTACCTCGACAGTTAGCTTTACGTACGTCGTTAATCTTCCGTTGTTTTTTTTTGTTTCTTTTAACTCGAGCAATTTTCTTCGTCGATAATTGCTCCGTATTAGCTCGCACGGTCCGAGAAATTTGACGGATATGGAGAATGGAAAAACGAAAATGCGCTACGAACGCGAGAGGAGACACAGAGTCAACGCGAACTCCTGGGAATCCCTTGTTGTCAATTAATGTTTTCCTGCCTATTTGGTCGATTGTATGACGCGTTCTCGTTCGCACGGCCACGGGGATATCGATATTTTCCTCTGTCGTTCGCACGGGGCATATCCCGTTGTTCAAATAACGATGCAAAATCGCCGAGCCTCCTCTCGCTCGCGTTAATTTATTCACGAGACAGATTTGCTTTCCTTCGTTGGACATCGAATCGATTCGAAGTGCGCATCGTGATGGAATAATAACAATTGTTGGAAAAAAAAAATCACGTACAATTCAATTACTGGGTTATCGATTATCAAAAATGAAAAAGAAAGGACGTTTCATAGAAAAGAAATATTTTTCAATGTATTTCCTTTCTCTCCTCGAGTTCCAGCTGTTTCATAAGAGCATGGCAAAATTGCGACGAAATCGGAACGGAAATACAGAAAAGGACGTAAATTTGCGGTAAACGAGAAAAAAATCGCGAAGGGCTAAATGGTCGATCGTTGAAAATTATTCCGTGGTATAATTATTCAGGCTTCTCTCGTTTTTCTTTCTCTCGTTTCATTCTTTTTTCTTCTTCTTCTCGATTTCTTTTTCTTTTTCGTTATGCCGCCGTTGCCGAAAAGCATAATATTTCACCGAGAACCCTCTCCCGACCGAGCTGTCGACGACGTTTGAGCGAGAACTTTTTAATTGGCTGCCCTTAATTAGTTAACGAGCAGTATCTCCGTAATTATGCTGTTTCTCGGTAGTTCTGTACACGTTCTCTCCTTCCCCCGCTCTCTTTTCACTTCGTTCTCTCTCATTCCAGTTTTCCTCTTCTTCCATTTCTTTTTTATCTCGTTCGTCTCATTTTTATCGTTCCAGTTCTAAACGTCTCGTTCGCATCGCTCTAATATTCTTCGAGATGCGCGAATTAATAATTTCTAGTTAATCATAAATATCGTTCTTACATTGTCGATAGAAAACAAAATGACGACTCGAACGAAACGAGAAGTTTGTTTTTTTTCTTTCCTTCCTTCATCGCGCGATAAAAAGCGGCGGATCGAGAGCATTTTATTTCGTCATTTTTGTCACGCGCAATATTCGCGAAATGTCGAAGAGATCGTAGAGATTCGTCGGTCGAGATAGAATCGATCGGTCAACGCGTAGGGGCTTTCGTAAAAGCATATTTGATTTTTATCGTCGTGCGCAACTTCCGGCTGGATTGCGTGACGCTAACGACATGGAAACTCTCGTCGTTCCTATCCATGAAAACAGAAGGAGTTTTTCTATTTTATAGTCCGTCGCGGTGCGCTCCGCGAGGATTGCATTTGTAAAATGCAAACTCGGTGTCGAACCGAGGCACTTTGTCAGATTATGATTGCCATGTACGATAGCTCAACGTTTGTCGACTAAAGGTTTTAATGCGAATTTTCAACGAAAGCCCGTGTCGATGTAATTCAACGTTTCCAGGGAACCTGTTTTATCTTCGGGAAAAATGTTTTTCCCCTTCAAAATGTTCGATCCCTGTTCGGTTTTCGACAAATAAAAATTGTGTAAAAACCGAAACGATGAGAGATGCATTTTTGTACTAATGATTTTTTTTCTCTGCAGAGAAATCGATAAACGTTATTAATATATTTTTATTCTGTCGGAATTGTAACAGCACATGGAAGCGCATAAAAAAAAATTGTACATTTTTGCATTTTATTTATTGTATGGATAAAATTTAATATTCATCGTGATTCAATGTGAAATTGTTGTGTTTTTCAGAGAGCGGTAGACAGCTGGGTCCTCATGCGTGTGCCATCTGTCAGACCGTGGTCGAGGGTGGTGCTCAGAGTCGTGCTTTATCACGTAGTCAAGCATCGCAGTACGGTCTTCGCGAGGATCAGGTGCAGCCAGGTTCGAGAGTTTGCAACACCTGCAGGTGCAAAGCCGTGCGTGGTCGTTACACGGCTTGTCCTCTTCCCGGTTGTCCAAATCTCAACAACGCTAATTCCAAGCAAAGGGTCAAACGTTTGAGAGCACTGCCGCCTAAATGGCTCGACCTGCCACCCGAAATTCGGGATCCCGTTATTCAAGAATTTCGTAAGTGTCGACTCAATTGTTAATTTGGAATTTACTCGAAGATGCGTAAATTTACACTTGTCATTATTTCCCAGAAATACCAAGCAACGCGACAAAATGCTGCTCGGCTTGTTTCAATCGGATATCTCGACGTTTGGCGCCACATCTTGCCGGTGGTGCAGACGCTGGGGACGAAAGCGCGGAATCGTCGGCGAGGCAATGGACCGACGAAGAGCTCAAACAGCTAAGAAGAGCACTTCGCGAGCACGGCATAAATTGGCCAAAAGTTTCCGAACAAATAGCTGGAAAGTCGAATCATCAGTGCAAAAATTATTATCTAACGTATCGTAAGAAGCTCGGTTTGGATCAAGTAGTTGCGGAATATTATCAATCATTGGGCGAGGAGAGAAGGCCTTGTCTGACGGACGAGGAAGAGAGCGGCAGTAGTACGAGCAGCTGCGATGAATTGGCCGTAAGTTTCTCAATTATTAGAAAAATAACGTTACATTTTTGTGAACGTTGGGAAATTTTAATTCGTTGCTTTATTTATTTTGTCTGCCCAACAAAAGGTGCACGACTCTAGCGATACGGCGAGTGCTGGAAGTCCGGCAAATACAATATCGAGCAGTACACCCGGGTCACTCGTACCAACGGCTGGTTCGACGACGATAAAAGTCGGCTTTCCATCGGAAAATGTCTCGGACATACGAATTTCACTCGTTCCACCGCCTACGAGCGGAGGGCCTCTTCAACAACAACCAACGACAATCAATGCTCAGCCCACGGCGAATCGCGAGGATTACGACAGCTCTGCCACGGTAAGAGATACAAGTTTCTCTGGTTATCTAAATTGTTCGACTCAATTTCAGTAGTGCAAGATGAAGTAATTATTGGTTCAGTTTTTGTAGCTGGCTGTTAGTATTTTGATGTATCATCGTAATTACTGTATATGTTAATTAGCACACTGTACGAGCAAATCGGAGATACAAATTTGAACTTGTAAGTTGTTTCTTCCCCCTTTGCGTCCCCGGTAGTTCGCAAAGCACCTAGAAGTAACGAGCTCATTTATTTTTAGCTTTCCTATGAAGAATTCTTTTTTAAGGAGAGAATGTTATGCTTCAATTTCCATGTTCGAAACATTTCCTCTGAAATTTACAGTCTTACAAAACCAAATCCCCTGTAATAGTTTCTACAGGGATAATGATAAACATAGGAAAGCTTTACTCATGTGCAAAAATTGTAACGCATTAGCACGAGTTAGCCTCGAGACACAGATTTTTTAGCAAACTTGCACAGCCAGAAAATATATTCGTCCATATATGTATATGTAAATGACATATTTGCACACTTTATTCGAGGTACTTTTTTTCTGTATTATTCGACGATTCAATGGAATGATATTTATATACGCATGCTTGCGCGCTTCGGTTTAACTCAATGAGCCAAATGGAGCCATCTGATAGAGGTTGACTAATTGTTCCAGGAGACGGCGGACGAAGGTCAGAGTGGCGCGGATGTTGACACTAGCAGTTTAACACTCACGATGCCCCCTACCAGTATAACGAGCACGATAATTCAGCAACAACAACAACAATTGCAACAACAGCAGCAACCACCACCGCCACCACCACCTGTCGATCATTCACCGCCTACGACAACCACGAGTACGACTCCTCTGACGGTCAAGGATCTCATGAGCAATGTCATAGAAAGACAATTGAAGAGAAATCCAAATAGTCCTGCCGGACCCGGTAGCTCATCGGTACCCGGAAGTTCTGGCACGCCGACGATATCTAGTATTCTCAAGACGGATCATCGTAACGACATTACGTTCGTTCGCGAATACAAGCCATCGTCGAGTATGTCCTCTACTGCCATGTCTAACAGGGACTCGAATCTTGCGACTCTGTCGGTCGTTTCTGTGCCTCATCACAGTCATCGTTCAGCCGCGAGTCCACAGCAAATTGGTAAGTATACATATTACTTTTCATTGTTGGATTGAAATATGAAAAGAGTGTTAAGCATTATCAAACGTAGGTCCGTTTTTATAAATTAACTTATTGAGAAACCTCAGAGGAAACGGGGGAGCCTTTAAAAATTATCATCGGGATTGATAACTCGTAGTTGGGATTTATATTTATATTACACGTAACTTCATATAGAATAGAAAAAAAAACGAATATTTTCGTCAAACAGGCCAGATGCAAGCAACTATCACACCTTGTCCCCCAGCAGCAGCGAACGCGCAATCCCAATCGTCGGATCTTTTGCCGAAAGAGGGTCTGGTGGTGATGCAAGTGCAGCAGGCTCTTCGCGAGACAGAGGGAACACTGGATCTGAGTATCAAAAAACCTCGACAACAGCAAGAATACAATCACTCGTTACAACCGCCGCACAAACCACCCCCGGTAACCCTCTATCGTCCCGAGCTGCCCCCTGGCGTTTACTATCATCCTCATCCCCATGCTGAGCAAGGACGTGGAGCGAAGAGTCCACTAGTGTATTCGCCCTCTCCTCGGCCTCAAGCTCCTATCACGCCCAAAATGAACAAAGTTGCTCCGCCGCCCCATCCGAAATTATCACCAAAACTCAGCGCTATGGCCTCCACTCACAAAACTGGCTCGATAACTCATGGTACGCCGGTGCAGCCATTCGCCGTTGAAAAACGCGTTTACGAGGGTCTCTTGCGACAAATGACACCGCCGGGTAATTCAAGTTCGGTTGTTGCTGGAAATCCGCCGAAGGAAACGGGTTCGATAACTCAAGGAACACCGGTTCCTTCGTTTACCGTTGAGAAGCATGTATTCATGTCGGACTATCATCGTCCCGGTATGAGACACTCGCAGCCGACGAGCGCGAACCTACGAGCCCAGAATCAGGGACAAGGTGTCGTTGTAACACACAGCAATCAGTACAATTCTTATTCCGCTCGTCAACCGCCGAGCTACACGACGGAACAACAACTCTCGTCCCGTCAGATAATCATAAATGATTACATAACGAGCCAACAGATGCATCCGCGCAGTCGAGCAGGAGTAAACGTCGAGAGCCCGGCGAAAAGCGAACCACCACCATCGTCGGCCATGTATTACACGAGTACACCACCGCCACAGTCACACACGCAACCGCGTCAGGGTGTGATACAGAGGCACAATCCGCAAAAGCAGCAAATTCATTATCCACCTCCGCCGGCCGGCCTCGAAGCTTTCTCAAGTCTGGTCGACGTCGCTGTACAACAGCCGAGTCTTCCGGTTCCTCATCCTCACGGACACTCGTCCTCGGGTAACTCGGGTCACGAGGGTCTCGGCAAAACAATGGCCGATAGACTTCTCGCCGATCGTTACGCCGACAATCGTGCTTATCGCGAGCAGGATATGAGAATGCAGGAGCAGCATCGTTTAGCTCTTCAACAAGCCGAGCAAATGGCCGTTGTGCATCGTCAACATCAGCATCAGCATCAGCGTGATCGCGAGCGTGAACGTGAACGTGATATAGCTCATATGCGGGAAAAAGAGGAACAAAGAATTCAACGGGAAAAAGAAATACATCAGTTCGAGCATCGTTTGTCGGTTCAGCAACAGCAACAGCAACAACAACAACTACAGCAACAGCAGCAGCAACAACAACAGCAACAACAACAACAGCAACAGCAGCAACAACAGCAGCAGCAGCAGCAGCAACAGCAACAACAACAACAACAGCAACAACATCATCATCAACGAGAAAAAGAGATGCAGGCGGAACATCGTATGGTGGTGCAGCGGGAAAAGGACATGCACGTTGAGCATCGCATATCGGTACAACAGAGAGAAAAAGAAATTCAGCACAGCGATCATCGTATGAGCGTGCACCAGCAACATCGCGAAAAAGAGATACAGCATCAGATGGCAGCTGCCGCGGCTGCGGCGCAGCGTGAGAAAGAGCATCAAGAACATCGTATGGCTGTGCAGCAACAACGCGAGAAGGAAATTGCTCAACAGCAGCAACAGGAGCATAGATTGGCTGTGCAACAACAACGTGAGAAAGAGATGCAGCAACACGCCGAGCATCGTTTGGCTGTACAACAACAGCGCGAAAGAGACCTGGCGCATCTTCATCAGCAGCACATTCAGGCGCAACAACGAATGGAGGCCGAGAGACGTCATATTGCTCAGATTTATCGAGATCAAGCGCATCAACAACACGACCGGGATCCGTCGAGGATATTGAGCAGTGGTTTTCCGCAATCTTCTAGAATACCGCAACAAACGCAGCAACAGCAACAGCAAGTGCAGCAGCAGCAACAACAAGTGCAGCAGCAACAACAGCAGCAACAGCAACAATCTGGCTCACGACCGAATCAATCGTCGAATCAACAGACGAACGATTCGTCGTCGACTCTTACCGCTGCTAGTCTCATCGATGCCATTATCACGCATCAAATCAATCAGAGCGTCGAGAATACGGGTGGCACACCAGCCTCGAATAGCCAACCAACGAGACCAGGCGATAGACTCTTCCAGGTTTGTTGATTTGGATTATTTATTGGGATTTTTTATTTACAAAGATTTTCACATATCCTTAAAGTCAACATTGTCATTTTTTGAAACCCGTTTCATTTGTATCTAAATATTTTGTAATTTATTTTGCTTCAGAGTTTTCATCGCGAGAATCAAGCCGAGCCGAATGGTATTGCCCATAGTCCTGCAGGTGATGCGAGCGGATCGAATAACGGTTCAGGTGCCGTAGGTGGAAACAGCGGAAAAGGCTTGACCCTCGGCGAGCATGTCGATCACATCGTCACGAAGGACTATGGACCTCATCATTCATCTTACAGATCGTATACAGGGTTGGTAGTTGATGATTTTTGCAAAATGTTTCAGCACCGATTAAATATTGAAGCCACCGAAATATTTGTAATTTGC
Organism: Netelia fuscicornis; assembly: GCA_946811545.1. Lineage (NCBI taxonomy): Eukaryota > Metazoa > Arthropoda > Insecta > Hymenoptera > Ichneumonidae > Netelia > Netelia fuscicornis. Next base: position 13,202,344 of record OX328011.1, on the reverse strand, counting down.
GATTAATTTTCTCTCAATATTAATTTTTGTTGTCAGATATCAAATGTCCGAAGACCAGTGGAAACGACGAAAAGGATCAGAACCGGACTCCATAAAATCCGGAGATGAGAGGCAAATAATACGAGTGGCTCAACAACAACAGCACCAGCAGCAGCAGCAACAACAACAGCAGCAACAACAACAACAGCAACAACAACAACAGCAGCAACAGCAACAACAACAGCAGCAGCAACAGCAGCAGCAACAGCCACCCCAAGTGGGTAAGCAACAGTTTCATTCGGTAGAGCCCGTATCGCCACCGGAAGCAACTGCCAATCACTATGCAAGACGCTTCTACGAAACAACCACTGCCACGACGACTTCCGGTGCTCCCTCTAACAAGCCCCACCTCTCGCCTCTCGATTACGTGAAAAACAAAATTGTCGAAGTCATGAGGACTTCCGAGGATGACAAATCGGGCGCAAGTGGCGACAGGAATGGTGGAAACGCCGAGAAAGACGAAAAACAAGGAACCGGGATTGAAAGTCCATCCGGAAGTGAAATGATTATAGATGAAAATCCGAATCAATCGTCTCAACCACCGCCCCCAGGACCGACGAATTTCTATCCGTTCAGTGCGCTGGGAGTTCATACGGGGCCGCCGCCTGCACCTCCGCCTCCTACATCGGTCTCGGGTTCGGTCACAAAAGTCGAACAAATGCAAGTTGAACCTGCGCCCCTTTTGTCAGCTCAATACGAGCCTCTGTCGGACGAGGATTGAAACATTTCTCTTTGAATCTAAACCGCGTGTGATGAAGCGCGCTAGCGAAAAGAAAATCCCGTGACGAACACCTCGTCGAATCGATCGATGTTTCTTGTCTAATAGTATAGACGACGAGAGTGGAATGATGCAATTTGTTTACGCGATAAAGAAGAATGCCGTGTGGTCTTTTTTTATGTATATATAAATTACGCCTTTGAAGCCTCCCCGTATGTCCTCTAATTTTGTTAGCGAAGCTTGTTCAACCGGCGAGAGGCGATGATACAAATTCGTCTTTTACCGAATGATGTTTAAACTGTTGGTTTTTTTTTTCTCGTCAATCATCGGCGGCTTTGTACGCTTCTCTGGTTTTAAAACACGATAAGTTTTTAAATGTTTGTTAGCCGGATTATAATCCAGTAACGCATTCCAATCGTTGTCCGATCAGGCCCGATGGGAAATCTGCACGTAAGTCTTTTTCTTCTTTTTCTTTTGAGCAGAGGACCATGATCAAGACTAACATTCGTGGGGGCTCAAACGGTATCCTCGATCATTCCTTATAAACGACAAATTTGTTCGTTCTTTTTTTGCGAATCAGTTCTTTTTTATCGAGCGCGTAGAGTTGTCGCGCGCATTGCTACGAAGGAACTTGCACGCGATGAGAATAATTGATTCTCATTGAAAGAATGAGGCGGGTCTTGCGGGCCGACTGCCAACGCAGGCCGATAATGATTTGTACACGCAATAGCGAATGGCACGTATATGATATACATACATATTAATCGGCGCCTCTGACATATGTCCACTGATAAAGATTAAAGATGGCTCTTAGTCGATCGGAGGAAAGTGAGACGTAAAAAATTTTTTTTGTATATATATTCGTGAATATAATCGTTAAACGATAATAATACGGCGTTAAAGGTGTGTGTGTTTTTATTTTTGAATGAGTTTACGAAGTACCAGTGTGAGATATAAGAGCCCGCATACGCTAAAATACCGATGAGAGAAGAAGAAAAATGAAGAAACATTAGGAAGAGACAAGTGCGACGAAAATGTGTTTCGAAGAGCCGTGGAAACTTTTATGAAATGATCGTTCGTGGAATCTTTATTTCTTTTTCCGCCAATTTTCTTTTATTTTATTTTTTTTTTATTGTTTTTTTGTTTTTTTTTCTCGTAAAGTGGTTGGAGTTACTTTAAGTCACTGTAAATAGTACATAGTATCTAGTGTTTAAGACGAGCAAGTAATTATACGATTATCTAGTTTACTATAGTAGAAAATAAGAGATCTCTAGGTTTAGAAAATTAAGATTAAAAAAACATAGCTAGAGCGTTTAGAAGGTTAGGAAAACCACGAACTGACTAGGGAAAACTTCTCCCGAGACTACGTTCTCTTTATTCACGAATAAACAACCAATTAAAAAAAAAAAACAAAGATGAGAAAAAAATTGAAGAAACCAACATGATTGAATCATCGATTGAATGAATGTGAATTTTCTCTTATTTAGCTAAATATAAATACAAAAATGTTACACACTGATTTTCTCCAGAACAAATACACAGACACACAAACGCGCTCATAAACACATCAGACACATCATACAAACACGTATACATTATTATTAATGCACACAGGAGCACTTACATACGAAAATACGAGAATACACACAGAATTTTTTATACAGCCTAATTTTATATTTGTACGCAACGTGACTTCGATTCATGGACGAAAAATAATCTCTTTGCCCGCTCTGATCGTTATTCGTGATTTAAACAAAACAAAAAAAAAACTAATAATTCTGCATTTTCAAACTGATTAGTGCAATCTCGTTATCGCGCGGATTTGTAAAGTATCTTTATCTTTGTCGCCAAACAATTTGTCGCTGGTTTACGGATGGACTTCCTCGTCAATTCAGTGTCCAACTATCCAACCAATTTTTGCACGATTATTGATGCTTTGTCGCACTTTATTGCGAATTACATTATTAATACAGTTGACAAAGTTTTATAACCTTGCAAACGTTATTCGTTTAGTATGACACCGATTTGATCGAAGATAATAGTCAAACTTACTCAATGAGAATTTAAGAAATTTCCCAAAAGGAGAAGAAAAAAGAAAACGGGACCGGTGCCTTTTTGGAAAACCGTACTTAAACGTGTTTCATACGAATCCCCGTGGCACCCTTTTTTCCGTTTCAATTTTACATCCGGTCAAATTCTCTTCTGGTTCGCGGCTAGAATCTCGACTAATTCTGAAGGCTACGATTTTTCTTTTCTATAGATACGTTTGCGACATGCCACTCATCGTGATTGGAATCAACATCGAAAGTCCGTCTTCTTCGATTATCACGACGGAACGATTCTCGTTATTGTGTAATCGAACCTTTCGGCAAAAGAAAGAAGTGCAAGAAGCCTCTCCTAGTTATCCGAGCGTTCACCTAACGAATGAGAGAGAGAGAGAGAGGACTTCGGAGAGAACAAATTTTAATTACATTAAAAATCGATGCCGTTAATTGGTCGCGACCTTATCGTGTTCGATGATTCGACTGAATTCATAATTTAAAAAAAAAACAGTGTCACGAGAATCTGCTACAGAAAAAAAATAATACTGTCAATGCTTCCAGAGTAAAAGTGGTCTGATTATTATCGAGGATAGCGAACGAGACTTGGATGCGTTCGTAATTTTTAAGAGGTTCTTAGCATCGTAGGAGAGAACACGGATCGAGTGTAACATTACGCTCGTCGCTGCTAAAACTGCTCCAAAAAAAGTAAATTAACATGAAAGAAAGAAAAAAAACAAGGAAGATAAAAAGAGAAATCCTAGAGTAGAGTGACTGTAAAATGTACTGTAATAAAAGTGTACCTATTCGACTTAAAAACAAAACAGAAAAAAAAGAAAGCCTGAGAGGCGAAGGATCGACGGCTAATTACTTTTAAATGTTCTCCTCGATCATCCGCGGACTTACAAGGCTGAATTATAAAGTTGGACGTCGAGAGGCAACGAACCTCGTCCTCCCGCAAAATAAAAATAAATAAAAATAAAACAAACAAAAAACTAACAAAAAAATTGTATCATAGAACAAGAAAAGAGCTGAGGATATTTAAAGCAGATAAGCTAAAAATTTGAAAAGGAAGAAACGCGATACGATATTATCTACGAAAACAAAACCGCTAATTAAATAATTGAATTAAAGAGGAAGACAGAGGGGGAAAACAAGATAAAAACAATTAATTACAATTAAATAGCCGAGCGAGCGCATACCACGCCTACAGTAAAAGAAAGAGAAAAAAAATCATACAGGTGTAGCATACACGATAAATAACTATTATCAGAAAACAATTCAATGTAAATTGTTATTTTTGTTGAAATAAAAAATCACCTCCGTTATGACGGGTTCGCTCTTTCGCTACGAAACAAAAAGAACAATCAGTAAGTAAAAAAACAAAAACAAAAAAAAAAAGAAACAAAACTCATCGTTATGGATGTGATTTTATTTTCGTTCGTACGCTGATAATGTATTTCTCTCTTCTCACACAGAAATGAAAGATCCGTGTATTTACCTCAGTTCATGGCACGTGCCTGAATCATCCGATCTCTCGCAGCTTTGAACTGTTCGAGCACGTTGTCCAAAGTGTTAATTAACGTACCAGCGCTCAATCGTTCAACAGCATCACGATGAAGACCACGGTTCTTCGTGAATATCTTACTCTGATGCGCGATATTCGCTCTTATCGTTATCGTACCACTGGGCACAGTTCGCAATCGCGTTTTTTCCAATCTTTTACCCTCGTGGGATTCGGGAATAGCGCAGTAAGTAATGTCCTCCAGCTCGGACGTACCACCGGTGAAAAATCGTCGTAGAACATTGACGAATCGACCGACCGGACGCCATGTATTCAGATCGAAGGAATAAACGCCAGGCGAAGGGGGTAGAGGTACCGAGGCGTAGCCTTCGATACGATACCTACGTTTATCATATTACTTATTAAGGCATGCCTTCAGTATTCACGTTTGTTGTCGTCATTTTATGTGAACCCTAGTCAACTCACTGGTGGGCTGTCTCGTTATCCCAAAATGTTGGTAACTATACCTTGGCTAAAATGTCAATATTTCACTGTACCATTAAATTATAACTTGACAAGATTTTTTTGATAAATGTCTTCTGGATGAACGAGTAATCTCACCGTGCATTTCTAGGGTTTCTTACTTGTATGTCATTATCATCTATTTATAGATCGGCTATATAGGCCATCGATCATGTACCTCGTCCAACTATCGAGTGACCCAACTGACAGAAGTAAATACGGCCATGATGGCTGTACATTCACGTCGCTCAGGCAATTTAAGTCAAAGTCCATGGGGATCTCCGTGACGTAACTGAAGTTTGCGGTTCCGTCGATCATTCGACAACGTTGACTTCTGCCGGTAAGACGTTCGCTGTCACTCGTCGTCCAATTTTTCGGTAAATCGATGTGGTACGTGACGAACAAAGGGTCGTAAGAAAAACCATGGGCCGATACGATTTCGAAGTTCAGAAAAATTCGCAATATGTTCACAGGTGGCAGCGCTATTTCATGATAAATCTCGGCTTCTCTCCGTTCTCTTCTCTCCTGTATTTCCTAGAAGCAATGATAATATTCGTTTTACGCTTTCTTGATTCGGCATATATGTACACATTGTTGACGCGTGAAATATTCACACGGTTATTCACGTAGCATTGTATATCCGGTGATCGGTGAAAGCAGGATTGATTGCTTCATTATCGCTTGCGTTCATTGGTCTTGGACTGAATAGTCGATTCCTCGTGCCCCTAACTTTCCTATTAAATAGAATTCAATTTTTTTTTATCGAAAGAGAAACACTCCTACCTCGGGATATGTGCGTATCATTTATTCATCATCGTAATTGACACGGACGAATGTAACGGGACGAGCGATGAAAAAACATAATTCGTTATGCCAATTGTGGTACGAAACGTCAGTGTGACATTGCCGGCTGCGAAAACGCGTTTGTAGTTCATACGGTACCATCATAGGCGGCGCGCGTTAACCATAAATAAGCGCTAGGTTGTGTTGGTGAATAAATTTGAAAGCTGACATTCATCCAAACCGGAGGATTCAGTTGTTTCCCGACCGTCGAGTAGGTGAGTCGTGTTGCAGTTGTATACAGTTTTACGTATCTCCATACACACACGTATACATATATGTACATGGTTAATGGGTTACAACAAGTTTATGTAACTTTACACGGTGTATTCAAGCAGGCACGTTTACAAGAGGATTAATCGCGCCAGAACAACGAGTTTGCGCTTTGAATCGAGTATCTATTTGAATTTGCGATTAATGTGCGGCATTCCGTGTTGTGGATGTCACGTCGCATTGATTTGTTGAATGTATACAGACGGGCTATTGAGTCGTCGGTGTGGATAATCGATCCGGGTATATAATAACGCGGTGGATCTTTCCCTCTTTTTACCGTCGTATTATTGATGATACTGATTATCAGTGGAAACGAGGAAACCGTCGTTCCCTTGGCCCGCGTTTCCTCTACGTTTATGTGAGTGTGCGCGAAGGACGAGCATGAGAAGAAACATACGATAGGATTGATTTTTCCTCTTTGTGATCAATCTACAATCGCAACTTTAAAATGAATGCCTTTGGAGTCCACAAGATGATGCGACAAATTTCGGAAGTCTCTTATGTGGGGTGAGTTACTTTATATATATGTTTTTAAAGCTTCGTGCGAACTTGTCTGTCCTCTCTAGTTCACGTATGTGACACCTCGAGAATTGTAGACAAGAATGCGTTTAACTGCACAGTCACGTCCAAAAGTTAGATTCGGCAAGGATTCGGGATTGTTGCGAACTTCAGATGTTCCGTAGACAACTTACGTTCACGCGGATGTAAACTTTCAAGGTCACCTTGTGCCTCCTCATTTCCATAAAAATATATTCTAAACAATTTTGACTACGTTTCTTCCTCGTTAATTACAAAGAATCTTTAAGACTCGTTTTAGGAACGTGAAAATTGACACTTTTACTTTTTACACCCTTATCGCATACGAAGCCACGCATTGACTACTAAAGTTTCTTTTTTTTTTAGTATGTTAAAAAAGATTTTTTTCAATCGCTTTGCTTCGCAGTGACACAAAATACGTAACCTTTACAGGAAGAAATATACAATGAGCATTGAAATTTGAGTCAGAGAGAAAAAAATCTTTTAACATACTGAAACAAAAAACCAGAAACCTTAACAGCCATAAGTGGCTGGCAAAGTTTGCACGCGGCAAGGTAGACAAATAAAAGAGGTTTTGATTAAAAACAAATGACATCTTCATAATTCATGCAATAAGGGATTAAAATGAAAATAAGTTTTTTTTTATTAATATAAGATATTTATTAATATGTTTTTGTACTTATTTTCCACCGCACCGGCCATCTTCGATACAAACGAATCTCTGGAATTCGTGTTTTTATCGCGATTTAGAAAGTCTCTCGCAGAATTCCCATTGTTATGTTTGTTGGGTGCGCGGGGAGTGCGGACAATGAAAATAAAAAGAAAATGGCACGAGTATTTAATAATACGTACGAATGAAGATAATGACTTACGTGACGTGTAATTTCTCTTTGTTCCTCGGACTCGTCGTTGGTACGTTGACACGATGAATGCTCGATCCAATAGTCATAATTCATACCCATGGTCTCGACGACGTAACAATCGTCGTGGCTAAAATCCGGATCTATCGTCAAAGTTTTAGACACCTTGTCATGTTTCAGGGTGCAAAGTAAGATTTGCGAATCCGTCGGAACGAGATCGGAAGTTGCAGCGAGTGCCATCTCGTCCTTCGACGACAAATCTACAAGAATGTACATGACGCTTTCGTCCCTGTACAAATAATGGTTGGAGCGAATTCGCGATACCGACGGCCGAGGGTCGATAACTTTTTTGTTGTAACGCTCCGCGAAGGGTTTTCGATTCTTCACCGACGGTAAAGCATTCTCGTTTCTTCTCGACAAAGGCGTGATGTAGCTTCTCGTTAAAATAGTATTGTCCGGATAATAAGAGTCTCTATCCGTGTATGAAAACAAACGTGAATCCTCCTCGTCCGTTTCACGCCCGACGAGTATCTCACGATACTCTTTGTGCAAATCGGTGATGCAATTACTTTCGTTCAAGTAAAATTTTCTCTCAAACGGACCGAAAACTTTTTCCTGCCAAGCAAAATTACGCTCCTCGGTGACTAAAAAGTTTGTATCTCGAGTCTCGCCCTCGGTCTCGAATAATTCGGCCAGTAGCGATTTTTGCTGAACGATTCTAACCCTGTAATAATAAATATGGGGCCTGTATAAACATAATTCGGAGCATGGGAGAATTGCACTTGCCAGATGGCCTTACCACGCGGGAGTTAAACAAAGTAAACATTGAAATTTAACTGTGAAAAGTGAACATGAGATATACTCAAAGTTTATAAGCTTTAATCGACCGTCTATGTTTTTCTCTCTCCGGTTATTTTCGTGCACACACGCCATCGAGAGTCGTTTCGAGGAAAAAAAAAAGAAACGTCTTTCTTGTCAAATAACAATATGTAGTAGTTTCGCTTTTTCGAGAGGGTTATTATATAGAGACGTTCGTAGTGGCGAATATCACATTTTTCTACCCACGTTAAAAAGACTTGTAAATATAAATCTCCCGGGTGATTAAGCGGCGCACGTTTCATAAATGAGGGGCGATAGATCTTTATGGACGTGTAGTATATTTCATTTGGGTAGTATAATAAATCGTTCACAAAAATCCTTACCTCAGTGTAAAATTTTCAATCGGCTGGTCGATTCTGTAGGTAGCTGCTATTTTCAATTTCCCAGACGTGTGACCCAACATTATTTACAAATTTCACGAGAATATGTCTCGTTCTAACGTTCCATTATTAACTCAAATACGCTCGTACATCGTCCAACAATGCTTTCCCACTGACCACATCACGGCTCAAACGTTGGTGAGGAAGATGTCGACAGCGCTTGTTATACATACGGCACAGTATTGTTTGTGTACTACGGTCGTCAAGGCAACCGCAGGGCACGTGTACAGAGAGCGTGTTATGTAGTATCGTATCGCCATTTGGCGATAGATTTTAGGGATCGAATGACCGGAGTTAAAATCACAAATTCGTATTTTAGTCTTACAAAAACCTGCTGATTCATACAGTTATTTTTGACTACACAAATTCTGGGTACAAAACCGGATACGTAGAATCACACGATTTTTCGTACGGTATTTACTCCGTCTACACCTGCTTTTCTGTCAAATGAGCCGTGTCCGAAGGTATAAGTGTAATGTTCAGGTTGGGACGAGTGAGAAAGCATCCGCGAGCAGAAGAACTCCCATGACGCTCAACTAAAGTCCCGTTGACCCCATCCCATCGTCTATACTTACTCGGTACTACATAAAGCATTCGTAATTATTAATGAACAATATGCTTTGTAAATTATTGTAGACTTTTTGATCCGAGCGTTTGGAAAATTTAGTTTTTTGTTCTCGTTTGTACAAGTCCGTGTTCCTCACACAAACAAAAAAACAGGACCTTTTCTCACACTTGGTTAGATCGGGAATTTCATAATGACTCATAACATCTTCGATCGATTCGTTTCCCGCTAGTGTGTGTGTGTAACTGTGTGGATAACGTTGTGCAAAAAAACGCTGCGTTTTTTTTCCAGGAAACGGGCAATCAACAGGTAAATGGAATCCTGTTTGCGTATATATATGTATGTGTTAACTTAACCTCACAATGCATCATCGTTCTTGCGGGCACACTTTTCCTATTAGCAGCTATACTTTGCGATTTTCGCAATATGCATGTGGTGATAACGGTAAAAAAGACGCGCCCCTGTTCTATGACTGATAGAACTGTGACCGAGTAACATGAGTAACGCGTCTTATCATAAATCGTACCGATCCTTGCTGATCGATAAGATTGTAGTTTACACACAAATGTAGATATTTTAGAGACTGAATCACAGTCGTCCCTTACCTGTCGAAGACGGCTGACACGCTACACTTTCTCTGGGATTTATAAGGTTGTTGAGTGAAAACTAAATATTCAAAATAACGTGTCCATCCGTTCATTATACTGCGTCTACGATTACTAAAATAGCGAACAAGAAATGAAAAAACCGGTTGATGTGTGAACTTTTATGCCAGTTTTGCATAGTGTGTAATATGACATTGTTCAGACGTAAAAAGGCTCGGTCGGCAATAACCATTGACATATAAAAGCCGCTGCGAGTTCACATCCGACAAGGAATTTCACATTTTTGCATCGATTCAGTCGATCGTCAAAGTTCCAATTGCAATCTTCTTTCATATATTGCGTTTTGTGCATTTTAAGGAGTTTCAAGCTAATCAGAATGGCTGGGGGACAGGAAAGAGAGGCTGGTGTAATGATACCATTACGGTATAATGATGCTGTGAGTATATTTTTTTGTTGAAACGTATATAAAACAGCGATGACTCAACATCGTTTTTTTCATACCTTGTGGTACGAGTATTAATTGATTTTTATTATACAGCATTGGAAAGGGATTTTCAATAAGTACGATCTTGATCATGACGGTAGAATATCTTACCAGGAATTAAAAGCAATGGTTCATGGTTCGACCTATTCAAATGATATTCCTACCCGAGTTGTAAGGTTGATGATGGACAAGGCTGATTTGGATGACTCTGGATACTTGGAATTTCCCGAATTCATAGCGATGGTTAGTATCGACATATGGATACTATCAATATTTATATACATATGTATCCAGGAGACGAAGATGGTTTACATTCCTCATGTTTATTCCTATGACATTTGCTTCCTCAGAATTCTAACACAATTGATATCCTTTTCAATTTTAGATTCACAGAAAAGATATGCAAGGAGTTTTTGGACACTTCCTTCAGCGCTATGTTACCAAAATGGTACCACAAAGACCTACAGCGTCTATTAGCACACAAACTGCACGACTTTCCAGCGATTCTCCCGATGGACAGTACGAGGAGGAATACAGTTGCAGACCACCAGCCATAGCAATGATAATTATATCGATCATCGAGATAATCTTGTTTCTCTATGACACCATAACTCACAAAGGTCCAACTGTCGATGGTCCGGCCGCAACCTTGTTTATTTATAATCCAAACAAGAGATATCAAGCCTGGAGGTACCTGACCTACATGTTCGTCCACGTGGGGTATGTCGATTTTGATTTCTTAATTGATTCCATATCGAGCCATTTTGTGAGAACACATCGAACGCGTTTATTACTTATTGACTACCCATGTCCATTTAAAACTGATATAGAAAAATAGTTCGAGGTCAACCGATAAACTCGATATAATCTTCACACGAATCGGTTCGAGGTCTGTATTCATCGTCTACTTTTAACCAGGAAAATTTCTCGCTCCAATTATTGTTATCAGACGGTTTGTCTTGATTCAGTACGGCTTTTTCAATCTACTGCCGGTCGTAGCGTTTGTCTGTTAGGCGCGATAATTACGAGCGAAAGTCGATAGTTTTCAGTTATCACCGTTGTTCGAGCCAGTGTTTTACTTATTATCGAGCATCAGTATCAGTTAGAAAAAAAATCACACGTGCATGTTTTTTTTTCTTTTTACTTCAAGTGTCTTCCATTTGCTGGTGAATCTGCTTGTCCAAGTTATGCTGGGGATACCACTGGAAATGGTGCACAAATGGTGGCGTGTTCTTACGATATACTTTGCGGGTGTCGTGGCCGGCTCACTTGGCACTTCCGTTTCGGATCCAAAAGTATTCCTAGCCGGTGCATCCGGTGGTGTTTACGCATTGATAACGGCTCATGTGGCAACGATAGTGATGAACTGGTCGCAGATGGAATTTGCCTTTCTTCAATTGTGCGTTTTTGTTGTTATAACGAGCGCCGATGTTGGTCAGGCAGTTTACAATCGTTACGTCCTTCGTACTCCGGATCAAATTGGCTACGTGGCTCACCTTGCCGGTGCGGTCGCTGGTCTTCTTGTCGGTATAAATGTTCTCCGTAATCTTGAGGTGCGAACGTGGGAAAAGGCTGTATGGTGGGCAAGTATATTTATATATACAGCGCTAATGACTGCTGCAATATTATGGAACGTTCTTAATGATTCCTATTATTTGGCCTCCGTATGAAAAAGAAAGATAAGAAAAAGCAATATCGAAAACGTTTGGACTTATCAATTTACCGTACAAACGGAAGTGGAGCAAATCTCATAAGGTTATGTGATTATGCGATGCGATCAACCTGAAATAAGGTATTTAGGTTTAAAAGTTCAAAAGTTGCGCACAATTTTTCGACGAATTAGAAAACTATATTGCGAAATATTTTTACAATTAATATAAACAAATGTACAACGCATTTTCTACAAAGGATAGAGGGATATAACGTTCAACGGCATAATGCAACAAAAAAATAGAGTAAAATTTATTTTTAAGTACAGTTTTTACTTTGTCCAATTTTTTTTCTATTTCTATTTCATACTACTCTGTTATGAACAATACAAAGAAAGGGTACGAAATTGACATCCACCGATCCTAAGAATTGTGCATTTACTTTTCAAGGACGGACTTGATAGACTGGCACAGTGTATCGCATTATTGATGTGTAAACCTTATTCATATTTTTTTTTTTGGAACTTCGTTTATTTTATATTATTATTTATTTCTGTCACAATTTGAAGAAAGAAAAACATTTATTGTTATGGTGTAAAGTCCAAATCAGCCGACTATATTGATAAGGTTATTGACTTTACGCAATGACTCTTTTTATTAGGCCAAATGTTCGAAATACATTCGAACCATTTTGCAGTATACACAAAGCTCACCGAAAGCACAGCTGGTAGAATGTACGATGAGAAATACCTCAAAAGGATGTGTATATATATCATTGAAAGGTAAACAGTATTACGATCAAATGAAAACTCTGTGTATACAGTGGATATTCAATAAATGTGAATGGTCCACTCACGAAAGTAAAAATAATATGAAATTTATATAAATACGAACATGAACAAATTTAAAAAACCTGCGTTTGTCGAAGTCTCGATAAATCTTAATTCTACATATAATTATATTTATAACTATATATATTATACATATAATTATATGAAAACAATGAAACTTGGAAGACCTCGGTTAATACGTTTCGATATCTTGTGTAACGAATTTTAATATCAATGGAACGGTAAGACGTATTTTTATTTCTACCTACAACTAAGGTAAACGTCCATTATGTTCTAAAATCCCCTTTATATAAAAACGAAATTCGAGAGGGATAAATATAGCTGTGAAATACACTCGGAATGTTAACCTCATAAAATTCAATTAAAATATATATTTGTATGGTCATAAAAAAAATCTTAAGTAAAATAATATTATTACGTATTATGAAGTGGTGGACTTGGAGGAATAATGAAATTATTCCCGGAAGCACCGAAAGACGTGGTTGTCATAATTTATGTTAACAGATGCGTGAGACTTTTACAGTCTAATGACAAATTTGATAGCATATTGAGTGGATATTCTATTTAGGGAAAAAGAAGCCCTATCCGAAGACAGGGATCTTAATTCGGATAGGAATAACATCACCTTCACCATAATCACTGGAGGATCCCACACGTGCTTACGTATGAATAATGTGTACATATTTACATGTAGTTAAAATACGTAGTGAATGAAATGCGTGACAGTTCCCACCATAAAATTCTCTTTGCTCGTTGTGGGTATCCGTTTAATTGACCGAGTATGTGGAATGAATATTGATATCATCACTTGATAAATTTTTTCAACGGTATCGTAAGGATTTCGTTTCCTGGTATTGGTTTTTTAAATATAATATTTAACGCGTTCTTAAGTCTAGGTGGACGGACGTAATCAGTTTTGCGATACAATTGGTATTGTCTCCTCATTTTCTTGATCGTCATGCCTTATAAACTCGAGATCACTTTCCCCGTCGGAACTCGAGTCGTGATCATCATCAAAGTACGGTCGTTGGATTGCGAAATTTGCATCCTTTTCCAAGTTTGCTGGAAGAAATCAATGCTTTACGTCGTTACGAGAATCAATATTATAAGACAAAAAAGTAAAATTCTATTTACCTCGATTCACTGGTCTCTTAAATATTTCGACTTCTTTCTCATCGTCGTCAAAGAAACTTCCCCCATCACCGATCAGACTAAAAGCGTAATGTCTCCAATTGTGTTTGTCGGCATTTCTCTTAGCTTGGCATTTGGCGTAACAGCAAACTCCGAGAACGACGATTACCAAACAGATGATGCCTGTAATAACAATTTCGTATTATTTCCCATACCGTATAACTGCATCTTTACAAATTAATCCATTTTTTCAAAAATCTTTTTCGACATTTGTCAACATTTGACATCTATCATCAAGTCCTCACTGAATTCGTTGTACATGCTTCAATCTAATTTCTCTTCGCCGTCGCGAGATTGTCGACTCACCGGAACCGAGGACGAATACTAATCTTGGAACACCAAGAATATTCTCATCACGGCGTAGCTTGAACATAAGATGAGAGAATTTCAAAAGATCCGGCGTAACAATCAATTTAGTTTCGGGTATGTAACCGGGAGCACTAGCCGTGATGGTGTGACTTCCAGACTGCAATAGGATCCAGTATGCACCACTGTCTCCGTTGGCGATGCGATGGTTCGACTTGTCGTATGACACAATTGCATTGATAATTGGTTCATTGTTTTCGTTTGTTACGTACCCTGTAACGCCCTGATTTATTGCCCCTAACATTGCCAAAAGGCTCTTTTCATTATCTTCCCAAAGTGCTAGCGGGTGATCGGTATTGCAACAAGTCACGTAGACATTCAGCATCAAAGTGCTCGTATTCACGTAGAGATAATCCATCAGCGAATTCGTACGTCCGCCCGTTAACACTGCTCCTCCTTGTGAAACAGCGCTCTTGTCGACATGTAAATTTGCGTCACACCTGTCAGAAGTTCTCATACTTGGATGCATCTTGACATAAGTCTCTCCTAGATTTCGCAATACACCGTCATCCTTAGTATCATAACTCGGCAAGCCAGATGTTCTATATTTTCCGCCATAAGGAATTTCCACATATCGCGAGCCACTGTTGAGATTAATAGCGAGTACAGGATTGATTTTTTTGAACCAGTTGGCAATCATACCCGCATCCGGAGTCAACTCGTCATGGATGGGGAATTTTAGACAGTCTTCCCGCATTGCAGTTGAACAGGTGAGATTTCTATCACTACCAGGATGCAGGTCCGGTGCCACATAAATTGAGAACCTCTGAAGATAATCCGTCACTACGTCGTCTTCTTTATAACCGTGGAGTAGATGTGTAGCCAGAGTTGCAAGAATTTCAGAAGTAACTGGGGCCCCGGGGCCAATGCCGGATGAGAAAACTACCGAGGGTCGTCCTGCTAATTTGATCGTGTCATTTTGTACTCCTATCTCGAGTACTATTACCCTGGAACCTCTAGAGTTCCTGCCGATTTCATGAATTTTTGATATACTAGGATATTTTCCATTTAAATCGTCCATCACGCGATTCAGCTCGTTTGTATCGCTTTCGCTCTCGTGATTCATATTGGACCTGTTTGGCTTTTCTGTTATCAATTCTACAGCACCGGACGTCACAGCTTCCAACGTCACATTCACGTCCGTTATCATGTGTTGTCTTATCATGACCGTGACCGTTTTCGACAGATATCCTTTGCACGAAAAGTGTAATACGTAATTGCCAGGTAAAAGAACTCTTTTGAAATAAGCCATGTTCGGGGACACTTTGTACGTGCTCGATTCAATCTGAACGGTCGAGTCACGAAGCGGATGACCCTCCGTGTCCTTTATCACAGCTCGAACACCTGTTGTCAGCTCGAAGAGCAATTCCTTCAACGGTTGTAAATTCTCTCGCCAGATTACAGGAATTATTTCAGGCGATGGATATTTGCAGCATGACAATGATAGCGCCATCTGATAAATTAGAAATGGCCATTACTACAAAACGCAAGAACATAAACGTGAACATTGTTTACGATCGACAAAAGATAATAAAAAAGATTTGGCAGATTTTACCAGACTAGGTTTCAACCTCTTGATAAATATCAAGAGGTTGAAACCTAGTCTGGTAAACAAACTTATCTTTGCTCTCAGTAAAAAAAAAACTAATTCCTTCATAGGAATCGAATCGTTCGAACGAAGAAATAATATAATATCTCAATAGATTATTCGTAAATATTTTATATTACTCACCACTGGAATATCGTATTTCTTTTTTATATAATCCGCAAGAACAAACGAATCATTGGTCGGTGCATAGCATTCTTCTTTCGACATATGGGATTTATATTGTTCGGCTAGATTGCGATACACATCTGAGTTCGTGTCGCTGATGCTAACGAATATAGTATTTATTTTTTAATGCGTACTATAACATAATCATTAATTGAGGTATCGATTGAATAATGCTTTTGTCACTTACCTAATTTCCTTGTCACCGCCACCGAACGAGATAATTGCCATATAATCCTCGGTACTAAGCATTTCTCTAAAACCATTCGTAACAGGATCCAATACTTTAGCATCGCCATCAGTTAGTAATTTCTGTCCCACTTCATCGTGTACCAATGGATTACAATTATCGGTAACTCCGTCAAAGCCTGGGTCAACCCCGGGTATGAAATGCAAGACCGCATTATCCAACAATGTTCTAATCGGTGGGTCACCGATACGGTCGCCCATCATCAAATGCGTTGCCAATCTTAAAACAATCTCACGTCCTACTGGCTGAGATGCAAACAATCCACCCACTAAAGCTATATGGAATTTGTTTTCTTCGGGAGCTCCGATCTGTGATAACAAAGTTCTGATTTTACAAGAGAAAATTTGGGTACAAAAAGCTTTGTGCAAAATTAACTTACAGAATGTGTAACTTTCAACGAGTGAATCGCCATACTGACTAACGAATCACCAGCTTTAAACTCGGCTGTATCCGGATTTTGGTTCTCCAACTCGCTAAGCTGATAGCTGAGCTGAGAATTGCGTAAGTACCCATTTTTCAAATTTGCCATGAGTCGGAAGTCATACGCGGAAGACCTGAGGAAAAAAATATAATATTCTTATCGGCCAAATATAAATTAAATTTTTCATCAAGATTTTCATACCAATGTTCAGCATCGTCACGCATAAGTGTAAAATCCAAAGTACTTTCGCCTTTTTTTCCCTCTGGTACTTTGACCATTTGCGTTAAAGATTCGTATCCAGGTGCGCTGGCAGTAATATTGTATGTCCCCGGTAGTAGCAAGCGCCAATAATCACCAGCGTTGGCTGTATAGATTGCATGATTTATACCTTCGACGGAGATCTTTGCATGCGCAATTGGATTACCAATGGAAGAACGAACAGAGCCATGAACGCCTTTTCTCGACTGTAAAGTTTCAAAATATTTACACAACGTTATCTGGCGAAACGGTTATTCAAAAATAATTCACAAAATTTCTAATATATAGCTTTGTACTCGGGAGATCTGAAAGTTAAATATCAAAACAGCTGTGCAAGAAATCCTGATTCGAAGATAACGATTTTTGGAACTACATTGCTGAAAAAATCAATTGTTAAGAGTGTTGTTTATTTTGAATGGACCGTACTATACGCACCATTTCTATAAAGCTGAGTAAAGCTTCACGATTTTCCAGCCAAAAATTCGGCAATTCCTCAGCATACGGGAATTTCTTGCACCCAAGCTCGAGAGTCAATTCAAAAGCGTTGCTGTGAAGATAATTGTAATCTTGCATACCACCGGATACGGAATACCAAGCAGCACCGTTGGTCGTCCCATCGGGAAAACTGTCGTCGAGAACACCAATCGGAGTTCCGGGTGGCATCGGACAAGGCTTTCCAAGATGCATCCTCGTATGAGCATTCGAATAAGCTAGAGCGAGTGCTTTGAATACGGCGTTGTCTGGACTCAGATTTGGATAAGTCCCACGTCCTGGATTATCATCGTACGGGTAATTTGCCACCAGTGCACCTCCGTGCAAATTAGCCGATAGAACAAAAGGTACTTCGGCAATCCAATCCATTACTGCTTTCGTTTCAGGTTCTTGCTTCTGATTATACTCATTCGTCTGATACTGATCCGGGAAGTTACGATTCAGATCAACGTTCTTGGCGTTATTGCGTCCTATTACGCCCGCAATGTCGCCTACATGAGAAATTTCATACCCATCCGGATTCATACTAGGCATTACGTGCAATCTCACACCATTCACGATTTTCGTGACTCTGTCATCGAGTTCGTAATTCTCGCACATGTACTTGAGCAGCAACAACAGGACTTCCCTTCCTACAACTTCGTTGCCGTGCATGTTACCGATATACTTCATTTCTGGTTTATTAATGTCGTGCCTTCCGGGATTTGACGTCAATTCGAGAACGTATAATTCGCGTCCTTCAACGGAACGTCCAACGCTGTACAAACGTGTTATGCTCGGATAATTATCGTTGAGATCTTCTAGGAATTGTTTCATTGATGTGTAGTTGTGATGTTTGAACTCGGTGGTGCGTACAAATCCATATTTGTCACGAAGTTGTTTCTCCTCCTGAGGACTGCTGGGGTTTTTATGAGCTACAGATAAAACGATTACTAAATTTAAACAGCGAGATGACAAAACAAAACGAGGAGTCTCATATTGATGAGGGATTGGAGAACGATATGCTCATACTGTAACATTGCATAACTAGGATGAACATTGAACAAAAAATGATGATATTTAGATATTTTCTGTAGTTTCAAGATTAGTCTTCTGAAGTTTCAAGTGTCAGTTATTTGTTACACCGTTTGTGTGCAGTTAATTATGACAATTACTGCAAATTGTGCAGGGTTGAATAGTCCACTTTGAAGCTTCATTTAAAAAATCTGGTACTCCGGGGATAACAAAAACTATCGTGCGATCAGAAAAAATTATGGTTGCTCAGCAATTAAACAAACCGTCTGAAAAATATCTTTGTTCAGACTTATTGTTAGTAGTTATACTGTCATCGAACTTGCTGGATATTCATTTTATTTTTGTATTGTTGGGATGTGTTAAAGTGCTTATGAAGCAAATGAACAGTTATATGCTCAATCATCGTTAAGAGGCAGTGTTACAACTTGAGTTTGACCCAAATGATCCAAAGTAACTGTAGCCACTTTTTACGACAATTTCGTGGTGGCTCAACTAAACTTCCTCTGGTACATTAGAATCATGTTGGACAATTTACGAATCGTGGTTTCGGGATAGTCCACGCATATAACACTACCTCTTAACTCTGCGACAAGCCACAAATGTACGTGGGTGGGAAGACAAACGAGTAACGAAGAACACAAGGTACAAAAATCAATTATGAAATAAAAAACATACATTGATTCAACATAAAAACTCAACAAAGACAGAAAGAAAGAAACATTCCGCGTAGGAATCGAGGAAAAGGCTGGTGACTCGTATGGAAGATGTTTTCATTTTATCGCAGCAAAGATAGTACTTTATTTCCGAAACTGATTCATACATCTTTTTTGTAATCTTTAACACACATGAAAAATACATGGTCAGGCTATTTCAATTAACGAATTATACATATTCACACACAGTTCTAATATTGTTATCTTCAATTCTGACAATGCCACAGGGCGAATATTGCTACCGCAATTAGGCGTCGTACGTGTATATATTTTTTGTTTGTTCGATTGCATAATGTTTGTTCATTAAACAAAAAAATAAAAAAGTCTTCACAGTTTGAGAACGTAAGGGAGAATATTTTTTTTTCATTTTTCAGCAAAATATTATGTTTTATAGTAATGAAACATGTTTAATATAAATTTGTTCAGAACTCGCGACTCGAAAGGTACTTATAGTAATTATTTTGGAATAAGCTCATCTTTATGAACTTCTAGAGAGCTAAAATAACATTTTGATTTCATTGGAAAGAAAATAAGAGAGCCATTGTCCTAACTAAATTGTCACTTGTGAATTATCAAAGATTTGAAAAATAGTCACGTCTATGGTTTAAATTTGATAATTTACCGTCGCTTTGCCGAGAGAGATATGTTCGTGGTGATTATTTAGAAACAACATTTAATATATATATATATATCTTTTTTCACTTTACTTTAAACTCTCTTTATATATATGAGGAATGTATTCTTCCAAATACCAACACTAGTCTAGACTTTATTTTCTGAGATTTGCTTGCAACTTCGGAATTGCTACACGTAAACTGATTAGACATACCTACATTTTTTAAATATCGTTATACGAGTCTGTTTTCCCATGACACTTTAGCGACACTCATTTGCGACCATTTTAAAGAATAGTTTAATCATTTTTTCGTGCAGGTAAAAGGAATAAATGAGCACGACAAAGAGTAAATTCTTATATAAAACATTCTTAGTTTTCGAATAAAAATTTGACTGGTATGATATGAATAGAGGAAATCACCTAAAAACCACCAGTAAAATTGATATATTTATTAAATCCCTAGCAATGTTTTACCTACTTGCATGAGTTTTTGAACCAGGATAAGCTGGATTCTTTTGCGCAAAGAAATACCCTCTTTTACTTATACATTATTGCTATTATTTTGACCTGCAGTAAAAAATGATTTCAAGGATACTTTTGGAAAATGGTAAATGAATCGCGTACCATAAAAACGGACGCGTCACAAACAAAAAAAAATCGGTGCCTACTCCGTGTAGGTGGATGCATTCCGAAGTGACGGGCAATTCTGAGAGCATGGCGTACTAGTTTATGTGTTTACTTGGGAGAATAGCTCATATACATTTTATATATATAATATAAAATCCACAATACGCTTTCAATCGAATGGCCATAGTATCAACGATAGTTCTTATTCTATTGCACATAATGGATGAACATCGGATAAGGATTTGTCTTTTCTCCATACCTTGTGTACTCGTTAAAACTCTTTTTGGAAAGAAAGGAAGATCTTTTTGTTCTTACGCTAAAGCCTTATAAGTAAGCGCAGAGAGAACCAAGTCCAATACAACGATATCGAGATAAGTAATTTGGCGATAATGGGGGAGGGAAGGAATGAGATCCAAGTAAGAGATTCATGGATACTGTGCTGTAAAAAAAAACAAAAATCAAACAAATAGGAGAGTAGCGAAAGAGCTTTCACTGACCAACTTAAAAACCATAAATGTTGAATAAGGCAGAAAATTTTAAGTATAACAACCACACCGAAACCATTAAAATAGGATTTAAAAAAAAGAAAACACCCAAACACATCCGGCGGACATACGATTGGCGAAATAAAGGGAAAGGGACGTGGTATTGAAAGACAGGAACGTTCGTGTTACGAGGATTATGCAATTTAGTAGTAGTCGACGCGCAATAGCGAAATAATTCTCTCGAGTGGCGATAGATGGTTAAGAAATGGTATCACTTGAGAATAATCCACTTCGGGTTTACCTTGTTCGATCAACGTAAAGTTCTGTATGATAGTGGGTCCATCATTCGTCACCGTCACGGTAACTGGCTCGCTGGGTTGATATCTGAGAATAATATTTCGAAACTTGGAATGTTACAATGGTAAAGCGGAAATAACGATGTACATTGACACTGGTGGGTAAGTTTAATGTTTGTTTGAACAACGTGCGTTAAACAAACCGGCGATATGCCTATATGGAGGTAAGCTTATACTGCAAACACATTGCGGACAGTTCGCGACTGTCGCTGTTATTCCTCGACGACTTGTATCTAGCGTGGGTGCGCATTTTATTCACGATCAGATTTTTAAAGTCAAGAGGTGAATTGAGATTTTCTTGGGGATTGGAAATACTTCTTAGCTCTCACTACTTTGTACGAGGTTACTTCTACAGGCTGAGTTTACGTCGAGTGTGAGAAATAGTTGCAAAACGCGATTTGCAAATTCATCGGTATAAATGAAGCGATTAGGTAAATACGCACATTTTGCCACAATTTAGCGTTGACTGAGGTAAATTTCATTGCAACTAGACAGAGTTGGATAATTTACGAACTATCATTTCGACTTGTTAACAATGTATCATGCTCTACCTCAAAAAATAATAAATTAAAAACGATTACCCGTTTGAACAGTTATCACTAAATAAAGACTACCTTGCTACGATATTCTTAAACACGAGAGTAGTAATTCGACCTTGTAATTATGTTAAACTGTACTCACCCCTCGGCACTAGCACCGATTATATACGTTCCGGGTAGCAACAGACGCCAGTATTCTCCACGATCTGTCGTGTTAACGCTTCGATTAATTCCTCGAACCGAAATTTGAGCTCCTTCGATAGGCTGGTTATTTTGGTCAACCACGATACCTGCAAAGTTTTTTATTATTTAGTTTCCTCGTAAATTCTCTCATCGTCGTCTGTTCTTTAGATAACATTCAAATGTGAATTCATTAGACAATAAGTTTTTGTATACAAATTTTTGATTAATTTTACGTGTAGGGCTGTACAAGTATAATATTAATGTTGAGTAAATTACGAATTTATCAAGATTGAAGTGCATTTATGTCCGAAAGAGCTACTATGATAATGAAAATATATATAATATTTGATTAATCACCTTTTACTCCAATATGAGCTTGCGCCATGTAATTGAGAAGAGATTGTTTATTCAATCGCCAGTGTTCCGGCATTGTCGAAGCATTAGGAAATTTACAACAGCTTAGCTCGAATGTGATTTCGAGTGCATTTGAAAGAGCATAGTTGAAATCTTGCATGCCACCGATCACTTCATACCTAAGGAGTACCAGTGTTCATGATCAATTTTGTAATCAATGTATAATATTTGATAAACACTAGTCATATATTGTTATTTACGACATTGGACATACCAATCAGCACCGTTCGTTACACCACCATCAAAAACGTCAGGTGGACAAGAGTTACCCTGACGCATTATACGATGATTGTCGGCATACGTATGAGCCAGATATTTGAAAAGTTCATCATCGGGAGATTTGCTCTCGACGCAACAGCTTTCTTTTCTGTGGAGGAAAATATATCGATGATCGATAACGATATAATGACTCATGTCTTAGAGAAAATTTATCATTTAATAATTCACGGCTTACAGATAAAATTATGAAACTGGTCAGACAATGATCATGAAACGTTGCAAATAAAATATGAAATCCAAGCTAAACACCATTCAAGATGTAAATATATTTTCTAGACATTGTTGTCCATCGCTCGGCCAACACTGATATAAAGCTATCTCTTATTAACTTACCCAGAATCATACGGATAGCTGGCAACAACTGCGCCTCCATGAAAATTGGCAGAAAGTACAAACGGTTCTGAGCGTATCCATGTCATCATTGCAATTGTTTCAGGTTCTCTGCCAGCGATTGAACTAATGTCTTCCAACTGTACTTCTGGTTTTTTGTTAAACTGGTCAGGGAAGTTTCGATTCAGATCGACGTGATGAGCGTTCTCACGACCTGTGTAATCAGAGCTGCTGTCGCAACTTCCTTCCTGGAATGAAGGACGAAACAGTGCTTTAAAAATGTATACAGTTTAGAACATCTGAAATTGACTCGGAGATAATAAAAAATCTGTTCGAAAGAAAACAAATATTCGTCTGTGCAATTTTTTCGTTGCATGACTAACCTGAGATTTTTCAAAACCATCTGGATTCAACGAAGGCATGAGGAATATATCCGTATTGTTGACCAATCTGGCGACTGTTTCATTTATATCATAGTTTTTCAACAAATATTGTGCAAGGTATACCATAAGCTCTCGGCCTACCGCTTCGTCGCCATGCATGTTTGCGACATATTTGATCATTGGTTCGCCTAGTGCACGATTATTAACATTTTCAGATATCTCTAGCACAAGAAGATCTCGGCCCTCGACGGATTTTCCAATTGAGTGAACCTTTGCCAAATTCGGGTAATCACGGGCAAGCGTGTGGAATAGTGTCTCCAAAGCAGTGTAGTTAGTGTAATGTGGTAAAATGAAATCTTCATTGTCTACTGGAGACGATCTCAGGCTATAACCCCATGATAAACTCTTCAACGCGCACAAAGCGAGTAGAAATCCGTATGGACTCATACTCAAAGTTTTTGTATTACAGACTCAAACTGGATAGTTTTACAATACTGCCGGATGGGATGAAAGATCGAAAGACAGTGACGTTTTAACGGGACATCCCACGAATCTCTAAGCACCCCTCGCCTCTCTCGTTGTTCACGCGACTTTGCTGAGCAGTTCCGAGTTCCGACTTAGTCTTTTATGATGACGTCTTTCATGTTGCTATATTGCGAGAGTGGGGATAGCGTAGTAAACCGATTGCTAGCAACCATCAGTCTTGTCACTGTTCGTCATAGCTTGGGTCTAGACTGGCTTGGCTGGTACACTTTTTTCTATTTTCCCTCTCTACAAATGTTCCACGATTATACACTTCATTATGCCGCCCCTGCTCTGTAGACGTCATATCCCCTCCCATCCGTCAGACCGCCAACGCAAACATTGAGAAATCGATTTCTGGAATTTCCGTTTGTTATTTCTCGATAAAGAAACTAAAGTAACCCGACTTTAAACATCTTTTATTTTGGATGTGGCAGTTTATCCTTTTAAATGTTGCGTATAATTGATTATTAATTGTTGCAGGATACTGCGGATGTAAAATTTTATATGTATTAGCAACTTTCACATAATTCCATAAAAATGAAAGTACAGGACAGAGTTCAGGTTATACTACGTTAGTTCTTATTAGTAAAACTTTTTGTATGACCACATCAAATTTACTAACAAACTTATAGTTGTATGGGCTATGATTGCATTTAGCAGAATGGAGCTGCTATTTGGCCATTTCATTGGACGGGTTTCGGAATTCAAGTTTACTGTAATGAAAGTAAAACATTCAGAACTTGTTTATAAGTATTTTATTTCTTTATTAGTAAATCCTATTATGTAAAAATACATATATAATTTTAGATATTTCACGACTAATCTTAGGAGCCAGATAGTCGCATTGCTTTTCTAGTGTAATAACGTTGCAAAGCTGCTTCGAAAACTGGTCCGACAGTTCTCTTTTCCCATATAGATACTTTATTTATTTTTTCCTCTTGTAATCTTCTTTCTGTCTCCATATTTTCCGCATTATCACTCATTTCTGGTTTTAATGCCGGAATATCATTGCTAGATGAACTTGATGGCTCTGTTGATATTTCCTCTACAGTGCCATCTTTATCTTTTTTCATTTGTTTATCGTTTCTCAATGGCTTCATCTTCTTTCTAGGTTGCTCATATTCGTTGTCCTCCACAGGTTGTTTTTCTTCAATCAGATTTTTTTCTGTTGGTATTTCTTGTTCTTCATTGACCTTTGGCTCATCAATTTCAGAGTCTGATTCTGAAGCTTCCACGTTTCGTTGACGATACTGACGACTCCGTTTTTTTGTAACATTTTTCATTGCCTTAACAGATTTTTGCCTTCGGGATTCATCATCGGAATCTATACTCTTATCCGAGTCAGAACTAGATGGTAGAGCATCGTCTCTGTCGATTTTTTCTACCTTTTCATTATCACCTTTGTCACCTTCCGATTCTTTTATGGTCGAATTCGTCACAGTGGTTTCGTCGCAGTTTTTATCAATTACAGTTTGATGAAAAAAATGTCTGTAGAATCCTGACATATCTTGCTGTTTTGTGACATCTCCTATGGCTTCTAATCGATCCATGTTTTGTTCTTCTTCTTCCATTTTTTTGAATTCTTCGAGCTTTGCCCTGTACGCAGAAGTCACAAAACTTTCTTTATCAGCAAACATCATTCCTTCCGCCTCCCTCTCTTTCTGTACCATACGTTCAATTCTGTGTTCTTGTTCTCTCTTTCTCCTATCAGCTGTTTTTAATAGATTCTCTATATACTTGGCTTTCTTGACTCCTTTATTCTTTGCCTTTCCTTGTTCCTCGTTACGTTTCATATCATCAAAAACTTCGTCATACTGACATATCGTAGGATCCTCCATTAAAGCTTTCTCTATGTTCAGACGTGTCTGCTTTTTGGAACGATTTTTTTCACCTTCTACCTTCAAAGCCTTTTTCACCCAGTCAGTTCCATCTTCTTTATCCGATTCATCATCATTTCCAAAGATATTGGCTGCCTTGGGTGCAGACAGTGGTGTTTTTTTTGGACAGATGAGACCATACCTGTTAACAATTGATATAGAAATTAATTTTCCCCTTTTCCTCACCCTTTATCAATTCTTACGATGTAGCGAATGCTTAAGCCAACAGAAAAAAGTGAAGATAATCGTGGTTTTTTAACTTTGGATGCATAACCTAGAAGAAACTAGAAAAACGATCAAGTTATGTTCACCAGTTGTGAGACATTTCTCATTGAAAAGAGTAACTTTTGTTTGAAAAAGACGTAGAATTCAGCTTTTTTTTCTGATATGGCGTAAATCTATGTCAACAGTGATATAATAACAGTAACTTACTGCTTGCCGTTTTTTCTTATATCAGCCATAATCACTCGTCTAGAATAATTCCCTAATAATATAATAGGTCAAATGGCACTGATGTAAAACGATATATTTTGCTTTTACAATTTACACGCGGCATAAAGTGTAGATTTTCTTCAAAACAACAATAATCACTTCAGTTTTCAGTGACGCCAGTGACGCTAAAATATAAACCACTAAAAAAAAGAGGTAGCAGGAACGTTTGTTGATGAGCGACAAGCAATCGTATAGTGCTGCCCTCTAGGCTTCCTAACACTTTCTGTAGTGAACTAGAACGGAGTAGGGATTTAGATTTTATGATTGACATCCACGGCCTAGCGATACTGACAATAGTTAAGCGGACAGTACTCAAAATAGGTATAAAATCTATTTAAAATAAATGTTTGACTTCTGCAATTCTTGCCGATTTTTTACCTCAAAATGGTAGAGATTTAGCGGCGCCATCTAGTGGGAAGCGGAGGTACTAACGCGTGAGGTATTGACCCCCACCATCCCATTTTTAATTCGGGGTAATGGGGGTCGTGGGGCAATGTGGGTCAATCCCTCACACATTAGTACCCGCACTTCCCGCTAGAAGGCGCCACTAAATGTCGAAGATTTTGGGATCAATAATAGTGGAAATTTAGTAGCGCTATCTAACCTAAAGCGGAGGTACTGACGGTACCCCCGCCCCGCCGCCTAGCCACGTGGACGACACTGGGCGCTGACCCGCGAGCGGGCGATCGAATTCGATTATTACCCGCAATGAGATGAACGCACTAAAGGCTTCGTATCATATTGAATCTTATGCCCAAAAATATTGGCAAGACTCTGGAACTTGAATTTTGCGAAAATCGTGATTACAACAATAACAAATCGAAAATACTCATCAATATCGATATCTCGACTTGTAATGAAGATATTGAGACTTTTTTTTTATATTATGTATCTTGCACAAGTGCATCATAATCTGAAACAATATTTTAATTGCTTCATAATTTAAGGCGGTATTTCTATTTGTTTATAAGTTAAAATTTTATATCCTCGAAAAATGGCTTCACAAAATTATTTTATTGATCTAAATCCTGAATGTACCTATTGAAACGAACCTCCTGAATTCTTTTCTATTGTGCAAACCTCCTGCGTA
Organism: Netelia fuscicornis; assembly: GCA_946811545.1. Lineage (NCBI taxonomy): Eukaryota > Metazoa > Arthropoda > Insecta > Hymenoptera > Ichneumonidae > Netelia > Netelia fuscicornis. The sequence goes on along the minus strand of OX328011.1, from coordinate 13,174,927 downwards.
GGCTGGAATTTCAAAACGCCGAATTTTCGCAGATCTAAGATTGTTCCTAAACCATACAACATAGATCGGTAAATTTTACGTGGGTCTCTTGGGAATAGTTTTTTCTAGATGATATATAAGTGTCAGAACGACATGTCGATAAACGACTGATAGCAGATGCTCAAGGCAAAACAAAAAAAATCGTTGTTCAATTGCAATTTACCGTTAAACTAACAATGCCACGAGAATTTTGCACAGGACTTTTTTTTATAGAAAACATTATGGCAGATAACTTTTGTAGGAAGCATTTTTTGATTAAGTCCATTTACAAAAAATAAACTGAAATAAACCGAGTTTTTTTTTCGATAATTGCTGGTGGTTAAAAAACATATCGGATTTTTATGAAAACTTCAGGGAATGTTTCTGAAGGTCCAAATAACTCACAACAAAAATTGGCTCTGCTCTTATGTCTTTGAATAGAAATTATGGTCTAATGGACTGAATATGGATTGACTAGCAACCATGGACTGAACTAATGTGTGCGTTTTGCTATGTATAGAATTAATTGGGCGTGTTGTATGGGTATGTACGTATAGCATATTTGATGTGTTTGTACTGTGTACGGACTCTATGAATGCAAAAAGAAGGGGATGAAAGTACATTAATAGCTCTAGTAGGTAGAGAACAGCCACAAACACTACAAATGGTTACAAGATGACTTCCACGTCTAACTCGAAAGGTAAGACCAACTGCAACATTATAGAAAAGGCATTGCAATGTCTCGTTTCCACAGACATAAAAATAATCATCCAGTTTTTACTTTGGAAATGTTTTTTAGGATACGTTTCAAAGGAGTTCGCTGCAAGACAACGAACGGATGGTGAAACTTCGAGGTTGGAGCTTTTCCAATAGGTTCGATATTGAGACGGAAATTAATGTATGAGGGAGGAATTGGGTCGATGTTATAACGCTCGAGCTATACGAACGGTTGATCGGGTGCGAGACTACGTTCCAACAGGTAAATTGTATCGAGAGATACTGTCACAGAGCACAGAGTAAACGCAATCACAAGGTTAGCAGTGTTCTCTCTCTCTCTGGTTTTCCCATTCCCTGTCCCTTGCTCACGCAGTGTCTTTTTCTCTTTCTCTCTATATATACAGTTGCCTTCACTACGTTGCTCGCGTTCCGACGTCTTCCAATCGAAAATTCATGGTCTCCCTTGAGAGTCTCTTGCTTCCTTCGATTGAGGTAGGAACTCCTGTGGCCAATTCCAGTAGTTGGTAAAACGTCGATAGCTAATAACAGCTGGCATCTCAAGATTGCTCATTGAGTGCACAGTTCACGGATTAGCTACTCGACGATGTCTACCCAAAAGTTTTCACATATTCCTGAAACCGTATGAATTATTCTTACCTCGAAGCCTGATTCATTATTCTGCAGAGTTTGGAGCATGTACATCCGTATTAGAGATGCACGACAATGTAAGCATAGAAACCTGATAGGCGATAAAAACTTAGACAACAAATATATACATTTCCTTCTCGATAAGATAATGGATAGCTTCAATTAAAATAAATTAACGATGTTGTAGGTGTAAATCGGATTCAACCACATCTCGAGTTCACGATTAACATAGTGATCGGTACGAAGTGGCAGATTTATCGGGAGGGTGTTCAGATTTGCGATACAAAGCCACTAGAAAATACGAATGATGATAGGGTAAACCATCCAGTACTTGGCCAGGAATTAGTAGTCGACCTCAGCCTGTTCTTTGTACGAATAGGAAGTGTCTTTCCACTCATATAAGGTCGACTACCGATTCCTGGCCGATTACTAGGTGTTTCACCCTAAAGAAAATTGCACATTTTTCTTAAAATACTTTTTATTAACATCAGCAGGCATGACACATTATCCATACGTTACCAAGGATTTATTCGAGGATATCGATCCACATATTATATTGATTGCGATATTGCTACGTGACGCCGGATCACTTGCCGGACTCTTTCGCACAAGTTTGATTGACATATACATATGCACACATACAAATGTAGATACAATGTGGCATCGTCACTCGGTAAAACTTTATACACGCGGGATCTCTTTTGTACACTCCACAATTTCTTCTAGTTTCGGTGCGTGGCATTTAATCTCAGCCGTATTTTATATTTCATTGTAAAATAAATATTCGCTCTATTGTCACCGAATTCGTACGTTATACATAACTTCTTAGATCGATATTTGGTTATCCGTCATTTTTCATCGTTCGCCACATTCTTCTCGTCATAATTGTAACATAATTACTTAATCGTTAGATTTTCTTTTCGTCACCCATTCGTACAAGACTCGATACAGATAAATGTGTTTTCTTTTTGCACTTTCTCCATTACTTATTCGTATAACGATGAGAATATGATCTATAATTTGTCATTTTCCGTTCGTGATGAAATGTACACACATTTTCCTCTATTGTGATCGTTGCTTGGTCTGACAAAGGTATCTGCGTGTTGAATTTATCTTTTTACTAACTCTCGGTACATTCAATTGCTATCGAGCGAACGAAATAAGTCCCTACTTCGTTTTAGAGTCTTTGTTGCTACAATTAATGATTGTTCTCCACTGATGCACAATTATTATGGATATATACGTTGCTCGATACCCGTACGAGCTTAATGTGCGCGCCGTTTTGTTTTTACTCCAACGAATCGAGTCGTTAATTGTCCTCGCAGAGAATACTAGATTATTGATTTGTTCATATCGCTCATTCCCCAATATCGAAACTGTACGATCGAGATCAATTCATTTCGTCCAAATAATTTCGAAGAAGATTTCGTCTTCTTTTTCAAGCATGCATTATGCATTATCGAAGCTTGATTCGTTATTACTAATTAATATATATTTGATATTTTATTTACAAGTGAGTATTGTAGCGATTACAACGCGCACGTAATATACATGTCGATTATGCGGTTGCTGTAGTCAACATGTGTAAAAAAAACGACAAAATCATTTTGTCATCGCCTATATACAAAATTGGATGCCGAGATGCGCAACGCGATATATTAATAATATGATACATAAATTATGTACGTCGTCTTGAATATATGTATATGCGATGCAAATGGAATCAGATAATGATTGACTGCTGCACTCTCAATTAATTAATTAATTAATTAATTAATCGAGACGAGTGATTCAAATTTCCTGCTGTCTCTTTTCGTAGTCAATTATTTCACCTTACATAATGTGCATACATAATTATATATTTGGTCAGTTTATGATAGAGGCGTCCGAATATTACGTGACACGATAAACATTCTTTTTGTTACAAATTTGTCTTCGTTCTTCGCATCAATTTTTTGTACTCGAGTACTTGACCGAATACAATTAATAGTACATACGTTTCGAGATTGACCCTGTTTGACAATTTTGCTTCCTCACGGAGGAAGATTTATTTGCGCGCAGTATGATTTTCTTGTAAGATTTTCAGGCCCGAGTACTCATAGTCGTATACCCGCGTTTTTGCATTTATGTGTTTCTAACGGTTTGAAAAATTTCAATGCCGATATCTCGAGGACGATTTTAAAAAATCGGGCTTAGATTTGGCACGCTACTTGGGCACCAAGCTGTCTTTCTTTGCTGTAATCTATATCGTTAACGCACAAGAAGGATTTTACGAAATATTTAAGGGGCTACATACGCCTACACTGATGAAAATGTAGAATCTTTTTACAATTTTTGTATGGTGAAAAGATTTCGTTTTATACAGAAAATATTGGTGTAACTTAAACTGCATACTTTCTACTATCATACTTGCAATTTTTATCAAAAAATAAATGAAATTGATAATGTGGTAGTTAGTCTTGTGAATGATGTTTTTCGAGTCGGGGCCCAATATATCTCGATAATTAATGGATTTTATTTAGTTAAAATTTCGAACAAATGTTCTTCATAGGCCATTATTCAGTTTTTATCACAGGATGTTTTTCTAAACCTTATTTTTACATTGATTTTTTTAGTTCCAAATTAACGATTTTATATAGTCAAACGCAAATCTCTACCGTATCAAAAGCCACTTTTTTCAGAAAAATCAATATTTTAAAAAATGGCTACGATGAGGATTAATTTTTTCTATCTATTTGAAGAAGATACTGAGATTGTATATTTCAGATAATCAAATTCCTTGCTTTTAAAACGTCTCACGCGAACAGCTGCCATATTGTTAATTTCAATTATTTTGTAATAAAACTTACCGTCATGATAATTGAAAGTATATATAAATATTAAGATTTATATTGCTATTTTTTATACAAATAAAACATTCCAACCATAAAAACAAAATTTTATGGTCAAAATTCGTCCGATTATTCTCAATTTACGTAATTTAATTGAAACGATCAGTGATCGTTTGAACCGAGAATTTTGATGTTACAGACGCGTTTATTGAGCAACATAAAATTGTATTAACCTTTCTCCCGTTGCATTGAACACTTTCTATTTCATTGGGCCATTTTCACAGGTTTGTATTGTACGATAGTGTTTGAAATTCGAATAAACCTCGAGAAAATAATATGATATGAGATAATTATTTATTACAACAACGATGAACACGATGAAATTATTTGTAAGCAACGTGACGAGATTTAAACGAATAATCCTGCGCGAAAAACAAAAAATATGAAGTACTGTACAGAAGGTTTCGTTTTATAGTTTCTATTTATTAACAATTTTCCATTAGCTAAGAATTAACCCATCATCTAGGCCATTTTTCCTTCATCAAACTTCGTCTTACGAGGGGTAAGTGCGAGTGGACTACTACGAACAATACAACGAATAAATATAGTCTAATTCACAGTTCCGTGATTGTTTAGTCCTCCTGGCTGGTGACCATTAGTCACCGTCGTTTGTTTTTCGAAAATAAAAATTGTTCTTTTTTAATACAACGTATAATCTCGTACAATTTACATTTTTTACAGACCCGTAAATCGTGGAACGTACCAATCACAGATCAGAGGGTTCCCCTTTTTTCATTGGCTCGAGCGAATGGAAATCTTTTCGACGTTTCGCCACATTTCGCTTCAAACAGTTATGCGAAAATAAGTCGAGTGAGTATTTTCTATACTTAGAGCCTCGTTCTAATTTCCGTAAAACATTGTTTGTAGGATTGATATTCTTCCATTATCCTACCTCTCGCGTTAAAATTTCATCGAATATATCGTTCAGTCATTTTTGAGAATTATCATTCGTCGACGTATCATCTAAAAAAGTAATTTTAAATGCAGGCCTCCAAATGAACATTGGTCATTTCGCTCGTTCTCAGCTGATTGTTAACGTGAAGCTCGGACGAGGCGTTACTGTGAACGAGATCTTGTTTTCTGTTGACCTGCCGTAAATCTCGTACGGGTGCAAGTGCGGCGCAACAGCTTTCCAGTGTCTTGCGAAAAGCTGCACGAAATTCTCGATTGAAGTACGCGTAAATGAGAGGATTTAGAGCACTGTTGAAGTAGCCAACCCAGAATACAGCTGCGACTACGATGTTGCCACACTTGCATGTGTCGCACAGAGCCGTGATCAAGTACCTGCGAACAATACATTCGAACATAAAATAGAAATATTTCTCCCCGGTACGTTGATTGGAGAGGAGCCCGGTTCGTCCGTCAACGTTCTCGACATATCTTCGATATTTTTCTGCGGAAGAAAAACATTCTTGACGGGTTTATAAAATGAAAACAAATTCTCCTAGGTCAAATATTTGAATTTATTTCGAGTATTTCATGATTGGAAATTCTATAGAGGACGAGTTTTTGCACAGCACCTGGGGTAGAGAACTTATTTTTTGTGGAGCATACACTATGATATATAAACTATGAATTATATATATATATACACAGTTCTTTCCGACCGATATATATACGAATGCTTTCGCATCGTGTTCACGAACATTTCGATCGACAAAAATTAAAAACGACGTTTTTTTTATTAGAAAAAATGTATTTTCGCCCCCGGGCTTGACTTTATTTTTTCGATACGTTATCAATTCTCACCGCCTCGCCAATATCGAAAGTATAAATGTTGAAAAAATCGTCGGTAGCACTCTTGTTGCGTGTATCGTTGCTCGCGTGCGGAGAACGAGCTACGATGTTTGGCTTCTACCGATTGACCGTCGTCACACGCGCAGCCTTGGTAAAAATCGAACACTTCGAGTATCGTTAATGATTAACGATCGCGTTATCGTAGTCATTCGCGAAGAAAAATCGATCTACTTCATTTCTTTATTTAGTATTTATAGAGTTATAGAAAATATTCGCAAGATATCGAAAAATCACGCGTCCAAAAAGTATAAAATCCGATTTTTCATTCATTATGCACATTTCCATGAATATAGACAGTTTCGAATCTCGCGTTTGAAAGAAATCCGAGAGGAACGAGTACGAACTTTTTAGTTTGATGAGAAATCGAACGATATTCGCAACGATCGGTACGAGCGAGCGGAAAACGATATTTTTATCACTATTTTATATTTCTTCCGAGCGGTCGACTACCTTTCCGCGATATATTTTTCTATACAGCCCATCGGTTATCGCTCGTAACTCGGGATGGTATTGCCGGTTTCACAGATCGTACGCGAGAAACGTGGGTGGGTCAGTAGTACGCGAGCTGGAGGAAAACTGGGTCAGTCGAGCTTCTCGAACGATTCGTTTTTTTTTTCACTCCCACATCTCTCATCCAGTCCAACCCACAGTCCCTCGCGTCTATTCTATATCTCTCATCCCCCCGCGACACCTTGCGCCCAATGCCTCAACCCTCTTCTATACGAAAAGCTCTTAAGCTCGGGTGCAACGGCAGAGAAATCTTCTCATACGCCGTGCATGAATCTCTCGAATTCCATTGAAACATCGCACATCGCTCTCCTCTATATCTCCGCTACGTTCGATATCCGTAATAAAAGAGCGCCGAGGGAATAAAGGCCTTGTCTCACTACGTGTAGACCCTCTCCTACGCCACTAGAGCAGTTCCTTTTTTACGCTCTCCTTCTTCATTTTCTTTCTCCCCATTCTTGACTTCTTTTTTTCTCACGCAAAGGGCGTATTATAAAGGACCCGGTATGGAACACTAGGAGCCTTGCAGAGGAGGGCAAACAAAGATGGTGGAGTACCTTCTCTTCGTTCTCCACTTTTTGTTGTTACATCGATTTTTCGTTGGTTTCCTTTTTTTTTTCTTCGAGTTCTCGAGCTTCGACGAGGTATTCAAAGATTCTGGATAGTAGCTTTATGTTTTTAATACAGTTCTAGCTTGTAATATTTTTCTTATAAAGGAGGATTGACGTAATTGATAGGAATTCATCTCTCGACTGGTCGATTTGCTGTATAATTCGTAAAGACCGTTTCGATCATTGATTTGATTGATTTTACGAGATTTTTGGCCATGGATACATTTTTTAATGATATCAAGCCACAAACTTTTGGACAATCGGGAGAGTGCTTTTATTTATTTTTCTTTCCTTCCTTTACGCTCGATAACAACACGAAATGAGAACGCCGTTGGAATCCGATTACCCGCGGTCCGATAATGAATTATATATAAATATGTATATAGAAATAATTCAAATCAGTGACCGCAAGCGTCGAGAGCAACTGGCCGAGTGCTTGGGGAATAACTAAAGCATAGCTCGAAGAAAATTGTACAATAATTTTCCAATTGCACTAACAATTTTCAATTCCCAATTCAATTTTCCAATACAATAATTTTCCAGTAACGAATTCTTTGTCCTTCGCCTTGCGGATGAGACAAAAAAAGACGAGACGAGAATAGAATAGATAAATAGATCTGGGAGGTGGCTCGCTTCGAATTAGGATGAATGACGACAAGTTCGTCGCGTCCAACGAGTATCAACCAGCAGTTCTCGATTTATTGAATTATTGCGATCTCTTCGAACAGGACGCAAGTATCGCGACAATCTCTCGACGATGCTTATACGAATTGATCGAAAGTCGGTTGGTCGAATGAATGAGACTGACGATGTGGCGCATCGCAACCGCGCGGAGGTTCGTACAAAATTCCATTTACCACGACAATCAGCGAGTTTTCAAGAACAACGTTAAATACCGTTTGACTTTCTTTTTTTTTGTATAAAAATAATTAAGCAACCAATGTTTTTTACCCGAAAATTTATTTCAATATATTTATTTTGTACACATTTTTTCGGGCAACTGTCGCGAACTTAGAAGGGCTTATTCTTGAACAGCCTGTATCGATTCCAGTCTCGTGCTCCACTCGTAATTCCCGCCGGCAAAGTGTCTCCATCCGAGAACAATTTTCCTCGAGGATCGCTTACATAGGTCTCAAATTGATCGAATACAATATCTGTTTCGTTAATCCTGAGACACGTGGGAATAGCTTCGACGAAAGTAGCCATGTGTCATGAAACTAGCGGTTATACTATTGTATTAAAAAAACGTCCATAAAAAATAACTGTGTAAAAATGTGTTTTTCAGCAGCGATGAATAATCTAGGAAAATCACATTTTTAAAGATTTTCGAGGAATATTTTTGTAAAAACCGATAAAAACTGATGTAAGCCGATAAAAGAACGGGATCATTATATTTTTATATCCCGAAAATTCATTCTTATTTTTGTGTTCGTTCATACGGAGAATTCTGCTAGAGGGAGAGAGGGATGAGGAATAAGGAAGGTCAAGGGTTGCGGTGTAGTGAGTCGATGAGGCGAAGGTGCAGAATCATGTCAAGGGGACGATGCCGAGGGGGTTGAAAAGCTGGAAGGGGACAGAGAAAGAGAGAGAGAGAAAGAGAGAGAGAGAGAGTATTGGTTCGCGTGGTTGTGGCATCGAAGAAAATAACGGGATTGAGGAAATCACGAGAGGCGCGAAAGGAAGAGAATTGGGGAAAAAAACGAAGAGGAGGAGAAGGAAGAGGAATCGAGGGTGAACGAGAAAAAGACGAGGACCAAGTTTCAAAACAAGTGTATAGAAAGTTAGCTCGTGTCTTTTCTTTCGTCTTATTTTCTCTTTCCGTTTGTTGGTTCCGTTAGTCTCATTTTTCCGTGGCAACGTTACGGGAAAGAATGAACGAGGACGAAAATAAGAGAACTAAGGGATCAAAGTTTTCTGGTATTTATCGCGACGCGGAGCGTTTGGAAGACGCGAGTCGAAGGGAAACCTTGACAATTTTAGCAATTCCATTATAGTCTTCTTCGACTATATGCTATATTGATAAGATGAGATAAAATTGAGGGAGGGTGGTTGACGAAAGTTTTGTTGGAATTCGAACGTGCGAGTGTAAACTGAAATCACAGCAAGACAAAGCTTGGAATATCACAGAATTCTTGTTGCAGTAACCTTGGAAAGACTTTCAAAGGCGTAGCGAAAAAGTTTTCCGCTGGATTCTGCACTGTGGACGAAGAGCTTTCTTCCCTCCTTTTACTGCCAGCCCTCGTGTTAGGAGAATGAGAAGACTCTTATTTCAACCTCTCCCTTTTGATTCAATTGTTTTCACATCAGTTAGAGCGCTATAGAGGCAAATTGAAACTTTTTCAATCGTTTTCAAAGGAAACGGCTGATTATCAAAATTGAAAGAAAAATAAAACGACTTTGCTTTCGATAAAACAGATCGTAGCCTCTCATCCAATCGAAAGAGCAGTTTTATTCGATTTTACCTTGTGACACATTGATTTTAAGTCTTTTGCTTTATGGTAAAAAATTTGCAAGTATTCGCTAAAAAGAGAAAGAGAAAATTGAGAATTTAGAAAAATTCGTATTTCTTCGATTTTTTTATGCTTCAAACTGTCAAAATGTCAGTTTACTGAAAATTGTCGATACGAAGATGAAATAAACATAATAATACAGTTTGGATAATTAAAATCGACGTTAATTTCAACTAAAAGATTATTCCTAAATACAAGAAGCAAAATAACCTTTTTTCAGAATTATTGTACGAATAATTATTCGGAATTGCTATGCGGTTTATGCTTAAACGTAACAACGATTATACGATCAACGTCTGCATCGAACGATTACACAAGGGAGAGAGCGAGCGAAGCTCGATTTTATTTTTTTCTCATCGCGAAGACTGCAACTGCATGGCAGTCGAAACAGCTGCAATTGAAACCGTACTGCAGTGGCACAGTCCCCTTTCCTCAATCTCGCCAAACGTTTCAAACCCTCCTGCACTTGTGTCTCGTATGCTATAGTCACCCTGACTTCCTGAAAATACACAGTGGTAAGCAAGCATTTGCGCGACATGCGCGCCTTATTTCATTTCCTGTTATCGACGCAAGATTCATCGTTGCGAAATGCGGCCAGGTCTCCTAGAATCGTTGTAGCGTATTTTTGCCAAGTCCGCGAGTGTAAACCTGACTCGAGAAATTCCAAGATAATACGGCACAACGTGGAAACAACTGTACAAAGGAGAGTTGTACGTTATAGTAAGATATTCCACGAGTTGCTAAAATGGATTATCGCTGTAAAGTTAGCGTACACAATATAACCGTCGTTTTCTTTGGATAGAAAAAGAGGAGATAGGACGAAGTAGCTAGATTACATTTCCTGAAATAATAACTCAGTCAACAAAATTATATCTTTGTAATAAATGTCGTTGGACCGTTGATTCGATAAAACGTGATATTTAATTAACTAAGTAACGCCACGTTCAGAGCACGGCTGTTCCTCGAACTTCCCTTTGGCGCACGATACGCCCTCTAACGTCCAAGTTTTGTACTCGCCCGGGCCTAACTTCGACAAGCGTCGACCCTAACAAACTTCGATACTATACGTTCGACGCGAACTGGAATAACAACGAACGAGTGGGAAGAGGGCGTTGAGCTAAATCTAATTAAATATTACCATAACGAGTGAGAGGCACAAAGGTAGAAGTTGCAAGGTACGTTGGAGACGAGATGATAATAATCGTGTCGTGAGAGGGATTTACGTGGATATAGCGAGAGATAATCATAATTACCAGAGAAAGAAGGGAAGCCAACAGGCGAGAAAAGCCGACATTATAATGCCCAGAGTTCTCGCCGCTTTTCTCTCCCTCTTCATTTTACTGCTACTTGTTATGGGTGGATCTTCCGGCTGTGGATCCGGCGGAGATTGGTCCACCGTAGGTAGCGACGTTAGACCGGCTGAAATCCCATTGATCTGCAGATGTTTGTTCAATAAAGCCGCTGCAACTTTGCTCCTGTAACATTCGATTAGAGACTTCGTGTATCACAATGACAGTTGCATCTGTCAATAGATTTATACAGCTAATATTTTAACTATGAAATATTGATAAACGTGGAAAATTTCTTGATTCGAGAATAACGCGTTCTTCCTTTCTTAGAAATAATACGAGACGTCTTCGCTGTTTCCTTAATTCAAAAATTCTCAAATCACGAGGAATAAATGCGTCTCTTTTTTTTATTGCGCCGGTATCGAATATGCAGAGAGCGAGAGAGAGAGAAAGAGAGAGGATATTCACCAAAACGAGAAGCACCACCGAGGAGAAAAATCTTATATAAATTTCACTGCGAGAACGAGACTTTTTTTGTCCTCCTTCGAAACATTTATCACATACGGCGCGACGGATTGTTCTTTTTGTTTTTTTGCCGTCTCGCAATAAAATCTCGGTATACGAAGGCGTATCGTTGGTTTTTGCTTGCGCGGTATTTCAGGAATTCGTGGCTCGATATCGATATCGCACGAGAACACAGAACACCGACATAACCGCCGGACTTTCGGCCTGTATATAACGAAACATGGTACATATATATTCGTTTTTTTTTCATCGTTACGTCGATATTACCCCTCTATATATCGTTGCACCCCGATCGATCCCTCTTGGACTTTCGTTCGCCACAGCTCTGAAAATCTAATAATATCACGCAAAGCTCACGGTTGGTGAACGTTCCGTGAGGGCGTTCAATAAAGAATGAGGAAAGCCCGATCGTGTGTGGAAATAACGTGGAGTAGCCTCATAGGGGTTGATAAGAGGATGTGGGGAGGGAGTTAGGGAAAGGCTGACTTAACTCGATGTATATAGACAAGACCAACACGTATGATAACGGCATCGGTGATATCGTGATCGAGTGTAGAAGAACGAGCCGATTTCCTTCATTGATGTTTACAAAAACTTGCGCATTGGCCTCGACCCTCAACCCTGTTACAACCTTTTCCATATACACGTATCTCCCTCCTAGATTTAGTTTTAGAATAAATATGATGATGTGGCGATAGCAACGCATCCTAATTTCCATTCATCGTTTCATTTTTACCCTACAAAATGTGAGCTAAAATTATAATACAAATTTCATGATTCATTTTCGATTTTCTTTTCGTTGACAAAAATGTAGCGATTAAAATCGATAATCGACGATTTTTAATTAACGATTGGCGTCCAGTGACTCGTTGTCCAAAGTTCAGACAGCTTAAGATCGTTCCTATCGTACCGATCGAACGGACATAATGCGACAGCCCTTTGAATTTCATGCAGCGTATCGGTTCAGTGTGTGAGTGTGTATGCACGGGGCCAACGATGCGACACGATGAGAATGGGGTTGGGTGACTATTCGCTTAGATTCTCACGTAGGAAGCCGTGTATCAAACAGGCTATTGTGAATTCTCCCTGAATTCACGTCCGACCTTGGTTTATCGGATCTCTGTTCTATCCAGGAAATGTCGAACTGATACGTGGTATCACCTACTTGAATTACAAGATTCGATCAAGAGTATCAGCTTCTGGTGTTATTACTAAAAAAAATTATACAATTCATCGATAGAATCCTCGATAGAACCGATATCAATTTTTGTACCTCCTTTTTATCAAATTCTTTTATAAAATCAGATTACGTCCAGGAATCTTCGTTTTTGTCACTGTCAAATTTGTTCGTCGAGGTGTAAATTGGGAATGTCGCTCGTAACGCTCGGAATAAAACGTGGCGAGTTTTGCAACCTCAAACAGTTTCTTCTCGTGCAAGTATATTCGTATACATTTGGGTGTATGACGCCGGGATCAAGAGCTAAGACACGGTGGCCTCAACGAGTAAACGACACGGAAAATCCTTTTCTGGCCCATCCGACACGGAAATTCCTTTTTTCGTCCGATGATTCTCTCACTTCCCACTATCGCACGTTGCTGCTCGACACGATACGGATGGCTGTGCTTTTCCTGCCTTCCCTGTGACCCAAATGACTGATGGCTCAACACGTTCTCTGTGACCCTCGCGTTTCCCTCCTGAATGCACTCTGTGTACAAAGATAGATTTCATATCCCGGAACCTCTCGGTGTTGAATTCAAAAAAAGCTTTCGAGGGATCGTAAGTTAATTCGTTGTCTCCCTGTTTTTATTTTGTTTCCATCATCCCTTTTTATTGTTTCGTTGTATTCGTCGTAAATCCAATTACTATCGATTTTCTGTTCAATAATATCGAATCGCGAGAGTATTTTACGAAGGGACAAAGAAGTAACGAAATTTTTAGTTGTTTTCATCACGATTAGATAGAACGTGAAATACTTTCGGGATTTATGAAAATGTATGGTTCGTTGGACGATGAGCGCGGTTTCATTTCCAACGTGAATTTTTATTTTACGGTTTTTAATTACAAAGCGTATGGATATTGCGTCGAGCACGAGTTAGTAACATCCGCGCGATATGAGAAACGTTGAATGAAATCGACGTCCCACATTTCGCGTCGTATCGAATTCGGCAATCAACAATACGTCGGGTCAATCGCACAAAATAGAAACAATCGTACGAAAAATGCGTGGGAATCGATCTTCGACCTTACTTTTTATACAACTTTCTCCCCTCGATTAATCCAATAGTACGTTTTTCGATATCGATACACGGCGTGTACGTGTCAACATCGATATCGAAAACAAGAGTAAAAAAAGGTGTGACATCCGATGTATGGTCGAATGAAAACGATCTACCGGAACAAAAACGAAATAATTGCGTTAACATCGACGAGGCAAATATTTAATGCGTCAACCGAATTACGGATCCTCGTCTATTTTTCGTTCTCGTTATAATAATCGAAAATTCGAGACGAATTTTGAATTTCACTCGCAAGGTTGCACTCTAAGGCTTGAAATTAATAACCAAGCACGCTCGATTCATCGGTCTTTATTTCCGTCCCTTCTCCGGTGCTCTTTCAACTGGATGACATACATCTTTCCTGTCTGCTCTCCAGCATTCATTTCCTTAGCAAAAAGGTCACCGGGTTCGTTTTCTGTCCCAAGTCGTTCCACTAATCCACCATACCGTACCGGATAATCCTCGCGTTTCGTTTCGTTTCTTTTTTTTTCTTTTCTACTTTTTTGTTTTTTTCTTCTTTTCTGAAAGCAACTCCTACTGCCTCACCGGCTAGCTAGTTCTCTTCAGGCACAGGCAAGTGGAATTGTTTTCTCCTGTTCCGCAGAACAAAATAGCCCGAGCGAGAGAGTCGGAAAAGTGGGTAGAACGCGTCGGCTAGAAACATGATGAAAGGAGAAAAGGGAAGTAACGATTGCGTATGTTTATGTGTATGTGTGTGCATAACGTATATATATATATATATAAATGTGTAAAGATACATTGTACATGAAAGGCTTTAGGTGCATGCGATACGGCTTTTCCGTTTCCATCTCCTCGTACGTATCCAGACCTTATTTGAGAACCCCCGACGACATACATCGGAAAATCCCACGGAAGTGAATACACCGCGCTTTCCATCCGCCTCGTACCTACATGCGCCCGTCTCGCCCATACCACTTCTATCTTCATTTTTCGCATCATCTCACGGAGATCGGTATGCGCCGAGAACCCATCCCCGCCAGTCCCGACTTCTCCATCCCTTCGCTTCGTTCACCGCCCTTTTTCACTTTTCAGATTTCAGAATACAGCCCCGAGAACCTCGTACGGGGTCATATTTCATTGAAAAATAAGGTTTCAAAGCAGTTTGCGCAAGCGACTTTATTTGGAACGCAGGGGGGCGAGGAGGGACGAAAGGTTGACGAGAATATAAGAGGAGTTAAAACGACAAATGAAACTTAAAAAAAACAACGAACTATGGAAAATGACAGAGAAATGTTGGAAATCGAGTACACATTTGGATTTCTTGAATTATCTTCGAAGTTTAGTTAAGGTTTTTCTTTTTGGCGCGCGATAGGTCGGTAATTTAAATGTGGATTATAAAAATAGGTCAATTAAAAAAATCATTGCGAGGAAATGTTACTCCGATAATTGAGTAAAAAAAAGGGAATATTTCTATGATTCTTCTTTTTCTTGGTTCGAGTTATTCGGTTTTCATTACTTTTCCCTTTCTCATCGCGCAATTAATTTCGATCAGGTCCCGAATGAGTGACAGGGATGGGAACGTCGTGTGGTGGATTTACGAGAACGTCTTGGTGGTTGTCGCTAAAAGCCGTGCCGTTTAATTATTCGCTGGGGATTGGATCGCGACCATCTCAATGGTATTTCTCTCGGGGGACGAAAAAAAAAGAAAATTACTCATACCGACACACGCACCCACCCACGTATAAGTTTCCGGTACGGTACACCCACGTTCCTAGCTCGTTCACCTTTCATCCTTCTTCAGCGAGGGACGCGAGTTATTAATCTCTCACGGATGAGCTGAAGTTCGAGTTTTAGGGAGTAACGTCACCAATCCTCCATCGCGAATACTTTCCAATGTTACGAAGATAGCGGCATAATGAGACCGCGATGAAAGCGCGTATTGGATTTTTATGAATTGTCAAAAAATTCGAAAATTCCACTCTTCGTGTTGGAGAACGGAGAAAAAAAAACGGAAAATTAATCAACTCGTCGGTGATAATGACTTTCGTTCTATCTCTCCGGACGCCCACGCGGGCTTTTAGCGAGCATTTTAATTTAAACGGCGAATCCTGTAGCGAGGCTTCATCGTGGTTCGTTAATTAATTTGGGCGATAAATATTCTTGTTCGTATTAAATTGAACGCGATATATATCGCTATTGCATCATATTTCTTTGTATTATCGTTTCGTACATACTTTCATTATAACGGGAGTAGTACGGCCGATTGATTTCGCGTTATCTCGTAAATTCTTATCAAAGCGAATGCGTTGATTCTATTTCTATCGTCGCGAGCGTATTCGACGCGTTACTCGGGCTCTATATCGGGGAAGCCTTGAAAGCTGAGGACAGGTTCTAAAAGGACCCATTCATCGGTGGGAGATTGCGATTGTGTAGTAGACAAGCCAATCGACATGCCTTTGCAAGGAGGGAAACGAAAGCAAACAGTTCGATCTTCATTTACAAGGCATCGTGACGTGAATATCGGAACGGCCCGGAGCTATGAAATTGTGTGCTTTACTATCGATACGTGCGACCCTACACAGGAAGCTCGACTCGGTCGTGTCCTAGATAAACGCATTAATTACACTTACTAGCGACGCTTTACCGAACGATTGGCTATTATTGAATATTACCAACTAATTAGGCCAATCCAGGTGTTGCAATATTATTTTCAACCCAACGTTTTGTTTATTATTTAATTTTTAATTATTTATTAATGATACGCGTAATTAATTTTTCATATCTTTTGCTCGCGACCATTGTTTCATCCACCTCGACCATGAGCCTTCAAAAGTTACAACGGGAAATTCTCCTGGTTCTGATTCTTCGCTCTTCAATGCGAAGCAGCGCACCTCTTCGCGGATACGCAAGTGCTCCGTCGATGTACCGAGTACAATGCAGCGTTCTATACTCGCGAGAGGAGCACAGCTCGATGGTTTCGTGAGTGAGCGTTTCATACCTACGAAGATTTAGCAATTCAAATAGCACGCTAGCTAGATGCACCAGAGCTGTTAAGCGAGCTTGCTTTTTCCTTTTAGCTGACTTGATACATTATTCTCCAGTCGTACGCCGGGTGCGCACTTTTTTCGATCAACTTTTTTTGTTCGTTCGTAAATTCAACTATTTTTACAGCCAGCGTTTATTTTAGGTCATTGTCGATTTATTATACAGCTGAATCAAGGGATTGATCACTCGAGAAATCAGTGAATCATTTAATCTGAAATCAGGCTAGGAATCACTCAAAATCGCTGGAAATCGCTGGAAATCGCAGGAAATCGCTCAAGTCGAATGATTATTCCTGATTTCCTCGTGATTGCTCCAAATGTTTAGGAAATCATTGGGAATCATAAAGAAATCGTGTGATTTCCGGAATCGCTGAGCGTCACTCATTCCCTCTCCAAGCGAGCAAGCTTTTATCAAAGTTTTTCTATTGACAGTCCAGAAATCGCAGATTTCTGAAATTCGGGAATCACTGGAAATCCCTGGAATCGGCAGAAATCACGTGAAATCGCATCTTATTGATTCGGAAATCATGGGAATCCCAGTGGAAATCGCAAGGAATCGATTCCTCTGGAAATCATTGTGCCACCGAATCTGCGAGTGACCAATCACTCTCATATACGCGTATTTTCGTAAGAACGTTGATATTTCCGGGAGACTTTCGCGAATGTCAGAAAAAGAAATTTTTCTATGTCAACGTTAAATTGTTCGGGAGATACCACGTATACGTCTAATGATTACAGCGGACAAAAAACTAGCGTAAAAAATGAGGAATCTTTTCCTGGATCTTGGAACCAGCCTTGTGTAACAATCCCGTTGTTATTCCTCCTTTCACGTTGCTCCAAGACCAATTCCTGGTGCGTCATCATTTTTCTCTCAGCTTTATTGTTGGACGCGACATCCTCGGATATCAATTCATCATTTCGTTCAAATCTCCGCTCGAGTATTACACGCTGATGGTACTCAATCACCTCTAATCGTAGACGAGAGTTTGAGGAAAGGATTTACGATGATTATTCCCCCTGTCGCGTCGATGCGACTCAACGAGGCGTGAAAAATACAATTTTTTATATTTTTTTTTACAAACTGGAATCCAGCGTGAAATTGTCTGATTTGTAGTTCGCCATTGAAACTGGTCACGCAATTTCAAGGCGCAGCGGATTGTATACACGAATTGTTGGAGTTTATTCGAAATACTCCCCAGCGAGTCACCCTCTTCGATCGACTGGCAACCCCAAAGGACCTAGTCCTGTCTTGACTTGGCAATTCTGATGTTAACGCAATTTTGCACAATTTTGCCTCGGAGCGCTTGGTCGAGCGCGGAGCGAGAAGCCTCGGCAAAGCCTCCGGTGTTTTCAGAATTACGAGGGGGTTGAAAATTGCGAAAAGGAAAGTAGGCGGATGAGAAGGCGAGTGGAGTTTAGATTGCTTAGGCGTGAAGCTTCCCCCCGGTAGAGGTTTCGTCACTCTTGAACGAACTCGTAACTTTGAGGCACGAAGAAAGTCAGCGGGGTAGAAGAATTAGGTAATGTTTCAAGAATTCGTCACGATTTTTATTTTATAATCCTAGTTTTTTGAAAATCATGACGTATAATTTTAAACCATCGAAGCAACGATTTTATTCGATTATGCAGAATAATGTTTTACGAGAATATTTGGAAATTGATTCAATAGCTCACCCCTCGAATTTACAAAGGACGAAAGAACTCTCGTATTCAACGAAAAACCATTATTATCGTATCGAATTCTTCGCTTTGATCGTTCATTGTTGTGCTCGAGCAGGTAAATTATTCATTAGGTACGAACATTTCATGAAATACGATTGGATTATTCTTATTCGAATGTTCAAAAATATCATGGAATTTGTTTCATCCTTTCTCCCTTCTACGATCCTCCATCATAATTGGCTCTTCGACAATGGATAGAGGATAGAGGTTACAGCGATTGGTAATTAGGTTCGTAGGGCGATATTCATGAGATGCTTAGCGCGGCGGAAATTCCACCGGCACGACTATTACCTACTCAACGAAGATTACCGGATAACTCGAGTGCGGAAAGTGCACCCTCGGGAATTTCACTGGGATTTCGGTATATACGAAAACCCAATGCACATCGACAGTTGGCTTGAATTTAGTCTTGTGGGAGTAACCCATGGTTGTCGATTTACCGATTAAAACGTCGCGCTTTCTTTGACTGTTCTTACTCTCCGGCTTTGCAGAATTTCGTTTCTACATACCGCAAAGAACGAATATCGTTTGAATTCCGAACGTCAGGATTTATCGCAAAATTTTATCTGGATCTCATTATTCCGAGTATTGGATATAGACCAGTGAGCACACAGACCGAGACGAACTCATAAATTGGTAGAAACTTTCGTTACGAGCGAGAAACTCACACGTCTGACCGGAGCCGACTCTTACTACTGCGGCAGTGAAAATATCGATATCGATGGTATAACTCACCAGAAATTGTATAAACAGAGAATATAGATTTCATCCTAATAAAATGCGAAGCACTTAAAAGCTTTAATGTTTCTGCGGCTAATAAGTACAAAGTTCAGTAGCAATATTATCGGAAAAACAAGTTTATAACCATTCGAAGAAAATTTCCTGATTCTTTTCACCAAAATGCAAACACTGTTTATAAATTGCTTCAAGAATCTAATTAAAAACTTTTCTTGATAATATTGGTAATTTAAACGCAGTGGCAGTCGACCGGCCGTTCTTACACGAGCTATAAAAAGTGTTAGGTCTGACCGAGGCCGACCGTTACTACTGCGCGTGTGTATACACACGTATATGTATATATATGGCGCTTGGCTCGTGTTAGCTACAGAAAATAGCTACATGCGCGCAAAGTGTGTTGAACGTCGAGGCCAACGGTAGGCACACCGCCGTCTGAACATCACGGTACTTATTCACTGGCATTGAACTTCGTTCGATATACAATGTTTCCCTTGCCGCACCGGACTCTTTAGTCCATGCTTTCTGCACTTTTACGAACTCACCGGTGTTTATCGATCTTATGGTATCGATTTGCTTTTGTATGCGTCAAATGCCGTGTTGATGTCGTGCAATTTTTAACCGAAGCACCGTCTGATTGACCTACCTATAAATCGACTACTATTCTTTCCCGATTTTTTCATTCATTATACCGCGACATTGGACATGATTTATAAGGAAGTACACATAATTTGGGGTATGTAAGTACACTCAAATATTTACTTGAACATTTTTTTACAATATATTGCAGATTTGCAAATTATTAAAAAATGGAAAATGTCATTACTCGTGTCTGGTTTTTTGAAAAGAGCCTTATTATTGCCTTAAGTTGCAAAAAAAATTACTGCGCACGTCCGACGGTTTGATAGAAAGTGGAATTCGTTCTTCTAACAGTTATATCGATATTATTCGAAATAAATTCGGGAAAACTTCCAAATTAATATCAATTTTTTTCGTCAAAATATTTCAATTATGCCAATTAGTATAAAATAGGAAATGTCATTACTCGCGTCTGGTATTTTGACAAAAGCATTGTTATTGCCTTAAGTCGTCAGCAAAAATTACTGACCACGTCCGACGGTTTGATGAAAAGTGGAATTCATTGTTCTAACAATTATATTGATATTATTTGAAATAAACTCGGAGAAGCTTCCATATTAATATCAATTTCGAGGGCGGTTGAGTGCCGTATGTTGAAGGGTCGATGGGTATGATGGGAGAGTACGAGAGACGTTTCTCTGTTGATTTATGCTACCCTCCGTTATACAAGAGCTCCCGTGTACAGGATTTCTGGAAGTCTCTGGCTCACCTGGGCTGCTTCTATCGCTCGATGAAACTTCCGCGCATTAAGCTAAGAGGAAAGTTCCGAGGATGGGAAGTCTCTAGAAATGGGAACCGGGTAAGCTCGAGAAAGGAAACATAGGAATGGAAGGAAGCGAAGCCAACAACCATTTTTGTCTTTTCATTTCCCGTGAAAAAAAAGAAACAAATATACTAGCTTGCTGGACGACTACTCGATTTGACAAAGATATTTGAAAATAAATTTATTCGCATGATAATTAAGATCTTTTAGGTATCATCTCGAATGCTACCGTATATATTTATGCAAAAGCTGTTCGCTAACATCTTTATTCTCCGATTATCGGGATATGATCTTCAAAAAATGATAATACGTGAAAATTTATTTTATTCAACTTTTGATCGACGAATTACGAAAAACCGAGGTTAACATTGCAACGGAGAATAAAGCTGTTTGCTAACATCTTTATTCTCCGTTTATCGCGATTTGATCTTCAAAAAATGATAATACGTAAAAATTAATTTTATTCAACTTTTGATCGACAAATTACGAAAAACTGAGGATAAAATTGCAATATATGTATGTATTTTACGGAAAATTTACGATGCCGTAGCTTCCTTACAAATGTATGAACGAAATCAAATTTTGATCCTTAAAATTTGTGCTCAACATCGCGGTTCACTTTCGTTGCGTGGGGTTAAAACAATGAAATTTTCGTATCGCACAGAAAGATTTTAATGAGATTAATGATATTAGTCTATGAATTTCGATCCACGGCTTGAAACTACGTCTATTAACGGAGAATTTCCGTAATAATTTCCGGACGATGACGATACGTTCGTACGGCAAACGTTATCACGGCGAATAGATCACGCCGGGGGAGCAAAGTGCGGAAGATCTAAAGTAATGAAAGTGCGGCAGTAGGCGGAGAACGCACACGAGCATTACCAGGAGGAAAAGAGCGAAAAAAAATAATAAAATATAAGCGATGATTCTTTAGATTAAACGAGGGATGGGATAGGCGGGTTATACCGATAAAGTGTATATGTGTATCGCGATATATATATATATATATATATATATATATATATATATATATATATATATATATAACATAACATAACATAACATAACATAACATAACATAACATAACATAATATAATATAATATAATATAATATAATATAATATAATATAATATAATATAATATAATATAATATAATATAATATAATATAATATAATATAATATAATATAATATAATATAACATAATATAATATAATATAATATAATATAATATAATATAATATAATATAATATAATATAATATAATATAATATAATATAATATAATATAATATAATATAATATAATATAATATAATATAATATAATATAATATAATATAATATAATATAATATAATATAATATAATATAATATAATATAATATAATATAATATAATATAATATAATATAATATAATATAATATAATATAATATAATATAATATAATATAATATAATATAATATAATATAATATAATATAATATAATATAATATAATATAATATAATATAATATAATATAATATAATATAATATAATATAATATAATATAATATAATATAATATAATATAATATAATATAATATAATATAATATAATATAATATAACATAATATAATATAATATAATAGGTATAATATAACATAATATAATATAATATAATATAACATAATATAACATAGTATAATATACTATAATATAACATAATATAATATAATGTAATATATAATATATTATCATATATTTATACATATGCAATCCTTCGGAGTGATATGCCAATCCGCGCGAAAGAGGAATGAGGTGAAAAGAAGACGTTGAAAGTAGCGACGAATGCTCGGTTCAATTCCTTCGAGTAATAAGATTTGGGGTAATAGGCACCGGTTTCCAACCAGGAAAGGATTTTCGAAGTGTGGCTCTTCGTCATCGTACGAGATTATCGTCCACCGGCACGAAATTACGCTATCCGTCTCGGATCTTATATTTCCATTAAATTTCCTGTTAAAAGTTTCTTAACATTCAAAGAACATCAAAATAATGAGCAAAGGTAGAACGCCGTGTGTACACAAAGAACTCGCGAAAATGGATTAAAATTTTCACTAGACGTTAAGAACGGGAAGGTCTAATCCATCGCGATAAATCACGTTTTTAATTAATTTCGGATCAATTCGCATCGAGGAAAATAAGTTCGCAATTATATTTCCATCCATCGTGAAATTGTGAAAAATAAACGTGCTCGATCGACGATTTTTATTCATCCATGTAATACGAGACGAAGGGCGTATATGCCCTTGGGCATTTCGCATTATTATTATTATTATTATTATTTTTACGCTTCGCACTAAAATACCCAGCTGCGTCACGTGCTTTCGCAAGATGACTTTGCGCCTGACTAATAATCCTTCCTTGGCCCGTTACGTGTGGATACGCTTCCGTACGTTTATTATCTACGGACTGCGAGGCGTAGGCCTCTCATTATTTTATTCCCTCGGGGCCACTTTTACCAGAGTAGGTACCTGACGAAAAAAAAGGGGCGAGGAATTGCTCGATATGGGACGCTGTATGGGAGGATACCTCGTGGCAAGACACATTACTGGCACTTTAAAAAGGCTCTCGTGCCACCGGTAGATACGTAAAGAAAGGAGAGGAGTAGTTGCAAACAGAAAAAGGAAAAAGAAGCGTGACGATGGGCCAGAAAATATGAAAATATTATCGGACCCGAGAATTTTCTCTCTTCCACCGCCCGAGGATTATCTTCCGGTAGGGTCGTAATTTATCGACGGGTACATCCTATTGCTATAACCTTTCACTTATTTTCGACGTAAATGTTGATAAAAAAAGGATCCTCCAGAATTTCCATATACGAAGATATTTCGTTCGCGTTACAAAAATTTCCAATAAATCAATACTTCGACTCGAAAGCTCTCAAGGAGTGGCGATAAAAGCTTTTACCCTCCTTTCGCAACCTCGATAGGATGCTTTTCTTTCTCGTTTTTTTTTTTAAATCGACGACGATCGAACGAAGCTTTGCCGATTTCAATTAAGTGTTTGCTCGACACATCTCGTTCCCGGCCAAATGAAAAACTTCGATAACATGGGAACGGTGATATTCAATGATTTTCGGCAAATATGAGAATGAGCCTGGGTAGAATCGAGACAGATGGTGCGAGTGGACATAATTGGGGCTAAGTACCGAATGCTTGACTCTCATAGAGGGCTTTGCATTCATTTGGCTGGGACAAACGCCAAAATCATAGAGGTGTATATATATATTCTATGATGAGGAAGGCACTCGAAATCGACAAGATGAACGAAAACACGATCATCGAGCGAACAAACTCAAGTGACATTACACATCGGATTCTACGGAAAGGTCACCATATAATTAAATACGTATAAACAATCTCCGTTATAACGTTAAATAATAACAATATTATAAATAATACAAGACACTCGGTGAATAAACAGAAAAAATTGACGATCGACTTATCGCGGTAAAAAAATAAAAGCTCCACCGACAAAATCACGAGTTCTATTGAAATGCATTTGGCTCCTACGTATCCTCTTCTTACGTAGGAAAAACGAATTTCCGTCAAGAAGGTCAACAACGACGTGTGAAAATATGAATATTGCTTCGTGATCTTTTTTCGTTCCATGAGAAAGCTCAAAGTGCCACGAAGCGAATGCAACAGAGAGATGGGGGTTGCACCGAGCGGATATTAAAGCGTATGAACGAGACGCGAGAGGAAAACAGAATCGCGAGACTTTTCGCTTCGAATGAGAAACTCGAGATGGAACGGAGCATTATGCTTGGAAAAAGTGAAAGAGATGGAATCGGTCGGTAAGTAGGAAGACGTTGAAGGCTAGAGAGAGAGAGAGAGAGAGAGCGATCGTCTCAACGGATAAGATGCTGGAGCATTATTGAACGGGAGAAGAGCGAGGCCGACAAAAGGATGACGGTTGCGTGTGTGTGTGTCTCTGTGTGTGTATCCGTGGGGGCGTACGTTTGGTTGCGTAGTCCGGAGAATTCGAAAAGCTCGCTGCTCGCTAGAGAGGCACACGGAGAGAATAAAAAATGAGATAGAAATAATGATATTGAAGATACGCGCGGAGAACCAAGCTGAAAGTAACAATAGCGAACTGACAAATTGAAAAAAAAAAAATCGCCTGGAGGATAAACGCAAAAAACAGTCCGGAAGTCCGAAGGACGAAAGAATTTTTCAGGCGTTATCCTAGCAACGTTATCGTTCATGAATAAACAATCTCGTAACGTTTCATTTCGAATTACAAAAAGCAAAATTCCTCGAGAAAGGATCGATCCAATGATTAATCGTTTTCGTTACGTTATTTCTGTATTTTATAAGTTTGTATATTTTTAAACGAATCGTAGTAAGGAATACCGGTTGAGCGAGTTAAAAATAGAAATCCTGCGCGTTGCTTTGTCGTGATACGTCTGAGTTCGAGGATATTTTTCAACAAGACAATTCGAATGGGGCAAGTTGTCGGACGCGCCATTTAATTTCAAATTTCAAAGAGCAAAATTCCTCGAGGAAGGCTCGGTCTAACGATTAATCGTTTTCGTTACGTTATCTCTATATTTTCCAAGTTCGTCTATTTTTAAACGAATCGTAGTAAGGAATACCGGTTGAACGAGTTAAAAATAGAAATCCTACGCATTGCTTTCTCGCGACATGTCTGAGTTGGAGAATATTTCTGAACGAGGAAATCCGAATGTGGCAAGATGTCCGACGAAGGTCGGTACGACAATGAAGAGCCATGTGTTAAGAGGAACTCAAGAAAAAACACACGTAATCTGTCCGTTGAATATCGTAAGATCGTTTCCACGAGGGCGCGAGAAACGTGAAACCAGGAAAGGAATTTGAAATGCGGGACACGAGGAGGATCTCGGAGATAAAAGCGACGTTGGGAGAGAAAAGGAGAGTGCTAGTAGTATACATCGGTCGATGAAAGGGGATCGAGTGAAAAGGCGGCCGAGTACAAATGCTCACGACCTTCTCCGTGACCAAGGAAATTTCATTATCCCTCGGAAGTTTCCCGCAAAATGTCTCGGCAGAACGCCGCGGACGTCTTATACCGCAAATACCGGGTTGAGCTTTTTTTTTCTACCACGATTCTCAACGAGCAATCCCCATTCCCGCGTAATTCCTACCGTTTTCTTCCTGCTTCTCGCGGTTTCTATCAGCAACGAGTACGTACGCTCGCGAACAACGCGATTCATCCTGACATGCCTGCGAAGGTAAAGGTTACGGGACGACCCTCGTGCGAGTGCGAGAGAACGCGCGGACAACGCGAGGAAGGAAGAGGGTGATAGCTGGAGTGTAGGCGGAAGAGCGATGATGAGGGAGGGATGTGGATTTCGCTCTGTAGAATTTTGCATAATAGAGAAGGAGATAGACGCGAGCGAAGGTTGAGGTGAAGTTGGAAGATACGTGTCCTCATCCTGTCATGCATATTTCTTGGCTCGTTTACAGGGCTTGTTGTATACGCGTAGACCAGTGATTCCGTTTCCATGACACGTGCGATTCAACCAGGCTTAGAGGTTAATTTCACCCCATTTTTATTAGCATTAAATCATCCGCTTATAATTGGATACTCCAAGTTCCAGTTCTAAGCTTCCATGGGTTGCTCGCGAATTAAATTTCTTAAGAGTCGTAGGTATAGTTCTATATTACGTATACATATCTACGTAACAAAAGTTGTGCCATTATAACTTTAAATATCGTCCGATGTATAGTCGATGGGTTGGGTAAGGGGGTAGTCGAGGGAAGCAAAGGGGGAGGGGTGAAGTCAGTTCGAAGTCAAAGTTAGCCAGAGACTATAGAAGTTTCGAGAGTTCATTGAGTCATCATGAGTGAAAATGCGTCAAAAAGATCGGATATAAAAGCGTGTTTCGAGACACGACGGTGGGGTGTTGAAAGCTGACAATTGCCAATGCGGTAGCCGAACGAAGAAAGTCGACAAAACTAATGGAAATAATTAAGGTTGTCTGAAGATTGTGGTTACCGCGAGACTCGAAACTTACAAGTTTCACCGGGAGACTTTTCCCTCTTGCTTGGCTCAGCCTCGGCTTTTCTTGCAATATCCTACTTTACTATACTTACTTCGCGAGGGCACCAGACCCGCTCTTCGCATCTACGTCATCTTATGATATTGGATTAAGAGCAAATTAGATCGGAGGTGGAGTACGGGGAGAGAGAGTAGAGATTGAGGGACGGGGAGGGGGTGCTATACAGGGTTATCATGATGGAGACTTAATCGTAATGAGGTACTTGCCAACGTTATAGCTCGGCCGCGTTGAGCCGGGACGAACGGATGAGGAGGCTTCATCCTCCCACTTCAACGTAGCTTATGCAGCTACGGGTTTTGAATCTGCTGGTGCGATAGCACAGGGGAAGCAGACTTACCCCCTTTTGCCATTTTGTGTCTAAAAAGATGGGATTTCGAAAAATTGAAATACGTACGGAATCCACACAAGACAGAAGGGGAACGATGATGACAACGGATTTAGGGTTGAAATTATAGCGAGAGGAACAATTTCGTCCACTTTGGAATCGAGGGAGGAATTTGTTTTAAAATATCTGTCAGATTAGCAGCACGAGGTTTTTGTTGTTGCAAATACTGGTATTGGAAGGGGTTGGAAAATTTTGTAATGAATTTCATCAACCCCTTTTGCTCGATCTTCGGGAATAGCTTGCCCTTCATCCCCAATGAGCAAAATATCCCTAAATGTCACCCTCGTTTCTTTTGGTTCCCCTTGACACTTGCAAGATACTTCCATACGGAGATCGTTAACGTCGAATGCCAGGGTTGTCTCCGTCATTTGTCGAATAAAGGCCACGTCTGGTGAGAGTTCTTTGTTCTTGGCCATCGCATAGTTTTGTAGTATGGCTTCATTGAACTCCTTGGATATGTGTATATGATTTTTTCACGGTCGTGAGTGTTTGCCGCTTTTTTACAGGGTGTTTCAACCCAGTCGCATCAACTAAATGGGGTGGTTCCACCCCTCGCCCTGATCTTGTTTTACACGTATTAGTCGATTAGTGTGATACGTGCCAACGTGCATTTGTCGAAGCCCCTCGAGAATGGTTTTAGCGCCAATAGGTTTCGAGTTAAACGTTGAGCTATGCTCTTGACGTCGCGTTCATTTTACACAATCCACCCCTTCGTGCGTCTCTCTTATCGTTACGCATTGCCCCAGTTTTCGTTCGTCCCACAACGATGATAGTCACACGTCGATACGATCCCCGAAAGTATCCTCTAAAATCCACAATAAAGTTCATCGAGAGTAGCCCGATGATATTTGAAATAAGGGATGAAATATATTTCATCCCTTATTTCAAGAATGAAAAAATGCAAAATCAACTCCTAACGAAAAATCTCCACGATGGGAATAAAATCAAAACCGTATTTGTTACCCGATTGATTATTTAGAAAACGAATTGGAGACGAGTTTGGAAAACGAGCTTCCTTTGTTAAGGACCGAGGAATATTATCGATATACCGGTTAAATACGAGATAATATTTGCGTGGGTCGTCTCCTAGAAGGGGATGATCAACGGCAGAGGGTAAGTGGAATATAGGTCGTATATATGAATTTCATATGCCATCTTCCGTACCTACAGTTGAATATCGCGGATATTGAATGGACGTGTATGCGTTATGCATATTTGATATCTTGACAAACATTTCCTCCTAGTAGGCGGGTCTTGTATGCCTTGGATAATCTCAAGGCTGTTTCTGTAACATGAATCTACCTCTAACCTCGCGCGACTAGTGAAACGAATCTCTCGCGTACATGCCATCAAATGAGAGGTAAATACATTGCCTGCTGTGTCCCAGAGTGAGCGGTATGCGCGTAGGTAGGTATAGATACGAGACGTCGGATAGCTCGACACATGACAAAACTCGATCCAGGTATAGGATGATGGAACTTACACGTACGCCATCCTCCCAACGCTATCGGTAAGGAGATGCGTTCGAGACGAGAACAGTCTCCTTGTTAACCAGTTTATCCCCTTGTAATCTCTCTTGGAATTGGTTTCTGGCTCATATCTTCCTGTGTAAACCTTAATCCTCGTGGCACGCGTAGTCTAGCTCGGCTCGGATCCGACCGAAGAAATAGAGAACATTGAATGACTTTCACGCGCTAACTCACACAGGACTCGTGCCTTATCTCATCGTATCGATCCATTTCGTAAAGGAACGGTAATGTGGCTATTTGATATCCGTTGGTAAAAGCTTCTATCGTTGTTAGATCGGTGATTTTCGTACGGGGATTATACTGCAATTTTCAACCCTCGTCAAACCGCAACACCGCATGTCGAAGAGAACTCGGTATTTTGCGGTTTATGGGCATTAACGATCGTATCGTTATAGGTGATGGTCAAATATTATACGCGTGCCAAGCCAAGATACGCTTAACGAGATTTTAATTTCTCGCTTGGGGCGATATTGTTTTCTTAACGATGTTGTGTCGGATTTTAGGCTACCTATAATGTTTGCTTCCCTGATATTTACATACGAGTTAAATTTCTAAACGATGTACCATTAGCTAGATAAAGGGATCCTTTGTAAGATAAGGGAACAGCTTGGTTTCTCCTATGGAATCAAATATTTCGACTGCGTAATGGAATAAATTATAGACGTTGGTGCATTAGTTACGAAGATACCGAGGAAAACTCCGTTGACAGCCTCACGGGTAAATGTAAAGCCGTGTAAGAAATGGGCCAACCATCAAATATTCATCACGACCGACACCATAAATTTTGTACTTGCTGCGTGTCGTCACCCGGCATTGCGAGATCTTGAGTTGGATGGAATTTAAAGCGAATTCAGATACATGAATATACGTATAAGTATTCCGGAACATGCTTTCTTGGCTTCCTGTCGAGACATTTTTCTTCTTCAATGGACTTTGGAAAGCTGAGTTTGGAGAGCACAAGGGTGGCGACAACATCGACGGAGGATGTAGCATAGATAATTTGACCGTTGACGGGGTCAACATTTGAGCGAATTTCACAGGCTGGCTCACTGTAAAATTTAGGCTCGCTGGTTAGGTCGCGGTCGATTGCACACTGGGCTCCGTCCCTTTATACTTCTTTATTCTTTTCCAAAACATTTTGTGGAAGAGTCTTCTCTTGTTGAAAAAGTCGATACCATGCTCTACGGATATTTGTTCGTATATATGTATATACACACATATATCTGTGTACATAGATATGTATAGAGAGGGTTCGTGGTGCAAAGGTAGTCTTGAGAAAAGTCCAGGGACGCTCGATGATTCTGCTCAAGTCTATTGCGCACACTCTTTCATAGCACAGCGAGGGCTTTTCATCTCCCTCATTCATAAACATAACCGTACGTCAAGATGAGATGATTAGGCTGGCAAAGAGAAAAAATAAATTTGTAACTAAGATACAATATCCAATATTTTAACGTGAATTATCCATTAAGGTTTTTCATATTTTGAATAATATGTTGTAAATAATAGAAAAAATGATGTGAATTATATTTTCTATTGATAATTTGTAGTTTTATAAGCACTTCGGGAAATTACTGTTTACGAGGCAAAAATTTGGCCAGTTTCAATGATGACAAAACGTTCTTTGTGTTATTAAAGATGGATTCAACTTTATTTTCTGCTAGACTCGTAATTTAGCATCATAATCGATGAATGATCATTCAAGCTTCGAAATAGTGCTTGGTTCAAGCTGCTACGATAGTCTTTTTTATTTTTCATACATTGTTAAAGTCGAAGTGATCGCCACTGATTCTTAAAAAATTTCTGGACGCTCGTTTGGATCGAATTTCGGTAATTTTGAATCTCGCATCATTCTCTAAATCTCACTCCTAGTTTTTAAAAAGTCCTGTATAAAATTACAACTGCATCCACAAAATCAAAGTTGCAGCATCTTGAAATCTTGTTGTATAAACGTTTCCGTGAATTCGCCAAAAATGCCAGGAAACATTTTTATCGGTCTTTTTTCCAACGTTTCTCGACGCCATCCGATCGGAGACATTCTCAATATCGTGAGTATGATATTCTCAATCCCAGATTCCATGAAACTCTCTGCCATTCCTAGTTTCGACATGGTAACTAAGAATAACCCGTTAATACCGCGATATCGAGTATAACGATTCTCAGGTTTCTTCATCCGAATTCCAGAGTTTCCAACCAGAATCCTACTGTCAAGATCGTCGAGAGTGGTCGAGGTTGTCGTTGCTACGAGTAGACGGAGTGTTCGAGCTAAGCAGACCGAGGAAGTGAGCAACGCAAGGCGAGGAAGTGAGCAATCCAGGGCGAGGAAGACTACTGCTTATCCGATAATGGCGTAAGTGGATTAGCGTCGACCGTGCTATCGTAGTATGTACGATACATTATACAGAGTTGGAGAAGCTCGAGATAGTCGGAGGCGTTCCAGAAGGAAGGGTAGCGAGACCAGAATAGTTTTTGGCATCGAAGGGTTGTATCTGATGGCAGAAGCAAGAACAGAAGTAGCGAGGGTATCTAGATTACCGTTTACACTCTCTATCCTCGAGCTATATATTGAACCAGCAGGTGCTATATTATAAGGTCGACAGGCTCGTTCGACACAGCCATGTAGTAGGTACACGTCATGTGCACGTACCACGTCCTATATCGAATCGGTCGTTACGGAGAAACGGGCTTGGTTACTTGTCTCCTCGACGAGGTACACGTATAATAAAGTACCTTATGGTTAGAAACAACCTCCAACTCCCCCTGTTCACCACCGATCCCAATACACCATCGGCTGTTTTAAATTATAAAGTTGCTCATGTCGCCTATCGACTCGAGGAAGGAGAAACTGCTGTCATTGAAACGCTTCATCTCTTATCGGATAGAATTCACAGGAAAATCGTGGTCTCCTATCAACCTCGAGGACCTTTCATTATTCTGTCTCGTACACGACGTGGCGATAAAATTGTTGCGTGGGTAGATTGTACCTACGCAAGAGCGTTCGATTAGGAGTTCGACGTGCGAACGTAAACACGAAGTAGTCGATAGAGGCTCCCGCGGCTTTCTCTCACCGCGATACATCCGTCGTTCTATCGATCCTGGTAATTTGTTTGCCTCCGTACGAGCTTCGTCGACAAACCGAGTTTTGGAAAAGCCAATTTTTGGTTAAAGTCACGTCGATTTTCGTTAAATCCTTTTATTTATTTTTTTTTTTTATCATTTTCTATGATATTTCAATTTGTCAATCGCATCTGCGAATCCTCGAGACATCGAGTTCTATTTCACGTTCCAATTCTTTGGATCTCTCGCGTCTTCGCCTACTGCAAAATAAATCCGTCAAACCACCGGTCACCCTGTCGTTGAGACGAGAGACGTCGCGAAAGCTTC
This sequence comes from Netelia fuscicornis, assembly GCA_946811545.1. NCBI lineage: Eukaryota > Metazoa > Arthropoda > Insecta > Hymenoptera > Ichneumonidae > Netelia > Netelia fuscicornis. The sequence goes on along the minus strand of OX328011.1, from coordinate 13,142,888 downwards.
CAGGATCGATCGTACTTGCTCGAAGTTTCGTCGTCGTCGAAACAACGTCTCTGTCCTGGCTATATCGTTGCCTCGAGACGGATACGTCTATTTCGAGGATGCGCTCGTTGCTGATATCACAGACGTCTTCCATCTATATATCTCTCTTCCAAAGATCCCAAAAGACGATCCGACACCGTTTCGCACATACCTCTCGGCTTGTTTTAGATCGTCTCTTTATCTCCAAATCCCCAAGTTCAGTTTTCCATTATATGTGTAAACCCCACCTCCGTGTATGTACACATATAAATATATTCTTTTTTCCATAGCCATGCGAAAAACTTCTGTATTATCGCTAGACATTACCCACACGTGTCTCGAGGACATAAAAATAAAATCGGTTTTCGAAATATTTTTGCGAGTATTTATTGACTCTGGAGAAAATGCCTGGAGCGTTTGTTTCCTTTTTTCATCAAGGAGATTAATACGTTTAATGGAGTATCGTATATCGTTTTCAAATCGATTTTATCGACAATCTATAATGTTCCGAAGTAACGAAGCTTGTTTTGCGATCTCGTCGATGGCGTTATCGGTTATGTCTGTTCGCTCGACATTCCTTCGAGCGAAGCAATAAAAAATGTTAATTGATCGGTGACAGTGGCAGTTAAATGAACGGAAATGACTTTTACGAGAGGGGACGTTCGATTACGTACGCGTAGTAGTGTGAGAGAATTACGTTCTAACGGTTGATCGAACAAGCCACCTGTCTTGAGTGTTACGAAAATGTTACTTAAACTTACATTGTTTTCTATTTTAAATATTTATTTTCAAGGTGAATAACGTAATTTACTTCAAAATGACGTTTGTAAATTTGTAACAATTTTGTCGAATTGAGATTCGAGTATAAAAGTTTCTCTTTCACTTTGTTATTGTTAATATTTTTGTTATCGATAACTCAATCCTAGCAATATCAAACATATCATTTTTTTTCGTGCTAGCAAATGCGTTTCATCTCGGATATCATCGTAATTCGATACCACGAGCATTTCCAGAGAAAATACATGAAAATTCAATAAACTCTCATCCGGAAATCCTAGAGCTCGATCAATCAGGACGGATCGATACGAGGCGTTCGAGAAATAACGAGGAAAGAAACGAGACTCGTTTATCCGAGAAAAGTGGAAGCTTTGTAAACTGCGTCTTCACATTGGAGAAAACCGGTAGGAAATTCCTGGCGTTACAGGCGACTCTTATGAGCGACCTGATCCTGGTTGGCTGAGTGTGAAGGATCAAATATTTTGCAATAGGTGAGAGGGAGAAGCCTGAATACGTTTGTACTCACAGCAAAGACGTGGATATGAAATGGCACGAGGAAAAAGGACGATTGACAGGAATTTTCACGACGAGTCTACGTTGTCCGGTTAGACATTTTTTCTTTCCATCAAAATATCCTTTTTCAAAGCTTCTCGATTAGCTGGCTAAAAATAGGGATGAAAACTCGACGTTTGTCACGATTTTATTGTAGAAAAAAAGAAGTGTTCATGATGAAAAGAAAACATCGCGACGTCGAATTGTACAAGAATTGAAACAATCGATTCGTGAGAAACGTCATACGATTTATCGCGATGATGTGGAAGAGGAGGACACTCAGGATGAAAATCCACCCGAAGACGATCCGGGCGTTGCGGAAGGTAAAGCCGAATCGTGGGTTTATTTCAAACGTTGTGGGAGAAATTTGATTAAAAGTTATTATAAAATTGAAGATATTTGTTCTATTTAGAAATAACGAGGAGTTGATCCTTGTAACTAACAGAAATAACGCTGTAAAAATACTTCGTTTCTTTCATTTGACTTTTTTCGTTCGATTATTGTGACACGTGTGTTTGTATAGAAATTTTCTCTTAACACTACACGAAAGCTATCATCGAGGAGGCCGCTGCCCCGGGGTCTGAAGTAACTCGACCACCGGATGCCGAAGAAGCGATCGCAGATGAGAATGACAAAGAGCATCCGGGGGATGACGAGAGTGAGGATAAAAGTGAAAAAGAGGTCAACGAGGATGACATCGAGGGGGTAGAAGGATCGGACGAGGATAAGGAAGTTCCTGGGGCGGAAAAGGACAACGAGGGCGATGGGCAGGAGGATGAAAATGAGGTCGAGAAGATCGAGCATAAAGAGGAGGAGGAGGAGGAGGAGGAGGAAGAGAAGGATAAGGAAGTTTCGATACCGGAAGAAACGAAGGACGAGCCGGAGGAAGATACGATTGTACCGAGCGTGGAAGAGACGAATGACGAAGAGGACGTTGATAAGGAAATCGCGACTGCTGAAGAAACGCAGGACGAACAGGACGTTGATAAAGAAATCTCAACTACTACTGAAAAAATGACGGTTGAAGTGGACGAGGACAAAGAAGAAACTGACAAAGACGATACACCAGAAGAATGCTGCCCGCTCGAACAGCTCTTGGAAGAGTTCGATTTGGGAACTGTCGACCTGGATATTGGTATCGGGTTAGAATTGGTCATAGACCCTCAGGAAGTATACAATTTCATCGCCAGTATCTCAGATACGTTAGCAAACATTGGCGATTATATCATATCTTTCTTACTCGACCACCTGAAACAAAATCTTCATCACTCACGCATGAACGAAAGATTCGACAAAAAAGTCGCAGAGATTGCCAAAAATGATCGTGTCAACATTCACAAAGCTTTAGAAATATTGCGACAGAGGATTCTCAAACTATTTGGGACGTCTTATGAGATTCTATTGATCAAATTTCTCAAAGAACTTCAGGACAAATTGAAGCTACGATAATTTTCTAATCTATAAAATCATCGATCAAAAATCATTGAAAAGTTAAATAATCGTACTTAACAAATCGTGCAATTATGTCGAATACAATTTTGCTACTCGAGAAATAACGAATAAGAAAAGGAAACGAAGTCTTCATCACTCACGGATGAACGAAAGATTCGACAAAAAAGTCGCAGAGATTGCCAAAAATGATCGTGTCAACATTCACAAAGCTTTAGAAATATTACGACAGAGGATTCTCAAACTATTTGGGACGTCTTATGAGATTCTATTGATCAAATTTCTCAAAGAACTTCAGGACAAATTGAAGCTACGATAATTTTCTAATCTATAAAATCATCGATCAAAAATCATTGAAAAGTTAAATAATCGTACTTAACAAATCGTGCAATTATGTCGAATACAATTTTGCTACTCGAGAAATAACAAATAAGAAAAGGAAACGAAGTCTTCATCACTCACGGATGAACGAAAGATTCGACAAAAATGTCGCAGAGATTGTCAAAAATGATTGCGTCAACATTCACAAAGCCTTAGAGATATTGCGACAGATGATTCTCAAACTATTTGGGACGTCTTATGAGATTCTATTGATCAAATTTCTCAAAGATCTTCAGGACAAATTGAAGCTACGATAATTTTCTAATCTATAAAATCATCGATCAAAAATCATTGAAAAGTTAAATAATCGTACTTGACAAACCATGCAATTATGAACAAAAGAACAAAAGAAAATAACAAACGAGCAAAGATGTTTTTTGTTTTCCCTATGACATCGCGCTTGTTCGAGTAGATCGAGCGACGTATTATTAAGTTAGAGACTATTAATTCTCGAAAGTTTGGAAACAGCACCTGAATTCAAAGTTATAAACGGGCTGGTCCATTACGGGGCTATTCGTCCAGAGTGTGCGTCTCCGTGTGCCACACGGTGTAGCCTATACCTTCGTCCCCTTTCACATTAATTATGAGCTCGCGAAGGACAAATGTCTATAGACAAAGCCGAGGGTGAGTTAGTGAGGTCGTCGGGAGAGCGAACGGGGGTTCCTCTCGCTCGTAGCTAGAGAACTGCGTTTCTGCGGTTATTCGTCGCACCCTTATGATGATAACGACGGGACTCTCGACGCATTCAAGCTCATAATCACATTGAATTCTCCATGCTGTACGAAAATTAAAACATAATTCTTTCCCACGACTCTTGTTACCCTTTATACGTACATTATTTAACAAAATCGTTTTTATTTTCTACAAACGATAATAATAACGATTGTAGTATTGTATTGTAAGTCTCTATTTTCCAATGTATACCCTTGCGGGTTTTTACATTCCTCCTTTCTTACAATCACCGCGCATCCTCATTTTCACCATCAACCACTCTGGTGGACCTACAGTTTTTGGTTAGGTGGGTTCCGAACCACCGAGAGCACAGAATAACGATCGTAGTAATTAAATCGAATAGATACGTACGATGAATTAAATTAATAAAAACTTACCGATAAAGCACCCTCTCCTGTCGATCGGCTTCTCTGTAGATCTTGTAATACATGGCGATCATGATGATACCAGGTACCCAAAAACTAATGCTCGAACTCACAACGGCGTAAAGCTTGTTCACTTGAAACATACACACATCGGGATAATCTTTACGAAACTCCAAGTGTTCCTCGGTGGTGTACCAACCGGCAAAAATCGGTAGGAAGCTCATTACGGTAGGTGAGCACCAAACTACGCTTAGCATCGTTCCCAGTCTCAGATTCGTCATTATCAATGGATAATCGAGGGGTTGAACGATCGCGTAATAACGATCGACGCTTATGCAACAAAGGTGTAATATCGATACGGTGCTGAAAAAAACGTCGAGCGAATTCCACACGTCGCACATGAAATAACCGAAAAGCCAACGACCGGAAAGTTCGACGCTGGCGTTGAAAGTCATGGCGAATATCGCGACCAACATATCGGCAAGTGCCAACGATACGACGAAATAATTCGTAATTACGCGCAATTTACGATGTCTCATTACCGATACGATCACTAGAAGATTGCCGAACAACGCGCAGAGAATAATAAAACTCATTACCGTTGCTTTTGTCACGAGAATCAAAACTGCCTCGAGATCGTTTCTCGGCACTTCGTGAAACGTTCTTCGAACAATGTCATTGTCACTCGATGAGTTTTGTCCCGTGTCGATTAGAACGGTCAATAGACTCGCGGTGCTGCCCTCTGTCACGTTCAAATCGACGACTTCCTGCGTTGTATTTCGCGCCATTTTTTTTGTTTTCAATATTCTTTCGTTCCCTTCTTCCTTTTTTTTCTTCAAGCGGAAGTTTCTTCCGAGTTTTTAATATCGCGGAGTCTCTTTGAATTCGATCGAGCCATTTCGGCTCGATCGAGAGGAAATAACGATCTTTTCGATATAATTTCACTTGGCTGGCGACATATTCTCTGATAAAATGTTCACGTCGATGGACGATCTCGTCGACTGGAAGACATTCTTCGAAATCTCGAAAGTTTTCCGATCATCCGGAGGTTTCCACGAAGCTACAGTATGATCAGCGAGAGTCATCGATTTCATGTTTTTCATGGTAACATTCGTCGTACGATCGATCGTGGATCGCACCAATTCTGCCACGAATATTTTAGTTTCTTCTTCGATCTGAAAAAAAGAAGTACAAATACACACTGTATTCAATTTTAATTACTCCAACTATCTAACGATCAATTCTATAAATAATTAAAAATCACGACGACGATTTGAAAAAAAATATTTTTTATTTTATTTTTTCTCCTCGACCACTTTTTTCAGCAACAGTAATCGTAAGATAGACGTAAGTTAAAAAACCATGATAATATTTCACGAAATTCAAGTCTATCCCCTCGATCGAGAGTGGTAAGAATGGACCTTTATTTTTATAGGACACAATATCGAGAGCAACGAAAAAACAAACCTCGAACAAAAAATAGTCTGAGATGTTCTTCCGATATTTTTTTTCGAATTTTTCTCAAATGCCATCGTGAGGTATATATATATATAGACACGCACACAGAGACGTATAGATCTGCATAGATTCGGAAAGAATTTATTTATAGAACGGAATATAAAGCGACAGTCCTTGGATATCATTTGGATATTTTATATTTCGAGTGTCTGGTACCCGCGAGTCAATAGCCGCGGGAAATTTTAACGTTTTCGTATCTTCCTTTTCATATCGCTTTCTCGTATCTCTCCTACGACGAAGAGATCGTAATCCATACATATACACACACAGTCACGTCACAGATCGTGCCGAGATATAATAATATACGGACCGTCGAGTTTTCTCTCGTTCCCTCGGATTTAGCGTATAATGCATTCTGAATATCCCGAGGCTTATTTTACATTTTACCGCTGAAGAACTCTTCAACCAAGCTTTTATAAGTCACCGTTGGCGCTTTTCACGAGATATTAAGAACGAAATGGAAAAAAAAATGAAAAATTTTTAAGTTTTCTTTGCCCAAGAAATGTAAATTTGGTGAATGGAAAAGTAATTAAATATAATTAGTACTGGATTTAAAAATAATACATTTATGTTAAATACTCGTAATCTATGTAAAAGGAATTTTTGTTTTCAAGAATAGTATTTCGTTTACGAGTGTCGTGATAGAATTTACAAAATTCACGAGAAGTTTCAATCGTACACGAATTTTCATTGGCTATAATTTCAATCAAAATTTCAGGAGGAATTATTAATTATTAGCGAGTTACATCGTGATCGAATCCTCGAGTAATATCGCGTGTATAGATCGCCCTGTTTCGAAGAATTCCTTTTGTTTTTATTAAAGTCATAACTCGGAAAACAATTCAGCCCGATATCGTTCGACGTTTCAAGCTGTAAAAAAACGCGAGCAGACTTTTGCGCATCGCGTTTTTTAATTTTTTTTATTATATAATGTAAATTTTATCGTCGTTTCCGTTTATCCGGAACCGATAACGCGAGGAAAAAAGGCGTAACGGAGTTCATAGATAATCAATGATTCGTGTATCGGATGCGAAAAAGTATTTCAAATTTTTACTAGCTATCGCGTATCTCGATTTATTCGAACGGTTATTTTAAAAAGATATCTGGAGTTTATGTAATAATGAAATACGAGACGTTCTTGAACGGCCATTCGCAGCTACCCCTAATAGCCACCCCCGTAATCACTCCAAGTCGGTCGTAGACACTCGCGAACCATTCATACGCCTTCTCGCACAGTTACTCAAGCCGCTATAAGTGGATGTTTGAGTAGTTGCTTTGGTGTACGTGTCAGTGCTCGAGTAAGTGGCCGTGGGGATGTTTTTATCAGTAGCTTCGCCAGTCATTGCCGAGAGCTTGGTAGTACGTGTGGCGAGTGATATCGCGGTGGTCGCGAGAGAAACGACAGCGAACCGTAATAATCCACGGTTATATTTTCCAAGAGCAACTTTTGACAGCAGGAAGAATGTTTTCGCATTCAGTTTCATCATGGATTATTCTTCTTCCATTTTTTTCTCCCCTCCCTTCCGTGACTCGTTCTGATTAATTGTTACGGATAGAATGAATTATAAAGACGAACGAGGGAAAACAAATATCCCTTTTTCTTTTGTTCTTTTTCCTTTTTTTCCTGCCTTTCAAATAGGGTTGCTCGTGTTCTCGTTTAGCGTCGATTAGGGGGTTTGAAAACGAGAAGAAATAGGCGGGAAACAACGATTATGGACGGTCTGACGTTGAGAAACGAGAGGAAGAAGGAAATTAAAACGATACGACGGTAAAACAAAAAAAAAAGAAAACGTTATTGTGATCTTTTCGGGATGGATGGAGGCGTAGGATGGAATGTATAAATCCTAGAGCTGCTAGACCATGACATTTGTTTTACTTCGCGTATCATTTTCACCCAGCAATGGATATCAAAGTTCGAATACAAACGCGTTCAAAACAATTTTGACATTTTTTCTCTTTTTATTTCTATTCGTTTACCGACTCGTTCGACGAATCGAAGCTTCATTATACGTATCTTCTGATAAATTGTCATCCATCGAAATATGAAAAAAAAAATTTAATTACTTTCTGCTCGTTCTCGCGTGTTTCCATACAAATATACGTTTATATAAAATCACGATGTAAAAACAGACGCATTATCGAGCTAAAGACTCGGGACGTATATGAAAGTTCAACATTTTTTTAATTATCCGTATATTTCCGAGATGGAGGAGATAAATATAAAGGTAATCGTGGTTGAAAATATGCGGAAGGTAGAACGCGCGTTTGCCCCCACTCCATTTTGTCCCGTAGGGCCATGAAAGTTATAACAATAATAATGATGAGAATCGTAGATTTCCATTAATATAAAATACTTTCCGACGAGAAAGACGCATCTGTTTTTTTTTCTTCGTCGAAATGTCATTAAGATTTTTTAATTAACGAAGCGAAGCAGATGGTAACACATCGATGAAAAGGTTATATCGTAAAGTATCTACGTTTGGAAAACATTGCCAGTTTGGGAGGAACGAAAGAAAAAAAAACACGATTTATAGTGAATTTCGATGTAAATTTTAGGATTTTCAAGAACGTAGCTCAGTCTCAATGAAGCCATCGAGATAAATGAGCGAAGTAAGTCGCGGCTGTTTCAAACGCGCGTTTCTGGCATTCGAGAGGGAAGATAAAAAGTGGGACATCTGCGTCCTCCTTTGTCACGAGCCGCGGTATCCGATTGGATGTTTCCCTTTGATAACGGCCCACGCGATATTTTTCAATCGAAATTTAAAAAAAGCAACTTACGTGTTGGCGTTTCTACGTGAAAAAGTGAATAAAAAAACATAAACGGAAATAGATACGATGGTCAAAGTGCAATGGTTATCGTTGCGCGAAAGTTTATATATATATCAATTTTCATTCGAGAATTAATCGATTTTTTTTCTATTATTGTAGAGAGCTATAACTGTCACTAGATCGTCGTCGTTAGTAAATCTTAGTGACGACGGAACGTGGCTCGGGGCTGCGACAAAAGCGCAACCACGTCTCAAATCTGTGAAACGTGCCCGTGAATAGTCGAGCGGTTAGTGTTCCCGGAGGCTTTTGCCGATCTACGGTAAACCGCGTCTCGCTCTGGCTTCGCTTCTATTTTTACATCGAGAAACACTACAGAATCTTCCGCTTCGTGCACGTATAGTTCAATACTTATTCAACGTAACTCGATTAAATCTGTATTTTAAAATCCTTCTTTTCATTTTTTTCGTATTCGCTATTGTTTCTTTAAAATTCGTCTCCTCGAGATTTCCTTCGAAATTCTTATTTCATTATTTTTCTTTCTCCCGGGTGTCGAAATGCGCCGGTCTTTTTTTTTTTGAAGACTCGACGATAGGAACGAGTGAACGGCGGAGATATCAAAAGCCTCGGTCGAGTTTTATATCCGCGGCACTTAAGGATGATAAATAAATTCATCGAATTTATAGCTTTACCTATGTATCGTTTCGAAACCGAGTCCGAGAGAGAGAGAGAGAGAGAGAGAGAGAGAGTGGGAGAGAGTGGACGGGAAGACGACTGTTTCAAATATTTGACTGAGATCTTTCTCTCGAGAGTACGTTGAGTTTTCCTCGAATTTAAAGAGGCAGTAAAATGTCATCGTATCGGTGTGTTTAAATTATATTATTTTTGCTCGTTATTTTTGCTAAAATATTTCGTTCATTGGTATTGCGTCACACGCGCGGTTAAACGTACCTTATTTTATTACACTACACTTTGCGTGAGAATTTTCGTTAATTTTATATTATCCTCAAGTGCGGCAATAAAGTTCAAACATGACGGTGAGCGTGTGGGTTTTATGCACAATTTGAACGAGCTCCATATTTGCTCGGCGAGAAATTAATGTGAATTTTACGGTGAATGGAGGTTCGTTAGGGAATGCATTTATCAATATTTTGATAATGCATTAATTGAAAATACGGCGTATGAATATGTACAAATTATAATTGATCGAGCTACGAGAAACCTACGCTCCTAATTTATTTCACGCAGGAATTTACGTACGCGTAACTTTATAAAGCTCCCATCGTAATTAATTTTTGTCCCATTTGCACGCATTGTTTATGACAAGTTCCGAGCATTATTTGGCGGGAAATTTCACCTTCGAAACGATATCAGGATTGATTACATGGTCACGAAAATATGTTATCGATCGTTCCTGCAATGTACGGAGACATATTGGTGGTAAGACAGAGAGAGAGAGTGAGAGTTTAGGTCGCGTAAGGGAAATATTTCGATAGTCGACGTTTCAAAATACTTACGAACACACGTGTTTGTGATTCTCCAACGTCGATTCTTCATTATTTCCATGATAATTATGATAAAATGAGAAAAAAAAGCTTCGATACAAATGAGAGAAGATGAAAATAAATAATAAATACTGAAAATTGTATGCACCAGGGTTGAATTTCCGTTTTACGATGCACGGGAACACCACGAGTACTACTTTCTGGTGGCTAAACGAACTTTTCCACTTTGAAATCTCGTTACACGACGTGCGGTCTTTCTCGTGATTTTTCCATGGTGACGAGCCCGAGCACGTTGAGCTTTTATGCTGGAAGGTTGCACGGCCTTTTCACTGGAAGCTCCATTCACACAGATACGTTATTGGTCCCTTTTTTTCGAGGTATGAATACGTTCGTCTCATAAATTCGACATCGCGCGCTCGTTCATTTTATATATTTTATTTCCACTGGAACTTATCGACTTCCGACTCGAAAGCTCTACAAAGGGTCGTCTTTGCCCTTGTGAAAAAAAGGTTCGCTCTATTCACTCTCGCGAAAATGCGTCGATACGAATATCTCTGTGTCTTGTAATTCTCATAATTGGCGGATGTAAATCCGTGTTACTTTTTACATCGGTAATTTTCTTAGTTACATTCTATTCTCGCACGCGTGACGTTCGAAAGTTTCCTTCACGCGGTAATTTTTCACGAATTCGCAATTCGTTTGCCACTTTTTCATCGTAACGAAGTAATCGCGTTTCAGTTTTTTCGATCCCTTCGAAAGAACTCGCATTATTCACCCGTCGAGTAACGACGGACGTTTTTTTTTCCACCGTGTTGTCAGTTTTACGCACGTTGACGGCGTATAACGAACGTAGGATTCGTCGCTAACGTAACGAAAAAATCCATCCAATTTAATCGCGATTTGTCACATCCCGCATCGTTACATCGAGTCAAGGTCAAGGCTCGTAAAAATTCTTAAATCGTCATTCGACCCAATTTATTTTTCATCGAGGTCGTAAAACTTTTCACCATTTTCGCTCCTACCAAAAAAATAAAATAAAAAGAGCGATACGAAATTCTCGGTACGTACGATTTACTGAAATTCGTCGCGATATTATATCTCGCGGTCGAAAGATTCGCGTCACGTCGGCCGAGCGAGCACTCTTAATTTTTATTTATGTCACGTCCATGCACCAGCTGTCTCCTTTGATCCTCGCTTGTGTCAAATCAAGCGCGACTCGTCGTTTATATTCCCAGCAACGTTCTCGTTACGTATTTTCTTTTTTTTTATTTCACTTTAATTGTTTCTCTGTTGATTTTATTTATTTTCTGTCTATTTTTTAGGTCCTTTTTTCTTAATTATAATTTATGAAGGAGTTTAAATCATCCGTATAACGGGATCCCGTTACTTCTGTCATATCGAAGTCACGGGTTATTAATGCGGTGTAGCTTGCACGGGTGACGGGACCGGAGTGAACAACCGTGGGTGGTCGCGGCTACGAGCTTTCCCGCTTTCCACACCGGTTGCCTATACGGTCGTTGGTTGCTGGTGGTGGTGCTGGTGCTGCTTTTACCACCACTACCATCTCTACCACCAACACACTCCCACTTTTCTAGCTCTGTCTCACCGACTCCTCGTATAATATCGTCTCGCCTTTTCCTTCTTCAACGATTCGCGAACCACCCCCTTGATTCGAGTGCTCGACGCAATGCCTGTTACTCTCTCCCTACGTGCTTTCCTTGTTCGCCGTGCTCTCTGCTCTATCTCACTACTTTACTTTGTATAGTCGCGAGCTTACTTCCTCACTGATGTGTCGTTGTACAACTCATGGTACAACACCCCTTCTCTCTCTCTCTCCCTTGAACGTCGCAACCTCGGCCTAAATCTTGGACAAATGTGTCGAAGTAATGTTTGGTTAATTTTTTTCGTTTTGTTTTTTATAGTATTTAGGTTCTTGCTAGTAAATGCGATGGTTGATTTTTTTTTGTTTTGTTTGGAAGGCTGGGAGCCAAGATACTCGGGGAAAGTCAAAGTGGGCAATGGCGACGTTTGGAGAAAATATTTGGCTGGTTTTGTCCGGGTTCGAGCACTTGGATGTCGTTCAAGAATTTTGAATATAATTATCGAAGGATTCGAGTTAATTTTATTTTGCCAGTTGAGAATTTGCACAACGTTGCCTCATTATTTTTGCCTCGTGAGAGAGGCATTTTTTCTGCGAGGCGGCTGAAGCTTCGAGATGAAGGGGTTGAGAAAATAACGAGAGATGCAAATTTCTAATTAACAAGATTGTTTTTTTAAGACTGCTGTACTTGTGAATTTGTGAAATTGTACTCGTGACATATTTGGAAATCGTAGAATCGAGCAGGACGATCAAAGATTTAGGAATTGTTCTTTCGAGCGAATTTTGTTTCGATCGCGCTCGCTTTCGACATGGGATAGGGCGAAGATCTGGCCGTGATCTCAAATATCTCGGCGGCTTTAAGGATTAAGATCCTCGAGAAACTTGCTCGTGGGTTTTCATCTCGTGGTCGCGAAGAATCGAGCCCACTTGTATTTTTTTCACGGCTTCAAAGTGTTTTTGAAAATAAAGAACGAGGGAAAAAAGGGGTTACGCTGAGCCTTTCTTTTCCTTTTCAACCTAGTCTCGTATACGAGCAGAATGAAGCAAAAAATTAAATCAAGTGTTAAACGAGGAACGTATAAAACGAGATCGCGATATTGAAATATCTGTGTCAACCGTTTCGACCCTCGACCCTCGACCCTTTCTCCCTTGTTAAACGCGCATGCATATATTTTAATTGCGGGAACGATTTTCACATCGAGCAAGCCTTCGTTCCTCGCACGAGCACTTTTTTTCGGTCGTCGACAATTTCTAACCTTCCTACCGTCATTTTTCCTTCCCGGATTTTTAATCGAGCATCGCAATTTCGTTCGATTCAATTTATCGTCGAAAATATTTTTCGACACCGTGCCAATCTTTTGAATATTTCAATGCGCCGAGAGACATCGAACCGTGAAATGTGAAATATTAAATTCTACGTTTTTTTTTATCGCCGGCGTTTTTCCGGTAAATAACGGTACATTAAGGTCTTTTTTTTCTACGTCAGCATTCTCGAGGAAAAATTCGATAGGGTCCATTAGCGACATACACGTACGATCTGAAGCCAGGGTAGTTTTTGCTTTTTTTTGCCACCCGTCGGTACGTCCATCGATATACAACCACTTCGATATTTATGGCGTGGTATATCGGCCGGAATCTGATTTATTAGTTTGGCCCACAATATTCCGGATTCCGCGATGCGGAACTCCGCAAAAACTGTCGGACTTATTTTTACATATGAAAATAGATGTGACAATTCAAACTTTTCAGCCTTCGGTGATACGAAAGTTATTTCGATTATTTCCAGGTATATCATTGTCTCGTCGAGTTCTCTGGCTGACCCGTATTAACTCCCTGTGAGATTTCACTTTTTTGTCCAGGGAGATAAGATCCTCTCGGTGAAAATCTTCGAAGAAACCCCAAGGATTTTTGAATTCTGATTTCGGCGAAGAAACATTTTCAATTTGCTCCTTTCGTTGCGTTAAATACGAATGATAGACGCGACGGCATCTCATTTCCATGTTTTTGCGCTTTGGAACTGTGCGGTCTTGATGAAAAGAGCGCCGTACTCGGTTCTAACTTTCCGAGCTCATTTTCCCTTTTGCGAGTGCTTTTTCCGAGGGAGTCTAAGTTCCTCGTTGAAGAGCTCTCCGGCCGCCCATTGACGCTACGTGGCTTGGGGCATGTAAATGGTCCACCACGCGGACCTCTCGCGTTGAAGGTAAAGCCTCGATACGGTGCTATATCGCCCGATGCCCCAGAGGCTCCTTCGAATACGCGACATCACTATCCTCCCTTCCGTAGAGCTTTCGGCACGGTAACCGAAACTTCGCTTCGGTACGGTTATTTCAAGACTTTAAGTTCGAAAATTCAAAGTTTCGGTAACTCGTGGGCGATGGGGTTTGCCGCAACCCTTGTTACCTGAGGGGATGAGAGGAAATTTTTTTTCTGTACTGGTTGGAATTGAAATCACCTGGGAAACGCGGAAAAGCACATAGAAATATCATACTGTTATTCCATCGAACCACCTGTGTCCCTCGAGTACACTCGGAGTTTTGAATTTGGATTTTGCAACCGATTTTTGTGTGGAAATAATTAAAAATTTGATTTTACACTCGTAAAGCCCTTTTTTGTTTATTTAAAAGTGAAAAAACTCGCGTTTATACACGCGAGCAACGTTAAAGATGAGATATTAATGTTATCAAATAAATCGAAATGAAAGCTTGGAACAATGTTATTGTATCGTTTTTTTACATTATTCGTATTTCTTCCTGCAGGAAGAAGACAACATTCTTTTCCCTCAAAGCGATTCCTCTGCCTTAACCTCACGGGGTAGAATGGATAGAGCATAAGCTCTGTTAATATTAAGACAAAGTGTTTCGCTCTATATCGTACTATATTGCAGCAAACGATGCCCAGCGTGAGAAACTCGGGGGTTAGTTCAATTTTTCATCGTATAAACTGAGCTAGATAATGTGGGATTTCAATTAATAATTTGACATCGTTCCGATTTAGCTGTTATATATCACGCATTGTTGACAGATAGTTGAGTGCTTGGAGATAAATATGCTGTAACAAACATAGGCGTTATTGATCTACCGATTGGGAGCTGGGGCGCTTATCGTCGCGTTATCAAAAATTTTTGATAGGTAGAAATATTTCGTCGATCTTGAAAATATTAAATTTTATTAATTTCTTCAGTATTTCTATAATAAAAAATATCAAGTTTTGTATACGATTTATCAAGCAGTTTCGTTTTTAAATTCACAATTTGTATTCCGGTAATTTTAGATTTATCGCTCGAAAAAATCGATATTTTTGTCAGATTCGAGGAAAGTGTAATGATACATTTTCCGAAAGCTAAAGTCTCTCGTTATTGATCTACCGATTGAGAGCTGGGGCGCTTATCGTCGCGTTATCAAATTTTTTTGATAGGTAGAAACATTTCGTCGATCATTGAAAATATTAAACTTTATCACTTTCTTCAGTATTTCTATAATAAAAAATATCCAGTTTTGAATACGATTTATCCAGCAATTTCGTTTTTAAATTCACGATTCGGATTGCGGTAATTTAGATTTATCGCTCGAAAAAATCGATATTTTTGTTAGATTCGAGGAAAGTGTAATGATACATTTTCCGAAGGCTAAAGTCTCTCGTCTCGTATACGCGTAGTCACTGAAAAATGTGAGTTTCCGGGATAACCGAAGGGCAAATGTGAAGTAGGGTGGATCATGAGACAAGTGAGGATGGGAAATAGAAGGGGGGAAGATAAAGTGATTCGAGCGAGTCGGATGGAATTCGCTTAGCCAGACGTTTTTGATGTTCCGTGGTCCTTTGGGAGTTCGATATAAAACGATTCTTACTCGATTGATCGAGGTATTGTAAAGTTCGTTTATTTTCCTTTTCTTTTTTTTATTCTTTTCAGTTTCACCCGATCTATCTTACGTCGACTACAAATACATTTTTTCCTTTCCACGAATATTCTACGAATGTTGCTCGCATATATATTGAAAGTGAGTGATATATTCTCTCAAGAAAAGTCTAGCGATTGATGCAAAAGATGACAAAGCCCAAACTTTAGTTTCAGGTCGTCGCTGGAAAAATTGTTCATTGTTTTCGTTTTTTTCATTATTTTCGTTTCTTTACTTTTTTAGTCAACGTACATTAAACCATTTAGTCGATGTACCGTAAATTTGTTAAAGTTACTCGTAGGGTTAGCTCGTACGAAGCTTGAGCGACGATAATAAAGTTTAAGCTCGAAATTGTGATCCGGCGCGAGCGAGGGTGCTTCCAATATACGTGAGTGTACGAGCGTGTGACGAAGGTGTGGATGTCAGGTTTTACGGTCTCGTAGAAACTTATCCTTGGGACTTCCCAGATGCGCCCTTGTTACTTACCACCGACATGTACGAGAATTCAGCTAGTATATAGGTAAAGTATTTGGGGTATCGAGGGTCACGATGGAGCAGGCTTTGACCTTTTCCCCTCATGGCTATGCTATAAAGATATATGGACTTCAGCTATTATTTTTATTACTCTCGACTCGAAAATTTCAAAAGGGATGAAACTGAAAATCGATTCTGAGAATTGAAAAAAAAGACAACCATGGCAAAGTCTCGTAGTTTTTTCATCTCTTCTTTTTTCATTTTAGCTAAGGTCGTGGAACAAACAAAAAGCTCGAGCTTAAGGGTGTTTACCCCTTTGTACATTTTCTAGTGGAACGAATTCTTGGGTATATTATTTAGGTAATTAGTTAAATTCTTGTGCAAAGGGTAAGGCCTCGCTTCGCACTGTTACTGGGAGGCTCGTGACGCGCCTGTTTCTCGTACAAATTGGGTCAGCAAGGTCAAACATCGTGCACGATCATTAACCAATACCAATTATGAGGAAATACAAGCCATTTCGAGCATGGGATTCTGTATCGTCTCTTGTATTTCGAGAAACTGGTTTGTACAAGGACAGTACAGGGTAGAATAGTGGGATGAAAGAAACGAGAGGAAGAGAATTAAGAGTCGTTTGTTGTGTCCAAAATGTTCGGGAGCTAAAGCTTTCGAACGTTTCTTAAAAAAAAAAAAGTTTCAAAATTTGTTCGTTTTATTTTGTTTTCTTCATCTGAAAATATTTTAGCTCGAATTTCAAGTAATATCGATTTGTACGTGATTGTTTTCATGAAAAGCTTCAATCTCCATTCACTGTTATCCCCCATTTATCTGAATTTGTTGTATCTTCGGGATATTTTGAGATCACGTGACTCACCCGATTAACAACAGTTTTTAAAATTAATTTCTCCTCGTCCTCATTTTATTCCTCCTTGAGTTAACCTTCATATTTACGCCTCAATGTCGATTTAACGAGAAACCTCGTCGAGTTCCTCGAAGTGTCTAAATGTGACAATAAAAGCTTGAGAGTGAACGCAAAATAGTAAATCTTGAAAATTTGAAATATTTTCAGCCAACGATATTGTAGAACTCGAGTTGTAAAATAGTAAATCTTGAAAATTTGAAATATTTTCAGCCAACGATATTGTAGAACTCGGGTTGTAAAATAAATGACATATTACGAAGTTTAAGTACTTGATGCTTGTTCCAAGTCACACGTGGAGAGTTTCAGTCACGTTTCTTACTCCCGGCCTAACGTTGGCGTTATGTTTTATATACACATGGTACGTTCGTATAAAAATATTTATAAAACATTCTATAATATTATTAAAATATTATATTCCATATGGGCGATAATCCTTCGAGTGTCAGGTGTTTATTGAAAGCACACGTGTGGGAGCCGAATGTACGATGGTTTCGAATTTCGTTCTAAAAATATATCAATACTGCCTCTAGCTGGAAATTTTAAATAAGGGATGGCGATGATCGCGAGGGAGTTTAAAATTATTATGATCGACGTCTCGTCGGATAAGCTGTTGGGTCGTATAGGAGTAATCTCTTCTTCCGACTTTCGTAAGAATCGTGCTCTCGCGATGGCAAGAGAGTCTGCTGCATTCGAGGCGAATCTACTACCCCTTGTTGATTTTGATGAAATCCTTCCTTACCATCAAGGGTAGCGACTCGTAGATACCATTTCCCACTGGCGACCATCGGTCAATGCATGAAAAGTGATTCAATCCACGTATGGAAAAAACTGGGGGTTGCTTTCTACAACGGGTAACCATGAACTCTTCGTGATTTCTCTATTCTCGGTGAAATCAATATTTCTCGGATTCAAGCAAGATACATCGTCGATAAGGTGTACGAAGCTTGCAATCTACCTACGATCAAAGCTAGAACCCCTCGACCTACGACAGATAACCACGAGCTCTTCTCGAAACTTTCTTCCTCGATAACAATTTCCCAGGGGTGAAATCTGTTAGATAAAATTCATGAAGCTTAGCAAGTTGTCGAGGGTTTCGAGACAGCTTCGATAAGCTAGTTGGAAATACTTTGGTCCTTAATTAATAAACAAAAATTGTATTGCATGAAAACTTGGCACGTCCCCTTCGAAACTTCGAGACTATTTTATTATAGCAGTTTGAACTGAATTTTATTAAAATGAATTATTGTTCTTACTTCGATTAAAACGGGTGGAGATGTTGCATTCAACCTCACCGCAAAACTATCATCCCTTTTGCACTTACTGCCCATTCTTCTTCCTTCATCCCCTAAATGAAGGGCTGTATCGAAGTAACCGAGAAATTCTAGTGTACATTTTCTTGCTATTTGCTGGTAGCTATGAATTGAGTCATTTATCTTCCGAACGTTGGTATTCGGCTCGAAACGGACCATTCTCCATCCCCATAGCTGGATAGTCGCACGGTCGTCGACGTTGTAGAACAGTTTCACAACAATAGCACCCTTCCCATCTGCCTGCCTGCCTGCCTTCACGGCATCAGCTCGGCTATTGTTACTACCCAAGATCTCTTGATTCTCGGTTAGAATTTCGGAATTTCGGTCTATCGCGTCGTCGGTCAAACCGAGAAGGGATGTATACTTTGTATGTATACAATTTGGGAAGGTATCGCGTGCTATGGAACCGCATGGTCTAATGGTCGCTGGATCGCGACTTCTTTGTGGAAATATCCCGTATCGCGATAGATATTCCGCCAACGTCAACGAGACCGAGAATCGGTTGGTGGCATCGATATCCTAATGAAAACCTCGAGGTTCGACGACAAGGGTAGTCTTTGAGCTTTTTTGTCGTTTACAATGAAAGGAAAGCCCCGAGAGTCACTGGGAATCGAAGTCGGTCCGTTGGAACTTATTCCGAGACGTGATATCGGGACAGCGAATCCAAATGCGAGAGTACGGTGCTTTATGAACTTGCGACAGTAGCGGGGGTTGAAAAGGAACATTCATTGACCAGGTCCGCTCACGTGTGGAGGCGACGGTTTTATGTAGTTCTCTTGAAAAGAGGCTTTTATGGTCGACATGCGGCAACTGTCCTATTTACTCTAGTTCAGTGTTTCGAGGGCAAGCTTTAACAGCAAGGTTGATCAAATGTTTTCGAGCTTACAACCTTTCTCGAAAGGGAGAACAATCAAAAGCTCGACGATACTTGTAACATTCACAGGGTTGATATCGCTTACTCTTCAAGAATTTTGATCAATCCTTCGATCACCTTTATCATCGTGCTTTTTCCTCTCAATGTCTTCGTCATCTTCGAGCACGAATGGAAGTTCGACAAAGTCGAGATGATCCTTTTTTTGTTCCGCATTGAATGACTCGTCCCTTTTTCCACATTTCCGGCCAATTTCGACACGCACGCGCAGCTTAGCGATAAGATAGGAAACGGAGATAAAAAGCTCGCCCAAGGGAGCCCACGATGTTCGACGGAATGCCCATAAGAAATACGAGTAAAAAGCAGATTGGATTCTTAGCTGGAAAAATTGAAGAAAACGGTCGATGTGCGATTGTTGGAGCTCTTGGAATTTTATGATTACGTTCATTGTTGCGCTGATCTCAAAATAAAATTATAATTATTTATTAAATCGAGTTTAGCTCGCAAATCAATTATTGTAATTCGATATTCTTAACGAGGCGAAGCTTGGCCCTAAAAGTAATTAATCCATGAAAAAGAAATTCATGCTGATGGAACCAACGAAATAATCAACGACCACCGACCTGAAATATCAAAGCGAATATAATAGACTAGAGAGGCGTTGAAAAATAAGTACAACGAAGCGATGGAAAGTTTTCTCGTTATAATGGAAGGGTAATTCGATAGATAAATTACTTCGATATATACGTATAGTCTGTGCATTCTCCGTTGTCCTCGTTGACGATATCGTCTTATCGTAATTTGAGATTTTTCCAGGCTTCGTCGAGAGATTTCAGGAGGTTGGATAGTTTGTTCGATAGATAGATGGATGAGCGAGCTTTAAGTCCAAGGAGCTTGATGAAAATCGTTTAGGATTTACGGCGAAGATCGAGTACGTTGGAATCTTCAAATTCGGGTCTAAAGCGCCAGTCGAGGGTTCGTACCACCCTCGATATCAGCGATTCCATCTCTGTTACTGGTTCGTCCATTTCCCTCTCTTTGACTTTTCCCACTTTCGGTCCAACTGGCATTCCTCGAAACAGTGTCAGTCTTATCACCCACTCGGTTTTTATCGGTAACCTCTGACACTGTTGAAAGCACCCAGGGGTAGAAAGAATCAGGCAAATTGAGAGAACGAGGGGTTGGAGGGTGAGACATCGTTACACAAATGGTACAACTTCTAGCTACGTTGCTGAACGAATAAGCTGACCTTAACCACGAGATACTCTGGCTACGAACCTAGCTACGATAACCCAGCCAATTGCTTCGAGGTCAGTGGGCAACTGTTCAACGAATCTCTTACGAGTTTAATTTTTTCTTATTTAGAAAAATGGAAAATGAAACATCGAAAAGCTTTAATGAAACGGGATTTTTTTTCTTCGTTTTAAATTCAAGGTGATAGTCGTTCGGATTATCCATGATAACATTGTCAGGCAAAATATAAAAATTATATGGAGGTATAAAGCGATCTTGTACAGGTGGGCGATGAGATCAGGGCCGATTATTGTTGCTTTATTACATCGTGATAAGAGGATTTTATCTTCAACGACCTGGATCGGACTCCTATTTCGAAGTTTTAATATCGTGGCTAGCAATACGAGCTTCTCGGGGAACTCGGGTGAGATAGTCGAACCGCTGCGACTAGACGTGGAAGCGGCCTATGTCTCTTTATCCACACCGATATAGGATATAGGTAGAGATATAGAAGGAACTATATCACTACTGCAGGGTAGCACCGAACCGGCGACTCTGTTCCAATTCGTGACGGAAATCGATAGGCGAGAGGGGATCTCGCAAAACTTGCTCGCGGAACAACGATTATAGGCATACACACTGCGGAAGAGTCGGGTCTCGAGACTCTCTCGAGTGACGATGCATTTCTGCATTGTCATCTCACTCGTCTCCATCCTCACTTCATCCGGTCCATTTTTATACCATGACTGTAGGATTTATATAGATTTGCTGAGAAGTTTTGAAAAAAAGGCGTAGCCCGCAAAATCCTGAGTAGATGAGATGACAGGGGTGTCGAACCTCGAGTTGAAATTGAGAAACAGAAGAAAATATTTTTACCTCTCGTTTACACTTTTTTTTTATTTAAGAAATCGGAATTTTACGAACTTGTTTGAATCGTGGAATAATTAAAAGGGCATTGATAAATTTAATAAGAATTTTTCACAATTCTAAGCGAATTGTCATGACGTCTATCAAAATGATTTTCTAATAAATTACACTCCTGACCTGAATAAAAAAATTTCGTCTCTTCTATATTTTTGGACGATTTTAATTGAAAGTAAATCCACATAGTTCCTTGACAGGCATTCATAGAATCGAGGTCAGTTGCCTTTGTTCCGGACGTTTTTTTTCTTCTTCTATTTAATAAATCTGAATTCAGCGCATTCGTTTGGAACGCCGAATAATTCAGAGGATAGCTCCATATCGAGTCGAGCCTTTTCCGGAATTTGAATCGAATCTCTATTATCTCGATTTACATTATTTTTTTTTAAATGCACCATAGATCTGACCTATTTGTTACATTCGTTATCGCCTCGATAAAAATTTTTTCGTCTCTTTGATATATTTTTGGACGATTTTAATTGAAAGTAAATCCACATAGTTCCTTGACAGGAATTCATAGAATTGAGGTCAGTTGCCTTTGTTCCGGACGTTTTTTTTCTTCTTCTGTTTAATAAATCTAAATTCAACGCATTCGCTTGGAACGCCGAATAATTCAGAGGATAGCTCCATATCGAGGTAAGCCTTTTCCGGAATTTGAATCGAATCTCTATTATCTCGATTTACATTATTTTTTTTTAAATACACCATAGATCTGACCTATTGGTCACATTCGTTATCGCCTCGATAGATTTTCGACGGATATTTATTCAAAGTCGATCTATACAGTTATCTCGTTGGCATCCGTAGAAGCGAGTTCAGTTGCCTTTGTTCCGGATGAAGCGTTTCCCTAGTGGAGCGCATGAAAAAGCCGGATCCCCAACCCTTGGAATATGCTGGGAATAATTGAAGTGAGAACGCGTATTAAAAGTTCCACGCGATCAAAATTCCGCAAAGCCTTACTCGTATAGTTTTACGCTCTCCGAGCTTTGCTCCACTTTTCCCTTTGTACCCTTTTTACATGTGGAAGAACAAGTGGTATATCGCCCGTACATCCAAAGCAAAAATATTCCATATACCTCGCTATCCGCCCAATACGTACATGCGCACTTTCCCTCGTCGTTCTTCTCTTTCATTCCGCACCTGTGCTCCGTCCCTGTCGTATTTTCCGGTAGGTATTCGTATCTCGATGCCTCTCAACCCTTCCAACTTTTTTCCATTATACGAGAATCGAAGATCCTTTGGCGTGCAAACATCTTAACTCCGTTCTTTGTACCAAGATCGCAAGATATACGTCAAACTCTACGAGAACAAAAATGCTACTGTATGCAAGCTTCTTTTTCATGGATCAACCGGAAGTAAGAGCGCTGCTCGAGGTTGAAAGTACGAATCGCGAGGAATCGAAGGGTGGTGAGCCCCGTGGCCTTGATCGAGGACAAGAGGTTGGTGCAAATCGAAAGCGCATCCTCCCTTGGTTATAAACCATTCCGGTTTCCTGGCCACGATGGTCAGGGTCAACTTCACGAACGACCGTTTTTCTACACGATCAATCACTTTTTTTTTCTCATACGACTACGAACTTAGCCGAGGTAAGTCAGCTTTTTGACGTGATAAATCCTACCTCTTGATCCTCGAGGGAAATTAAATGGAAACCCTTTGACCGACGACGATGACGAAGATCCAATTCGTCGTGTCTCGTCCTTCGTGGCTTTTATGTAGAGCGAAACGTTGGACGTTTAATTTTTTTCTCTGCCAAATGTAATTTCCGCGATTGTACAAGGTTCATGGGCGACTGTTATATATACCTACAAACGTCGTATGTGATAAAAATCGGGCAAGTAGAAAAAGTAAACGAAAATGGAATCACTACCGTCGTGTAGACGTATATTGTTGATATAAATCGTGGCGCAAGTAATTTCCCGCGAAAATTCGAAATGAAGCAATTACCGCGGGAAAGCTTCACTCCCATGGAACGAAGTGGACGACGAATCAATGTAAAAAAATATATATACTTATAAAAATCTTTAACGTTTACCTTGTAGATGGGAAACTGCCATGTCCCAGGTTGTGACTCTTGAATAAATCTTATCGTTTCATTTACCGTCCCGTTGACTTACATGAAATAAGGGATGAAACATTGAAACGTGTCGAAAAAATTGCGTATCCGAGGAGAGGCCGTTGATTTTGCTACCAACGACACGAATGGTTTCTCTGACAGTTATATTCATTTTTATATTTACAAAAAAAATATATATATATGTATATGTGAATATATATATATATATTCGTGAATATATAAACATATATATATATATATATATATATATATATTCACGTTTTACAGTACTATTACATAGAATATAATAGCACGTGTACGATTCACCGAGTCTCGATCCTGGCACAGAAAGAAAAGATGGGGGTTATCGAAGGGAATCGAGTTCACGATGTCGTGAAGCTCGAGCGTTTCGCTCGAATATGCTTAGCGGTAAAAAAAAGTGAAAAAATTAATAAATAGGGGCTGAAAACGAATTTTTAAGGTGGCGTACCTCGTGCGTCGGAGTCTCGTCTATAAAGTCATTCGCATATTTTTTTACCTATTAAGTACATTGATATTCTTATACGTAATCTTGTTGTTGTTTGTTTGTTTGTTTGTTTGTTTGTTTGTTTTTTATGTATACTTAGAGAAGAAGCAACGAGTTCGCAGCGGACAGTGTCGTTACATAATTCTTTTTATTGTTGTTTGTTGTTGTTTGTTGTTGTTTTTCGCAATTTTGTTCTTCATATTTATTTCTTCATCTCGCCTTAACAATAGCCATTATTTACAACCTCTTGGATTATTATTGCTATGGTACATTTTGTACAATTCATCGACAGCCGAGCGGAAGGACGAGGCAACAATCAAGACTCTCGGGCTTTTGTTCACTCTCCGCTCTATTCGCATTTTGTATTTGTATTTTTCTTTTTTTCATTTTTTTGGTTGTTTTTGTTTTGTTTCTTCTTTTTTATTATTCGCTTCGAGAAAGAAAACAAAATGAAAAACGCATGTAAATACTGTGTGCACGTTAGGCGAAAAATGGAACACAGCGCAACATTCGGCGCGGTCGTTTATGGTCAAGATCGACTTCTTGACGTCCTTCTCGTTTCGCGATAACTTAAATCAACTAAACGTAGGCGCAGATTGTTTCACTTTCGTTGAAAACTTTTTAGACATATAATTCATATTTACAAGAATCTACTCCGATCACGATATTGACAGGCACGGATCATCGCCATTTATATTTCTTAACGTCAGCTCGCATCGCTCTTTCGTCTTTACCAATACGCTCTTCACATTTCGTACGTGTATACGTTTTATATACCGCGTTGAACGGGTGTGTCCACTATTCGTTGTTACGTTTTAACGTGAAAAAAAAAAAAACAGAAATTCATTCGAAACAACCGTTTACGTTTTACGTTCATCCTTAAATTCGTATCGAGAAGCTATTCACATTTCAGGGTGAACGCTTCATTTCGTATACGCACAGTGGAAAAATCACCCATTTTCTTCGTCTATCTCTCCTTTTTGTTTTATACGAGAAGCTGGGCTAAACAACGAGTCGCGCAACTCGAGATTCAAGCTCGAACAACTAAGCTATTTTATTCCTCGAATGTTTTTCTCTTAAGGCCAGCTGATTCGACTCGTTCCTTATTCGCGCCGGGATTACGAAGGGTACGTACCAGTTTTTCCGCTCGTTGAAGATTCTTTTCCCCGGTTCGACCGAATTTCCAATTTCCAATTTCCACATCATTGGCTATGCAATTATCTTCTCATCTCTATTATCCCGCACGTACCCTCATCGTCATTGTGATCAGCATTATCGTCGTCATCATCATTGTGCGGCTGATCGGTTCATTCGACGATAGATTCGTCGACGCTCCTCCATATTTCATATCGCTCATCAGCCTGCTCTCTCGTAATCGCAATGCCACTCTTCCATCCCTCTCGAAATATCATTGGCGTTCTCACTCTTTCGAAATCCTCGCGTTCTCTCGCGATTATGTCGGGCGGAGGCTCTCAATTAATTTTTGGAAGTTAACTGATTGTAATTTATCGGTCGCGAACGTTGTATTTTTTCCATACGTGTTTTTTCGCCATATTTCATCCCTCTTTTTCCATCCCTCGTTGACAACATTACCGTTTATTGATTTTTCGTCGTACGAGTCTCTTCGTGGTCCAGCCAGTCGTTCGGTGCAAAATTTCCATACGAACTTTTCACAATTTAGAAACTCGTCTCCGCGATACGCTCGGAGATGTTCGATATTGAAGTATCAATTCTGTGAATCTCAAGCTGTTCGTGTTGCTGCTGCTGCTGCTGCTGCTGCTGCTGTGGCTGTCAGGTATTTTCGCTCTGCTCGCTGGATAACATCGAAGGTTCGATCACCGGTCTCCCCGATCCGCTGGACGTTCCGACCGTTGCTTCGATTTCCGTTCTCGGTAACAACGTTCCCGTTGGCGCCAGCAAGGCCCTTCTTCTTCCCCTGTCGTAACCTGTTGGCTACACGAATTGCGACGTCTGCGTCGTTTTCCAACATGCCGAGCAGCAAGGTAGTGCGCTCTTCAAGGTGTCCTTGAACGCATCGCGAAAGTCACGATTGAAGTAGGCGTAGATCAAAGGATTAAGGGCACTGTTGAAGTAGCCTATCCAGAATAGTACAGCGACGACAGCGTCGGGACAGTAACATGCATCGCCGCACAGTGACATCGATAGGTACCTTTAAAGTAAAACAAAAACAGACATTGAAGAACGTGTACTTATACAAAGTTCGTAATCCTAACTTAATTTATATTTTTCAAAATTGTGCCAGTCACTAAAACGAGATTTATTAACTCTAAACCCACCAAATCTTTTAAAAAAGATTTACATTTTAATGTAAAAATCGAACCACTGTTCCTGGTAAATTAAGCGTTGACGCTCGTACTTCGAATTTTCGAAAAATATTGAAAAAAGTTTCAATGTTTCAACGTTTTACCCAATAATTCATCGAGCAACCCGAAAATATCATAAATTGCACATTCTACTGTTATGATTTATTCAATAAATTTCGGAACGTGGACGTTACTACGATGTAGTTTGTGAATAAACTACGTATAAGTCGTATCGTAACTTTTGAAAGAATAATTTGAAAGTACGCGCGGTAAAACCTGTAAGTAATATTTTCCCGAGGAGAAACCACCCTAGTTTCACATTTATACATAAATATATATATATATATATATTTATGGCGAAATGTGAATATCTAGGAAATTTCCGATCGACCTCATGGATTTTCCATAGATTCCCTGCGGGTCGGGATGGCCCGAGCGGATATTTCCATTCTAGTTCAATTTACATTTACATAGAGCGTGATGGTGATACGAAGTCGTATGGGATTCGTCGAGTCGGTCGAAGGTTTGCGGTGTGCATTATTGGCAATTTTTTTTTTTAAACAGCGAATGACGTTCGGCGCGAATTGGAATAACGTCCTGTCAAACGATCGAATAGGACGCGAGATCTTCGATCAGTTTTCGTACTCGCCCTTGCATTCACAACGAATCAACTCTTATACGCTCGATTCTTGCACGGAAGGATGCATTCTCTCTTCGTATCGGTCGCACGTACATGCCTAGCTTCACAGTACA
Organism: Netelia fuscicornis; assembly: GCA_946811545.1. Lineage (NCBI taxonomy): Eukaryota > Metazoa > Arthropoda > Insecta > Hymenoptera > Ichneumonidae > Netelia > Netelia fuscicornis. Next base: position 13,115,948 of record OX328011.1, on the reverse strand, counting down.
GGCTTGTGTCATTGTCTGGGAAAGCCATGCTCCATCGTTGCAATGCCGAAGTGCATAAGGAAGCCGAGCAGTGGCGTTAACTGGAAGCAGCAGCACAGGAACTCGAAACCACAGACCGCGTGTTTGCATATTAATCCGATAAGTTATATAACCCGTGGGACAATTCAGCGAAAGGGCATGAGTGAGATAAAGGCTTATATATGAGACGTGGGGTAAAGTGTACAGCGCGGCCTATACTTGGCAGCTACTGAGTTAGGACGCAGAGCAAATTTTCTCTCGTTATTCAAAATTTATAACGGGATTATTATCGTCACGGATGTTTTCTGAATTTGTATTATGCTCATTGCTGTATTGTGAGAAATTGGAGAAGCTGCTGTGTCTGATTAATTTTCTGATTTTTGTTATGTATTATTTAAAATTTATTTATGAAATAGTGAAATAATAAATTTTTTTCGTAAATTGTGGTAATCTTAGCAACGTTTATTTTGACAAATATTAATTATTTAATGATCTGTTGTTAACAATTCAAAGTATTTCTGAAGACATCTTAGTTTCAAATTATTATTAATTGTTTGAGAATTATTTTCTATGAAAAAATATGAATTTCTTATCAGTCTTATCAGAAGTATATCAACGTATTTAGAAACTATGATTTTCAGTACACCCGGTACGTTGGAAAGCAGGATTAACGTGTGTTTTCGTACGGTCAGCACACCAGATGACGCTTGCAAATCATCATCATGACAGAAGTGATCGGTGTGGGTTCTGGTAGGACGATGGTAGGTGTGGATTTACGACGGGCAGAATCATCGATTTATGTAATTCCACAGAGGGAATGTTCTTGTTTCAGTATTTGTATGCGTGTATGCGTTTGTGTATCTAATTGTAAGTGAAGGATTTTAATTTCGAAACATAAATCGTCATTCAAGATTATCTTGAAGTAACGAATTATTGAGATGACCTGCCTTATCCACCATTGCTCTCATTACCTTTGCCTAACCCTGCATTCATTATACAGTCAGGCAAATTATCATCTTGCGAACCAATAGAAAATTCAAAGACCCGATATAAACTATGAAATATGCACGATAACAAAAATTTAGTTCATACACAAAAATTGTATCATCGTGTATAACGATCGTAAAACGTACCAGGTAAAGAATGGAAGCCAGCAGAGAAGAAACGCCCCCATTATGATCCCTAATGTCCTCGCAGCTTTGTGTTCGGCTCTCCAGCTCTTCGTTTGCTGTCGTATCGTCGTGCCTGAAAAACGAAAGAAAAAGGACACTCAAAAAATAAGAAAAATTATCATTTAATTAAAAAATTACAATAACTAAATAATTTACACGAAATCTTGCAAATTCACGATGATCTTTCGTCCACAAATCGGTAATAAAAATTAGCTTTCTGCCAGATGACTAAAAAAAAAAAAGGAAAAAAATGACGAGTAATTTTGCTACGTTGCGAAGTCATTCTCTGGATCGTTTCCAACGAGAGATAAAAAAATTCTCGAATGCCCAGTTGGTACGAGGAACATAATATAAACTCTTTGAAAACATTTTCCATCTTTTTGGAGTTTTCAATCGGAAACATTCCTGTTCGACGTTACGTGTGTGCGAGCACCTCGCTCTCTCGTCCCTCAGCTATTTTGGTCCTTCGATGAAACACGCTAGTTCGTTGGTGGATCGATAAGATGGTATTCTATATTCCATGCATATATCCTTGCATTTATATGTATAGACAAAATAAATATACGTATAGGCTGTTTACACAAATACACGTTTCGACATCAGTCGTTTCGCAATTTCGTTGCTCAATTATCTAGAAAAAAAAATTGTTTTCGTCCCGCATACACGATATAAGCCTTTTCTAGACAATCGACGAGTATTTTTCCGTAAAAAATTGTTTTCCCGGAAAAAGCATTGCCCCTTCCGGTGTACGTTTTTAGCTTTTCCGGTATCCGTTTTAGTTCCTTGGCGATCCATTTTTCGTATTCCATACACGTTTGTCGGACACATCGAAGGTCACCTTGTAATCCATGCAACCTTCTTTCGGGTTCGTATCGATACGCGGTTAGAGAGTCTCGAATAACAAAGCTTTCGCAAGCAATGTAGATAAATACGGCTATTATTAGTTTATAACGTCGCATAATAGCGGATAGTTCGCAGCGGTGAAGAGATAGCCGATCTATTTTGGCAAGACTGTTTTCCACGATTGTCGAGATAATACGAGGAGAAAGGGAACGAGATGCGAAGGGAAAGGGAAAGCGGAAGGTTAGTTGGTCGGGGGTGGGTCAAAGGATTGCGTGCTCGAATGCAGTAAGGCAAATTTAGGTTGGCCATGGTCGTGCTTAGCCCACAATAATCCGATCCCCCTCTGTCCCTTCACCTCCGCCTCTATCCTCGCGCCCCTTGTAAAATCGATGTGTGCTCATCTATCAAGATATAAGGGGTAAAAGGGCCGTCGAGTTAAAGCACCACCAAAAACGGAACGAGAGGAAAACCGACGTGTAATATCGCAATGCTTTTTTTTCCTCGACCCTCTCGAGCCATTTTGTCCGAGTTCAATTTTGGGCAACCCTGAAAGCGTTTTAACTCTGGTTATGACAGTTTGCGCGTTGAAAAAATGGCGAGAAATTAAAATTGAAGAGACGAGGAGGTTGGACAGTTAAATTTTGAAATCGAGGTTGAAAAATTCATTAATCCGGGAATGGAAATGTGCTGGGTCTAAAAATTGGCGTAACATCTACAAACGTAGTAACAGTACAGTCTCAGAAATATACTTGAATAATTTTCTGAATAATGATACTATTAAATAATTATCAGAAAATTGACGAAAACAATGAAGCAGAATAAAAACGAAGAAGTTCGACCTTTACACGTTTTAATAACGACAAAAGTTTCCACGAATAAAAACAAAATCCTTCTCTAAAAAACAATATCACATGTAAAATTCAACCCTCGGGGCACGTGGTGCAATTTTGCTACGATTCTTGTTACCTTCATAATCATCATCCCTCTTTTGTTTCTCCAAGTAACTATTTTATGGATGGAAGATCGTAAGATCCCCTCAACGATTGAAAAATTAATTACGATATTACAGTCCAAAGACGTTACTCTTTCGTTTCATCGAATTAAGCCAAAGCCTGCTCGTCCTTTGCGAGATATTTAAGATCCTGACGAGACTGCAAGAAGGACGAGGAATTGTAAAGATGCGTCGATACTTAGACTCGATGAGAAAGGATCTTTCTTTGCACCAATCCTCGGAATTAAGGCGCTATATTCCAACTTATATAGAAAGTACGAGTATAGTAGCATTATTCTCGTTTAATATCAAATCCAGCTTTCAGCGGCTTAGGATTCACGCGGTATTCTATGCGGTATTACATAAGGGATTTCGATCGAAAATCCGCGAAGGGCTAGGTGCACTATGGAAGAATAGGATTTACAAAAGATTCTCGTGTAGTTTGGGCAAAAAAAATTCTGCCTTTCTTTCAATTTCCCCGATTTACGAGCTATATCGTTCATTTTATGGCCGGCTAACGCTCCTCGTACCCTCCGGTTCACTAATGATCGAATTTCTATACCCGAACATTCATTAATTCTCGATAAGCTTCTTGATCAATCGCGGAGTCCGGAGACAGCGACTGGCGCATCCCCCACTTCTGCGTTTCCACATACAGAGGCAAACGTACACATAGAGATACCTACACACACTGGCACATGAACGAAAAAATATAAAGGGAGATCGAACAAAGTCACTGTCCACTATATACGATACAAGAATGTCTTTATTCTTTCCCTCATTTACTTCCATCCCCTTGTTTGTTATCCGATGTCATCCGTCTTGTTCCTTTTTCACAAGACCTCCTCTCGCTGCCTCCCCCATCCTCGTTCGATCAGCATGCAGACCGGCTGTCCAAGAAGTGGATTACTTCGACCGCTCTCTCTCTCTCTCTACTACGACTATTTCTGAGATTGAAATGAATATTTTGATTGGAAACGGTAAAAGCTTTGCTGGCGGTAACTAAGAGTACGAACGATCTTATTTTTTCTTAATTCGATCTTTATCGATTCGTATTATCGATATCGATCTTAGAACGTAATTTCGAAATAATCGAGCGAATGATAAGGTTTCTTTTTTATTTCGTCTCATCGATGGCAGTGAGTAATATTCGTGTATAAATATTAAGTACAAATATTGGTAAGCCGGTCAGTTTCAATCGAGAGCTTGCAGTTCGTCGAAGAAAGGGTGGAGGGTGAGGAGCTTTAGGTAAGCCACCGAGTGGCACAGATAACGGGAGCCGAACCGAATGTCAGAGACGTCCCCTTAAACGTTAAATAGGTCGCGCGTATACCTTTTTGCGAAGCTCCCGAGGGCATTCGCCTACCTCGTGCTACTTCCGACATCGACAGAAACGAGAGCTGCCTGTGAAGAGCAGAATGGAGTAAAGGGGATGAAGGAGTAGAAAGGAGGTAGGAAAGGATATAGCTGACGTTGGGTTTACAGAGGCTTGTGCAAGCATTTCTCTCTCGCTCCCCTCTCCATCCACACACTCTCTCTCTCTCTCTCTCTTACTCTACGCTACTAAAATCATTCGGGCCTGACCGCGAACCGACCTAATTTCCATCCCCTCGGCAAAGCAGCAATCTCCAATTCCACCGCTTCCTTTCCTTCTTCTAGGTCTCTCGCGAAATTTTTTCAACCATCAGTCCTCGCCAATACACATTGTTACTTTGTGTATTTCGAGAATTTGTATATCACATCGAGACGCGAAGAAAACGAGTGAACTAACGAGCTAACGTTATTTCGAACCCATCGATGACACTCGGATATTCATTGAGAATCGTAAATGGTATTTGTTCAATTTAATAAATGATCGAATCGATCGATCAATTCTCTAGAATCGATTGAAGTTTAACTCGCGAGCTTTAGAGAAAGATTGATGTTTCGATTTCAGAGCGGTCGGTGACGCAGCAACGCTGCGTATGCGCAAACATTTTTTTATTTCAAAGAGGACCGCAGCGTGGCGCACCGCAGCTTTGTTCGTTAATATTTTTAATAGCTTTCTACATATATATTTCAGTGTACTGTCATTGTATCGTAAAAAGCTTGTCAGTACTGTTGAACTATTTAAAAAGAAAAACTGAGAAATAAAGTTTCGCATTTACTTGTCTAATTGAAGCGTACGATGAACGAATATATTTCAAAAAGCTCGTGGCGCTGTTTCCCTATGATCAATAACGAGGAAACAACGGGTTCGTTTCTCATTTTCATTTTTAATTCCAGGTGGATAATCCGACGATTTTTTCTCGATGAGAAAGCATAATGACTTATTCCCGGCGCAAAGCGGAAACTACCGAGTTATTTGCATTTTCCACTGTTCTTTTCCAACACCCTATTATTTTACGGTTCGAGGAGAGGGAAATGAAGATTGGGAGGAGTGAGGAGGAGGAGGGATAGGAAGAGAGGAAGATTATGCATTTGAAATATATGCTCGAGTCTCCATACGTATCCACTTGAAATATGTACGAATGTGTTTATGGAACGTATACATTCTTGGCCAGGTTCGTACGTGTGTACGTGTGGATGAGCGTGGGAGCATTTTCTATTGCATCGTTAAAATTTCATGGACGACCCTCTCCGCCACCTCAGTATCTCGTTCACCACTGCTGCTGCTGCTGCTGCTGCTGCTGCTGCTGCTGTTACTGTCGGTGCTGGTGGTGCTGGTGCTGCGTCGGTATATCAAAGTGGTGGAGGGAGCAAGCGGGTTCGGTACGTCCATAGTACACTGGGCAAACTCCGCATAGTTGTAAAATAGCCCGAGCAACACACATAGACACACGCGCCAGTAGCACCAGCCGATGCACCACGGTAAAAGCGACAGAGTGCAGCTGCCAAAAATTGCACTGCTCGCGTATCCCACAGTGTACCAGCTCGCTCCCAGTCATTTCACAACAATTACCGTGCATTTCGTCTCTCGTACCCAGCCGCCAGAAGGGTAGATACGCTCGCCGTATCTGTGGATGCGAATTTTAAGCCCCTCGCCTCCGCCACATCCAACAGTCCATTCTCACCGAACGGCGAGCCGTTCGGGCATTACGCCGTGCGTAACCCCGCCCGATCGTAAAATCGAGCCGCTAACATTCGCCAGAATTCGTCGCGTTGCTAATTGGTGAAACGCGAGAATCGTCCCGACGCTTAAACAAAACTGGCAATCGGACAATTGATCCAACGAAAGTGTGTTTGTATCCGTTGCAGCGTTTAATGTTTCATTTTTTTTCCTCACGAACGTTTTTTTTTCTTGGTAAAGATTTAATTCCGAAACGAGTTTCCTACGTTTTAAATGCGACGGAAATGGGAAATTAAGACGTAATATAAATAGCGTGGATGCTGGTGTTGCTTGTTATAAAGGTCACCCTCTTTCTCTCACTCTCCTTTTGGTCGAGACGGAAGTGTCTTGCAGTACCAAGTGGACATCTAATTTAGCAGGTTGTAGTTGAAACTCTAACCATCGGATGTTTATAGATACATAAGAAGGTACGTAGTTTGAAAACTTCGTGCGAAGTCCGACAGGCGGCACCACTGGTGCGTATCGAGGTTATTTAGAGTTAGTAGCATCTCGTGGAGAAACACACCCGAAGTTTCAGCCAGATTGGTCTATTACTGGAAAGTCTTACCAGCCGGGTTGTCTTAAAAGTGGAGTTATTTTCAAAAAATGACTGAAAGAGGGTTTTGTTTGTTGATCAAAGATGATTTTATGATAGGGAAATCGCCTCAGGAGTTTAGAATTAAATTTGATAAACATTGTAGCGAATCTGCGCCTTCGATACTAACTGTTTATAAGTGCTTTGAAAGTTTTCAGAGGGGCTGTAGGAGGACAAGTGATGCTGAACGCCCGGGATGACCTCTTGAGGCGACTTCTCTATACGACTTACCAGCTGGGTTGTCTTGAAAGTCGAGTTATTTTCAAAAAATGACTGAAAGAGGGTTTTGTTTGTTAATCAAAGATGATTTTATGATAGGGAAATCGCTTCAGGAGTTTAGAACTAAATTTGATAAACATTGTAGCGAATCTGCACCTTCGATACTAACTGTTTATAAGTGCTTTGAAAGTTTTCAGAGAGGCTGTAGGAGGACAAGTGATGCTGAACGCCCGGGATGACCTCTTGAGGCGACTTCTCTATAAATCATTTTGAACATCAACGATATGGTGATGGATGATAAAAGTGTTCGAAGCAAGGTTTCTAGTTATTTCAGCGGAATTCACAGGACTTTAGGCGTTGTTTCGTCAATATGGATGTAACATGAATATACAACTACATGCCTGAGATCAAGAAACCGCCTAAATTATGGATTGTCAGTGGGGAATATGCGTCAGAGAAGGCGAGACCGTTCCTTCAACCGGAGATATTATGATGACCATTTCTTTAAGCGACATGAGGGGAAATTTAAATTGACTCTTTTTGGAAAAACTATTACGAAAACATATTATGTAGTCTTATTGTATAGTTTGAAAACCGAGCTGTAAGAAAAACATCCACCATGGGCTCACAAAAAATCCTCTTCCATCACGACAAAACACCAGCTCGTGTCTCCAATTTCCGTCGTAAAATTGATGGATTTACGGTTTCAACTACTTTCGCATTCACCCTATTCTCCGGATTTGGCTATCTATTCCCAAATACGAAGAAATAACTGGCTGGAAAGAGATGCCATTGAAACGAGGAAGTGATCGCGGAAAGAAATGCCTATTTTTCCGAGTTGAGTCAGCTCTATACTTTTGAGGGTTCCGTAAAGTGATGCGGCATTGGATAAAATGTATAATCCTAAAAGGAAACTACGTTGGAAAATAAAAACGTTTTATCACAAAACTTTAAGTATCTTTCATTTTGGCACGAGTTTTTCAAATAATTCTCATATATATACATAGCGAATCATGTGGTGGCCTGCCACCACCTATCCCTAAATATAGGCAGCGATGACTGAGTCAGCGGTTTTTCGCTGCTGCCGCGTCGATGCTCGTAAACCACCTCATAGAGGGTAAGAAGGTAAAGGATGGAAGAGCGAGAGGTTCGACCGATCTTTCCATCATACATGGTGACACATAGCGCGTAGGGCGAAAGTGATGTTAGAATCTTATAAACTATAATCGACGCGACACGCTCTTACATTTATTATTAATTCTAGCAATTTACCTCAATGAGTTATACCTTGTGTCGTTTTTTATATTCCGTATTTAGCGCACGTAACAAATAACACGTTAATTTATCTAGGGTCATATTTCACGATTCATTAAACTTCTTCTTTTCTTTTGCCCCATGTTACCCCCATTCTCTTCCTCTCACCCTCTTCGCGTTCGTCGATGCAGAACATTTCTGCGGTATGGTGTTGAGTCAAGCACGGCCGGGTAGGGTAGGTCAGTGAACGCGATCCAGTCAGCCAGCCAGCCAGCCAGCCAGGAATGGTAGTCGCGGTGGAGCACACCAGCTCCAATGGGAACACAACCCCCGAGACACCCTCGGAGTTCGTTCTACGTGCGCTTGTTCGCTCGATATCTGGAAACGGGCGCGACTGTACGGGAATACGAGGGGGGCCTGGAGAGGACGAGCGGAGAGTGGTGGAAAAGGAGGTCGGAAAAGGGATTCCCAGCCTATCCGGCGAGGGGTGCTTACTCGAGAGCACCCCTGGGGGCCTCGTCGGCAACCTGCGCTTCTATCGGTGCCAGACTTTGTCACACCATACCCCGGTCTTTGTTTCTTCCTACCATGCGTCCGTTTCAAAATACGAAGGATCGATTCGTTAACGAGTTATGTCGCTTGAATAAAAACCATCCCTAAATTTCAATAACAATTTCTTTATTCAAAAGGAACAGCTTACGAGCTTTTCTGTTAAATGCCGCAATCGATGATCCACGATATCACGGAAATAAATATAGCGATGCTTTCATTGCCAAGAGCCAGCTGGTCAAAATACAACGCCTACACGTCGAGCCGTATGGATAAAAATATCCACCCTTTGAAAGTTCAAGACCCTTCGTCTATAAATTTGTCGTCTCGATCATTTCAAGTTTGTCTGTTAGTTTCTTTCAACGGATAGTTTTCTGCTTCATCTCGCTACACGTTCCTTTCTTGTATGTTTAATGTTTATCTCTTAATAATTTCTACCATTTGGCGATAAATTTATTACGCGTTAGTCTTATACGCTATTTCATCGATCTAGCTCTACGCTCTTGCATCTGATGAGTGTGAAATAGCGCTTCCGGAAGTTTACCCGTGCCTGCGGTATTCGCCTTCGAACGAAACCCAGGCCGGCGAAGATGTTACATGGGTGAAGAGGCGAGAGGGAAATGATGGAAGGTACAAGATGGGAATAGTGAACAAGGTGGCGAATATACGAAGTTCGTAGTGCTGCGGGGGTAGGGCGAGTTGAAGCGCGTATAGTTAATACACACTTGGGCATATATATATGAGTAAAAGCGAGTGAAGATGAAGAGTTTTCTGGCGACCACCTCAGATTTTGTGCGAATTTGAGTACGTTCCACAAGTTTGTGATAAATAATTTTTGAAACGTCTTTGGGCCCTCGCCAGATTTTATTTGACTTATGGCGCAAGGACAACGTGTTGGTCCAACAAATTCGTATATCGCGGATACTGTCAGCGATACCAACAAAATTGTTAAGATCTTTTTCGTCCAGAACAATCAAACTTTACACGTTTTTTCTCATTTTGAAATACGCATGTTTCTCATCGCATTTTTGTTCGAAATGAAAGTGCGATTAAGAAAATATACAAGAGCTCAAATTAAGAAAAATAAAAAATAAATATGTTTTTGTTACGTGAACTTTTTTGATGCCTATGATTTTCCATATTTCTTATGCTGTAAACACAGCCGTGAAAATAAACATTAAAATACCAAGCGACTACGCGCATCAACTTGCGTGGGCTGTCATCAGCGATTATAAAAAGCCTGAAACAATGGATTTTCAGGGTTTTCCTGCTATTCAACCAAAAATTGTAATGATCCAAGAGTAAAAGTGTAGTATTTCTATTGTACCGAAAATTTTCGATTCCAAAACCTCTCGGTTTTTGAACAAAAAAAAATTTGACTCTTAAGGTGTCGACGGTCCAAGTTCGTAAACCACTTCTAAGACTTATATTAGTAAATTCACTTGAACGCAACTTTTCTTCGCCTTTAAAGACTTTATGTGAAATCGGTCATTTTTACTAAAATATGAATATAACGTTTTGATTCCCGAATTATTGGAGCTTGCTGAACAAAAATGGAAAATCCGTGGAAAAAACCACGTTTTCCAGTTTTAGATTATAGCAAGTTTTAGATTCGCCTCCACAAGATCTAGGGAATGAGAATACATACAATATTTTGTTTGATTATTAAAAACCCGAAAATTCTTTAACTTCACCCAGTTTTATTAATATCTACATATAATGTATTCATCCATTGTATCCTCCGAGAGGTTCAGTGCAATCCGCATAGTTGCTGCACAAATCTCAAGATTGCTTTCTCGTGTGTGATATATATAAGTGATGCGAGCAAAGATATACGTGCAGTAACTTGAATAAACTTCGTGAATGCGCCATGTACCAGAAAATTGGTGTACCAACATTTTGGTTTATATTATGGAAAAAATCATCCCCTCGATAATTGACTGGACAAAAGCAATTGATACGTTGATCGTTGATGTCATGAGGGAGTATTTTTCAAGTAAACGCGACCAAATGGAAATCAATTTTGTAGTTTGTATCTTTTTGCGTCTGCAACAGTGTTAAGCTATTATATTATACACGAGGAATGAAACAAAACCAATGGAGTCGAAGAGTTCGGAGGTGGACAAAAGTGTGGCGCAGAATGATATAAATTACGTGACGCGTCGAACAAATTATGTGCTGCAGTCCTGTTCAACATTTCAATGATAAACGTTCGTTGGAAGTGACAGGGCGCGCCCACGGGCAGGTTTGCCGGTGGCTGAATCTCGGAGCTGTGTCGGTAAAAAATAGGTGGCAACGTGCCAACTTCTCCCTTTGATTTTCACTGCCTGGCCTCGCTCGTTCTCTAATTTTTCCGTTCGCTTCTTTCTTTTTGAGCATAGGGGGCGAACGTTGGGGCACATTTCTATCCCTAGTAAAAGGTCGCACGTCGCGACTTTGTAAAATGTGCCGTTGGAAGACTTTCTCAACCCTCTGACGTTGTACACAGTGCACTGTACCCGATGGGGCGGTAAAATGCATGCGCAGTGCTAAGTGAACCGTTTTCCATAAAATATCGAGTTCGCAACGTTGAAAGAATTTCTCGGAAAATTTTATAAAACAATCGTTATTTGGAAATGAAATTGGGTCAAAGTTTCATCATTTCGGCGATGGATTTAAATGAATTTTCGGTTTTCTGAAAAACTTGGCGAGGACGGAAATTAGCAGGATGTTTCATTTCTGCTTAAACTTTTAAAATATAGAAACCACAAAATATCTCTATTTTTCTTTGGCTTCTTGATTTTTGCAAACATCAATATTTCAATGTCCGATAACATGTACTCATCGTACAAAATTCATATACGTTTTGGTTTATTTATAGAATTGTAAAGGATAATCCAAAAACCTGCGATGCATACTTTTATCGTTCAACCCTAATAACTATTTTAATCCCGTAAATTTGGGTCGTTCACATAAGCATGTTACATTTTCAACCCCTTCAAAAATATCAAATTCTTCTGATTATTATGCAGATTTACATAATCATAAGCATATATTATATAAGCGTGAAAAAAAACAGAGAATTATGTCGAATATCGTAGCCGAATTGTATCCGAATGAGACAAAATGGAAGAATCGGAGGACGAATAATCTTGGGGATATTTCCTCGTCCACCGAGCGAAGGAAATACACGCCAGCTGGTAGGTATACGGCTGTATGCCCCCTAGAGAATTACAATCCTGCATAAAATAGCAGTGAGCGTGAGCCTTCCGTTGAAAATGTCGTTTCACGTCATGTGGTTCCTTTCTCACGGATCGTTGAATTCTCATAAATGTGTAGGATGGTATGGTGATCTATATACGTATTACATATATAAATATATATGTGGTAGCCAAGTGGGTAGGACACATCGGCAATGTAAGCCGATCCTTATGGATGAGGTGCCATGTAATACTAAACTACTGCTACCAGTACCGCGTATTTCCATATTATTTGTACACAACCGAAAATATTCCGTAGATTTTGCGAAATTCAAAAACTAAAAATGTATCCTTACCGGAGGTCGATGATAATTTATTCAATATTTTGCAAACAGCCATGTTACCAATATTTGTTTTTGTTACGTTCCAACAATTTTCCTCGTGGTATAAAACATTATTTACTCCAACGGGTATTTTAGCAACAAAATTGATAATTTTTATGAAACGATTCTCTATCGTACTGTAAATTTTCTTTAATATTTGATCTCGGTGACTAGACGAGGTTTCCATTGTTTTTGATATTGGATGATGTGCTCTGACTATTTTTAGAACCCTGTTCAAGTACGCGAATAAAGTATATGCTCCGATCGAAACGATTTCGATCGTAATAATGCCTGGCTAACACTGTAGGACATGTATAATGCGCGATAAAAATCTCGATTGATTCTCTAGAGAGCGATAGGTCGAAGGGGAATGGAGATCGAGTACCTACCCTCGAGATTCCTAGCCCGCGGGAGGCCGAGTGACTTCCGACTACGCGACTAACTGAATATTTAGGATTATAAATAACACCTGAAATATACGAAAAAAAAACAAATTATGCAAAGTAGATTCAAAATTATTGACAATATTTTTCACCCAAGTTACGATAGAGAGCTGAAAATTGAAAAATTCTTGAGATTTTCGTTAAAAAAATATGTTTCTTATTAATATCTAAATATTCTGCGATGACTAGAGCGTTCGATAACACGTTACTGGGTAAACTCGAATCAACACGGCGGGAGGTAAATTGTCGTTGCGGGTAGTCCGCTATGAATATTCACAAATGCACATCATAGATAGCAACGGACTTGACTCCGGTGTATCGTTGATGGGTGCGGGGGCGCGGACCAAGATCACCGTATAGCTGCCAAAACGTCCATTAACGAGCATGCACCGGAACTTGGCAAACTCCAACGTTAACGCGCGACTGTTAAGTCTCGATCGTGCGAGCGAACGAGAAACGGCAATCGCGGGGGCGAGTTCGTTATAACAACTTCGACCACCGTCCCATCCTGCTTCAACCGCAAAGATCATATAAATGTTGCTCGCTCAATGACCTCTACGCTACTTCGGAATGAAAACAATTTTTGGTTTATTTTAAATTTAACAAAAAAATTAATCGTTTTTTTAATCGTTTACGATAAATAAATTGACGAATAAATAAATAGTTTGATAAGAATTTTTGTTAACTTCGTTATGAACAAATTTGTTCTATTATCTTAATTAATGGATGTCGTTTTCTTCACGAAACGTAAACTCACCGTTTTCCACGTTTAACTCAACCGCGGTCTGGCACGACGGTCTCCTGGAGTCACTCGCGTCGCTCGGATGTAAAAGTAATTGATGCGACGCTCTCGAGTGATGCCTCGACGATACTCTGTGCATATGAACATTGTTGAGAACCGTGCTGCTCGATGCGCGACTGAGGGCTTCTCTCTGTCTCACGGCTTCCTTGTAAATCTTGCAGTACATGAAGATCATCACGATACCGGGAATCCAGAATGACACCGACGAACTTATCATGGCGTAGGCGCGATTCACCACGAAGATGCATACCTGATCGAGGTTTTTATTTTTTTAATTCAAGAAAATAGTCATTCTCACTTCTCGAAACGTAATCGACCGTGGTGTGTCCATCGATAATCGAGGCGGCTTAATTTAGCACGACTCGTAAAAATCAAAAGGAAAATAAGGGATGTTCGTGGGAATTGATTTGTAAATAATACTAATTTGTAAATGATACCTGCACCACCCTCGGTGACGACTCGTAAAAATCAAAAGGAAAATAAGGGATGTTCGTGGGAATTGATTTGTAAATAATATTAATTTATAAATGATATCTACACCACCCTCGGTCGGGTCAATGAGTTATCGATAAAGTCTCCATATCGAGAAATACAAATTGGTTTTTTTTCTCCGTCGATCTAGAGGGACGAGATACTGAAAAGGATTGGAATCGAATGAATCGAAATCCGAGACGTTATTTGTTTCGGGTCGTCGGGAGATATTTTCCGGTAAGATCCTTTCCTCGTTAATGACGGCGGGGTCGGAAAGTCGGTCAGACAGTCATCGAGGCAGAAGGAGAACAACAGCTGTCGGCTATCGATGGCGCCTGGTCCTTTCGAAATGGATAAGCCGCGTAAAGGGCGAGGCGTGTAATTTATCGCGCACGTGTGCAGCTATATCGCGTGCTGCCTGGATTTATTCGACAGGAAACGAGCGGGCTCATGCCACACCAGGGAAGGATTGATTCCCCGGTTGGACCTTCTCGATCGAAAGAGATTTTACTTTCTCCGCGCGTCGTGCACGGCTGTCGATCCTTTTTTTTTCTAGAGTGTCGAATCGAAGCGTCGGAATCCCGAGCTGCCAATTGGAGCAAGGCCACTGTCGAGGTAAAAGGCCTCGCTTACGTTTAGCATTGTCTTTCGAAAAAAAAGTTATCGCGAGACGAAAGCTCTTACGTGTCAAAAAATAAACACACGCTCCGCTGGTTTCGAGGGGTGGACTTGATAAGTCAAGAAACAACCCCTCGAATTAGGTATCCGTACGATTTGTACGTAACCAACGGGATGAAAAGTGAGGGTGACGGAAAACGAGCTGGGTGGACCGAGGGCGCCTCGTTTTTTTATAGCTAGTGGGAACGACTTTTAGGGGTTGGTCACGCTATTTCGACGATAATTCGTCGATAAAAACAAGAGGGTTGGCCCGTTTGAGGTTGATCGAAGAAAACTACGAAACGATGGCAAATTTATCAAAGGAGGATATTATTTTTTTACTGGCTATAGGCAGGGCACGTCAACGTTTTGACAGGAACCGTGACAGTCTTGAAAAATCTTGAAAGAGGGTCTTCGATCTAATATCTGAAACTTTTCCACCCGGGTGTGAAGTGACTGGAAAAACTTTACTTCTAGGAAAGACGATTTTATTAATCTATTTCGCCAACGGAAAACAAAAATAACTAGAAGAGGGTGAAGAAGAACATGCGTTTCTTTCTTTCCCTACTTTTATGCAACTGTTTTTGAGGGATGATTGATCCATCGCGGCGGAAAATTTTAAAAATGATCCTCGCAACTATAGAACTCTATCGAATGAGCACATGAACGTGTACCAACGGTCGCGTAAATGGTTCATGGTTAAGTGAAGGGTGGTGGCATATGGGGATGTTGAAATTATGATCGAACGATACTTGACGAGAAAAAAACATCTCGCCGTGTGGGTCTCGATCGGACGATTGTTTTCGCGATATCCTCGAGTCTCCATGCATTGCAGCTTCGAGTTTTCGAATAAAAGGAAAACGTGATAATGCACCTTGTCTCGTTCTTAAATGGTTTTTATAAGTTATCGACAAATAAATTCTCCGTTAAGAAAAAAAAAAGAAAAGAGAAGCCTTAAAAATCAACGAGAATGCGCGCAAAAAATACATAATTGAAAGCACGGGGTTGACAAAAGAAACAAAAAAAGATTAAATTAGATCGAGGAAATTTAATTGAAATTCTATTGCCACCGTTCATCCCTTGAAAGAAGGGTGCTCACAGAATTTCATGTACCTGAGGATTTTCCTTGAGATAATCGAGATGTTCTTCGGTCGTGTACCAGCCCATAAATATCGGGATGAAGCTGATGAGCGCCGGTAACAACCAAGCGCATCCTAGCATCCCCGTAACGACGACACCCCTCATGATGGCCGGATACTCGAGGGGCCTCACGATGGCGTAATAACGATCAACGCTTATGCAGCACAGATGCAATATCGAAGCGGTAGAGAAATAAACGTCCAACGAATTCCAAACGTTGCACATGAATCTACCGAATATCCATCGTCCGGAAAGTTCGACCGAGGCGTTGAAGGTCATCGCGCACATAGCGACCAAAAGATCAGCAGCTGCGAGACTGACGACGTAACGATTGGTAGGTACACGAAGCTTTCGATGGCGTCGAACACTGGCGATTACAAGGGCATTGCCCAAAAGAGCGGTGACTATAATTCCTAGCATTAGGCAAGCTTTGACGATAAGCCACGAAATATTCGTTTCCTGGTCCTCGACCCAACCATCAACGAACGAACGACTCGAATCGTTACCAACATCGTCGCTCAACGAAGCTTCGATACTTCGTACTTTTTCCACCTCGAGAACGTTGGTGAGTGTCACCAAAGAGTCCTCGAAGAGTCCGACGCCCGTTGGATCGTTAGAGTCAACACGTGAAGTACCCTCGCTTCTATCCACGGCCAGACGTGGCTCGCTCTCGTCCGGTGGTTCACTGCAACGTTCCATCGTTGCTTATTGTTATTTTTATCATTGGCATTATAACGCAACCGCTCGTGTCTTGTCGAGCTTCCCTCGTCGTGCGGAAAGAATCCCTCGACGAGTCTCTCATTCTGCCAGCGGTCATGGTCCAACGGTCGTTATTTTCTCGGACCGAAGGCAACTTCTTCGGCATTGTTGCTCGGGATTCCTTAACGATGTATGAAACGCCAAGGTGCCTTCGTTGTCGTATGATTTCTTTTCAAATTTTCCTTTACCGAAGAAACCCGAGATATGGAAATTGTGTCGTTGTTCCTCGTGGATTCGTCCACGATTATTGAGACAGTTTCACTTCTCGAATACGTTTCATGGAGATTCATTGTTCGCAATTTTATTCTTTTATTGTAAATAGACTAAGGAAATTCTTTTCTTCCTAGCGAACGGGCGTGAATTATCGAGAATCCTGACAGAGATTCACTAAAAAATTCGTATTTCCCTCGTTAAAGAATTTATCCGTCACGCAATCGGGAAAATCATTAATCGAGAATACGACTTTTCGCAGCGTGAGTTTTACGAATCGTCCGGAAATTGGCTTAACACGAGGATTATCTTCGTAGCGCCAGAGGCGATGTGTAACGAGAAAATAAACGAGTCGAGAATTTCCGTACATCGTTGCGACGGAGCCGGGCAGAATGAATACGCTCTTTTCGTTTCGTCGACACTTGATTTCATCGTTCTTTGTCAACAAAGTGTTGAATCACTCGACAATGGCTCTTCTATATTTCAATGTTTATAGCAAACGAAAGCTCGGGAGCAAAGGAATCACTGGGTCTCGCGATCCGAAACGATGTTCTCACCACCTCACTCACCATCGCACTGAGAACGAGGATCGTTCATTTGATTTTCTGTCGTCCGATAATTATGGTCTCTTGGGTTTTTTTAAATTCTCCTTCTATTATTCTATTATCCTTTCACTCCTTTTATCCCGAGCTTAGCTAGCGTCGTTATTAATTTCCTGGATTATTTTTCGACCTCGGACGCTCTACTATTTTATTTCCCTCGACCGCGTATGTAATTTTCACAGCTTTTGTAGAAACGACGAAGACTTGATTAGAAAATGACTCCGGCCGTTGAAGCAGTTACCGGAAATGCTTTGAGAAGAAACCTACCACCTTCTTTGTCTCTTATTGACAATGTAATTAATGAAAATTTAATTAAATCAAATATTAAATTAAAACTGCTTCTAGTTTTTTTTAATATTTTAATTTCGAATTTATTGTGAAATTTCGAAAAGACTCTTGGCTCGAGCTTTCATTCAGGATTTCCGATAAGTTCCTTCCCAGTCGACGTAACGATACAAGCTGGCACACGATGAAATGTTCTTTTTCGAAGTTTGGTAATAATATTGGCAGGCATCTGCTGCTGCTCAACGTATTTACTTCCTTTATTAGCTTGACCAAAAAGTCATCGCGTTTTTTTTCTACCGGTTGATTATACGCATTCGCGTATTAAAAACGCAATTACTTTTTGGCCAAGACGTCATTTTCGTAACATATCACCATTCCCATTAACCAAAAAAAAAGAACATGACATTTTGGCCAAAAAGTAACCGCGTTTTTTCCCAATTGATCTCTATACGTATCTTATCTACAAGAAACGCAGTTACTTTTTGGCCAACTCGTCAACTCGTCTATTCCGCTTTAACGTTAATCTACGAAATTGCTACGCTCCGTTCACGGCCCACGTATAATTTCTGCCTAGTATAAAACTATCCATAGCATCACTTCGGTGGAATTTGATCGAGCATTCCCTGGCTCGCGTAATGTTCAAGTTTCGTCCGTCGAGTTACTGCAGTAAAGTTAATTGTACGGGTACATTCGCAATGACACAAAAGGCGTTGGCCTCGAATGCGAAATTGTCTTAGCCCTGCATGAGCACGGTTCCCGTTATTATGCGTTGTGCACGAAGAGACCAATGCGAGCTGACCCGTCTACGCTCAGCGATCGGACAGGCAAGACGTAAACGTCGCGACGTGCATCGAGTGAGCAAATTTGCATCGCCCGCCAGAATTTGGTCTCGATTCCCGGTACGATTCGGTGGTCCACCTGATTACGGCTATTCGCGTACCGCTACATTCCCGTATGTCTGTATATGCGATTGTTTGAATCGTATGCACGTGTGTAAGTCTGTCTGTGTGTGTGTGTGTGTGAATGTGCTCCAGTTAACCCTAGTCGTGAGAGAATATCGAACATTGAACATCGAACGCAACGTTGTCCCGGCACACCGAACTGTATAGACCGTATACGTTAATTCCACCTCAATCGCGATCTAATGGAGCGGCTCGGGTTTGTATATGCGATGCGTACTCCTAGTGCACTGGACACTGCCTGCTCGGACTGGACTGCAGCCGTTAATAACAGCTTCGACGTAGCGAATCTCCGCGACGATGTTTCTATACACTTTTCTTCGTCGTATCGTAACGACGAAGCTCTATTCCCTGCGTTGATTCGACGACGTCGTCGTCATATTCGTAGTTGCACGAATATTAATAAGATGCTTCGCGTATGCTTGCCAATTTTGCGAACGTTTCCAATGCCAGTTAAGTCGACACGGTTCTCGCGGATAAACGAGCTACGAGCCACGACACTCCTCGTCGAGGCGAAGGATAAAAATTTGTACGAATCGGCAATCTCTTATCTAACGGATGGCGTTACGACTACCATTTTCGTAAAACATCTTGGTTTCGCATCGGCACGTGGACTATTCGATTTATCAATGAAAATTCGGTGTGGTTCGTTACTGGCAAGAATTACCAGGTCAATATTGTAGATGATCTTTTTTTACCTTTTGTTACAATAATACGACTTAGAGATTTGAGAAATTTTCTTATTCTCAGACCACTGATAAGAATCTTTCGAAGAATACACGAATTTATGGGAGATTTTTGTTCACTCCTGGTTGATATCGACAGGCAAAACTGTTTACCAGGCAGTTATATAAAAAGAAAAATTGATCACGAAAACGGCCAGTCCAGCGTCATTAATTTTAACGTTTTATCGCTCACGATAATCACAAGAGAACTACACGTTTTTGTCGAGCGTTGGTCGTCGGTGATCGTTCGAGTTTCCCTTTTACCAAACCGTCGGCGACAAAAAATTCAATGCGAACATTTCGCATTGTGTCTCGATACTTTCCTCGTCGTACTTTATGTGTTCAACGAGTTTGGCTTTCCATTGTAATACAACACGATCAGTCCAACGATCGTAAACTTACTGATCAGTGAACCGATTCGCCTTGTCAAGACCTTATCGGGTCCTCGCCGTACAATCGGACGTGCGTTTCTTACTTTGTTACGAACCACGAAAACTATACGAAATAAAGATCGAGCGTCGATATCACGGATCGTTATCGAGGCGAACGCGTATCTACATTCGCGTGAATAAAAAGGGCAATATTTGTGAATAAAGCGGTCTCGTCGCTGACGAGGCGAAAAATGAGAAGCTTCGGGTATCCGCGGCTTGCGGGCACATACACATTCCCCGCGTCCTCGGTTATATCGAACGGTTAAGTGGCGAATAAGCGAGCTCGCTTATTGTGGCGAGCCAACGATGAAAAAAGAAAGAGAGAGAGAGAAAGAGGTTCGACCTCGCGTTATCGAGAAAAGCTTTGATTTCACTTTGGCGCGCTTCGCTCAAATTAAAGCCTCGCGCCTAAGTTTCGCATCGTTGCGTTTCTATCGTTAAATTCGATCGGATGGAACAAACTTTTCGATCGAAAAGGAAATCGATGTGTTTTTAGTCAAGGTTGAAAATTCAAAAGTTGAAATTTATCGAATCTTCGTATTTGGATCTCGTTCAACATATTCTCTTCGCTCTTTCGGAGCGTTGGCGAACGAGGAAGTGTCTCGATGCGTGTTATATTTATATCACGTAACGAAAAAGTAGGTACGCCTTGTAACAGTGGGATTTTTATTGCGAGACAACGTAAAAAAGAAAAAAGAAACGAACAAAAATGAAAAGAAAAAGGAACACGATACGTGTCACGTTGAAATAAAAGTCCGACGATTTTCGTTTGAGCCAGTTGCATTTATGCATCGGTATAACGGCGACGTTGGTCACAAACGTGTGCCGAAACCCGGCCGGAAAGCCCTCGGGGGGCCAAACGCAATTATTACGAATTCCGAACTCCGCGTTTGCCACGTCGACTCTCGCATAATTATTGCTTCGCGGCATATGCTGTTCGGCGTACTAAGAGAGAGAGAGCAAGAGGGAGGGAGAGAAAGAGAGAGAGAGAGAGAGAGAGAGAGAGAGAGAGAGAGAGAGAGAGAGAGAGAGAGAGAGAGCGAAATAAATGTCGAATGACGAGAAGACGAAAGAAAAAGTTGAATAAAACGACGTCTTGATGCGTGCGCGTATCTCTCTTATATGGATTTCTCCTTTCGAACGAAATTATAGCTATAAATGTTTGCACCGAATAATTTATGATTGCTTCAATTCTACGGACCTTTCTCGGTTACTTATGCTTTCTCTCCTGTCTTGTCGTTCCTTTTCCTTCGTATCTGGACACGACGAAGGATTTTTATTATCGTAAGCAAAATCGTACCTTTCATCGAACGATACGCAATTTTACGACGAAGGTGATAATTGGATCGATTCAGCCTCGTGTAAAAGATCGTAATTAATCCAATTGCGAGTTGTTAATTTCAATACGACGCGGTTTCACTCGATTGTTTTTCTTTTTTTACGATCGGATCGATAATTTGTTTTTTTTTTCTCGTTCGTTTGTTGAAAAGTTCATGTTCAATACTTAATTATTTGATAATTATGTTTTTTAATACGTAGTCTAGAAATTAATTGAAAGTTTTCTAACGAAAACGCGACAAAGAAACGAAGCGATTGGAGTTTTGTCACAATTTAATTTAACAAAAGAAATTTTGTATTAGAGAGAAATATTTTTGTACAATGTGTAACACAACAATGTCATCGAGCCAGTAAAGTTTAAGCTTCTCTGCCAATTCCCTTCGAGCTATTTCGAAGGGAATTGAAATTGAAATCTTTATTGAAAAAACGCAAATTTCAACTTTTTTCAAGTTTGTTAATTTATTTTTGTATTTTTAAGAACTATATATTCGTTCCTGTTCCAAACCATTAAGTCCCTTTAGCATAAGTCCACATAAAAAGAAATTCTCGTATACAATCTATGGCGTCTCTCGTCGCGAAAGCTTCTCGGAGCGAATTACGCATTTTTTGTTCCGACCGAGGCAGGAGAGGCCTGACGCGCCTGCAAAACATCCGCCGATTATTCTCATTTCGACGTTGGCAGCCCGTTGCATAAGTCTCTCTCGCCCTTTCATTCGGGGTATATGCATCAGCCATGACCTTTAATCGTCGGTAGTTGCATGCGATAGAACGTTTTTTTAAATTTATCCTTGAACGCGAGGCGATTTAACGAGCCATGGATACTCGCATATCCATTAAAAAAAAACATATATTTTTTTTAAAAAAACCCATCAAACACCAAGAATAAAACAAGGATGAGAAGAAAATAACATTTTAATGGCATTGCCAATAAAAAATTCGATTAATTGGCGCAACGATTCGAAAAAAAAACAGTCACAAAATATTCATTTCGCAAATTACAACCCCGAGTTTAACCCGCCTATATCTTTTTTTTTTCACAGATATTGATATTAACGAGTATCGTGGCGAGCGGTCGTATTACATCACTGTCGAATGGGAAAACATCGAAATCGGTCAAATTGTTAGATAGCGACGTTCATCGCGTGGCAAACGATGATAATAATAATAATTAATAGCAGGGGATCGAGCTAGAAAGGTTCCGGCAGGAGTCGGTTCGGACAGTGTCCTCTTCGTTCCCGGCTTCGTGGTCAGCTTCGATCGTTCGATAATAGTGGATAATGACTCGGTTGCTCGCGGTGCGAGTCTGGTTTCGCGACTGAAAACGAGTGAGAAAGAGGAGGGAACACGCGAGGAAAAGCAGCGCAAGGGGTAGGTAACCGCTTTCCAAGTTCAAGACAGCACCATTAACATAGCTCAATATTCATAACGGAGGACTACGTTACGCGCTATATAGAAACGTGCGATTGCCCAACAATTTACGTTTTGTGGCGGTAAAAGTATAATACGAACGTTTTTAAACCGACGAGCACAACAAAAAACACGTAACGAAAGTTTAAAAGACAATGAACAATACGGACGAAGCGGACGAACTACGACGAGTAAAATAATAGTACCGTTTAAATAGAAATATTTTTATTGCCAAAGTAAAGTTTCGTTTCATACCGGAATAAAAATAAACTGGAAAAATTATTAAAAAAAACAGAAAATCAACGAAATTTCTTTATAATATTTGTCTATTTTTTATATTCCTAAATTGTCTTTTTACTTGTAAATGGTAGATTGGAGAATTAACAATAGATAGTAAAACGTGTCGTTGGTTCAATCGAGGACAAACATTTTCGAGTTTACGTTTTCGCGTTTCGAGATTTTCATTCATAATTTAGAAAAAAAACGCGCCTCAGTGTGATAGAATCAACATTGCGAGAACGTAAGGATAAAAAGAATGCAATCTTGCTGTACACCTTATGTACGACGAGAAGATTCAGGTGAGACGCGCGGGGTGGTATATGACTTTGCTGTGAAAGACTATCTAACATCGAAACGTAAATTTACATACGCTAACTAGTAGACCAACTATTATTACTCTCGTCTTCTCGAGAATGCTCGAACGAAAACGCCCGGGGGATAATGATCTTCGTCATAAAAATTATCTTCATTTTCATTATTTATCTTTATTAGCCGGGCTCGTCGCTAAGGAGAGAACTCTCTGTGATCGATCCGCTCTTCGTACTTGGCATTAAAACAAATAATTGAGTTTCGTCCTTGCGGACCCGCTATTGTCGTTGGCAGAACTCGTATTTCGGTTGAGAACCTCTTTAGAATCGTACTTTAAGTTCGGGATGAGAACAACGTATCCAATATGTTTACGAAAAATATAATTCTTGTAACAGGGATACAAATATTTATATATTTTATATTTGTTTTCTGCGAGGATTTGTACTCGTCGTGTACTCACGTTGTACTTAATACGGGCTGTACTCGGATTTTTGTCTGTTTGTTGGTGTCATTATCAAAATTTGTCCCTGTATCGAATCCTTTGTTGTATTAAACGAATCATAGGAAATGTATGAACATTTCCTATGATTCGTCGGATTAGAATCGTTAACTAATACATTTTCAATTTATAGAAAGAAAAGAATATTAAAACCGATAAAAAAATTGGTTAAATACTAATTAGTAGCTATATTGTTTAGAACGACATTTTTGCACAATTCCCTATACGTAACAACGTGTTATAAAATATTTTTCGTCTCTTTTCTCAACTTGCCTTTAAAAAAAAGTTGTCAAAAATTGTCAAAAAAATTCCAAATTTGTGTTTTAACCCTTGGAACTGGTGAATTAATCCACCGATCATTGATCACATCAAGCTTTTTTCGAAAATGCAAGACATTATCATGTAAAATCGCGAATATATCGTTGGCACGCTTTATCGTTTATATTTTGATCACATTTAGTAAAAAGTTTGTACAAAGGACAAACAACGACTGGGGACATTTTAAACTTATACGATAGTTATATACGTAAATACCGCGGTACGACTGTCAGAAGCGCGAAAGAGTCATGCGATACTTCGAAGGACAACCCCACGATTTATATTTATACAGGCCGGTATTAGCGATTCCAGAATCGAACGAACGAGTGGATACAGTCTGTGCCTGTCCAGACACAACGAGTACGGACGACGCCGATAGACTGAGCGGCGCGTCGCCTCACGGCGCCAGCTGCCTTTGGTGGCTCTCCTTCGCTCTCTCTCTCTCTCTCTCTCTCTCTCTCTCTCTCTCTCTCTCTCTCTCTCCCTCTCACTCTGCACGCGCTTTCGTCGGAAAAGTAGCAACGGGGCAGTCTCACCCACGTCGGGGTAAATACAAACTTTGAGGGTAGAGGGGAGCTATGAATGGATGGAAAATTCGTACAAAGCGAGACATAGAAAGGGATCAAGAAATAGTGGGAGGGTGATATCGGAGACTCGATATATATAGAAGCGGTTAACCTCACCAGCGAACGACTTTGCCTCCTCTCTATTGTGCATCGAGCTTTTATTATGCACGAGAACTCAGCTTCTCGGTATTTGTTTTCTGCCAAACTTAAACAAAGAATGTTGACGATAACGATACCGACTCGATTCATTGAGAGCTGGTATCGAGGCCTTAGTGATGTTTTCGGATGTTGCGCCACCATGCTCGCAATTCGAAATTGCCGTTCGATCAACATTGAGGCAACGTTGTGAAGTTTCGATACACTTTGCGGAGAGAGAACTCCTTATCGGACTTGCAAACTTTTACGTTGAGATAACACAGACTCATGAATATATTTTCGTTAAATCCTGAAAATTTAAGCCCTGGCTCATTTGTTTGTCTAGAAAAAAAATGTCTAATTCGCGTTATTTAAGATTCATTCGTTGGTGGTTTGTTTGAATTTTTATTATTAAAAAAGAAATTAGCATCGATAAATTCTTTTTCCAATTTTCAAATCCAATTTTCCAGAGTCGTGGGTGATATTCTTGTCCTTTTTTTTTTACGGGGATTGTCGATATTTGAATTTTTATAGTTGAAACGATAAAATATAATCGATAAAGTTTCGTCCAATTTGGAAGTGTACTAAAACATATTTTTTTTTTCGTGTTAAGGGCTATAGGTGAAATTCCTGTCATATTTTTTATCGGTCTTATCGATATTCCGGCGGTGCTGATCTTGTCAGTCCGGATTTTTACCGAGGTTTTAGGTTTGCCCGCGACCATCCAATTTTCGCACGTGTTGTGACCAACCACGTGAAAAGTGGGTTAGGAACGTCGAAATAACATTCCATGTTCTCCTACGGTCTATCTCCCTCGAGAGGATCTTCCGAGACGACTCCTACGACTTTTCTTTCACGATGTATTATTTCACTGGGTGGATGGAGAGCTTTCTCTCTCTCTCTCTCTCTCTTTCTCTCCCCCCCTCTCTCTCCCTCCCCCCCTCTCTCTCTCTCTCTTTCGATAAGTTTTGTGTCGAGGGAGGTTTTATCAATTTCAATGATCCCAGTCGAGTTTCTGTCACCCATGACCTTCGACCCTCACAAAAGTCTCGATTTATTAATTGTGAAAAAATAAAATCGTAATTCAAAATAAACATCGATCATCGACGAAGGACTTTTCGTCGGTACAAAATTTGTTTTATTCAATTGCGACCGATGTGATTCGTTTAATTTGCTATCAATCAACTTCTTAACTTAATTAAATTCGTGGATATCGTTGAAATTTTTTAAAAATGTGGGGAAATTCCATATTAAGCTGCAAGAAAGAAGTAAAAAAAGGTTGTTAAAATATCGTCAAAAATTTTGCAACGTATCATCAACGAGCATGCATGCGTTTCGATAGGCTTATTTCCATTTTTGTGTGCGCTATTCCTCGGGACTCTCGGGGTTTCATACCTCGCCATCGTTTCCAAGGTCCTCACTCTCGCGGTTTTTCGTTCACGGTGAAGGCCGCGTGTCTCGCTTCGCGGCACTTATTCTCCCCGAAGCGTATCGATCCGACCCCGAGAAAAATAAAACCAAATAAAGAAAAGCGAGTTTAAGGGAAAACGAGGGCTTTGAATTCGAGGCAAAAGTATGCGGGCTGTACACCCTCGCACATGTATACACATGCGTGCGACGATTGAAGTTCCCGGAGAACTGGTAAAGGTGAATCTGTTTTCTCTTTTAAATCTCGTTTGTCAGTTCGTGCTCCCTCGCGATTGATCTTTAATCCTTCCTCCTTGCATCTTTTCTCATTTTATTGTCAAACTCGTTGCGACTTTCACGTCCTTCGGCAAATAGTACATATCCAAGAGACAAATTTTTCAAATATATAGCTCGTTAGCTCCAAAAAAATATTCATCCTCTAAAATGTGGGATGAAGATTTATTTTTCACTGAGATGAATTTTTTTTTCATCTGGAACAAAAATCATTTTTTTTGCGAGATTGCGCAAATAGGTCTATATCCGAGAGACAAGTTTTTCGAATAGGATATAGCTCGTTAGTTACAAAAAAATATTCATCCCCTAAAATGTGGGATGAAGATTTATTTTTCACTGACAATGAGATGAATTTTGTTTTTATCTGGAACAATAAGCATTGTTTTTTGCGAGATTGCGCAAATAGGTACATATCCGAGAGACAAGTTTTTCGAATAGGATATAGCTCATTAGTTACAAAAAAAATATTCATCCCATAAAATGTGGGATGAAGATTAATTTTGTACTGAGATGAATTTTTGTTTTTCATTTGGAATAAACAATCATTATTTTTTTGCGTGATTTCACAAACGGGTGCATATCCGAGAGATAAGTTTTTCAAATAGGAAATAGCTAGTTAGTTGCAAAAAATATTCATCCCCTAAAATGTGGGATGAAGATTTATTTTTCATTGAGATGAATTTTGTTTTTATCTGGAACAAAAATCATTGTTTTTTGCGAGATTGCGCAAATAGGTCTATATCCAAGAGACAAGTTTTTCGAATAGGATATAGCTCGTTACTCCCAAAAAAAATATACATCCCCTAAAATGTAGGAAGAAGATTAATTTTGTACTGAGATAAATTTTGTTTTTCATTTGGAATAAAAATCATTATTTTTTTTGCGTGATTGCACAAAAGGGTACATATCCGAGTGACAAGTTTTTCAAATAGAAAATAGCTCGTTAGTTCCAAAAAAAATATACATCCCCTAAAATGTAGGAAGAAGATTTATTTTTTACTGAGATGAATTTTGTTTTCATCTGGAATAAAAATCATTGTTTTTTTTTGTGAGATTGACTGCTTTTGGTAGAGTTGATATGTATCGGGTACCACGTATCGCGAGAAGCTGCTGTTGCTGAAGATCCACCGTTACGGCTGATTTGGCATCGACTCGCCGAAGTCACCCCTCGCTAACCCCAGACTGGTGCCAGTAGCGTCAGCGTAGCGAGAACGGCGATGACTTGTCGTCGTTGTCGACGTTCGCACGAGCGACGACGACGACGACGACGATGTTGGGGGCGACTGTGAGAAGTGGGTCAAGTTCGGGAAACGCTTTCTCGTTGGTGCGCTTGCTCGCTTGGCACGCTCGGCGATGAAGTAAAAATAAATTCTTCAAAAAAAAAAAAAAAAGAAAAAAATGAAAAATGCATCAGCGACGACAATGGTAAAATCAAAAATATCATCTTCGATCGGACGATCTAGAATAGTTTTTAATCGCTCGTTAAAACGTATTCACCTTCTCCTATCGAAGACTCTTTGAACATCTATAAAGAATAAATTGCGTCAACACTTTATGAGAAATTCTCGAAATTTAAACGCCATTGTATAATTATAGTCACGTACGCATTACTCGGTTATTCCTGTAAGAACGTTACTGTGAAACTTTCCGTTCTTACAATAGTTATGAGAAACGGAGTTCCTAGCACATATTGTAGCGAGTCGAACAGCTTTCCCGATGTGAACCCGATATAAGAATGCGCCCGGAGAGAACGATTCCGCATCAACGTGAAGAAAAATCCTTGGGGAAGCTTGCCAAACATATTTGCGAAGAGAACCAGGTAGATATACGTATAGGTATGTGGTATCTTCGACTGAAGAAGAATAGGAAGAAGAAGAAGAAGAAGAAGAAGAAGAAGAAGAAGAAGAAGAAGAAGACGAACAGACAGATCGTTCTCTTGACTTGGAAATGATAAATGTTTAAGGAAGGTCTCAGACTCCACTCCTATTCATTCTTCAAATATTCTCGAACAATGAGATAAGACGAGAATTGATGGATACTACTTTCTTTTTTTTAATCCACGAGAGAATTGTAAAAACCTTATTTAGAAAGACGAACGGTCCAGGTGAAAAATCTAGGTACGCCTTTCGAATCGAGCAACGTGAAAAGTAATGAAGAAATATACCAGGCGCTACCACCTTGGATTCTCTTTTTATGTCAGAAATATTAAGAAAAACTTGCAGGTAATATCGAGGATCGTGGAGAACGTAAGGGCGTTTTACTTTTTCTTTTTATTATTCCTCGTTTCATTGACTGACACGTGGAGGTATAACGTTAGAGCGCGCTGCTCGTAATTTCGTCTTATGACGTGATGCTCCTCTTGAAAAGTCCTTGAGTCGTGATGAGACCCACCTTATTCCGTGCTCGGATCAACCGTCATGGCTCCCAAACAACGTTTTACTCGAAACGAGGAGGATGACCTATCGCACTTTCCGAGCCCTTCGAACCTTCTTTCCTTTTCGTCCCCTTTTTTCGCTTTCCATAAACTCTTCGAGCCTTTGGGAACGTACAGTATTCAGGAGGGATGTAAAACTCGACGAATAACAACAACGTCCATTCATACAATTCGACGAATCATCCCCTTTTACCATCTTTTCTTTTTTTTTCTTGTTGATTGTTGTTTTTTTTTCTTTTCCCATTCGCTATCTCCTACAACTCTCTAGATTCTATACGACGACTATATCACTGAGAGTATAAATCCGACTTTTTTCATGAGAAAAATAAGAAAGTTTATAGTCCTGGAATGACGTTACATTTTTGAAATATTTCAGAACTTGCAATTCTGCACAAAAGGCTTTTCCTTGAAGCCTTCGCGTGGTCGTGGTTCGAAGAGCTTTTGAACGTCGAATCATAAACAACCCTCTCTCCGAGTATAATGTTATCGTTAAGAATATTATGCAAACAATTACGTCGACGTTTTTTTTTTTTTTTTTTTTTAAGAAAATGATTTTCTCTGCGAATGAACTTTCCTTCCCTCAGCACAATCACGGCATGGCTATTTCTACGCTGTACCTACTTCGTTTGATCGTTCCATAAAAATTCATTGTTCCTAAATTCAATAATTCAACTGTCGGCTCTGTTCACCTCGATGTCGTTGGGTCGAAAAAGTCTGAGAGTTTTGGCAACCCACGTTTTTCTTCTATTCCTTGCCCGGATAACACTCCGGAGTCGCGGGCTTAACGAAGCATTGTTATACGGTATTCGTTTATCCGCGGACTTACAGGCCACGTTTTCTCGCACTTTTCTTCACTCCTTTCCTTTTTTTTCAACCCTCGACTATCCCAACTATCTTCTCTGCACTTCTCATCCATCTGTATCTTCTCTCATATGTCCATCTTTGTGAGGAGCGAACTCTTTTCACGGAGTATAAAGTTGTGACGAGATATGAGAGAGAGAGAGAGAGAGAGAGAGAGAGAGAGAGAGAGGGTGTTGCTGAAGAGTTCTTCACATAAGTAACAAGTTCCAACTCAATTTGGTCAACTCACCTTGGACCAGCCGGTAGTCGAAGAGTCAAGGCGACTGAAACTTCATTTCAGCTCGACGATGTCGCAATGTAGCTACATATATCAAAACTCTGCAACTGTTTACCGGAGTATCGTCCATTTGCTATTTTACTCCTTTGCAAATGAAACAGCATCGAGCGTCTATTAACTATTTCCAAAGCTTCATTTTATCCATTCTATTTCAACTTGTACATAAACAATAACGCATAATCGATGAAATTCTCATCGAAACAAATCCCTCGATATTTATGTTCATCTCGTTCGAACTCGCTCTATCGAAACGCTCGAACGTGTTTTTTTTTATCGATTCGTGGGAAACGAGGAGCGCTACAATCTACGAGTTTAGCTGCAACCAGAACCATCACTGATAGGGTTTCGTATCCAGGAGAGAGCCACGATGGTAGGTGTTGCGAGTGATTTGTCCGTAACGGAAGGGAAGCTTATTGCTCGCACGTCGTTTACCAAGGCAATTGTTAGAACACAGTGGGTTGGTCGTAGTCGACAGTAACGGTTCGATTCTGGTCGTTCCAGTATGAGAATAGCCAGTGAAAAGCGTTGATATCGAGTTGGGTCTCGCGGCATAGAACCATTCGATGACACTGGTATTGGCTTGCTGCTTCTATTTCGATTACCCCGCCCAGTAATCGTTTCGTTCGATACAAATTATTCGAGAGATACCTATTGCGGCCGGTGGTCGTCAGCGTTGGTAACTCGCAACTTCCGAAGTATCTCCTCAGCTACGAAATCTCTATCGGGTGTGTGTAACTGTATATCGGCTCGATCAGAAACGCGATTCTATTTCGCTATCGCGTTCTCGGTATAAACTACATCGCTTCGTGTCAATCAAATTTTTGGCCGGTGTCCATTCTCTTTGGCCCGTTCTCTATTCTCTGGAACATCCTTCGATTCACCGGGTTTTCCAATCGAGAGGCTTCCAACGTTATCGAATTTTTGTGGGTGCGATCGTTTCCCTGGAGTTGTTACATTTCTATTGTCAATATCCTACGGAAAAGAAAATTCGAATTGTTCCACTTTCGATCTATTCTCATCGAGTTTTTCATCGATTCGTCGATTATCTATGGATTGTTTTATCATACGGTTTTTTTTACTTCGAAAGCTTATTCGTCGATGTATCGATGAGTAACGTTTTTCGAGGAAAAGGGAATGAAAAATAGACTTCCGGATTTTTTCATCGGTTTGTTTCACTTGGAGTTTTGGAGAACACGTGGCGGTTTAGAAATGTGTCAAAGCGGATATGGGGATGAAGATGAATTTCGTTTTTTATGTCAGGTTGGTTGTCGAACGTGATTGAAATGTGATTAATATTTTCAGGAACGCCTCTTGGGATTGCGGTAATTTTGCAGCTGTGGTATTTGAAAATGATACACGAGATGGAGATGAGACCATGGCCAAAGCCAAACTAACCCGCGGCTCACGATATTGATGTTCGATAATGGAACTGGTGGCGGTTGTCGACAGATGAGATGACTTACTCTATTTCAGGGCACGGGATATTTACCAAAACAAATTTTCCGACCTCTGGTTTGTTCTCTCTTTTTGATAAAGAACGTGGTTATTATGGCAAATAAAATTAACGAGACTGCGGAGTGTCAAAAAATTAATTTCTCTATTTTTCAGACACGTGGAGAAGGCTAGAGTCAGAAAAATTAGCTAAAAGACTCGGAAGAGTTACGCTTTCCGTGCGACTCATTATCGACAATTTTATTCTATTTTTCTTCGTCATTATTCAAGAACTTTGCTCTACGATGGTGGGTAAGGAAACGGAAGGGACAAGGTACACCGGGTTTCCATTCGATTAAAACTTTTCGAATCACACCGGTGAAAGGAATTCTCAGCCACGCGACCGTGTACCACTGCCTGCAGGCAAGTAAAACGACAAGTTCTAAGCCTCGTGGGAAGTAAGGAAATAGCGAATGAGAGCGGAAAAAGGAGGTTGGCTCCAATGAGCGTGAGAGAAGTAGATGAAGTGTAGGTGGTAGAGAATAACTAATGAATCAAAGGTGCGAATGAGAAGTGCCATCAACGTCTAGCAGGAGCCAAAGCGTCAAAATTGGATCACGTTGCTTGTGACACAACGCAACCTTGACAAAAATTGTAACTACCCTTGAATTCCCAAGAATCTTCTCTCAAATATTCGAAAGAAACAAATCTTTCATCAGTTGTTTATGAAAAAAAGAAAAACAAAAACCGATGACGGACGAGTTATTGTCAGTGGACCAAAAAGACAACAATAATAAAGACAATCGGTGGGAAATTTGTAGTCGTTAGTCTCAAATCTATCAATCCCATTTTTCAAAGTGGACCAGTCTAACTAAAAGATTAAAAGAGAAATAACGATAATTTAAGGAGATCGCTCGACCTACAGACGGTAATGATACAAAATAACTCGGGAGAAATGGCAGGTAGTGAACTTGAAAGGTTTCGCCCTACGAGGCGATGAAAGTGCGAAAATTTGCATAGACCGTCCGACGTCGCCGTCTAGCTCTCACGTCGTCATAGTGGAGTACACGCCAGTGTTCTCTCCACGGCGCCGCCATCTCCATCGCTCGAGTACTGGGCGGGAAAATCGTTTTCGGAAGTGGTTCCCCGAGGAACCTTCGTGACTTCCGAGGACTTTGGGTGTACGACGAAATGGGGAGCGATGGAAACGGCAAGGAAGCCGGTGCAGGACAAGGACAAGGCCACGGTCGTCTCGCGGGCATCGAGACTCCGATGGGAAGGTCAAAGTGGCCGAGTTAATGATCCGTATCGGAGTTGGTACCTCGGCTAGTTTCGCAAATATCTCAATAAGGCCAATTGTTTCGACTCTTTGCAGGAAAATGATAACGATATTTCAATCTCGAAACAAAAAACAAAATTCGATAAAAGTCAACGATCCCTTTACACACTGGAAGAACATTCTCAGCCAGTGCCACGCGAAATTGCGATGGAACGTCGAATCTTCAACTCGCATGGAACGCGTCGAAATCACAAGTTAATTGACGTTATACAAGCAAAAATAACGAAAACAAGTATAAATTTGGTTTTAAAGGTCACGAAACGAACGAGCGTTGCCAGTTATTTCCATTCGAATTATAATACGTATAAACGAATGATGTATGGAAGTAGAAGCAAAGGAGAAGTATCTGATGGTGAAATCGAATCGTCGAAACTCGAGAACAAAGTGGTACGTCTCGCAACAATCTAGGCGGTCTCTTAACATCGAGAAACGTAACGAACTTTGCGCGAGTACAACGAGAAGAATGGAAGTGCGAAGGATACGGAGGAGAACAAAAAGGGTGTGCATAGAGTCTACGGGCACTCTCTTCGTTGGATTCAATGAATGTTCGTCAGGCTGGAAATGATCGAGACGGTTGTACATGTGTTTGAGCGTCGGTGTGCACTCGTTATCGCATTGAACGTGTACCTACTAACGGAGGCCGCTAAGACGTTGCGCTCGAGAGGGCCTATCTCTAAGTGCTGTGGCACTAGACCGATCGGCAAACTTTTCTCGAATCGGCCAAGAACAATGGCCACAGAATGGACCGAAATGAGAATCAGCACGAGTGGATACCATCCAAGTTGCGAGTTCTTCAATCTTGTTGTACAAACTCTAACGCGAATTCTTCCGATCGAAATCGATTTTTCGATAACAAAATTACAACATAATAGAAAAACGTTTCTTGTAAATAAACTTCACGATATTCACATTTTACGGTGATATTATTCAACGAGTAGATCGTTCTCGCGATGAATAACCGACGAGAAGAAACGATTTTTTTTTATCGTTAAAATAAGAAAACGTTTGAACAATATATTTTCTTTATGGAAATAATAAAACGATAATTCAAATATTTGTTTCCTCGTCTATTTTCGTTACTCGAATATGTCAGAAAACAATTAATGTATAGTTCCATGAATTGCTGTAATATTACGATTCGCTGAAATTGAAAGGATAATAAATACGTTATTCATCGTGCAAGCTCGCTCAACCGTAATCGACCCATGGCGCTATGTCGGTTCCATTCTTAGATGTTCATCCTTCTCTTATAATAGGGAATTAAGCTCGCACGTAAATCGCTCGAGGGTGCGAGAGAACATTATGGGTGATCATGCGTAGGACAGACGCATGATATATGCGCAGCTCGCTCTTTAAGGGCAAGTTGACAGGATTGAGCAGGAAGAGGGACAGATTTGATCCAATTTTTTTGATAAACGACTCGATGACATCGAACCCGGTAGAGCGCGAGGATATGGATCTAATGGACAGGAGTCAGGCTGCACCGATATCTCGACTGTATCGAGAATTTCTCGACGAGCTTTGTTTTTCAAAATTACATTGATCATTTTTACTCTAGTCGATTCATCGAGTTGGAAACTAGATGCAAATGAACGTAGTCCAGTTTTCACTATGAACGTTTCAAGTTGGCTCCAATATCTTTTTGGAACTCTTTTTTTATTAGTCGTTGGTTCTTCGCAGCCAAAAATGTACAACGTCAAAGGAACGATCACCCTGGGATAACGTTTGATTCCTCGTTCTTGCATTGAATCGAGCATCCACTTTAGCTTTCGTCTAGGGAAACTGTTTCGAACCAAAGTTTACCATGGCAGGAGCTGATCAACGGTCGCTCCCGAAGAAGACTAGGAGAACTGCTATCAGTTGAAGTTGGCGTGAGGTCAAAGTGAATTGCAGTAGTCATAGTGAAGACCTTGCGTCTCACGTAAGAGGAAGCGAAGAGTAAGTCTACCAGAAGCGATCTTATTGGACAGGTCGCAATAAGACCAATTACCCGCCACCACAAAGTACCAACCACTCGGTCTTAATGACTCGCTGTTCGTCTCGCACTGACGTCTGGAAAAAACGATATTTCAAATGTTTTTTTTACCTGTAAACTCGTCCGTACTAATTTACATAAAATAGTGAGAACAATAACAAGAACCTGTCGTAGTTCCGAGTATTTATTCTCGAACTTCAGATAAACGTTGGTTCTAATTTATCAGCTTATGTGTGAAAGTAATTTAGTTTCTAACGTACGAACGTGCGATCTAAAAAGCTCAATAACTTTTCGGTCGATCTGATCGATCACTATTGACATTGGATCGAGAAGTTGGTCACTTGCAGATTCGGTGGCACAACGATTTCTAAAAGGAATCGATTCCTTGCGATTTCCACTGGGATTCTCGTGATTTCCGAATCAATAAGATGCGATTTCACGTGATTTCTGCTGATTCCAGGGATTTCCAGTGATTCCAGAATTTCAGAAATCCGTGATTTTTGGACTGTCAATAGAAAAACTTTGATAAAAGCTTGCTGGCTTGGAGAGGGGATGAGTGATGCCCAGCGATTCCGGAAATCACACGATTTCTTTATGATTCCCAATGATTTCCTAAACATTTGGAGCAATCACGAGAAAATCAGGAGTAATCATTCGACTTTAGGGATTTCCTGCGATTTCCAGCGATTTTTAGTGATTTCTAGCCTGATTTCAGATAAAATGGTTCACTGATTTGTCGAGCGACCAACCCCTCGCATTGGATAGCATCATATATTAAGGTAAATTAATTAGGGGTGAATGTTTTCCTCGTTGCTAACGTATGCGTTCGAGAGTGTTATACTTTGCACCCTCACACGTCGTTGGCGTATTTCAACGTTGATACCCGCAACGTTTTCATCACAAGGCTATGTGTCAAGTTCGTGTTTGCCAATGTTAATCGATACGCCAGTACCTACATACTCCTGCATATACGGACCGTGGCCTATTGTACGGTGACCGATGCGGTGGCTTATTTTTTATGCATAAGACGCTTGGTGGGTTTGTATGGCCCACGTATACTTTTATAGAAGTACGTCGGTGCAATGTTCCGTAACTGCTACGAACGGCTAGTGACCCGAAAGTACCTAACAAGAGAAGAAATGATGCGTTGAACAGGATTTACACAATTCTTTAACACTCGGTATAGAAAAATTTAACGATAAAAATACAAAAAACGATAATACATTTTTTTACGATTTGTTGATTTTACATGGATCGTTCTGTTGTGACGCAAGAAGGAAAATCAGGGAGGACAATGTTTCTCCGTGTAGTCTTCTGCACAAGAAAAGTGTTTTGTCAGAAGGTGAGTTCTAGTCATGTGAGGAACTTGTTTTTTGGGTTTTGATTGGTCACTATTTTGATGGCAGGGCGAGTATTTTTACTAATCGGAAAGGGCGACGTTCAATAAATATTTGCAGTTCTCGCACTTTTTCCCCAGAATAATAAACCCAAGACGAACCCCATATCCACGTAAGGAGACGTCGATGAAGAGTTTTGTCACGCTTTATCTTGTTTGTGTTTCCTTGGGTTTTTCTATGCAGGGCTCGTCTCGTGGATAGAACAAAATTACATAAAGGGATTAAACAAAGGTGATAGATTCAAATTTTATAAAAATATTTGGCTGCCAGACGTCTCGGCGATTTGTAGACCGATCGTCACCTCTCGGGTGAAAGGTGGGTAGCTCTTACCTGGGGAGATGCGTTTGGGCATTTATTGTGTTTGCACTCTACCCTTGATTATCATAATAGTAAAACACGGTGAATAGCGAGGAGTAGCTCGCAACACCGGTCTTCGTCTGGTCATCCTTGACCCGCATTCTCTCGTTTTCCTGAACCAAGCCTGCGCTTCGGCGCAGCCGGTTGTAACATCTACTCGTACTACTTGGGTCGGATTGAACCGTTAAACAATCTATAATTTGACTATTGCGTAGGTAGACGATCGCTAGGGTTGTGGATGATGGAACGGAGAATGAAAAAAGTCTATGTAAAACGTATTCATCGAGGGCAAAACCAAGGAAGGAAAATCATGAATACAAAATAGTTCCAAGCGTTCCATCGATAAAAAACACCGGAAGTCAGGCGAACGTCAGCACCGTTACTCGCGTCGAGAGATGCCTCCGGCAATTTTATTCATGCTACCACGCAGAATAATACAAAACGAAAAATATCGTTATTCCCACGATCATAAAAGTACGACGAACAAAAAAAATTCGATTTTAATTCCTCTACGGAAAACATGATTTTGAGTGGGACGAATGTGAATTTGTACGCAAGTACGATAAATCGAGAACACATTTTCCGCATTAAGGCCAATTTTAACGCGAGCTTTTTATAGAATCGAGCGTGAATAAATAATGGAATAGCGCACTATAAATCTCTACTTTGCATTATGTAATCGCTCGAATTTATCCATTTATTTCCCATCGTTCGATTCTCGCTTTGAGGGAGTTGGCTGAATAATGCGGTATTAGCTGAACAACTATAGACTCGAATGCAGTAAGAATATTTTTTCTATCGTCTGCTACGTGGACATGGTTTCACAATAAATTAGCATTATTGAATACAATTCGTTATACTGCAGGTGTGACCAAAATAGACATTTGGCTAACGTATATACTCGTATCTATACATCAACCCGTCGTTGATACAATTTTCTATAAAGGCTTATAACGGACGAAATAAAAAAAAACAAAAACTGGAAATATCTTTTTTTAAGTATTTGTTCTCTGTAAATAAATTTAATAAATGAAAGAATTAAAAAAGTTTCTCGTGAGAATAAATACTAAATCGTTAGGTCACTTTCCGATTGAAACGGTTGTTATTTTGGTTAAAACGATGAAAAGATCGGTGGCTGTACATGAAAGAAAGACCACAGGCGGTTTAAACTACATGCCTCGTTTACCGATACAGGACGAGAGTAAAGGGGGGAACGGGCAAATGATGACTGGCCGTATTTGCCGCACGAGGGCAGATAAAGCGGGATCGATGATCGGATTAATTTCTATCTGTATACCACCAGTCCTCCCATCTCTCGCACCCTTCATACGCCTCGTACATGCGCACACAAACACACACCTACTCCCTCGTAATTTGATAAAATTCTATTTATTTCCGTGACTTTAACGAGACTTGACAAGCACGTGCGACGGCCTATTGCATTGTATAGGGGGTAACGATCAAAATTTCACCAGAATTCTCTTTCTGGCGTAGCAAAAAATAAAAGAAAGGTCAAATTATATGAAAATTAAAACATTCTTAGGGAAATTAAATGAATACGTTTATTCGTTTGGAATTTCGTTATTGATTAATGCTCAATTAGAAAACATAGCGGGAAAACATTATTATGGGATGAAACGTTGATTTATAATACGATTAATTTCACGATGAAACGGAATGTTCGCGTCGATTGAAATTCATTTTACGAACGTGTTTTTTTTAATAAGTTTGAAAATAAAATCTTAGTCGAGACGATGAAATAACGAATTAAAAATATTGACGATTGATAAACGTTATTAAAATCCATCGGTTGGACGTAAAGTTATGCCGAATTTGGATTGGAATTAAGTGTATTTTATGTCAGGAGAAGGATAACCCCAAGAGTGAGATAAATGGGGGTTGAGATCGGTGCACTCTCGTCCTGATTAAACGCCATGACCGGGATATATTTAACTTTAACGGGACGGCTCGCGAGCTTGCATTGCTGGAATTTACTCAGACACATTGGGCAGTAATGAGAGAATGAAAGAGTGAGACGAAAAAGAGCATTCCTCCCTGGACTATATTTCGCGCTTTTCCTGCTGGTACGAGTCCACACCTTTCGTACATTCTCTCGTATCTTCTTGTCATTGCCACTTGGTCGACTACCGTGACACTTCCTTCTTTCTTCCTTAGATATTTTTATAACTCAGATATGCGAGAAATGAAATTTCGCAAATGGAAATACGTCAATATTCTTCGATTGTCGTCTCGTGCTTTTATTTCATTTTTTCTTATGTTATTGGTTTTTGGTTCTTGAATCTATTGTCAATTTTTTAGAATAGATTTTTGTCTTGGTTTGGAGAAATTTAGCGGAATACTGATTTTTGTTTTTTGTTGCGATTTATCGAACGCCTTTAACCTTTTTGGCTGTGAGTGCTCGACGATTTTCGTGACCCAGATGCTTCGAGTTCCTGTGGTAGTGTCGTACATTAATGTTGTCGTGCTATTTAAATACCAATGAGAATTCCTGACTCGTGAATCCAGTTAGAAAACAATGTCCTGTTTACAAATTCGAAATAATCCTAGAAATTCAAGATTCGACACTGATAAAAGCGACGGTCAATTACTAATCTGAGAATCAAAGCATTGGAACTAGAAGTCGGGTGTACAAATTCTCGCTTGGGACTCCACGCAGGAATTCAGACTAGTTGTTCGGAATTCAGGCAGGAATTCATCGGAAAACAAACGATGGACTTGCAGGTGAATTCGTGAGGGGAATTCTCACGTGGATATTTTTATCACGGAAATCCTGCGACGCTCTCAAATTTAAATTCATCTTTTCATACGTTAAGTGATAATAGTTTTTCGATCGGGTGAAAAGAAAAAAAAATTAATCGACGAAAGAGTCGACGCGAGGAGCATGTGAGATAATGAGATTTATCGGTGAAAAGTCAATAACGTCAGGTCTATTCGGAACAGGTCTCGTTCGAGCCGAGCCGAGTTCGAGGCGAGGGAAAGAGTAAGAGAGAGAGAGAGAGAGAGAGAGAGAGAGAGAGAGAGAGAGAGAGAGAGAGAGAGAGAGAGGCCGAGCTTTATCCGTCTCGACAAGTTGAATGCGGGCCACCGGGCTATATATACGAAGAGCTCACTTCGTTTACGCCTCTCACAGCCTGCCCCAGAAGGATAAAGGCGTTCCCAACCTTTGAAAACCTTAACCCTCCGGTTTGCCATCCCTTCATACTCACCCTCCTTGTCTCCGTTTCTGCAAGTTCCCCGGCCTCCAAGACAGTCGACCTAGAAATGTTGAGATGTTTCTTATTTCGCGAAAGTCGAAGATGGCCAGGCACGACCAACGAGCTTTATCCAGTTTGCATATATAAACGCGGAAATGGAAGTTTAAGAACGGAAAAAGTAAGCATGTAGAGAGAATAGAAGTGAAAATAAGAGAAAGAACCTGAGTCAAAAGACTTATTCTTTGGCTACCTTGATCTTTGTCCTTTGAGCTTTCGTGCCGGAGATGGATGGAGAAGCATCGGAAGGAAGCTCGGGCCAATTTCGAGGCTTACATCCTCGCGACGATTTCGCTTTGTCTATCGAGCATAAGCTTAGAATGTAAATGTATTCGTTGTGAATTTTTATCTACGTTATTAAATTTATTTTTCATCTCGATTTTCCTAAACAATGAAAAATGGAAAATAAATAGCCAATAAAATTCACAACCGCGAGGAGACCATTTTTTCACGTAAAGATTTGAAGAACCAGTATATCCATATATATATATATATATATATATATATATATATATATATATACTGGTTCTTCAAATCTTTATATATATATATATATATATATATATAGAGAGAGAGAGAGAGAGAAATCTGTTATGCCCCAAACGTATTTGGTTAACGCTTACCAGACGCGAGAAGGCTCGTTGTTAAAAAAAAAAATAAGAAGAAGAAAAAAAAAGACAAAAAGAATTAAAAACGTCCGTGTACTTTTGTGCTTGCGAGTCAAATGCTCGGAGCAAAAGTATAATCGGATTAAGAGGCGAATAACCGACCTTTTTTTTCCTCTCTCTTAACTGGGGCAGAGTTGACTCACGTAGGTAGACAGGGGTGGCTTTCCCGACACCCTACCGGAGAGACAGTTCATCGTTCGTGCACTCACGCCTACGAGTTTTAATAGCGACAAGGAAAGCACTCCTGAAGAGCTAATTAGAGACAGTGTGATACAAAATAGCCAATAACAAACGATACAAATTACGAGACGATGAAGAGAGTGGGCCATTTCTTGAGGGACGAAAACGAATGAAAAAAATTTATTACGAAAACAAAACTTTTTGTCCCTTCGTTATTAAATTATCGTCGCTTTTCACTCAATGTAGGTCAAATCGAAGGTCGAACGAATCTTGGCTTGCATTATTCCAACGCTGCATGATATGTACGATTAATTAATCGAGAGTGCTCAATTGGTGCAAAATGTAAAGCGAAATGAATATTGGTACATTCGCGTATGACCATTTGACATTTTTCGAGATACCACTTTATTGACAAACTTAAAATTGGTTTAACACGATTATTTTCAACTGTGGTCATGAATGCACTCTCTCGATTTAATCGTACCAATCAGAAATTATCAGAATCTTTATTTACATTCGTCTCGAGGATCGGAATCGTAGCGAATTACTCGTAGATTGAGTAAATATCTCTGAATACTCATAGGCTGATACAATTTACTTCGTTTATTTACATACCGAACCAAACGATCTTGGGACGTGATTTAATATACGTATCAATCT
This sequence comes from Netelia fuscicornis, assembly GCA_946811545.1. Lineage (NCBI taxonomy): Eukaryota > Metazoa > Arthropoda > Insecta > Hymenoptera > Ichneumonidae > Netelia > Netelia fuscicornis. The sequence goes on along the minus strand of OX328011.1, from coordinate 13,074,770 downwards.
CGTTGCATTAATATTTGATCAGAAATGCAATCTGCATCTGGGCACGATGTCCCAATTTATTCGGCAGTAACGACAACATATGTTAATTATTATTAAGTTTTTGCGAAGTTTATAATCGCAAAATACCAATGTGATTCGCGTATCATAGCACGTGCGATATCAGCTAGTTTTGTTGGAAATAGATAACAACAGAGATCGTTGAAAAACAAAAGCGTCGGAGGTCGCAAGTGCCAAGTTGTTCGAACCTCCGCGCATCGAATGTGGTAACAAAGAAAATGAGGGAGGCGGGAAGGGAAGGAGGGGTTGGAAGCAGCACTGTGGCTCGATGTGCAAACGGGATGAAACGAGGCAGCGCTTCTCTGATTGTACAGAACGGAATTGACATTTCATTTGCGAGCGTTTGTTTGCACGACGATCTCTCGCGTTCCACCGTCTACCTTCTGTCTCCGTCTCGTAATAATAGCGAGCCGGTCCTACCCGACGCGAGGGAGCGCACCATCAGCCGTGACACTTCGCCCCCGTTAAATTGCGCTCCTGCAAGAGTCTCGAGCTTACGAGGGTGTGGGAAAGTTAAAGTGTTCGGACCCAGCTGCGATTCGTCGCTTCGAGCGCTTTCAGGTAGACGCAAGCTCGTGTGAGCTCTGCAGCTTGGGAACGAGCGAACGGTCGAGGGTGTTGACAAATTCACGTGATTCGAGGCGAAACTATTGCGCTTAAACGAAGGGTCGAGTCGCTGCATATTCGAAAACCTTACGGTATTTCCATATTTTTCCACCCTTTTTTTTGTCTAGAGTCACATTTTAAGATTTCTCTCATCTCGTCCCGTAATTTATTCCCATAGCAGCGACATAAATTCTTCAAACACTAAGAATTTTACGAATATTCGAAACTTTTTCACTGCTATGAGTTTAATTGGGCGGAGTTAAAATTGAGGAAATAGTTTGAGAAGGGACAGTTAATGAGTGGAAGGGATGGAATTTCTTGCCTTTTGGTATTTATTTTTTCTCGCAAATATTTTGATGAAAAGAGATAATTGTTACTGTAATCTTACATCGAGATAAGTTGAGGTGAGGATAGGTAGGTAAGTAGTTCCTTGAATAAACCTCAATCCATCTTTCTGCAGAGAAGCTTAACGTTTCGGACAAAAGGAAAACATCGTGCCATCCGTCGAACGTTTTTCCACACCATGAAATTTCACTTTTGCAATAAATTTGAATCATCCTTGAGAAATGTGTTTTGGAAAAATTGCTATTTCTCTCTCTCTCTCTCTCTCTCTCTCTCTCTCTCCCTCTCTCTCTCTCGCTCTATTCAGGTTTCTTAGGAAATCAAATCATCCAACTCATCGATGCATCGTTTATAAAACCTTGTTCAGTATTGACACGATAAGAAAAAACATTGATGTAAATTTAATTTTCAAAAGGAAATATTGTTTCATATAAAATTTAAAAATTTTGAAACTTTCGAAAATGTTATTTTAAAAAAACAGTGAACTTTTCATCAATTTTGTTGTTCGAATAAGAATTAGGTAATATTTTTCTTCAATATAGAAAATATGAATTTTGACTTTTTGTAAACTATCTCGTCGTATGTTTTGTTTTTCTACAGAGCTAGACCAATCCGAGCTTGCATCTCCTTCGATTTTGCGTCCTTCTCTCGCCAGTTTGCGCCAATGCGCCATCCACCCACTCGCATGCACGCCGACCAACCGACGACATCGAAACGCCGACGATGCTGGATGTTCGGGAGGGTTTTGGCGTACTATATTTCCGGCGAGGGAGCGGAATCGTTTTCAATGTCACTGCGACCAAACGTGTTCGAAATTTTCTATGCTTCATTTTTCTTTCGTTTTAAACATTGAAAATAAACAATGATTTGTTTTTCATTCTTTCAAAAATTTCATTGAGTTGTTTTCTTCGATCGTATTTCGTATACCATTATTCACTTTACGCGCAAAACCTTTTTAGAAATTCGATATGTTTAATTATAATGAATTGATGCGTTGCGATTTTAGCCGCGTTAATTATTGCGCCATCACAGGGCAAAAGCGTTGAGAATTTTGATCAAAGGCGAAGCATTTATTTCGATCCAATTTCATTTCGGTCGTGTTTGATTAAGCTCGATTGGCAATTAATGGAAACGTTAAACGAACGTAACGTGTTAATGAACGGACGCGCTAACTTGAATGCAGCGAATACAATTTTTACGCGAATTTTTAAAATATTTTTTCTCACACGAATAATTAATTTCAGGCACATTCACGAAGTTCTTGAGGGGAAAAATAATGCTTTAATAATAAATATTTCCGATTCATCGTTATTCCTCAGGAAAAAGTATATTTTCATGATTTCACGTAAAAACACAATTCGACGTGTTAATTTTCTTTTTATTTCTGTGGAAAATGTGATACACGTGCGAGGAAAGTTCGAGTGATTCACGTACTTCTGCAGGATGTTATAAATCTTGCAGTTCGGTGGTGTTACGACTTGGGGGGGGGGGGGGGGGGGGGGCTCTCACGGCGAGCTCATAAATCTTCATTAAACGTTACTGAAGAAAACTTGATCTACCGCATCATATCATACACCGTACGATGTTCTGCCACACATGCGATATTGAATATCTAATTAGTCCCATTAAAACCATTGCGAAGTCAGAAGAGATAAATCTCACTATTACGCGAATCCAAGGCGTCCATGGATTATCGAAAATTTACTTTGTAGAAAAATCTAAATATGGAAAACTGATACTTTTCAATATTTACATTTCATAATATTCAACGAATAATTTCAATATTATTATTTCGAGACATTGACATAAGTAATTCCATTTTAAATTTGCATTAAAGAATAATGCACTATATCAAACAGCTGGTTAATAATTCGTATATATGTGTATCGTTAAATCGTTCACGACGTTACAGGTATAGCAAAATTGAGTAGCTGTCGATTCTGTGAGACAACACAGAATCGGCAGCCACTCAATTCAACGAATAATTTCAATATTATTATTTCAAGACATTGACATAAGTAATTCCTTTTTAAATTTGCATTAAAGAATAATGGACTATATCAAACAGCTGGATGATAATTCATATATATCTGTATCGTTAAATCGTTTACGACGTTACAGGTATAGCAAAATTGAGTGGCTGTCGATTCTGTGTTGCCTCACAGAATCGACAGCCACTCAATTTTTTCTCCTTTCAAAGGCTCTTTCGTAATAACCACCAGCACCATCTTATGCCTCGATCGACTCACTTGAGGTACAAGGGCCGATATATTGCGAGTGAGCTCGAATATCGGACTTAATTACAGCGTTGGTATATTTGATTGACGCTAATTGTTTTCGATTTTTATTTGACGCTACAACGTGGCACGAAGGCTTTTACGTGTAACTCCTTTGCGGAACTCCTCCGGCATATCCTTACGGAAAACGATCTCGTTAAAGTGCGAGTGTACTTCGTTTCCAAGTGCCGCGTGGTTGGCAGAATGGTTTACGCTGTGGTTAACGTGGAAGTTGCATCAACGTGGGTAGAACCTTACCTTCATCATTTTTCGTTCGCGTCAACGCGCTTTGAATTTCAATGATTTTTTTTCCTTCGTTTTAATTTCACAGGTGAAGTTAGAATTTTAGTATGATAAATACTCGGTTATTACGGAATATTTTAAGGTCTTAATTATCGTATTTGTGTAATCGTTAGATGAGCTGTAAGAACAGAAAAAATGGAATATTTCACGTTGTTTGTTTAACGATATTTTTATTGGTATTTGAACTAACTCACTCGATGGTTGCAGGTCGTTTTTTTAAGGAAAAAATAAAATATATTGGGAAAAAACTGCCGTTTGATAAAAGAGAAACAGACAGGATGAGGAAGAGAGGTAAAGGTAAAGAGCAAAGTCCGTAGTTGAAGGGCCACCGGTCATTTATTGGTTCACATACGGCATTCTCGAATTACGAACATGCCAGTGAGAAGCTATCTGGCAGAGATCCAAAGTAAGCCAGACCGTTACTATAGCAATGCAACTGCAGTCGGCACATCCGCATAAAAAAGGTTCAACTTTTTGAGCTGAACATGCAGCTTTGAAAGCTCTGGGACTCGACGAGTTACTTGACGAGCAAAAAGTTTGTGGATATGCTCAAGGGGTGGATAGTTGTTGTTGAAGGTAAAAACTGGGACGAAGCAATCATACAAAAGAAAACATAAAGGACGCACCGATGTGCATACGAAAAATGCAACTAATAAAACAAATTATCAAACGTGTATCGAGAATTCCTGTAACCTTTAAATCTTTCGAAAGATTTCGTGTCGTCGACCCTTTAGCGTCCTTGACCTTCAAAGATTTTGTAAATTTTGGAGCCTCGAAACGATTATTTTTAAATATGTCTGGATAGAAGGAAGAACTTTGTAGATATTTGTATTTTAAACAATCATCGCCCCCGATCACGTCGCGTTGGACGAGGGTCAGGGATGCAATTTTTCCATTGAGAATGGTACGTTCTACACGTTTAACGTGTAGGCGGAAATATCGAGGGTGCGCTCCTTTCCAACGTTCCTTTTTAAATTAACGCAAGGTGACAGCCCAACGCGGAGACAAAAGGAGAAAGGGCATCGGAAGACAGCCATTGTTGGCCAGCTGCCAAAAGCACGAAGACGTTCAGAGTTTATAAATGTTGTGTACTTATCGACACGTTGCATCGAAGTTTGAGAGGAAGCTGTTGGTCCACTGGCGCTCGGAGCTGCGACCCTTAAGCCAGGGGAAGTTTGCACGCGCGATAAAGTATAATCGTATCGTATATTTCGCTATCAAATTTTTACATTACCTACGTTGTGAGCCAAAATCAGAGAGTTCAAAGGGTCAGAATGAAAAAAATCGTTTAAAATAGTGGAATCGAATACATTCGTATTTCTTTTTTGTATCCTCGTAGTTTATTTCGTAACTTTATCGTGGCCATTTTTCATTGTCTCTGGCCTGCGTCTTTCTTCTCGTGACTTCTCAATCGATCCCATTTCCTCTCTGATATTGAATTTCTCTGATGTACAGGAGTATGCGTCGGGTGGTCTTCAAATTGATTTATTTTCTCTACAATCTCTCCGTGGCACGACCATCTGTTATTTCAGCGAGCGACTGAGTAGGCCGAGGAGTTCCAAGAGTCTCTCAATATCGCAAGCTACATACTTATGTTTGTATAAATACAATAAACATTGTTATATTCCTTCTGTTCGATGCTCGGAGTTTTAGTGCCCGGAATGCGAGGAAATTATTTCGTTTGCCAAACTCGTTAGAGGGAGGTAGACATTTTGGTTAGGGTGGCAATCGACCATTTACGTATTGACTCAGCCCTTGAGGCAATTTGCTTTTTAACGACGCAACGGAACATAAACGAATTTTCGCACTCCATAAAAATGACGAAGTTGCCTTAGTAAATTCTTGCCTAGGGGTAAGCTGGAACTCTCGTCTAGTTATTATCGGAATAAGCACAATACAATGTTTTTCTCGTGATCTTGAAGTAAAAATGATTAACGCGAGGTATCTTGTGTTTGACGTTTCCATTGTCTGTCTAACCATTTTTTATAATTACTTTTAATTAAGTAAACTCAACGTAGCTTACCGAGGAGGGCACAATGTGATTTCTCACTGTTTGTACCAAACTAAGTCGAAGCAGCCATCTTCACTGCGGATGCTTTTTGTCCTCGTTATAACATTGAGAAATAAATGGCCTTTGCCGTAGCTTTATACCAACGTTTATACACATGTACGTCCTAGCCAGCTATTGTCATGATGTATAGTAAACGAGAGATCCAGTTTCAAGTTCAAGCGAAGAAAATATCCGACGGAGTGGTTGCCAGAGCGGTCAGCCAAGTTGTAAAAATTTACTCGTACGATGACCTTAACCTTTCGGAAAATTCTCGATCCACAGGAAGATGAAGAGTATGACGCGTGCATGAGAGAGGGCTTAAAATTCGTATCATCAGAGATTAGGGAGAGATCAGCAACACTCGATAAAAGTTGAAACCTCGAGAGTTGATTCTGCAACATCTACGTGGGCAAAGGATGAACTTTTACTGAGAATTTACATGTATCCGTGTTAAGTTGGCTGCAAACTATCGTAGATACATATACATGGCGAATGATATATAATCTGGCGGTTTATATATGTCGCTCGACTGTTTTCGCGACTGATTGTGGAACGAACCTGGGCAGACGGTGCAATAATGACATGTGTCTATATTTGAGGCCCGTATTTGAGATCCGCGCGAATATGTAAATACCCGCATCGATACTATATTAGAACATTCCTTTGAGGTAACACGAAACCAAAATCTAAAATCCAAAATCGATTTTGGATTGACTCGTCGACTTTCACTGAGAATAATAGCGAATCCGGATTCATGGTGGAAATAAAAAGAAGTTTAAAAAATCGGAAAGATTAATATTCGCTAGTCAGCGAATATTAATTTCGACCCAATATCTTTCCGATTTTTTAAACTTCTTTTTATTTCCACCATGAATCCGGATTCGCTATTATTCTCACTGAAAATCGACGAGTTCATCCATAAAATGACGATAGAATCATCTGGTTGCGATAATTTGTCGATTTATCATAGATTTTCATAAATTGTAATGTAAATTTTCTCATGCGAGTATATTTCTATATATGAATACGAATGTATGTAGATATATAAACAATATTGGACTGTCTCAATACATAGCTGTATATCTATATAAACCGTCGACGTTTCACCGTAGGCCTACATATGTCAATGCATAGGTAGATCGAGTAGTTAGAGCATGTAGAGAGAGAGAGAGAGAGAACGACCGGCCACCGCTTCGCTCGAGTGTAGTAACTAACCGTGGTGGGGATAGCGACTTGGCTCTCCCATTCAACGTCCCTGTTCATTCATGCGAGTTAACAGTTCAAGATTAGTGCAAATTATGCAACTTTTCACCTATGAATTTTTACGAGAGCTCAGAACGACTCACGAATTCGCGATCTGTGAACAATTTTCAATACATATCGGTTCTCAGAACGCATAACAAAAGGAATTCCAAAACCGATATGGTGACGTTGAATGACGATCGAGGCGATGGTAAGACGCAGGAATCGAATATTACGAATATGCTTGAAAGTTGACTTTTTATGTCAAGATAGTAAAAAATATCGAGTTTCTCATGTTTGCAGGGAAAACATTGATATTAGACGTATATGTCGTGTACTAGAGCTCAAGAGTTTCTGTGCGCGATCTCAACAAGAGTTTGCTGAAAAGAATCGGCATTCTCGAGTAGTCCAAGCAGAGATGACAATTCTGTATGTATACACTTCAGGAGAAATGGCCCTCGGGACTCTGTCCTTTTCCTGTCGTTGAAATTTCTGTCGTTACGACGATGAAATAAATTCAGAATTTCCCTTACGGTTTTTCTACATTATTTCGAAACTAGGAAAGGTCGCGATTGCCTCTAAAACTATGGATATAATTATGTTTAAGTATACTCAAGCATGCAGAACTATACGTGTAGAGCGCTGAGAGTGAAGGCGAAACAGCAAAGAGAAAGACGCGAAAGAGGAACGTCTAGCGTCGCCGCGTTGCCTGAAGCAGCGAGCTCTCGCTCGCCCAAAATTTATCGTTATTACTTTGAAACTCTCGGTATATACCGAGACGAGAGAGTTAGAACGAGAGATAACGGCCGACTGGAATTACCCGCTCAGATATAAATCGCCCTCGTAGTTTAAAAGCTCTATATCCCATCCTTTTGGCCCGGTGGGAGAAGCTCACACGGGGTTGTGCTTTAGGACAACCAAGTTCCGCGAGCACAATTTCATGACAAGCGAAAGAAAAAAAAAATACACCTCGGGTACTCTGACCGCCTACTTTCGAGATGATTTTTGATCACGATTCCGGAGTCGTCGGTACTATAGTTCGTTCGTGTTGATGTCCAATCCTTTTTTTAGGTCGAATCTGTTTTTATGATAGTTGTCAGTTTGTTGTCGAACAAGTTTCTGGCGCTTTTTTGTTTTAATAACTTCTTTGAATTTACGACAAAATAGTTAATGAGTTTGCGATCGGCAACAAAAATTGATCGATATTTTATAATGTCGAAGCGGTTTAGTTCGCGGTTTGAATGCGCGACATAAACGAAAATAAAGTTGCGAACGTTTGAACTTTTAGTACGTTTCGATTTCGAGTGGGTAATTACTTTTTAGTGTCGCTCAAATCATGGAAGACATGATCGTATCGTGCGACGCGCATTGAAGAATCGCACGTTTTAAGTACACATAACGATATATTCATTTAATTCCTCCAGGGTCTCCTTACAAATCGATTATCCACACGAAACTTCTCCCTCGGTTATTAGTTCATCGTATTTCTTTATATCATTAATGCCACTCCGGTAAATCTCCAAAGACTCTAACGATAAAAGCTTCGACACGAGAAGAATCATAAGAAATGTACGAAAAAGTTGGAGACCACCGCGTATCTTTAATAACTGTTTACGAAGCTTTTGAGGTGACACCACTCGACTTTAATTTACGCGTACCGCGCTATTTTATACATTTCTGAATACTCGTCCGCTTGCTTTACAAAATACCTGAGAAAACAAGGAAAATAATCAAGTCTCTTTTGTTCGCCTCGCGTTATTGTGTTTAAGTCGCGAAAGAGCTTGTATAAAAACAATTTAAACGAAACTACCTATATATATTTTTATCCACGTTGTAGATACGTTTCGAGAAAAATTAATGTAAAATAAATATTGTTTCGTCGTTTAATTCGAAGATTTTTTTCGAATTCGTTCTCGCAAACGTTTACTCGTACGTTTGTTCGAGATTCTCTTACTACCGACCATGCACATGACGAGATCCCTCTATTCATCGTCTTTTTGGCTCGGTGTACGTGATGAAAAGCGAAACTTTTCTGCCTCTTCGTCTTCGTTAGCTAGCTGGCGAGCTTCGAGGTATTTAGACGTATATATTAGGTATTGTCCGCCACCAGGGAATTTCTCTTTATTCAAGACGATCCAGAAGAAGCTACGACATCCGAGTGCGGCTTGAAGGTACCGTAGACTCTTCCATACACTCGTGCGAAGTTCAATATATCTATACAGTTGGTGTGTAATGCCCTCCGAGCTTTCTATATTACTGACGTGCGTGATTTATTACGAAGCGAGTTTCCTAACAGCTATTGTGGTTCTGGAGACGCTTCTTAGAAATTTGTTGCTCCTGTCCCGTCATTGTATTACTTTCGAGACATCGCAAAAGTCAAAAAATCGTTCTCAACTACGCTCTTTCTAACATTTTTCATTTCCTCTTTACTCGAGTAATTTGCATTTTTTAATGAGAAAACATCGGATGGGGATAATCAATTGAAATTTTATTCTGCCATCGATGAGTTTTCCAGCTGTTTGATTGGTATTTTGAAAAAAAAAAAAATTCTTTCGACATTGGATGAATTTTTGTTACTTGATTTTTTATTTCATTTGTTTATGTTCTTTTAGGTTTCTTACGATGGATTTGTTGTAAATTATCAATCAGTAGTCATTCTAAATTGATTCAGTGAGTCGTAGATAATATTTTTACCCCCTGAAAGAGATTTAGCGACTATTTATTTGTTGGTTTAGACTCGATACGTACGTTGATCGTGCATGTAGAAATTATACGAAAAAGTCAAGTCCTTGAATAATATGAAAATAATATCTCATCCACGGGCTCTCGCTATCGGAAAATTAACGAGCGACTAGCTAGACTGCGGAGCTTCAACCGTGCGTGAAATATCTGGCTCAAGTCCCAAAGAGAAGTAATCAAGTCGTACTCAATCAACCGTTTTCAACCGAGATAATTAATTCTTACCCTGAAATATTATCCACGTGCCTATAATTTTTTGTTTAATTACCAGTTTACAATCCGATTACAAAGCAAAAATGTATTCTTCCACGTAGCAAAATGAAGAATTATCGTTTGAAAAAAATGGCGATATTATTTAAATGAAAAGCCCAAAAAAAATCAATTATAAATTGTAATTAAAATTTGATTACTTTTTATATTACACCTTTGATTACGAATGATTGCGAAGTCAGTGAAATAATGAGTGCTGTCAGAGGTGGGAAATTTTACGAGAACAAATAAATTCCATATTAGCACGAGAGTTCTGAAAGACGACTCGGCGCATATGCGAGAGGGAAGCGCGCCAATTTAAATGCATGAGATGCGGCATGCAAGAGTGTCCAGCGAGATAGATGCTCTCAATACGGTATATTCTCTTCTAATATAGTCCGTGGACTTGGGTCAGCCTCGGGAACGTGTCGGGTCATTGATCTTCCTTTCGTGATTGCCACTGGACCGCATGTCCGCGCAACTTACGATCCCGTCTTGCAAATTTCGAGACACTAGAATTTTGCGAATCTCCCGTCTCATAAAACTAAAAATACAACGCATGATTCTAATACAAACAAAAAAATTGCTCGTTTAATAATAAATAAACACAAATATTCGATAAATCGATCAATCTTAAGCTTTCATCGACAACCAAATCTCACAATTAAACTAAAACTCATCTCGTTTATCGAAACAAACTATTTTCCCGAAAGAAAAATTCTTTTTCCTCGAGTGTTAGTCAAACTTCGGATTCGCTCCCATTCTCGCTAATGGAATAAATAAAGAAGAATAGAAATAAATCGAAATAATCGATCACGTATTTTTCGCACACATTTTTTTTTTCAAACTCTGCATCGCTCTCTCGTATCTCATTTTGTTTTGTTGGTATCCGCGGTTGGAAAGAACGATGGCCTTGACATTGACAAAGAGTTCTGGCAACCGGCGCCACGGCAGTTTCGTCCTGCGATCTAGATGTACATTTCGCATGTTTCCACACCGAAGTGTACACGGATAGATAAAAAGCCGAGGTAACAAAAATATTTGTCTCGTACGTTCGAAGCCCCGATCGTTGTATATGATTTACGTATACACGTTCGTGCGTAAAATATCTTTACACCCGTGACCGAGAGAACGGTATATACGTGAAAAATGCGAATACGCGAGAAGGCACGTGGATCTCGTTTGGTTGGGCGTGTAAGCATCTTAGGTGGTTTTTATAGGGGTAGTCGAGAACCGGAGATATCCTAACTCACCCTCTGCTTCGTGATCGGAATATGTCTATATCGATACATGAACGATCCACAGCTTTTTTCTCTTATCCAACTTTTTTTTCGACAGTAGTATGTTACCGCGCGTCGAAGGATTCCCCAGAAAAATAATAGCAACGACGACAACGCTATTGTGCACGACGAGGTACCATTTTTATCGTCAATGGTGTGTACCGTCAATATTTACGAGAACATTTTTATTAGAATATATTTAGAACTGGAATAATATGTTTTTGCACAATGTTTACGCGTATTTATGGATCGAATTCGTAATGTTCGATGTAGAAGAATTGTTTCTAGCAATCGGATTTGTGTAATTTTATATTTTCTTTGTTTTCCTTATTTTTCATTGTCGATTGCAGATTTTTCTTAGGTACGATGGGAATATCACAGGTTTAATTTTCTATAAGTAACGTACTGCGCTGAGACACAAGGAGGCAATGGAATTTAATTTTTTTCAAAGGATCGACACCGTTTCGTTCATAAAATATTTCGTGAACGTCTTCCCACGATATTTTCTTCCACGCGAATCATTTTCTAATATTAATAGAGATCACCATTGTTAAACTTTTTCGCTTGAGAAATAAAGCAATTTAGTTTGTTCCACGTGGCTCGAAGGTTTTTCAATTTCCCTAAGGAGCACGAGCTTCGTAGCGCGAAATCCTTTTCTTTCGCATCAGCATGAAAGAGAACGAGGGGAGAACGTGTAATACAGCATAGAGTAGCGTAGAAGCGTAGCGCCCTCATATTCCAAGAGTTGAAATGAACTTTCACACCGCTCCCATAAGAACAGTCTGCCTGATGTCCTGTACGAACATTTTCATATCGAGCCAATAACTTTACACTGTACTATCGATTCCCTTGACCAAAAAGTAATTACGTTTCTGATAAATAAATACGTTCTTTTATTAAAAAGCAAAATAAAACAATTACCCATTGACTATTCTCATAACTCGTAACGAAAGTTATACATTTCGTTGTAATCAAATAATAGCAAATTATACCCAAGGGAAAATAGTGTCTTCGTTCTGATAAATTTCTAGTGGGAAGAACAATGGGTTCGTTCATTAGCGCCAGTCGATTACGCTCTTGGCTATTTATTCCAGCCTGTAACAAAGTAGGATGCGCTCAAAGACCACAGTTTGTGGTAGGTACGGATCATAGGAACGATTTCTATGGAATGGGTGTGCGTTGGTGTAATTCCTTTGAGCAGGTTTCGAGGGCCTTCCCCGGATCATTGTGTCGAGGCTTCTTTCACTATTCCTGTTTTTTTCTTCTTATCTTCTTTTTGCAGCCGATGCATCGGGAAACCCACATCAAAGTCCAATCGCCCAGCCATCGTTGCCCTTTAACGATTTCATTTCCGTTAATTGTAACGCCACCCTATGAAAGGGACTTTGGCTGGCGGCATATGCAACCAGCCGCCTGTTTCACCCTGACTAATGTTTCACTGCGTGAAGCTATCCCGGTGGTGCATATTAGTCATCGGTGAGCGGTTTCTCCGCTTCGCGTTTCAGAACGCTCGAGTGTCGTCAAATCGAGTTACTTGCACGGCGTGTGCTCCCAAATTCACTTACTCGATGGCGAATCCAGGCCCTGTTGCGTTTCAGCTTACAATTAGTGCACCATTACCATCGTCATTTACTCGGTTACTAATTTTTCTCATGGTTCCTTACATACGCAATCACAGATCTGTGTACCATTAAAATATGAATTTACCTGAAAATTTGGGAACGTTCGGTCGATACAATCGCGATTACTGCGTTCTATCGGAAGTAATGACGATTATGACGTTTTTACGCCCGGAATTTATTTTATTTTTATAACGCTTTTTTGCGACTTTCTGTCGGAAAGAATATTTCGGAAATTCTCTAATCGAACGACACAGTAGTACGCCCAGCTGTTGGAAAAAGGAACGTAATTAATTTTTCGTCAAAGTGATATTTTTTTTATCACGTAGATATTTTAGTCTAATTATTTTTACAAAATGTTTCTCATTGAAATTTTCGGATCTGGAACTGTTTTTTTTTTATATTTACAATCAGTGTATGGAAAGATTGTATTTTCGAATTTCAATGGTTACCTTCGATTTGCCAATATGTATCCACACCCTATTTTCTCATTTGTTTCCTATCACTTCGAAACCATGAGCAAGCCTTTTTGATCGGATGAAAGATTTCATCTTCGTTAACTTAATTAAAATGCCCATTTCGTTCCAGCTGCAAGCCGTCGCGTATCCGTTTCACCCCTTGTTCATCATCCGCGCACTTCCATTTCATCTTCCATCCGGTCTCGTTCATCCACCTGTACCGATATCGATGGAAATTTGCATGGTAAAAATGAATTTTCACCGTGTTATACGAATAATGGGAACTATCCATCTTTTCTTCGGAGGAACTTTTTTTTTTTTATAACGCTCGAGTTGCTTCAAATTAACATTTTTGAACAGATCCAAGTTCTTCCCGTGTATACCAAATGTGTTCAGGAATAAAGTATGCTGGAAAACGGTGTGAACGAAAGGACCGAGTTTCCCGATCGAAGTTCCCTCTTGTCCCTTGACGTTCACGCCTCTTACCCCGTTCCACGTTGAACTCATCTGAATATCCGGAATCCTGAGGGAAATTCAATGTCGGAATACGGGACAGTCTCATTGAATAACTATATATATCCCATATGTTATTTATAGCCACGTGATAAAATATACATACGCATAGCCAAACGTTTCGTTCGTTGAATTCGAATTTTCCTTCTCCCCTCCACACTGAATTGAAAATGTCAAATTTTCTCAAGCCGCCAGTGCCATTGTGTATTCCAACACGTATTTTGTCACGCGAGATCAAAGTTAGGTTGAATACGCCGTAGGATCGTTAACGCATTTGGACGATATTCTAATATGGATAAATGAATAATTGAAAAGTATTGATCATATAACACGATACGATAGATTATTCATACACGTCCCAATTGACCAATTTTAATTATTTATAGACCGATAGTGGAATATCCGGTAAAGGAAGGTTTAAATATTCGTTGGATACAAATCCCGTGAGATTTTGTACGAGGAACGGATTTGGAAGAATCACCGATCCAAATTTAGGGACGTTACGTGGAAGGGCTAATTGGAACAGGGCCATTATCCAAAATAGTTGAGTCAGGCTGTCGGACATTTTGGATCACTTTCTCCTCCTTCGAGCCAGGTATGTTTGATCTACCATCATCCATCCGTGTAGTCCATGTATGTTGATGCTATTACTGCTCCTATCAAATCAAGGGATATCAGACAGAGACTCTGGCCAATCAACCAATCTACACAAACGCGTTGCAAGTTAGCTCGTTCAAGCTGAAGCGCCTTTATGCGATCAACATACCGGTCTGTCGGACGTGATACGCTGTGAGCAAACCAGGCCAGATTACAATCTTGATTACTCTGGTCACTGCAAACCTTAAGACGAGACACTAATTCCTTACGAAAATGATGTAGATTGAGTAATTCATATGTTGATCCATGACCCACCGTCTTTTCTTCGTTCGTACTTGGAATTGCGATATGACACACGTTCGACACTGTACGTGAAAATCTAATGATAGAAGGACAACTGAAAGTCGTTAGCATCGAAGATGTACCTAAATAAGAAATCATCTTGACATTTTACTGACCTAGGCCTATTTTCACTCGTTTGCCAGGCCTTAAGTTGCAAAGTGGTTGAAGAGTACGAAACAACTTTAAAATGATCCGAAAACAGGGTTGAAGTAGTATAGGGTCGAATAGAACCGGGATAAATCAAAAAGTAAACATAGGGTTGCAACCTCAATTGTTATCGAGTTGATTCCCATTCTTATCATTCGAGATAAACGTGACAGTAAATCTTAGGCGCATATCCTAGGTCAGGTTCCGGCTTCTCATATAATAATTGAATGAAATTCGAATTATGGGCTATCGATTTTAGTATGAAACATTGTAATGGCACGGAAGCTCCGACAGATTGAAAGTCGCTCCAACGGGGGTGGCCAGCGAACCGTTCGTCAAACAGAGGATATTCCACTCTAGCGTGTAAGGTTTGATCGGCCGCTGACTCACCGAGAATTTCACACCGTTGGGACGATAAAGGTTTTTATCTGGCTAGGGCAAGGGCATAAAGATACGTGAATCTATCTCCCCAACGTCCTGTCATTGACGGGGCTAAAACGAAGACGACGTTGTGGGCAATCCGTCACCACTGGAAGAATAATGGTTTTCACCTACGTGCCTGCCTCTCGATGAATTACAAGAATGGAGTAAAGAAGTATATTCCCTTTGAAATTCAATCCGTCACTCGAGTGACTCGCGTACCGCACTTAGTCTCCCGCAGGAATATTCATCCTAACCATTCAACGAAAGAAAATACCAGAAAAAATTCAATCGAGGATAATGTTCGAGGTTTGTTTTTTTAACTTTACAAGCGACTGTTCTTCACGGATAAATTCGTGGAAATTCCAAACGCCGGAAGGAAGTTGACAAATGTTTTGTGCCGGATATATCAAGCGGGAAATACGGGTTGAGATTTTTTATTTTAACTTCGGAGAATTGAAAAGGGAAATGCAGCTCTTTATCCGTTTGTATTGCTGTTTTTTATTTTGTTCGATAAAATACGTTTATGATTTTTCCATTTCTTCCAATGAACATCGCAACAACGTCTATCGCAAGCCACGGTTTATTTAGGGTTTGTTGAACCTTGAATGTTGCGTACAAAAATTCATACAGTTTTGCAGCATAAAAAGGACATTTCACATTTACACTTTGACAGACGCCGAATACACGTTGCAAGGTTTTGAAACGCTGGGCGATATAAAACGTCGATTTATTTTTGCGGTGAGAAAGCGAGAACTCGAAAATATCAAGCATCGATGCAAATGTATATTCGCTGCTGACGCGTAATCTACTACACCTAGATGTACATTCGTCGAATCCTTTGCGCGAGCTATATCCGTTCACGAGGTCAAGGAAATAAAGTGCCAATCAATTCTAGAGCACTCGTCAAACATGGGAATGATTAATAGTTTGCGGGTTACGAAGAACCAGCACTGCCTCAACTAACTCAATTGACGTATCGACTCTCATAATGACATGGATTTTCGAACTCGATCACTGCGAACTCGTATACAAAACGACTCTACATTGTCACGGTCGTTTCGTTGAGAGGGTCATACGTCGTTTGATCCTGATAAGCGAACAATATACCAATCTACTTTGAATTCGTAATATTTTTCTACTTTTGCGAAAGGAAACCACTGATTTAACACAGGCGATCGTTCTGAGAAATTATACAAATTATATTTATTACGGATAATCAACAATCAAATAATTGGCACTCGCGATATAGATCGCGTGACGATGTACACAGCGAGTTAGACTTTTGTATTTATTACGTGTAGTAAAAACGAGCGTGAAACAACTTTTGCACAGTTTACAGATGTAAAGTACAGTTGATATCAAACTTATCGGGGAAGTTAATTTATGGAAAATGTTGTGAATTTCACAAAACTCTGATTTGATAAATTATTCCTCTTTTTTTTACTCGATCTCGATGTAAAGTGTCGGAATTAATTAAATCTGTGAAATATAAAAAAAAAGCTGTCTTTCAACGTGACATCTAGAATTGACCTGAAAGAGAAGAGTCAAAACGCTTGCAGTATTCGAGAGATCGGTTGAAATACATTACAGTTGTTATATATATGTACGTCTAAAGTCTATTGTGAAAAGTTTAATCTTCGCGAAAGTTTGTAAAGTGTCTCGATCCTGAATCAGCTCGGACTGAGTTTTGCATCGGGTGTCGTCCGACTATATTTTATTCTACCAGTTGGATTCTAGCTTGACAAAGATTCGCTATTTTTCATGCCTGCGGATATCTCTGGGATAATTGAAGGAATACGCGAAGCTGAGCATAAATTTGCCGGTCTTGTCGCTTCATCTGTAGAATCTCGTATTATTCTAGGAAGATTTTTTTCTTTCAACTTGTCTCGTCCAATGTTTATTGCAATCTATCCGATCGTTGTCTACAATATTTTCTAAATTAACGAGTGTTTCTAGAAAATTATCGTAACTTTTTCGGATTGAAAATTAACAATATCCTCAGCAATTGTTAATTTTTTTAACAGTATCATTTTTTTGTTTAACGGTACAAAACGTTTGAAGGAAAAGTAGCTAATGTCGCGAAGATTTCCTCGTAACAGGTTCAGATTTTTCTTTGGTACACTGGCACTTTGAGAAGTCAAGTTTCTATCTCATCTCGTGAACTGCCTTGATTTTAGTCCATCAAAGACTTTCTAGCCGTATTAACAAGCACTAAAGTATTCTCCGCCTTTCGTATTAAGTTACGGTACGTCCTGTAACGAACCTCCTTAAATCCTTCCTCAAACAAAGTGAGTCTCGCATAAACGGATGGAAACGAGCTACCAAATGCGATTAAAAATCGCGATACGTGCGAGCTGGTTGCTCAGTTACGGAAAGTAAAGTCGTTAAGTTTTTGGATGAGTGGATATAAAGAAACGACAGGAGTTTGCATGTGTCAAGTGAGCGCGCATGGGCGTATCGTGCACTATAGCACAAGCTAGTTACGAACGATGAAACAGTCGCACCCTTAATAAAGCTCGCATATATGTGCGTTAACAATGTGCTTTACATGCTGATGACTGATTTACATCGCTGGCATGGAAGTTGTCGGTAGTTCTAGGTAACGTTTAAATACTTCCTTTAACAGAATTTTTCATTTTGCGACAATAATAAAAAGCAAAAAGTTTCAAGCTTTTCTCGATGGTCTTTATTTATATTTATTGACGAAAATTTGTCCTAATAATACGCAAATGACTATAATTTTCGAGACGTACGATGAATGCACAAACTGAAGACAATTTTATATCAGCATGGGTCGAACGACAGAAATTTAACGACATGGATGACTAAAGAAGGATAATCGAGTCGTTATTCCTCGAAATTACTGAAGTTTTGCATACGAGAAATATAGTTTATAGCTAGTTTTGTAATAAAGGGAGGGGGAACGAGCTGGAGTAAAATTGGAATGTTGAGAGCAGGAAAGATGGAGGGAGGAAGTCAAAATTTACGAAAATAACGAAAACGCTCGTGGAGAGAACTGGAGAGGGAGAAGCCTTTTGTTTGCACTATTGCAGAATTCCTCTCCTCGATGCGAACTCGCCCGGACGAACGATTTTATTTCTGTTTTTACAAATTTATGGGTTCTTAATAAACTTGAATCGTTGTTTTAAAGCTGTAACGTAAAACGTAGGAGTTCGCCCGGACGAACGATTTTATTTCTGTTTTTACAAATTTATCGGTTCTTAATAAACTTGAATCGTTGTTTTAAAGCGGTAACGTAAAACGTAGGAGTTTGACCTTTCAACTTTTGCTTATACGTTCACTAGCGAGTCTAAACCAATACCCATAATACTCGTGACCTTTGCTAATTCTTTGCGTTGCAATGAATGAATTTCATTCGTTTTTTACTACAGGGTTAAAATTATTTTATGCCAATTTATTAATTCGTTTCGCACTATCTTATTTCATGCAATTCCAGAATACGCCTCGTTCATTTCCCAATAACTTTGTTTTTTTTTTCTCGTACAACCGTTATATCCAAGTTTTCACTGTGGAATTCGGAGCAGCGCGATGAAGCGAGTAAAAAGTTTGGTAATTCGGTAATATTACCGTGCGTTAGGTATAAAAAAAGGGAGATTTATCGCGAACGATGTGCAGTGCGTTATAAAAATGTGACGCGAACAAAAGAGTTAGTGCTCCAAAAAAAAAAAAAGCAGCGGTGGATCGAAGCGGGAGGTTGAAATCGGAGTTACCAAAATGCAGGGAAAAAAAGGAAGCGAAAAAAAGAACACGTTCGCCGTTGCGCTAAAAACTTTCTCGCCTATAACTTTTCTCTGCTCTACCTGCGCGGCGAACAAAAGAAAACACTTTACTTCATTTTTTTCCGGGCGTAAAATGCTTGTCGAGTTTTACGATGGTTTTTCGCGATATGGCAACATCCACTGAAATACGCGGAGTGGAAAAAAATATGTAAAGGACAAAAAACGTGCCGAGAGATGGAGAAACAGCTGAGAGAGAGAGAGAGACAGAGAGAGACAGAGAGAGAGAGAAGCCGTATCGAGGGTTCTACGTGTGAATTGTCACATAAACATTTTAAACGGTAGAACTTAGCGCTCCGAGCCAGACTGTGAGAAATGCAAAAAGCGAGGGAAGCGTGGAAGATATTCCTCGATTTCGCTTCGCTTTTCAGTCACAAAATTATTCTCGAATATTTATCGTACGTAGACCGCATGGTACGACGTGTTAATTTATCAGGGCTCGTGCCTAAATTCCTTTTTGTTTTTTATTTCGTTTGTTTCGAGTCAGTTTTTGAAAATTATTCGACCACGAACGAAATGAAAAGAGCGAAGATAAAAATTTCTCGACGTCCAACGCGGACATATGCACGATGGATAATCGCGTCGAGTATTGCGTGAGTGGCTCAACAATATTTGTCCGTACGTGCGTGCTCCAGAGTGTTTGTTGGATTGCACACGCTGCCTGTAATTTGTCAGATTAGTTGATAACAATTCATGCCGCGTTGAGCTTATCTTTATGCACGAATTGACAATTGGGACATTCTATATAAAGCATTCGATAACGAATCGTATTCGATATTGGACCAGTCAATATTGTACAGGGTTTTTAGAGAATATTCGTACGAGAAACGTGTTAAACTCGTCGAACTTTCTGATTCGGAGCTCAGCCGCGTTAGCAACAACCCCTTGGCGAGGTTGAAGGGTTAAATTACTCCTTAATCTCGCTTAATTTTGACGTTAAGAGCCATGGGGCACATGAATTAAGAACGCAAATTCTGTTGCGGGTGTCATAAAATACAGAACGCGGTGGGAAGGCTTCTCAGCCAAAGTATTTACGGACGAAAAATTGCAAATTTGTTAACGGCAGGGTGAAATAGGCCGTGAAGAAAATATTTTACTAATTTGCTTACCAAATTGCTATCGCTGTTAAATTCAATTGGAATTTATCTTTGGGAATTGTAAATTAAAGACTTTCTGTCATTTAAACTTCCGACGCTGAGGGTGGGAGATTTTTCAATTGGATCGTGATCGTGTGAACGGAAAACTGTCCCTACCCAGCGATAAATTTATAGGTACACGTAGAATAAATACACATTACTTTTTATAGACTATACAAATCTTGCGGAGATCCGCAAAGGCTTGTCGTATCGAGCAATAAACTCGAACGAAGTTAGTAGACCTGTCGTGTAATGGGACGATATCCTTAGGGATCCTTGATACCCTCTTGGCCTCCGGAAGGTTATAAAAAATCACCATGAACCTCCCGAAGGAAATGAACGAATCAGTGTTGTTTTCTTTTTTTTTTTTGTAAATTATGAATTCTACGTCGATGCTAAATCTCCGAACGTAATACCGAAATGGGATTAAAAAGTAAAACAGCCACGATAAAAGCGACTCGGAACGTCCGTAAATGCTTTCCCCCGTTGTACCTATTATATTTTTTAAATGCCAAGCTCACCAGGCATTGAAATACGTAGGGTAGGTACTTTGTATCGGACGAAGTGACGCAATAAAAAGAGAAAGTAATATCCAGCCGTTCGTCGTAAAGTCAAATAGGCGAATAAATTCAGTCGATCAACACGATATTACGACAAAAGTTCATAAGTATCGTACGAGTGGAGAAATGTACATATACTTTTCAAATTCCTTCTTTTTATTCGATACAAACTTGATTTTTATAAAAATTTAAAATGTCCGCACTCGGGCCAAAATTCGTTGGAGTGAAAAAAAAATGTCTGATTTGTCGAGCAGACGAAGAAATGGATATAAATGGCTGGGGGATGAGAAGTTCGATATGGAAGACGAGGTCTCGGTCGCACCCGATGGCCGCAGAGGTTCGCATATTACTGTGGCGCGGAGACCTTGTCACTACTTATCCACTGCCAACGTCGACGTCGACGCCACCCAGATGTTATCTTAACTATCGTTTTTACGTGGGTGCATGCAACGCGAGAGAGAGAGAGAGAGAGAGAGGGTGAGAGACGGAGAGAGCCAAGGCTGTCCAGGAAATGCCCGTGGAGGGGTCGGGGGCAGTTCACGAGCTCCTTTGAGCTTTTATACCACCACTGGAATACGTGCCGCATGCACGTTCCTTTCTATGCGAGCGTACTCTCGTGCTTACGAGTACAGTGGCTGGAACTGGCGAGTTCGATCCGGCCAGTCCGCCTTGCAGTCGCGAGCGAGCGTAGTAACGACCTCGAGACTCGCCGGCACACGGCATATTATAGAGCTTTTGCAACATCGACGAATCAGCTCGACGCGAGTAACGCGTGCAAGAGAGGGCGACTCGCGCATTCACCGCGTTGTCATCTACGTGCTCGATAAACGTTTTGGTGATTCGATAGAATCGATCCGAGGACTTTCAAGAAGTTCGTTCGTTGGCTCGTTCGCAAACTTTGTGGCGGAAAACCATCAGCGGTGGGAAATGGGAAATGCGAAATACCGGGCGGTTTTATGAATGCAACCTGGAAAAGCTATTTTATACTTGGGAATACGATTGGAACTCAACGTCGTTTCTTGGAACATTCAGAAAAGTTTGGATCAATTTGGTCCGACAAATGATCCACTGTAAACAAAAAAAGCTCAGAGCTTTGCACCCTCGATACTTTTCATGGGTTCATTTTTTTTAATTGATTTTGCGATTTTGTCAAATATCGGACGTAGAGAGCTTGCTCTTGGGAAGATTGGAACAGATGACTTTGTCATCGATCATTCACTGATACTTTTTGCACAGAAAAATCCAACTAATATTTTTATCCGATGTGAGCTACATCAAGAATGAAAATACTGAGTTTAATGCGTTACAGAAATACAACAACGTTGGCCATTGTAAAAAAAAGAAAAGTCTGAGAATTTTACCCCCTCGATACTTTTCATAGGTTCATTTTTTTAATTGATTTTGCAATTTTGTTAAATATCGGACGTAGAGAGTTTACTCTTGAGAACACTGGCACAAATGACTTTGTCGTCGGTCATTCACTGATACTTTTGGCACTGAAAAATCCAACTAATATTTTTATCCGTTGTGAGCTACATCAAGAATGAAAATACTGAGTTTAATGCGTTACAGAAATACAACAACGTTGGCCATTGTAAAAAAAGAAAAGACTGAGAACTTTACCCCGTCGATACTTTTCATAGGTTCATTTTTTTAATTGATTTTGCAATTTTGTTAAATATCGGACGTAGAGAGTTTACTCTTGAGAAGACTGGCACAAATGACTTTGTCGTCGGTCATTCACTGATACTTTTGGCATTGAAAAATCCAACTAACATTTTTATCCGATGTGAACTACATCAAGAATGAAAATACTGAGCTTAATGCGTTAAAGAAATACAACAACGTTGGCCATTATACCGCTTGAATGAATTTCGTTCGTACAAGTGCTTTCTGCTCGAGTCGTTCACTTCCCACCCCTCGGCTCGTATCAGCCGTATTTCTTGATATAACATTTCACCTGCTAATACGGGTGATTTCGATGTAGATTTAATTCCATCCGATTCACGGTTTGTCACACGAAATAAACCGGTCTTTGAATTGCAAACGAGTAACGTAGCATCGGGCGTCAAGTGATTTACGTTCAATGTTGTATTATGATAATGTATGATTAATCACCGTCCAACTCCCTATACCACGAAAGTGACAAGTGCTTTTCGTATTTAGATTCTCCAGAAGTCGTCAATATTTTTAACAATGTGCCGTTGAATATAAATATTAAAAAAAAAAACAACAAAAACGCGAAATCTTCGTTAACCAATCAGAGCGGCTTGTATGGTCGATGGATCGAAATTAATGCGTTTCTTATGGGTAATAATAGCCCGTACGTAACTATTCGGAAGCTGTGATGAATACCGTGGGGGGTGAACGCGTGCGGATAGATCTTGTGACGATAAAGGAGGCTATTACGTGCCACGCGATATCCGGCAACCTTGCCTCGTAACTACCGAGCATGTGAATCCCTCGGTTAACTTTGCGAGAGGTTCGTATACGCCGAAGTGGTATCAAAGAGCATGAATTTCAATAGAATACCACGCGTAAGGATTGGTTTAAATATAAAACAACTCTATTCGCTATACGAATCAAGAATTCCTTTCACAGAGACGTGTTTTTTTTTTTTTTCAAATAAAATGATACAATTTTTTTATACGAAATCCGCGAATCCTACCTGGATTCAACGAAACCAGCTGGATTTCCAGACGATACATTATTATCCACCTAGACTCGTTCAACGGGAGACTTTTACGATTTTTCCCTACTCCGCCTCTGACTTCATTACGTCACGCTGTCGGAGCTCTCATCAAATGGATAAATGAGAAAAAGAGCTATGTGGCAAATCAAGCCTCGTCCTTTTTCCTTTTTTTGATTTATTTTATATTTTTTTCCTCAGGACACTTCGAGCTTAGCGTGACATTTAAAACAGTACGATCTTCCCTGCTAATGAAAACTTCCAACGAGATGTCAGAGTCACATGCAAATCCGTTGATTACTCTCTACTGTACTCGAATGCATCCATCGCGTATATGTACTTGCCGCAAACCCCGAGGATCCAGAAATCCACAGACACAGATATCCGTTGTCCACATTCTCTCTCCTCACTCCGGGCTGTTGTCATTTCTCCATCCTGCTTCCGCTTACGTTCGTTTTAACACCGTACACACATTTTCCTATCTACGGTGGATATCCCTATATCTAACCGGATAGTCTCTCTCTCTACGTGCTTAATACCACGGGACATGCCGGACTGTTCGTGCAGGAAATTCGTAGCCTTGTGCAAATCGCCTTGGTACCCTGTGCAATTCCAACGGGATGTATACGGGAAGATCAAATACAGCGGAGGATTCGATCGGAGTCACTCAAGTCCGTATTTACTTGGATTATAATGAACTCCGGTTGCCAAGTACGAAAGATTAATTCTCGTGTTCGCGTCTGATTCTCCATTGAATTCCATTACCGCGACGGTTTGATTGAGCGCGATCGAGAGTGCATTATGTTTATTCATATGCATGGATTTATATGTATATATATATATATATGTGTATTGGGTTAACTAAAAATTAATTGCATTCCTAAAGGATGGATACGACCCATTCGTTGATGCAATATTCAATAACGTGTCGGTTAAATTTTTGGTTCATACAGTGGGTACGTATTTTGATGAAAACATTTCATAAAGTGTAATTGACGTTGAATGGTAGCAATTCTTGAAATTCTTGTGTCGAGAAGTTCGTTTATACAATACCAGAAAGCTGTTTATGGATTGGTTTCATAAGTATAGTTGAAAATAAAAACTGGACGATAAATTTAGTAAAACAGACAAAAGAAAATAAACGCCGGAGTACTCTGGACAATTTTGAGCTGGGTATTGTTAGGATGAGAGATTCACTGAGGGCATTTACAACGAGGTTACACGTTTTATGTCTGTAACATCTGTCGACCCACTCGTTTTATCCCATAATAACGGCTTCACGTTTAATGTGAGTCACGTTCGCGTATCGTTGAAAGCTCATGGGCCAGGTTTCCAGGAGATAAACAAAGTTGAAAAGAAAAACACCAAATGACTTTCGAGGACGTGGCGTTTAGCATTGGCTTTGTCAAAGTACGTGTGACTCTTCGATGCTGGCATAATTATTTTAACTTTAAGTTCTTTGGCTTACTTTTAATCAATTTCGTCGAGCTTTGGATATTTGCTCCTAAGATAAATTTAAATATCGATACTTTTTCGTAATTTCCATCTTCGATAAGTTGGTCTACCAAAATGGAGTTTAAATCGAGAACGAAAAGGGAATTCATGTTCCTCTCTTGTCTCAATTACATTCCCATAATTTCAATAACTCGTCGATCTTATATTCCATCAATTCAATTGAAATTGAATCTCACCTAAATATTAAAAGAAATAAAAAAAAATAAACAGTTGGAGTATTTGCCTGGATTTGAAGCTTCGAGAGTACGAAGCGACATCTAACGAAAATGTTGTTTCTTTTTGCTCTTTTGTCAAAGCAATCACTGAACTCACCATTGATGGCGTGAAGTTCCGTGGGTGCTTTGAACTGTGCTGTGTGAAGTGCGTGCTCACCCGAGGCAGCTTGAAGCAATTGTCTCTCACGGTGATGCCTTGTCGATGTTCTGTGATGATGGACGCTGTTCAATACTATGTTGCTCGATGTTCTACTCAGTGCTTTCCTTTGACGTATCGCTTCTTTGTATATCTTGCAATACATTACGATCATTACAACCCCCGGTATCCAGAACGATACGCATGAGCTTATGACCGCGTAGGATCGATTCACCACGAATACGCAGGTCTGAAAAAACCAAGCAAGCATTACGATACAAGCGCAAAAAGCAAAAAAAACACACATTAGAAACCGTGAGATCGATTACAGGAGACTGATCTTTTATTATTCCAAGTCTAAAAAGAGCAAATCATCTCGACGAACGGAGAGAAAAAGTTCCGTTGTATCCACTTAAGACGATGCTTCTATCAATATTATGGAAGAACATCGACCAGTTTTCCTAGTCCAGTTGATGTTTATTCAGAAAAATGTTATTTATGATAAATGTACTTAAGGATCGATGATTTGAAAAACATTTTGAAGATCGGCACGCGTTATTTTGTGCTTTAAGATTGCTTCGATCAGATCCTCCTTCGAGGTAAGTTTGAGTAAAATTATTAATGTCGTATTTGGGAAAATTAAAAAAACAATAGTAATAATGGAAATAAAGGATTACTTACTTCAGGATTCTTTTTCATAAACGAAAGATGATCGTCGGTAGTGTACCATCCCATGAATATCGGCATGAAGCTAATGAGAGCGGGTAATACCCATGCCGATCCAAGTAGGCAACCGACCGTGCTCTGTTTCATGATAATGGTGTACTCGAGCGGACTGATGATAGCGTAGTATCTATCGACGCTAATACAGCACAAATGTAGAATCGAAGCGGTGCAGAAATACACATCGAGAGAGCTCCAGACATCGCACATGAATCTACCGAACAACCATCGACCACCGGATAGTTCGACCGATGCATTGAAGGTCATTGCGCACGTGGCGACGAGAAGATCGGCAGCGGCTAAACTGACTACGTAACAATTCGTGACAACCCGCAATTTACGATGCTTTCTTACACTCGCGATCACGAGAATGTTACCGAGAACGGCCGTAGTTATTATACTACCCATTACGATGCCCTTGACAACGGCAACAAAGGCGTTCACATTGTCGGGAAGATTTTCGACCGTCGGATTTCCAGCCGGCACGGCGGTCGTCACGTTTACATTCATACCACCTCCTGAACTCGGTGTTGTCGTCGTTGATGTCGTCGAGGTCGAATCACTACCGGTGGTCACGACGCCCGATGAATCGACGACTCTTACCGGTAAACTCGTCGTGACAGCTGCCATGACATTCAGCATTTTCTCGACGACCGCTAATGCACGGGGGCCAACCCCCGCCCCCGTCGTCCTCGTCGTCGTCTCCGTCGTCGTCACCGCCGCCGCTATTATTGCAGTTTTCGATCATGCGAGCTTACGGTATCGCGTCAGACACTTGGAACCTCTTGATGTTGCGTTCAAGGTCATTAGTGCACCAAGAGTCGTTGGATTTAATATCGCCATTTTCCTGGTGCGCTCGACGTTACGAGCGAAGCTTGAATTTTTCTTTTTGAACAGCCCCGACTCGATAAATGGACGGTTTCTCAATTTGCTATCTCACTTCGTGAACTTTAATCGACGCGTCGACTTTGAAGGAAGCTCATAGTGATTCTTTCTCTTATTATTGTCGAGTTAAAAACAAATTGTTTATAGACAATTCTGGGCAGCGTCTGGAGTAAAAAAACAGTCTTTGATATTTTGATAACTATAGCCAAGACCTATTGACAGAAAAGGGAGACTTTTGAGGAAATATTGGATGATGCGAAGACGATAATGAAATTGCTACTGCAGTCGAGAAAGATGAGAGCGGTATTGGAAAGAGATCGGAGAAAAATCTTTCCCACGTATAATATGTCTGAGTTGTTGTGTTCTTTTTGTGAATAATAGGAAGTTTCATTTGTTTTTGGTTTCTACACCATCGTGAACTCGCACTTCCGGCCACCGACCGCAGGAACCTTGTTCAAGTGCCACGTCAGTTGAATAATTATAAAGTGCTGATCCTTCCAACTTTTATTCGTGACGCCGGACGCCAGCACGTTCAATCATGAACAATTAACGCGCGGTCTTGTTAATGGGTGAAATTCTTCATCGTTCGACTTGACCTTTCCCTCGTAAATTGTAACTGCCTAACGCCCAAGAATAATCGCACCTCGTCGCCCATTCACTTTGTAAAATCCTCATTGCGCGAAGCATTACCGGAAGTGAATAGACGACTAAAGCGACGGGCATTGGTATGAATTCGAAGGCACGGATCGAAGAAGAGGAAAGTTACAATGAGAAAAGAACGGTATAAAATGATCCTCTTCAATTTTCTCAACTTGCACGATCTCCGCGTATAACGACTCTACTATTCTTAGAATTCATCTTGTATACCTTCATTCTGCGCGATCCCAACGATTTGATAGTATAATTGAGTTTCAGGAGAAGTACCCTCAATTTATATTCGCAATGATGGAAGCTCGTTTTTCAAAGTGAACGGATCTTTTTATTTTTAATTTTGAATAAAGACGCAATTTCAATTAGGATCGACGACAAATTTTCGACCCAAGAGACTTTTCGGTATATTTCTGTTAAAATCTTTCATAACTCCTGATCCGACAGATTAACGAGATTGTTCCAACGTGGAATCGTAATTATAACAAGGTAAAAAGTTAGAGCCATTTTGGTAAACCAACTGTTCTAAAAACTAAACTTTTTCAGATTTTGCTAAACATATTGTGCAATTTGTTGCATAGGTGACATGTATCGAGGTATCTTTTGCTGCCAGTCACGACGTTTTATCAAAAAAATCAAAAGACCGCATTTTTCAAGGATTTTTTGATATTTTATTTTCCCTCTTTTCAGGAGAAGGGTAATAAGCTCATAAACGACGAAGACTACAAACAAACCACTAGACAATGTTTGTGGTCTTATTGCTCGTAAAACTAGAGACCACCTGGCGATTGCATTAAGTTGTCAAAGAACCTATTTCTAGTTTCCCACAAAAATCACGTTTATTATACACATAGAGATACGCATATGCATATTTATATATGGACACAGAGAGTTGATTAAACTTCCGATAGTATTCTAGTTTCAATACAACTGCCAGTGACATTTCAATTTGTATGAGGAATAAAAAGAACTGATGGAAAGAAAAAAAGAAAAATAGAGGAAAAAAAACGGCAAACGGCAGATCGACAAAAAGTTTTCCATGCTCCACCTGCTCTCTTCGCCTTCGGATCTCTTATTTTTCCCGAACGCCAATTACTCGTCGCGGATTGATTAAAAAGCATCTGGTGTCGTGGCCGTTCTCGCTCACGTCTCACGGCCCTCTCGACCCAATTTGTTCCATTTTCCTGAATGCATATATTCGGACGATCCACGGAGATGAGCGCCTCCATTTTTCGTCCTATCGTAGGACGTACCCAAAAAGAAAAAAAACAAAACTCAATCGCAATATTTCACCCGAATGATTAATCGATTGCACCGACGAAACGAGTCCGGAGCGTTCCGGAAGTATGCAGGCCTGTTCTAATGTCCAAAAGCTATTAACCCTCGTGCTGTAGGCTCTAGGTTGGGGGTTGAAATTCGAACTCGAGGACAACCGTGCATCTCACTCCTGTAGTGTCACACGTCATTTGGAGAAACAAGGCGGTGGTCGTACATGTTTCAATCAAGCATGAGAACCACCCCTTTCCAACTCTTCTCTCTCTCTCTCTCTCTCTCTCTCTCTCTCTCTCTCTCCCTCCCTCCCTCCCTCTCTCCCTCCCTCCCTCCCTCCCTCCATTATCTTTGCGTGTTTTTCCCTCTGCCTCTCTCTCTACCTTGACTAATCCTACGACACGTGTTCGACTTTGGATTGCTGTTGAAATAAAAAACTCATCGGCACGCTGATTGTTAGTTCAATTGGTTTTCCGTTGTGTGCGCCGCGTGGGATTTTTCCCCACCTGTTATTCCATTTATCAATATTCCCATTTTTCGATAACAAAGAAATACAAATTGATTGCTCGATGAACGTCGATCGAGCGACAAATATTACCAAACGATATACGGCAGAATGATTTTTGTATTGTTTACCGGGTGTGTTCTTTTATACCCGGATACTAAGGGGTGGTTTTGATAACGATGATTTTTTAATCGCTACAGAGAATACGTGTGAATTTGAATTTTTTTCTAGAAACAACATAAATCGAGATCGAGAAGGGTAGAAGCGAGGGTGGGGTACCTCATTACATTATCGAGCACAACCGAGGCAACTCGAGCTCTCGTACTCGGGGCGAAAAAAATCGCGAATATGGAAATGCGTTATTTTTTCGAGGGGCTGAACCGTGGGCGATGCTGAATCATAATTAGAACGCGGTGTGCTTCGCGCGAGAGTATCGCGATATTCGACCGGTAACACCCTTAGGCACTTTCCATATGACTATCATTATAACGGTGCTCTACTTCTTTCCTTCGATGCACATATAGGGTTGCTATCAGGTTAACCCTCAGTCAATCCCGACCTACGAGTGATTCGCTCGAGGCAAGGAAAATCCCGGTTCACTCGCCCTATGCACGTGATCTTCATCCTCTATCAATAGCAGGCTTGAAAAGAGGGTGGTTCCGTTTTTCCAAGCACAATTTTTTTTACTCATTCGGACCGCGACATCCGTATACGAGTTTATAAAAATAAAGTGTCAGGCACGAAACACCCTTAAAGGTTTCTTTTTTCCTTTGTGATATTGTGCACGTTGACATTTCGATAAAAATCCAGAAAGAAATTTCTCTCAAGGCCGGAGTTCACCAAGCGCAAACACGATTTCATACTCTTCGTGCCTTCTTGAAAAAACTCCGCGACATATTTATACATATAGTAAAAAAAAGGTAGAGTTCACCGTAATATCAGTTTGCTCGAAAGCGAAAGCTTTCGATAAATCGGTCCTGTGTGGTTATTGTGTGTGCCTGGGCGATGAGACGTCAAGGTTATCCTGCTCGATATAGCAAAGCTGGTGCATTGACCCGCGCAATTTTGCGACAAACCCTTGGTCTCAGAAACAACAAAGGGTTGTAGGAATATAACTCTGATCGGTATTGAAAATCGTCGGGGTCGAGTAAAATGAAACGAAATAAAATAAATCATACAAGGGCTGATATCAAGTTTTTGTCGTATAATACACGACAGCCGAGAAAATTATGGGGTGTGTAATTTTCTGGCTACTCGAGAACCGTACGACCGAACGTGAGACCAGAAAAAAAAACGCTTCGCGAATTTGTTCCTCCGGTCGTAATTTTACGAGTGAATTAACTCGACGGGATTGAAATATAAACGTCGACAAAGAGAACAAATTATACGATTATCGAGTTAACTAATATATCGTAATGATTATTAAAGTCCAAATGATTGATGATTATGTTAATTAGCTAATTACCAATTGTAACTGTTTGTTAATTTCAGAAACCTGCTTATCGGTACAGAAAAGCTTGCGTACGAATTCTCGCCAGGCCAACCGAAAGTCTGTCAAAGTTTGCGACGAGATAATTCTTTTTAATTACCAATGAATTCCATTGTTACGTGAGATAATTAACTAAATGGTAGTAAAACTCTCAGTCGCTTACTTTTCTCATACTCGTTAGTTCTGACAAATATTCTGTTTATCGTGTTTAAAATAAATAAATATTTCATCTAATCTAATCTCACGTCAGGTACGAATGAACAATGCCATAAATTACATATCCGGTGCTTGTTTATTTACATTGCGAAAGTGAAATTGTAGTTACTGTCGATTTATTTTTAACGAATGAGTTTTCTCGCTCTCTCGATTTTCATTCCTAATCAGCATTGAAAATCTTCCAAATGTTTTTATCGAGAAAAATCAACAAAATATTTTTGTTTTTACGGTGAAAACAATTTGGGTTCTAGCTCGCGAATCATTAAAATTCTAGTTGAAGTGTTACAAAAAATTTATTTGTTTCAAAAAAAGCATGAAAACTCCCGTCACAAATTTGTCCCAGGCTCACTTTTTTTCGTCCCGGACAATTATTGAAATGTGTTATTTTTGTTTTCAAGTGGGAGTAAAAAAGAATTATAAGGGTCGAAGCCGCCAGGCTCGCGAGAAATTCAGTAGAGGCAACCGTGAACTTCTATCGACCCGACACAATTTCCGGGTTACATTGTACATACTCGCTGTCGAGTAGAAGCGGAATATCTTGTAAGAAGTGGTCCGGGCTATTCGATAATATATACGCTGTAATGATCATGAGAGAGAGAGAGAGAGAGAGAGAGAGAGAGAGAGAGAGAGAGAGAGAGAGAGAGAGAGAGAGAGAGAGAGAGAGAGAGAGAGAGAGAGAGAGAGAGAGAGAGAGAGAGAGAGAGAGAGAAAGAGAGAGAGAGAGAGAGAACTTTGCTTATTTTCCGATATCAGGTATGATCGTACTATCACGACGATAAACGTAATGAGTCGAGCATACAAGTACGACAAGCTATAAATAGCCGATAAGCGTGTATCGCACGAACGAAAGACACAGTGTCGGTTAGTAATAACAATTGCCAATTATTATCATTAATGTAAAATCAATGAAACGACAAATCGTTAAACACAAACAATTAAGAGAATCGATCTTACGAAGCCATTCGTAACTTTCCGCAATCAAACTTTTTCATCAAAACTTTTCGAAGCAATCTTACCCAGTTAATTAAAGTCATGGAATCGTAATGTTTAATTTTCGTTCATATTTATTATTATTTACAGTCGTTTTTGTTTTCGAATGTTTCTATGGGATTATTTAATTCGTAAATTATGTATCATATTATTTATTAATTAATCGATCACGTGATGCACTAAACGATAAAAACATAAGTCACAAACGCACGAGGGGCTTCGATCACTCGAGATGTTTTTTTTTTGTTGCGTTTGTATGTTTTTTTTCTTTTCGTTTCTTTTTATAATAAATTTGAGCTGGAAATCACGGACGAAATTGGAAACGCGGGTTATAACGAGCGCGCGGAGGGGCGCGCGCACCAAGCACACGGGGCTAAATATTATCTCGTGCAGGCGCTCGATTGGGATTGCAGAG
The DNA here is from genome assembly GCA_946811545.1 of Netelia fuscicornis. Classification (NCBI taxonomy): domain Eukaryota; kingdom Metazoa; phylum Arthropoda; class Insecta; order Hymenoptera; family Ichneumonidae; genus Netelia; species Netelia fuscicornis. Next base: position 13,042,339 of record OX328011.1, on the reverse strand, counting down.
TACACGTTAGCCAGTACCGCGGATCAGGGCGCACTGGCCCGTTCGTCGAGAGACGTTCCTCGAGCTTCGTACGAGCAGACGTTGGAGGCGCTGCGATAGCCGAAAACAACCCCTAGCGAGACGGGGAACCGAGAGGGTGAAAGAGTGAGAGAGAAAGAGGTAGAGATGGAATAGAAAGTGCGCGGCTTGGACACGAGAGGATAGTACCCCGCGTTGCATCGACGCCATGCTCCCCTCTTCATCCCTTCATTTCTAGCACTCTTTACCCTGCTTTATGGATCGCCCTATCTCCTACTATCCGTTCCATCTCCCTCTTACTCACTCTCGTTCAACCTTTCGGGGGCTGAGAACGAACCTGGGCCAACCCTTGCATCTTTAAACCCCTTGCAGCTCGGATCTCTACTCTTCATCCCTTCCCCCCACACCCCCTTACAGCTTTTCCCTGACTTCGACCCTCTTTCAATATTTTCTCGCTTTCATTGACAACCCGTACCGAGATCCACTCGCAGCGAGACCCTCCTCAACGAGTACTAGTGACTGAGAGCTTACCGCATGACAGCACTTGCACACATCATTTACCGTCCGATATTTTCTACGTGCGCATCCTATTTTATACGCGCCCTTATCCAGTTTTTAATCATGGTTTTCAATTTCACTACGTGCTCTCTATGGATTCCAATATGGATTCGTGGAGAGACTTCTTTTTTTGTGTATTCGATTTCTATTCGATCGATGAAATGTATATGAATCTGATCGAGCCTAGACCGATTCGGGATTTGGATAAAATGGTCGTGTCGCAAACGGGTTGTTAAGTCGTCGTATCATCGAAGAACTGAAAAAGGCACCATCTCTATTCGGGAACAACCATTCAGAATTTATTACGAAGAGACTTCACTTTTTTTCGAAGCGGCGATTATCTACGAATCGTACTATTAAATCTGACGAAAACTCTTTTACTCCCGATTTTCATACAGCGAATAAGTTTCCGCAAACCGGTTGCAACGATCATCCTCTCTCGGTCTATTGTGGCAGACATTCGCTCTCCACCGAGAGATGATAAATAGCACTTTGGATCCTCCGAAGTGGCTCTCCTTCATAATAATCACCATTTTCAACCTGTTTACGACAATTATTTATTCATCATGATTTCCCATTCACTTTTGGTGAAATTTCTGACAGATCTTGAAATTTCGAAGAATTATTCGAAATTGTTAGCTCTGTTGCTTCTCTTACCAGTGTTTCTCATACATTTTTCAAAACTTGTTCGATATACTTTTAGCCTCGATCCACATTATAACATTATTATTCTTGGGGTGAATGCTTTATTGTATCTTACAGAAGCTTCTTAGATTCTTCGATCGATGAATTCCACGAAAGAACTCCTGCGTGAACCCCGATGGTATTTTTTTTGGGTTCCTATAGCTCTTGGTATAAAAGCACGAAGCGGAGTAGTGAGGAGAACCCTGCGAGAGAGAAGTGAGTTTTTATCGCGTTCCTCGCAGACGCAAAGCTCGTCACATTCCATCCCCTCCTGGAGGTCGTGAAGGGAATGCATACAAAAAAAACTCTATAAGATGACTACATAAAATATTCCGTTCGATAAGCGGGTAAACAAATTTGTGTACATCAACGGAACGTGTTCCGTACATAATTATATACCAGGTTGATAATTCGTCACACACGACGAAGATAAACGATAATTTGAGAATTTCCAACGAGGGTGGGCTTTTTTCTTTCGTGTCTCCTCTTATCGGACCCTTTCGTTACTACTTTTTCCCCCCCAATGGTAAACGAATTGAATGAAACACACTCGACTGTGACGCTACGTGTCTCTTATCCTTAACTCTTTCTCGAAAAATCCGCAAAGTAAACTCCCACGCGGTATTGAACTCGGAGACGTCTTGGCTCTAATTCTCGACAATGGCGTATTCAACACGGCACAATACCTTGTTTTCCGCAGTCTCTTCTCGAATGTGTTATACACTTTTCGAAGAGTGTGAACAATCTTTGGGCTTGTTTTTTGTACTTATCAGCAATCGGTATACAATAGCCACACGTGGCTTTTCCTCAAAACTTATAGAGTCAATAATTCCTTGACTATAAAGAAAAAACTGTGTTTTTTTTTAAATCACAATCAAACGCCAGGTGGAACTAACGATTTTATGAAAATGAATGTTACCAAATCCCAAATTATTTTTCTTTCCTGTTCCATTTTATATTTTCTACTCGAATATTTATTTTTATTTTTCGTTCAGGTGTTTTTATACGAGGAAAATATTATTGTGCTTCTTAAAGTGGTTGAGACGACTTTGTGACTTTTCTTAGCAAATCGGATTCGTGGTGGTTGTCAGATAGCTACGACGACGATGCACCCTATTAGCCTTGCTATTGGTAGGGAAAAGCATGCAAGGTACTCTTGGTGCTATAGAGTCTTAGGTCATACATAATCGATGCCACGACATTCCTCGCGAAGCTTGGCCTTGGACACTCAACTTGGAAAACTTGGCGCTCTGTGCTGTACGCATATACTACTAGGCTACTGTTATGCACTTCGTTGTTGTTTGACGCACGAAGTTAGTGGTGTAATCTGATCCCTCCTAGTTAATATACATAGATAATACGTACAAATAATAATTGTAAGGTAAGATGTAAACGAGCGTTAAAAAAATTGTAAATTGGACATGCAACATGACCCCCTTGTTAGTTAGTCTCGACGTTATCCTCTAATTATCGCTATTATTTATGAAACTGCGAGGGCCGCCTCGATCTTCGCTCTATAACTTGTATACGACGTTACAAAAAAAAAAAATTCCATAATTTTATTTCGTTGAATTTTATATTCGTAATTAGAAATTTACGTAATTAAAAAATATTGTTTCGTTGGGTTAAAATACGTTAAAATCATAATACAGGTTTAAAATAATACCGAGTTGATTTTGTAACGGGAGAAGGATGGAATTTTCACCTCACCCAAATTTAATAAAGGGTAACAGTATCGAGATGTGGTAAAATCTCGTCAAATAAATAACGAGCAGCGTGAGAGAATCTCGAGGGTTGGAAACTGCGGCTGATTATCCATTGGTTATACTACTGCGGTACGTTGCCGACGTGAGTTTACGGATGACTTTATCGACGGTGACTCTACTGATCGAAGGTAGGGGTAGTTTTGTCGACAAAAGGTTCAAATACCTTCTGCAGTCTCGAACTGACTTGCCGACGAAGGACAGAAAGTAACATGATCGTCGGTCGATGTAATTCTGGGAATGAGACTGAAGTATGATAAACCAATTCATTTTTTCGAATACAAATTTATTCAACGATTCAATATTTGAATAATTCGTTATCAACGATGAATTAATTGACACGAACGACTCTCTAATTTTAATAACAATTTTGCCGCTATTTAAACTTATGACTGCTTGACCAAAAGCTACATAGCACTTGGCATCGTTGAACAATACATTTTTTTTCCAGTTTTGTATTTTTTGAGAACAAGTTTTTTAGACCCACTTTACAAAATTCATACATCAAGATTTCAAATCCTGAGCCAAAGGGGATGGAGCGAAGCTAGATAGAGCGAAAGCTCTCTTAAAGTGTATACATGTGACCAGGTCCTGTGCACAATAGTGTGGTCGCGTTGCGCATTGCAGCAACCCAAATACAAATACTATGGAACTCTCTGCTACTGTTACAACTTGAAATGCACGTGGGATAATGTAGCAATCGGTATAAACTCAGCAAGCTGGAGGGCTAGTTACATGCTAGCACGAAACGTACCTTTTACAGTTGTATGCACGACGTTATAACGTACACACGAATATTACTCAACTGTTACTGAACATGGGTTTCATCAACTTTCGCTGTTACATAACATCCTTCTATATAAACATGAAATGTATATTATTGAAATGAAATGTAAATAGTCCGAGAAATAATATGAAAATCTTGCACCATGTAACGGTACAATGGGCACGTTGATATGTTGTCGAAAAGCTATGATCTTGAAAACAAGTCGGTCACTCCGATAACAAAAGTATCGAAATAGAAAGCTTGCCGAGCCGTGAAAAGAGTTCTTTCTCCTATCGAAGTCGTAAAGGATAGATAGCTGTTCGTGCGACTCGATATTATATTTTTTTAGACTACGCCACGTTGCACGAATGCTTTGCAAACACGACAGGCCATTTATCCGATAGACAAGATAGTAATCGTAATATTTATATATTATACGTATATCAGACATGTGCGATAAGATAGTCCATGATGAATATGTATATAAGTATGAACTGAATATATTTATTTTTTTTTACAGACCTTGGACGTGAACGCGATGAATAATGTTCGCGTTGTTAGCGGGGTGCGAGCTCGTTAGTAACTTGATTGCGCGCTGTTTCAATGAAACGCATGTTTGCATCTGTGACTACGAGTTTGATAGTTGGCTCGACGAGTTTTGTCGCTCGTGGGGAGCCAGGGTTCACCTAGCTTATTCGATTTTCGCCCTTAGACTTAGGGTAGGTCGAGGAGACAAACTTTTTTTTTCATACGAGAAAACTATAAATAGGAAAGTTGGGAAATTGGAATTTTTCTTGTTCTTTTCGTTGCTCTTCAAGATTTGTACGTAAAAAGTTTGTAGAAATCTGGAAAAATTTAATTTTGGGCTTTTTTCATCTTTTGGCCGGTCAATTTCCAACGAATGGAAATGTGATATTTGTATTGTAGGGAAAATTTCCGATTGCATAAATGCCTGGTAAAGTTTTTTTGAGCTAAACAAAATTTCGACTCTCTGAAAATGCCGATGGTTCAAAGTTAGCTTCAACTTTTGGAAGTTCGAGCGGCAGGTCGAGCGGAAGAAGTTTCATTTATGTGGAAAAAGACTTTTTGCATGACTATCCTAGTTTCATTCCTACATTCTTCGCTCCTCGAATGATAATAAAACGTAAAAATTCTATTTTTCGACACGCGGTACTGTCTCCACTTCTGTCTTTAAAAATTGGACTCTCATTATTTCTTCTTCCAACAAAATAAAAATTCTTAGTGCACAGTGTCAGGAAATGGATGAAAAAATAAATTACTAAAATTACTTCGACTTCGGAGTTGGACTTAGCCGCATATTTTCAAACAAATCCGGATGCTAAAAGAAGATTATTTTTATTTCACAAGTTGGTGTCATATAGAAAAATATTGCTGGTTAACATTCCCTGGCTTTATAATTCCCCACCCTTATGCTCTTATCCAGAGATCCGGCTGCCTCGCGCCGACACCAAGCTGGAAGTATAAACGAACAAATCCTTCCCGGGCTTGGTACCATCAACGTCGCACTCTATACTTCGTGCCTATTACCGACTTACCTCCGCTAATAACCCTATAGTCATACGAGCACGATGAAGCATGATTCAAAAAGCTTACCTCTTCCGCACGTGGACTTATTAATAGAATTGGCGCAAAATGTCTCTTCTCCTCGATATCACAAGTGCTATTTCTCGAAAGCGACGTTAATCCCTTTCTCCCCACTCCTCCAGAATAGAGAGAAGTGCCTTCTCGTTTTCCTGAGAGAACGTTAAAACGTTCTTAGGTGGCGAACATTTTCTTTTATTTTTAGTTTACGAGGAGGGATTCGTAAAGGGGCTATTCCACTCTGCCGGGAGACTCGTTCCAGAAGTGATAACGCCTTCCCGAGGCGAAGTGTTAATGGAATAAGGACACTCGACGTCGATATATACGCGCCGAGGCGTCAAATATTTGGATGATCGCATATTCTGGACTCAGCCGAGAATACGATCGGGAAGGTGAAGGAGGGTTGGGAGAGGGAATGTCGATAAGGATAAGCTAAGCTCGCAACCCGGATTCCCTTGAGGCATCTAACCCGTCATGCCCGTACCACCTTGCGACCGCTATTTTACGAATAGAATGCGGTCGATGCACGCAAATTAGTATTTCGCACGGTAACTCGCGAGGGTTATCGCGTATCTAAAAAAAACGGTAAAGCAAATTTTATCTCGAAAATAAAAAATAATAATTCAACGTTGATAAAATTTGTACGTTAATTTATCGTTCTGCTAATTGCAAAATCCATGGAAATTTCATATTTCAATGTTCCTGTAATATTTTAGCTCGACGATCAGATAAATCCCGGATGATTTTTCTTCACAATTTTCATTTAATTTGCAACAAATTTTAATATCATCCATTAAACGATCCGACACGAATGTGACGACGTAAAAGGAATATGATAAAACTCGTACGTAACGAAAATTTGCACAGGAATTTCCATAAAAAATTCAAATTTGACGCTTTGATGACGAATGCGCAAGCGCATGCTCGTTGTTTCAAAGAGACGACGAATTTTCATAAATTTCATCAATTACGTACCTCGTAAAAAAATCACAATTCTATTTTAATCAAAATTACTCACGAATACTTTTATTAAATCGTTCGATATCTTTCTCCTCGAGATATTTATTTTATACGAATTTTAATCATGCTTGACACAAAAGAGTTCAATTTTATTAACAAAAGAGGTCGATCATTTCATCTGAGAATTTTCATTCGTTACACTTATTAATGTTCTTCTTATTTATTAGCATTGAGTGCAAATTTATGCTTCAACGTTACCTGAAACTAAAAATATCGTCGTAGGAAACGGGTATATGGAAAAAAATGAGTACACTGTTGTTTTGGTCGACGCTGTGATTTACTGACACGAGAGAAAAACGATATAATAAAAAATAGAAACGGGGACAAATGATTAACAGAAAGCTCAATTGTGATTTGCGTTGCTCGAACGTTTTTGTTTTTTTTAGCGCTGGCGCCATCTCGCCCTCGATGATAATTTTATCTTACGCTTCATCGTATTATTTTCATATTTTTTGTTTTGTTTTTACATTGCATTGGTCTTGGTGTATGACTAGAGGAGACGCAGGAGATATCTATCATTTGTTTTTTTTTCTTTCCTGCATACAATCGAGTATCACGATCATCGATCGACAAATCATTAGCCTAATTATAATAGTAACTTTTTTTTATACACTTACATCTTTATACACACATTCACCTGCATCATTATTTAATCTTCTTCTTCTTCTTCTTAATCTCATTACTTAACTTCAGCTGGTAGCGATAATTCGTGTTCGTGTGGTTGTTTTTGTTTTCTCGTATATTCGTATTTTGCTTTGATACTTTTTGTTCATTTGCTTCCATTTTGCTTTTTATCAGAAAAATACATACATATAGACAGTATAATGATAGATTAGTGATATATAAATTGCGGTTCTTTCGGTTCGCGTATTTTCCTTTTTTTTTGTTTATTATGCGTGTAGGGTTTTACATCGATGTGAGGCGAGCAATGCGACGGTCGATCAATATCATTTGATTCGCCAAATAATTGTAAATTTATAAATCCAGCTGCGTATGATTTCTTTTTATTTAGTTCCCTTCGTCAATATTGAAAATGTTTGGCCCATACTGTCGCGTATAAAACGAAAATTCGACGAGAAATTAGGAGAACGTTATGAAATTTTTCTTCATTTTGTCACGGTTTGGAAATCCGATCGATAAACTTCCATCGAAAAGATTCCAATGAATTTGTAAGAAAAATATGAAATTACACTCGATTAAATAAATTTGTTTAAATTCTCTTAACTTCTGGTAAATAGATTTATGTCGCAGAAATTGAAATTCTCATCGAATATCGCTGTTATCACGCGAGTGTGTAGATTGAACATTATCAATTTACGATACGTGTCGTCGCTTCAAAGAGGTGCGCGGGATGGTAATTGGTTCGAGATGACGATATTTCCTCGTATAATTCCCATGTCTCTACATACAAGAATTACATAAGATGGGAATCCGGTGTGCGTTTGGTCTGTACAATCTAATAAATCGAATTCTCAGCTAACATTCATCTTTATTATTATTTCTTTTGTTTTTTTTTTACGAGATTGCCTATACTCGACATACATGTATACTGCATTTGATTGTTTATACGCACGGATATATTCGGTTGGAACATTTTTGAGCACAGCTGGGCAAAATACGGGAAAGGACTTCAAGTAATTAATACTCGGTACACAATACCCAAAGTACTCAATACACAAAGTTTTCAAAGTATTTCCAAGTCATTTCGTTCTTGGAGTAAACTCTGAGTACTTGGTACTTGAAGTATTCAATCTTAGGTACCCCTTTCAATTTCTGTGCTTCTTTCAAGTTGTCTCCAATTATCGAGGGTCGAAGTACTGGGATTATTCGCACCCTCGAAATGTCGCGCTTCCGGTACCGACCGAGTACTTCGAGTACTGCCCGGCTCTGTATTTCGGACCTCACTGGGACAACGGGGCAAGGATCAGGATCTCGGATTCGTGGGTTATTTTGTAGGTACTCTAGTAGATTACACGAGACGTACAAGCTAACGAACACTTGGCTCCCTCCGAACTGAAGGAAACTCTCGTTTTACACAATTCTTCTTCTTTTTCTTTTTTTTCATTCGTTTCTTTATCCTCTTCTTATTTTGTTTGTTTGTTTGTTTGTTCATTGTTCCTCTCATTATTGCGCGGTACTAACAGATTTTTTGTTCGATTACACGTGTTTGGACATGTTTTCTTTTGTTATTACTCCTTCTTTTAAATGTATTTACAGGTTTGTTGTTGTCGTCGTTAAATTATTATTATTTACAAACATCTGAGCGATGGATGTCCTCTGCCTCGCGCTTTATTGCAAACGCAATTGCGCGTTCGCTTTTCCCATATTATTTTTTACGCCATCGTCGGATGAAAATGAAGGAACGTCAAAAGTTGAAATTAACCGTTGCCCTCATCGAGAACTTTCTTTTTAGACAGTGCAATTTTCGTTTGTATCCGTACGCTCCAAAGTAACGCGCTTATGTGTCGTTTCCCTTTTTTTTAAACAATTTTTTTTGCGTGCATAAATTACAGAGGAAGGCATAAAGGGACGCAATTATAATTTCGACAGAGTTAAATAAAACGTTTCATTTACTGAAATAATGCAAATATACATGTATTCATTGGTTTGTGAGTATTTTGAATTTTTATTTATGTTTCGCTTTTCTCAACGCTCGATTTTCCATGCAAACTTTTTGTGCCGGATCTGTACAAAAACAACGAAATAAATATACATTACGTACACACACAGTTTTTGTTTTGTTTCTTGTTGGTGGATATTACACTATAGAAAAAAATAAAATCGACTGATAATTTGGAAAAGAAAAAGGATCGAGATTACCGATGTAACCAACGGTCTCCGACTCTGAGTGCATTTTCTTTTGGCACGTTCGTTTGTTTGTATTTTCTGTTTTTTTTATTGATTTTTTTTTTGTTTTTTTTTCTTCGTTCGTTTCTCTTTTTGGCAACAAATTTATGAATGAGCGAACGCGGACGAGCGGAGAAGCCATTCCGAGCTTTTATCGGGTGACAAAAAAGAAAATTCATCGTTTTCATTCTCATTCCGTCGACGTGGAAGATAATTTTTCGTTTTTTCCTTTTTTTTTTGTATCTTTTCGAATTAATCAACGTCGTCGACAGATAAGCATCCATATCTTTTCCACGAATACTTCTCTCGATTTTCGTTTTTCGATTCATTTGCTCTATACGTCAGAGGGAAGAGATCCATCGTTGCATCGAATGGCGGTCTACTAAAATTAAGTATACCTATCGTTATAATCATTATTATCAATAATAATAATGATATTATTATTATTGTTATTGCATCGTTATTCAGTTCCAGTTCACTCTGCCATTTTTCTCACTTTTGTATCCGTTCAATGTATATGTGTATATATATATATACTTTTTTCTCATTCCACTCCCGGTCGTCGGGGTCACACAGTTGGTGTAATGAAAATTATAAATCCGCGCATTTCTGCGATAACGCTAACGTTCAAAACGTCTCATTAATATTTTTATTGCTCACGTCCTTGACTCCGTATAACGAAACGACTAAATAGCCGCGAGAAAAGAACAACGAATTTAACATAAAAAAAAATTACAGGAGAAATGAAAAAAAAAAAAAGAAAAATAGCAACGAAAGCCAAAAAGAAAAACTCGTTTTGCGTCCCAACGACCATCTCGTCGCGATTTATACGGCTTTTGAGCACACTCTCGGATATTGCACGTGATAATAATTATGAGCTATTTACGACTCTGGCCAATTTTCTCAGTCCAGATTTGCGATATACACGAAGATGTGCAAAACTAACGTAGGTTCGTCGAGAAAGCAGTTCCCGGATGTTTCTCCATTCCTAAAACTTCATGGGGACAATTCAATGGTCATAATGATATTAATAATAGTGGTAATAATGATACTAACAATAACGCTTCGATCATTTACAATTTATCTAAAACTTATCGCAATAATAATATCTCAGATAGGCCCTGAAAAAGAGTGATTTCTTTTTTTTTGTTCGCCAGCCAGTGGCGCGATCTCTCTTCCATTCATCTTTACGCTACGATACTAACAACTCGAATCATCGCATTATTTATTGTAATTTATGAAAAAAAAAAAAAATAAAAAAAAAATCAGAAAACATCTCTTACATTTTCTCACACACTTTGTGCTTGCACATTCTCGCAGAAAATGAAGCATAGTTTACGAATTAACGAGACGGTGGCGAGAATATTCCTCGAGATCAAGATCCGGAGTTCTCCGAATTGTCACGAAATACGTCGATGTATATATAAATCATTGACAGGACGCCTCCGGGGAGTCGAATCATACGGGAGGATATTCCGCTTTTACGGACGTATCGAGAGATCGAGGGGTTCGGTGTTGATGAATATTGCAAAAGCTCCCATGTGCATTGTCCCGGGACTCGATCGTAATTCAAGAATGATCTTTTCATGGCAATCCGCTTTTCAATGTGGCAACAGCTCTTTATATCTATTTTGATCTTCTCAGTTTATTCTTCTCTTTTTTTTAATATTTCATCCCCATTTTCGATCATCCGGTTGAAAGTAGATTTCTTCCCTCGATTTCCTTTTCTTCGAGGATTGCAAAAATAAATTTCACGACTCGCGACAAGTGATCGTTCGTAGACAAAAAATATTGCAACTATCCACAATCATCTTTCGTGATTTTGATATTTTTACATTCGTTCTCCCTCGAATTTCATTTGGAATTTTTCACTCGATAAACGATAATATCCTCGCCACCTACCGAAATTCGTACAAGTTCACCCTTTTTCTCTCACTCATCCCTGCACACATTATTGCGTAGCTTGCTTTTCATTCGCCCGGATAATGAATCGTATCTACTAACTTTGGCAATAAGATGGGAGGAAGGAATCTGTGACAAAGTGTAAGTTAAAAAAAAGAATATAACAACCGATACTCGCGCGAATAAATTCGCGATTTCTCACAGTTCTTTCTAATCGATAAATTTCGCGAATAATAATCGTTACGATGACGAATGATAATATATTAATAATTATAGTATTTTTTTCGCGCGGTGGACCGGACGCATTTTTGTGTTTAGGTTGTGATTTTTGTATTTGCCGTTGATTTTGTTTCTTTGTTTTGTTTACTTAGGATTGGCGACTTAAAATCTAAATTTGGTTTCCTCTCAGAGACTGCTACCGAACTCGCTCGATCTTCGTCGGTCGATGTGCGTTATGTAGGTCTCCGAGTACATGCTCTTCGTACGATCGTCGAACCTGTAAAAAGACGTAAACAAACACACGTTGGAGAATATATTAGAAATACAATTCAATAAATTAAACGATAAAAAATTTTTTTTAAAACACAAACTTTTCAAATTTTTTATCAAGCCAAGCTAAAAAATATCTACGACATTTGAAAAAGTGTAGGAAATATAGCGGTCAGTTATTATTGTATCTCGCACGAACTCGAGAGATTTGGAGACTGGAAAGATAGAAAAGCATGTAACGAAAGAGGGATATCTCGTAGATCGACACACTTGTTTTCGAGTTTCCATAAATCATCGGGGGTTGCGGTAGCGACGTTCGCGTCCCCGAGGACTCTCTCGGAGGCATGCCGGAGAAATACACGAGAGGTCGATGCAAGAAGAAAAAGTGGAACAAAGAAAGAATATTATCCAACGAGACAAAAAAAAACGAAGAATAAAAAGTAAACGTGGCACGAAGGGACGAAGTGTAGACTGTGAGCGAAGGAAAAATTGATGACAAGTTTTTCAGGTGGGATATAGAGATCGCTATCCCTTATGGGCAAAATAGTCTATCGGACCGGTGGAGGAATAGCAAAAAAGATGAGCGGTGTGAAAGAAAAGTATTTACATAATAATACAAATTTCGATCTTATTTTTTGCCCTTTTCAAGGGCAAAAAATGAAGAGTGCCAGAGGAATGTAAGATACAGGAGGAAATAAGTGAAGATCGTACCTCAAGGACGGTCGTCGAAAGTCCAGTGCCTCGAGATCGGATGGTTCTCTCCTGCACAGCGAGCAAAATGCACACTGCAGCGTGTTCTTGAAGGCCTCCCGAAAATCACGATTGAAGTAAGCGTATATAAGCGGATTGAGTGCCGAATTCGTGTAACCAATCCAGAATACGATGTGTACGACGATCTCGGGACAGTGACAGCTGTTACCACAGAGACTCGTCGTAACGTACCACAAGAAAAATGGCAACCAACAAAGTATGAAAGTACCCATTATAATTCCAAGGGTCCTCGCTGCTTTGTGCTCCCTCTTCATCGTCATAAGACTCTTGTCTTTGGTAGGTGTGTGAAGATGATCCGTACAGATCTCGTTGAGCGTCAACGTTTTCGAAGAGCCACCGCTGTTCACTTCACCGTTGTGATTGTTGAGGTCGCGACTCGGCCTGTGAGACAGGAGCATCGCGGTACCCCTAAGAGTGTGCATATGTTTCTCCTGTCTGTTAGCCTCTTTGAATATAGCTAGATAAGTCACGGTCATTATCGTGCAAGGTATCCAGAAGGATATGCTGGAGGAGAGGATGGCGTAGCCTTTGTTGACCTTGAACTCGCAAATGTCCGGATGTTTGTGACGATACTCGTTATTGTCGCTGGTGGTGTACCAACCGTTGAATATTGGCACGAAGGATATTATCGCCGGTGATAACCAACAAGCGAGTAACATGTAAGCCACGACCTTCTTCGTCATGTTTACCGGATACTTGAGAGGTTTCATTATCGCGTGATAACGATCTACCGATATACACATGAGATGCAATATCGAGCTCGTGCTGAAGTAAACGTCGAGCGAGTTCCATACGTCGCACATGAAATAACCGAATAACCAACGTCCGGTCACCTGCACACTCAAATTGAAAGTCATTGCGAACATAGCCACTAGCATGTCCGCCAGTGCCAACGATACCACGAAATAATTCGTTATTATCCTCAATTTTCGATGGCGCATTACGGACACTATCACGAGCAAGTTTCCGAATACAGCGGTTATTATTATCGAGCCTAGTAGACATCCTTTCGAAACGGCGATCGGCCATTCAGGTGCGACGATCGTCGAGTTTGTCTTGTTGGCGTAAAAATCATCGGAGGTCGCAAGAAGGTCGGCCAAGGTCGCCGAGGTCGCCGAGACATCCGATGTTTCCGGGGTCGTCGCCATCCTCGGCTCGACGACCGACGAGACGACGGCCACCGACAGCCGTACTGTCGACCGATCGCAACACCTCGCGTAGAGACTTTGCCTTTTTTCTTCGTTATCTCCACGTGGATGACCTTCGACCTTGCGTTCTTCGACGCTACGGGATTTAAGTCACGGACGAGCCGATCAATCGACGTACTAGGAAAGCCTTCGTCATCGTTGTCATCGTCATTGTCATCAGCCTGAGGAAACGACAGATCGATGACTCGAGTTCCTCTTACGATTTACAATGTCGGGATGGTCATTCCGGCAGCTTCGATTTGTTCCCGATTTTCTCCTTGACTGGTATAGGTCAATCCGGAAATGGACCCGTATAATGGTATCACGGCTCCGTTGGCGATGAAATACTGAAAGAACAGAAACAAACGGATAACGTTTAGCGAATCAGGTTACACAGTGGAGGGTGCAGGCTTTTTTGTTGGTCTAGTCTTATCGACAGGAAGATCAGTGACTCGTGTAATTCTGAATCAGACGATTTATCTTTTTGATCGAAGTGTCGAAAGTGGGACATCGATTACTCTTGCGATATAAAGAACGACGTTCCAATCACAAAGTTCATTTAGCAACCTGTTCTGGCATTTTTAGGGTTCGCCCATTGCTGCTGGATCATCGTGAGTTTACAAAATTTCCGTGATCCGACACGACGCAGTGTTCCCTCCGAAACGTATATGTTAGCTACTGTCGAATCGATAAATAACCCAATATTCCATTGTAGAAAGATATATTTCAGGACTGTATAATATAAATATGACGTCGTTCAGAACACAAAGAGGCACTTAAATCTAGGAATACTTATATTGTACACTAACATTCTCTTTTTCAAGTTTATATAAGGTACCTGCGGGTAATAAAGCTTATCGGTTAATAAGGCCAAAGTCACAAAAATATCATTTAAAATAAGCGGCATCGCTCAAGAACATACTCAAATGCGCCTAACGAACGTAGGTGGCGCCTCAACCTTGCACATATGCGATACTCTCGCTAGCCGTCGTCAGTGTTGTATCATTCATCGTGAGGGGCATCCACACGGCACAGATAATAAAAAAAACGCCCTAATTAACCGTCAGTACTTTGTTTTATTTTAGACTTAGCTCTGTAAATTTGCAGTCTATTTCTTTATTAATTCACACTCTTCTAATCTTCAATAGTTGAAAAACTTATCGTAGCTCAAGTATTTTTTATTTTGTTTCCTATATCCACGTTGTCAGCGGTTAATAAGGCCTATCGAATTTAACCATAGGCCTTATTGTCCTCCCCGTTACTTTTTATGTTCATATTTTTTATTTTATGGCGAATTTCACATTTATTTCAAAACGTTAGGCGTGTAAATAAGTAATTAAAGTTTTTTTTTAATGGATAGATCTTTATTTTTAGTGTCTACGATCACGATGCCTCCCAAACGAGTCTTGTGGTCGGAAAATTACCTGGTAGTGATACTCCTAGTGATACTAACGAGTTCTAGGGCTGTTAAGCGAGTCAATTCATGTATTCTTTAAAAATTTAAAGCATCGTTACTGTATTGCCACGATTAATGATCTCAATTACCAAATATGCCAGGTTTATTTCGATTATTTAAGGAAGTTAAAGTTTTAGGCCTTATTACCCCACTGTCATAAAATAAGGCCTATTGGCAGTGTTTTTGAAAATGTTTAATATTGTTTTCATTAATGGCAGTAGTTACTTATTTTATTTATATTTTATAAGAACAAATATTTGAAACTGATTAACATTAAAATCTGTTGATTCGAATGATTATTTTTTGTTTTATTTCAAATTTCCCTTAGCTAGCCTTATTACCCGCAGGTCCTTTATTTCTTTTCGACGTTTTCTCGTTTCTCGTCTGTCAACGAGTAAACGATACAATTGTCTCCTACGTTCAATTCTAAAACTAGCGTTTTAAGCAATTTGAATTTATCCCGCGCGAACCAAGGAGAGGGCGCCACGCCCAGCAAGCCGCTCGTCGCGCCACGGTACTCCTGGGGGAGTTCTTTGTACTTGTCCAAGAGGTATCATCGGTTTATTGATTGTCATCGGAGTTTTTATATCACGGCAGTAAAAAAAACAGGCTGTTGCGGTGACAATTAGCCTTGAAGGCATGAGAAGGTGAAGTAGATCTCAACTACGACTGCATGGTTATTACGTATCATCCTAATAGGGCGACCAACGTGTCGAGTGCATCTCTTATTCTGTACTACATCTCTCGTGTCACTCCCATTCCCTACCACCACGCTCCCTCTCGTCCATGCATTCTACTCCATCGTCACCTTCGAAAACATCAGATAATTCATGATATAATATTTTAATCGCATATTTAGGTCAATTACCCAGATCGAAAGCACCATGTACAACATGATGTAGCCACATCGCTATGTCTATGAGTTTTTAAATCGAATTGTCCCGTATCGTTTTCAACACCAAAGTAACGCTACTTTTATTTATTTTGGTTATCATAGGAATCATAAACCATTACAAAACGAATTACTGTAATGTTACGATAGAAATATCATATGTAATTTAACTTCAGATCCTTTATTGTTCATATAACACGTGTTCGTTCTGGATTAAATTTCGAACCTCCCAATTACTAGATTGTCCATCTAGTATGATTTCATGTCGGTTCGAGTAACACCTTTTCTACGTTGGTCGGTTGAAAATGAAGACCTAGGTTTAATTCGTACGTTCCAGCTCAACTCCATTGCGAGCGTTTCCGATTTTAATTAAAAATCCTGTTAGAATAGGGATGCTCCATTTAAAGCATTCTACTAGAATTAACGGTCTTATGCGAATGGAGATATATAAAGCAACCTTTTATAGACGCTTTGGTCACGTTAGCGAGGAAATGAAAATACTGGCCTTTCGTAGCTATGACACTGGAAAGCCTTAAAGGGCTTCGGGCTAGTGTAACGTCAAAAAGATGGAAGGGATGGACGAGGGAAAAGAATGAAAAAAGAGAACAAAAATCCAACACGACCATGTCCAACTTTCGACTTCAGTGCAGCTGAGTACTCCTCTATCTGTATATAGATATGTATAACGTACGCTTGTCACGTTCGTGGGTAAACGAGAGAGAGTCGGAAAGCGAGCAAAAGCGAAAGAGCCAAGGGGAAGAGAAGAAAAAACAAGAATTCGTCTTCCTCACTCGTTAGCCTTCTGGCTTCCGAAAGTTTTCATCTCGCGTTAGTCTGTGTTTTTTTTTCCAGGAGATGTAACATGATTTACTTTCGCTCACTGACTCATATTCGCATCCTTGATGCGCGTTTCTTTTTATCCCGCATGGTTAACTACATATGCACGTTCTTCCGCAATTTCTGACACGTCCACGCTTCGTAAATTGACTAACAATAAGTTACAGTATCTTGATGTAGGAATATATATTATTCCTTCGCACAGAAACAGAACATGTCCACGTTTCTTTTTATCCCATTTATGAAAAGAACATTCGACATTAGATGTTCTTTTTTCAAATTATTTTAGATGACTAGATTGTCTGAATTTCGAGCCCCATTCGAGAATATGAAATTGTACGGAGCAAGATCGTCGATATGGAAAAGATCGAAACTTCTGAGGGAGACACTCCCCTGGAGTTCTAGCAACTTGCCCCCAGTGGCAGACAGTGGTAGACAGTACGATAGGGGAAAAAGCAGATGGGAGATGGGAAACCAGACAGAAATGCGAGAAATTCTCATTAGAGTCGAGATCAGGGACACGCGCGTCTTGTCATTGATCTTCAATGCGACGAGACGCGTCCTTGACCATTATCATCTCACTTGCTCGAACCCGGAGAATTTCTACTTATATAAGAACTCGGGAAGGCTCGAACGAATCGAGGAGAATGTTTTGCGTCCCTATGCGTACGAGATTAACATGTCCTCGCACTTTGCATTACACTCTCGATAGCCCTCTCGTTCACTTACATTCTTGCTTTCTCCAAAGGTGTGTTTTCTCTCATTCACACTCGGTGGCTAGATCACGTCCGTTGTCGCCCAAGAATTTCATATTCACCGCCTTTTTTTCCATCCCTAGCCACCTATCCACCTAGCCAGCTATGTTCGACCTAGATTTTTCTTCCAACAATTGATGACGACAAATTTATAATATTCTTCTCTACCACAGGCGATATACGCATTGCATTATTTTTGTATTACACAATTGCAATCTGTACAAAATTCGGATATCGAAATAATGCAGAGAGAAAAAACAATTGAAACGTTGTATATTTTGGGGATGAAATTCTTGATAAAATGGTAGAGGAATTGTTAAATGGACAGCTCAAAAATGTGATGCCAAATATACGTGTAAAGGGGAAAATCTCGTTGACCATCGGATCCGCTGATACAAGCAGATGGCTACGAGAATGAAAAGCCTCGAGTATAAAAGCCGACAAATCCGCGCGCATGGGTGCGCTATTGACTCGCGAATAAATCGAACGTCAAGCGATAGATATTATGGGCTGCGGTATATAACAACATAGGGTAGCTGGACGAGAGAATGTATCGAAAGGGTCATCCAGGAAGTATAGATAGTAACCTAAACCGGAGATTTATGTTATATCCAACCTCGCAATGAAACGAGTCGTTTCAAGCTTTTTGTATTTCCAAAAGCTCCCAATCTCTACTCGTATTTGAGACATTTCGAATCAAAATGGTCCATCGAGTCGCTAACGTCCATGGACTAGCGTGTACGAGAATTTCAACATTTTCCGCTTTATAGGAAATTCGGAAAAAAAAAGAAGAAATTATTGTACTTATTTTCGTGCGATAAAATTTGATTAAAAAGGGCGATCGTTACACGTGGAATATCCGAAGAGCGATAAAAAGTGCAAACCGTAGGATGATTGTGGCGCTGAGAGGTAACGTAGGAGGATGGAACGAGGAGTCGATAATTTTCCTATCTCACTCGAGCGTGCCTGTAACGTTTCGCGAGGATGTTCCAGCATTATTTATTAACGGACCATTGCTCCTAATGTCGTCGTAAATTATCTGTACTCCCAGCTTTTGTTCATACATATAAAGTAGAGGGCTATAGCCCCTTGATGGAACGCACATAGATACTTTTTATTCTTTTTCATTCTCATATAATCTCATCTATCTGGTCTTTCATCATACAAGCTTTCAAACTCTCACCGCTATATTTCCGTCGACGCAAACTTCTTGTCTCTTCTTATTCTCCATCTCGTTCGCTTTCTACGTGCTTGCCCAACTCTTGGCACGTCTCGCACACTCGAGCGAGTGAACGAACGAGTAGACGATGAGGATCCGTGATTCCTTACCCTCCTCTTACACCGAGACCCGCCAATGATTAATATCCCTTCCACGTGAAAAAGCGCACGTGGCTACGTAAAGCCGATATAATCGTAGCTTGAGCCTTATGCGGAAAGTGGATATCTGTTCTTGTAACGGATCAGCGTATAATTAGCATAAATTACGAAAATATCGTTACCCTGATGGAATAGCATTGTGTAATGTCAGTTAAAATTGAGAAATTTATGATACAGATAAAGTTTGAAAAATCGGTACTGAAGCAAATTACAGAATGGTATGGTGGAAAGTCTCGTCGTTAAAAAAACACTTCCAGCATCTCGACGCAATAAAAATTGGAGATAGAAAATTACAAATCCACCCTACCGTTAATTTCATTCTCGACGTATTTTTTTCCAACGCTTTACGTAAAAAATTTAATTATTTTCATCGCGGTTATTGCACGGATAAAAGTGATGACTATTCTGGAATTAATTACCGGGCGTTTTCTATTTTTAAATGTATCGGGCGCAATTTTTCATGAGAAAAAAAGTTCGTTCATGAAGAATGATAAATTCGAACTAAGATTGAAGCTCGAGTGGTTGTCGTTAACGAAATGGAACTGAATCGAATGGAAGTTGTCCGCGCCGATGGTAGATAGGACCTTGGTTGTTTTTTGTTACTGTAGACACTGATGGAGTGCGGCGTAGAAACTCCCGGAATGCATATAAAGGAGACATCCCCTTATCGGAATTTATCAAATGTAAGTGAGTGTCCGTCGACCCGAACCTTGAAGTCAACGTATCCTGGACACAGAGCCTGTTTTCATCTTCTTCCTGTTTCCGGCCTTTGGCCTCTCTATGCCACTGTATATATTGATAGAGGGGTTCTCTGGTGGTTAAGGCCGCTTTTTTTGAGCCCGCACGAGCTCGCTCTATATCCTCCCCCAACGTCAGGCTCTTGTCGTTTAGCATAATCTAAGGATTTTCCTAAATCCCGCGAAACTTATTCTCGTCGTTGCCGCCAAGCTCAGCCTCGGGAAATCTTGATCGCGTAGTTTTTGCGACAGCTCATAGCGCGAAAAAACGGCGACAAATCTGACTTATTTTTTGGCAGCTTGCCAAAATATATATGTGTATTCTACCCGGAAGAGGTCCAGGAAACAAGATATTCCGTGTTTTCCGATACCGTGAGCGCGTTCGGTAATAGTCACTGACAAAGTTATCGCTGACTTTTTCATTTTAGAAACTAACGATTCGGATTTCTCGGTATAGTTATATACGTAATAGTCGTTGAAAAGAGAGAGATTGTTATATTAAAAATATTTAAATTTTTAATATGCTAACTGTAACGAGGAAGAAAGATAGACAGAGAGAGAGAGAAAAATACAGAGCAAATTTCAATAAACTTACCAATTTTTTAAAACATTTTCGAATCACTTTTAATGCATTTACGTATCGCTCGCTGTATTTATCGACGCGAATATACAATCAATTACCAAACCGGGAGGATATCTGGTTTACTAATTATGACAAAATCTGTATAAAATATTTAAAAAAAAAATTTTTATTTAATGAATGTTTTAAGGCAACACACAAATTTCTCACAAATTTCAGCTCGTGACGTACAAACGTCTGTTTTAGCACGACCAGACCTTTTCCTTATATTTCTCCCACCGTGTCTTCCCTATTTTTAAAAAATCCCCATGTTCTATATTCGAATACTTCACGCAAAAGCGTATGGCGAATTCCGGTTGACGACGATCAGTGTGTCTGGTTCGTGCCGGGTGGATGTCGACATCGTCGTGTTATACACGTTGCCAATAATCCCGTGGGTACGCATCAAAAATAGACGAACCCCTCGCCATTCGTTTATTTTTGTGCTTTCCTAATTGACAGCTCCAAAAACTTTCAATCTCGTTAACCAAGATCATGACAATATTGCATTAGTTTCAGGACACACGTTTCCCTCGTTGAAAATTAATGTCCTTAAGACCATCTTCCATCGCCATGATCTCGGTCAACGAGGTTGAACCATTCCAGTTTCTTTTCTTTTTTCACGCGAAATCACAAAAATAACCAAGTGACGAGGGTTACGTTTATTTTCGCTGTACACCCACTGGATTATCGGTGATGCGTATAAGACGACAGTGTCGACGTCCCAACGGTACGAACGCGGTGGCAGACGTCGACAAAAATTGTGTGTGTTTTTTTTTCGAAAATAAATAAGAGGCTGATGTGGGAAGAACGACGAAAGAGTCTGGTGTCACTGAAATAGCGGTAGCGTTTATACGTTTATAAGCGATGGGAGAAGTGCGATGAAAACGATAAAGTGTTATCCGAGAGTCGCGTCCTCGAATAAACTTCCTCACTTTTCTAAGGCGACCGCATCACGCGACATACCCGGCATTCTATCCTCCATTCGTTCCTCTCTTTCATCCACCAACTCGTAGCGACTTCTTTTCTCATATTTTTCCTCGCAAAGCTTTTACGAAGTGCGCGCGTTTCGTTTATTTTTCCTTCGGGTGCAATCTCACTGCACGGATCGTTCTTTTTTCGTCGCTATTGAATCTAATACCAAATTGAAATCTTCTTTAAAAACTGTTTTAAGCCCCGCGCTCCCACGAGCGAATTCGATTGAACCGCTGTGAGCCTGTAGAGAAAACGGAAAGTCATTGAAGAAATCCTGGTGGGAATTCACCTGGTGTTTTTCGCTGTGCTTCCGTCCGTATTTCCACGTGAGAAAGAATTTTCTGCTTGATTTTCTTTTAGGAACGAACCTGGACTTCTAGCTAGATGGACCGATCGAGTTCCTATCCGGATCTCGTCAATATTCCACTCGGATTTTATATTTTCTAGTGAATTTTTGGATGACAAATTCTTCTCTATCGAATTTCCTATCCGGAATTGTAATCAAGAAATTATTTCTTGTTTCTATCTTCTGTTCATGCTATCGGAATTCTCATTTGTATTTCATGAATAATACTCGTATCAAATTCCTCGATGATAAATCATTCCCTAATCAAATATTACGATTTGACTCCCGTGTTATTGGATCAAAATTTATCATCGGCTATTTCAATAATGAGAAATTATAGTTGATCTCTGACTCGTTACGAAAGTTATGTTTAATGCATTTCGATCCAAACCTATAAAAAACGTAATTGCTCGTGGAAAAGATAATCTTGGTTCGTGCGATATTTAATAGGTAATATTTGTAAATGATAATCATCGCTCGTTGTAAACTTGCAGTATTCACGTCGACATGGTCTGCGTAACGGTCTTGCCAGCAGAAAATGTTCACTGTAACATAGCTAGTTCACGACCCTGAGCATCACCAAATGGGCTTATCGATTCTCATACGCGTTCGCTACCATATTCCACATACAGCGCCCTACGGGGATTTTGTGAGCAGGCTTATGGAGATTTATGGAAATAGGGCCAACGGCGAAACAAAGCTCTACGGGTGTGACAATTTTTGCACTCTGATAAGAAAAGTAGAAATGCAGCAGAGGATATCCATTGCATAAAACGTTTTCTCGTTTTACCCTTAAAAATTCTATAGAGATTTTTCCTGAATGTGGAATCGCAGGAAGGCATCGATTATATCTGGTAGAGAAACAATGATTCATTTAAAAAATTGTTCATCATCTTGCCATTTCCTTGAAAATTTGATGAAAATATCCGTTGCATAAAACGTTTTCTCCTTTTACCCTTAAAAATTCTATAGAGATTTTTCTTGAATGTGGAATCGCAGAAAGGCATCGATTACATCTGGTAGAGAAACAATAATTCATTAAAAAAATTATTCATCATCTTGCCATTTCCTTGAAAATTTGATGAAAATATTTAATTTTGAAATCGATTAAAAATTTGTACTTACTAAAAATAGAGAGGGAGATATAACGTAAGGTGATATTTAGGTTGAAAAAAGTACAATTTGAAAGCACATATCGCCCTTACGAGAATTGTAACGATAAATAAAGCTGGACAAAAATTGATCAAGAATTTTCTATGCAAGTTTTCAAACCGCATTTCGATTTTTTGGCTACCACCATCAACATTCCGTGATATCCCACTCGTACATGCAAATTTAGTTTATGGCACCTCTACCTCCCGTTGCATTGTGCTACGTATTACACTAGTATGCTCATTGTACGGACCGCAAATTATAAATAAACAATTATTCATGCAAGCCGAAGCGTGAAACGGAATGCTCGATTGCTGATGCGAGTGATGACGATGGTGATAATGATAATGCTCGACACGTTGCTCTCATCGCCTCTCAGGTCGTGGACATGTACGTCACGTTCGTACAATACTGAAATTTGCATTCGACGATTCTTTCCAACGTTTAGCATTAATTTATTTTTACAAATTAGAAAGATATTTCGTTGAAATGACAACGATTAATCGATTATTAAAAGGATATGAAAAGCAAATCTCGATTTTTGTATTCTTGAATATTTCGAAAAAAAGAAAAATAATAAACAAACTAGCGGATAGCTCGAAGCGGTGTACCGGAATAAAAGTAGCTGGAAATGGAATATCGCACGTTATTTATGAGGGACCCGAGGGAATTAAAGATACAAAAAGAAAGTAGGGCATCCCGATGGCGACGAACGAAGGGAAAAATTTATTAAACTCAAATCTACGTACACGTATATCTCTTTCACGCAGACAATTCCTGATAAGTACGTACAGGTTCGTAGCGCGTGGAGAATTGTCGGAAAGCCTTAATAATTAAGAATACGACGCTCGATGATTAATCGAGATACATGAGCCGATAGAGGGTGGAGACGCTCGTGAGAAAACGAACAAAAAAAAAAGAATGAAAAAAAGGCAGCTTGCGGGGACGAGAAAAGGAATGCGCTAATAAAAAAACGATGAAATAAAAGTATTTATTTCTCTTTTTTAATTACGACGATAAGAGCGAATCTTGCGGAAGCCCCCGTGGCGAAATGAGTTTCCACTTTTCTCGTCGCGCTCGTTCAGCTTTTGTGTGCGCGTGTTTCTTTTCTTTTTCTTTCTTTCTTTCTTTCTTTTCCTCCTTCTTTGCCTTGACGTCGCCTGCGCTTCTCGCGTTATAATTATTAATTGTTACGGCAATCTGGCTATTCACGCTCCGAAAACGTTGGTCGTATACGCGTATTTTCTAGTATTTCTCGTTGTTGGTTCGTCCGTAGAGAAAAAGTTGACTGAATAAAATTTGTCGAGTTTCCAAAGCGTCTCTCGTTGAAATTATGAAGGTACACTATTTTGCATACGGTCGTCTCTAAAAGCAGCTACACACTGAATTATCGGAGTAGTAAAATTTTCAAATTGCTCGTACCAAACTTTGGGCAACGAGCTAGGTACAACGTGCATTAATAAACGCTGCTAGAAATTAACGTCGATTGGTCCTGGGAAAGAAAAAGTAAAATTTTAACGATGTATTAACACGAAAATGTTGACCTCCCAGTTCGTTACGTACTTTTTCAAAAGTTTATGTTTCCTTCCCAATTAATATTTTACATCCTAATAGAAGCTTATGGCAAATTCCATATTTTTTTTCGACCTACTTTGAAAATTGATTTAGCAAAATATCAAAAATTCAACTACAAACTTTCTCGTTGTTGTTTGTTTTTTGTTTCCCCAATGGATAGAACTCCGGAAGTATCATTGGCGCATCCTGATGATTTTTTTCTTTTAACCAGGGGATAGTAACGAGCGAGTTGTAAAACTTGAAAAAAAAGAAGTACCTACCCGAGTAAAAATGAATATATATATAAACATATATAATTATATATAAATTGATCATGTACAATTGTATACAAGAATTGATCCGATAGAATTATATATATTTGTATACAATTGTATATACTAATATACAGTTATATATGATAATATATTAATATATATAGTTGTATATTAGTGTATACAATTATATACAAATATATACAATTCTATCGGGCCAATTTTTGTATACAATTATATATGATCAATTTATATACAATTATATATGTGTATAGATATTCATTTTTACTCGGGTAATTATATAAACACCCTATAAAAATAGTATCTCCATATATGATTATATATAGAACTATGTACATTTTATCAAAATCAAATTTGATGAAAGTACATTTATATCGGATTATATATACGAATTATAGGGTTAAATAAAATTATATATAGACCTATATATAAATATATATGACTATATATCATTTTTGTATAACTGTATCTAAGTATATACGATGATTTTAGTCGAGTAGTACATTTATATCGGATTATATATACGAATGTATAGAGTTATATATAATTATATATAACCCTATATATAAATATATATGATTGTATATAATTTTTATATAATTTTATCTAAGTATATATAATCATTTTTACTTGGGTAGCTACCAGGAAAGGGATGGGATTGAATTAAAAATAACAGGAATCAAGAAGCAGCGAGGTGAATGGTGCCTAGTATCGATCACTTCGATGCAAACAAGTAGGAGAGAATTCCATTTGGTGAATTTTCATTATAAACTTTCAACCCTTATTCATCCTCGTGATAATCAATATTTCTTTCTCTCTGTCAAAATATTTCTCAATGACTTATTTAAACAAACTCGCTCGTGCTCACTCGCTTCTACGACACAGACTCACAAAGTTTGTCTCATTAACGAGTATACAGGCGTGGCTGGTCGAAATTGTTTATTTGTCGATCTCGGTTAACGAGGTGTTTACGACGTACACTTATGCTTGACGGTTGAGCTAAACGCATGAATGCCGCAATGCCACACACTCGGGACTCGTTCAAAATCCAGCAAATATGCGATAACTTCACTCTCGCGTTATACATTCATCTCTCTTTCTCTTCACGCCCACGCGAAAGGGAATATGCATAGATGCATTTCGCTCGTGTTATTTTACAGCCAATAATACCCAACCCGTAAGAGAGATACTGAGTAGGTATACATTTCACGATAGCGACACTTTATATTCTGTTATGAACCTCCTTCCGTCTCTTTATAGTTTCTCTCGTTGTTTGTCTTCCGTTTTATATTTGCCATAAGCAAATACATCTCGACGCGTAGAGTCATACGACTTAGCTTTCCTCGAGAACGATGAACGATGTACGCAAATATTATTTCAATCCTACGAGCACATTTGGAGAACGGTCCGTTGAAATCCAGTGATTTATTTGTTATTTTAATAGCTAGCTGAAAATTGAGTGATGTACGTTACGAGATAATTTCAACGGTTCGATGTTTATAATCGTCCAATGTACGAATTCATTACACGCGGAATCTTTTCATCCGATTAACGTCAAAGATTTAACGAATTTTTCCTCGTTGATCTTGAAATAGACGCAGGATTATTAATCATGTTTGTTATTCATAAATTATAATTGTATCAGAGAGTCAATGAATATTACGCGATTGTCAGAATGTTATAATGTGGAAAATCATCGTCGCATCAAGAAATAATTTATTAGCGAGATAATACGAACATCGTTACGTATCGTAGCCAAGTATAGAGACATTAGTGAAACATCGACCTGTAAATCAATGAGCTCGTTGACAGGCATAAAAACGCATCTCCGTTCAATCATCATAAATGCGTAGAGTGGGGAATCGGTGATAAAAACGACTGGAAAGTACATCTTTCAAAACGATTAGAAAAACTCATCAATCAACTTTAGCTCTTCATGGACTCTCTTGGAAATCGATTATCTGTATCGGTTACGGTAATTGTTCAAGTTTCTTCATAAATATTGCCTCGTATCGTACATTCAGGGAAAACGGATCGTGCGAAGTTAATAGATCGATTTGACACGATACCGGATACGCGCGGTATTCGAATGCTGTTTTGAGGCATTCGAGACGTAAACGCGAAGTTTAATCGGTGGCGAGTAATGTTCTCATTAAAACATCGGATCAACGCCCAAGGTGAAAAAGCAGCTCGAGAAGAAGAATTAATGGGAAGGAGGGGGGACAATGAAGAGTCTCACTCGTTGTACGTTTGATGATCGTCTCGTGCCCCAGCCCCACAGGGATCATTACATAATCTGTTTTATGGCCTAGCCTCGTTCCATACTGATATTATTAGGTACATGAGTGTGCGTTGACTTTATGCATCTATATACATGCGAGAGCATTAAAAACACAGTAGAGTTTATTGCATTTTCAGTATTTATATTTCCAAACAATTATCGACTTGAACAAATTGATGATGGAGTTATCGATGATCGAAGCAAAAACGTTGATCGTAGAAAAGATTTTCTTCTTTTTAGAACTACCTGAAAAGTGACAAAGTAACATTTGCCATCATCCAGCTGGCTAAAGGACAAACTCGGTGCAATATCCAACGACCTCAATTTATCCGGAAACAGGACGAGTCGATTCAACCAAACTCCCTAGCACATGTTCTACAATCGATGACGTCTATTTTTCGGACCAGTGTTCAAACTTCCTTCCAACTTCCAAGATGTTTCATATTCACGATGGATCAAACTTAGCCCTACTCCATGAATTGATCGAATCTCCGAATGGAAACTCACGGTGATTCCGTCAATCCAACGAACTCTCATCTGGATTCTGTAAATTCGACCTAGAGGTTTAGATAGAAAATTCTTCGTTAACCCAATTTTCAATCAGACAATATGAATTCCATCGTCAAGAGGATTTCGACTAAAAGATCGCAATTACGTATACCTAGATTTATTCACCAGATCGCTTTTTCCTGTCATTGAAAGTAATGCCAGTCGCTCGTATAAATATTCGCCCGGGCTAAATCGTACCGGGTGAATTAAAAATTAATCCCTCGTACCATCTGTCATCACGGTGGATCGACGTTGCGTCTAGTTTCGCCCGGGAATATCCCCGAGTCTTCAACTGGAAACGGGTCATAGCTAACGTAACGACGATTAAGAGCCAGTGGCTTACAAACTCATCCGATGGCGAGAGAGTGAAATGTAATTGTTGCAACGCGAGCGGGCATCTCGTCGCGTTGCACATACTCAATTCCCACGCATGAACTGTATGATCCGAGTACGTGCACCCGGGTGTATATAGGTTCAGGTAAATTGAATGGATAGAAACCCGCACGCGGCTTTTGCTACGCCAGGATGTTCTTTGTTAGCCATAAATGCGTCACTGTAGCGACGCTACGCGACGAGCATTCCACGCCACGCGCGTTTGGCTCAATGTGCAATAGTCGAGGCTCTCCTCCGTTACTGAACATCCACTTGCGGAGACAATCTGCCGAAGCATTGAACGCTTTCTCTTCCTTCCTGATTGACAAAACGCTATAATCCCATTGGAAATAATCGACCGGTCTAGATTTCAATGCGTTCTGTATTTCGATGATGTCGAACGTTGTCACGAATGGCTATAACGACTCGTTTCGATGAACGATCTACGTCGATACGTGTTAAATTTAATTACGTTCTTCTATTTTATTCCGTTTCATCGAAATTTTGATTGATTCCCGGACGTATAATAAATCATAAAATGGAAGCGTTTAAAAAATTGATTCGACAATCTCGTTATTGTTTTTCAAGTATTTAAATGTATTTAACAGTCGGACAGTCGATAACAAACGTGAAAGAAGAATTTGATATCAAGAGAAATAAAAAATAATCGCAATACGATTGGCAACATCGCCTTCGATTAAATTGTCAAAGCAAGTACACAAGATTCTTATCGAAACTCATCGAGCAAGAAAATTGATTCCTCGATCGATGATTCATTTTCCCAATCACATTTATTATCAACCGGCTATTTCATTCTACTCGACTCGGGTTAAATTATCGTAAACATTCGCACAATGCGCGTGTATACGTGTCTTTATAAGTTGGCGAACGTTCGGTCACCTTCGTTAAAGCGCTAGGAAAAAAGTGAAATACAATAGACTTAATGCGATTATCGCGAGGTCGATGCTAATCAGGATATTTCAAGCCGGAAGTCCATGGCTGACGAACGACGATGTCTTAGAGGTGTTTGCACAGACCGTTGCACATCCAAGTATAATATTTTCAGCCGGACTCTCACGATTTTCTATTACGTCCAACGTGTACGAGATATTGTAACGCGTCTTCTTTCACGTCGATTTTTCTTATTCTTTTTCCGTATAGAATAATGCGATTTGCGCTCGATGAACGCGAGAGAGTATAAACGACCAAGTACGAGACGTACACACGTGCATTTGACACATTCGTGTGTTTCAGCGAGTGTACCGAGTCCAAATGAACGAGTGGTCTTCCTCGGCCTTGAGCATTCACGGAGTTATACAACTCGCGTGCATTACACATGCATACGTATCTCTCTCTCTCTCTCTCTCTCTCTCTCTGTCTCTTTCTCTCACACAATACTAACAAAAAAAAACCGTGTGTCCGAGTTTATTAATATATACGAACTGGCAACTTGAGATATGCATATACGGGTAGGTAGGTATATTATTCTATACGTTGTTAGCTTCGCTACCGTAGTCACTTATTTTCACGACATAGATAGACACTACCGGAAGTACGAGAAGTAGGAAAACAGTAAATACTGCAATTTTTTTTTCAAACATTTACTTCGTCACATCGCTACGTTCCTATATTTAAATCCATTCATACAATTCGTCGCTGTGCGCAAACATGTTGCTCGTAGAATTTTCTCGGGATTGTTATGTGTTACATCGCTGGGTAAAAAGAAAGAAAACAAATCGGGAGAAACGAATAGAATTCTTCTTGTATCGAGAAAAATCACACGTCGCATGACGATTCGCTTCGTAGACCGAGTGTCGTCGGCCAGATCGTCGACGACCAGTCTCCCGGACAATTTTTATTCGACGAAACATCTGTTTAACCCTTCGTTATTACAGCGATATTTTTAGGCTCTTTCCATTACTCAACTGTCGCCGACGCCTCGTGCTTTCGTCTGTCACTGAAACGCCGTCGACTCGTCGTGATTCGAACGCTTTTGAAGTTTTTCTCTTTCTTCCATTTTTATTTTCTCAAAAAATAAATTGTCAATTTTTTTCATGACAATTTTTGCGCCAAGACGTCTAGGGACGTGAGCAGATTTAGAGCGGAAATTTGTCGCGCCTCGTGTACAACTCGGCATAAAGCAGCGTATGTGTTCTGAATGGAAAATCCTTCTTGAAAAGACGATACGTTTTATGACGAATATTTGCATTTCGAGACTATCGACTGCCGCTATGTCCTACCTTGAGAAGCAACGCCGCGGAAATGCACGCGGTGCAATTAACCCGTCTAGTTACCGCACTTAACCAGGATAGTCTGTAATTATATCGCAAGTGTGTACATGTGTGTGTGTGTGTATGTGTATGTGGTCTATACTTCGTTCGGGGTAAGAGGAATATCTGCGCGGTTCATTGTCACAGTTCAAGGCGTCGTTCAACTCGGAGTCGAGTATAAACTCCATTTACAATGCAGCTTCGAATGTACTCTACTATTTGTTCCTACATTGCAGTATATACAATGATATATATATATATATATATATGTGTGTGTGTGTGTGTGTGTGTGTGTGTGTGTGTGTGTGTGTGTGTGTGTGTGTGTGTGTGTGTGTGTGTGTGTGTGTGTGTGTGTGTGTGTGTGTGTGTGTGTGTGTGTGTGTGTGTGTGTGTGTGTGTGTGTGTGTGTGTGTGTGTGTGTGTGTGTGTGTGTGTGTGTGCATGTGGGTTATATATGTACGAGTACACGGAAAATCCAACGCTCGATGTTCACTTCTCCTTCGTGTGTATTTCGAGCTAATCAATAACACCCACTTCATCGCGATGTAGAACAAACCGTCCATTCAGGGTATTTAGGGTAAAGTGAAAGACTTGGCGGACGTCGAAACAAACTGCGAAACCATTTTTTATTCAAAATATGAATTTCACAAGTGCTTGACGATTTAAACGAGAATGAAATGTATTTGATTGACGGGATTGACGAAAATGTCGTTTTTTTTAAATCATGATCTTTGAGAATCTGTGGAATTGAGAGATGTAGGAAAATATGAGGAAATACAAAGGATGTGAAAAATTAAAGCTTGGAAAATAAACGATTTGGTACGACGAAGTGTAAAATTGATCGATGTGAAATTCTTTCGGAGATGTTCGATACGGGAATGAGTCGGCAGTTGTTGTAAGATAAAAAATTAATACGTAACAATTAACGAACTAGTAGGATGAGGAATTTTATCGAATATTTCTCTGCTTTGGTTGCGTTAAATTTATCGTGTAATTACCGAGAGGAAAATTAATGGAAATATTGTTAATCGAAGACCGCGTATTCGCCTTATCCCCTGGTTTAAAAATATATCGAGAGCGGCAGCCGGTACCGCAAAGAGTAAAAAAAACATAATTACTTATCGAAAATCGATGTTAACTTTAGAATATTGTTGATAGCAGAGCTCCGAATAATTATTTTCCGTTATATAGGAGAGGATAACGTTTAAGGCTAAGTGATGAAGCGAAAAGAATTTATATACTCACAGTATGAATCTCACAGCCAGATATCCATCTGAAAAATACAATTATAATATTTATGATTTATTTTCAATTGTCAAAACAGAACGATTTCGTCAAGGTTGCTAAATTTGTCTTTCAATTTTTTGATTTTTTATTGCGTGAAAAATGCCTGCGTAAAAAATGTCGATGGAATATTCGAAACTATCAGTAAAAAAGTGGAATTTATCAAGTATTATTCTCTTATTTGACGTTATACTTTGTGAAATATTTGTCTCGGTTTAATGGAAGGATTTGCCTGAACAAACTTGGTGCAGACCCATTCGCATTGAAGATGTTCATTTTCCACCAGAGGCTTCCCGACAAAGCTCCCGAGTCTCGAAATTCATGCGAAGCCTCTACATCACTTTGACAAGAGTACCAAGGTGTGAGCTATTAATACAGACGTATCCAGTTGTTCAAGTACTGGTATGAACACACGTCTGTGTGCGTAAGAGAGTGTCTCGAACCAGGAAGATTTCCCATTCCTATCTTGGTTATATCCAACCTTCGTTACATACAGTCGGAGTGGAACAATTAAGGGCAATATATTCACAGCAATGAGGACGAAGAGGGGTTGATCTCTGGGACAACAGCCACAGACTCGTTATCAAGAGAACCCCAAAAGCAACGTGATAACACCATAAGTTCATAAGGGACGCAAACAAGGATGTTTAATCCTTGAGTTATATCTACCTACTTTGAATAAGATCAAAGTCAGAGAACCTGCATAATAAAATTAATTGAAAAGAAGCTTGTCGCGTGTTTGAAAATTTGTCATTCGTTATCTTTAAATATAGATAACATTTTTTTTTCAAATGTCATAGAAAATATAAGTCTCGTTTAGTTTTAACGAATAAATATTTTTAAAATGTCCAAAATTCAAACATAATATTGAAGAATATTCGATGATGTAAATATTTCTCAATGAATGCAAAAATTCTTCTGAGACACCGGTATGTTCTTTATTTATTGTCCGAGAAATAACCGTGACGAAAGTTCGTAATCCTACACGAACAATGTGTCCTTTGGGTTCGTTCAAGTTATTACACGACCCTGATAATTTTAACCCGTGTCACGCTGTTCAACCATTCAATTCTTTCATGAACTTTAGACACGAGAAAAAAAGGGGTCTCGACACTTACAGACCAGAAGACTGTAACGACGATGTGTCCCGCGTTTACTTATTATACGAAAAACCTTCCCCGCTCGCTCTCTTTCCGCGTGACACACTTTCACCCTCGTATCATACGCGAGAGGCTTCCAGTAACCATCCTATAGATAACCTTTTTAATGACGAGGGTATGTGTCGAGAAGTCTCAATAAAGAGATAAATATTCTGCCCGAGGGTTAGTGGATTTATTCGTAAATAAATTATCGTCACGCTATAAAAATATGTAAGAATTTATTTTGTCAAAATGTAAAGAAACTCGAAAATGCGAATAATTTTGGAAGCCTACCAGAATCGATATGCCTGGCAGGCGTAAATCTAGTCTTGTATTACAACGTTTCGTAGCATTTGCTCATAAATAATTGGGTAATAGGATAATTATCCAGTTTCATCGGATCCGAAGGAGATTACACCCTTAGAGATAATGATCCGTAATGAACAAAGGAAGCCCTGGCGGTAACAACGATAGGGATCATAATTAATATCCTTCCTAGGATATAGCAATAATTATCGTCGAGATCATCGCTGACTAGTAAATGCCGATTAGTTACTCGTAGTTGAAATAGAAACTTCCATCGAACAAATTCATCCGTACGGTGTTTCATGTAAATCCCATTTTCCACTACATCCAGCGCCAACATGTTCGTTCACTCATGTGGATACGTGGATAATGAAAACTTGGGAATTGGTGAAAGAGAATTTGCCTGGAAACGCATTAACACTGACCATAGATTAACGAACCATTCGTGAATGAATGTTTCATTGGACATTTATTCATTAGTACCGCAACGTTGGATCACTAAACGCCAAGTTACACGAATCTGACGTACATGGTTAAACGAAACTGTACAACAACTCAAAGTGGAAATTCGTATCGAAATACTTGAATATTCGTTCGGTATTAGCCATACTGACAGTTCTGGTTCGATTCGTTGCTGTGAATATTGCTAGATAATAGAGGAAATGTGCGTGTTACGTACGTACGAATGGACACAGAGACAGATACAAGCTTTAACCGTGCATGTACGTCAGGTAGTTTCAATTTTCCAATTTCCAATCGTTGAATGACGCAATTTCTATCGAGAGGCGTGGTTGGCGATTCGATGGTAGAACAGCGGTAGAGGTTGGCATATAGTGCAACAAGGTTTTTAATTAACGGGTTAAAAGAGCTGCCCTTGCACAGTACAGTAGATACATATACGTTACGTATGTGCTACGAGATAGATAAATACATGTACCGGATGAGTAGAGACGTGGAAAATCTCAACTACGTATTCCCAACTGTACCAAGCAAGACTTACGAGTCTGGTAACTATTGTGAGAGTAATCGATAAAATTATCGATCGTTAGGAAAGCCACAATTGTCCTTAATCAACGTGGAACTCGTGAGGTTCGTTTTATCCTGGTATCTCCCACATTTTTCCTAAAGTTATTAAATTTAAATATCGAATTTTACCAATCGGACGTCTAAAAATATTTGCATCTCAACGTTCTTCGGTAAATTGGTATCGCACTTTTCCTATTTCGCGTCGGAATTTTCTCTGTCGAATTTACAGCATCTGCTTAATTCTGGACGTGAAATATATCGAGAAGTGGGCCAGTAACGGCGAACTCGAAGATTCATGAATTCCGGAAATAAACGTGAATCGAGGAGTCACAGACAGTTGTACAGAGGGGTTTGAGAGCAGCGAGGTAAAAGCCGATCGAAGAGCAAAAGTCGAACCCTCTTTCGGAGGCGAAACCAACGCTCCCTCTCATACCTTTTATGACTCCACCAACGTCGATACCACACGGTCTGACTCGCTTGGCTTATCCACCGGTCACGTACAAACATTCTCAATTTTTCGATTACCGTCGAGACCCCCGCTCCTTCTCTTTCTCTCTCGCACACTTTTTTCCATACTAACATTTTTTTTTCTTCTTTTCATCCTCCTTTTATACTTTCGCTTCTTCGCGCACTGTTCGAAGCCTGTTCGACCGCTTCCTATTTCTTCGCAAGAGCACACCCTTGCTCGTGGGTGCCCGCACGATTCACGAATAAATTTTGCGCGCTCCTTCTCTTCTTCTCAGTCTTCTCATATCAGAACGTTCGGCTCGGCTCTCTTTCAAGCTTATATACGACCAACCTTGCATTCTGTATTCGAAAAGCGCAAAGGTTTCAGACATCCCATGAAAATATCCGCCCTGGATGATAAGATGGGAAAGATGAAATATCGAAAGATTGGATTTTATATCGATCGATCAATGAATCATTTTTCTTCGCGTCCATTCCAATGAAATATTGAAATTTCGTTACTTCAACTTTTTCCATTAATCGCCAGAGAAAATAAAGAAATTGTATTTCTCATATTTTCCATCTCTTCGCGAGAATATCCGATTGAAAACTTTTCTTAGATCACGAAGATATCCTGATTCCTGATTAATGTCACATATTCCTGATATTACAGCGGATAAAGGAATAATTTTCACTTTTTTCAATCCTCGATTGATAAATTATTGAAAATCAGGAATACTTTTGTCGAATTCATTTTCTACAGGAACTTTTCAATTCCATAAGCACCGAATAAATATAAACTTAATATAAAAAATATTGACCTAAAACAGCGTTACGATATTTAGCCGCGTCTCTTGTTTAAATTGGACGAGTGAAACTAGGTCAGTGGGGCATGGAATTTTAAAGAGAATATAATAAGTCTTACGAAATAACAGGTAACCAAAATTCCTTTCAGACATAACAAATTTATACAAATAAAGCAACTTTTTTTTATCTTTTTGGACAAGTAATTGGACTCCTTGAAACGTCGAACTTTGTACGTTTCTCCGGTGCAATTCGTAATAACACGGACCTCGGTTATATATCGCGAGATTAAATAAGACCTCGCGACAAGTTCGAGTCGTGCAATAATAATTGTATATTGTAAATACTCTGAACGTTTCTCGCGAGTTATAAGACAGTCGCAAGGTCACGGTTACGCGTGGACCTTGTTTCAACGAGTTACCAAAGTTATGGCCGATGAAATCGTTCGATGTCGCCGCGATCGGCAACGCGATATATTTTCGCGCACTTTTTTTCAAAATCTGGAGAAAAGTTTGAGTTTTGAAAAAGAGACGGACGTTCTCCATTCGGTAATGTATCTGGGAAATCGGTAAAGGACATTACGGTTTTTGGGTTTATATCGTGGAATTCTAGATGATTTTGTCGTCAATTTTTAAGAAGCAGTGTTACTGACGACGAGCCACTTGCGCCTCGAAAACGAGAACGGTAAATTGTCCGGCACTGAGCAACCGATCGCCTTAAAATTTGGAGGGTACATAGAGAATTATAGCACAAAGTACATGACTGTCTTATTTTTCCAAAATCTTGGGAAAAATTTTTGCAAATTCAATAACTACCGGAAGATTTTTTCCAAGATTTTGGAAAAATAAGACAATTTACGGATCTCGTTTTCGAAGCGCTCGTCGCATGTAACACCGGCTCTTAAGTGCCGTTGCTTGTTTGCGCTCCCAGAGCGAAGTTAGTGCTGTGTGGGATGGGGACGCCATTTTTTTTTCTTTTTTCAATGAGACTTTAACGAGAGATGGCGAGTTCGGAAATTTGTTATACAACCAAAATATCACGTTGTCATTCTCGGATCGTCGCAATTTATCGGTCAACACAGAGAAAAATAGATTTTTTTCGTTTTTTTATTCTTTGACCGACGAATTACGGATTCTGAGAATAAGGACAGTAAAAAATTGTTTATATTGTACGCGAATTTGCAGAAAACCCACGATGGTCGGCAGAAAACTTCTCGTTTACACGTTTTTACCAATATTATTTATTACAATTTTTTACATAAATTTTCCATTTGTTTATATATCTCGGAGAATTATGTTGGAGGAGCAATAAAGAGCGAACGTTGGCGTAAAAAAAATGTTAGCGAGGAGCATAAGGTACGTGCTTCGTCCTTGCGAACTCGTTAGTTCCGGCACGTCAAATCTCATCGTTGCTAAATGAAATCGTGTCGTATGACGATTTTTGTCGTTTCGTCCGTCGGACGAAATAATTATTTTCCTGGAACACGTGTATATATCGTGGGAGTAAAAAGACGAATGCGATAGCGTGACAACTGACCGTACGAGTGGGGTTGTAGCTAGCGATTAAAAAAAAATTAACTTTATCCACTAATTAAAAAAATCTCGTCCAAGAAACTGCAACGTCAAATCGAAATAATTCATTAACTATCTAAAATATTGTCGCAATACGTTGAAAATATGCGAAACAAAATTAATAACAATTTTACAATTACTATGAAATTTCTGTACTATATATATTTCTGTCCATTCATTAGTGCCCATCCCGTAATCGAACAACCATTCTTTATCAAAATGTTTACCGTTAGATCGTCGTTGCACACGATATTCACAGAAGAACTCACCGAGTCCATTTGCACAGTTGATTTGCACTGTCAACGAATCAATCGATGAACATTGGTACGTACGATCGCCTCCGCAAATAGAACGAAAGCCGAAGTGCTTCCACGGTTAGATTATAAGCTATCGCCCATCGACGAGGGTCAATCGAGTCGGGGCGTACCGTTAGATTTATCCCGTCGACATTTTTTTCCCAATGTAAATACTACAATCCACACGACGTTGTTCAATCATCAACGATGATCGTTCTTGGATTATCTATCGTCGTTTAAAGTTTCTTTTATTCTTTCCATTATTTTCTTCCTAACGAATCAATCAATCGGTCTAAATAAATCTCTCGAGGATCTCAAGTGACTACATTCCTGTTAAAAAATTAAAACTTCGATAGAATTAAAATTTAAATACGATTCTTACAAATATACGTGTATATGTTCGATATACACGCGTAATAATATACCGTAAAACAGAAAGAGATACGGAGGAGGATCCTTGAACCACAAATGAGCCAGCTCTTGCTTTGTAACTTCTTGATAGCTGCGTCAAACTCGGTGCCTTATTCATGCTTTCATACATCCTGTATGATAGACTGCAGTTCATTTATGTATATACGTATATGTACGTGGACGTAGACTGGGAATGTACAGATATATTTTAACGAAGTGAAGCGACTGGTGGTTGTCACTGAAAACCGACAGCTCCGGATGACATAAGCCGACGAGAATGCCTCACATATACACACAAGGTGTACGATATAATCATCTCAGGGTCTATACGCGAGCTCCGGCTTTTTTTTCTCCGACACCCCCGTGCGACGGTCTTTGTACTATTCTCGTCTTCTCGTCATTTATATTCCTTAAAAAAGAAAGCAAGCAGGCCAGTTTAATCATTATTCTTCCTTGTCTTTTTTTTATATAAAAGCTTCTGGATCCCATTTTCAGCGATGGGCGACGATTGATTGGATAACGATCGATGGATTTTATTTTGTTCGTGGATACATGCGTGTTTTTTTTTTAATAAGAAAATAATGAGATTCATCGAATCGACATGGTGTAAACGGACGATTAGAAATGTTTCGATCACGTGGAGATCGTTGATTAATTTATTATCGAGGAATGAACATTGCCACGTAATCTTTCGCAGTCATTGAGGATCTTTACGTCCGGCTGTCTCGCCAACAGGGATCTAACGTATACGTTCTTCGTACGGCCGCAATGCGCAACGAGACGAAACGCGAAGGTCGTCAGAACTATACGCGATTCGCATCGACCGGTGCGACGTAGTTTTCCGGTATTCGCAAATGCATTATTTTGATTTATGAATGAATCGCGACCAAGGTGAATTATATTTCGATCGCTGACCGTTACTTACAATGTTATAACACGATAATGGTATAATTGGAAGATGCATTTAAAATAATCTTTCTGCTAAAAATGGGTACAAGTATTTATAGCGAGGAGGAAAGTGAGTGAAAGAGAGAAAGAGAACTATGTTTCTCTCGTGTGGTGAAAAATTATAGCTCGTGTACGACACGTGCACATAGGGGTTTCGTACTGTCACCAAGCTAGCCCGACAGTTCGATAAATAAATCGTATATTCTAATATATATGTCCCCCATTCTCGACATGTGCACAGGAATAGAGCAGCTAGGGAATAAGGTATCGCGTTTCTCCATGCACGAATTCACTCTTCTCACTCTCCGTTAACGAGAAGACTAACGGGCGTGTAATAAATCAGAGCGGTGTGAATTGCGAGGGCCCTAGTACTAGTGGAAAAAGCCGAAAGGTAGCAGACTCGACTGGAAAGAAAGAGAGAGAGAGGGAGAGAGAACGAACGAGGGTGGCTTGCCCGAGTCGAATTGCACGTAAAGTATATACGTATACGTTACTCGTGAGCTTTTTTCCCCACCCTTGTGGTACATGGCACATGACTAGTTATAGTATATACATAGAGTAAACAGAATAGGAAAAGTGAGAACACAAAAAACTATTCTAGTTTACGATCCCGGTGGGAACGAAACGACGATGGCCACTAGACCTCCGGGGGGGCTGGTGCGCGGCCTCTCGCGAATGGCAGCTAGGTATATGAAAGAGAGTGCGAGAAGAAAATAAACGAGGTAGAGAAAAACTGGAGGTTCGAGTGGAGGAGAATGGCAAAGAAGAGAAAAAAAAAGTTATCCACGCTATCGTACTGTGTATCACAACTGTGGAAAACCTTGCAAAGCCTCGCTATACGTAGAATTTTGTGGACTAACCGTGGAAATCCTTTTTTGCCACTATATCGTATCAAGAGAAACAGGATAAGAGCAAAAATTCACAAGATGGTCTACACAAACGATTTTCAACCCTCCCCGGGCTATTCTTCAAAAGCCTCGTCGGGTTCAAGAGCGTCATATAAACGGGGAGTGTTCTTGACACTTAAATATTGAAATAGGAAACAATTTTTTGTTTCTTTGCACACGATCGACATAGGTTCAATATTTCTCCGATATCACAAAGAATTGAAGGAAAAATAAATTATTTGTCGTATATAGGCATATGTATTTACACGAGAAAGTCAATTTTGAATGAAGCATAATCGACGTATGTAGGTAGAGACGTTTGCTTCGCTACGTGGAGTGTAACGATATCAAAGTGATCGCGAAGTGGAGCGAATGATGAAAAAAAGTAAGATGGTAAAGGGCGAATGGGGCCAATAGCGAAGCGCAAGCTCGACATTGTTCCCTTTGTGAGGTTATCAAGCAAATCGGCGACGTATCCATGACGAAAGTAAGCCGGATTGCAAGCGCGTTCGCAGAAGCCAGGGCTCGAAGACGT
This sequence comes from Netelia fuscicornis, assembly GCA_946811545.1. Lineage (NCBI taxonomy): Eukaryota > Metazoa > Arthropoda > Insecta > Hymenoptera > Ichneumonidae > Netelia > Netelia fuscicornis. Next base: position 13,002,613 of record OX328011.1, on the reverse strand, counting down.
CGGGGTATTTTATTCAATTCAGGCCATCCCGACAAATTGGATGTCTTGCTTCTCTATGAAGCTTCGAGGCATCAACCGCGAAAAAATACGAGACCGAGGCAAAGGATTCGAGAGCATGTGAAAGCTGAGAGGTACCGAGATCTAGGAGGATAACGTTTTACTATATACTCGGTGAATGTTCTTTCCAACCTCGTCTCCGACATTCGGCACTTCCTTATTTCTTTGACTCTCTTTTCCTCGTTCTTTTCCATCTCTCCTTTTCCCTACCTCCCATTCTCTCTCTCTCTCTCTCTCTCTTTCCTTCGCTTATCTTCGACTTTCTGGCTCGGAGCTTTCCGACTTTGGCCCCATTTCCTCTGTGACGGAGGTTCCTATAGCTTCCGTCGATAAGGAAGTGGAAAACGGATAGAGAGGACCAAGAAAGATGAAGATGAAGGAGAGAGAACATTTCACTATCTCGTATCGATCCAGACCGAGGCAATTCCTGTTTTTATTATCCACACCTATATAAGCCGCACTTTCACGTAATTTGCAAATCCTCGCAGTCTTTCATTCCTGTATTTCAACAATGTTGTATTCATCGAGATAACTTCTACATGAATATGACGTATATATTCACGCGTTCTCCATAAAACGAGCGATGGAATAATATGTATTTTTACCGGAGGGGTAGCGAGCAATTCTGGAAAGTGCGAAAAAGTCGTATCGCAAATTGTACGAATGCCTTCTAAGGATGTTTTTCGTCTACATTACGAGAAGGATACACACCGATCAAGTTTTATCAAGTATAAGATAATAATGTAGATTGTTTATTTTCCATAAAACCCAAGATGGATCCAAGCTTACCATAAGTACCGATATAAATATACACTACCGGCGGAAAGTTACAGGACAAAAGTTGAAAACAGTGTCGGAACGGTTTTTTATGCCATTTTGCCGGTACTTGGCCTAGGCCAATTTTTTACTTACATATTAAACATTGATCTCTTCGAAGGTTTCTTCGACGACGGAGTTTCTTCGATGTAAGTAAAAAATTTAATTCTATTATTTTCATGGTATTCAGATCAATCGAACAGACCGGAAATAGGTGGAAACAAAATTTCGGAAAAAAAAGCCTGAAAAAATTCTCCTGAACTCAGCAAGAAGTAATATAACTTTTTTCCATCTTGAGGTTTTGTTGTAAACCTCATCGTTTTCGTCCTATGGAGCAATTTTCAAAATGTCTATTTTTTCTCAAAAATCGACATATCTTTGAAAAAAAAATCGTAGACAATTTTCTAAAAAATGAACTTGAAGCTTAGACTTCCCCCTTTATGAGCATGGTTAAAGAAATTCGTTAAAAAATTTTTACTGCAAAGGGGGTCCACTTGCAAAAGAACAAAAACACTACCAAAAATTGTCGTTTTCAACACTGGGTGCCAATTGTAAAAAAATCGACATTTTTTTTTTTGATAAATCAAAATGAAGGCAAATTGCTGCTCTTTAAAATAGCGTTAGTTAAATTGACCTAGGCCAATTACCGGTGAAATAGCATAAAAAAACGTTCCGGCACGTTTTCAGCTTTTGTCCGGAAACTTTGCGCAGGTAGTGTATATATAAATATTATTCCAATTGATCAAACTCGTTAGTTCTTCAAGCACTCGTGAGAAAAGAAAGTGCTGAACGGATCTAACACCCTGCTACCACGCAATTCACCTTTATCAACAAAGCGTATATGAGAATCTAGCTTTTCAAACTTTAGCTTTCTCATGGAAAAGTTTCGTGAATGAAGATCGATTCCCAGCTGTTAAGCTAGGCTGCTATATTGTTCAAATTATTTTCAAAATCTTGGTAAAAACAAATGGTTATATCCCTTTTCTAGACATTTTTATAACGACCCTAGATCTATTTTTTTCTTTGCGTTATGTAGATACAAAAAGAAAAGAACGGAAGGTAGACAGGAAGCCGTATAGCAGCTCTAATCAAAATTGATAGAATCACCGTTTCGTGTCACAGATGGGAAACGATCAACGGTGATACACTTTGGCTTCGGTCTCATTGGCTACGATTGTCCACGGTGGAGTGTCCCGGTAATAGGAGCATCTTACTCGATCTCACCTCCGGTCGTCACGAAGGGAAGGGGTATGGGTCTTGGTACGAGCGACTGGAGTTAGCTGATGTGCAGTCACTGCTATCGCACGACCGCGATGATAACCCCAGCTGCTCGTACCTCCCTTCGTCTTACCGGTCGGGTCAATAGGACGAGACAGATGGATTAAGATGATGGAACCAGAGCGATTGCCCACTGTGCATAAATGTAACCCTTGGCTCATTATCTCTTATCAAACACGACCGGAATTATATTTCATTCTCAAAGACTCGTCTTTTTTAAAACAAACCAATCGACCAAAAACGAATCGTCATTCGTCAATTACAATATCGTTCCTGTCGTATTTTTCAATAACTCGTGCTCTCGAAACGACAGGCAAAAAAATCAAACAGTCCACCTGTCACTTGCCATTGATAACGTCTCTTTCCATCCAGACATATCGGAGAAACGAAAGATCCTCGATATTGAACATATCGATTATATTTCATGCAATATGATTCGAGAGCGAGAGAGAAAGAGAGTTCAAACGGTAACAGCAGAAAATGATGAGCACGTGATTCGGAGAATAATACGCTAGATATCGTGTTCCGAATGCACATTGGACGCGAAAGGGGTATTACTTTACCTCTCTGCCATATAACACAATCACAAATGGTAAACTGAACATCGACAGCAAAATACGGGGATGATTCGAACGCTGCGCGTATCTACACAGCATAAACGAAGTGGTAAAATTTTTCCAGGACAAGAGAGCACTTTATATTCGTACGATCAAATCCATTGTGCGGAAGTAATTGTATAATTACGTGAAATCAACGCCACACTCATCGTGTACACTACTCTCACTCAAAATCATCACAATCAATAACGACCAATAGGAATTATGTATCGATATGAAATAACGAATATAACGCATGAACACTTCATCCCCCTTTTCCTATTGTCGTCTCGAATTTTCTCTCTGTCTATCTCTCCCATATAAACATTATGCAAGACAGAAATAGACGAAGGTTCCGAGGCGATTAACCGGTCGCTCGTTCTATTACCCCGATGATGGAACACGCGTATACGTAGCTTATTTATATTCATATATGTGTGTCACACACACACACTTATACACAGCCACACGTACGAGTCTCTCAATTCACCACACGTTCGTAATTTCGTGAGTGCATACGCATATTATTTTCGCTAATGCCACATCATGCCCTATTTCCCTTTTACTAATGACATCTCCTGCTTCATTGGGGAGTTCGACATTTGGCCCGGGCACCAATATACGCGCCCTCGTGTTTCCGTTCATTTTCCCTGCTTTATCCTATTTTCCCCGCGTTCAACCGGTCATGAACAACATTCATGCGAGTCTCGAGCTTTACGCCTAATGGCGATGTTATTATCACACTGTAAACACATCTGTTCGATTCGATATTTATTGGAGACAGGTTCGTATCGATATTTCTAAATTCGACGATTTTACAAAGTCGTGTGTAATTGATATTGTGTTTGTCACAATTTGTAAGTCTAATCGATTATTTACGTGGTTGAATGATTAATAGAATTTCTTATTTCTGATGGTAAATATGTTTATATAGACTTAGAATTGTCATGACGCATATCGTCGCGAGTTGGCAAGTGTCTACCTCGCTATAATCGAAAGACTAGCAAACATGATTCATCATAATTGTAACGTGTCCTGAGTTCACAAGATCGATGACTTTACCCCCAATTGCACGAATATATATTACCGAGTTTGATCGAATGAGTGTATAATCATTTTCGTATCGGTACATTAGTTTAGATTAATGTCGCAAGGTACACATGTCCGTTAGGGTCATTAGACGATGGCGACGATGAGATATCGAAGTTATACGAGGAAATTGGCCTATCGGGGCTCGTTTGTTTGAACGAACTGACAATTTACTCCGATCGACCTGTATACATCGATTAGAAACGCTGAAAACAAATATTCGATACGTATCCACTCTGTCTGTCCGTCTGTCTGTCGGTCTCTCTTGACGAACGGAAATTCAAAAATGTTCTATTTAAGAGTACATGATAATAATCGTGCAATTTATCGAATTGTGATTATGATAAATGATAAATTTAATTCGCGGAAGTTGCTTCTCGACTCGAACGTTCTTGTCACAAGGTCGAAAGAAAGCATCGGCGATTAGTAACCACGAATTTCACCATCATCCGTTAACGACCAAACTCGTCGACGAAGGTGGAGTTCCGTAGGGTAATTAGAAGGAAGATGTTCTATAGGGTGAAGGCAAATCGCTCCTTCGGGCAATGGAAACCTCTGCATCGCTTTTACCCTCGTGTGATAATGCTCGAACATCCGGATTAATCGAAAGCTCTCGAATCTTGTTGTAAAGTGTCGAGGTATTCTCGGTTTCCGTATCCTAAATTCGAGCTCGATAAGTCGCACTGACAGCTTGCTTTTACGACTTTGCTTAAATCTTACTTAGCTTCCAAGAGACTTTACATCTTTATTCTCGATTATCGAGCAATAAGCTTGTAATTACTCTACCAGATTCCTCTCTTTGTCACCGATAATCGATAAGTTTTAATATGTATAAGATAAAACGAAGATCAAAATATTAAAAACATCTTTTAAAAGAAGAACAATAAATGGAATTTCTAAAAAAAAACTCGCTTCGTTAAGAACTAATTAAAGCTTTGAAGTCTGCATTGTTGTATCGATGATTTTCGTTTGTCAGATTTATTCCTGGAAACAAATCTCATGACAGATTTATTCCTGGAAATAATTCCCACGCCAGATGTATCTTTACGAAACTTTTAAAACAAAGTTGTACAAATGTTTGACCGTCCTGTCACGTCCTTGAGATACTTTACATTTGACTGAGGAAAAAATAAAATTAAGTTTCGATTCAACTTTCAGCATGATTGTTTTTACATCGATAACATGGACAAAAGTTTAAAGTTGAAAGCTGTCCAAAGTTTTCAGCCATGGCCCTGAGTCATTTCTCACAGGCGCGCGCCGTCTTGCCTCACAATATCAAATGAGTTTCTGCTATGGCGTATCGGGGTTGCGCCTATTGCACCGGTTATTGCCCTTCCATTGATTTTCGCATAATCCGAGATAACACAACCAAGACCCTAATATACGGAACGAATCAACCCTCCTTCCTAACACTCGCGCACCTGCACGCAGGTGCGTGCCCATGGCCTGGCAGTATTTGCAAGCTTCAACGATTGCGAGAAAATCGAACCAAATATCGAAAAAATTCGCCAAATTATTATTAAACAAAATTTTGACAATTCCCAGTGATTATATTTTATTGAAAAAAAAAAAAAAAAAAAACTATTTCCCAACGTACGTCGATCTATTGTACTTTAGCTCTCCAATTACGAATTTCACGTTAATTTTTACCTAAAAATACAAAAATTTAACTATGTAAATTATTCTACTTTTTTCATTTAAAAAAATGGAAACGGGGATTTGGAAACATTCGCGAAAACTCGTGGAATAACGCGTCTATAAAAATCGACGAAATATCACGATAACAAAAAAAAGATCGAAGCATCGATCTATTCGTCGTGGATTTCACGTGACTAGGTGGAAGGTTCGGTTATTCCGATGGAAAAGCAGAGAGAAAGTAAAGTAAGCCACTATATATCTCGCTTTTATTCGGATCGAATCAGGCTGCAGAATGAGAGAAAGAGAAGACAGAGAGAGAGAGAGAGAGAGGGAGAGAAAAAAAACGTTCTCACGCGAGGCTCGTCGATCCGGCGCCCTACACCAACCCTTCGTTCTATATCTTTTTTTTTTTGCTCGTATACGTTTTCCCGTCGAACTTTCATATATCGCGCACACAAAACGAAAGCGAAACCACGTGTGGCGAGAGAAAGAGAGAAATGGGCCAGGTCGACCCGGTGGCGTTAGCAACGGCACGTAATTCGTTCGTAAGTTATTGCTCCACTGTGTTATAATAATTCTCCTTCTTGATATTTACGGATACGTTCGAACGAATTTTGCGGGTGGGCTGTAAAAAAAAAATTGAATAACGAGGCGAGTCGAGGGATGAAAAAATTTGCGAATAATCGTACGACGACGTGACCTCGAGGAAAGTCGTAATACAAATTTTGAGTTTCGGAAATATTACATTCTCCTGGCATTTTTACGGCGAGAATTTTTGCAAGCGTGGAATAAATCCACTTGTCGGTAAGACGATGAAACTATTTCTCATTTCACGTTCCTGTTTATTTTCCCTCCTCGCTTTTTTTTTTACATCGAAGGTTGTACAAAGCATACCTTTATTACATTGCTCTTCTCCGTTGTGCGCTTTTTGTTGTTTCAAATTGTTTCTTTTTTTAAGGGGGAACGAGGTTGAAAGCCAGTATACCTTTGCATCGATATACAAAATTTACGTGGAACAGAAAGTTTAAAATGAGCATACGCAAAGTATATCATTAGCCAGAGGAGTTTGCAGAGAGCTTTTTTTCCGATGAACTTGCGAAGATCCATTTCCAGAAAATTCCGTACGAGCTACAGCTTTTTTACAGACGTATTTTTTTTTCTCGGAGTCTAAACTATCTTCGAAAACCTTTTTTCTCTTTGCCGCGATACGAAAGTTACGCAAGAAAAACATCGAATACGAAGATGAACGTATTAGGACGGTAACGAAGAAAAGTTTTCGAACGGCGAAAAGGAAAGGAGAAAAAAAGAGTATCGCAGACGATACGAACATTATTCTTCATCGTTTTGTCCTTTGTAGTAAGAGCGAGGGTAAAAACACCATAAGAATGGACGTTCTTTCTCCCTTTCTCACTCGCTTTTGCCACCGATCGGTGGATATGGGATGGAAAAGTTGAAGTAAACGAAGGACGAAGGAGAACAAGGACAGAAGAATTCCCAAAGTTGAACGAAACGACCCTTATAGAAGTCCCGGAGGGGGGCGAGCAGTCAACTGGAATTACCGGATCGAACCTATAAGGCCGGAGAATCTCTCGTTTTATCGTGCGTGTAACTGGCGGGAATGGAACTCTCAACGTCTTCTCAGCCGCCTGGTGGAGAGGCGTCTGAGAAGGCGATATTTTTTTTTATCATTAAAATTAGAACAAATCAAAGTTGACTCGAAGCAAGCTTTTTCCAGTTTGCACAATTACCGTCGAATAACTTTTCCGTTTTACTAATTGTCCCGTCCAAACGTTGGCGTACCGTTTGGATCCGATCAAAAACTCGGTGGACGCGAACCGTGCAAAAAGTTCATAAACTTTTTCGCTCCGTTTGAAATGTTGGTAAAATCGATGCGTTCAACTACACTTGTATTTGCTTCGATATCGTGGTCGATTGGAGTTTGCAATTAACGATACTTTCGGTATTACTTTCTATCAAAAGCTTCGTTCCATTCGATTTTAACGATTTCACGGTTCGATCGAACTTTTATCAAATCGAATAGATTGAGAGAATTGCTTATTTTCCATTTGATCGATTTTTTTTCAATCAATGACGCTAACTTATTTTTAAATAGTCAAACATTTTCTGAAATTGTATAAATGCGTACGGCGATAATTATCTTACTTTTCGAAATTTCGAATTTCGAAAATGAGAAGAAGGAACGAAAGCAAATTTCGTTTTTGATTTAACAATGCTAACGCGCTATTAAACATTTAATAGTAAAACATAAAATTTGATTTAAATTGATTTATAAAATTAAATATTTCGTGAAATATTTTTCGCAAATTGTATGCACATTTGTATAAATTCGTTTTCATTCATAAATTGGACAAAATAAACGTAGATTGATCTTTAAGCGAAGAATTCAAACGAGAATCGTATTAATTACTGTTACTATGGGCAAGATTATGATGCGCGTGAAACGAGCTCGTCTCTCGTGGCGCACACACGCGACTTTGATTCTTCTTCCGGCACTCTTTTACGCTTATCGCTGTACAGTACTTATTGCCGCACGGACAATCGTTACGTCACTCGCTCATATCTGTGAGGTTCTTCGATCTCGCACGAATCGCAACAGTGCGCATGCAAAAAAAAACTCTCTCGTGATCGTGGCAAATCAATTTTACAAAATCCATTCGCCGGACACTCGTGCACTTGTCGATGATGTATCTGCATCCTGTATTACACAATCGGACTGCATCGAGTCATTCGCATAGCCACGTGCCGCGAATCGACCTTCGAAATATATTTTTTTTTATTTATATACACCGGTACAAATAAAAATATTTCTCACGATAGTTTACTCCTTTTTTTATCGTCGGTCTATTTTTAGTTTCTTCCAATAATGACCGGAGTAACTCTTGCTACAAATCGAACATCAAGGAAATAAATTCTTTCCAAGAAACGAATATTTGAAAAAAAGATTAATTAAAAAACCAATCGCGAGAATAAAAAAAAATTGTTTTCTATGATATTGTCGTTTCCGTTTCGACAAAAGCTATCCTATATCTCGGTTGTCGGATTCGACAAACTCTCGCGATACATAGAACGGAACAGATAAAACGGTCAAGTGCAGATTATATTTGGAAATAACGTGTATATATAACGCATGGAAGAATACTACTCTGTCTCAGTCAGTGACTGACTGACCGAGAGGCTGACGAGTAAAGTTGCCGCGGTATATTTTAAGGTCTCGCTGCTGAACTTGGCTTTCGATCTATACAGTGATAATACGATACATGTGTTGTGCGTTATAGGAAATTTTGGCGTTTGGCCACACGTCATTTTAACGACGTTGCATCGTTCAACGACGATGTGCAAGCTTTTAATGCGATTTTGGCAGAGTCGATTCTAAACGCACGCTGCAAAATTCAGACAGCGATCGCTTATCGTGATTTTTTAGAATAAATTCGTAAATAGCGATCTCTTGATTTTTTTTTTATAAATAATTAAATAAATTGGTCTCGTTGTCTCGGTTTGGGAATAATTCGTTTAGTTTGGATGTTTCGATATCTAGGGAATGTCTCGAACGAGACTGGTTTGAAATACAAATAAACAGACACAATATGAATCTTTTAACGGTCGAAGCACTAAAAAATGTCATAACAGCGGATATGTCACGGTAGAGATTCCACGGACGTTTCCGACTTGGAATGCTCGTATGGGTGCATATAAATATGTTTATCCAACGATCGAATGGAAAGGATCGAGGAAAAATAATATATGCAGTTCTCGCTGGCGAGCGCTCTATAACTGTATTGGAGCTGGTGAATGCCGTGCATAGCTTTGAAAACACCTGAATGCGCGGAATGCTCCGTAGTGCAAGAAAAAATATATATATATATTTATACTGGAAGGTCGCATAATACGACCGAATAAAATAACCTCGTACGTCATTGCGGAACATTGCGGCGAGAGAAATCATTTTTCATTTTTATCGAATTGAATTTCATAGGAATGTAACGATATTGGTGCGAATTGAAGATTTTATTGAACTTAAAAAGTACGTAATTTTGTAAACTGAACGAGATAAATGGCAAATACAGCAAGGTCGAAAGGGAAATTAATTTTCTGTTTGAATAAGACTTAAATTTTTACTTAAAAAATCGTATTCGAGGTTTTTGAACTTTAATCCCTGTACAATCGTGCGAGGACAGTTTAGATTGCCGATAGAGATATTAGCTGTGTATACGATTTTAGAGGATAGGATAATTATTGCGACTTCATGTTCTCATGTAGATCCAGGACACATAAGGAAGTACAAGGAATACGAGGTGTTTGGTTCTGCGGTTGTTGGTCTTAGTTTCCAAACTCTGTACGATAACTCCATATTAACGGTCGAGGGTGGACGAAGGGGATCCTCGTTTACAGGAGCGAATTGAAAATTTTATTGTACGTGAAAAGCGCCTAATTTTGTAAACTGAGCGAGATAAATGGTAAATAGAGCAAGCTCGAAAGTGAAATTAATTTTCTGTTTGAATAAGACTCAAATTTTTACTTAAAAAATCGTATTCGAGGTTTTTGGAATTTAATCTGTGTACAATCGTGCGAGGATAGTTTAGATTGCCGATAGAGATATTAGCTGTGTATACGATTTTAGAGGATAGGATAATTATTGCGACTTCATGTTCTCATGTAGATCCAGGACACATAAGGAAGTACAAGGAATACGAGGTGTTTGGTTCTGCGGTTGTTGGTCTTAGTTTCCAAACTCTGTACGATAACTCCATGTTAATGGTCGAGGGTGGACGAAGGGTATCCTCGTTTACAGGAGCAACTACGACGGAGGAGGATTGAATAAGGGTTAGGTTGGGAACGAGTCCCTCGGGAGAATCTCATCGTGCTTCTGGTTCGTTCTCGATGTTGCCCGGCTCGACATCCGGGCGTATGGAAAGCCCACAGCCTCGGTTTTACAGCCATGCATACACAGCAACAGCAATAGCAGCATTAACTCCGCAAATATACGAGAGAGCTCAGGTGAGCAAGGTACTTTCCGAACTCTGAGGGTGAGAGCCAACATAGACCATAGTTGCGAGATGTATAGGCACGTAATTTACGACCGAGTCCCTTCGTATAATCTCGCTCTCTCGCTCTCACGTACCAGAGGCTCATCTCCGTCTTGGCCATCCCTCAGGTCCTCTCGCAGTTTCCGTAATTTCCTCATACGCTTCGGAACAACAACATTTACAATGTTCCCTCGTTAATGGAATCGCGTTTTATTCATTTATTTATTATCAATTATTTTTGAATCTTTCCTCACGGTAGAATCGTCTCTTGCGCATCTCTTACCAAAGTTTAGGTTTTTTATAAAAAAAAAAATGTCTTAGACTCTTCATATCGAGGGCTAAAACAAGAACGTTACAAAGTTCCACAAAGAACGTTCTCCTTCCCGTCACGGTCCACCACCTCGTAGCCCCGATATTTTATGCAGCTTCAACTATTCCCACTTCTTTCGCGTCTACATCGATACCGTGGAGAGGACGAGACCGAGAGGTTCTCCTTATTTACATTAATCAACGGGATACGACCGCCTCTCTCGTTTCTCGAGGGGTGTATACCCCTGCAAAAAAATGCTGACGCCTACACTCCGATCTCCCTACTTGCTGTATAGAAAAGAGTGCTCCATACGTATAGAACACGTATGCGTGTGTTCGGGTATAAGATGATGAAATGTACGAGGCCAAGGCGGGCAGGAAATATGAGAGAAGGAAAAAAAAATCATATTATACCGAAGAACCATCGACCGAAGGTATTTATTCTCGTACAGCTGCCAGATATTCGGCTTGGATTTTGGTCGAAATATTTCTGACCAATGGAACTTTTATGAATTTTTCTGGAGCATGAGAAATTCAATAATAACACGGAATACATACTTATTTTTTATTATATAACTTTATTAGTCAGTTATTTTACTTAAACTGACAAATATTTAATTATTTTTGGTCAAATGAACATCACGTTTTACGAAAAAATTTGAGAAAATATTTACAAACATATTTTTTTATCGCGGTACAATTCGTCGATTGGAAGGGGATATTTTCTTTGTGATGAAAAGTGCTTCGATTTTCGTTGGGGTGGGGTATTTATTGGATTACATGTCTCGACCTCATTTTTACCCTTACTCGTTAAAATATTTTCGTAAGTAGAATCGATACAAAATCGAGTGATTATTTAATACAATGACAATTATACCGCAAAATTCTTGACCCAATTTTTCATTAAGGTACTTGAAATATTTCAATGCAAATACGCGCAAAGTTTGTGTACCGTTCGATCTTCTCGACGTGAGGGTTACGCGAAAGGGTCCAGATACGATGACGAATTTATGAATATTCACGAGAATAAATTGTCGTCTCGTTATCTCGAAACGAGTCGACATCGAAACAAAGTAGGAAGCCTAGAACGAGAGGTATTCCAACTTTTGACTGTATTCGTTAACGAGCTTGTCTCCACTTTATTATTAGAATTGTTCAATGAGGTTACTTTCGATTTTGTTGCAAGCCCACGAAGCTAATATTTCTCTTGCAATGCAAATTAACATTTGTCCTTTCTTTTGCGATCAATATTTTTGTACTACATTAACACTCGTGATTAATAAGTAAAATATGCTCGAGTCGTTCAATTTATACAAATTCATAATAAAAAGCTTATTCGACTTACGAATAATTTTCAAATTTAGAATTTTTTTTATTTTATAAATTTGTAGGAAATATACGAGTTAACGTATAAAGCGGTTAAAAGATTTGCGAATAGTCGAGTCTATTATTTCTTATTTGAATATATACATGTTCTATCGAGCGAGAAAATGGTTTCTCAGCGTAGGTAAAAAGTTCTAGTTGACTCTTCCAGCATCTTCGACAGTCGTCCATCGTATCGACAGTCGAAAACCCAGACTTTAGAGAACAAGAGAAGAGACGCAGTGAATCGTCATTGGGGAACGGCGACATTTTCTCGAATAGTTTCTCCTGGAGAAGTCGAGATTGAATTTTCATCCCTCTCGTTCATTCCTCTTTCGTGAAAAAGCGGAAGCTACGAGGTCTAACCCGACCTTGGTATTCGCCATGTTTCTCCTTTTTTCTTTATTTTACTCTCTCTGTAAAGTCTCCTCTTTTTTTACACTCGCTGGAAGGAAAAATTCACGCAGTCAGAGGCGTGAATAAATTTTCCAGTCAGCCACACGTTGAGGAGTAGTTTTCTCGTTTCATTAGTTTTTTCGATGTAGCATATGATGGTGCCTGTTACATACGTCTGCCTATCCGGCCAGCCAGCTTATGCTCGTAGCAATTTACTCTGTTGGAACCAACAAAAATATGTTTTCTTTTTTTGGAAGATTTCTCCTCAAATTAGTTTTCAACGGTTGTCCTGTGAATTGATAGAAATCAGAAATAAAGATATTCGTACTTGTTTCTTATAAATAAAATTGGATTCGGTTATAATTAAATAAAATTGGAATGGTTAACTAAAATTTAAACCAATTTTATCGATGACTAGCCAGACACGTTTCACTGCAATGACTGCAACTTTAATCCTTGCGAGACTGCAACTCTGCGCTTGTGCTTAATTGATTGTTGATCCTTGCAGCTTCAAAATGGCGCTAAGTTCATGCAGCTTAGATCTTTTGTCAATTTTAACCAGATTTTTAAAGTTTGAAGATCGTAAGTTTTCCTTCTCTGGAACGAAATTTCGCGATTGTCAAGTTATATTCAAGCCAAATAAAATTGGATTCTGTTATAATTAAATAAAATTGGAATGGTTAACTAAAATTTAAACCAGTTTTATCGATGACTAGCCAGACACGTTTCACTGCAATGACTGCAACTTTAATCCTTGCGAGACTGCAACTCCGCGCTTGTGCTCAATTGATTGTTGATCCTTGCAGCTTCAAAATGGCGCAAGGTTCATGCAGCTTACATCTTTTGTCAATTTTAACCAGATTTTTAAAGTTTGAAGATCGTAAGTTTTCCTTCTCTGGATCGAAATTTCGCGATTGTCAAGTTATTCACCACAGCTGCAGATATGTAGTTATCAAAATGAATCTACCGCTATTCCATAGATCTCATTGTCAGCTTTTCAAAACATTTCATGTAAGGATGAAAACGCTAAAACAGATATAAAGTTACAGCTCTCTGAAATATCGATATTTTCACGTTTTCGCTGAACCCATCGGAAAATTGAGATATTTCTCCATCCCTTGAAGATCAAATCCGATCAAGAATTTACCATACATCACGAATATACGATTATTGTTTCTGTATTTCTCGCGGTTTTCCATTCGATAGTTGCAAAAACGTGAAAAATTTTCAATCTTTCCATCCGATTTGCCCTTTTTCCTCGGGCTATAATATTTCCGATACCCTCAATAAAAAAATAAACAAAATCCGAAAACGAAACAAATCGTAAATAACTTTATACACGATCTTTGGAACGGCAACAAAGTTACTGCCATTTGAAATTTCGACTCGGAGTCGTTGTAGCGTTACGCGGACATAAAGCCCGGAGGCTCGTGTGTGAATTGTCCGTATGTACGTACACTCGTCAGTGGAGTTGTGTATGCAGCTGGGAATACTGGCACCGGGCGCATGTTCGCCCACAAGCGACAATGAATCTCTGGCTCGTAGAGAGAGAGAAAGAGAATCACACTTTTCATGCGCGTCGATCGTACGAGCGTCGGGTCGCGATAAGAAGTTGCGTCTGTGCTTCCGGTAACGCCAGACGACAGCGGAGTTTCGAACGAAGCTTCGCTGCTGTTTAAAAGCTCCGCCGGACCACAGGAACGGGATGCGGTCACATTAGAGGCGATCGACATTTTTGCGGAGCAATCTAGGTCGTCGCGAAAATAAATTATCAACTCCATCGTCCTGATATCTCGTTTATCCTGACGTACGATTTGTACACACGAAAAAAATAGTCAAAAAACCGTAGTCGCACAAATTCGGGACAAAAATTCAATGTAAAAAAAAAAAAAATATCGAATTTATGTTCGATTTTTTAACTTCATATTTTTCTCTCTTATTCTTTATCGATAATTCTTTTCCGTTATCTCTCCGAGATGACGTTAACCTGACGATGATGTATGTATTTCCTTCAATACAATTTCGTTCACCTGCCGGCTAAAAATCTTGCCCGTGACTCGTTCGCTCGTTTCGTCCTCGAAAAGTCGCATGAACCCTGAGTTAAATATAGTCGAGATAGTATCAGACATTAAATAATATATAGTTCGTGTTTATTGATAGCATCGAGCTCTCTGGTGGGAGAACGTTTTATTTTGGCAAACTTGGACGATCTCGTTAGTTGGGTGTACTATACGAGTGAGAAACACATTTTAACGAATATACGATGTAGCTATCGTTACTGGACTCGGCAAGATACGTGGGTGAGCCATCGGGCTAGAAACCAAACAGACATAACGCTAGTGTTTGCTCGTTACTTCTCGAGTTTAAAATAATAACAAGAATATTATATTAGATATATCCGTATTTACATGTACGTTCCTAGTGTTTTGTTATTATTTCCAACATTGTCGAAACTCGGAAATTACCTTCTAGCAGAATTTATGAAAACTCGAAAACTCTGACGAATTTGGAACGTATGAGAACATCGAATAACGATAACAATTGCGTTAATGATGATTTATTTATAAAAAAAAGTTTGATTAATGAGTCAATTGTTTCTAGGTGTGGGTGAAGATAAAATATCACGTTAATTAGAAAAATGTGAATAATTACTTTGTTTTGTTATTAACGTTGCCCGACGTCGAACAAGACGAGGAAAATTTCGACAAGGTTAGCAGAAATCATTGCTGATTTATTTATAAAGACGGTCCATCGCATTTTCTCATTCATTCTCTCTCTCTCTCTTCGTCCTTTCTCTTTCTCTCTTGGCTCTGTCTTGACCGACGAGAACTGCCTATACCTTTCGCTCTTGCCATGTAGGCTCAAGACTCATTGTTCGCCCAATTGGCAGAGCTTTTCATGAGAACTCTTCCGAGCACAATGGCCGAGAATCGTCGCGAATAGACAAAGCGATGTAAAGTCAAAGAGTGGAAAGAGATATAAGGAGAAAGGAATATCCCACGAAAAGTTATCGAAATGGCAATACAATTCTCTAACAAAATCGACAAAAAAGCGATTGTTTCTACGCTTCTCTCTTTTTAGGACTTTCTATGATAGTCGTAAAATCAATGAGACACGTGCTCTCGCGACATTTGCGGTAATTTATGTTGCAAAGTGATCGAAATATGCAATTATCCGAAATAATTTGGATTTGTATTTGAATTAACGATAAAAACAATTAGAAAAATCCGGAAAAGAACGATGAATATTCGGAATATTGTAATTAAATAAAAATAAGAAGCTCATTATAGACAAATGCATAATTTATATTAATAATAATATCGTTTTTGATCGATTGGAAAGTAACGTTATATAATTTATGCGCGGTATTACTCTATAATAACAATATTTTATAGAAATAATTGGTTAATATATTCCAACGCATTATCATAATACGAGAGAGGATTATGAAATATTTAATATGAGAATATTCGGCCGATAATCGCCACGTAGTCAAAACCGCTTATTAATTATGGATAATTTAACGACCCATGCATCATTTCATTTTTGATAATCGTCTGTATTTTTTGACGATTACTAATGTGAACGAAATGGGCACAGTTGTTAAATCTTCAGACAATTATTAAAAATGAATTTTACTCATTTTCTTCACACACTCATGATTCAAGTATTCTTTTTAAAATGATAGAAACCCACGTTTTCGTGCGTTGAGTAAAACGACAGAATTTTAGTCAAGATTTTCTAGAAATACGAATTTCCCATCTACTCTATTTCCGTAGTGAGCACGTCCATTACTCTCGTCGCCGGAATTGTCGTCATTTACTGTATAATATTTCAAATGGATTCTAGGTCGATATCAAAGAGCTGGAATGGGGTCGGGACGAGATATTGTTGAAATTATTTTGGTTCGTTTGATTCGAGTGTCGAAAAGTTTCCCTATCCATAAACAAAATCAAATATTAATTTCTCGATCTACCATCCCCAAAATTCTTTGATCGTTTTTCAAAAATACGTACGAGTTCCCGACGCGAGTAGAAAAAAAAACAATTGATGGCTTTTAATTTCAAAAATAAATTTAAAAAATCAACAATTCTTTTCTTTTTTTTTTGCATCGAGGCCAAAACTACCGAGTGCAAAAATGTCTCGAGGCTGAGCGATAAAAAATAAAAATAACGACACGGGCAAAAGTAATGAAAAATTGAACAAACACGCGTTTCGATTCGACACGCGGTTAAACCACGAGAGTATCAAGGTCCGTTAACGTTCTCGTCTCATAAATATTAAAACGATGAAACTCGGTATTCCGCGATTTGTCGCTTTCAACCGGAGCTTTTACGCGTCGCGTGGAGATCGTGGGATGCATCGCCTTCACGATTCTCCGAAACGCTTTTAGCAACGTATCGCGTGTCGTTATACCGAACTAAAGGTTCGAGACGAATCACGACCGTGATCAAACCCCCTCGCAAAGACATTATCGCAATCAGCTCGTTATCGCCTTGTCTCTCGTCGTACATGCGTCTGGATTATTGCACGCTCGTTTTTCGCGAAAGCTTCGAAACGTGCGCATCCGCGCGGCTGCACGCCAGGTCATGCGTTACTCCCGTTTCTATATTTACGAATTAATAAATTTATGTAGAATATTTATATGCACTCGTGTATAATACGTTCATTTGTAAAAGCTAGCTTGCTACGTTGCTTTACATACCACGACGAGTTCGGCAAACTCGTTGCAAAGCACCATTGTTGGAAATCCGTGACGCTCGTGCACCTATACATACACGTATATGCCTATTCACTCGAACGAGCAATTCCCCGTTTACGTGCGTATGCCGCAGAGAGTCAGGTAACACGAGACACAATATTTATCGACAACCGCACGACTCGCGGGCACTTTGATAAATTTCCCACAGTCTCTAATCGTATCGCGGCCTCTTCGTTCTTGTTTACGGTCGGAGCTTCGACCGTGTCGATTCGAAAGTAAGACAGGATTTATTTTTTCCGTTACGGAGGTTCAAAAGGATTTTACAAAAAATGCGAATTATTATTTGGCAAATATTTAATTAATTATTGTTTTATTTCAACGATGAAATTTTTTAAGTTTTGGATGAAATTTAAATATTTTGAGCTTCAACGATAAATTGTGAGAAATGAGATTCCGTCTTTATCAATTACACAAATTTTGCTTTGAATTTTATGGGGGAGGGAGGGGGGTTAAGGTTAATTGATTAATTATGACGGATTTGATTTTCATTGTTATAGGTTTGAATTAAATTTCATTTGATAACGCTGCGTTCTAAAGTTTTCTGGTTGAATTAGTAGCGAACGTTCACAACATGGGGTGGAAAAGGTTAAAGCTATGATAATGCGAATAGAGCTCTGCGGAGGAAGATAGCGACGATGGAGAAAAGCGAGCCTAGGCAAATTGTAAAATCAGTCCGAGCAATTTTCCGCCCCGTAGTCAACCGCGGAAACGCGCGAGTGTAATTTTAAATTACTACGGGAGTCTTAATGACGATAAATTTAGCGTTGACGGTGGGAGAGGTGCCGGGGACGCCTCGAGGGCCAAAGGGAAAACGTTTCCATGACTCTTCTCTCGGTCTCTCGGCGAAGTAAGATCGTTCGCAACACTGAACGCGCATCAGGGAACGAGCAATTTCCGGTTAAGTTTTAATTCTTGCGTCACTAGAAGGATTAAAAGATTGCGTTTCAGGCTCGTTAAGCACTTGCGACTTTAGCGATCTGCGGAAAATTCCTCAATTTACAAAATGGGAAGGAAAAAGGACGAAAATTGTACGTAAATGTAATATTTTTTTGATCGATCGACCTTGTCGTGATTCTTTTCTTTTTTTATCTTTGGACAAACTTTGTACGATTAGTAACTTCGGAGATATTTACTAGCCCTTTCGAATTCCTATTGATCCGGTTGTAATTCGTAATAAGGTAAAAACACTCTTGTTAATCACAGACCCTTTTAATTCTCCTTGGTACTAAGTGTGATATAGTGGGACATAAAAGAAAATAACTATCGTTAGGATATCGCTATAGGCGTAGAGGCCCGACCTTATTGTGCGGATCATGAGAACTCGCTTAAACTTTTCCCGTTCTCAGTCTTAATGAGCGGCACGTGCGACTTTCAACGAGAAGAAGAAAAAAAAAGGGAAAAAAAAAGAATTTTTTTCCTCCCCGTGCCAAATGACGACGACCTCGATGAAAACTTAAAATGTGAATACTCCTCGGCTGTGCTATATACATTAACATATCGCATGTCATAAAACTTTGACGACTGGTGAAGAGAAAGTGTACGAGAGTGAGAATGAAAAAAACGCAAAAATGTGGTAAGAAATATCTTGTTTAAATTCGAGTTTTGCTCGTGCAATGAAGGAAAATATATATTCATCTTGACGCGCAACAGACGCGAATGCATTTGTCACTGTCAACGCAGCGAGGAAAACAACGGAAATATTCAACTGTACGACTGTTTGAATAATAATTTTTTTAACTCACGTTCAAAATCTTGAAGCAGATTCGTTTTTTCTTCCTTTCGCCGATTTCTCTCTCGTATTCGGATATTTCTTTAAGCCATGGAAATCCAAAAAATCTGCACAGAATCCTGCAACACCACGCAGAATTTCGAAACTTTTTGTTCACTTTTTAATTATTTCATCGATCAAAAATAGTAATAAAAAACAAGTTTCACGATTCGAACGAAATTTTACGGAAATTTGATGAACTCGCGTATTTTGATCATTCCGACGTTATAAGTGTTTTTGTATTTACGATGAATAATTAATTTATGCACTTCGCATCGAATCCCAAACGATAATTATCGACGCCTCGGACAATAAATGCACGTTTGCCAGCGTTTAAACGTCTGACAATATCGAAGAGGTTGAAAATTTTCTTGGGAAAAGAAAATTTTCGTTCGAACGAGTATCCGACGTCTCGACGTCCCAACGTCGCCGATACTCTCAATAACAAATCGTATATACATATATAACGCGTTTAACACGCGAGCCAGAGCCAGAAATCTTCTGAGTGACGTCTCTATTTGTTGTTTTCCTTTTCTTTTTTTTTTGTAAGTTTTTCTGTTCGTTTAATTTGACATCGCCTTTAAGCAAAAATCTTGTTTAGAAAGTCGAAAATATTTAATAATTTATTTTCAACGTGCCATGGAATTGATTTTCTCTCGTTCCAATTAATTATTTTCGCCGTTCATGTTACAAATTTCATTAACTCACAATTATTTTCATTATTATATCGTTTCGCCACTGATCAAATGGAAATTATTTGATTTATTGAGAATAATTGGGTTTTTAATTAATTGTTTAATTTTTGGTTGATTTCATTGCTCCAGACATAAATTAATATTATTAATGGTACCTCATTATGTTGTAATAGAGATAGGAAAAGTTTATCATGTTTTTTTCGAGTGAAACACTGTGTCTGATCACCAACTGCTTTATCTACTTAGTCGCCTCGAAGCGCGCCTAGCAGCTATTTTCACTGCAAGAACTCATCGTTCTATAGTTTCTTTTCTCAACTGCACATCTCGTATCGTTGATCTCGACAAACTCGTTAAATGAGCAACAATTAAACTCCTTCGCACTCGTTTGTGTGAATTTTTTTCTCATTTTTTCACTGTATTTTCTTCGATTTGATCTTTGATAGAAAATCCTCTGGCATGACATCCCGAGGCCTCTGCACTATTTGTCACTCGATCTCGTTCTTATTCTCTCCGGGTCTTTTTTCTTAGATGAACGGATTAAAACATCCTCCTATCAGGGATTTCTAATATATATTCGTTATGTCGCTGATTTATCGCTTTATCACAAAAAATGCGACTGACAATACGCTTTCTCGTATCTTTATTTTTTAATTCTATTTCTCTCGATGGTTATCATGATTTGTTGTTTATTATCTTCGAAATGTCACAAAATTAATAGTCAAACAGACACACATACACACACACACATACACACCGAAGTTTTTTCTTTTTATTTCGGAAGAACGGAAGCTAAACGAACCAACGGTAAATCACGAAAACGAGCCCGTCCACCAATCACTGAATGAAATCTATACAAAAGCTTTTCTATACAATAGAAAAAGCAATGTGACACAAAGGTACGGGGTCGTAGGCGGGATGAAAAATCGAATGAAGTGTGCGACCGCTTTCGTAACGTTCGAAGTGACGCGATACCGAAAGGCAAGAGCTGCGTGGCGGGTCAGCCGCGACTGAATCGAGTCTCTCTCTCTCGAGCCTCGGAGAGCCCGCCGGTCGAGCTTGAATGAGCCTCGCGAAACCCGTGAGGGGGAGCGACGTTCAAGAGAACGAGAGGGAGGTCTACATAGGTATACGTGCCCGATAACGCTTGTGGCGGAGGAGGGAAAGAACGAGACGGGGCGAATGCTAGTAGAACGCGACAGTATTGGAACGGCCCTTGCCTCGGGGGTCGTCACACAGAGTCAGGACTAGAGTGGCTTCGTAAGAATGAAACAGAAAATATTCCAATGCCCCTAGACACCTTGTCTATGCTCTACGTGATAAGATAACACGGTGTCGGTCTAGCAACAGCTATTCAGTCGTGATTTTTTACAAAAAAATAAAAAATTCTCGTTCACTTATTTCACGTCAAAACAACCGTGAATAATTACTGAAAATTTCAAACGATACCTTTTTGTTTTAACTACTACGAGTACTTTTGGTTGTGGTTGTACAATTTTTATTTCAAACATTAAACGTCGAAACTATTTTATGTGACGTTGAGCTATAGGTAAACCTACAGGCTGTAGTAGAGGGAGGGAGCAAGGCTGAACACTTTAACGTCTAACTTCGTTGGATGTTTTACTTACGTTAATTCTTATTTCTCCGACAGTCCCTTCTTATTTCCAACCCGAGCCTGGTTGAGGTTGTTAACGAAAAAAAAAGCGGATTTGTCACGCCGAACGGTCTAGCTCTGGTGCCTGTTCGTCTCCGATACGCGGTTCGCCCAGGCAATTTGTGACCAAACATCTGGGTCGCGTTCGTGTCACTCTGAACGAGGGACGAAGATAGTCCGAGAGAGCTAAGTTGTCGAAATGGACATATTTAAAATATAAAATAACATTAAACAAAACAAAAACACAATTTATAACAATACGTTGAAAAAAATTTCACGTGTAAGTTAAGAAACAAGGAGGGAAGAAATATTCTTTGTGCATCGAAGGATCCATGTCCACCGCTATTTGTCGATCTAGCAAGTATTCCCATGGACAATTGCCATCCCCGACGATCCGCAAATAAGACGGATAAATATTTGTCCGTCGTATTTGCTTCTTCTGGCATACACGAAAATTATAACGATATAAACACGGGAGAATAAAGCTATCGCGGTGGGAAAGAAAAGCACGAGAGACCCAAGAGTTGAATAACAATGGTAAAAAAAAATGGAGCGGGAGATAATAAATGTTTGCAAAAGTATAAAAGAAAGTGCCCCAGTTCTTCTCATTCCCTTGGTTGAGAGATATTTATATCAGGAGTTGATTAAGGGCCGAACGAAGGAGCCTTTCTCTATATATGTGTTACCCTCTCTCTTTCTCTGTCTCTCTCTCTCTCTCTCTCTCTCTCTCCCTCTTACTCTGCCCCACTGCTAGAAGCCATCACACTCGAAAAGCTGTTAGTTTTAGATTACGAGATATACATCAGGCGTTTCGCGTCGAGTGTGGACGATTCAATTTCTGCAAAATGCGAAAAAATGCAGAATTCTTGTTTTACGATAACACAGGTCCAATGACATCCTTAAATTCGTTTCAATTTTCTGCTTGCGATCTTAAATCACAAATATAATGTCACTGGTGCTGCTTCGCATTGATAAGTCCTCGCGCGAATAAAACTATCAACGTTTATAAACGGATTGTGAGAAAATTTATCCAAATTTCACTGAAAATTATTAAAATCGAATTTTCTTTTTCCTTCCTCGTTGTGTAATGTCGTTTATTTTATACGTTCGTAGGTACGTGGTTCCGGATATACACGGAAATGTCAGAAAAAATGTGCCATCGTGGAGAATGGGCCTGACCCATTTGACATGGAACGGTTCATATATATGACCTTTATACCAGGGAAGAGCGCCTACGGGCATTCCATTCGCAATGAAAAGGGTCTGGCGAGCGGCGAGGCTTTTTCTTTATCGGGAAGGGAGAAGCAGCAGGGCAGACACGACGCCATTAGCAGTCTCGAGAGCTCGAAGAAGCCCAGGCCTCTCCGCGGCCAAAGAAGTCGGCAGCTACGGTCGTTCAA
The DNA here is from genome assembly GCA_946811545.1 of Netelia fuscicornis. NCBI lineage: Eukaryota > Metazoa > Arthropoda > Insecta > Hymenoptera > Ichneumonidae > Netelia > Netelia fuscicornis. The sequence continues at coordinate 12,979,751 of OX328011.1, read as the reverse complement.
TGTGCTGGCCGCTCCTCTCATTCTCCCTCCTCTCTTTCTTTTTTATATCTTTTTTCGCAGCTTCTTTTTCCCTCCCTCCCACTCGCTTTCTCTCCCTGAGAATATATCTTTTCTAGTGAGGGCGAAACAAAAATAAAAATTCAAAAGCTCGACCACAAGTCCACGGTAAACCGGGCGTTTGCTTCTCTCGCTAAGACGAAAAGCAAAAAACCCCGGCGAAGCTTTTAGCCGAGCTTTTAGAAGATTTCTCCACCGTGCGAATTTTATCGACTTCCTTTTTCTCGAGTCCTCTCGATTATCGTTGAGGATCCAAGAGATTCCTTGCTCTCTGAGTTTTCGACCGGCTCTTGTACAGCCGATTTTCCTGGAATGGCAAAATAGAAGCTGTGCAACCCATCGACTATAAAAAAAAATGCATGTGTTCTAATGGAAAAACCTTGTCGAACATTACGACACGATATTCCCAGCTTTGCCGGAGCGTAGAAAATATCGTGAGATATGAACGAAGGGATATTTGAACGAAGGTCGGTTTTACGATTGTCAGTGGTGATCTTGACTTGCCGACGTGCGTGCACCGGCATGTATATCGTTCTATATTTTTTTATGCTTACGATAATATTCCTCTTACGTTATTACCTACACCGTGCTGTTGCATAGCGAATATTTACTCCCAAGAGTCATATGTCTTCTTCCCTACGAAACATGCCACATTTTCCCTCGTAAAAAAGCTTATTAATATAAATCACCTATCATATCTTGTTAGAAGTCACTTTTTCCATCGCTTTTCAGAAAAAAAACTATGCATCTAGACAATTTGGATATCTTGAAATTGTTTCAAAGTTATTACACAACGGTGTGGGCAAAATCATCAGACAAATTCGAGAATTTATAACTTTTTCAAACAACATTTTTTCATTTTCTTAGGGAAAAGAGAATAAACCAGTTATCGAAACGCGATGAAAATTTAAAAAAAAAACAATTATTCAAGAACGTGTTTCATCGCGTAAAATAGTGGAGAGAGGTAGATTCGTTCTGTTTAGAGTACTTTACGCGTGAAATGTTTTTATCGAGGAAATGGTATTTTTGTAGTGTTAGTAAAGTTAACAATATTCGTATCCCGTATCGTCAGTTACATTCTCGAACAATAAAAAGTGTTGAACGTATCGATAAAAATGTTACAGATCGTTAAAATTCTCGCTTCGCTTGTCCCGGATATCGTTCGTTGCTCCAAGCTCTGTAATTTCTAGGTTGATACACAATCACTTTCAGATCTCAAAAAATATTCTCTTACTGTCCTATTCAAGTAAATAACAGCTTGAATAATTTAAAAAAAATGGTATATGCAATTAAAAAAAAGTAAAGTAATTTGCGACGACCTGTAAAGGTCAATCGTCGATCAATCATCGTCGTAAATCCCTTTGTCTCATGGAATATCGATGAAACATTGTGAAGCTTCGATTAAAAATGAAACGCATAATAAAACATTCGATTTATTTTGACGCGATTTTTCATTTGGATTCAGAAACGATTTTTGTTCGAATCGATCTTTCGATAGCGACTGTCCCTTCTTCCAAACAAGCTTTAGAGAATGGACCGGAAGATTGATGAAATTAAATTGTTTTACAGCGTTTCTCAAAGGCAAGAGCATCTCAGAATTAATAATCAGGACATTGCGAATTCACTTGACGAATGTCGATGGAAAAATCGAGGTACTCGCTACCCTGTCAAAGGCAATGATATGCCTGAAAGAACCAGAACTTCGGACTGGTTCTTTCCGAAGGGCTGTTGAAGAAAAGCAGCGAATTCGAGCAGTCCGCAGGGAACGAGACATTATGTTTCCATGCTTTTGCGAACAAAGTCTCATAAAAGGACACTGTCCTTGTAATATAGAAAACTGACGAGTCTCTCAGAGGGTAAGAGAATCATTGAAGAACCGTAGATGGCACAGATAAATTGCTGAAAATCACAGTTGGGTCCGAAACCTTATTTCATATAATTTGTAGCGTTCTCCAAGAAATTATCATTACCCAATTCAAAATATTGGCCCCAGAATCGTAATTTACACAACGTAGCACATTAATCTTTTCGACTCGTGTTGGCAGAAGGGAGGTAAGAGTATACTTAGTCTTTATTCGCTTCGTTTTCAATTATCCGTGATATTAATGAGCGCGTTGCTCAACCTTCACACGTCTCATTCTCAACAAAATGTGTGGACGGACAAGTTACGATTTAGACATGAAAAAAAATACTCAATCTCGTACGAATTGACTTGTAAAAATTAACCAATGTACAGCATCAAATTCTGCACAGCGCGATGAATTAATCAAATAATCAGACAAAGTGAAAACTGTGCTTGAAAAAAATTAATCAATGATCTGATTAAATTTTTTTAAAGCTATTCGCTATTACAGTACTTGCCAATAGCTGTTCGATCAGTAACTTTCGCTCTCTGGAACGTCACGAGCGTTAAAAAGCGGATAAACTTGCTAATTATCTGTCATCTCCATCATCAATCTACGCTGGCTTAGCGATGGGAGACGAACGTTTTGGTCTTTTTATTTTGTTCCATATTACAGAAATAATGGGGCATTGGTGCATCGTCCAAGCTACTCATAATCCACGAGGAACATAATTAAAATATTCAAAATATATGAATTTAATTACAAACATATTTCATAATTTACACGTACGATCTATAATACATTTTGCAATTGCGAAATTCAACAAACTAGTCAATAAAGGCGATCAATTTTTTTATTATCACTAATTACACTGAAATTAATCGTATCTTAGTGTAATATTTTATATCAATTAAATGCTTGTTTTTATTCAAAATAATCAAAATTTAACAAGAATTTGATTAAAAACAACGAACTATAGTTTCAGGACTCGCATCAGTTCTCCATGAAGGTAATAAAAGAAGAAATAAGGTATTTAAGAAACGGGTGCATACGCGATGATAAATTACGTCATATCACTATAATACAACCTCTCAATATTTTGGCTTTTCGCGCACAAAGCGTGAAGCGAGTTGCGAGCAAAACGGTTCAAGCACTGATGATGATGAGAACGAGAGAGAAAGAGAGAGAGAGAGAGAGAGAGGCGAAGAGAAACTTTGGGAAACACGCGACAGCTGCAAAATCCTACAAGATTTAGTGACGCGGCAGTTTCGCGCGTCATGCAAAATCTTCCACCCAAAATGCATCGGCGCTGCGTGGTCGTCTTCGAAAATCGTCGTAGTCGTCGTCGCTGTATAATAATCCTCTTCGCCTCTTCTGAATTTTCCCTCAGTTTCGCGCTTTATCGCGATGTTTCTCGTTCCTTTTCGCGAATACTCGCGGTCTCACGGACGTTAAGAGCGTATCTCGTTGCTGGCGACGGCGGCAATGACATCGCCGAGTGTATATCGCTCGATCTCGAAATAACCCTGGACCTGTATAAGACTTTATATATACGCGTATATTTATATGTGTATAAAGTAAACCTTGGTCACCATTCATCGCTAATATTGCCAGTATATTCCACGCTATATAACACCTATAAATAATTATAAATAAACAGCTTGTCATGGCTCTTGCGCCTTCGACGATTTCCAATAACGCTTTTTATCGTCCGTATTGCACTCACTCGGAAGAAAACTCCTCTATTAATTAGAAAATTCTTAACGTTCCAATATCTTCTCGATATTTATTGATGCGAATTATTTATAATTCTAATTTGGAAAATTTCTATAAATCTGTTTGTTTATTTGTCTTCGAATAAATTTCTAATGTACGAGTACGATGAAACTGGATCGTAAACAAAGCTCATTGAGAATATTTATAATTCGATAATACAAAATAAATAAAAACTACTTTCTGAAATCTCAACAGTTATAAAATTATAGTCCTTTCGTAAAATGTTATTGTTATTAATTCGTGCGTTGAAAAAATGAACATTACAAAAAATCTCGATATCGAGAGTTACTTCTGACGTCTTCTTCTTTATGTATAATCGAAGTGACGAATATTAATTACGAGATTAATGGCATTGGTATTTTCTACCAAAAGTGGGATATGATATAAATATCAACATTGCGCGTGCTCAAACGCGCAAGTCCATGGAAAATATCTTCACCGAGTGAAACAGAGACGGTGATTCGCTATAGCGTATATTTCTCGTATATGTTTAAAAAAAACGTTCGTTTTCTTTTCCACATAAGCAACCTGTCACGGAACAAAAAAAACACGATGAAAGAGAGAGTGAGATATATCAAGGAAAAACGTGCCGTATCGAGAAAGCGATTGACGCTCGTGTGCGCTCAGCCGACGTGCTGGTAAGGACGTTGCCGACAGCAAGGACACGTGACTAACATGTACATGCGATATACAACATATTTATTCACAAATATCTTCCATACGTGCATATACAAACTTATGCGGATGTTGTATTTTCAATCTCAATAGTTTACACAGGACTATCGCGAAATACACAATTTACTGCCAACGATAAAAAAAGAACGTCATTTTCATTTCGCGAAAATGAATGAGCTAGTGGAATTAAAAGAACGAGTAATTTCGTTTAATTCAGCGTCCCGGAGTATTCAAATATTTCCTACTTATGGCAAACCGGTAAATATTCTATGTACAATTTAGAAGCGCGACCTCTGTAAAAAGAAGAAACTCGCTAACGAACCGAAAATCCTTTGTAGCGATTAATTCGTTTGACCTTTTGTACCATTCGAGTACTTGAACAGAGAGAGAGAGAGAGAGAGGCATCCTCGATTTTTATTTTAACCGCACAAAGCTTCTCTTTATAAGAACGGAATTAAAGCAAGCCCATATACATATGTATGTGCAATTCGGGGATATTACAAGCTTAACGTTCATCATAGAACGTTCGTCCATCCGTGTGTCGTCCAAATAGGAGCGCAGTTGAATTAAATCGTAGAAGGACTAGAAATAACTCGGGGCTGTGTATCACTGGCTATTTCTACTAGGAGTCGAATCCGTCCGGTGCGCACGATGCAGCATCGTGTCCGTTAGCGAAAAGCATCGCCCATCCATTCTCATCTCGTCGAGAATTTATACGCCCAAATGGTTTCCATAAAGGTGGCTTCACCGTGTTCTCAAAAGCAATGGGATCGTCTCGTATTACGACTTGATAAAGCTCCACTGCAGTGTTTTATCTAGACTTTGAGCGTGGTATTGCCATTACCACTCTTATTGTCGGGCGTCGCTCGCAATCCCCCCGTATGAATTATGGACGTTATAAACGTTCGGTAGGTTCCCGGGTGGCCGATCTACTAGTTCTATATATCATACGAGTGCGATTGAACTCTTTACTATACATATAGGTACGCTTATGTACATGTTTGCCCGAGAGAGTGTGCGTATTTATATGGCTCGATTCTCTCTCTGGTTCACGTTCTCTCGCTGTAGCACGCCTATCACAATTTTATCGGGTGTGCGTGCCGTGTTGCCGACCCGCAAGACTCGCCGGCTCCCGGGGGCACCTGGAGCCCCGAGTTTTAATATCGACGTGTCGCTGGCGAGAGCAGCGCGCGTCGCGGACGAGCTTCTCTCCTCGCTCGTATAACTGTATTCGTACGTAGGCACAAATTTTTATGCAATATCGTCAGATTTTACGCCCCCTTATTTTCCTAAAAAAAAAAGCAAATGCGATAATTTACGAATTTCTTGGACTCGGAGGTGAAATATTTTAGGTATGAAATTCTCGGATGATTCATAGGTAAAATTATAAAAACGGTGTAAAAAGGAGTTTTTAGAAAATGTAATAATTCAGAAATATTGAATAATTTTAGAAATTTGTAATGATTTTAGAATTGCAAGTTCAGGCCGGGAATTAAGTATAATCGATAGGGATCAGGGATCAGCACAGCCCTGAGACTGGAAAAAATGTTGAAATCGAATATAGAAAAATTTGACAAAAATGTTGATCGAAAAATCTATTAAAATGTATTCACGAATGTCGGTGTGGGGAACAAAAACGCATACCTTATCCACCTATCGAAGAGTAAACCAGTCGGTATTTCCAATATCTTCCTTTTGGCTAAAGCTGCAAAATAAAACATGCTCGCAATTTCGTTTGGCGTTAATCAATGAGGGAATTTATAGGGGTTGATGAATAAGCGCTCCAAGCGGTGAATAAAGCGGCATCTCAAAGCTCGAACGCTCGCGAACCAGAAGGGCATAAAGAGTTAATTGGCAACGCTATAGGGCAAAATGAATTATTAATAATACACATTATTTTTAACCACGATGCCAAAAAGTAAATCTATTTTTACTTCATTCGGTAATATAATATTAACCCAATATTTCTATAATCGTTAATTTACCGCTCCTGCTATAAAACAAAATCTGCAAATTTTCATGAAAAAAAAAAATTAATGCTATCACGGTTTTTTTTTCATCTCAGTGATTGTACGTCACAAAAGTAAATATATTTTTACTTCATTCAATAATATAATATCAACGCATTATTTCACTAATTGTCAATTTACCACTCGTGCTATAAGAAAAATCTCGAAATTTTCATGAAAATGAAAATCAGTAAAATCACGTTTTTTCACTTCAGTGATTGCATGTCGCAAAAGTAAATATATTTTTACTCCATTCAATAATATAACATCAACGCATTATTTCAATAATTGTCAATTTACCACTCGTGCTATAAGAAAAATCTCGAAATTTTCATGAAAAAAAAAAATCAGTAAGATCACGTTTTTTTCATCTCAGTGATCGCATGTCGTAAAAGTAAATCTATTTATACTCCATTCGATAATATAATATCAATGAAATATTTCAATAATCGTCAATTTACCGTTCCTGCTATAAAAAAAAAATCTCGAAATTTCCATGAAAATGAAAATCACTAAAATCACGTTTTTTTTTTATCTCAGTGATTGTACGTCGTAAAAGTAAATCCATTTTTACTCCATTCAATGATATAATATCAACACATTATTTAAATAATTGTCAATTTACCGCTCGTGCTAAGTATAAAAAAAAATCTTGAAATTTCCATGAAAATGAAAATCACTAAAATCACGTTTTTTTCATCTGAGTGATTACAAGTCGTAAACGTAAATCTATTTATACTCCATTGAATAATATAATATTAACCCAATATTTCAATAATCGTCAATTTACCGCTCCTGCTATAAGAAAAAATCTCGAAATTTCCATGAAAATGAAAATCACTAAAATCACATTTTTTTCATCTCAGTGATTTTACGTCGTAAAAGTAAATCTATTTTTACTCCATTCAATGATACAATATCAACACATGATTTCAATAATTGTCAATTTACTGCTCGTGCTAGGTATAAAAAAAAATCTTGAAATTTCCATGAAAATTAAAATCACTAAAATCACATTTTTTTCATCTCAGTGATTGTACGTCGGAAGTGAAGAATCGCGTGCGAGCTGCAGTCTAGGTTACACGGATTAGGTACACGTATTAAAGCAATATAAACACTACACACGAAGGCGAAGAGAGGGCACTTGACCATGGCACTCTGCGCGTGACGTAACCCGAACGTCGTTCCCGTCAGTTTTACGAACGATCGGCACGCTCGCAGTTTTCAACATTTTTCTTTCCTCGGTCTCTTTTCTTTCTTTCTCTCTTTCTTTCTTTCACCTGGCACTTACCTGTTCTCATGACTCGTATACCGATCTTCTCCGTTGCCGACCGGCAACGTCACGCAAAGAAGGAGAAGTAGATCCCCCGGTAGTGTTCATAGTCGACGTACGATACGAAAGGTGCATGTGCACGAGTTGTTGCAGCTTGCAACGCTCGTTTGCCGTTGCGATTGATGAATCTGCCGGGGGTTCATATATCCGGTACTCGACGTGTAGCGTCTATAAACTATTATGACCCTTATCGGTGCACGAAGGAAACGTGTTTTATACCTCGATGCTCGGGGGCATAAAGTGGAGATGTTTCGTGTACTTTGAAGAAAAGCTACCGTTGCGAGAACATCGTTGTACCGAGTTAAGGGTGTCAACTTCCTATTAGAAACTAAAATCATTCCTTCCGGACTATATAAAGCGAAATATTAATCTAATAATTAATTTTTATCAACGATAATCGATTAAAAGTCATTTCCATTTTTCAACATCGGTTGAGAATTTTTCATTCTTTTTTTTTACCTGTTATCATCTTTATCAAGAATATGTCGGTTTCATTACTTGTAATTTATGATACTTTTGTTATCAAGAGAAACCAATCGGTCATTCTTAATTCAAGTTACACACGCTTTCTTTTCAACCATGGTCACACTCGAACGTTCCCTACGTTTTATTTTATTCCTCATTTATATTCGCCAGTTTCACGTGTAACAAAAAATATATACCGTTTCGCGTTTCGTCGTATAACAGACGAGTACTAATTTTTAAAAGCAATGGGCCACATATACACGCGAACATAGACACGAGTTTTCATGAGAAACGGGCAACGAGGTATTTTGTTTGACAAAACAGTTGCGCGTGGCGGTACCGAGCGCGCGTGCCACACCAGACCCTCGATCGATTTCGCAACTACGGTTATCGATGCACGTGACGTTCTAAGGTTTCCGATAAGTGATTGCCAGCTTCATTTTACCTCCGAGTTCCCGAGTCATGAGAATAATTTGCGGCCAGTTAAGGATACGCGGTGGTTCGATCGTTTAGTGAACGAAATTTACAAAAAGATTCCTGAGAATAAAAAAAAAAGGAAGTGGGTCAAAAACGTCTTTTATTCGCTCGTCAATCTTTCATCCGGCAATGATGGCATCCGGGTCAATGACTGGAGTTGCTCAAAAGTCGAATCCTAGAAGAGCTACTCAGTACATCGGTGCACTGGTGGGTAGGTATACATGATTAATGTCATACAAATTGAAATTAAATTAATTATTCACCGAATACGTTTTCTTATCACTCGATCGTTTTTTTTTCTGTATAATATTTTTATTAGGTTTCTACCTACGATACGAAGATATCACGAAATTACATTAAGAAGTAATTATTAACTATTTTCAGCAGCATCGGTTGGTGGATTTTCGCTAGGCGTGTCACTCGCTTGGAATTCCAATGCTGGAGATATACTGAGAAATACATTGAAAGCAACCGGTACCGAGATTGGACTGGTAGGAGTTGTTCTGAACGCAGGTGCATGCTTAGGAATTTTGTCGCTTCCATGGATTCTTCGATTGGTCAGCCGTACGGGAACAATGATAGTCAGCATACCGATTAACATGGTCGGCTGGGCTTGCATTTGCTTCGCTGACCAGCAGGTTCGATATATCAACGCTTTCGCATAAAAACGAGACCAGCTGGAAAATTGATATAACCAGTAGGGAATTTCGTAGGTCGAACAAAAGACTCTGATTTTCATTAATTTAATTTCGTCACCGCGTAAATAATGCAAATTCTTTACAAATTAACGAATCGTCCGAGTGCATAGAGTTTTCTCGTTGATTCAATTATTTAATTAATATTGAAATTATCGAGATTCCAGGAAAATCATCATCACGAAGTTTGTTCCTCTTGATTTCTCAGGTCTGGCTTTTGATCGTCGGTAGAACGATCTGTGGCCTCGTTGGTGGCATGTTCTGCGTTTTAACGCCACTCTACATCGCCGAGATCGCTGATAAGAATATTCGCTCGAGGCTTCTAACGTATTTTCAACTTTTCATCAATTGCGGCGTAATGTACGCTTTTCTCGTAGCTTACAGCCTCGAGGAGCGAGACGCCATTTGGCGATACAGTCTGATATGCGCTGTCGCTTGCGCACCGATGGCGTTTGTTAATTTTCTACCGGAAAGTCCGCTTTATCATTGGCAAAGGGGTAATGTAAATGCTGCCAAAAGATCTCTCAAATGGTACAGAGGCAAGGAATACAAATATCAAGAAGAACTGGACGAATTTGAAAAGCTCGCTGCGATTAAAAAACCAGGATTCAAAGTAAGTCGATTGATAATCAGGAATTTTTCCACTAGAAAATGTTTCTTCTTTTATCGTTCCAACTCTTAATTGCCGTCTTCGTTATGTTACAATCAGACATTTATGAAGATGCTGAAAAATGGAAAAGTCTGGTGGTCTCTGGTCGTATGTCACGGTGTAATAATAGCCCAACAGTTGAGTGGCGTGAACACGATGATTTTCTACGCCCTCGTGATATTCAATAACGGTGGATCAGGCAGTATCAGCGGCGAGGAACAGACTCTTGTCGTCGGAGCGGCGCAAATATTATCTTGTCTCCTGTGTAGCTTTATCATAGATCGAATAGGAAGAAGGTTGCTGTTGACGTTGTCCGCTACATTAACAGGATTGTTCCTCGGTCTACTAGGTAGGCCAAAAGCACATTTAATAATGGAAAGAAAATTGTGTTTGTTGCCATTGTCATTGGTTTTCAACGCATACTTTTATCTCAGGATTCCATCTTTCACCTCGCTTTAACCGTTACGATTTATAATCAATTTAGGATGGTACTTCAGTGTGAGAGACGACGACCCGGAATTGTACGACGATACGTATGGCTGGATGCCACCGACCTGTATAGCTCTCTTCTTCGTCTCGTTTAATCTCGGTGTTGGCCCAATATCCTGGTCTATGCTGGCCGACACATTCCCGATAGAGATAAGATTAACCGCCGCCTCGAGTGGAGCTTTTCTCAGCTGGTTGATATCGCTGATAGCAACGCTGACCTTCGGTGAAATGGCCACTTCCCTCGGTATACCGAAAACCATGTGGCTTTTCGGTGCCTTTTCGTTGATCGCCGCTCTATTTTGCTGTATTCTCGTACGAGATAACCGGGGTAAGAGTCTGTTGGATATACAGATGGATTTTGGCATGAATTACGATGGATCCACGTCCGGATCTTCTCAGGTCGTCGAACAAACCTGAAAAACCCTTCGTTTTTCTTTTAATTTTACGATTTTACGATCTTTTTATTGAACGATGAAGATCGCGCAATTTTAGATGAAACGTTTTTTCAATGTAATTCATTTTTTTTTTACTTGGCTGCTCTCTCTTGATGCAGTTTCATCTCGAAAATATTCCAATCGCCGGAAAATAGCGGCGATTCAAATAAAACTCGTCCACTGTTATATCTAGTGTCATTTTGTTCGTATCTTGAACGAACGTATTTTTTATTTTTCTACCTTAACCAAAAAGAGAATATTGGAAATACCCATTGAAACATTCCGTAGAATATTCTCCTCTAGGTTTGTGTGTGTAGAAATACCGAGCTGGAGTATTCACAAGAACGCGAAAAAAGTTTCATTTTAAAAAATTCAATGTCACGAATAATTTTTATAAATAGAATTTATAAAAAATGTAAAAATCTATTTATAAAATATGATTTATTCTGAGCAGGATGCTATTTTGATGACAAACGCGTAACAAGAGACAAGAGTAGTCGTCTTGACCTTGTGTTCAGGGTGTATCGGATATAGCTGCTTTGACGCCTCTTAATCAACGTGCGAATTCACGATGAAAAGAAAAAAGTATTATCGTGTTATAGTTGGAAAGATTTTGGTGTGAGCTCGCTTGGAAATAATCGTTAGACGTTTCGCGAGGCGAATATAACGAAAACTAAGCTAGTTTGTGGCAAAGGAGTGGGAGTGAGAGGCCATTAACGTTATTCGTGGATGAAGCGTTGAGTAAGAAAGAGATAAAAAGTCGGATTGAAATTTCTTGATGTTTCTCTCGTCGTTGGCGAAAAGCCAATTGAACGAGAATCAGTTCTCGGCGTATTTTGTTTCTCGATGAGATATTGCTAACAGATGTAAAGTACTCTGATGTAGTTAGCCTTTCGACATCCGTGCGAGCGATTTTTACAAACCTGAATTATTTGAGAACAGTGGCCGAACGGTTAGTTGGAATAAATGACATTTTATTCAAATATTGAATATTTTGATAGCTGTAATTAAAACTGTTTAATTAATATTGCTAAATTACATCAAATTCGACACGAACATTTTTTTTGGAAATAATAGAAAGTTAAAAAAATTGAAATTTCACGTATTTCCTCATTTCCACGGTTTTGTCGCTACCGATTCGTATACGTGACTACTTTATTGCACATTAGAATAAATTGAATAAATAAGATTTTATTCAAATATTGAAGGCTTTCTTAACTGTAATTAAAAGTGTTTAATTAATATTGCTAAATTACATAAAATTCGACACGAACATTTTTTTTTGGAAATAATAGAAAGTTAAAAAAATTGACATTTCACGTATTTCCTCATTTTCACGGTTTTGTCGCTACCGATTCGTATACGTGACTACTTTATTGCGCATTGGAATAAATTGAATAAATAAGATTTTATTCAAATATTGAAGGCTTTCTTAACTGCAATTAAAAGTCTTTAATTAATAATGCTAAATTACATCAAATTCGACACGAACATTTTTTTTGGAAATAATAGAAAGTTAAAAAAATTGACATTTCACGTATTTCCTCATTTTCACGGTTTTGTCGCTACCGATTCGTATACGTGACTACTTTATTGCACATTAGAATAAATTGAATGAATAAGATTTTATTCAAATATTGAAGGCTTTCGTAACTGTAATTAAAAGTGTTTAATTAATATTGCTAAATTATATCGAATTTAACAGAAAACATTTTTTTGGAAATAATAGAAAATCGACATAATTGAAATACCACGTATTTCCTGATTTCTACGGTTTTATCGCTACCGTTTCGTATACGTCATTATTTTTTTTTTGCACATTGGAATAAATGGAATAAATCAAATTTTATTCAAATATTGAAGGCTTTGGTAGCTGTAATTAAAACTGTTTAATTAATATTGCTAAATTACATGGAATTCAACAGAAAACATTTTTTTTGGAAATAATAGAAAATCGATAAAATTGAAATTTCACGTATTTCCTCATTTCCACGGTTTTATCGCTACCGATTCATATACACGACTACTTATTTGCACATCAACGTAATTAAATTGATCTCGAACAAATGTCAAAAACCTGAATAATGATCGAGACGACATTTCGTTATTGTCCTCTCGCTTTGACTCGAAGACCTTTAACTTTGCCTTCAACTTTTTGATGCGGCGTGAAAAGGTCCGCGTTGTGGATTTAGGAGAAAGTACATCCCGTTGGGAATACGCTTATCTCGACACGAGTATTTGTACCGGGCACGTTTCATTCTCCTCGTAATAAGAACGTTTTTCAGCTATAGGACATCAACTAGGTAAAGGGCGAGAGGGTTCTGTGGCCGTTGCAAACCGTTCGAAAGACCGCGAAAGAAACAGGAAAAAGCAAAGAGAGAAATAACTGGTGCGAAGCTCTCTCCGGAGGTAGCGAACTAAAGTTCCGCCTTGGGGACAGCTCGTAAAGTCTCGTACGGCCAATTTCAGGTCTTACGAGGAATTTCCGCAAATTAGATAGGATAGAACGTAATCGATTTACCGTACCGATTGTCGACGTACTCGAACGTACAAGACCGTGCAATCAGCCCGATGAAGAAAAGTGCAGGAAGTAAGCAAAAATTAATAAATACGAATTATTTCGATTTTGGACTCTTTTGAAATTTCAATCTTGTAAATGTCCAAAGGACGAATACAAAAAAATCATTTTATTTAAAAAATTGACTATATAAAAAAAACATTTTGGTAAAAAAAAATGTTTTTCTGCAATCTTGTTTAAAAAAGATTTCAATTTTATTCGATTGCTCGGGAATTAAAGAAGAGTACTCGTGGCTGACAACGCGTCGAACGATCTTTCGCATTCGTGCGATACTTATTTTCATTTTGTTCGACCCTCGACCGATAAGGAGAGTTAACGATATATACCTATATATAGAAAGGAAGAAAGAGAGAGAGAGAGAAAAAGGGTAGAGAGCAATAAAAAACGATAGTCAATGATCCGTGAACGAGATTCGAGTCACGTATCTGCGTGATAAGAATCTCGATAAATTTTAGGCTCTCGATCTCTTTTTTCGTAGTAGACGAGCATTGCCATAATAGGAAACAACCGAAACATTAAATGGGCGAGACGGCAAAGAGATAAAGAATTTCGTACACGACTCATGGTGTCAAAAGTGATAATAATTTTTTAGGGTTAGATTTCCACAATGTCGATCGAATTAAAGATGTCAGCATTTTCTTCTCGAAGCAAGAAACGTGTCTTCTTCCAGTGTATTAAATAAATATTTGGCCAACGACTGAAAATTAGCATAAAGGAGAATCGAGATCGTCGAATCAACACGGAATGACTTGTATAGAAAACTAGTGAGAAAGAGAGAGAGAGAGAGAGACAAGACAATTTATGGGATTGGTCCATGAGACCGGAAAGAGGAACACGGTCGATGATGATACGACGAGAGGACCGAAGAAGACCGCGTCTAAGTAACCAGAGGGGGGGGGGGGATTAAACTCAATGGCAGGGCACTGGCGAACTCAGAGTGGATATCGGCGCGTGCTCGGTAGAACGATAAATTAAATTCTCGTGCCGGAACAGATGCTTGATATGATTGCAACTAACGTATAACTTTAACATGAATTAATAAGAAAAGGAGGAAGTGGAAGTACACGAACGAATGACCAGGTTTGTTTCATATTATCGACGAACGAAAGAGTCCATCGCGATGTTTGACACCGTTGGAGAAAATTTTATTTCATCGATGACTCGTTGATGTTGAAAACAACTTGGAGCAAAAAGAAAGTGGAATTCAACATATCGCGAAAATAAACTCTTTCCCAAGAGAAATAAAAAAGGACGGGCGTAATACTAATAAAAACTCGTTTTTTTTAACGCCGTCATCAAAAATTTAATAGTCACGTTGGTGAACGTCGGTGTGAGAATCTCCACCATCTTATCGCGCTTATCCGCCAAATGGGTTTCTTTTTTCAAACGTGCCTTTTTTTTAAATCCGACGAGGACGACGCTGCGAAAAAAAAATGTGAAATTATACGAACCCTAGCGGGAAGGGACTCAAGGACGATTAAGGGTGAAGATAAGACGAAAACGTAAGAAAAAAGCTCCCCCTTCTCGGTTCTCCAAATCTCGGGCGCTTCTCTTTCGTCCGTAGTTCTTTCGGAAAACAATCTCATATCGTTCTATTTTCCTCCTGTATATCCCCTTTGCTATCTCACTCACCGCCTCTCCCTCTCTCTCTCTCTCTCTTTTCTCTCCTTCTGACAGTCTTGCGTTTCCTTTCTTCCCCTGACAAGTCTCGATAAGGGCTTCACAAATCTTTTTCCTCGAATCTAAAGAGGTTTTCGGTGTTTTTCCTCCACTTTGAGCTTTCGAGGCATCATCAGAGTAGAATTGAGCAGTTAGCACGTGAAAAGTTCAAACGAACTCCCCCAATGCTTTGTAGTGTTAGGTAGGTACTTCGATCCACGTCCTTGAAAAAATATCCTGGCTCAAATTTCCTCATTCCACGTCCTATTTTTAAACCACAGTTCTTTCCTACTCGATTAATAAATAATTAAAAACATTTTCAATTCGCACGAATAAAGTAACCTACGTCAAAATTTAACAATGTCTACTTTTCTTCCAAGCTTTCACACATTATTTTTCTATTTTTTTCGTTATTCGATCTAGAACTGCAACGTCCTATCAAGACAATCCTGTAACCACAACGAGATGATGAAAAGAAGTAAGAGACGTAGCGAGAGAACTCGACGAAGCTGCCAAAAGCAATTTGAGAATTGAGAATTTTCTGCACCCACACCGTCAGCATTTTCTGACGATGAGAAAAACTGACGTATACATATATAGAAGAAAGAATCTACCAAGAAAAATAAAACAGCGCAAAGACAGGTAGACAAAATCCAATTTTGTACACAGGAAGAAAGTATCGAGTACGTACTTACCCACTGTAGGGTGCTGTATAGTTTTACTATGAGAATGGAGCACGCTGCTGCAGCTTTTATTTCAACATCCTGAAGACCCCCATCGAAGCATATAACTTAATAAAAGTGGGATTGTAACGATCTTGCCTCAGCCTGTTAGATGTACTCTCGCACATAGATACGAGTATAGTACGTGACACGTTGGGTTATTTCAGGATAGATAGGTCGTCGGGGTAGACAAGATGCTTCAACATTTCTGCACGTCCTATCTCCCTTGACATTTTCGCCCATATGAAAAAATTCGTATTTCGTTCCACGATAATTTTAGCCAGTTGATTACGATCACTACAAAAAGTTTCGTTCGATAAATCCGAGCACAGGAAAATTATTGTTTTATCGCATAGATACGACTAACTTGAATACATATAAGCATTAGCATATTTTTTTCTTAAGCTTATGACTGTACATGCTTTTCTGTATGTGTGCGAGTAAGCTTTGCGATAAACTTTTACAGTAGAGGTAAAAAGAAAATTTCTGCGCGAAAGCTTCGCTGGCTCTTCGACCTGGTCGATAACTTACAATAGGAGAAGCGAAGGACCTTGATGACAAACTAGCCAGTGAACGGGTACGATATAAGAGCTATCGGTATCGAGATTATGAGAGCATCGCAGTATTGATAAAAATATCTCGTGCGACGAACATATTTTTTGTTCCGAGCGGTATGTATTGTTGGAAATAACATTGTAATACGACATGAAGTTTGCCGGCAATTACGCAAAGGTAGTTGCGTTGGTTACAGCGATTTTACCGTATGTATCGAGCAAAATTGAAAAGCTAAGTGTGACTTTAGATACGAAGAAAAGATAGAAAGAATTTAAACAAAAAATTATCTAGAAATAATGAGTTTTATGAAAAAAAAACAAAAATTTTAAAACGATGTAAAAAGAGATTTAGTTCATCGAATCGATTCGTTTATATTTGAGTTATGAATATTTAAACAGACATATCAACATTGCAGCAAATTCGTATTATCTGTATTTACCGACTTCCGTTACTATTTACCGAAACGCAACAAGTGTCGTTGTCACAAACTGTCCTTGCCACAAATATAAGTAAGAAAGAGCTAATATTATGTACATACGCGTGCCGCGCCGACGAAGAATCGTCGCGAGCTGGTTATGTAAAGAGTAAACATATCGTGTATCTAGACTTATACCATCCACCTATATTTACCTATCTATGCATAGCTATATATCTATCGACGTGAACTTTCCCGAACGTCCGGAAGTTCAACTTTCTAGTCGATGCCCATGATTTGCAGAATATTGGATAACAACGAACAGAAAGTGAGGAATGGAATAGTAGTTCCTCTCACTATTTTCTACCTGTTTTGAGTTGGAAATGGAGAATCGATGCTTTTAGTCAAAGAAAACACGTCTCGCGTTCCAGACGAGTCAAGTGTTCAAACATAATATTGTAAAATATTGCTGTATCTATTAAACTCAAATTTGTTTACGTATAAACAATTTTTCGAGTAAAAATTGCTTATAAGTAATTTATTTCGAGGTATCGTTCGAGAATTTGCAACATTATTCGAATCATGACATCTCTGGTTCATCGGTAAATGCTTTCGTTTCTTGCTTCGTGGTACGTGCGCGGTGAAGAATTTTCCGATTTCTTTAAGATACGGAACATCGCTCATGCTCGACGATGCAATCTACTATCACGTCCCAGAAAACTACCCGAGATCTTGCCGGCTTCGTCCGAGTCTCGGTTTTTCTACCGTTTTTTTTCCTCGACTCCTTTTTCCTTCGTCTCTTAAGACGTCTATACTTTGTTACGTTTCGCTGTATACGCTCCAGTTATAGGAAAACTTTAAGATCCGAGAGAACTCTGCACTGAGAAGAAATAGCTCGTCCGCAAGCGAAGCGGAACCCTCTCATTTATATACCCGTGATCCATTCTGCAGAAACGTATCTTCAACATGAATAATTTAAATTTCTATCATGATTTCTATAATGGATTCGCTGTAAGCTTCGTGCTCAAGTCGAATTATCTGGCTTTCCCGCCTCGATACAGTCTAAATATTAAGTACATTGGAATCATCTCCTATCGTCGAGCTTTTTTTTATAATCGATTCGCCAATTATTGTATTGCTCAATTATTCAGAGACAGTCTTCTACGAACATTGGACCTAATTTTATCCCGGAAAAAACGGGAGGAACATCGAGAATATTAAAAAGAAAAGAGAAAAAGCGTATTATATAGGTACAATATTTATTGGTTCATATTTTTGATAATCTGTAATGATACGAATGCATAATTGACGAAATATACATATAATTTATTAAAAATATCGAAACCAATCAAATTAAATTAATATCGCTCGTCACAATATTCATTCATAATTAAATACGCCTTAATGACATTTTTCTTTTTGATGATTTAACTCCAATTGATTATTTTTTACAGTGACAGCTTCAATAAATATAAATAATTGTGAGAGTAAAAATATATAACAGTTATAATAAAATTAAATACAATAATAATAACAATGTTTTTCTTGAATTTCCGTATCGATCGCTTGTCAAACGCGACGTCGTTGATCCGATTGCACTGTAAATACATACACATATAAAATCGTACATATCCTATATCAACAAATTTACCACGAGCCGCGATATTTCTTAAGACGTTTTTAGCATTCGCTCACGAACCTTTTGTCCGCATCATCGCATCCGGCGTATCTATAGAGCTGCTTTTCTTACGCGATACGAAATCATTCGATCTATAGAAATACAAACGTCCAAAAGATTTTTTCCCAGCAGAAAAATCTTGACTCTCTTATTTCCCCCAGAAAGCGAGTCTCGAAGCGCTGAAAAGCTTCTCGAGTTCCGTAAAATCGAGGTAGAAAATTCAACGAACGATGTATGGGAACCGAACGCGAGGAAGAGAAGTAGACAGAGAACTAGGATTTTTACTCAGGGACTTCTTCACGTCGACTACCAATCACTTCGTATTCCGTTCTTCTTGTGCTTCACTAACAGCATTTCGGGCAAGTTTCATTTTTTTTTACCTCGGATGAAAAAGAACATAAATTCTTCAGGAAACGTCACAAGCGACAATTTCGATATCGACCTTCTGGCTTTAGCAATTGGATCAATGGAGCGGATGCGCAAAAGTCCTGCAAATAATCAATTTTTAAAATTGATTTCTGATATCGCTATAAATTTTCGTCGATTTATCAACTTGCGCGAACTCTTCTTCCTTCAAACATTTGGAAAAATTGTAAATCAGGATAAAATACTCGTTAGCACACAATTAAGTTTAGTAATAAATTCAAACTTGTCCCTTAGTCGAAGCATAGCGCAAATTCAAATCAAAATTTAAAATCCAATTCGTTCTTGATGTCACGCATCGTTGAAGTCAGGCAGATTTTTATACGAACCGACCAACGCGGTTTTACTAATTTTTCACTCATACTTTCAATCCGCTAATTGCCATTCGTGAATTTCCGTACCTTCGAGCGGGAAGCGATATCGTGCTATGGTCCCTAGTCTATTAGCGAGATCACGTGCGAACGTAGATTAAAATTGCATCGCCGCTAGGCCGATGGGAGAAATCAACAAAAGCCGGCATCGCGCTAATAAATTCCTAAATCGATATAGGACACGATAATCCAGCTACTGGAACTGAAATCAGCTAAATAGAAGCACATGCCTATGTGTATTAGATGAATTATGCATGCGCGTGTAGATAAGCTATGACCGTAGGTACGATTCGGTATTATTATTCCCGATGACAATTCAAGCTGTACCTGATAATGTAATGCCCTCGAAATAATCTATACGTATGTCGATAGATTCGTGAGTTTTCGTGATTAAGAAAACGACGTAAATGAAAATAGGACGATAATAAAAATATCTAAATCGATAGATATATCTGAATGTATCTGAAATTGATAAACTCTTGTAACTTATCAGTTGCAAATGTTTATCAATTTTTGATTAAATGCAACTTATCAGTTGCAAGTGTTTATCAATTTCAGGTTAAACAAAAAGTTGAGAAATGTAAGCTCATTGACGAAGGAGTGTGTTATAAATCTGGAAACAATTGCAAATACGACCAATGCTCTATCCAGAAGCAAGGATCGACAGTTTTGGTCTATCAACTAACGTTTCTTTACTTAATTTCGATGGAGCGTGAAGTTTGCTCCTGTCACGAACTAATGTAGAGAGATAGACTCGTTGAAAATCGATAGAAAGTGTTCTTTCTTAAAGTGCACTAGTGGCTTAGCCAGCAATGCTACACAATCCCTCGACGGTTCAAAGTTTCGGAACGAATTAGTCGAAGATGCCAGAATTTCTTGAGGGTCCTCAAAGTTCTCTTCGTACTGGAGGTAGAACCAGCCTCGTCTGTTCTTTCGTCTCACATCGTTATCTCGTCGTTTTCGTCTTGCCCTCGGCCTTCATCACCTCCTTCGTTGAAATCGTATGTAATCATGGTCGCTCGTTCGATTGCTCTCCGACTTTCTTAGATAGACGAGTATACTTTGTGAACAAAGTCGATGAGTATACTTTGTGAAAAATCAAAAAAATTGAAGTGCCCCAAAGCGAAACGGACTCAACAAAATTTGGAACTATAAATGGATAGAAATCATGTTTTGAATTGTTTCATCATTTTTATTCCTTTCGTGAGAAAACGTGTTAAAATTTGATTCGCGCTGCGAAAAAATGTAAAATGCTTATGTAAAAGTAAGAGTAAGGCTGATAAAACGAGCGCTATGTTAAATTCTACATCTTCGAAAAGTTTGGGACGCGTAAAGCGCTCGCGGCTAATCTGAGTTTTAGAACTTGATTCTCGGGTCGTCCGCTTTCCCTCGACAGAATAACTACACGGAAAATTGCCCACCCCGGGAAATACTCTCGAATGCATTTACCATCTATCCACGCAAAAGTATACGCGTACAACGCCACATAATCTCCGGCAAAATTATGCTATGTGTTTTAAACTTTTACGACAATTTCCTGGTGGAATCGAGATAAGGCGAAGAACTTTTAATCATTGTTTATTACACTTGCGGCGAATCAAAAAAACGTAAACAATAGCGAAGGTAAAACCGCTTACTTAGAATAAAAACATTGTAAGTGTCCAAACGTTTCCAGTTTTCTAGCAAGAGGTGGCGCTCACCCAGGTGATGGAGTATGGACAGGGTAGTGGAATTCATAGTTATAGGACCAGGATGTATAATAGAACCCTTTGAGTGTGAAATAACACTTGAATATATTTCAATATAACACGTGCCTTTTCAACAAATAAATCCAAGTAGATATTAGTCAAACATTGTCGATATTTATAAGATTGATTGATTTTATAAACCCATCCGTTGCTATTCGCTTGAACATGTGCAAATTGCAAAATAACTGCTTAAAATAAGGAAAGAACCTTTACCTAATATTGTTCAAATCGAAAAAACGTGAAAATACATAGAATTCTCTCTACGTTTTGTTATCAAGGTCCGATGCGATAATGGTAAGAATGTCGTGTAGATGTTTTACGAAAAATTGTAGAGGAACATATTACGTAAGTCATTTTTGGAGAACAAAAATTCGCTTTTCGAGGTCATACAATCCCGAGTCGAAATTTTTACCCTCCAATAGCCTCCGTTCACTCCAAATGTAAACCTCCAGAGTGGCAGAAAGTTTACATTTGGAGTGAACGGAGGCTAAAATTTCGACTCGGGTATGTTCATTGAAATTTTAGACTCGCCATTATACTCAAAGTTGACAATTTTAGTTATAATATAGCGCTTTATTCACCAAGCTGTGAGAATTTATTGATTTTCAACGGATTTTTTAAGGTTTTATGTAACATTTGATATGGGAATATACTTATATATTGATGAGATTCAATATAGATATGTATAAATAACGTTGGTCTCCGCAACACGAAGATGTATATTTATGTAAACCGCCAATGCCCCACCGTAAGCCTACCGCGATGTACAGGTAGTTGTCAAAGTGGGAGAGGGCGAGAGGGGAGAGGAGGGGGGGGGGCGAGACAGAGAGAGACAGAGACAGAGAGAGAGAGAGAGATACTACCGGTACGCTCGAGTGTAGTATCGTGGTGGGGATAGTTACTCGGGCGCCCTATTGTCGTTACCTGACCATTCATGCGTGCTGATAGTACAAGACTAGGCTCGTTTTCGGATGAATTAAACGTATCAGTTATCAATCGGACACCGTACGCATGAAATACATATTTAACGCGTATTAACGTTGTAAATTACTTCGTTCACGTGGCCCACCAACGATTTTAGATACGTATAGTGTTTCAAACGAAATCAAGGTAGTCTATTAATTACGGGACTGTAAATCGAAAAGAAATACCGAATAAAATTGAAAATAACAAGAAGGACTAAATTTTGTACGTTGAAATAAAAACTAGGCAGGCAGTTTGTACAAAATCGAATCGTGACGTGTATAATGTATTGTATTAATAAATTTTGAAAATCTGTATGTTCATTAATTAGTTCCAATTAATTAATTACCTTGAAACTTTTTTGATTAACCAAAAAATTGATTGACTGAGCCAAGCTGAGCCAACCTGAGTCAAGCAGGACCAAGCAGGACGAAGCTGGGTCAAGCTGAGCCAAGTGGATCCAAGTTAAGTTACATAAGCTGGGTCGTACTGTAAGAATGATTATCTAATATTATCTACTAAAAAATTCAATATTAATTCTATATTTTCTTGCTGATAATGTAATCAATATTGCCAACCTCCTAACAATATCTTCAAGACGGCACAGGGGTTTTTGTTACTTTTGTGCGACTTTTTAAAAATTTTGTACATGTATCTATTTTGTTTTCTTTCGTCACTATGATTACCCCGATCTATGCTTTTATTTATTTATATTGTGTGCCTGTTTGACAGGTAAAAGGAGGAATATGCAGCATGGATGCTCTCTGTCTTCTAGGTTGTTTTCTAAATTTACTCCAAATTTTAATTCTTTTTTGCTATTGCGCATGTGACAATTTCGCTTTGTATAGTGGGCTTCATTTTTGGACATTTTTCTATTTTCCTGTGAATTTTGATCCTTATTCAAGCTCTATTAATTTCGAGCTATGAAATTTCGACATTTTGTAGGACACATTTCCAATGAAAATATACCATATTAAAATGATTTGTGAAAAGTAATTATTTTTTCGCTCTTTTCAGACCCAGCGGATGTTCGAAAATATGACATTCGCAAAAACCGAATATTTACTAATTAACGATGAATGTTCGAGCAAACTTGTCTAGTATTTCCTTTATTTATTATTTTTAAATAGTAACACACAAAAACAGAAAAATAACCCGAATGTTATTCCGCCATTTTTCAATATTCTACGATTACAAAATAATTTGCCATAAATTCCGGTGATAGGAGTTACAAGATTTTTAAATCACCTTAAACCGGTAACCGTAAACCCGCTACCACCCTGAGAATGTTGTCCAGTTTAAAGCAAGCGTAGGAAATAGCGAGAGAATATTGGCCATCGTTTTTCTCGTGAAAACGGATACGAAATTGCAGTCTTACGTTCTATATAAACGGATGGTGGTGGTGTCGAGTATATAATGCGTGTTCAAGAAGATTCAAGGCACCACGGAGACCCCTGAACTGTGTAGACCAGCATCGTAGAATAAACCCGGAGTGTTCAACCACCGGCAAGAAACTGCAACGTATCTTCCTCGTGTTTATTACGAACGTACGTACGGGTGAGATTGCAGGGTACCCGAGCAGAAATCAATGTGCCTTACCCGCCTGTTCTTGGTGTCGAGCATAGTCTACATTCGTGTAATCCCTGTATAAATGCATATTCGTTTTCGCATATGCGTCGTACGTATTCGTGTTAAGCCAGTAGATACGATTTACGCCTACAACAATGACATAAAAGCAGAGAGATACAGTCTCAGTTTCGTCGGTTTACGATCATATACGAAGAAAATGTGAACATGAAGATATCATCGAACGATCGCTATAACCATTCTCTAGCCAACGGAAAATGGTACACAATTATAATGACGAGGAAAAAGAAAGAAAGTATAACAAATATCGGTTGAAACTGTTCCACTTTTCCTTCGGTCGATCCATGACGATAATGGAAGAAGACTTTCGACCAATCCCGTGAATTTTCTCCATTTTACTTAACTTTTATGGTAGCCCCATCAGCCTCTATCTTCTTTAAACAATCTGGAGCATCTTACTCCCACCATTCCGCTCTTATCGCGAGGGTGCGACGAATATTCGTCCGTTCGAATTAGCATATCAGTTTGAAACAAGTCGAGCTTGGGGACGATACGTGTATGATTAATGAATTCCCTCAACGTATCAAAAGTCCTCTTATCAATTGGTAGAAATACGGAGTTTCCTAAACAAAATTGATCGTCTCGAACGCATTGGGGACTAATATATTCGCATAACTGCCGCGAAAACTTCATCTCCGCCGTATCCCTATCTGCGGAATACGTTGAACAATCGGTACAAGGATCTCGGTTTGATTGGTTTACCAGGCTTACGAAACTAGAGCGTAGATAACGCTCTGGTTACATTCTATGCGTGTTCTCCATTGGGACTTTCTCGAGCAGGTTACGATAAGCAATGTGGATAAACCCATTGCGATTCGAGACCGAGCAGATTGATAAAGACTTAAACGATGAACAGCTGGAAGGTCCATACCCCACAGGGAAATAAAATCTCGTGAGTTGCGTTTAAAGAATTTCCCACGGTCGATCAAACTTAGATTTTATTCATTCAACTTTTTTCTCGTTTATTTCAATCACTTATTTTGTACATAAACAAATTTTGTAATGTTCCAGTTTTATTTTTTATATAATTTTCATGGTCACTGCAAAATTATGTTTAACAAAAATAAGGCCTGATATTGGAAAGCCCTGTCCTTCAAAATTTTAAAGAGAGAAACTGATGTTCCTCGACCCGACTATTTTTCTTTTCTTCTTAGACGAATTACATTCTCGATAAACTCTCGGAAGTTACTTAGACGATCTAAGGATCTAAACAATAGCCTATAAATTATTAACGATAGAGTTCTTCCCTCTGAGCCTAAACGCTACATTAGCAGAGAACATATACGGGGAAGAAGATTTTTCGGATTCCAGACATTCATTGATTCACGGCAATGCCATATTAATTCCCGGTCCTGTTCGAGGGTTGTTTGATGAAAAAAAAAGCTGTTAGCCACTGAAACTAATGACTGTCGCTCCCCTGCCGGTAGACCGAAGCGACGAGGCTAGCCTCTATGCGTGGAATAGGTTTAATTAAATCGTAGAAAGGAAGAGAACCGTCGAGAGGGACGAGGATTAGCCGCTTCAAAGTCTCAATTCGCTCCGTTTGCTGCTGGTTGCATCTCCATCCTCTATACGAGGATCGAGAGTAACGTCTCTAAAAGGCAAATTCTACTTAAAATAATTTCAAAGGATTTACCTCCTAACGTAAAAGACATGCAGCAATTCGATGTTACATTTCGCCCACAGTTCCAATCAAATTTGTCACAAGGGACCGATGTCCACATTGTGTCGATCATCGTTGAATTCTCAAGACTACGAACTAAGAGTTAATTTCCTAATCGATAAACCGTGCAATGGACGACCTAATGCTCGATACGAAGCTCATCGCTAGTTTCCGCTTGTGATATTCCACGTCCGGTTCTACGAAGTGGCCAAACGTAATTATATCTCGCAAACGATCGACCCGAACGTAACATCGGTATTGGCTGTTTGGAATGTTTTCCCGATCGTTCCTTTAGTCACAGGATGGAACGAGGATATAATAATAAGGTTAACGAAAATTTGCGAACTGGAATCGCAGTGTGGGAGCCAAACGAACAAGACCACGGATCATTTAACGATTTGTAAAGTCCGATAAGTGTGTCTCCGTTTATCCGGCAATCCAGTTTTACGATATTCGAACCTGTTTTATTCTTTGTACAACCTCTTTGTCCCAGAGTCCTCGTCTTCGTCGTTTCTCTTTTATACCTTCGTTCGCTTGTAAATCACTTTCACTCGCTCTTTTTTGTTTCGTTTGTTCGAATCCACTTTTTTCATACGTATATTATCGACGGATTGTACAATTCTAGTTTATACTCACGATAGGAGTTAGGTACTTTTTCGATGATGCTGAGTAACAACGAAAAGATTCATCCTGCTTGAAGTCTCTCCGAAATAATCAAATGGATTTGCGTTACACATGATTCGTCATCGATCTGTAAAGAAGAGAAAACATATTAAATACTCGTTAATAGTTGGACACACAGAGTTCTGACACAGCAGAACGCCTATCTAACTTCTATCTCGTCTTTATTAAAGATCATGTGAAACAACCGACTGAAATATTTTCTAGAGAATTGCGGTTAAATGTACCGGTAGGTTGCAAATACTTATTGAGGAGGTCAGTGAAGTAATGAGGGATCGAAGAACCAAGGGACGGGGGATAAATCAGAATGAGAGGGACAATGAGCCAGATTTACTGCGAGTCTTAAGAACCCGAGTGCGGTAAGTCAGACTGGGAGAAACTCCCAACTTTGCGCATTAATTACTTCAAACCCCTTTCAATGCTCCAAGCACTCTGGCATGGGACAGTTCCCTCGCTGTCATCCCTGCGACGCAACGAAACCACAGAGATCTCATTATTATTCGTATCATTATCAAACATAATGATTTATTGTTTAAAAAACAATGATTTATTATTTCAAGAAATGATAACGATACGATGGGTCTTATTTATTGTAACCTAACGTGATTTGCGATCTTGTACAAGCTGTGTCCTTTGAGAAAATCGATAGGCTACCCATCGTGGATCTCCAACGTATATACGCCTAGTAGACGCGTCTCTCGAGTTGATAATAGTTCCAGACCGTACGTCCCGTGTCCGGAAACTAAATTTCCTCTCAGGTGATCCCGACGGCCACGACTCCGTACGTTACATGTATAGGCGTATACATGTACGTATAACGTTTATCCGTTGGTCTTAAGCACACGGAGCAACCGTTCGCCATCCGGGCGACACACTGTTCAACTTTTCATATACCTGGCACACTGGAACGAACACACTCCCGTACAAGTGGACAGAAGCAAAGGCCCTCACCTACATACGGTAGAATGAAGGATTAGCAAACTTTCCAACAACGAAACCGTTATCGATCGATTTT
Organism: Netelia fuscicornis; assembly: GCA_946811545.1. Lineage (NCBI taxonomy): Eukaryota > Metazoa > Arthropoda > Insecta > Hymenoptera > Ichneumonidae > Netelia > Netelia fuscicornis. Next base: position 12,952,730 of record OX328011.1, on the reverse strand, counting down.
ACCGAATGACGCATCGGTACCTTTTTTAGCTAAGAAACTTCTTGAAAATTGTTATTTCTTTTTGTAACGTCTCCAGAAAAAAAAGATCCTTCCGTCGATAATCTCAGATTGTAAGTTCTAGAGGGATTATCATTTTAACGATTATTCTCGGTGCATCGGTAAGGCGATTATAAATTTTGCATTCGCGAGTAAGTTGGCCAAGAAAAAGTCGAAGGAAAGGGGATAAAAATTGCAATTTTGTCACTTTTTTCGCTGATTAGAAGCTTCGAAACTTTTCTCCATCCAGTCTCTTGATAGGTTTCCAATTACCCGATGGTAAATTACATCTCGCGAATGGTTTGCACCCTGCGTTTATCGAGATTCACGATCTACCTGCTCTAATCCGTTCGGTCTCCTTATTCTCGTTCTGATTAAACTCCGCCCCTTTCTCACCGTCATCAATTTCGGTCGAGTCTTGGGTTTCTCTAGCTACGTCGAACCGTGGCAGCGGGCTTCATTTCGGCGTTTTCGCTCGCTCGACAGACTTGATTCATACGCAGTCATTGCCATCGCGAGCTTACGTAGCCGGTCCGGTGAAACGATAGGGAATGTAGCTGAAAAGCGTTTATGACGAAGGGTAAGTAAGCCTTTCACGGTGCGGTAACTATTTGGAACAGGGAAACCTCATCGGGTGCGGGCTTTGCGAAATCTGATATCACGATCGTATATGAGATCGGTATGAGCGCTCCGAGTGGAAATCGATGTATCTGACGGAATTGCAGCCAAAGTCAGGATGCACTGCGCATGCGCGTTAATTATTTCGCGATATTTCAATCTAGGTATTTCAAGTTCGAATGGGCTAAATAATTCGAGTTATTTCACAATGAAATAATGCTTTGTAAAATAACGAGAGATGGGCCGGGTAGTACCAGTCTTGTAAAACGAGATGAAAGAGGATTTGGCAAAGAGTTCTCGAGTTTCTCTCGGTACCTACTATCACGAGCTCTTAGAGGCAAAGGGATCTTCGGGTTCAGGCACGTATATAGTTTCGTACTTCGTCCAGACCCGTATTATATATAGCTCGAACGTGCCTGATACCATCGGTTTTCTAACGTAAGCTCGTTCGCAATGTAGCCATCCTAATGGTAAAACTATCGTGAGAAATGAACTTGGATTAATTTACTATTCGAGTTCGGAATCGAATGGAAATACGTGTTCGTTAACGTCGATCTCCGATAGGCAAGAATCAGTTATTCCATTTTCACCGATATTCGAGTAAACAGAACGTCAGCTTCGTCAGCTTTTCGATCGCAAACATCGTACGAAGACAGCAGCGTTGATAACGTTCGCCAAATTACGGAGAGATAGTGCAAGTGTAGAACGTACGAAGAGAGAGAGAGAGAGAGAGAGACGAACAGACGTACATCTCGCCAAATTACGTTCTGAAGCCATACTGTATAAACGGCACGGCAATTGCCCCTCTGAATGTCGTAACCAAGCTCCGCAACCGCACGAGTCTCGTGTCTTGGATCGGTGCAAGCCTTGTACCATGCGATAGCAATGCCACGTCTGAGGATAAATGCCATTTCCGTATAATGTATTATTGCTGTGCCTAGGTGTGCGAGCTACGTAGGTGTATCTATGTCCTACTCCAGACTAAGCGCAGGACAAATACAGTCAAGATGTAGCATGACGAGTAAATACATATATATATATATATATATATATATGTGTATGTATGTATGTATATGATATAGGAGATACTATATTATATCGGTTGTATTTAGTTATTGCAATGGTAGCAGATACAGGCAGAGGTGACTTGAAATCGTCGATCAACCCTCGAGGACAGAGTGTGACACGAGCTCGTTCATGCATATTTTAATTGATATAGAAACTCTCGAGTGTGATGGCAAACGTCGTGATTTTATATTTTCTGTCTTAAAAAATTGTTTAATATTCGTTGATTGGAAAAGTTGACGAGTCTTTGACGAGAACGTACGTACAAATATTCAAATAAGCATCCACAAAGTTCGATAAGGTAGTGTACATAATGTTTAAATTCATAGCAAAGTTTGCCATCGTGACTTTCTATCGATAAACACATCGACTTTATCGATCGACAGGAAGGTTTTTCTTGCTCGAGGGGTGATTGGTAAAAGTGAAGATTGAAAAACTGCAGGATTGATGGTCGCACGGCAGATGGGTAGAAACTCGGGGCAGCCACCGGGTACGAAAGCGCGTAGGGCGAGAGGAAGGAAACCGAGCACTAGAGACAGAGCGATGAGCGCAAGGGGTGGATGGGCGAAAAAGGGGTGGAAGGGCGCTCCATCGATTCACCCCGGGGACGTGCATCCAACATTCTACCTCACGGACCGAGTATCTACCGTTATCCCAGCAATCCTAGTTACCACTGCTACACTTATACCATCCTCATCTTTTTAATAATGTTTTTCGTTACACTTTTTAAATCCTACTTACACAAATACTTATTATTACAATTGTTAAGTCCTACTTAGGTACGTATTTCGTAAGTGACCATTGTACCGAGAGATGCTAATTTTCGCGAGCCAGAACGAACAATAATATTACTTCAACTTTTAGAGATTTCACGCTACTGAAAAATTCATTGCCAGGAACGACTTACTTTTCATTTTGTAAAGAGAATTCCCACTTCGTTCGGAATTACCTTCCATTCGGAATTAAAAATGCAAGACTTGATATCTAATTGTCTACAATGCTAATCTCTCAGTCCTCCGAGTCGTTTTGACAAAGGTCCAGCGCAGGAAAACCGAAAGTCGTGAATTCCCTGTAACGACGCAGGGCAAATGCAATGACATTAAGCCGTCAGGCAGGATTTTTCTTTTTTTTTCGGCGAAACGGGAAACAAGCTTCATCCATCATGCCGCACGTTTTAGTCCACGTAAGCTGATGACAGTCCTCTTTTCCTGTGCTTCAATCTACGTGCTTTCCGGTACCGAAATTACATTTTGCGCGTCCTCCATACCTCTTCTCGACCTCGGCTCTGGCGGCAGTTCATCGACATCAGCATGCCCCACAGACAGACGCGAATTACGATCGGTGCTATTGTCAGGGATCCGGGCGAGCGCGCGTTGCCCGACAGCTCCACAGTGAAAACCTCGTGGCGAGCCGTGGCGTTTCTCTCATACATCAGGGCGTAAATACACGGTATGCACCGGTGTTCAACGTCACGATACAATGACACGGTGAAACGGTTCGAACCTCTTTGTTCCTGTTCTGTCGGAACTCGAGCTTGATGCAAACGTGGCACGAACAATGATAGATTTAAATCAAATTTATTGCGCACCGAGTGACTGACACTTGACACATTTGTATTTGTCTAAAAAACGAAATTCTTTTTCTATCTACGAACCAACCGTCCAGTTTCTGAATTCATGTTTATAAAGCTACATCGGAATTCGTCTACATAATTAATCAAATTAAATCGTTCAATGGCTGTCTATAGGTACGAGTTCGCAGGTCGATTCTCATAAACCTCATCAAATGCCACGTGCAATTTCGCACTATTTCCTCAATGATTCGTATGTTTATAGGCATAGATTAAAGTTTACTTTGAATCTACGAAACATTCGTATCCACCTGGTTTTTTTTTTTTACGAGTGGGAAAGTTATAGAGAACACGATATAGGTATAAAACAGAAATATGTTAAAAGATAGAGTACGGTGGGACTTTTACCAACGTTGAGGAATATCATTCGGTAGCCCCAGCCCTTTCTCGTATCTCGTTTTCAACCGTGCGTGCCGAGTACGATATCACATTTATTAAATTTTCCTCCCAGTCTGGTTGTTCGTTCTTCTGTATTACAAACTCTCGTTCTTCCGAATCCAACTTTTCATTATCGCGCTTGGAATTACGTTCGGGTCTTTTTCGGTGATACGTTACTCGTCTCCTCGTTTCATTCCCAGTAGGTGCGTCTTGCCTGAAAGTTTCCAACTTGTTTACTCGATCTCGTATCTTAAACGAGCGTTTCATCGTCCCTTTTTACGTGTCATAATACTCGAGACGATAAAATTATTACAGAGGGCTTGGTAGTAAAAATTGTAGAAATGGTGGAATCATTGTTCTTACACCGTTTCCACGCGAACGAAAGAAATGGTAACAGTGCGAATTTACGCTTATCCCTTTTTCATCCTTATCAACCATTACTAAATCTTTCTGACATTCAAGATTCTTAGTTAAGTTTTTCTTTTATAATCGGAAACGAACTCTTGTGTGATTGCTTTTAATAAAGTTTTAATTTCTTACGATTTAACGCACAGTTATATTTCATTCATCGATATCCGTTTATCCTTTGTACCAACTCTCGAGAAATATTCTCTTCGGCTTATTATTAACGCGAGCAGTTCCGATCAGGCGAGTTCAGTACACCATTGTCTCGATTTTATCGGTCTACCCCACAGGTGTTTTATATCATCAGCAGCCCTCGTTGTTAACCTTCCTTCTCTCGATCTCTCGATTCTTCCCTTTGCCCGGGATACTTAAATTCATAACGGGCTGCAAGCACGACTGGCTCAAGAGGTTGGAGAGCGTGAGGTAAAAAAATGGAATAAAAAAGAAAAAGGAAAAGTATAAAATAAACGACGAAAGAAAGACAGAAAAAAAAACAGAGAGAAAGGACTTTTCGAAGCGTAAAGCAAGAGAGGTGGAATAATTTTCCGCGGCGCGTCGTCGAGATAGACGAAACGACAAAGGTTCCCGCTGACACCCGAGATGCATTGCTGAAGCAAGAGTACCTGGCACCGACAGCAGGAAACCAACCGGATAGTCTGCGGTACACCTCGCGAGTTCTTCTACGAGCTGAGATCGATAGTTATATGCCCGTGTAGAAAAATATTTCTATGAGAAACCAGCAGGCCCCCTTGTTGAACACCATGTCAGAAAGATGACGTTGGAGATAAATACAAAGAAAAAAAAAGAGTGTTGTTTCCATAGCGCGCGATAAACCAGAGGACGCGATAAACTTTGCGATAAAACCGAAATGGAAAAAAAAATGTTTCATGCACACGTGCGACGAACAAGTTTTGTTCCATTTTTACGCGAGATTTATGAGTTTGTGTCAACACAACTGTTTTAAATAAACGGAAAAATTCCAAAATTGTATGCAATTTTTGATGAAATCTTGTCGTTTTGAAAAACATAAAATAATGATAAAAAAAAAGATCGTAGAACATACGCGAATAAATGATAAACAATGGATAAACGGATTCATAAAAAGATGAACGAATGAATAAAAAAGAATGTATATAAGTGTATACGATAAAACGTATCGAAGCGTCGTCGTCGAGTTAAACCTGGATGAAAGCGTGTACTCGGAGACAAAACGGGCCAGCCTACGATCTCGAAATGTTTCCACCATTCGGGGCTTGGGGCTCTCTCTCTCTCGCCCTTCATTATTACGGTCCAGTAGCATCTGGGTTCCTCGATATCGGAAACGAGAGAAAGCTCAAAGCCTCTCTCGTTTCTATCGTTTTCTCCGGGTCATCCCCGCTCTAGCAGACTCTTCGGCTCAACCCTGCCATTCGTACCCTCGTTTTATTTTACTTTTCATTTTAGTTGTTTTATTTTCATTCGGTCCAACGTAGTCCAATGGTCCTAGTCCGATTCGAACTGTCTCTCTTTCTCTTTTACGTTATCTCCCTCTTCTCTACCTGAGTTTGTTCTTCATTTACGACTTTTCTCTCGTTCACCATTTTTTTTCTCTCCAAACTTTAACATCAGCAGCCCAATAGTCATTCTATTTTCTCTTATTCGATTGGACGCATTTTCATATAACATGAGTATGAATTGTACATCCATACATCCCGAGCATGAACAGTGAATTATTTGTCGTTACGCCATTATAATTTGTCGTTAACATCCATATTGGGCTGCCCGGTACTCATTTGGTTGTGTTGGATTCCATGAATCGCTCATTTTAGTGGTTCGATGCGTATATAACTATATCGGGATACGTTTGTGGTACACCGCGTATACACGTAGTATGACGATCGATCCAATGAAACAATCAAACTCGAGACGATGTTGGATGATTGGCGGCACCTGCTCCGTTTCGTGCACGTTATGTCCATTCGGAAAGTGACAGAATGAGACGGAACAAGGATAATGAAAATCTTCCAATGGCGGATTATCGTACCCTTTAATTCGAGGAAAATAAATCATTTATGAATTGAAATTAATTAATTTCTAGCTTCCTCGAAAAAAGGTTTGTCAAAATCGGAATTGAATATTTTCAAGCTTAATCTCTAATTTTTCATAGACATTTTTCTAGAAATTGTAAATGAATGTTTTGTATCCATTTTCTATGAGACGTTGGACATTTCACAAGCGCTTTGAGAATTCGAATGGAATAAAAAAATTAATTTGGACAGTTTGGCTGGAGGCCAAGTGTCCATGGTTTCTCTGAAATGGGTGTCACTTTAATACTCGATGGATTTGTAACTCTACACCTGTGGTCGGTTGATACGCGATCGTTCGAGCTTCAAAATGTCGCTTGCGACCAACCAGCCGTGATCACATTTTTTTTTTATTTGTTCCACATTTTTGAAATTCATAGTCCACTTCGTGTCAATTTTTCCACGCGTTCCCCTTTGCAGCGACATGTCGCGGTTTTCAACCATAGCCAATTTTACGTTCGTTCAACACGTACGAGGAAACGTATGTAGATTTTTCGAATTTGTGTGGAAACCACTGATAAATTAAAATATCATATTTTTCGAATTTTGAAAGCTTTTGGGACTAGAGACAAGCGAAACAGATCACGAGTATAATATACCCACTAATTGTTGACAACTTTCCAGTAACAATGGATAAAAATACTCTTTTATCATCAGAGCTCCATCATTCCCTCTAGCCAAATGGAAGAAATATCATAAAAACTAGTTTTAAAAAGTCTATAAATGGTTTAATCCAACGCGTGGTACCATATTATTCGAGGAAACACGATTGTAGCTGTAAAGCAGTGTCCCTATAAATGCATTGTAATGCAAAATACCGATACTATACACTGACCCATTTACATACGAACAAGAGAATACGTGTGTGTGTATATATATATATATGTATCCGTGTATAGTCGCCGGACGATCCATGCCACATAGCCAAGAGCGAACTTGGGCTGTTTCGTCCTGACGAGGTAATGGGTCCATTGCACGTTACACGAGAAGTTGCCATCGGTTTTCCGGAGGCTAAGTGTCGTAACCAGATTTGGACTCGAGGACGTTGGACGCACTGTGAACACGCAATCTGCAAATTGTTAGGTATACTGCATTTACTCCGGGAAAACTGCTACGAGCAAGAGTAATGAAGAGAAGACGGAATGGACGGAACAAAAGTCACTAAAAGCCGAATATGTTGCTCCCAAGTAAAGCTGGCTAATTTTCAAGCGGGACACATTTCTGCAATTCTACAATTATACAGTGAGACCAGGTCCGCGTTGAACTTGGTCTAATTGGATAATGCACCGAGCTCCATTCCGCTCTCTCAGTAGACAATCGGGGCAAGTCCAAATGGGAAATGCTGGAGATTTAGCCCGCAGCCCTGGAAATCTGGTTAAGAAACGTTGCGATCAAGATTGGTTCGCATAATTTACGTGGAAAACAATGGGTCCCTTGGATCACACCTCCAGTCTATCCTCACCTCTTATATTTTGGAGATAGGAAGCAATTTTCCATCCGCGAATGGAGGCTGGAAAATGATTTCCCAGCTGGGTGTCCTTGTGGGATTCCCTGATCCCGGATGAATGTCGAGATTGTGCTTGTGCATTCGATATTCGCACTGTTCGGAATAGCAGAAATCTCCTTTTTACTCCGGTTTATGAAAATGCAATACCGTTATCAACCAAAAATAAGAATTTGATTCTTGACGGTAGTCAACAAACGCTGAGGGTGATCGATACTTATTACTTAAAATTCGATCGTTCCTGGTAAAGATGAATTTTTTTGTTAACTTCCCTCCTCGTTAAAGCTTTGAAAAATTATACCGTTGAATTTCGTCGACCAAGATGATACTCGTATCGCACGTTGTATTATTACTCAGAGGAATCCAGCAGATTTCAGTTGCCAGGCGTCCAATCAATTTTTGCGCATTCCTCGTTTCCCTACTCCCGTCTTACTGTTAGTAACACAAAAGAAACCAAAAGATAAGAAAAAAGCAAACAAAAAAATTCGCCTCCCCGAAGAAAGTGGCGATAGAAACATGCTATTTGTCTTCGGTATCGCGCAAATCGTCCCGGGCAAATCCCACGTCCCCGTGTCATACTTTTCTTCGCTCCGCGTTCTTAGTTTTCCACGGTTTCCTCCGCCCGTTGAAGAAATTGTCGAAGCATCCAAAGAAACGTTTCATGATCGTCGGTTGTTCCATGTCTCGGCGCAGATGGAAGACGCTCCCAACCAACCACTCTTCGCTTTCGCTGCTGCCTTCAACCTACCCCCTCCCCCAACTCACACTCGGAGATCGTTTTAGCAAGCACATCTTCATTTTTCAGTGTAGCCCTACCCAAGCGACGTAGCCCTCCGCTAGTCACTCACTCTCGTCTTGTCGAAATAGCCGCGTTCACCATCAACTCACGAGAGGAGTGACTGATGGTCGCAACGAGTAGAAAAATACTCGGCTCCACGGGGGCAAGGCTACGAAGATAAAATCTTGGGGTGGATGTTTCAATGGTTTTTTTTTTTCTTTGAGTGAACGCGAGACGAAAACGAGAGAACTCTGAGTTTTGTCACAATCCGTAGTAGATCCGTCGATGGCGAGTGGGATCCTTTAGAACGAATTAGACGAGCGTCTACACTTACTTATCCTTTCATTCTAATGTCATCCCCTCGCACACCCGATGTGTCCTCCAACTGTGACCTTCGAAGCTCGCAGAGAATTTTCATTCCCCGGATGTCTTTACCTACAATTTATGGCCTCTGTCGCATACATAGCGAAATTTGTTCCCATCGCGTATACATTTTTGCGTGTTCCGTGTTACTACCAACTTGCACGAGGCATTTTCCGTTAACCGAAAGTAACTTACTTCGAGCACATTTTAACACGAACGTTTCGCCCTCGTTCGATATCGCGACAATGATGAATGGGATTGTCAATGGTATCTGCGCAAGTTTCAATAATATTTAAACGTCCGTTCCAGGGTTTCTCAAAACATTGGTCGAGTTTGCTATAAAAACGTCCTTGAGGTATTTGATCACGTGCCACCTGGCGCACTGAGGATCGTTCAACATTATACACGAGCGTACAGTGATCCGAGTTTGAGTGCAGCCACGAGTCGTATGCAAATTCGTGACTCGTAATCTACACCTGTCCTCGCAGCTACAAAGGGGTTAAAATCGATCGAGCCCTCAGTTCCTACCCTCCGGTACACCCCCTCGACGTTCTTCCACGCCACCGTCGCTTCTGTCTTCGTTTCCCTTCCTTCGCGGTGTCTCCCTCGTCGCTGCGGGGATACCAGCCCCGAGTAGAGAACTACGGTCTATTTGCCGTCACCTTACCGGGTCGGATTAGCATTTCAGTGGTAGATCGTTCGAGGAAACGATTGTTCCTTAGGAAGCTTCGTCGTCCCGCAAGATTTACTACCCCGCGGCCTCTATATTTCCATCTTGCCCAGTTCGCGTAGACACACGGGGTGTTCCGAGTGAGTTGCGAAGATCTTTGATCGTAAATGCTCTTGAGAATCGCTCCATTCGCAAATATCCCGGATACCTAGAAACAGTGGAAGTAATAATAAAAAGAAGCGGAGGAACTGTCTTTATCCCAGCTTTAAAAGTTTTCCGTTTTTATATTTCTTTCGTAAAATCATCGTTTCTTGACTTTTCGCCATTTTCCAACAGTTCGTTCCATTGAAAATCGTGCTTCTTCATGCGGAATATCCCATATAGCTCGTTTCGTCCAGGTCGGCAATCGTGAAAAGGGTGGCATAGCTGAAATGCAGCAGCGCACCGCCGGTGCTTTTATTGCCTTCATCCCCTACGCGCACTCCCCCAGCCTTTCACCTACGCTACCTTCAATTCTCTTCGCAAAACCTACACCGGCTCTCGAGCCAGTTCGATTCTCATTCGCGTTACCCGACGATAACTATAATTCACCATTCCTTCTCGCTCCCTCCCGATGAATTGCACTCAACCCAGCGCCAGCACTTGACTATAGTAGGCTTGAGTAGCTGGACGCTGTCATGGTTTATCGCTAAGATTTAGAACCCGTCCAGCTTTGGACTTGCGGTGCGCAAACTGGGTTGAAAGGGAAATAGCGTTTTCGTCCGGGACAGAAACGTCTACCGAAACGGTATTTCGATTTCCAAGGTACGCAAATATAGAAACGAGGACGAGCATCTTCCTTTATTCCAATACCAAATTTTATCAATATTCGAAGGATGTCCCGTGGAATTATACAAGATCGTTGAAGACGACTGCGATAATTAAATGATATTTCATTCCCTCGACGACACTTTGTCTTCTTTTCTGTTTTATCATTTTACTTCGCAGGTCGTAGCAAGGGATATTTACGTAGTAAAAAAAAGAACCCTAAGGATATGGTTCCGTCTTGCCTACAAAAATTTACCTCCGTTCGAACTGTGGCCAGCCTAAAGGATTCTTCTTGTCCGCACCGATCCATCTGAACGAAAACCCCCGGGACTCTTCTATCGGTACTACTTCTATACTGCTGGCCGTCTGGAAGGTCGTAATGGGGCAGGATAATCCGTATTCTTCAGAAAGTTCGACGTTTCGTAGAGAGGATCCCTGTCGGACCATTATCTTGGGTTTTGCCATCGCGCTACAAGGTCGCCTACAGGGTCTCCTCTCTCGATCAATTCTCGCGCGGCCATCGAACGTGAAGTTTTTTATTCTCACGATAAGAAGATAACATTTAGTTATCGGATTAGATTGATCTATATTAGTAAATATGAATTATAGCTTTATCCATATGAATCTGTATTAACCGTTTACATTTGTGTATTAAACCGGATGAATATTTATCGAATATTTTATGGAGATCCACCCGAGATCGTTTGTACGAACTACCGATAATACCGATAATTCGTTGGGAACAACGCTTATCAAGTGTCGCTAATGAAATCAATACCATGATATTGATTCTATGAAAACGGTCACCCACATGGCTTTAACTCGACAAAATTGGTTAATCGTTCTTTGAAATCGACAGCCCGGGGTACATCCGCAAATCCTGACTACACGTGTGAAAAATGATGCACGTATCCAATTTCAGTTAGGTACCATTACAATTCGAGTAGGGGGATGAAAATCTGGTGATTAATTAAAAAATTAGGAAAGCACAAATTCTATCGACTTATTTACGAGCGTAAAATGTAACTGGAAAGGTCACGTTGTTGACAGTGCTCGGTTGCGCTCGTAGTCTTTCTGCTAGACGTATGTACGTGTCTCAACCCTCGTAAAGGTTGTTTTACGAACTGGTGCAAAGTTAGGAGAAACTTCTGGGCCCTGCGCTTCTTTCTGCAGATGACGCTTGTCGCGCTTAGCACGAGAGATACAGTGATAAGAGATAGTCTCGCTCTTGAAAACAATTATATAATTGGTGCAAAGCAAGTAGCCCAAAGGTGATGTACATTTCGAAATAGCTCGAAAAGTTGTATACGCGGTCGGGTTGGGAAGCAACGTAGCGATGCACTCGGGCTTCAAGGATCTACGATTCCTATTCCCGAGTACTTCAAGGAGAGTTTCCTAGCCACGGAATTTAATTCGGCGGCCTCGACTAGGCTGCAAGTTGTCGTGGGGGTAGGGAGAGCGAGAGGAGGAGAGGGTTGAGTCACACCCACGACACTCCCCTTTCGCCAATCTCTTCGCGCAATCACCTCGTTAATTCGTACGACGAGAACGTACTGAGAGGACCCGTGGTACGTGCTGACGAGTTCCGCCGTTCCCTCGTACCGGAATATATTGTACGCGTTCGCTTTACGGCGAAATTACAAAGTTTATTCGATCGGAAAACTATTACCTCTTTTGTCTTCCAAATCGTTACGTGAGAATTAATCGTTTCACCCGCGCGCGTTCTATCCACCTCAACTTTGGACGTGTTGAATAGCTCGGTAATATGTCGACAGGCTTGGTGTCGACGCTATAGCGACGTAAAATCGGGGATACGAATAACCTGGGTTCTATATGCGGATATCCAGAAAGTTTTTCTCATTTTCTCATTTATTATTTATACGTAAGATAACGAAAAAAAGAAAGTTTTTAACGTTATCGCGATTCTTTCACGAGCTTTTCATGCAGCTAATTCGTGGCTTTTCGTTATTATGTAAATAGTGACATTAAAATTGTCAACTATTATCGTAATTTGTAGTCAATTTCACCGCATTTTTCTAGTCTTATGATAATTTCTAATTAAGTTTTATTTTTTACGAAATAAACATGTCGTTTTTAATTACGTTTGGAAATAACATTTTTAATGTTAATTCGTGTATCCGTTCAGCTTTAAACAAAGTGTATAAAAAGATCCGGTTTTACATTCCACAAGAGCTTTCAATACTGACTCCAATACTGTTATCTGTGTAGCTATCTTTGCAACGCGTTTTCCTCTCATATAGCTCTTTTACTTTGTAGCCATGAGAAGAAATCGGCCGAAATTCCAGGGATCTACTCGTCTTTGAAATAAATACGTGCCGAAGGTAATTTCATCTCAACGATCGGCAAACATTCCGAAAATTCTTTCGTTTCGAGGGCGTTCGATTTCTTTTCTAGAAATCCTTACGTACATATGCTTACACAAGTGTTGTGATCGACGGAGAGGAGGATGGGATCAAGGAGCAACCTCGCAACCAATTTTTCAGACCAAAGTCACCTTTCTTTATTTTTTAGTGTGAAAAAAGTCGCGTCGGTTGACTGTCACGTCGCGAAAGCAGCTCCGATTTTTCCGATTCCTCGATACTGGAGAAGGTTGATTTTTCGTTCTTCTTTTACTTTGATTCTCGTTCGCGCCCTCCATGACACCTTGAAACATCTTTTTTCGTTATATCGTAGCCCTGAAAATTACTCAATGATAATTTTACTGTCATCATCATCGACATTTCTTCTTTTTACGAACTCGCCCCGAGTAATGTTCTCTCGAAATTGTGTGCCCTATTTTTGTTACTCGCCATCTCGTCATATCCCTAAGATGACTAAAACACTTATTGTTAATAATAATGACTTGTCAACTTTTCTAGTAACTAGAATAGTGATAGAGTAGAATAATGATAATTACTTTCTAATATCTAGAAAGTGATAATTACTTTCTAGATATTAGAAAGTAATTATCATTAAAATTATTTGAAAGGACCATAAAAAGATCTGATATCGCTGTCAGTAGCTTTTCCAATCTCTTAAAATCGTTCGACAAGAAATATTGACTGGGTAATAACAGCAATGAGGAGGAGGAGAAATGAGAACGGAGATAAAATTATTTTACTGTTTTCAACGCGTCAATAGGACGAGTGCTATACCTCATACGGGAGATTCAGTGAGTTCAATTCATTAATTTGTTTTCCATTAACGTAAATGGTGCTGTAAACAGAAAGGACATTGTTCCAGAATATTTCCACCTTTCGAGAGCAGGCAGCCTGTCTGTAACGGCTCGTTTACCAACGCATCTCGAATGCTTCTCTATATTTGTTCATTTAAAAAAAAACCCTCGTCATAAAATTTTATTCCTGAAATACCGAAGTAAATTTCTTTTGGCGAAATTCCCGTTTTCATCTCGCTTCGTTTTCATTCTACACGACAAAAATTCTTCTTCATCTTTGACCCAGCTTTATAACGGATCTTGGCCGTTCACGACAGGAATAAAGATAAAGCAGGTAGATAAGGATTAAATATTGCCATTCGCGAAATCCAGTACGGATGCGGGGGGCGCGTAATCAATTAGTCGCGACGTAGTATTTTTTCTCCCGAGGGAAATTAACGGCTGGTTTGCCGTAGCGGGGTTAGCACAGAGGTCGAAAAGAAATGGAATCCATGATTTAATTCGTAAACTTCCTCGCGATCTCTTCTTACATCGTATACCGAAGATCTTAGGACGTTTGCACGACTTATGTTTTCTCAATTATTGAAATATCAAGAATGGAAAAAAGTTCATCCGTTCGACGACAGTAATTATAAAATCATAAAATGAAAATCTGCTATCGTCTAAAAGAGACTTTATTAAAAAGTGTACGGGGCTGCACGATTTTATTATTACTTCAATTTTGTTAAAATCAAACCTCGTCTCCATAGTGCGAACAAAAAATCTGTTGAAGGCCTAAAGTGGATTTATAAAATGGATGGATGGTCGTCGGGAAAATCTTCAATTTCACTTGTTTTAACTCGTATGTATCTATGAAAGCACAAATTCATCGTTCTTAGTTACAACCGGAAAATGCAACTGTTAGTGGTTGAATGCACGTAGCCTTTCCTCTCGACGTACGGGTCCCTACCCTTTTACAGTTGCTATACGAACTGGCATAAAATTAGCACAAACTTGTGACCTCGGGTGTCTCACGATTTTTTCCATCGAATGATGATTATCGTATGAAAACGAGCTAGACAATGAGAGAAAAGATGAGCACTTTGTTGAAAACAATTGTCGAATTTGAACGATCGAGTGACCCAAAAGTGTTGTACCTACATTTCAAAATAGCTCGGAAAGTTGTATACACGAAGGTTGTCGATGTAGTTTAGGAATGCAGTCGAGGTCTAACGATCTACGGTTTCTATCCCGAAATACTCCAAGGAGAGTTTCCTAGCCACGGAATTTAATTCAGTGCCCTCGACTCGACTACGAGGTTTCCCTCCGGGAGGAAGTGGGGCGAGAGTCAGTGATACGACTATTTCAAAATGTCAACTACCCCCACCCTAGTAACCCATCAACCCTACCATCGAGGTGACCGACAAGTGACTGAAAAGAAACGGATATCCTTCGTGAATGGAACGCTCGGTGGTTTCATGAATGAGCCACTTCTCTCTTTTTAATACAGTGGCTTTGAGTCAACTACATTATATTTTATTCACTCCTACCGGTGATATACAGACACTAGAGGCTGGCTCCTGCTTTAACTCCAACATCCGACACCAACGAAATCTCTCTCCGTTGGTTCGTTAGCCCCGCGGTCTACGAGTATAGTTTCCGCAATTCCAAAGTAGCTCACGCAACAACCCCATTTCTTCGTTTCTTTTATTGTCGACTATACGTAAAACGGAAAAAAACATTACAAAGCGAGCTAGCGAGGAAACGCTCTGCCCCGAGGCCGTCGAGCAAGAATTTCATCAACGGAATTCATTTTATCTAGTCTTTTAGTCCGGCTGTGGCGGGCTTATTCGCGAATGCGTTGCAAGGGTACGAGGCAATATAAACGCGGACGTACTTACTTCACCGCGGGTAGAAAGGAACTGTGAATGGCTGGTGGCGTAATGTTAATTATTAATTCTTTATTTATGTGGCGGTACATTGAAACTAGATGAAAAGAGATAGAACACTTTCCAGCTCTGCAAAAATTCGAGCAAAAGAACAATGTCCAAGTTTCCATCCGTCATCTGTCACCACCGTGGTCCATCGCCGGGTTGGATTTTGTTATTTTTTCTCGCTCGACATATATTCGCGATTGGGCGCTGGTAAGACTTTTATACCAATGAAAATTTTGTTTAAACGTTTTAACAGCAAATTTAGTTGATTATGTATTAGTTGACTATAGCTTTAAGTGTTAGAAACGAAAATCCTGATCTGGTCCTGTTTGAAAATATGGTTCGTTGCAGTGTCGAAGAAAATCATGGGTATCTTAGTTCGTGATTTATCTGTAAATATAAGCCATTTTTATTTTTATGACTCCTCTTTCAATCAAATCAAACAAGTTCTAATCAAATCGATCGATCAATTGAGTCCTTTCAGAGATTAATTGCAAACAAATGCAAGCATTCTTGCTAATTTAAATAGAATATAGTCGACTACGCTGAAATAAATTGCCATCGCCAAAAATCTAAAACCGTTATTCTTGTTTCCAATTACTTATCGCTTCTAAGCTGCTTTATCTTGCGGTACGTCCGCCTTGGAAATATCTGAAATGGAATTGACGTTGGTGTTGGTGTTGACGTTTCTGCAAAATGAGTGTGACAATAATAGATAACAGAAAACGATAAGAAGCTGGACTGTAATATTTTTTGTTTCCAATTTGATTTTGCTTACTCGGTACTGGGCAAATGAAGACTTCTACGGAACGATGCGCCGTTTACGTTGATGTTGGTGTTGGAATTTTCATTGACGTTGTCGCTAGCCTGAAGTCCAAACGGGCTGACACCAACTACCGGGCCGCCTATGCCACCAACCATTCCCATTCCCATGCTAGTTGGATACGAGGCAGGGTAACTACCGGTAGGATAACCAGCTGAATAACCGGATGGATAACTAGCTGGGTACCCAGCTGGATAACCAATGGAAGCGCGAGCTGGATAGCCGGAAGTATCGATTCCATAACTATTTCCCATCGCACTTGCCATACCCATGCCAGAACCAATCGCGCCCATTCCTCCTGCCATTCCACTACCCATGGCAGTTGCCATTCCATGACCGGCGCCCATCGCACCCATCGAACTAGCCATGCCCATTCCTCCTGCCATTCCAGTGCTAGGGTAATACTGTAAATTTCATTTATACCAGTGACGAATAAATTTACCGAACGAAAGTTGTAAGTATCAGATTTTAGGCTAATCGTAAGATAAGTGCCCCAACATTTTAGCGATTTAAACTGACAAATTTTATCGACAGATCGAAAAATAATGTATTATGCTAGAACCGTCCATGGAAACGATACCAACTTTGGAGATATATTTTTTTCTAAATAATTCATAAATATTTTAATACTAAGTTTCCCTGAAATTTACCGGAAACCACGAAACCACTTACAATTGTTAAAAAATTGTATTTTTATAAATTAATTATTTTTGTGGCATAGGAATTCAACAATTATAATTATAAATATACATGGGGTTTAGATACGTGAGATCTCGTAAGAATTAAATTAGATCATATTACCTGAGCTTTCGTTACAGCGGCCAAAACTAGGAAGACACATAGTGCCAGTGATGACGACGACAACATTTTCTCGATTGCTTTTCGTGGACGAGCGAACGAAATACTGAGTGACGATATCGTCTCGCACTCGTCTCTTATAAGAGTCGACGAGCACGTCCAAAAGTTTCAGTAACGTCACGGAATGATTTTAAGATTCGGATTAATTAAATACTTGGGAGATTTGATCGAACTGTTAATAGGTCGAAGCTAATCAAATCTCGAGCAAGAGGAAAATAAATACAAAACTCTGGGAACGATGAGCGATCGTCGATACGACGGAGACCGTGAAATCTGATATCGTTAATTATCAAATTGCGATTATATTAAACTTGGCTGTTAAATTAAATCGTACGTGATAAAAAAGTTTAAATTCGCCCAGAGTTCATCATGCCGTAAAGAGAATATAATATATCGCTCGAAGTCTCCGGGTGTGTGATTGCAAAGTCGTAAACTAAATGGCCGTAAGGACGAAATGTTCCCAGCTCAACCGCTAATTCCCTCTGCATGTTTTAATCCCATCGTCCAAGCAGTACCATCCACATTATACTCGTATAAGCTCGCTGGTTGGTTCATAGACGGTAGGAATTTTAATCTAGGAACCAAGGTCATTTTGCAAAAAACAACGACAATTATTCTTAAAATTAAAAATTTTATTACTCGGTAAACTTAAAATTCCTGTTTAGAATTATTTCTTTTCTCTAATCTGAATGAAAAATTTATTGCCAATGAATTTTTTATTTTTGTATGTTTTTATATTAAAAAAGTATTTATCTACTACCAGTAACGACAATTATTTAACAAATCGAGTCGAATATCGTATTAAAACAATTTTCAAATACTTTTACAACGCTTTCTTTACGATTTTCATTTTTTCATAAATTCGAGCAAATATCGAGAAAATGAAAACTGAAAAGAAAAATGATTTTTGTGAAGAACTTTTCAGTCAATAACAATCGGATAAGTTAATCGAGTATCCTCGCACCAGTTGGCTGTCCAGAGGAATTTTAATCTAGGAATCAAGGTCATTTTGCAACAAGCAACGACGATTATTCTTAAAATAAAAAATTCTATTACTCGGTAAACTTAAAATTCCTGTTTAGAATTATTTTTTTTCTCTAATCTGAATGAAGAATTTATTGCCAATGAATTTTTTATTTTTGTATGTTTTTATATTAAAAAATTATTTATCTACTACCAGTAACGGCAATTATTTAACAAAATGAATCGAATATCGTATTAAAACAATTTTCAAATACTTTTACAACGCTCTCTTTACGATTTTCATTTTTTCTTAAATTCGAGCAAATATCGAGAAAATGAAAACTGAAAAGAAAAATGATTTTTGCGAAGAACTTTTCAGTCAATAAAAATCGGATAAGTTAATCGAGTATCCTCGCACCAGTTGGCTTTCCAGAGATTTATTGCCTCTCGACGAAGAAGCTCTCGTGGAGTGAGTCAAGCACAATCTTGCCAGCGAGTAGAAAATGCTACGAATGGTCAGCCAGGCGAAGCGCCG
Source organism: Netelia fuscicornis (assembly GCA_946811545.1). NCBI lineage: Eukaryota > Metazoa > Arthropoda > Insecta > Hymenoptera > Ichneumonidae > Netelia > Netelia fuscicornis. The sequence goes on along the minus strand of OX328011.1, from coordinate 12,934,146 downwards.
AGCGTCGAATGAAATCGTAGCGTTCGCGCCAGAACCGTAAGCGTAATTTTAGTAAAATACGGCGAACATCGAACACTAAAACAAACGAAACGATCAAAATAAAACAAAATATTCATCGAGTCAATGTATTTCGACTTTAAATCGCACAAAAATTTAAAAACTTCCCTCGATCCGATGAATCAAACGACGTACCAAATCTCCCGATCAAAATTCATAAAAAATCTTTACAATGAATCAACTTTATCGCCGACATCTCGATTCATCCTTCGAACGAGCCTAACGCCCGCCTTATTCGATCTATTTACGACAAAAAGTTCCTCGTGCATCAAACTACGCGATGATGTTAAACTTATTTTACTACTGTTCTTTTTTTTTCTTGTTGATCCTATAATAGGTGAAAGGGAGGCGTGCGTCAGGTGGCGACGATTAATAGCAAGTTGAGAGAGGAGAAGCGGCGCACACAACTTAAACAATTAAAGCGCGTTGGCGGCGACGTCGCGGCCGGCAGGCAGACTAGGTAGGAGGCGATTTTATGTGCGAGAGGGAAGTTGGGGGTGAGCCTGTAGTTGCACGCAAACTCTAACGGAGCTCCGTACGAGCGAGCAACACAGAGCAGTTGGTACTTTGCTTTTCCTCTTCGGCGAAACCTCGGAGATTTATAGGAGCCACTTTCACGACTTGGCTTGCATACACACCCGTATATTCTACGAGCCAACACATAAAACACACACGTTCCCACATATTTAATATGTATATCGTACACTCACCTACACGTATGTACACACGTGTATATATATATATATATATATGTGTGTATATAAGTCACAATACAGATGTAAGAGCAATGTGTATTTGTCGGAGCGCCATGGAAGGATAAATTAAATCTGTCGCTGTGTAAACACCGAGAGGGAGTTTCGTCGAGTATTTAAAATCAAGCTTCGGGCTCAACGGATTGTCAGTCACTCGTAGAGCACAAGCAACGAACATCGGAATCTGAAAGAAGATCGAAGTAGAATTTTAAAAAAAAGCACGAAAATGAAAGCCATCGCAGCATTGTTCGCACTACTTGCCGTTTTCGCCGGAGTTGACGTGAGCAAATTATTAACTTAGCGATAGTTCTATTATTTAAGATAAATGCATACGGGTTTTTATATCGTGAAATATCTTGGGAAGAGTTGGTTTAGTTTGTGTTGCGATTTTTCTATTTTGTTTTTTATGAATAATGAGATTTTGCCATTTTTTGTTCAGGCTCAACTTCCGGGCTACGGTGCCCAACCGTACGCAGTGATGAACATGGGATATCCTCCTGTGGGATATCCCGCATATCCACCCCCACCTCCACCGGTCGTATACACCCCCGGCTACAACGTCCTTGGACTTGGCTCAAGCGACAATGCAAATGCTAACTCCAATACAAACGTCAACAGCAACGCTGGAGGTGGACTCGGCCGTTGGTACTAAGGCAACCACTGTCTCGTCTGTCAAAGAACCATGAGATATTAATCAACGAGAATAATCTCTGTGCCGACTCGTCGACATTTTACAATCTTCCTATCACTGGTTCATCGGTTCTTGTCCAACGGTATTAATCATAAATAAAAAAGAAAAGTTATTCTCTATCTAAAAAATATTTGTTTGTTTTGAATAAATTTGGAACAAGATTGTTAGCGAAAAATTTGTTTTGTCTTTTTTTTTTCAATTTTTCAAACTGCGACAATACGACGAATATATCGTTGCATACGCTCGAAATATCGATCATCCCCTCGACCTCACAGCCCGGGCACTCGCCAACTAGTGTGTAAGACGACGATAAAGAAAAATATAGAGAAAATAAGAAAGGTGAAGAGGTTGGTAGAGAATGAGAGCAAGATAATAGTGGTTTATTGTACGCCGGATGTCGGGGTAACAAATGATGCTTTCCATCTTCCGCAGCAGGAAAAATGAGCTTGCGAAAGCTGCAGCAAAAAGCAGAAGGAAGCTTCTGCACTATTAGATAAGTACACTAGAAGATAGAGAATCGTGTGAAATCCAGCGACCAATGGACGAAAGACGCGATATTCGAGGAAGCTACGAGAAAGTGCTCGACCATGTCCACACGACTTATCTCTAATAATGTTATAATCCCATTTTTCGTGATAATTCTCCTATATCGAGCGATACGAAAGTGATCACGTACGATTATAAATGAGAATTTTGTGGGAATTCGGTCATTCGAATTGCAATTGCTATCGCTATAATAAGAGGAACGCGAATGGGAAGAGTGTGCCAAAGGAACCAATCGATTACAGTTAGCGGTTGGAATTCTCCGATTTAACTTGGAAACTCTATTTCTCGTCCCTCAGACCTCGTCGCTGCAAAGCACGATGCGTTCAAGAGAGAGGGAGGCAGAGAGAGAGAGAGCAGAAAGCTCCGCTCGAGCTCGTAATTCGATTACCGACGAATACCGATGCGGCAGAATGGCTGCTGCCTCGTTAAGGATGAGTTGTGCGTGGTGCAGCCAAGTCGCGGAGCGTATAACCAGGATACCCACAAGGACCCCAAATCATTCCTCCTGTTCGGTTTATAACGACTATAGTTATACGCTTATTGCAAATCGTATAATCGAGCCTCTACAACGAGTTTACAATTTGCGCCCATCCTCTCTATCCATCCTTTTTTCGCTACCAGTGTGCAATGAGCTACGAACTCACAAATTTCCAACTCGATTAAATCTCCCTATAACATTAACTATCTTCGTATGTATATTTAATCGAAAATTACAGAAAAAGAATTTTTCAATTATTGAAAATTAATGAGGACAGCGAACTAAGATTTGAGCCAGGATGAGTTGAGTTTATAATGAAATGAAATATATTTATTAATATTATGGACAATGAGATTAAAAAAAAAAAGTTCAAGGTCAGGACTTGAACCGTCGTCCCCCAGCGTTGTAGCCGTAAACCTTATCCACTACAATACGGTCGCTTTGGAGAACATTAATGAAAATTAACAGTATAAAAGTCCCAATGGGAACCTTCAACCTTGATTTTCTTAAAAACTAGGGCGCGTTAGGATAAAACTTCGTACCTAGGTACTCGGGGAAGGTCCTTCCATAACATTTATATATAAGAGCCATCAAAATCCGTGAGGGACAACCCTGGTTTTCCCCTGGTTAGTGAAAACAATATTGTGTGTATGTGTGTGTATTCCTGTGCATAATTAGCACTAATTAGTGACAGAGATTTAGTATCAATTACTAAAGCAGGATAGTTGAATGTAAGATTTGAGCCTTGAACCAACGTCCTTGGGGAAAGACGTATCTCGAACGGCGTACCAAACGCTGGATATGATCGAAAGGCTGCATGATTAATGCTATGTGCGGTTCTCGCACTTGGGGGACTATCGAATCTCCGGGTCAATCGTGAACCACATCCAGGTACCAGAGAGCTAGTGCAGCATGTTAATGGAACTCGGGGAACATTAGTTCAAGGTGGCACACGTACTGATAATATTAAGCATCGACCTTCCCCATCGTTAACCACCTTGGTTCTCCTAACAGGAGTTGCGTTTCCTGCTGCTTCGATCCTGCCACGATATTAGGTTTACCACCCTTACGACAACGCTTCCTACGTTCTACCACCATTGGTCGTGCATAATACTCGTAACGAACTATCCGAGGCAATAACGTAGTTCGACAAGTACCACGTAGCTGAATCAAATTGTTTGGAATTCCTTTCAAAGACGGATGAAATATCAGTGACGATAAAAAGATTGGTCAGGCTTTAAAATTATATACAACACTTAGATTTTATCATTAAACAGTAATCGATAGTTTGGAACGTTTAATAATCACCGTACTCGTACTTCGATCCTTTATAATCCATCAATCGTTGGAAAAGGTTTTCGCAGGAAGCTCGTCACGTACTACGAACGAATGAAGAAACTTTCCAACCGACACGCGAGAGAGTAACTTAACTCCTATCGAATCCTCGAACACTGCAAGGGCTTACTGACAGTTTTCGCACAAGTTCTCTACACTCTACCCTTCGAGGTCTCACCAGCTTCAAGGATTTCGAGGAAGCATTGAAACGAATTTCTTTTCTCCATGCTCGGAATTATATCGAAAGTTCCCTTCGCTTTACCGGATATGAGTTACCTACTCACGATCCTTATCCCGATGCAGTTCGCGAGGTAGTATCAAGCTTTATGTCTACTCCTTTTGCCTTCACGTTTTCTCAATGGAAGGAAGAACTTTCCAAATTCAACGGAAGAGAAAGTACATCGAGCGTTTTGGCACACGAAGTAAAATCGTTAGAAATATTCCGCTCCAGGTGTTACTTACAATGCGAGCGGTATAAAAACTCGGGTCACGACGCCAGCCCTTAAAAAGTTTCCTAATAACTACAACGCGTACAAATCTTAGCTGTCGGCCACACGATTGAAAAAAAAGGTCAAAATTGAAAAAAAACTAACCAACGTAAACTAAAAACCAGTTTTTGGTCAAATTAAAAAAAAAATATATAAATTAATGATTTTGATAAATGACTTAGTTCTTCTTGTCCAAATTAGATCGATCGTAATTATATTCTCGTTTTATCAAAGTCCCGGATGCTTCGACGAAGATTTTGGAGAAACTCCGATAGTACGCGAAGCTATCGAAGGGATATTCCTCCCCTTATGAAATCCCTACAGATTTCGGATAATCTTTGGAAACGATCGATTCCATACGGGTAAACTAAAATCTTGATTGCCATCCATAAAACGGGTAGCTTTCCATCCAAGCGAGTTTCACCGCGCGGCAAATCGGAGAAACCCTTGTCAGTCCTGTCAGAGGGTTATAGCTCTGATAAGCCGCCGCAGCACGAGCAGCATTTAACGGATTAGAAGGTGTCTCGTAACATCCCCGAACAGGCAAGAAAACTTGTTTCCGACTTTAATTAATCGATCGATGTAGAGAATCTTTCGAAATTTCGTTTCCGAACGTTAACGAAATATTCGTAACGAGAGAAATACGATATGAATAATTTCGAATTCAAACCGATCGATTTATAATTCGTTGATTCTATCCACGTTTCATTTTTTCCAATGCCTGTGTAATTTCCGATTCCGCATTTGAGTCAGACCTGAATTAAATTTATTCGAGGACGTAAGTCATGTCAATGTGCGATAAGGGGCTTCTTTATCTCACCGAGGTCGATCTGCTCCGAGTCCCTTCGCTCCCTTTTCATATTTTTTGTCTTTTTTTCCGGTCTTCATTCATAAATAGCCCCCGAGGCAGAGTATGAGAGAGCCACGATGCGAAGAGAAAAAGTCATATCGAAACACATCATTCAACCGCGCGTTCCTAGCCAACGATGACAAAAGAAAATAGGGTGGGAGAGACTTTGGCGTTCCTTGTCACGGAGAGACATTCGATCAAACGGATCGACCGAAACGAATATGGGGTGCCGAAACTACCCTCTCTTTGCTCGCGTTCATTGTATCGAAAGGATAGACGCGACTAGGAGAAACAGAACGGGGAGACGAGAGGCACATCGCGGCTATATCGATTGTGCCACTCGATTCTCCAGTCGATCCACGAGTTTCTCGCTGTTCTTCTTGATGTTTCTTGTTGTTTCCATATACAAACGTAGTCGAACCGATACAACAATGTACCTAACTATACGTACGAAAGTTGTATGCTCGATAGCTTCGTCGATTACGTCAGAACACTTTTGGTGCCCCAAGATTTGAAAGAGACTCTCTATACAGAGGGAACCTCTACCTCGATGATTTTCTTTCGCGTCGACCCCATTTTCAAATAGATCGCAAGATCTGGGACTCGATACGTTGCGAATAAATATTCTGTAATATCGAACATCGATAGAGTCGCCCAGTACTTTATAGACACGACCTCGGACCACTTTTTGGACTCTGTTCCGCGTCCTCCGTAATCCAATATAAAGTGCCCACCAAAGAGTACCCTTAGGAGGAACGATGTTACGCTCGAGTAATTCGTACAGGAGCAACGTCTCCGGCGCAGCTTGCAAGTTACTCCTTCTCTCTGTAGAGGATCAAGCAACACGTAATAGGATCTTCATCGTTGAGTGCAAGTTTCCGAGGAGGAACAAGCCGCTATATATTATATAAACGAAGGAGGAGGAACAGGACGCGACCAAGTTTACGCGTGGTCGGTGTTCCTACCACTTGCACTCAGCCCTTGTCCGTATAACCCTCTAGAGCTCTGTCGTCTTTGAAGCTCGATATTATTATGGTCACTTCGCTATTTCTTCCCTTTCATCCTCGTCCATTACCCGTCAAAATTATTTGGCGTTATGAGAAACGATGCGACAAAAATTTATCATTTATGGTGAAGAAATATTTGATTTACTCAAGATTTTGTTGCGTGGAGAATTCGGCTTTTAGAATAGAGAATAATAGATTTATGAGGTATTTCCCCGAATTTATTTCGATAAAAAGAAATTCCGTCCCCATGGTCCGTGGCTATAAAATTCACGATTTTAATTCACTTTTCGTAACGTTGGGTTTCACTGGATTTTCAACTACGCCTAATATTGTTAGCCGAAAGGCGATGTTTACAACTATCAAATGCCACCTAGTTCACATCAGTGCGAGCATTTTTTGATTTTTCACGTGTTTTCAAAGTTGATAGGTCGATTTTTGACAATTTTTACGTGCCTCCCTTCGAATAAAAATTTCATGATTTTCAACTCATCGCCATATCTACACAAATTTAGATATATTGATAATACTAACGCTGTTCTCCAGCTCTCTTCAACAACTTTAAAAAGGGCCTATATCAAATTTAAGTCGGATGAATAGGAGTAAAGTTACAGCCACTTGAAAATTCAATATTTTCACATTTTCGCAAAATTCGTCGAAATCGTAAAAAATCATAATTTGATTATTTTTAAAGCTACCCAGACCCCTTCGAGCGAAAACTTACCGTAAATTATAAATTTAGGATTCCTAGTCTCAATTTTTCGCAGTCCTCCTGGGACAATTTTGCAAAATTTCGAGATTGTTTAATTTTTGCAACATTTGTCGAACATATTGGTGTTTAAGTCACAGTCTCGTTACGCGATAATCAGTTCGTATATACAAACACGACTGTAAAATCTATCCAATTAGTTTTCCCATTCGTCTCGCTGTTAAATTATTACTTTCTAATTAAAATAAGTGGGTACACGCTGCCCAGTCGCCCATACGACAATGCCACTGTCGATGGTGGTGTTGTGTACTTGAGCAGACTGGAGTTAGCACAGCTATCGACCGTGACTAACGATCTGAGTATAGAGAGCTCATTAAACCATCGAGAGAGAGAGCAAAGAGATTGCGGGTTGCATTTCGTCGTTTCACTGGGATATTTCCCGTCGCACGAGTACGCAAACTTTGGAAGCTAGACACAATGGTTATGCTCAGGGAGTAGCGACGTTGCACCAACGAACAATACGAAACGAGGTAACTTTTGCCTCGGATCTTTACACGTGCAATTTTCAACGGTAGCAACCTTTGTAAACAATAAAAATATAATAAGCCACAATGCGACCGAGAAACAAATCGTATATAAGGTTTACCGTCATGTCGAACATGGCGATTACCACCTTGGTTCTTCGTAGTGACAAATCTCAATCCTAGAACCGTCCACGATGTCTGCAATCGCTTATATGTTACCCTTGTTGGTGCTCAGTCAGGTACGATAATAAAAATAGAAACTGGAAAACGTGATGTGTAACACCCCTGGACAAAATATTTTCAATTGCCTACTCAGGGCTAAAACGTTGAATGACGGGTCTTCGGTCATTCGATGAAAAACCCCACCAAACCCGGAGAAAGGGATAAAGCGTATAGTTTTATCGTCCAGTCGTATTTTTCGATCCAATACTTTTTCCACTTTTTTACACGTTGTTAATGGAAGAAAATGTCGTGTCTGGTGTTTCACTAGCTGATGACGAGCAGTCTAGGGCAATACATCAGCGGGGCCATGGGTGTTGCCGGGAGCGTTGCTGGAACGACAGGCGCATCAGCCATGGGTATTGGAACAGTTGGTCAAACCGGTGGCTATGGAATCGCGCCGGGACAAAGTTACAACGGTGAGATGCTTCTGGGAGGCAGATATGGACAACCGAACGCATACGGCTGTGGAACAGCTCCGAGAATTTGCTACAACGGTGGAATTGGTTCGGGAATGGGCTCTTATAACAGTGTATCTGGACAAGGATTGAGCTACAACGATGGAACAAATTCAGGACTTGGTTACGGTTGTGGACTTGCCGTACAGCCGGGGCTCGGCTGTGGGGGTGGGTTTATTCCAGGGACCGGTTACGAGGGTGGTTTCGCTCCGGTAGTTGGATATGAAAGTCCAATGGGTATGGTTGGATCTTCGATGATGGCCGCGAACATGGGATACGATTCGGGACCAACGATCGGTGGAATCAGAGATATTCCAACTCCTGGTAACTATGTTGGACAGCATCCTCATTACCCCGCGGCGTATTCAACCCTAAACGCGGGACCAACCGTCGTATATCCCGAACAACCAACGGTTCTCAGCGAAAATGAAAATAGCAACACGAATATCAATATCAACAACAATATGGGAAAACATCGGGCAGGACACCTTCGGGGCTTTCCTGGATTTCCACAGAGTTAAAGCAGGATTCCCATGTAATATCCGGCGCGTTGTGGATATCCGGGCAAATATTAGATAGTCCTGTACGATGTTGTAACTATCTTTCGTTCGTGATTAATTAAAAAGTCGTACCGAGACAGCGAAATTAATTCGCAATTGCTCCTTCCCAAAGCCATCAGCTTCTAGTAATGAAATTTGAACGTTACGGTACCAACTAGTAACGTAGTCCATTGTTATTCTTATACGGAACGATAAAAAATCTAATGACTAATACAAGCGAACGATCCAATTTTCATTCATTGCGTTTCAACCTCTCTTACGATCGAGCTCTCGCCACGAGCTGGATTAATGTGTATCTTTATACGATTCGATCAACGAGAACTGATATAACTATCTCGTCAGGCTACGGTTATCCTGTAATAGCTGCGAAACGCTTACCCGTTGCTCTGCAACTGTTCGTCTCGGATCAACATAAACGAGGTTTTAAGTTCAAATAATTACCAGCTTTATTTTATTTCAGCGTTCTATACAAATGTATTTTATTTAGGTCGTTAGTTTACAGAAGGATTTCATCGTGAAACCAGAAGCTTTACAGGATGAATGTATTTTGTATTTCTTCTTCTAGATTCCGTGTTCCAAATAAGCCGAATCATCATGACGTTTGTGCAGCATCTTGCGTCTATTCTCGCGTTTCTTGGTAGCATCAGGATCATGCTCTTTCTCAGTATCGACCGATTTCTTGCTTAGCTTAACCTTATTGTCAAATTGACGACGTCCCGGGCCATTTCGATTCGTGGGTGCGTCCACGACGTTTCGATTAATGTTAGTATTCGTGTTGACGTTGTTATCTCTCGCGAGAGAATTTGTGTTGACGTTGGTGTTCGTGTTGGATGTGCCACCATCGGGAAATTGACGACGAAGTGATTTTTTGTTGGGCGATTTTCGCTCGTCCTCCTCGTCGGACTCTGCGACATCGATCACGTTGCTATTAATATTTTTATTCACATTGGTATTTTTGTGTCGTGGGAGTTTGCCGACCGATCTTCTATTATCCTTAACGATCGCGTCGTCTTTATCCGAACTCAATGACGAGTCAGCGCTATTCGCGTTACTACTTTCATCGTCGTGAATCAACTTTGGAACGCCATGGGATTCGAGTCGATCTTTCTTTTCGGAAATTTCCGGATCTATACGCTTTAAACGACGAGGTTGAGTTTTGGATGGTTGAAGATCCGAGCTCAAATGATTCACGTTACTGTTTACGTTCGTATTTTTAGTGGTTTTCGTATCTTCCGGAACGTCGACGACTCGAAGAGTATTTTTTCCATGTGACTTGGTCTCTAATTTAACGTCAGTTGCGATCGAACTCTTCTCCTCGCTCTTATCGTCATCGTCGTCGTTCGTTCGATCAACGACCGTACTACTTTTTGCATCATCCAAAGTTTCAGCCTCGTCAACGTGCGCGTTATTCGATCCATTCTCTTTTCCCTCAATCTCGTCGTCCGTCGAGCTGGACGAATTCACTTGAATCTCCTGCTCTTTTTTCTCCGTCTCGACGTCGGTCGTTTCAGATTCGGATGTTTTAGTGTCGCTATCCACCGTCTCGTCCGCAGTTGAAGAATCATTTTTTGTGGCGACATTCGAAGCTTCGTCGTCGGAATTCGTGGCAGCGCCGATCGACGCTTTTCCCAAAAGTGCAACGATTAATTTCGACTCGTCACGATCTTCTGTCTCGCCCTCGATTTTCGCATCATCGCTTTGACCCTTTTTCATTTTTTTTGACGATTCCTCTTGGAGATCGTGTAAAATCGTTTTTTTCTCATCCTCGGTCATTTCATCGAGAAGCTTTGTCAATTTTCGAGCTTTGCTAGATGAACTGTCATCTCCGTTATCAACGACCAAAAATTTCAATATCGATCGATCAAGATCGATTTTCTTTTCCGTCTCGATTTCTTCTACGATGGTATTTTCCGTTATCGACGATTGGGCCGATTCCTGAATATTTTCGACGCTGCTCGTTGTAGATTCGACGTTACTTTCGGTAGAAACTTCGGTTGGTTGCTCCTGAGGATTTTTCTCCTGCTCGGAATTTTGACTTTCCGGATGACGATGTTTGTGACGGTTCCTCCTCTTCTTCTTCTTGGCGTGACCTTTAGCATGAATTTTTCGATGTTTCGTCGTCTTCTTGTTCTTATTATCAGCATCGTCGGACGAAACTGACACCTCTGGAGTCTCGGTGACCGAATTCATCGCCGATGTAACGATTTCGTTCGACTCGTTCGTGGCTGACACTTCCGGCCCCGGTGTTGGCTCCGCGTCTTCGATCTTCTCCAAATCTTTATCATCCGAAATAATCTCAGCGTCGCTTTGAACCGAAGTATTTTTCTCCGAGACGTTGGAATCGAGTTCATCATTTTGAGTATTTACCTGAGACGAAACATTGTCTTCGCCGATCGTTTCCTCAGTGTCTTCAATAGCGATCTTGTTTACGTTTGCGTTAACATTGACGTCACTTTTCGCATCCAACGATCTATCGCTATCGACGTGATGAGGCGAATCGTGTTCAGAACCTGGCGAAGAAACAACATCATCGGAATTTTGTAATCTTGGCGATGGTTTCAATCCAGCTTTCTTTAATTTTTGCGTCAGACTCGCGATACTTTCGCCACTTTTTTTCTCGTCTTCCAAAATTCTCGATGTCGGTTTGACTGAATTCAAGTCGTCGTCTTCGTCACTGTCCACCTCGTCATCATTGTTGTCACCTTCTTCGAAAACGTTTTTCATGACGAGTCTGTTCTTTCGAATGTCCAGATGATTTACGTTCGAGTTTAAATTGTAATCACTCGTTCTTCCTTTTTTCTTCACAATTATCTCACCGTCGGCAGGCTTACCGATCTCCTCGATTGCGACACTGACTTTTGGGCGTCTATTTTTCAAAGCCCCGCCCAATTTTGTCGCCGCAGCTTTTCCCAGAGCCAATTCACGCTGAAGCTCTTCGCTCAAATCTTGATCGTAGTCGTACGAATTATCGACTTTCTTGCCATGATTGCGATGATGATAATCGTTGATATCGCTGGGCTCCCTGTAATCTCGGTAACGATCCTGCTCGTACACCGGCTCGCATATTTCCGCCGTACGCCCGACCGACAAACGCGATCGTGGCCCTCCACGATGTAATTGACCCTGCGGAGATTTTTACGTGATAAAAATAAACGTTAATACTTACATTTTTCAATCGCGTTTATCATTCGTTATTTCCATTCGTTACTTTTATCCTCGTTATAATTTAATTATTTACATAATTAAAAAATTATGCAAATTACATAGAACGTCGAAAAAATATTCATAGGCAAAAATATTATCTAAATGCAAAAAAAAAAAGCTTGCAAAAATTCCATGGGCGAACGCAATCGCGAAAATCGTCAACTAAGTTTCTTTCTTCTATTTTGCAACTTTATTATATTCGTAAAACGAAAACATACTCTCGATGCAAAGTACAAAAATTAAGCGAGTCAAATAATAAGCTTACCGAAGAATTTGCCGCGATGGAAAGAAGGATCGCAAACAACGCAAAGTAGTACATGACCGGTTTTTTCAATTTCCTCGAGCGAGTGAAACCAAGAAAAACAATAAAATGAATTAAAAATTTAAATCTCGTTTAAACTTTGACGAAATATACATTCGTAAAGTGTATACGTTATTTTAGATAGATTATTTTTTGTTTCAATCGTTATTTCGGTATGTGCGAAGAAATTGATTGTAGTGCGAGGGCGAAAGCTCATCGGACACTGTCACTGTCGCAGTCCGAGGTCTTGTCTTTTATTCGCGTGGATAACGCTCGCAATATTCGAAATGACGGTAGGACGGGGCGGGCAGAGCGTGGTAAAAAGTGAGGTCGAAAGAAGTGGAAAAAAAATCATTACTTTCGTCACGTATGCACGCAGCGTGAGCGCTGAAGATGATAAAGCGATGTAGTGACTGCAGGACGAGAGCTAGACCATACAATTGGCAAAATAAAAATAAAAATAAAAATAGCGAAACTATGACACGAGACGACTGAAACGACGGGGAGTAGGTCGGTGGCAAGATGAAGCGAGCGAGAAATTCGCGTTGCCGTATATTTGTACGAGACGTTCTGTGTCAAGTGGACGATTGATACAACCACCGACGCAATTTTTCTGCAGTTTCTGTCGTAAATAAAATTATGGAGAAAGGGCAATATTTTTAGGAGAGCTTGAAGAAAAAGAAACGAATTATAATTTTCATGTCGTTCTAACTTCGTGAAAAACTTACCAGAATTTTTTACAATTTCTTTCTTACGGAAAAATATGTTTTTACAACATTAAGTTTCTCACGTTGAATAATTTCCCCCTAAAAAAATTCTGAAAAATACACGAGATTGCAAATATTCGCTTCTGAGCGAATAACGAACCGTGTATTTCAATTTTTTATCAACTTTGCAGAGAATTTCTCACAATTAAATAAATCTCTTTATCAAAACTTTACAGTTTTCGAGTAAATTTGACGTTTATCGTCTAAAAATATTTAAAAAAAAAAGCATAGAAGCCAAGAAAATTATTTTCCAGGGATGTTGGAGATATTTCGAATAAAAACAACCAAAAAAATTAATTGAAAAAATAGTGTGTAACCCTCGGGATAGAACGACCCGTGCATATCATCTCCTTCATTGGATCTACGAGAAGGCAAGCCCGGGTATAGTAGGTGGGCATATCGATCGATCCAATTTCCGAATCGGCGCTTTACGATCGGGCATATCAAACTCTCGCCCGTTGTATGATCGTGTGCGTGTGTGTGTAGATGTCCCGGCTCGTCTGTAGTTGGGTTCGGAGCATCCAAAGTAATTTTACGTTCACCCCTCTCCTTCCTAAGCTCGCCTCGAACGCGTACGTTACTTTCCGCATTGTGAGATGCGACCAAGCCACAGCTCTCTCATACGCACACGCTCGATCGACTGGACCAATTCTGAAAATGATGCTGTGGCGAAATGCACGCGGCGACAAATACGTCGGATCTCGAGCGTAAATATTATCGATGATCGGTCACGAACGCTCGTATATTTGTAGCTCGTGATATTGTTCATCTTCGAGAAAGGGACTGAGAAAATGATCCTCGTCGAGGAAAATACATCTGCGAATTTTCATTTATTTTTTATGGATACATTTTCATTTAATTTTGACTGAACAATGACAGTAAATATTTGACTCATTGAAATTTGATATTTCTAAGCAGTTTATGGGTGAAGTTTTTTTCTATAGGTAAGAAAAATAAGAAAAAAAATTAATTCTACGTTTGCAAATTGTGCTAAAGTTGTATACAAAAAATTGAGAAATTGTGTAAACGATAGGAAATTAGAAAATGTTCATACTTGAAATTTAATATTGCTAAAGACTTCGGGAATGAAGTTTTTTTTTTTCTATAAGAAAAAAATTAATTCTCCGTTTGCAAATTGTGCTAAAATGGTATAAAAAATTTGAAAAATTGTTTAAACGATTGGAAATTATGAAATCGTTCAATTTGAAAAAGTTTTACATCAGCTCAATTGTAAAAGCTTCGACGTTAATCTCACAACGGTGGCAAGATTCGTACACTCCACGCGTATTTATCGCGTTGTAATCGTTGTATACTATATACCATTATCCGGCATTTCTCTCGAGTCTCTACTCGTTCGTGCGCGAGACGAGGAAGATAAACGGTAATTATAGGAAGCTATCGAATTAACTCGCGTTAACGAGCGGGTAGAATTAACCCGTTAACCGCTGGAAGCCTCACGCCCGCTCGTGCCAGTAGCCAACCGCAGGTTTCTAATTAAACATTGATTTATGAGGATGAGCCGGCGGGTGCGTTATTCTCTATGCTTTAGTTAGGTTGATGCAGACGAAGGACGACGGGAGAAGGGGAGATGAGATTCCACGCTTCGGTCTTGAAAACGAATGGCGGATGAGTAGAGATGGAGGACCTGTCATGGAACGGGATCGCCAACCCCAACTATTCTCCTCCTCGTCGCTCTCCATTCGCGCATTTCCCACTCAAACATCCGCACGACTCGCTCCCCTTCCACTACCTCGCCAATACCTCGTGATCATAAATTTTCATCCCTTAAAATCCTCGTATGTACGCAACAGAACGATTATTAAAACAGATCGGAACTTCTAAACAGTTTGATTTCCAAAAATTTATCAATAATTTCTGTATTATGTTTATTATTCATGAAATAATTGATTTGTCAATTTTATTAATGAAAAGATTTGTATTCTTTCTGTCACGATGCGTGAAATTGTAATACCGATATCTAGCTCGATGCATGTCCGCAAACTTTTCCTCGATTAATCAATTTTTCGCAGACCAGAAATTCAATGTCATTTTTCAATTAATTCTCATTTTATCGTATCAAAATTATTCCGAACGAAATCTTAAACTCGCGGTATCGGGGAAGTTTGCTCGTTTGGCATTAATTCTCATTAAGAAAAAGGTCGCCAGTTGACTTTCGACTCGGGAATTGTCCTCGTTCGTGTACTAATGACGCGAGATCATTAGGGTAAGCGAACAGCTCGAGAGATCTCAATTTATGATGACGCAATGGTACTGCACCGACAATTTATTAGTACAATTCCGGTCGCACAGCTCAAAGCCTCATTAAGTCAAGAGCCACGAGGCATTTCGGCGAAGGAGCAGAACCCTTCACCGAATGATCTTGAATCGATTTACGGGGTCGAGAAACAATGCCGATCGAGTCGAGAGAACGATCGACGTGACAATTATATTATTTAAAACGTGTTGTAGTGCGTTGTTGAATCGTACAACGCGTTTCTAGATAAGGGATGATTACAAGGGTATGTAACGTCATCCCTTTCGTACACATACATCTATAGACGCTTCGTTTCTTTGAAATTTCATGCCACGATGCTCAAAGTTAAACGAGAATAGGAATGGATCATCATCGATCACCATCAATGGCATTTCCTTAATTAATGTCATCGCGCTTGCTCCTCCATTACGATCCTTTATCGAAAATGCCAGATCAACAAAATACACCGAAATACGGTTAGCCATGGCTGATTACATCCATATTGCAAACGCACTGTCAATCGCCTCAGTCAAATTCCTATCGAATTGCTGCTTCGTATTATTCGTGGTTCGATGCGTTTCATCTGCTCGCTGCATCGAACCAGAAACGATGATTAGGTGCTGATAGCCGGATTGAATGAAAAGCACAATTACGCGTTACCAAGTTTCGTTATTTATTTATTAAGGATAAACAAACGATAATAAAAATTGTCTGGAATTCTAATTTTTTTAACCGTAGGTTGAATGACATTTCGAAACAATTGCACGCGCTAGTGTATCTCTGATCGCTATAACATCCTCGGATCACTTTTAACTTTAGTGCAGTTTTCTTGGGAGTGTTTTTCCACCATAAAGAGCGAGTACGATTGTTGGGAAGAAAATAATTTCAACAGTATTTTACGACGTCGTTCCATCAGCAACGGCTATTCAGACGGTTTACATTGTCCACCACATACAGATATAAAGATTTTTCACATCTTTTGATCTCTCTCTTTCTTTCGCCTCTCTGCCTCTTCTATCGTCCCTTTGATATTAGCGAAAACTAGAAGGGGCCACCACCGAATCGTCGTACGGACACGATAAAAAAGTAGATTTATTTTGTCCTATCTTAACGATTATTGCGTTTGATTTCACCCGGAAAGTATCCAAAATGCTTATGAATCATTTCGGGAACATTTTATCTTGAATTTTCAACGTCGTTTTCCTTCTAAAAGTCTACTAAACTTGGATTAAGACGCCACCTTAAGCCGCCTGGAGGCGACTTAAGGCCGCATCAAGGTCCCCCAACCGTTACGAAAACTGGATTCGCTTTTCCTCCGAAATGCAAAAGGTAACTAGGAGCTTTATCCGTTGTTTTTAAATCTTCACGATGTCGGAAATGTAGATACAAATCGTGTTTCACGGTTATTATATCTCGCTGCTCTTGTCGAAAAAAAGTAATCCTTGAAACCATCCCCTGTCTAGTTTGACAGACAGCTATTTACGGTGTCGTTTTACAAGCTGGGGATAATTTTTCACTCTCGAATGCAACCGTTCGTAACTCGAAACTGTTATTACGATCTAATATTTATTTTTTCCGCACAAAAATATGAAAAACCCAGCGTTCCTTAATTCCATTGGCGCAAACCTTTATTTCGAGTTTAATCGTAACGAACAATCGGGTTAACGTTTTCCGATAGGATTGGTACATTTGTCGAGATCGACACCACTAAAATTTTGAATAAAAACGCTCAGGGTAGAATGAAAAAAAAACAAGTGTGGAGGAGAAACCGAGAGGTGGAAAGCGCGAGCGGGGTATGAATCCAGGTTGAATGCTTCGACGAAAGGTACACCAGTAATTGGGAAACTTCCACGATCGCGTATTCGCCCTAGCCTCGAAATATAAATATATATGTACGTATCTACCTATATGTCATTATCCAAGGCGAACAGGTCAATGGATCTATGAAGTAATTGGCCCTCGGGATATTCCGTAGAAGGTTGAGGCATGGAGAGAAGCCCCATTGTCGTCGCTTCGTCGATAAATTTCAATAGAATCCTACTATTGACCAACTGAACAACGCATACATCGGACAGTCGATATTTCGAAAGGAAACAAAATGTCACTTCCTATCATAATCGCATTGCGATGCAACAAATACAAAGACCGGTATCTAGTACCAACATATATACATATGTATATACAAATACACCAATATATTATATTATATTATATTATATTATATTATATTATATTATATTATATTATATTATGTTATATAATATTATGTTATATCATATTATGTTATATTATGTTATGTTATATTATGTTATGTTATGTTATGTTATGTTATGTTATGTTATGTTATGTTATGTTATGTTATGTTATGTTATGTTATGTTATGTTATGTTATGTTATGTTATGTTATGTTATGTTATGTTATGTTATGTTATGTTATGTTATGTTATGTTATGTTATGTTATGTTATGTTATGTTATGTTATGTTATGTTATGTTATGTTATGTTATGTTATGTTATGTTATGTTATGTTATGTTATGTTATGTTATGTTATGTTATGTTATGTTATGTTATGTTATGTTATGTTATGTTATGTTATGTTATGTTACGTTACGTTATGTTATGTTATAATATATTATATTATAGTATATTATATTATATTATAATATATTATAATATACGTTGTGACGTTGCACAATTTTCCTCGCGCTGGTGACCCTCAAAGGCAACCGTTCCACGTACCACCGAGAAAAAATAAGTAAGCGATTATTATTTTTATTTTCCAACTTCCCATTCCCTCCCAATAATTGTAAACATGCAAACACTTACCGTCGGTTCGAAGATCCTCATCGAAGAAGAGACAACCCGCCGAAATCATCATCGTTGTCGTTGTCGTCGTCGTCCCGGCCAGACGAAATAAATACAATTAATAAAGGCAAAATCATCAGGAAAATAGAAAACACCTACCTCGTCAACCGCCACCAAAAAGGGACATACCGAGGACATCCCTACCGGCCCAGAATATCGCCCAAGGAATTCCCCAGGACGTCCAACAAACACACAAATAATATGCACTAGAAACTTCACTCTCACCACACGTGTCAAAATTCACCAACTCGTATATTCCCTGTCAATCAGCCATCAACCGGCTTAATGACGGAGGAAGGAGTGAGATGGCAGTAGGCCATACAGAGCATCCTACTGTTAGATTGCCATTACCCTAAATCCCAATACTCATGAGAACGACCCTACCATATCGACCGCCTGACCTAATTACACCCGTCTCCGATAGATCTCCCTAGTACATCCCGAAATCATCGATCTCCCATCGACCAGATATCGCTTTACTCGTGCGGCTGCTGACCAATCAAAAATTCGACTGACCTGGTCAATCACGAGGCCGTGAAAATCTCGCGAGCTTCCGGCCAGCCACATGGCCAGCACTTTGGGGATAGCCGCCGATGAGAGTAGGTGCTTACAATTTGCGAGATATAAAGTGTGTGAAAATTAGAGAAAATTGGTTATTCGAGAAGTTCTTTTTTTTCAAAATTTTCATTTCTCCGCGTGCTTTTAAGGGAAAAATAAAAAATATGCAAGTCATGATCTATCAAATTTTTCATACTTTTAGAAAAAAAATCTATTTCTCAAAAATTCCATTTTTCATTTTTCATTTTCAATTTTTTTTTTTTTATAGAGCGTCTCGTTTAACCAATTTTTAAAAAAGTTATGAACGTTTGAAAATGGTTCAAAAACAGGACGACGTTTTTTTCCAAATTCATAACTATTCTTGGGTTGGGTAAAAGAATTTGAAAAATTTCACAAAATTATTTTTAGTGAGGTAGTACAACATATAAAAATTTTCAGCAAAATTAAAAGTGGTCGAAACCATATGAAACCAGTCATATATACATAGAAAATATAATAATCTAAAAAGGGAAGCTCTGCGTCATTACCGATAACTCGTACGAAAACACAAAAGGTCAGGTGACAGGTACATCCTGGGATCAAAAGACTGAGTGCTGCCGCTCGGTACTCGCGCAATGGAAATGTATCAACTTAATTGGGTATGCAGATGTACCAAGGGACTGTGCCAGAAGGACGAACGATCCGTCGATACTAATAATTCACCGTTGCGCGATAAGCCTAGGGGCAAATGTACCGTATGGCCGAAGAAAAACGTAAAAAAAAATAGAAACCTATTTTTTTTTCTTTTTTTTATTTTATTTCAAGGGAACAGGCGAGCTTTTCGGCATGAATCATGCTTGCTGTATGTCCCGTAGGATCAGTTGGTCTCTACCGTACGGCTGGAAATATTTTCTCTCCCAGGTTTTATTCTCTTGTGTAAATAAAAAATAAGGAGCCGAGGAGATGAAGGGGATGAAAAGTTCGTAACGCTTCTTCTCGACGATCTCGCAATATCCTTCGGTCGACGATAAAATATTCTTCCTAACGGATTTCGCTAGTTATTCCATAACGGGAATTTTAAAAACATTTGCAACTGCCAACGTAGAGAGATTTTTGTAATTTTTCACGAAACGTGGAATATCATTGTGCGACTCAACCGAGATGGGGTTGTAATCTTGAAATACGAAAATCGTAATTCTACGTGTTCTCCGACACGTACTCCATTGGAAACGTCTGTGCGGCCTTGTCTATCTGCCTGATGGAAAAATGCATTTTTTTTCTTCTTATTACACTTATGCTGGGTGTACGGGGGAATTGAGCTCGGTGCGCTGGCGCGCGAGAGCTTACGTGCCTACATAGAGAGAGGCGACGACGACGGCCTCGAGGTCTCTTGCCACCGTACGAACGAGAGACTACTACAGAAGCAGCCTACTGCCTGCCTGCCTGCCTGCCTGCCTAGGTAACCCTCCCAGGTTCGATTTTCCCTCGTGACTCGGCCTAGCGCTCATAACCCAGATTTTAACAGATATACCATGCGAGCGGCAGCGCAGACACACATACACGCATACACGTGCGCATACACAGGAACGCGGGCGCAAAATTGCCACGGAGCTGCACAAGTGCATATAATACGACGGATCGGTCGCAAAGCTCTCTTCTTTATTTTAGTATCTGTATTTTTATCGCGTCCGATAGATATCTTTTGGATAATTCGATGGGAACGAGAGTTTTAATATCTGAAACATCTGCCATCTGCGAACAGTGATTTTTCATTTTTTTTTCTCCTTTCTCCTTTCATTTTAGGAAAGCGAGAGACCGAGAGATTTTACGTTTGATCGCTGTAGCGCGTAATTTGATTTTACACCGTGTGTAGTTTATCTTTTATTAACTCGTACTTTTTATCATAAATTTTCCGATCGATAATTAATAATAATTTCGTCTCGTTTATCTCGTTTCGCGCGATTTATATTTAAAGAGGTCGAGGTCGATTTGAATTCGTGGGAAATAAAATTCTTATCGCGAGAGCGACGTAAAACGATGACACAACGATTTAAGCGTCGCTCCTGAATGAAATCTTTTTGGGAAACGGGACTGACGGAGTTCTCGATAATACGCTAAAGCGAAATGCAACGGGCAGGAGAATTTAATATTCGCCCACGTTGATGCGCGGTACGAAACGATACGATTATTAATTTTATCGATGATTTTGATTCGCTTCGAATGCTTGAATGCCGTTAAAATATAAACGAAGAGCGAGAAGCGATAATGCTCCGAGCTCGTGCCGTTACGACGACAACTCGATCGGTATGTATATAGCCACGTGGTAATTCGTTTCAGGCGTAACGAGATTTACCAATTTGAGTTTCGTTTCGATGCACGCAAAATTACCGATATTACTTCCCTTTTTTCATTTATCTATTTTTTTATTTACTTTCTACGTTGTATTAAACGTGGCTACATTTTCATCCTCTTTCGCCTTACTCCGTTATATTCGTTATTACGCGAAGTAATATTAGCAGATAAATAAATAAAATAAAATTTGTATAATAAGGGCCTTAAAAAAAATAACAATTTTCATGATTTTGTGTATTACGCGAACCGAGCAACGCAATAGTGTTTATGAGGGGGAAGGGGTTCGTATCAAGCGTTGCATGAAGTTCAAGTTCAAGATTTACCAATTTGAATTTCGTTATCAACGCGTGCAAAATTACCGATATTACTTCCCTTTTTCATTTGTTAATTTTTTTATTTAGTTTCTACATTATATTAAACGCTGCTACATTTTCATCCTCTTTTCCCTTACTCCGTTATATTCATTATTACGCGAAGTAATATTAGCAGATAAATAAATAAAATAAAATTTGTATAATAAGGGTCGTAAAAAAAATAACAATTTTCATGATTTTGTGTATTACGCGAACCGAGCAACGCAATAGTGTTTATGAGGGGGGAAGGGGTTCGTATCAAGCGTTGCATGAAGTTCAAGTTCAAGATTTACCAATTTGAATTTCGTTTCGACGCATGCAAAATTACCGATATTACTTCCCTTTTTCATTTATTAATTTTTTTATTTAGTTTTTACGTTATATTAAACGCTGCTACATTTTCATCCTCTTTTCCCTTACTCCGTTATATTCGTTATTACGCGAAGTAATATTAGTAGATAAATAAATAAAATGAAATTTCTATAATAAAGGTCGTAAAAAAAATTACAATTTTCATGATTTTGTGTATTACGCGAACCGAGCAACGCAATAGTGTTTACGGAAGAAGAGGAAGAGGGTTGTATCACAGGCCATGCAACGCGTAGAATGTTCACTTTTCTGTGAAAAGTCACAACACAGAGAATCTCGATGGTTTGCTCGCTACGTTGAGTAATTTAATATGTCACCGTGTATTTTCATCGTTACGTGGAAAGCACGTTTATGATGTTGAACGAACGAGTCACCGCACGGTTCCACCATATGCGAAGAAGCACGAACAACAAAGCTTTATTTCCACGCAACGTGTACGCTTGATCATAGTTCAAAGTGAGGAGAACGTATACGAGACAAAGGCAAATCCGGTAAAGTGCTCGTTGCTTCTTGAAAAAAGGACCAAGCTTCGTCGCAAAAGACCCAAAAATCTCGTTACGACTTTTTCGATAAATCCTTTACCGCGTTTTATTACCGAAAAGCAATTAGCGTTAATTAACCAAAATGAATAAGATTTGTTTACATACAAAGGTTTAAAAAATATTTCCCAGTGTCTGGTTGCAGTTGCAGAAAATATGTAACGACCTTTAATATTTTCCGACGATTAATTTTTAAAAGCCCAACCATTCATCGTTCTAGGAAACGTGATCGATTAATGTTTTTGGTGTTATTGTTTTTTTTTTATTTTTCAATATTTTCCTACGTTGAACAAATTGCCACAAATAAATATCATCCCTCATCGGTGTCTACGTACTGAGATATACGGACTCGAGGTATCTATAGCTATGTTTAAGGCCTCGATTATATCTATACGTACGTAGTGAAATTTACATAATTTTGACACCTCGTATCTCAAAAACAGGAGGTCGAAGCGTTTAAAATTTTCCTACCAGGAAGATTAAGGACCTGTCAAGGGCACACAAACAATTCGGTTACTCGACTCTATCGATCAATCAACTTTCAACTTCACCACGTTCATCTCTACTCTCTATACTTCCACAAATTAGCTTTTTGTTGTAATTTTTACGAAGAATTTGCCACAAATTATCTCGACAATTTAACGAAGAAAATAAATTCGCGAAGGTTGACAATCTTATCCCTCCCAACGCGATAGTATTATCCCTAAATTATGAGAAAAGTCGTGATAAATAATTAATTAATACATTCACGAAAACGTATAATTTTCTTTCCAACCGTAAGTAAAAAGTAATAAATAGGACGCTTATTACGGAGCACGTTTCTCAAACAAGAAACTCGACGACTTGATTTAACTTTATGTCTCGGTTGCCGATAAACCCAAGTAAACACCGCTCTAATTTATAAAATCGCGAGGCTTCTCACGATCTACCGAAAAATTATCAGAAGAATTTGATAAAAAAATAATAAATATACGCCGTGACAAGCGGTTTAAGGGTTGAATTTCGCGTATCTCTGTCTCGGCGCACGTATGAAATGGTCGTTTGATGAATTCGTGATTTTATTCGCGGATACGGTTTATGGGCTATCTACTTTTACATCCGCATATCGTTGGGTACAACGTGTTCTATATGTATTTCCCTTGACCTCTCCCCTCGTATCTCTTTGAAATCGCGAACGTGAGAGAAGTACAAAATTTCGTTGATTAAAGCTTCTACCTCGACACCTACATCCTGCTTTTGACGCGTGTATAAATGGATGTGGTAAATCGAGTGATACAATTTTCCAGAGAACTCATCAGTACACGACAAAGTAAAGCGCGTGAGTGTGAGAGAGAGAGAGAGACTGACTGATACATGTATTATGTCCTAGCAAGCTATAAGGCAAATTCCACAAAATTGTATAATGACAATCAATACAATACAATAATGACTTATAAAATCAAAATGAAATCAAAATCATATAATCACTTATAATTAAAAACTAAAAACTAAAAAACTAAAAACAACGCAAGAGAGAGAGAGAGAGGAAGAGAAAGAGAATAAGAGAGAGAGAGGAAGAGAGAGAGAAAGAGGAAGAGAAAGAGAGGAAGAGAGAGAGAGGAAGAGAGAGAGAGAGAGAGAGAGAGAGAGAGAGAGAGAGAGAGAGAGAGGAAGAAAGAGAGAGAGGAAGATAAAGAGAAGCGCGGGTCAGTCACGGCTGAGAACGCTTTATCGACAATTTTTTTATAACCCCCGATGGTGAACGGTCTTAATCTCACCGGTCAATATCTCCCTGGATAAAATTCCCCTTGAATTCGGACCTCTGGAAAAATCCCTCTCTACAAAAAATCCCTGAATATTCCGTGCCGTGAAAATATCCTCCGGATATTTTTTTGTTTGCGCGTGGTACATATCGGTTTCATTACAGCCCAATCGTTCGCATCCCGTAGATACGTCGCACGAGTAAATTCCTGTTGGATCGTCTATTTTTACTGGATAACTCGGTGTCGCGATAACTAACCGATCGCATTTTAATTCCTAAATATATCGCGTATTATTTTCAACCTAGGAGGACGATTACGAGGGACGAAAATGATATTAATACGTCGTCCGACCGGAATAATTTATGTCATACCAAGAAATGTATTTAATTCCAATTGAATTATGATGAATTATTACTAAATCGAACGTGCTACCCGTTAATCTCGACCATCCTCGAATTATCGACACGATATTAAAAGCGATTAATTAATTTCATAACAGTCTACGTTTTTTTAGTTAAAAAAAAACGTCGATGTTTAATCCTGTCCAAGAGGAGATTGATAAAGACGATTGATAAATACGTAAAATAGAGAACGTATCGAGGAATTGGGTCTAGCGAGCGAACAACCCAGAAGCATTAACGATTATTCCAAAATTGATACGTCTGTTGCGACGAGCTTGGAATTTCTCTATTGAACGATATTGGAACGTCTAAATAATGGACCAGACACCGCATGGAACGATAGCCTTGATCTTGGCTTTATCTCGATATTATCTCACGTTCGAACCGAATCATCGCACCCTGGAGAATTCGATGCGAGCCGATCGCAGATTTTAATGGCGAGTAATTGATCGCTTGAGTGACGGATCTTCGCGATAACTATACAAACCTATCTAGCTTCCTGTCGTATGATTATGCCATCGAAATTTGTAATAAGATACAGGAAAACGCGTACGAACACGCAGCTCATGAATATATTAATTAACATTGTTGAATGTCAATTTCCGATTTTCCGGATAAATCGGCGATAGTCAAATTAGCTTTGTTATTATTTTCCCGCAGCTAAAATTACGATCGATCGATGGATCGAACAACTTTTCCAAATTCGCATGATTTTTATTTCATCAATTAAAAAAAAACCTTATCACTCGTTTCCCTTTGTTTCTTTCGATACATTGAGAATTTTCGTAAATCTCTTTCGTTTCTCCAGAGACGTGAACGGGACAGTGCGCGCTCGATGCAGAGAACGGCTCAGATTTATTCGATAAGGTATACAAAATTCTACGGGGTATTTCAAAATTCGTGTAAACCACATTGTATCGAAGTTGGTTGAAGCGCGAGGTTGCTGCAAAACAGCCATGACGATATTACCCAGGGTAGTGCGTAGGTATATCGTTGAATCTCGGGTGGCAAACTCGGCAGTCGCGAAACTTCCGTAAGGTTGATCGGTACCATGCAAACAACGTGTGTACATTATATCACTAATCCCCCAGCGAAACTTGATAAACTCCTCGAACTCTTTCAAGACGAACGAAAATACACAGGAATTTAAAAAATAATCTATATTTCCTCAACTTGACGATTTAACATTCGATACACCTAATTTCCAATAATCATTCGATAATTTGGAGTACCGAGATCGATCGATAAATTATAGATCAATGATCGAAGTTGAAATTCGCACGTATTTGTCCAAAGGAACTCGAGTGTGGGATAAAAAACGAGAGGAATAAAAATTGAGTAAGAAAAAACGATAAAAGACCGATGTTTCTTTTCTGCATCGATACGAACCAATCGATACGGACAAGCGTTCGATTTTTGTAATATCGTCCCAGTTCTGGAGGTCTCTATATATTTTCGCGATGAGTTTTCATCCCTTGCTGTCTACCTTTGAGCCGCGTTCATTGTCTTTCTGTCTCATCCCTCATCTTTCCATGCTCGTAATTTCTTCCCGACACCCTTTTCCACCTCGTTCCACTCTTAGCTCATTCGGCACGAGGCCCCTCGAAGCTTTACCTACCTCCGAAGTTATGAAATACGACGATGTCTGGGCCGGGGTTGCTGCTACTGCTGCTGCTTGCTCTCTCTCCTTCGTCGTTCTATATACTTTCGCAGACGCCTCTTAAACGTATAATACGATCACGAAATTCTCCATTTATTCCGCCATCCCTTCCATCCGCGAGCTCTATACCCTTCCCATCGTCGTAGCTATACCGAAGAGTCAAGAAGAAAAAACTGAGGATTTTCTCATCCATATTCATTTTACGTTCTGACCGTAATTGAGCATGACAATTTTTTTTTTTCATCATTTTCTGTCGTATTTATTCAGGCTTTTTCCAACGTTGAACGAGGCTTGCGAGACAGGTATTTATCGCTAGCCTTGAAGCTTTCGATATTATAACGAGGATCGATAAGCAAACGGCCCTTACGTTTTAAAAAAAAACCCAAGAATTTTTATTTTTCTTCTATAATAACAATGCATATATTTCTCCATGTGCGATCGTTGATCGCGTGCATCTACGATGGGCTGACTTGACAAATTGCATATATTTTATTTTCCTTCGACCCGCATTTACGTCGACAAAAGTTTAATTAAAAAGTTGCAAACATTCGTGTGTACGATTACTTATCGCGAGCGACGAGAGTGCTTGGGTCGAGAACAGTGGTGTCAAACGTAGAAACGTCGGTTCTTTCCTTATCAGTTATGAATCGTTGACCAAAATGTTAAAATTTTAATGGAACTCGTACAGAGTTTTCGTTCTGAGTCGACCACACCGGATATACGACATGCCTGTTCCCGACCACAAGAGAGGCACACGCTCTACATATATAACCACCGCAAACCACAAAACCAGAAGGCGCTCTCTCTCTCTCTCTCTCTCTCTCTCTCTCTCTCTCTCTCTCGCTCTCTCTCTCTCTCCCTCCCTCCCTCCCTCTCTCTCTCCTTCCCTTTTCCCTCCTCCGATCTCTCCCTCCCGCCCTCCCGCTCTCTCTCTGCCTCACCCTCTCTCAGACTACACCTGTTTGAGATTATAATCAAACTGGAGGGCGGCACGTGGCGAGACGACGGATGAGCAGGTCTTGGGATAACATGTTATTACCCTTTCCTAATTAGGTTTAGCTGACCCTTCTATCCATCATGTAATAGGTTTTTTTCGTTCGATCAATTTTACGGGCATGGAAAGTATCCTTTCTTCTTTCAAACTGTGTTGTGGTGAATTTGTGAAAACATAATCAACCAAATTATTACTAAAAATACGATTTTATTCTGTTTAAGGCAAAGAAGTATTTGAATGATCCAGCTTTGCCCCTTTGCCCAGCCCTCTCGTAAGTACTCGCAGTATAATAACTCTTGAAATGATTTATTCTCATGAAAATAAAATTACCTTCACGAGGTAATAAAACAATGCACAATAGTAATAATAATACCTAATAAAATATCGGGGTTACCAATTCAATAGCAATTTTTAATCGTTTGCCAGCAATTCATATTCTGCATAAAATGTAGTATTATTATACAATGCAATCCGCAAAAATTCATGAAAGTTTTATGATCGGCGAGGCAAGTATTAAATATAATCAATAATTAATACGAAACGCATTGAAATGTATATTTATACAGGGTGAATTTCGTAAGGTGTCACATACTTTATTCTAAGGTAGATGGAATCATTACAAACAAAAGTTGCAAATATACATTGGAAATATTTTTAATAGTTTACGAGATATCCTTTTTTAAAGTTGGTTCAATCATAACGCGCGGAGAAGCATTGGAGCGGCCCACTTCCGCCCTAGCCGTAAAGATAACATAGTGTAGGGCGTTACATTTCCGATAACGAAATTCAGAGCAATCGATTTTATTTATTATATTATTACGCAGTCATTTTTATTTCTCGGACATTAACCGCTCTGAATTTTGTCAAGGGCGCTGAGAAGCGTTGGCGCCGCCCACTCCCCGCCCTAGCAGCCAATGGCCGAGAAATAAAAATGACTCCGTAATAATGTGACAAATAAAATTGACTGCTCTGAATTTTGCAACCCCAAATGTAACGCCCTACACTGTGCTATCTCTACGGCTAGGGCGGGAGTGGGCGGCTCCAACGCGTCTCTGCGCGCTCTGATTGGACCAACTTTAAAAATGTATATCTCGTAAACTATTAAAAATATCCGCAATGTATATTTGCAATTTTTGTTTGTAATGATCTCATCTACCTTAGAATAAAGCATGTGACACCTTATGAAATTCACCCTGTATATACCAGACATAAGTACATGTATATATATGTACGGGCTAAAATCAGCATTTTATAGCAACAGTATCTCCGCACCAATTACAAATATCATTTATGTGCAATCACCAATGTGTCGTACTTAGTCTCTCTCTCTCTCGCTCTCTCTCTCTGTCTGCATTCGAGTTTATCACTCGCAAACTCATTCTAGGAAATGCGTGGAGATGGCATTCAATATGAAATCAATGTATCCGCCGTTTTCATTCACTTTCACGTCATAGGGTTAACGTTAAGTAAATAACAATTGTTATCTCGATGTGAATGTGTCCACACCTCTTGTTTGATTGGGTCGTATTGTTACAGAGTGTCAAGAGACCTAACTTTCCCATGAGTTTTATCCACTTTTCATACCCCAATCTCCTCTCATCCCTCCCCCTTTCCATTTTGAGCAACCTTTGTTGATCCTGCAGCCCTTTTTTTCATAACGATACTAGAAAATATTCCGTATATGAGTTAACCGTCCAGCTGAATGCTGGTACCTATTTTCTTTCTATATTTACAATTTCAATTTTTTTATACAGTGAATATTAATTATACCGATAAATTAATTTTAGCTTGATCAGAAAATTGCAATTTTTTTCACGAATAATAACGAAATGTCGATTAGTTCGTTTCTTCAGAGCATACACAAATTAAACGAGACGATTTTTCATTTATCAAAACGCAAGTTCTTTACTTACGTTTGGCTCGATTCGCCAAGAAATAATATAAAAATAAATAAACTTAGTAAAATAATATGAAAATAAATTTCAGCCTAATATTACGCGCGACAGAATTTATAGACGTCAGGTATTAAATATAATAAAATCGTCGGTATATACACACATATATATATGAATATAGTTGCCGTTTTTTAACGGGGAATTCACATTTTTGGCAAAAGCTAGCGAACGAGCAGGGTGAACGATGGAAAGCAAATTTTTTGTTTGGAGCTTCGTACTGCGACTACTTCTATACGCCATTCACATACCTCACGTTGAGTACACGCGTTCACAATATCGGTATTCAAGCACGCTATTCGTTTGTTCGTTCTTTCCTAAAGAACTATATTTATTTCGATATTAAAAAAAATCATAATAAAAAAAAAAGAAAAAGAAAGAAAAACAAGAAACGTCAAACATATTGTTTTCTACCCCATTGTGCCTCCGGTGGTTGTATAAATATTCTCGAATGCTTCCGTTTTTCTTTTATTTCAGGAAGCGTCGACCAAAGTACGCCCGCATTGTGTCGTTTCGTACACGATTTTCATTTCTCGGGTCACACGCGACGATTAATAATTGATTAAATAAATAAATTAATAAATAAATTCGATTCGGCGAATCGATAAAATTTCAATAATAACGCGATATAAAAACAGATAAATCAGAATTTTGCGGACGGAACTTCTTGCTTGAAATTGAAAGCCGGTGAATCCTTGTCGGCTAATCTCTGAATCCGCGGGAGAGTCGAGACGCGAAAGAAGCCGACGTTGGAAGGTGGGGGTGAAGGTTGGAGGGTTGGTAAGGGGTGAGAAGTTTCTGAAGAGAGATGAGTGGGTAAGATCCGTGGGGCGAGCTCCTCCCGATATAGGCTTACCGAGTTCGGGAACCTTAAGTAGGCCGAACGGTGTACCGTGGATGATACGGAGATAGTATAGCGGCATATTAGAAGGCGAGGCAGGTCTCTATTTTCTCGGGGACTTGGCGAATACTTCTACGTACTTATAATTACGTAGCTTACTAATTCGAGATCAATTTTTCCGTAAACGCCTATAGGGGAGCGAGGCAATCGACAGTGAAACAACGATCCGATGAGCAATCGAAAAAATAAATAAATAGTAAAATATTTCAAAAGTTAATGTTAAATTATTAGCGACGAAGAAAGTTGACGAAGGTCTTTTCAGGTCCAAAGGAAAAAAATAAGTAAAGTAAGTAATTCCTTCGATCCTTTTCTACAAAATTCAAACAAACCAATCGTCGAAAAAATCTGCAAAATTACAAATTATTTGCACCCTTACAAATTGTTTTCTTCGCGTCGAACCTTAAAATCCAAAATTTGCCAAAATTTGACAAAAAATCCTGACTAAAATTTGTGTTATCTTTGTTCAAATCGATCTATCGATTTGTGTAAAAATGATTTTTGTTTCGATCGCTTATCTTCCCGAAGCTGTCGCTGGCGACCGATGGCTCAGGCTTCTTTATCACCAAAAGGTTCTTCGGAATAGAAGCTACCTCATAAAATGCGTACAAGATTAATAAGGCGTAGTTCTGTTTAATTCAATCACGATATAATAAAATCTTTGGCATTAGATTACTTTACTTGACATGGACGAAAAGGCGAACGTGCCTAAAGTGGAGTGATAGGAATAGAGGGAAAGGCTGGAGATGCCATTAGGGGAGCACGAATTCGATTATCGGTGCATCAAAGTCTGTTGCCTCTTATTTCTTCGTACTATGTGCCGAGAGTTCCCTATCACCGGTAAAGCCCTTTTGAGCCCGTTATACTTACAAATATATATATATATATATATATATATATATATATATATATATATATATATATATATATATATATATATATATATATATATGATTAGTAATATATATAAATCATGAATAATATTCCTTCAGAAGATATTATTCCGCTCGGTACTCACACCCTTCTTTAACACCAAACGGAACATTTCCTTCCTCCATTTCTTTCGTTCATTCCGTCGATCGGTAATTCTCCCCCTTTGTCGTCCGCACAAAAACCAACGCGATTCTCTTTCATCTTTCCAATTATCGCTAAGTATTGTTCTACCCATTGCAAATAAATCTTGCGCCATAACTACTTCGTTATTTCTTTCGAAGAACACATTATTCAGTTCTATTGTGAAACGTAAATTTATTTTAAAAAACAAAAAAAAAAAACTGAAGGCTTTGCGAATTATCGTTTTATGTTTCTGACATCTTACTGCACGGGTTGAAAATTATTTTCTTCCTCATCGCGATTGTAGTTGCTCGTTAAAAATTCAATTATATTTACCTCGCAATCGCTGCGTGTAATATAGACTATTCTTAATTTTTCTTATGAAAAATATAATTGATAGTGTACTTGATTTTTTTTCTCGCGCTTTAATGCATTTTTTAATCCCGCCTTAATTTATTCCGCTCCGAACATAAACTCGAAAAACTCGAAATATCATAAAGGTAAATACTCGGTGGGAGGGAACTGGACCAGGTGTAGCGGGTTGGAGTTCTTACCAGAACGAGGTGAGAAATCGTACAGCTCGACGACATTAATTTTAATGTACTTTCTCGTCCGAGAAGAAAAAAAAATATATATTTCCAAAGCGGAAATTAGCTCACTCTCTCCTACCTCTCGAGCATTCGATCGACGCGCATTTCGTTGAGTATCCCCGTTATGACCGACGCTTTTGACCCGTTTAACATCTTTGAGCGTACTTCGCACATGTCGCGTCGGAAGATTGGCGGCGATAAAGGGCTTTTATAATTTCGTATTTTTTTTTAATCCGTACAACATGCGTAAAGATCCCACGTAACACGAATTATTTTTAGAAAAATTGCTCAAAATATGAATATAAACATAATTGAACAATTTCTCAGGTAATAATAACAGTAGTAATGCAAATAATAATAACAATAGCGAGGAAAATCTTTGAGATTAGGTGTAACATGCGACGAGCGATTCCAAAATGCGATTCGTATTTTCTTAAAAACTGAGCAACCGATCGCGTTAACATTTTGAAGGCATCCAGAGAATTGTGGCAAAAAGTGGTTAAATGTTGTATTTTTCCAAAATTGTTGCTATAATTCTCTAAATACCCTCGAAACTTTAACGCTCAGTGCTGGAGAAATATACGGATGGCGTTTCCGAATGACTCGCCGCTTGCAACACGATGGTCAAAATTTTGGAAAAAAAAAAACATTTAGTCACTTTTTACCATAATTTTCTAGATACTCTCAAAATTTTAAGGCGATTGGTTGCTCAGTGCCGGAGAAATTACGGATCGCGTTTTCGAATCGCTCGTCGCCTGTAACACTGACTCTTGCCATTTGGAATGTTTCGACAAAGAAATCTTGAACGCATCTCCCAGTTCGCAACAAATCGATAAAAAATAGTGAAATCCGTAGCTTTTTTGCAATTCCCTTTCTTTCGATTGAAAAAAATTTGATAGGAACGCATATTTAACGAGACTAATATCTCGCAAAAGTACCACCAACGTCGATGCTCACTTTCGTTGTTCCAAGATTTTATGTAACATCGCTCATCTCTTTAATTTAACGCTCCATATTACATGTATGGATTATCACGTACATATTCAGGAAAAATAACGAGCATTTATACGAAATGAGATCGATACGGGTCTCCTATCCTCATTATCTTCGAAATTACAATGTTCGTGGAATAAATAAAATTTTTAAAAATATATGCAACAAAAAAAATCAAAAATTTTTACATTATTATTACAACTCTCACCTCGATGAATTTGTTTAACTCGTCCCATAACAGTGTCCCGTTCATCCAGGTAGACATCCGAGTTCACATTGTACACTTTTCCTTCGATAATAACAACGACAATTACAATATCGATAACGGTGACACATTAGATTTCGGAAAAAAAAAACAAAAATACAAAAAAAAAACAAAAACAACAAAATTAAAACGTTTAAACTGTCGTATATCAATAATACGACGAGTTGAACACGGAACCGGGATCGAATTCAAATCGGAAAATCTCCTTTATTCCATTTCCATCGAAACAAAAACAAAACAAAAAAATGACAAAAAACAAACAACCATTCGTAACCGTTATCGTTTTTTCTTAACTTACGACGTTCTAACGTGCGAATAAATAATTGGAATATTTATCATTTTTATCGTCCCCGTAAGAATATACAGCGACAACATATTATCGCGACTCACGTGACCCTGTACAATCGTCGATTAATAATTTCGATAATAATTCAAAATTCACAATTATCACCCTCAGCAATTTAATTCGTTCTCGACAAATTTCGAGATGTATTCGCCATTTAATACATCTCTTATCGTTGTTATTTTGAAATTAATACACGTGTATATTTGCCCATACATATATACACACATATACATATATAAACATATACATATACATATATATATATATGTATATACACATATAGATATACGTTTTAGCCAATACCGAGCGCGCGCGCACGCTCTCGGAGTCGCAAGCTGCGTAGCGACGTCGCTCGTGTCCGCGAAGATACTACGGGGTCGACGATGTTGGATCCAATCTCTCCCTTTTCCAACCCCCCGACTTCGCGGCATCCCTCGCATCGTGCTTGATGCTGCTACTGCTACCGCTGCTGCCAGTGAACGAGTACGCGCCTCCTCGCGCTCTCACCCCTTTCGGTGGCGCTCTCTCGCGTGCTCTTTACATCGCACCTACAATACCCGCGACGAACGACAGGCTCCGGTGTAATCAGCACATCCAGTGATTTCAAGCTCCCTTCACTATGCAGAATAAACCAGCTCCGTCTCTCGATTCGAACTATACACCAATCGTATAGACATATTGCCAAAAGGTAACGAGTAACATCGTAAATGGAGGATGTAACGATGTTAGGCGAGGTCTTGCGTACCTCTGCACGAAACACTCGTATTGTTATAATTTCATAGTGTAGAGGGCAATTTTTTACTTCTACAGCAGTTTAATGCGAGGTCAAGAATGATTTTCATTGCGAGCAAATGAAATTTTGACTTTCGATCGGAAACGATAGATCGTATTGTCTTTAATTAAAATTCAACAGCTTGTCTTCCTTCGACCTTGATACGAAGAAGCCCTTCTGTTAATTCAACGTTGGAACACATGGGGTTCGATCGTGCCACGAATTTTAAGAGAATATTCGGGGGAACGAATGTGGTTTTTGAGCAAAGTAGGGTGAGGTTTTAGATTTATATATACATATGTGTGAATGTATATAGGTGTAACAGATATGTGGCTACCTTTTCAGAGCTACCATCGCGGTCCGGTAGATCGACACGCGTGGATTAGGTAATAGTGTACATCGTACATATAGGAACGTGTCGTACAGAGGGAAGATACGAGGTAGATATACATTGCAAAAGGAGGACGAACGCCAACTAGAGGTACCAAAGGATAGCGAGTATGTGTATAGACGAGCGAGGTTGACACTCGACGAGGTGAGAGTGAGCGAGAGGAAGGGGTGAGGGAGGGATAGATAGGTAGACAGATAGAGAGAGAGAGAGAGAGAGAGAGAGAGAGAGAGAGAGAGAGAGGGAGAGAAGAGAAAGCGGGAGGAAAGCTAGGCTCACCGAGGGGAGTTCTAGGCGAAGAGCGTAGAGCGTTCGGTGTGCCAGGGCTTTGGAAGGCTAGATTTTCCGGGACGATAGCGCTTGTCTGACAAAGCCGGTACGTGACCACTTGTGCCTGGCTGGCTGGCTGCCTGAATCTTTGGGGATACTACAACCACGCCGTCGTCATCCTCGTCGCCTCCCGACATCGTCGTCGTCTTCGTCGTCGTTGTCGTCTTCGTCGTCTTCGTCGTCAAGACTCTCTTCCGCACGAGAGAAAAAGCGAGGAAGAATATAACCACGGAAGAGGAAGGTACGAAGGCTTTTGCGGTGATGCGGACCGAGCTGCAAGCTGCTCTCTCCGTCCTTACCGCGCTTACGTGCAACTTGAGATAAGAATGAAACCAAGGTCTCGACGGGTGGGCTTTAAGTAGCCGCACGAAAGGGCTTTCCAGGCAGGCGATGCAAACCACTGCACCGCTACAAACTATTTCCTGCTGGGATTCGTGTTTTCTTTTCCTTTTTTTTTCTTCTTTTTTTCTTCAACCTGCCGCATTTGGATCCGAGGACGTTAAGTACGTACGGTCACGTTCGCGTGTTATTTTTATGAAAATTTGCGAAAGGCTTGTGATTTTAAATCATTTCTTTTCGCACGTCTCCGGTACCCGGTGTCTTTCGTTCACTTTTCGGTTCACGAAAGAACGAGAAACTTTGTTTTCGAAATTAATAATTACTTACTCGGTATATGTTCGAATCGATAATTTATCTTGTAAATGTAATTGCAGCAATATTTTTATAAAGTTGGAAGTTTTTGAAGTTGAAAGAAAGTAAAATTTATTAGTTTTCGCGACTTCTCGACGGTATGTTTTCCAATAACGAAAATAAGAATACGCGTGCTCTGCGAGAAATTTCCTTCATCGTGTTCGACATTACGAAATTGATCGACCTCGGCTATCAAAAACTATATATCGTCACATTTATTTCAACTATTCTCCAAAGTATTTTCTCCAATGACAACTAAATATTGTTTCTCAGCGTGAGATTTCGGATTCCATCAAGCTTTTAAGAAGCTCATTCAGGGACAATTTTTAATTGATCCTTAACCCGCAGCATAGCACGGATTTGGCGATGAGCCAGAACGGTTTAAGGAATTAAAGAAAAAGCAGTCTAGTTACACGAATTCTTATTTTACCGTTCGTACGCGTATTTTCAGTGAAAAAGATTGATGAGATGCGCTTGTACCGCGTCAGAGCGTAAGCTCGAGTGAACAAGCTGAATACACGATCGATCGAAACAACTCATAGGACTCATCGACTTTCTAGCCACAGCTTTTTCATGGTGCGAGGAAAAGGACGTCGTTCTCTCGCGAAATTTTCCAATTTTCAAATTGGAGGGCTGCGAAGGTCTTTCAGGACCTTCGCCGCCCTCGTCGGGTGTGTAATCCATAATGCGACGATCGAACCCGTGACAAATTCGAGCTACTATAGAAACGACTACGCACGTTGTATTCCTCGGATACTTTTCGAAGTCGTTCGTGCGTCGAACCGTCACGATTTTTCGGCCCGCAATCTTGTTTACATCGGAAACTGGGTCAGTAAAGTATCTGAAATAAAATCAGAACGTGTATATCGTCTTAAAATTCAGCGTCTTCGCATCTTCGTAGAATGCACTACGTAGAAAATTCTCGGGAATACAACTCGCGCAAATATCACTAACTTCGTACGTAACGTACAGAATCGAAGTTCAGCGAGGAATAAAATACACGAGGAATCAAAGCCTTCCTTCGAAATATCGTTTAATTTTTGCATGTTTTAACGAAACCGATATGAATCACCAAATATCATATTTCAATATGTTTTAATTATATTCCAGGTTTTCCGGATCAATGTCGTGGTTAATACAATGCCCGTTTCGATTTTTCTGAATTTCCTTCGATTCTCATTGTTTGCTGTTATGAGCACCGAAAGCTCATAATTGAAGCTTTCAAATCGCGTCTGACAATGAGTTTGTAATATTTTTCCAATATTTTTAACATATTATTCAACTTCTTATGTTTTTTCTACAATGTACGTATCTACATGTATATTTATACGAAAGTGTAATATACATATATACAGATGACGCAGACCTACCTCAACCCACATATATATATATATATATGTGTGTTTGAATAAGCCGACGATACCTTACCGTAGGTCTGACTCAACATAGGTATTCATAGTGTGTAAAAAAGAGAGATAATCTAGCGCCACGCTGGAGCGTGTTGTAGGAACCGACTCGAACTGGTTTTCTCGAGCGCCCCATTGTTATCTATTCATTCATGCGCGATAAAGTCAAGACGAAGGCTTCTTCATTCACGAAAATAGTTATCGGCTAAATATTCTACGTTTTACATCTGTAG
Source organism: Netelia fuscicornis (assembly GCA_946811545.1). Classification (NCBI taxonomy): domain Eukaryota; kingdom Metazoa; phylum Arthropoda; class Insecta; order Hymenoptera; family Ichneumonidae; genus Netelia; species Netelia fuscicornis. The sequence goes on along the minus strand of OX328011.1, from coordinate 12,897,220 downwards.
TGGGTGAAGGTTTATAACCTGTCTCGTATTAATATTTCACGAATCCAATTAGGATTTTTGGAATACAAAATGTCTCGTACAATCCGAATATCACATTTACAATCAGGTTTTGTTTTAGTTCGTCGGTCAAAAAACGGAAAACGTAGGTAATTCGGTTTTTCTAGTTTTTGATCTATAAATTAAAACGAAATAAGATTGCAATTGTGATATTCGTGTTCTTCGATAAATTTCTGATTATGTAATCCCGCCATGAAGTGTTTGTGGGCGATGAAAGATTGTCATCCCCGGAAACTCACTGTAAGTTTCCGAATTAAGTTAGGAATGAGTACGATGGGCACTTTTTAACGAAGGTCAAAATGTTTTCGTGTACAATTTTATTAGTGGGATGCGGAATTGGAAATTTCCCGTACAACAACAATAGGACGATTTGTAACAATTTGTCGGTGAAAAAACGTGAACGTCGACTTTTTTGAATTTCGGCTGGAAAATTAGGACAAATCGAGAATAACAATTTCATGTAAAAACATTAATCGATTACGTCGGTACGAATGTCGTGGCTGTAACTTACGTTGACGAAAAATTAAGACTGCTCCATGGCGTTCAATTTGTAAGTTTCGGAATAAAGTTAGAAATGAGTACGATGGGCACTTATTAACGAAGGTCAAAATGTTTTTTGTGCAAAACAATTTTATTAGTGGGATGCGGAATTGGAAATTTTCCGTACAACAACAATAGGACGATTTGTAATAATTTGTCGGTGAAAAAACGTGAACGTCGACTTTTTTAAATTTTTGGCTGGAAAATTAGGACAAATCGAGAATAACAATTTAATATAAAAACATTGATTGATTACGTCAGTACTAATTTCGTAGCTGTAACTTACGTTGACGGAAAATTAAGACTGCTCCCTGGCGTTCAACTTTAAAACACTTTGGTGGTATCGCATGCAGTCGAGGGGCTGCTTATTAGCGGAAGGTCGTGCCAAAGTGCTACTGTTTAGTGTACCTATGCAATTTCATGTGCGGTGTAACATATATATGTGTAGTCTCCAATTTAGCCTTACCCAGGTGTACCACACGAGAGTTCTCAACCCTAAGACTATATAGCTTGCAAGTGGAGCGATTGGTAAAGAGAGTGCAAGAGAGAAGGCAAAGAAAAATTAAGAAAATAAAAAGCGCTGGTATGCTGGTTATGCTGACAAAAAGATTCTGGCCATTGTTTTGATAAAGAATAAAGTAAATAAATAAATATAGTTATTATTTTGCAAATGCTCACCTTCCTTTTTATTTACTGCGATATAGATTAGTCGTACCTTTCATTTAACAGAGGTTTTCATTGTTATGGTTTGTCAAAATTGATTTTGTTACATAGCTTCAAAATTTATACCTACTCTTGTCGGGGAAAGGTCGAAAAACGGAATATTTCCGTAAATTGCAATGTATCGAGATTATAATGGTGATATTCTTGTTGCGGGGCAGATTTCCCTTTCAGCAAACTCTAATTGAAACCTTTTTGAACGAAAAAAAATGTTAACCCTCCTGTTACTTTCCTCTCCTTGGGGGGTAAAGAGGGGGTCAACATTTTTTTTTCGTTCAAAAAAACTTTGTAGCATGATTTCTGAATCGGAAATTTCCCGCGTAACACGAATATCAGGAAATAAATGGGTTTTGGAGTAAAACAAGTTTGTCCTCATCGTCTAGGCCCTTTTTTGCAGGTCCTATGGGTCCCAATAATCGCGATTTTCGAAAGAACACCACGACCACAAAAATGGAGCTATCCGAATGATTCTAGGCAGGTTCTCGAGTGTTCGGGGAGCTCTTCAAAAAGTTATTCATGAAATTTTCTGTCCGACGAACGAGAGCGGAGATACAGCTCCGCGAAAAGTCGATTTTTCGAGGGTTCACGAATCCATCAATATTGCGATGTACTGTATTCCGATGAATTGTAATCCTTTCTCAGCCTCTAAGACCCTATATCGATCGTGAATTTCCCGTACAACAAGAAGATTATGGTTTCGTTTTTGAATTTTTAGATTTTATCGACAAAACGTAGGTAAATCCTGATTTGGAGTTTTTTGGGTGTTTCTCCTGGAATTTATGAGATATCGGCCAAAGTAACATCATAAGTGAGAAATTTCTAATTCCGCAAATATCGTACGAAATCTTTATTGCCAAAAAAAATCTTGACTCTCGGCAGGTGCCAATACTCGACATGCGTGGGCGGGAGGAGGGGGCGTCCGGTAAGGAATAAATTCACATATTTCTTGCTATTCATTATTTATACGAGACTCGATATTCCCCTAAAACAGCACATTTTTGTTGATAACGATGATTTAATAACAAATTTTGCAAAATAAAAATCAATCTAATCAATTAATCGAATGTCTCCTCCGAATAATATCATCGAACATTCTATGTTTCTAAAACGCGCAGCCGCAAGGCAAGATATATTTTCATTCGTTTTATATACAGGCGTCAATATCTCCAAGAAAATATTGCGCATTATAAAATTTGGCATTGAATCACGACTGTCGTCGCGAGCCAAAAAGGAAGCCCACCGAATAAAATAGACCGCAGACGAGAAGCCACGAACTAAGATTCTTCCTTCTCCTTGACATCCTTTCTACCTCGAGATTGGTTCGACTATCTCCGAATCTCCATTGACTATATCCGAAAAAAGAAAATGATAGATACTCGAGTACCCTCGAAAAGAGCGTCGTGTCGTATGGTCGTAGACGTTTCTGTGAAGAAAGTATAGATGCAGTTTCGATATCGAAGATCCCTTGCACAAGCTAGACATAAACCGCATTCGCGAACAAGTCCAAGACGCTGAAAAGCAAATTTGAATTCGTCAAAAAAACTGAAAGATTTCGAAAGTACGGTTTTACTTTAGGAGATAAAATAAGAATACATTTTTCGATTAATCAAACCTTCGAACGTATTTACGCAGCTTAAAGATCCTAAAAACCGTGGACGAGAAAACGAGCTTGTTCCGAAGTCGCGAGCTCGACGGAAGTAAATAAATTCGAAGGAAAAGAGAAGCGTCAAAGAGAAAGAGAGTAAAAGGAATCAGCCAAAAAAAAGCACAGAGTAGAAAAATGCGTACTTCACTCGCGAACTTCTGATTGCAGTTCCATTTCATTTTCATCGAGACTTCGCATGCCTGGTTTTTTTCGGTTCATGAGAAACGAAGCGAGCGGTGAAGGAGCGCAAAAGGAGCGACTGCGAGAGAGGGTAGAGGCAGAAGGGGTCTAATCAGCGGGATAAAAGTTGGCAAACGCGATTTCGTTTTCTCTGCGCAACGAGAAGGATTCGTATCGTCCGACTAATTGCACTTCGAAGAGCTTTGCTCTGCATTGCCTCGACCATTCTCACTATCCCATGTGCCATATATATATATATATATATATATATATATATACATTTATACACACACATTTATAATGTCTTTTTAGTCTTGTGCAATCGCTCTCTCATCAAGCACTCGTAAGTACAGATAGTCCGAATGAGTTTAATATGTCAGAGAGATTTCCTACGTAAATTGCGATCACCGTTAAGCTCGTATTCCCATAGAATTTTCAAACGCTGAGAATTAACCGAACTAATTTGCTGCAAAGCCCCGAAGCAATTGGAAAAAAATTCAACCACGGATTTCCAATTCTCCACCGAAATACCAAACATTGGAATGTTGAAACATGAATTTAAAAAATCATTATTTTTTGCAACCTTACATTCATTGTTATTAATATATTTTGTTACTATATTATCATTTTTCATTTATTCATTATCTAACGTTGATACGGGAGCGTAGTGAAAATTGCTATAAACTTTATCTTTTCGTGTAAGCTCCAATATAAATAAGTATCCATCGTTAGCAAAAGTGAAGGAACCTTCATTGCATTCATTGCCCTAGGTGTTCGCCCAAGTGTTCATCCATTCGAGCATTGACTCAACCATAGCTGTCGATATTACTCACCTTTTATCTATTCGTTATTTATTAATCATCTATTAACCCTTTGAACTCTAAGGACGCATATCGCACACCCAGATCTAAAGGGGGTTAACTCGAAATTATGATTTTTGAGTTAGCCTATCTACGGGCTAACTGCAAAATCGCAATTTTTGAGTTAGCCTCTAGGGGTTGACTCCTAGGGGTCTCCCGAGTGTTCACATCGCACACCCAGATCTAAAGGGGGCTGACTCAAAAATTGCGATTTTGCAGTGAGCCCCTAGGTAGGCTAACACAAAAATCGCAATTTCGAGTTAGCCCCCTTTAGATCTGGGTGTGCGATATATGCGTCAGCCTATGCGTCTGCGAACCACATAAGCTTGAAAGTTCTCAGGTCTGAAAGGGTTAAGTATTGAGGGATTATTTACTGAACATCTTATTAATTGTTTCATTGCAATCCTTTTACGGTGATAAATAGGTGGAATAAATGCATCCAATAAATTTAAAAGTTTTTTGAAAACTGTAAAGCTCGAAGAAATTAATTCATGGCAAATATGTTAGGCATGATACACGCACGAGCATGTAGCTTTCCGTTAAAACGTGGCGGAGACGCCCTGGGCGTATTCCGATACCATACTCTCCTCCTCTATACATCCCTGCCTCGGCGAGAACCTTTCGAATCTTTGGCACGTGGAGCGATACGAATCTCCGTATACTTCCGCTGAAACGACTTGAAGCTTTCTGCTCCCACTGGCTCGTCAAGATAGACCTCCCTCCTCCTCTTCCTCTCTCCTCGACTTATATTCCTGTCCCAAAAGCACCCTGTACCAAACGTTATCACTCTAGGATGCATATATGTGCTCAAGCAAGTATGTACGCACGCAAGTAGTCCTGTAAATCGAGTTCAAGCGACATTTATTTCAAACTTGCATAGCACGTACCGAAATGCAATCCAGATATCAATTTGACATAATGTCCACACGTCTATTCTTTTTTGGTAATATTAATATCGTATTCCTCTGAGCATATGTACCAATTGGAAGCTCTCTATCGGGTTCGGTCCTCCATGATTATCATTGAACCACTTAAAAGCCGTGTAGCAGGAAATATCGTATCGAACGACCATCACAAGTGACAACAGTCCTGTATAAGCAGAAACTGCATGCGGTAGAAATTAAGTCCTCTCTGCTTTTCTAAGTTTAATAGTAAATGGTGAAGTCAATTAAAATAATTCACAGTACAAATGTATAATAATTATTTATTCGATACGCTGCGCTGGATATAAATAGTTTACTGAATTTTGATTCAGCTTCAACTTATAGACTTGAAAATCTACGAAGTACGATTACGAGTGATAAGTCTTTAATATTTCATGACATTCTTTATATATTGCCCTGGATAATTATATTACCGGTCACATCTGAGTCATGAAACAATGAATGTACCTCAACAGAGTAATAGTTCATAAAAAATAATTATACTACATGTGTCAACCACCAAAAACTTCCGACCCTTTCAGCACTCTGCGGCTGTGCGAGAGAGTAATTATTTTTCATATCTAACAAATAAATAAATAACGATACTGCGTCGGTATACTGAGATTCTTCCATACATTTGTATGTAAATAAATGCAGAATGAGTCGCTAAAAATAAAAGAAGGGATATCCGAAAATTCATTCGAAAATACAAGTAACTTGTCCATCGCGAATTCGCATGTATCACGCATTAATTATCATCGCACTGTCTGTGACATGTGAAGAGGAGTTTGCATGAGTTCGAAAGCTGCGTTTTTCCAATTTGCCCCTCGAAGATTCGCCTCGTGAAGATCCGAGCCTGACAGATCGCAACACTATGAAGAAAAATATTTCTTATGTCAACATAATTCTTAGATTTCGGAAAAATGTTAAGCACTCTGGTGAGGAAAGCTCCGTTGTTTGCATTTCAACGTCGCAAAGCTTCGACAACTAACAATCAGAATCACAATTATCTGGAAATACAAAGAAACAAAAATTCTACGTACGTTGAATTGCCTCTTACCTCAAGATCCGCACCAGCAAGAATAGCCGATCTGAGATCACAATTTTTCAGAATAGCATTCTTGAGGGTCGCGACGCGGAGATTCACCGATGCCATGTTACTTCCTTCCAAATTGGCACCCTTAAGATTGACACCCTCCATGTTTGCGGATAAACCGCCTGGATCTTCGAAGTTGCAAGAGTGCAAGTTCGCCCCCTCGAGATTGGCGCACAACATCTTGACGCATACGAGCTGGGCACCCTCGAGATTTGCAAACGAAAGATCAGCTCGTTCCAAACAACATCCGGAGAGATTTGCCCCGACGAGATTGCATCCTCGAAGATTGGCGTACTGAAACATTTCACGTGTTCTGTTATTTCTATGTCCCTGTAACATCGGTTTTCTAGTGATAAACTACGTCATTGAAAAATGTAATCCAAAAGTTTTTCACAATAACGCAATAACTATTTTGTATATTTCATCGAACTTCGATAACTCATCGTAATTGTCCTCATTGTGCGTGACTAGTGTAGAATTTATGCTGTATAATTTGGTATTCTGTTAATTTCATTCCATTACAAGTCGCTAACGAGATAATTTACATTCTAAAATTCATTAATTTATCTACTGTAGAAACTTCCTTACGCGTAATTGGCTATTCGTGAAGGTAGAAACATTTCAATTTATAATACGAACGAAACGATTGAGAACTGTGCGCAGCCGGAATTTAATAGCCAACTTTGAGGAAAATGGTGAGCACAATTTGCCGTCCTGTTATTGCATCGAAGGATGTGAGCGAAGGACTCATCAGACTTGATACTTCATCACCGATCTCATTAAAGGGTAATCAACCACGTGGAAGATAGAAATATAGTTATTATAGAGGCGAGGACCATGGGGGTTTAAGTTAAGCTCTTTGCAAAGTTCTAAGCTCAGCTTGGAAAATCCCTTCTTGTTTTGCGTGAGTTACATACCTATATAAAATGCTGCATATATAATTAGTAACTATGGCGACAAAATCGCGACGGTGTGTCCTATCTCTTTTCTTAAAGAATCAAAATGTTGGAGTAATATCTCGTTAAATTTGACTAAGGATCTTAATCATAAAACGTGTAGTCCCTCGATATTTAGTACACGAGATGAATCTGTGCCTGGAATTTTAAGACGTTCTCGCTCATACAAAGTAATTATGCATATCAATCCTGGCGAAGGAATATTTCGTTAAAACTTTATTGTTCTTCTTTGACTATAAGGGCGACGATGCAAGTACAGAATGACAACATCTTCTAAATACTTCTAAGAGTACTTTCGCCAGACGAGATTCGTGTCGATTCTGTTGTCTATCTAAATATTATTAATGTATATTGTATTCTAAGAAAGGCCAGTGTAACCCTCGAAAAAAGAATAGAGTTCCATTATTCATTTTATTTTAAAGTTTAGTATTTAAATGAGTCCCCTGATTTAATTAACGTGCGAAAATAAGAGAAAGAAAGAGAAGACTAAAAGCTTTCGATATGTACATTTCATCAATTTATCGGTGAACGTGATAAAGGCCATGCTGAAGACAATATCTCAGCAATCCACGATTATCGAACGAGGAGATTGCAGGTGATTGACTTGCAAACTGTGAGTTGCCTACGTTGGATTACTTCCTTGGAGAAACAGGCGTAAGTGTATATCGAGCAACAGCAGGACTTTGTCCACATCGCCAAGAGTGAAGAAGTTAGATTAACTTTCTTCGGTGTATTGAGATGGGAAAATGAAAATGTAAAGATAAAGTTTGTCCATCGTTTCGACGAAAGGGAAACTGCGCCAATCGTATCACTCCACCTTAACATCTATTCACGCTTTTCTACATTGAGAAGAAAATATACATTGGAAACTTTGGAATATTGTGCTCCAAGTAACATTTAAGTAACTATGTGCTAAAAACAAAAACAAATAAAAAAAACACGTACTTTAAAATTGATGTTCCTGAGGTCGAGTCTTGAGAGATCAGCACCTCCCAAGTTGACGCCTTGAAATCGAAGCTCGGATGTTGCTGGCGTGGACATTATAGCCTTCAAAACATCCCGTCTCGTTAACGCTACAATGCCTTTACCCTTTTTCTCATTATCTGCTATCATTTCTTCCAGAGTCGTCACTACACCTTCGATACCGTAAAATCGAGCTTCCTCTAAAACACCTGATATCATCAAGATATAAAAATTTATATTTTATCAAGGATGAGAAAGTTTCGATTTGAATCTCACAAACTTGCGAATCAATTGTTTCAGTTTTTCATTCTTAGAACATATATATATATATATATATATATACATCAATAAATGACGTTTGAATAACTGTTTCGTAAAATCATTTAACCATTCAAATAATAACAAAAACATGGAATAGTCAAATTAGTTTTAAAAAAGCGTGTACGCTTTTCTCATTTCGAACGAACAACCTGCTTTCGCAAAAGAAGTAATCAAAGGGTCTACAAAATGGAAAAGTCAATAAGTGATGTCAGAAACTTCTTGAATGAGCGTGAAAAATGTCGAGTAGTCATGTCTGAGATTGTGACTTTGATGAATCAGGAATCAGTTCGACCCCCTTCTCGTGAATCTATAAATTCGAGTGAAAATGCAAAACGCCGGCGTAACATAATTTCGGACAATAGTAAACTTCTCGAAATATTGCGGACCATTTATGAATCTTGTTGCAGCATAGACAATACGATTGTGCTTCCCACATGCAACAAAATTACTTGCCAAAATGAGATTTGTTTGCCAAATGAAAAAACATCAATGCATTTGGATGAGCTTGTAGAAAAAGAAAAAGTAAAATGAAATTACTTAATACCATTGATTAATCGCCGATTAACTCCGAAAAGGTCTCCTATGAGATGTAACGGACTACAATATTTTGTTTTGTGTTTTTCACAGAGTATTGACTTTGCCCCTCCACTATCTGCTGCTCAAGATGAATGCCATAAACCGATGGCGATAATAGTTTATGAGCCAGGAAGAAAGATGAATAAGTTGTGTCATCGAAAAAGTCTCCTTAAATCACGTATTAGGGGACAATATTGTTATGAAAGAGTCAATCGACATTAGTTTTCCTCTCATTCATAATGAAGTTCATCTCGTGTAAACAGATTCATCAGAATAATAGAAAAAATTCTTTATGAACTAAAATATTGAAGTGAACTGCAAACGTCAAAGGATAGAAGTACTAAATTATTATCAAAATTTTCTCGTATTGGGCATTACATTATGGGTATCTATGGATAAACTAACTTAGCAATTTGTCATTACCTGCAGCATTGAGATTCGAATCGAGAATCAATTGGCCATGTCTCAAGTAATTTAGTAGTGGCTCGAAATAAGTCGGACTTCTATCGACAAGAAAAGCTCCGGTATCGTCCTGCTTACTCGGTTGTATTCTCCATTCCATACTATCATCACCCTCAGTGAACATTCTTATGTAAAAACAGAAAAATTGTTTTCATTGAAATTCTGTTCATCCATTTATTCAATTGACAAAGATTCATGTGATCCTTCAATCGAATGTTCACAATGCTTCTCGACATATTCTTATTTATGCATTTCATAGATGTTTCTCGAGATATTTTAATAATTTCAGCAGTTGCTAATCTGCGATATCTTAGGAAAAGGTAAACAAGGCGCATTTAAATTCTATGTGCACTACTGGTCTAAAGCTATACACGAAATCATATTGTTGTACTATGGTTATTTGTGGACTATGTTACAGAAAAAAATTCACACAATTGAGAGAACTAACATATCGTGAACATGGATTATTTATTTACCTAGCTAGCATACTCATTGGCTCTTTCTGTGTAAGAGTACTTCTCGTTGTTGAGAATAGTTTACCACCGATGTTCAAGGTTACCCATTCAGGATTTCTAGGAATTGGAGTATTAGATGAGACCTTTTGTTTCGCCACGAAATCTTCTCCTGCTGATACATACAAGATATCATCGTCTCTAAAATCAAAATTGGTAATTAAATGGATTAACGGTTTAATGCATTCATATTTGTAACGATTATGATCATTTATCGAATCGTACTTTATTAATTTGACGTCATCTACTTCACCACCCTGTGGGGTGAATATTCTCATTGCTGTCATTTCGAATTTCAAACCAGCTGCGACTAGGAGTTCGTCAACTGAGTGAGTTACCATAAAGACCTGGTATCAAACGAAATGAAGATAATTCTAATAAGAAAAATTTATAATTCAAAACAAGTAAGCTGTAAACGAGAATTTTCTTCTGATTGACAGATGCCCAAAAAAAAACTGGTATGGTGAAATTGCCTCCATATTTATAAATATTGATTAATGACGTTGTGGCAAACCTGGAAATTATGCCAGCATATTGCTTCCTCAACTCTTTCTCATGACTGAAGATTTTCCATAAGAAATGTCATTTTTTATAACAATCCTAAAAATGTTATTTCCTTGGAAAAGAAGCTGTGAGGAAGGTTAAATAATGCGAAAGCAATACCTAAACTAGTCATTAATATTCTTGTACTTGTTTTGGGCACATTTTAATGCTAGAATGACGAAAGTGAACAATTAAGATGTCTTGGATATATTTTTTTAATAATTAAGAATGTGCTAGTATAAATATAGAAATTTATGAATTTCAATACAATGATAATAAGAAGTGCAGGATTGAAGGTAGCATTGATAGGTGTACTAGAACTACGCATCTATCCAATACCAGCAGTTCTAGTATTAATTAGAAGATACTACACACATTCTGCAATATTTCATAGATCTTAGATTAAACGGATTGTATACATTTCTGAACAATATATTCAAAATTTAAAAACACTTTTTTGATACAGCTATCAATATATTTCTATATTAATAACACAGCAGTAACCACCCGTACTTAGTGTAAATTTGTACTAATTTTTCCTAAGCAATATGAAAAGTTTTCATTATTTCGAATAGCAGATGACAGTTTCATTCTATTATTCCATAGTATATATCTATGAAGAATCTGATAAATCAATAACATTGTAATTTCACGAGTATAATATTCACATCTTTCTAGGTTTAACCTTGTATATATCATTCATCTGGACACAAGCCTGATGAATAGGAAGAATAACAAAAAAAAGATACAAAAAATAACTACGAACGGTCAAATTTTTATTCAAACTAACATAAATTTATTAGTTGATACAACAGTAGAACAATAAATATTAATTGCCTCTAAAAAATGCACGTTTGTTTATCGGATAAGCATCATAACCTTGCCATTTACGTCGGTACCATTGACAAATAAGATGACTCTCTTCATCGTTATGGTTATATTATACGTTCACGGTCACCACGAAATGTGTTTAATGTTTTAGCAGAGATTAAATTTAAAGAGATCGAAATTTCGACGATAAATTGAAACTTTTTTTCAAGAATCGTCGTCTGTTTGACATTCACTGACGGATGCCATGATCAATGAGGGCTCCATAAAGTTGGCCGCCCGGCTTTAACTTTTAAAACTTTTTTTTCCCAATCGTTTGATCGTCGTTTGAGATTGTTTTATCGTTAAAAATAATCGTTTGATCGTTAATAGTTTTTTCACAAAATCGAAATTACTTTCACCGAGTCTCGTCTAGTAACTTTTTACTCGTAAACGTTAGTAGACACTTCCAGGATATTTTTTACTTTTTGAACATTTTCTTTTTTGCTGTAGTTTGATCGTCGTTTTATACTAATGTATGCCAAGTTTTATCGTTTCATCGATGATAGTTTCTTGGAAAAGTCCAATTTACTTTCGACCAGTGCGACCTGAAGTTGGCTCGTAACCGTTTACCACTAAAATTTGGACAATTGTAGATTTTCTATTTTTTTAACTTTTCAACTTTTTCCTTTTGTTACCGTTTGATCGTCGTTTGATACTAATGCGTGCCAAGTTTCGTCGCTTGATCGTTGCTAGCAGGGAGACTAGAGGAAAAGAGGGTCAATTCCGATTTAAAAAGTGTCTCAAAAATCCGTACTTTTAGCTCTCTGCTCTGCCTACACATACACCGGAAAACGCAGAGAAGAAATTACAATTTTTCCGTCATTCCAGTCAATTTCTTACAGATACCAAAGAATGGATTTTTTTCGATAATTAGCCACTAGTCGTGTAAATTGTGTATCTGTGTGAACTGTGTGGAATCGTCGTAATTTGTGACATGTATAGTGTATATGGAGTATGTACAGGTTATTATGCTGTGCTATATATAGTGTGTACAGTTTACCGGATGTGTGCAGGATATAATTGTGCAGTGTGTGTTGAACATGAGAGTGGGTAATGCAGCGTAATGCGTGCAGCATGTACAGTATGTAAAATATCCTGATACGTGTACAATTTTCGTGAACAGAGATCTCATCGGCCAACTTCAGATCTGATGTTTGTTTTAAAAAAAATTGTTTATCTTTAACGATTTTTGCTGTGTTATCAAAGATCAAAGAATATTTTACGCTTGTTCAATGACTCGAAAAACAAAGTCAGAACGTTCAGTGTTGATCGGTTAGTTCATAAAGCTTTAATCAACAGTTGGTTTAACAGTTGATTAGTTCGCTAAAGATCTGCCGATTATGTTGGATTTATGAATTCGGTAAGAAAGGAATCTATGTTAGTACAGTATGATTCTTAACGATCACGACGTTGTTTATACTCCAATGAAAATTTCTTTTTTTCGCTACGTTTCGTGAACTTCATAAATATCTTTTTATTCTTAAACGTGGTATTTGAAATTGTTCGTGATTGTAGCACAGAATAATTCTTTCTTCTTTGATCTCGACGCAATTCACAACATACGCAGAAGTACACGAGGTTATTCATAAAAGAAAAAGAGTGCTTGGCCAGATGTCTTTTTGCCTGATTTGCAAAATTTATTATCGCGTGTGTCACTGATATACCTAACCAGAAATGGAAGGTTGCATTAATCACGTTCGTTGATGAGAGTTAACAGAAATCGACAAAGTGGAGAACGTGCCATTGAAATAGGAACAAAATCTTATTTAACGGATATCGAACATAATGCCACAAGTTGATTTAAAAGTGGTTCTACTGGGTGACATGTCAGTGGGAAAGACATGTTTATCGGAACGATTCGCAAACGACAGATTTGCTGAATACGTTTCATTTCAAAACGTAAGACTTAATTTTTTAAACGTTAACGCCTATACTTCATTATGTCACAATTAAAGACAACAAGCTAAAACAAGTTACATTCAATCAAAGGGTGACAATATTTATTTGTTTCAAAGTTCTGTGTAGTTTCAAACTGAGTCTTTGTCAGTCATATGCAAATCTTCATAATTTGAGTACTAGGACTAGAAGATATTCTTGATAGTAATGTGTTTATGTAGGTATGATGGTCAAAAAGATCATTTGTTCTTTTATATTAGTGGTTAAACATTAAATATTCAAGATTTATGAATACAAAGAATTATAAATGCTATAATTAGAAAATGGTTAATATGTTGTCACGTATAGAAAACATTAAATAGATTCAATCCATCACAGATTAAAAGGACTTTGTTAAACTAAAAGAGTAGTAGCTTTGTTTGGTTTGAATAGATCAGAAATATGGAATAAAAACAACTTTTGCCTCCATCTAATTCTAATTAATTATCAATTACGATTTGGATATTTACCCATAGAAAAGTACAAATACACATCTAAAAATCATAACAAATATGTTTAATGTTTAGAAAAATTCTGAAAGTTTCCATAGTTGGTCTCATTGATTTATGGCATTTATCTTGTTCTAATTTTCTTGAAATTTTTTATATAAATCTCACTCAACAAAGCAAAGAAAACTACTATAAATAACATTGAACTTTTTTACAGACCATTGGTACAGCTTTCGTTTCCAAACCAATCTACGTAGACAATAAAAAGCTTATATTGGGAATATGGGATACAGCTGGTTCCGAACGGTAATGTTGTATAGTCATAGTTTCCACTGCTATGAATACACCAACATTATTCATAGATTATAATCTTTCAGATATGATGCAATGACAAAGCTCTATTATAGAGGAGCGCAAGCAGCCATAATTTGTTACGATGTGACCAATCCAAAATCATTTGCTAAGGCAAAGTATTGGATGAGGGAGGTGAGAAGTGTGGAAGAAAGTTGCAAACTATATATTTGTGCAACAAAGAAAGATTTACTGGAACAAGGTGGAGAAGCAACGCCCAATATTGAAACTGTGGAGAATTATGCCTCAGGAGTTCAGGCTAAATTTTTCATAACTTCAAGTAAAACTGGAGAAAACGTTGGTAAGTTACACTTTAATAATCAGAAATCTCACAAAATTATTATTAAAGCTTAAGAAACTCTAATCCAAGAATTAAACAAGTTATAATACACGAAGATTGATCATCTATTTTGTGTCTGTCAATTTATGATATAGAGCCATATCATTGTGGCATTGTTCATATTACCTATATTTGTTTTGAAGAAACTTCAATGAAATTTGGTTCATACAAATATTACAGTTTTTTAATTTTATTAATAGAATTAATAGATGGTTTATTGTCGCTGTGAACAGCGGAATTATTTCAGGATATTGCAAAGCATTGTGTTACAATGGTAAATAAACAAAATACTCAAGAATGGGGCCATGGATTTATCAGTCTCTCAACTGACAGCAAAAAATCGACCTGTTGTCCATTGGGTGGTCGTAATTAGCATGCTATCAGTATCAAGGTGCTATATCATATGGGAAAAGCGTTTTGATAATTGCAAAGTATTAATAGAGTTCACATATACACTGCACGCGACACACATTATTTGCAGGATTATCTTTGATCATTCATTGCTTATGAATGGATAACAAAATGAAAAGACAAACAATAAACCTTTGTCATTTTATTGTGAACAAGAAAAAGCCATGGTACTGAGGAACTCTATTGTGCAATACTTAAGATAAAGATAACGAATACCGATATACTTCTTACGACCAAATCTTTGATTTCCTTTGAACTGTGATACATTACAATTCTTTATAAGTACGAAGTAAATTATACCATTGTGAATATGTAGACACGGGAATGATGTGATTAACGTTTATCGTCCTATGGCATGAGATCAACAGAGTACAAATGCCACGTTGTTTCACAAGTTTCTACTTTTTGTTGTATTAACAGTGTGTGCAACTTATTGACTGTGCACTAAGGTGATATGAAAGAATTGAAAGAATAAATAAACCTTATTTTATACGAACATTTTAATTGTTGATAAAATTATGACATTTACTATTGTGAGACTTAGATCATGTAAGTTATTAAAATTGAATACAAAAGTAGTTGATGTATTGAAATTTTTCGATGGGAAGTAATTGGATTTATGTTTTTATCCCATTTATAGAAACGTGCAAATATTTCTGAAAAGTTACAGATGCAATCAGTAATTGCAATATATTTTTTGTAATTGTAGCATGAAAAAGTATGCCTTATTGCAAGTATAAATCACGCATTGTCAATGGAAGGTTTTTCCAACGTCATCATATATTGGCCAATAATCCGTCATCCTTTTAATCTCTGAGAATAATTCGCGATACCTACAGAGCTGACTAGATGATTAAATTTGTTATTGCGTATGAAATATCCTTTTTTTCAAGTTCTTGATTCCATTAATTTCCCCTATCAATTCATAAATCGACTGTAACTTGATATGTCTTATTTCGCCGCTTTTCGCTATGTGAATAAATACCATAAATATTATTACGAATTTTGAGATATCGTACAAGGCAAAAACGGAGAACATAAAGCTCGGACTTGTTCGTAAACACCAAAAAAGACAAAACCCCCTAACGTGAATCCTCCGACTCTTGGGGAAAAACCAGCAAATAATCTGAAAGTGAAGGATAACATTATTTAAATGATAAAAAACATCTCTTTCAGTAAAGACTCACCCTCGAGCTCCTCTTTCCCGATAAACATCTTTCAACATGACGCTTATCTTAACTTCCGCTTTATCTGCGGATGTACTAGATAACATAATTCTTGTTTTTGCTACATCAAGGGGTGTTGTTACACCCGCAGCTATGGCGACTGTAAAATTGACATGTTTATAGAATTTTCGAAATCACATAAGTTGTAAATAAATTTAAATCAAGGTCTTTCAGTACCTGAGCCAGCACCGCACATTGCACCTTCAAAAGGTGTGCATTCGCGTCCAACGCGATTTTTCCAACAAAGCTTCAGATATTCCCACATTGGCATCTGCATAAGTCCAAACGGCATATCTCTAAGTACAGTACTACCATATCCACGATAAAGAGTTCTAAGTGCAAGGCTGTGAGTATCCTTAAGAAGGGCTTGTTTTCTCTGTTTCACAACTTCCACTGGAACTCTGACTAAACAGGCCATCTGCGAACAAAAAGAAACATTCGATCATTGGTTTAAAGAGTCATACCTAATAACTCGATTCGATAAACATTCAGAATTATATAAAACATAAGCGGGTGGGGTGAAATTATTTTGGGATATACTCACTACATTGGGAGACATTAATATAAATCGACCAAGTCTAATTTTTTATAAAAAATATACAAAAAGTCTTATAGAAAGACCTTATATAAAAATGATGTAACATAGTGAGTTGCATATTTAATACTTACTGCTTCTCCCATACATGCAGCAACCATATGAATACAGGAATGATACTGTACAGGAATTAATGGTTGTGTGAATTCTTTAAATCCTTCATAAGTTATGAAGAAGAGAGATGCTGAAAAAAAATGTTTAATTATTTGCTTTATCTTTAAAATCTGTGAGTGGGAATGATACTTTTTGACTTATAGAATTTTAAATTGTGTACAGACTAACCACCAGGGGCTGATCCAATTATGACTGGTGCAACACCCTTATACACTTGTTTAAAACCCCCTGATTTAATAAATCCATGCTGACTCTGAAGCCGTGTTTTAAGTGTATCGAGAGGGAAGAATATGACATCGCAGACCAGCCCTGCGGATGCACCGGACTGAACCAAGTGAATGAATTTAATTTCATAAGTAAAAAAATGTAATAAATTTTATATACTGTAACAAATATCGTTTTTAATTATTTCCAATTTATCGGCGAACGTACGATCATCGTCGATAGAAAAACATTTTTAACGTCTCTGATTTCGGTGGATTTTGCTTCACTCTGAAACATCGCTTATTTTCGTTTCGCGACGTTTGTCACTCAAATATATAGTCAAACTTTTGTAAAGCAATAACGACGGCATATAATTGCCGAGACCAAACTAAAGATAATCTTTTTATATAGTAGAAATATCAACTTGCATAGTTAGAATTTTAAATTTGGAGGTTAAGTTTGAGCACCGATCGATATCTTCAGACATGTGGATGTGGAACTGATGCAACCGCGCCATTTAAGTTTATAGCAGACTATGCGTAACCTGTAAACATGGCAGGGGAAAGGTGTTGTCGAAACTGTTGAATAGACCGTTTATGTCCAGTGTTAGACGTCAAATAATTACAAAAGTTTAAAGATCAAAGCGAAGTTTAAAGGTTACTCATATGTCGTACATTGATTTCCCATTTTCCAAGCCAAGAAACCAGAGGATAATTACTTCAGGATATCCATATCCAGGATATATTTTGAAACTCACTCGGATTCCACAGCTTTACATAAGTTCATAATTACTAATAGTTATCAAGTGGAACCTATTGTCTTGCACATTTTACATAGCTCTGTTTTTCAAATTTTGTTATTTACATTCTTCATATATTTTATTAGAGGTGATTATTAAAAATTGTATTTACATGTAGAGAAAATTACAAAGTTTTGTACTGACCGAACACTTTCGTTAGTTCATCCCAGAAAGTGCTCGACATTCTAGAGTGCGCTGTTTCACTAAACGAAAAGACGTATTCGTTTGGCTTTCTATATAGTAATCCCATTGTTTGTGGTCTTATTTCTTCCCCCACCTTGCGACGCTTGATTTTATCCCGTTGCGCTTCACGCCCGCGTGCCGGTTGTCAGAGTAAACTCCAATAATATCGTCCTGGTTCTTTAATAGTGTTCGTAACATCGAATACTGTCATAGTACCGTTGCACACTGTCGACCGACGGACTGCGGGCTGGGATCTGTTTTTAACAGTTTGCCTTTCTCGATGAGAGCGACCTTGATTTAATGCGCCAGATCATCCGTTTGGTGACGGCACTTTTTTTGCGAACGAAAGGGAAAGGCGCGAGTTGACCCAATTTTCTGATCGCTCTTATCAGTGACTAAACGATAAACGTATGTGCTGAAGATTTAAAAGTTAATTCTTGCCGTAAGATTTTTGTGAGCATAACGTAATTCGCTCATTACACATTACAAATTTGGCATCAGTGCTGTGATTAAAGAATATCAATAAGTGGATTAAGGACCGGAGGTACAAATTCGTGCAGTAATACTAACGAAAATTTGCAATACAAGACTATAAAATCATGGCTGCGTTCAAACGCATGACGAGGCTGACAGGTAGCCTTAAAGCATTGAATGTGACAAATACTCATCGCTTCCATTTACCAAAAACCTATTATACTTATGTCAATGAGCCATCTATGCCTATTCCGGACAAGGAGCCTACTTGGGTCAAAAGTGCAGAAGAAGCGGTGGAGCAAGCTGGATTGGCATCTGGTAATTGTATAATTTGGCCTATTACTCTTACCACCCAGTTTCTTTATTGCAGCCAATTGATAACTCTGGGGAACTCACCTTGATGCAAAATACATTGCCGCAATTCCATCGAATACCCTTATGTGGCACAATAGCATAGAGCGAGATCATCAGTGAGAAGGTCGTTAGTATAGCTAAAAATAACATATGTAAATGAAGATTCTTCTTACAATGGATGGGAATTCAGAGTTGTTCCATAGATAAGTTCATTTCGCATCTTGATATATTGAAAATGTTCTAGCAAGATATGCGAAAAATAGGTGGCTACATAAAAATAATTTCATAATTGAAAAATTTGGAATCGCCACACCAGTTTATTCAATGAATATGCACAGTTATTGTAATTCTAGTTACATAAACATATGGCCATGTGGTTAACGATCATACATTTTAAAAATTAGCTTATCACTTATTTTTCCAATTTCTATTGACCTTCATTAAGTTAAAAGAAGTTTCTTTATACCTTCTAAGTGATAAATAATAATATCGAAAAGTTCAATAAACTTTATTCAATGAATCGTTACATTTTTTATTATTAATGTAATTTTATACAGGCGTATACAAGATTCTTGAATTCCTGGTGGGTGCTTCATTCTTGTCGAAGATATTGCATAGTTCCATTTTAAATATAGTATCGTCGCGTCACGCACTTTGCACACGCGATTATACAGCAGAACTTGATATCTTAATGCTTACCAAGAAGCCGTTCTGTGTTAAACACAGCCAGAAAATTCCTTTGTTTTCAGTTGGTTAAGCCATTCTTTGACTAATTCAATAAACCTCCTCAGAGTATTTTATTTATTATTTTTAACATAAGTATTTCCTATTATAATTATCGTTATGATCATGAGAATTAGATTGAAGTACAAAATGAAATTATGTGCCTAATTTTTCGACGAATGTACGTGCTCATCTAATAATGTAATGCTATTGAATAATTTTGAATAAACATTTGCAAGCTGTTTTGTTGACCATGACAATGTAGAAATTTATCTTTGTTTAGGTGGAAAGTACTGTGGATTCATATGTTTTCGAACAATACAATTGAGTAGTATTGCTCGTATAGTAGAAAACTATGTGTGTAATGGAGTAGTATAAGAACTTTGAACTCTTGATTAAAGTCTTTCTCCGCCTCTCTATCTTTAATGGGTTACTTGCAACACACGCATACATATAGGCGCATCTACACATTTGAAATAAATTGGCATATATATGTCTTCTAATGAACAAACATATTTGGTTAAAGCAGAGTGAGAAATTTATGGAACTATATATGTACGCATTCGATTTAATTTCAAAGGTCAATTGAAGCAAGAAATTCCCTGCCTTACTTGCAAGATAAATGTGTTGTAATATGTTGCTGTTAAAACTTAAACACAAAAGGTCAATGAATCATTTAATTCCTGGATTTATTTACTTGATTGATTTTTAAAAAATATTAAATGTCTTTGAATAATATTCTACGTCTGGGTATATATTGTTATTATCATGGCGGATACATAAGATAAATGATTGGTTTTGAAATATCAAATAACTGATTATTAACAATCAAGTAATGTCTGTTTTCGTTCTTTGCAGTTTAAAAATGTAATAATAGCAATAATTATTATTGACTTGTGGATTTCCAGATCAAATTGTATTCGTCCAAGGCGCAGCCGCAACTCCATCCGAGTTGCTTAGAGGACTGACCGAGGTTGGTGTTAAAAAAGACGTTCGAAATGTACGGTTGTGCCACATGCATCTTGAAGGACCTGCACCGTTTGCTAAGAAAGAAAACGCAAGTACGTATTTGTCAACAGAGATTGTTCATTTCACCAAATTTTTTGCTAAACATTTATTCATTATATCAATTTGTTTGTAGTAATATTAAAATTATTATTGGCATAAGCTTGACGTCTTCATTTTCTGATATTTAGAGCATTTCACTTCCGTCAGTTTCTTTATCGGTGGAAACGTAAGAGCTGCGGTTAATGACGGAACAGCCGATTGTATACCAATATTCTTGAGTGAGATACCAAAGATCTTTGACTATGGTTACATGAAACCTGATATCGCACTCATCCAAGTAACACCACCGGATAGTAAGGGATACTGTTCACTCGGTACCAGTGTCGATTGTGTCAGATCAGCTCTGATCAAAGCCAAAAAAATTGTGGGTAAGAAAATCCATTGTTTAAATAATATTATATAGCATAAAATTGAAGAACCTATTTAATTCCGAATCTTTGTTATTTAGAGTTTTCCATTTCTTATATAGACATTTTTTTTTTCTTTACAGCTGTGGTGAATAAACACTTGCCGAGAACTTTTGGTGATGCGCTAGTTCACAAAAGTCACTTAGATTTTGCGACGGAATTTCATCAGCCTTTGCCGGTCCATGCGGTCAAGCCACCCACCGAAAATGAACACAAAATTGGCAAATTCATTGCAGAGAATTTGGTTTCTGACGGTGCAACGCTTCAACTTGGAATCGGTAGTATACCGGACGCTGTTTTAGCTCTTCTTAAAGGACACAAGAATCTTGGTATTCATAGTGAAATGTTCAGCGACGGCGTTGTGGATCTTGTGAACGAAGGTTGTATCACAAACAATATGAAGACAATGCATCGTGGAAGAATCGTTGGATCATTTTGTGTGGGTTCACAGAAACTTTACGACTTCATGCACAATAATCCTTTTATCGGTATGTGAATTAATGTAATTTCTCGTTGCTGGCATATACTAATTGTCTTCCATTTGTATTACTCCATATCTCAATTACTTTTTAGAAATGTTGGCTGTCGATTACGTCAACGATCCGAGAATAATCGCTAAGCAGCCGCTTATGACCTGTATTAATTCATGCATTGAGGTTGATCTCACCGGGCAGGTTTGTTCCGACAGTATCGGAACTAGAATGTATTCCGGATTTGGAGGTCAAGTCGACTTTCTGACTGGTGCTGCCCTCGCCGAGGACGGTCTTGGAAAACCCATTGTTGCTCTTAATTCTACGACTGCTGACGGCAAAACGAGTAAAATTACGTCGCTTTTAAAGCACGGTACGAAAACTTATTTCCTTTTTTGTAAATTTTCCGTCGAGTTTTTCTGCTTCATCTCTAAAAACTACTGTCTTAGAGCCATCTTCATCAAATATCATAAGTTTTCCATATAGCCAAGGATCGATTCTTTCGTGCTAAAGATCGACAGCAATGTGATATGCAAGATACTTATTGATTTGTACTTTTCTGTTCATATGATTGAAGGAGCCGGTGTTGTGACGAGCAGAGCTCTCGTGAGTTACGTGGTTACCGAACACGGTATCGCCAGTCTTTTCGGCAAAACTCTGAAGCAACGAGCGCATGCTTTGATTCAAATTGCTCATCCGAATCACAGGGAATCTTTGGAGAAAGCAGCCTTCGAGCGTCTCAAAGGAATGCCACATCCTTGAACGAGGGATTGACTTAACCATCATTAAACTGGATCCGTGAAATCGTTATCATTAAAGAAAGACAACTAATAATTCTAGCTTCTGTCACATAACACATGTTCCGTAGAACGGTCTTCGTATGGGTTAAGAACCACAAATGTATCGTGAGGACCGAAATTAGTTTTGTGACCAGTAACATACTAAAAAATATTAATTTAATCATGCGAAGACATTGCATGAAAAAAAAGGTCTAACTCAGCATCCGATAGCAGGAACACGATATTTTCATTCCAAGAAACAGTTTTTTTTGCCATTAGAATTGCCAATGAAATCGAAAATAGAACTGGCAAAAAATAAGGCTTGACAAATACTAAATGGTAAATAAAGAATAGTCCAGGCATACCACACGGTAGGCCAATTATATGGAAATATGCCGGTATTGCGTATCAGTAGAATTATTGTCTACGTTACAAAGGAACTAATATATTACTGCAGCGTTTCACTTCAACAATATTAATGAAGCATTCAGCTTCAAAGCCTGGTAGCGAACTTGTTTTCATTTCGCTCATGGTTGTATAGCACGTATTATAGTAAAGCAGCTCACAAGATATAAACTCAGAACTCGCTGCATATCATAATTTTGTTTTTTACTCCAACCTGCGTTATACTACTGGTCGAGGTAGTGGGCATTATCAAGAATATGCCAATGGAGGGGGCACCTGCGAAGGAGAATTTTGATAGTACGTTAGATAACAACCTCATAATCTCCAAGATTACTAACTAGCAAGGTTGTTCACTGTACTTGGCCCAGATGCAAACGGGCTAAACGTTCGAACAGTACGGTACGAAAAACTATGTGACAAAGGTCTAACTATGTAATAAATGCGACAGATTTTATGTTTTAGATTATACAGTAAACGAACAAAAAAATCTGAGAATTTTTATACATGACCCATCGATGCCATTTTTGTATGCCATACCAGGAAAATGATTGATCGAATAAGAAAGAACATTATTTTGTTTTTGAAACGAAATAAAAAATAATAATACTATACATAAATGTAAATAACAGCAATTTTCAAGCACATTTTTCATTTCCATCTTATTTTCCACTAAGAACGAAATTATGAGACACATTGAACAAACACAATCTATAATATATAAATATTTTTGTTTTTGTTATCGAAATATATTTCGCGATACACAAAATCAATGCTCTTAATAATTTTTATGACAGAACTGTTTGTGTATTATCACAAAGTGATTCGCCAAAAGTTTTAAAGATAAGAATAACCAATATACTTTGCAATAATTGCCCGAATTAAATAATTTATAAAAACTCAAAGCCCTTGTGAATTAAATATAAATGAAATAAAGTTACCAAAATAGTGTTCCAATGATGCGAAATAGAACGTTTCAGTTTTGATGTTCGCGCTCATGAGTCCATTTGCATATGTCGTGATCAATGTAGGTACTGTGCAATGCTGTGTATAACCAATTTAAATTTACGCTATATGATACAGTAATGAGTATTCTTATTATAGACAATTGAGGATTCATTGCGGCAAGTTGGCAACAAACATTAAAACAGTCCTTCCGTTTGTCTCGTCTCCATCATTGTATTAGCTCCGGTTTATCTTCATTTAATCATATTTACGGCTGAGTTGGAGAATCGGCACATCGGCAGCTCTCACCCTTCAACTGCGTTTGCGCACAATTTGTCGTAGGAGTCGCTGGTGAGAAAGAACATCGTCTATAGCTATGAATACACTGTCGAGATGTTTCGCTTTCGCCACCGCCAAGGTAAATTCTCGATTAATATTTCACTAAATGAATCATTAGGCGCATCGATTGATTTTTACACAAGTGTTACGTAATCTTCATTCGTGTGTACTTAATTGCGTTTATCAGTTAGAACGACGTAACGCGAAACAAGCCGAGAGTAGTACATGTTTTTTACTGCGTCACATGCATGCGACTGGGATTGGTTATCGATACTGTATATCTATATATATGTATAATATATGTAGTTTAAACTACGCGCTATCTGACCGAAGTGCGATATACACCGGATATGGATAAATTCTGGCGCCATTAATTCAAACTGCTAGTTATTGAAAAAATTTACCTTCTATTTTCTTTCAGCTGGGAAGATGTCTAAAGCGAACTTACGTGACGAATACAACGATGGAGTATGAGAAATACGTCGAGACAACCGAAGACAATGGAGTGAGACTCTTTGTTCTAACCTATTCTATTAGGTCTAGTCAGATATATTTGCAAAAGTGTTGAAACCTTGTCCGTATAATTATCAATGATATTATAGAAATTTTTAATTATTTGAACAGGTAAAAACTATCACATTATGTCACGCCTCGACTCGGAATTCCCTATCGCTGGAAATGATGAAAATTATTCTGTGGAACTTAACCAGAGACGAGGATAATGAGTCTTTGAGATCGATTGTAATCGCTGCAGAGCCTGGCAAAGTTTTTTCCGCTGGACATAATTTAAAAGAGTTGGTTGGTCGCCCGATTTAATTATGAAAATAGTGAAAATTTCTACGAGTGACTTTTGTTTATTTACATTAAATTTATTATTGTATGTAACAGACGACTGAACAAGGTGGAAGATATCATCGGGAAGTTTTTGAAACTGCGACGGAACTGATGAAAGCTATCGCCGAATCCCCGGTTCCTATAATTGCCGCTGTCGATGGTTTAGCTGCCGCTGCTGGTTGCCAACTAGTTAGTGCATGCGACATTGCCATTTGCACTAAAAGAAGCAGTTTCTCAACACCAGGGTACGAACGCTTGCATGCTTCTATGACAGATATCTTGAGAACAAATTTCTTGGATTATTGTTCAACGAGATGCAATTTTCTAGTGCAAACTTTGGAATATTTTGCTCAACACCGGGTATTCCTCTGTCACGAAGTGTTCCAAGGAAAGTTGCAGCCCAGATGCTCTTCACAGGTCTTTCGATTACAGCAGATGAAGCATTCGCTGCCGGTCTTGTTAGCAAAGTCACAGCTAATGACAAACTTGGTACAGCACAAATTTCAATTAATCTAAGGAAATACACATTTATGTGGATCTGTAACGAGTTCGTTGGAACGAACGCGATAATATAACATTTTGTATTTGTTTCATGAAAATTCTCAAGCTGCGGAAGTGAAAACGATCACGGATGCTATAAGCTCGAAAAGTCGGTCGGTCGTTCGTTTGGGAAAGAAGTTTTTATATGAACAACGCGAGCTCGATACACCGCTGGCCTATGAACTTGGTGCTGAAATAATGGTGAAGAATTTAGAACTACGAGATGCCCAGGAAGGTATTCGAGGCTTTACTGAGAAACGGAAACCCGTGTGGTCTCATACCTTTCAGAAGGATGAATGAACGTTACGAATCATGAAATAACGAGCACAACGTTTTTCCAACTATTCAGACTGTGATAATAATTACAGTAGTCTGTAAGATGTAAATTTAAAAAAAATATATTTTTTGTTTCCTGAAATTGGAAGCTTTATTATTATTGTTTCACTTAAACGATTAGAATTAAGAGCTTAATTATGTTTCGATGCGCGAAACAAGTAAAAAATCCATACATTCCAGGGACGAATCGTTCTCAAAGGTCTTGTGTATCATCTTGCGATTGCAGTTTCATCTCTCGTGCCGAAGTGCATGAGATAAGAAATGAGATATGCGTGCGATTTGCGAATATTCTCGTCATTGCAGTTTCGAGACAAGAATCGATGAAGAGTAGTGAGTGCTCGAGATCCGAAAAATAACGTCTTTATTCCATCGCCTCGATTCCGTCAACTAGAATATTAACATAGTACACAAAATGATTAGGATTAAATTGTCGATAACAATAATCGAATTACGGTTGAATTAAATAGACGATCTTGAGACATTTTCAAAACTCCATAGGCGGCATTAATCATCGTGCTGTGTTTAGATAACACAAACATACATTTTGAACACGAACAGCCACAATCATGTGGAATAACACCATCTCGCTAAATTGTATGTATGTCAAGGATATTTAAAGAAAACCCAGCATCGAAAATGTTAAGAAAAATTTGAAACAGTGCAAAAATACATCTCTATATTTTTTATACACAAAATTTCCTCGCATAGTTAATTTGACATAAGAATTTACACATTTGTGTTCACCAATTTTCAAGATTAGGTTCATTAAGTCTTTGGCCCGGTCCACGTGCCATAAGAATATGATAACCTCGACTTGGAAAAATATTTGTGTAACTGGACCTAGATACTAGTGTGACATGATGCGTAAGACGTTATCGTATAATCAAGAGACACGAGGTATCTAGGCAAGTTCGCACCAAGTGATCACAAATAGTGTTAATGATAATGAAAACCAGTGTGTAAATTATTGGAGGAAATTGACTGTCATATGGAAACGAAAATATAATGATGCTGATGGAAATATGCAACGTAACGTGTTCGCCTACTTCGTTATCTAAATACAAAATATAATGTGCGTTTATTTTTTGTTCTAATGAACTAAATATTACTCATCTGTCTAATCATTCGTGTCCTACATTAGACAAAGTCTGTTTCTTAAAAACATATAAGCGTAAGGATACGAGGTTGAAAAACCAGCTCAACACATTTTCGTTCAGCTGGAAGTTTGATAGGTTAACTATAGAACATTGTTGAAATCACGACCTGTTTGTAAATACTGTTTACTCTTAAAGTGATGGTATGAAAGCAACAAGAAAATCGTTGTTATTGAAATCTCGTGACTCTTTGCGTTACTTTGTTTTTCGATCGCACATCCTCGTAATCACTAAAGTAGGATGAAAACGTCATGACTTTCGCCAAATCTGCTATGACGCTAATGGCGAGTAATACGTGACAAACTGCTCGTATACCGGGACGATTATAATAATCATAAGTACAATTAAAAATCTGAACAATTAAATATTTTTAAGAGTGTATGATCCAGTACAATTCCGATTAGCTTCATCGAGTTTGCCTACAACCATTGTTAAATTCCAAGCAAAACAATAGATATATGTTAAATATTTTAAAACTTATTCAGAAAAAAGTTTGTCAATGTAAAACAGACCTATATTTTTATATGATGAAAAATAAGTGAAATTTCGGATATTTTTGTCTTCAAACTATTAAATTAAGGTAGTTCTATAGTCTTTTTTGATATTTACCAAAGTGTTGAAATGTTAATATGTTGTTTACTAGCTTATCACGCATGAGTCCTGAAATTTTTAAGTCGATTCACCATCTACTTTCAGAAATTTTCTCGATTGAAAAATGTATTTTTTAACATATTTTACATGGCGTATATGTGGAAAAATACGTTTACGATGGCATTTCAAATTGTAATTTCTAAACTAATCTTACCAGCTTGATAACAAACTAGAAGGGTTTTAAGGAATATTGTAGGATTTACATTAAAAAAAAAAAAATTATGGTTTACCACATAGTTTCCAAGAATCTGTATTCTGAAAAATATCATTTTTATTCGGGACCAAGCCTCGAAACAATCGGCTGCAACGAACCACGTCCAATACATGTGAAGATCGCATTCATACACACGGTACGTGTATGGGTGGCGCTTCGAGCGGTACAGGTCATGTCATAAGTTTTCATAAAATGCTACGCTGCAGAAAGTGTCCCCGGCTATCTGATAGGAGGGAAACTTTTTGCTCGTACGTGTACCTATAGAACTACCTTAAGTACAAATAATCTTCTGTAAGAAAAAAAATAAAGCGTACATCTCACGTAGTATAACAAATTTGGAAGCTTACGCCTCTTCCGCTAGGGGGAAACATCGATGGGTCAGCCATTACAAAGTCCATAATAACAAACCATCGATCAAACGAATTACGACATATCGTAATTCGCCTGATCGCATAGAATATTTCGTCTTTTGATTCACTTTCGACGAATCTTGTCCACCCTATAAAAAAATGTGAAGATATCCACGGTGGAATATTCGAGATTTTGATGACGCGTGAGAAACCAAAATCCGGACCCCTGCGAATAACATCAACGTCTTTCGTCACTATTTATAGCAATGTCGAAAAGTCGTCATAATTCCTCGGTGCGAATTATCTCCTTTCAAAGAATGTCGACAACGTATCTATACGTATATAACGTATATAGACAGATATATAGATATATATACATATATAGACGAGACATTATCGTCTGGACGAAAGCCTTTGAGCTTCTGAAAGTTCGGTTGGGTCAGTGGGAGCTGCTGGGGAGGTTAGCGATAAGAAACAAGAAAGTTCATCGAGGTCCGTCAATGGCCATTTTCAAGCGTCATACCGAAGTACGCGGCCCTCTCCCGTTGTTTTTGACCCCGGACAAACTGATAAATTGAAGCAAACGAGCCGGCAGCGTTTCAGTGCAACGTGACAAACGCTCTTGAGCATTCAACTTTACCGTACCGTTAACGAATAATACAATTTTACATCAACCCGAGAAAATCAGTGATACAACGAAACAACACGATATTAGAAATAAGTAAAGCGCGATAGTGCGACAAGGAACTATCGAAGGAGACGAAAACAAAAGAAAGCGTTTTTTTCGTAACGGTGACGAGAACATTTTAAATATTGTATCTCGATTGTTCACACGCTTGACAGTCGGTTGATGCACTACACGAGGTATATCGAGGGGGTCTGTATGCGATTCGCGGTGGACTCGAAGCAGGAGCCTTCGAGTACTCAGAAAAGCATCCGAGACGTGACAGGAGGATCAAGGAGGAAGTTAACGAAACGCGAAATCACTAATTTGTTTTTCGACGATTGCAACGGTTAGTAAACGAACTACGTGAAGTTAGCGTTTTCTATCCTACAGCTTACCTTTGCTGGCCACCAGGGGGCAGGCACGAACAGGATTCCTAGGTCGACAGTGGGTCACAAAGATGGACACCCTATGCGACCTTCTTTACTGACCTAATATTTCCCTTATCTAGAAACCTTGGTTCACTCCCAAGGTCCCTAGATAATGGAGATCAAGCAAACGACCGAGGTCTTGGGCGAAAATAAACAACGACCTTTTCATGGAAAGAATAATCGATCGATGAAAGAAATTATTATTAAAATTCACGTCTGAGACAAAACAACATGGATTAGTATAATGTTTTAAAAAAAACATTGATTTTCTTCTCATGACGTTATTTAAATCATTTTTAAACAAAAGAAACATAAGTTTTGAATGAAAACGTTTTGGTTTAACTTGAAAGATCATTTTTGTTTAGTGCTTTTAATTATAGAACACCTGGTGGCAATCAAAGAAAAGTTGTTGAACTAAAAGATCTAATTAAGCGTTTATACAGAAGTTCTCTCTTTTTTCTTGAGTCTTTGTCTTTTTTTTCTAATCACTAGATTTGTACGGGATATTATTTTAATTGTAAATATTTACTTTCTCGCTTTGTTATCTTCAACAGGCTGTTTGAAAATGGCCGCGATACCGCACGGTGCCTTCGCTGCGCGTAAAGTCCGCGAGCGCAACGAGCGCGGCTTTCTCATCGCCAAGATGGAGAAGACGGGTGGCAATGATAAAGAGAGCAAACAGGATACCGGCTACTCGAAGAAGAACGCGAAAGAAGAGGGTACGAAGCATATTTTGTTGCTTTGGAAATTTTTATCTTATTCTCGTCAAAAAAGACCAAAATTGTAAAAAGAAGTGCATAGAAAAATCTATCTAGAAGTATAACGTGAATCGTGAAAGATAGAACAAATTATTCCTAGGTAACAAAGTAATTTCAACATTTATTAAGAGGCAGTGTAATTGGCGACGAGCTACTTGCGCTTCGAAAACGGGAACCGTAAATTGTCCGACACTGAGCCACCGATTGCCTTGAAATTTGGAGGGTACATAGAGAATTATGGCATAAAGTGCATGACAGTCTTATTTTTCCAAAATTTTGGAAAAAATTTTCCGGTGGTAACTGAAACTGCAAAAATTTTTCCAAAGCTTTGGAAAAATAAGACTGTCATGCACTTTATGCCACAATTCTCTATGTATCCTCCAAATTTTAAGGCGATCGGTTGCTCAGTGCCGGAGAATTTACGGATTCCGTTTTCGAAGCGCAAGTAGCTCCTCGCCAATTACGAGCTACTTGCACTTCGAAAACGGGAACCGTAAATTGTCCAAAATTTTGGAAAAAAATTTCCGGTGGTAACTGAAACTGCAAAAATTTTTCCAAATCTTTGGAAAAATAAGACTGTCATGCATTTTATGCCACAATTCTCTATGTATCCTCCAAATTTTAAGGCGATCGGTTGCTCAGTGCCGGAGAATTTACGGATTCCGTTTTCGAAGCGCAAGTAGCTCGTCGCCAATTACGAGCTACTTGCACTTCGAAAACGGGAACCGTAAATTGTCCAAAATTTTGGAAAAAAATTTCCGGTGGTAACTGAAACTGCAAAATTTTTTCCAAATCTTTGGAAAAATAAGACTGTCATGCATTTTATGCCACAATTCTCTATGTATCCTCCAAATTTCAAGGCAATCGGTTGCTCAGTGTCGAACAATTTACGGTTCCCGTTTTCGAAGTGCAAGTAGCTCGTCGCTAGTTACACTGTCTCTTAAGTTTCAAGAGCAGTTTAAATTTAATACTCGATTATATCTGCTCAGTGATCCATTGCAAAGTGATTCTTAACCTCATCACTTTTTTTTTTGTTACATTGTGAAGGGTTATCATTTATGTCAATTTGGATAACAGATTTATTTAAATTAAGAACAAAGCCAATACTTTTAGTGATAGAATAAACATAATACAATAATACTTTTTTTTTAAAGTGATGTGATTAATATAAAGTATTCTTGTTATTTAACAGGGAGGGAGCTGACGCCATTGAAATACAACAGCAAGCTGATGAACAGCATCTGGGGATTGTACAATCGTTATTCCGTGCATAATTTCAAGAAAAACACCGATGCTGACGACGCAGTAATGGTGGCAGGACGTTGGGGGCCGGAGGTTGTACGTAACCGGCCCCCAACAACAACGGCTATCGACAACGTGGCAGCAGCTCATGTTCGGCAGTTCCTGGGTACTGGAAATGCTCGTCTCTGAATCATTTGTGCATCTTCTACATAAAAATTCAGACGAGCCGACTGAAGCGCTAGAATAAACAAATGTAGCGATTGCAATGAAGACTAAAAAGTAAAACAAGAAATAGTACACGAATTTGTACAAGAATAGGGCGTCTAGACTTTGAAGAGCAGCGTCGATCATTCCCATTTACATCTGCCGCTCAAAAAACTTTGTGATTCTCCCCATATGTGATAAACGATAATGAAACATTTATGACTGACATAAAAAGAATGGAGTTCATTTTTTTACTTCATATTTCCTATTTATTTCCAATTTCTGTATTGCCTTTATTATTAGTCAAAGTTATTTGCAAAAACACGAAAATTTTGTATGCAGGTAAGGTTGTTGGTGTTATTTTTATTGATGCAATTTTTCAAAAAAAATTTCAACCGGTTATCGCTTTAAAAACGTCTTTATTTCTATATGTGAATTTTAAGATATTAATATCGTGTGATAAATTTCAGTGGAGACAAATATTCTCTCCTCTAACACTGTAGTTTCAATATTAAATGTTGTGCTTGGCATTTTTTATAAATAAATGCTGAACGTCAGATCGACTGGAAAATATTTAGTTAGTGATAATAATATGGAACTACACGTTGTCTGTCCTTGACTTAAGTAGTTGTGACAAAACATCTCTACTAACTACTTCATTCGTTGAGGTTATGTTCTGTGCAATAGTTTTGCTTTTATCTAGTAGGCCTCAATAAGAAGTTGAAAAAATAACAATAATATACCATTGGTGAAAACACTAAAAAAAATTCTGAAATGACGTATCGCAGAAAACTCACTTTTTCTATTACCACGTGTCGAGAAATCTCCAAACCGTTTCAAGACCTAGTGGTGCCATCTTTGTGCGTACAGTTGAAACGTACGCTCGCTACGATTATCCCACTACGTCACGCTGAATCTTCTATTTCTATAAGCATTACTGTCATGAGTAATGACGTTTCCACCTATTGTTGGCGTAGTTGCACGTTGATATCATATCAAAATTGATAATAAACAAAAACAAACAATAAAACCAAAACAATTGGTTAGAAAATTTTAGCTTATAATCAGTCATCGATGTGATTTTCAAGATAATATGAGTAGAACAAATCAATTACCGAATCTTGACAAACTCTTCAAGGATGAAGATGAACAAGATTTTGCACCTCTTGGCGGGTATGTCTAGTGTTACATACACTCTTAATAGTCCATTGTGATTGTGAAGATTGTGCATA
This sequence comes from Netelia fuscicornis, assembly GCA_946811545.1. Taxonomy (NCBI): domain Eukaryota; kingdom Metazoa; phylum Arthropoda; class Insecta; order Hymenoptera; family Ichneumonidae; genus Netelia; species Netelia fuscicornis. The sequence goes on along the minus strand of OX328011.1, from coordinate 12,864,818 downwards.
AATAAATATATTGTGCCATGGTTATAAAATATCAATTGTTGCAATATTTTACTTTGTCTAAAACTCAGTGGGTAAACAGATTTTCTGTTCACGAACAGCCGATATATACTGGGTGTCCTGATAACAAACCGAGCTCGAATATCAAATTGCTTTGATGACTAAAAGAATCGCTTTTTTATTTTGCAGATCGAATTTGGCCGCAATTTTCGGTACGCCGCAAAAGCCTAACGATCCATCTACTTCGCTCAAACAGACTTCGCAAAAAAAGACAAGCAGTGGGCGAAGTACTCCTCAAGCAGTCCAACAGCAAGCGAACAAGACTGAAGTTATTGTGGCCAAAGCTGTGGTGGCATACAAATTGTAAGAATGGGCATTAAAATACGGTAATGACTGAATAAGTCATATTTACTTTTTTTGAATTAAGTGAAATAATCATTACAGGCAAAATGGTCAATACTCTTTGGTAGGAAAGCTGGGTATAGCTCTCACGGGTAATGCAACAGCCCATGTTTATCAGATAATATTATACAGAAGCAAGCAAGAGCACGTTTCGATCGTGACTTTGACAGCTGATTTTTCTTACACCATTCGTGAGAACAATTATGCCACTTTTACAAGTATTGGTAATGGAAATAATGAAACTTGGTCGATTCTCTTCGCTGATGAAAATTCGTGTATCGAGTTTGCTCGTGAAGTCGGCGTCTCGAGATTTCTTTCAAGTCAGACAAAAACACATGACTCTGTATTTTATCAGAATTTAAGTGTTCAAAGTGAAGATAATTATGCCAAGGAAAACGACAAAATCAGTGTGAAGGCTGTAATTTGTACAAGCCTCACTCAGCCATTGAAAATTGATGGTTTGTCTGCGCAAATGATGAATGTCGAGATATCTCAAGATGACAATTGGGAAAGATCTCTACTGAATTCAAGCAAAGGTCTCAAACGATTGTTGATATTACCACCAAGTAAACAAATAAGTTTGGGGCCTGGATTTCCACGAGAAAGAGAAATAGTTATGGAAATTGAGGTAATGGATATTAACAGATCTGAAACTGGAATCTCACCCATCACTAAGCCACCTATGTCTACCGGCAAAGCTTCAATATTATCGAGAATGGCACGAATGGGACAATCTATGATACCAAAGATTCCAACATCAACTACAACCGACTCTGATACCGAGGTAAAAAAGTAAATATTATCCCAGAATACTATTCGAAACTAATATTTTGTCTTGTTGTTTTGCATATGCAGGAAGAGATTCACGTAAAATCACCACGACGCTTGAAGGTAAGTCGAACGAGTGAAAGGAATATTGAAATTTGATTAAAAAATATTTAATTAATTTTGTTTAGACTGAAGTCTCGGCTTCCCATGCACCAAAACATCAATCCCAGCTATCTCAGGAATTTTTGGAAGAAGCTACTCCGAGCTCAAAGGTTTTAGTTTCAAAAAGCATTGTACCTACTAACGTGCCTTTAACTCCCAGGCCGATAATGCCCACTTCGAGTTTCGCGATTCCTTATCCAGCTGGGCCGATTCAGCAACACTACATTACAATGGATGGTCAATATTATCCGGTTCATCAGCCGACCGTGACTCAACCGATTTCAAGTGGAATCGATCCAAACATAAATGTTTTCTTGTCAGAAACAAGAACTCAAAATAGTGAGATTCGCATGGGAATGTCGAAGATAGCTGATAACGTGCAGAAATTACTCGACAAGGTACAAAATTGAATTGGAATTTATTGAGACAGTATTATTTAATCTGCACAATTTAATATTAATGGTATCGGAGATTAAGTTCTGGAAAGATATGTTCCCATGGGGAAGCAAGCAATTAATATCTTCGCAGCATCTGGGCATTATATGTCATTCATTATAGTTTCACGTTCTTGAAGTTCAAAGTGCCTCGTCACCGATGCACGAACGAGCCATGGAAACATCATTAAAGATGCTGATGGCTCTCAATGCGTCAAAAACCGATGGCAGAGGAGAAATTGCAACGAATGGTAAAAATATGTCGAACTCTGATTTGGCAATTTTGAATGCTAATCAATCAAACAATTTTGAAAAAGAGAGGAGCCTTGAAAAAGAATTGGATAAAGCTAAAGGTAACACAAAAACGACGAAATTATGAATACTTTGAGGTTGAAAAAAACATTTTACAATCTCGGAAATCTACAGGAAAACGGCGGTTGAAGTCGCAAAGTATTCTGGAAAATTTAATTATTTCAGTATCCCTGGAAGAACATGCTGCTAAAATTGAGGAGCTTGAAGGCGAGAAAAGCGAATGGAGCAATGAAAAGTCCGAGTGTGATGGAAAAATCGAGCGTTTGGAAAAGTCACTTGCCGAAGCGCAAATTGCACTACAAAAGTCTCTTATGGATCTTGAAACCGCTAAGGAATCGGCCATTCGCCAACAGCGGGATAATGCCGTGTTGGAGGCAAAAATTTTGAAGCTCGGTGCGGAAAAAGATGTTCTCGAGAAAGCTGCCACTAATGCATTGTCGGAGACAAAAGAACCTGTACACGTAAGTTCGATAAGAAGATCGCATGCAGTAGTAAGAAGCTTGAATGATGTGAGGAAGAATGTATGTCCAGTTTATTAGAACTAGTAATGAAATTGATAATGAATGATTAAAAACTTTATGCCAACGTGGGGCTTGAGTACATTTGATTCGTATTATCTAACAGGTAACCGAAAAAACTATGGATATTAAACGTATAATGAACAAGACTTATCAGACGCTGATGGCGAAATTTACAGAGGAATCTTATACGACCGAATTCATCAAACAGACCATGGCGAACACTATAAGGGTAAAATATATTGAAAATGTATTGGCATTGAACACCATTTATGGAATATATTAATCTCATTCCCGTTTTGATCTTCAGAGTATAACTTTACAAGTTTTGAAAGAAGGAAGTAACGATGAAGTAGTAAAATCCATTATCAAAACAGAAGTAAAACATTCAGGAACTACACTGGATGAATTAAAAATCAAGCAGTCCGATGATGTTCCAGACACCAGACCATGCACAGACATGAATAATACATCGATCACCTTGCCGGAAATAAGTTCTTTGCCATCGTCTTTAAATGTATGAAAGATCTATGCATCTTTTCTAAATTTTACAATCCAAATGAAATTAAATGATTTACTTTAGGGGTTGGAACGTTCTCTTTGACTTTTTGTTTAGGTAATACCTGCTGTTCAAGAAGAGCCACCGCCTATTCCACCAATGGATCTCGACCCTGCTGATGACGACTTTACTATAATCTAAACTTCTCAAGATACCTCTTTGTATCTAATGAACAATTACGTGAAAAATGTATATGTTGTAATCGATGAAGGAACAAAAATATAATTATTTTAATAAATAGAAACAGATTTTCTGATCTACATTTATAGTTTCAGTTGCTTACATATCTGATAAAAAAAGAACCCAAATATATTCTGAAACAAAGAAGAAATAACCATTATGCGAATAAGTAAAAAATATCTAGTCGATCGTGACCAATTGTGGCTTGAAAAAACGAGCTGGCGGGAACGCTGCGCGTGACTTTTTTTTCTGAGACACCCGTTGCATAGGACCGACCATATAAAGGTTTTTGATAGCAAAAGAATTACAGCAATTCTGATACACTTACGTTTTCTTGTACCTAAAAGGAGTGCGCGATTAAATTTTCGTCGCGACAAGGGTCCCACGATTAATAATTTATATCGCTATACGAAACAAGACAAATTGGTGAAAGGAAAATTTATTACTGCTGAAAGAGTCATTGAGAAACGACAGATGCGCCGTTTTCTCACATCTCGTCCTGTCTTCGAGTTAACCGCGATGAACCAAGGTACGGTGATGTATGTTCAACTTCTCGTAGTTTAGTAACGAATCGTCAGTTTTCCGAAATGATCAAAGCTTAATTAGGGAAATTGGAAGACCGTTATTGATAAACGGCGTGCCGCCTAGAAGTGACGGTCCGCGAATGTTATATCCGTCTCACGAGAAAAGCTTTTCGTCTGTGCTCACGGTCAACCATCTTGGCTTCTGCCACGCCAATCAAACCTTCAACTTAACCTCTCATGCATAGAGATTTACGGAAAAAAACACAAAAAGAAAAAAGAAAGGACGATGATGAAACTTGATTCGTTATACAAAACAAATCATCGATGAGATGTTCTTTATATTTTTTCAGATGGAAGTAGCGTCGGTCCTTTCGTTTCGTTGATAAACAAAACAAATCCAAAACGCGATTCATTGATAAAATTACTTTTTAGTTTATTCTGAGAATGATTTGTAGTTTTGATCATTCATTTGTGCGTTATTTTCATGACGTTTATTCACCCTTAATAATTTCTTCAACGGTATCAAATATAATGTCAGAGTTGCAGGATGATTCCAAATTTATTGACCACAGGTCATTAACAAGAAAATCTACCATGGATCCGAACACGGCTGAGGTCGAAATGGGCTTTCGTCTTGGAGAGTTGTTCGACAGTTATGAAGATTTGGAGAGAAAACTAGAACGCTTCTCAAAGCACAGTCTTGTCCACTACTGGAGGCGAGACAGTAGAACAGTAAGCGGGGCTCATATGAAGACGGCTAGACCTATCAGCGAGAGGTTGAAATATTATTCAGTTAAATACGCATGTATCTATGGTGGACAAAAATTTCTGCCCAGAGGAGCTGGACGACGACAATCCCAGTAATTGCAATTCAATCTTTTTAACGACTTTCAGAAATCAGCCTTCCTAGCTTTATTTAAATGAATTCAATCCGCAGGTCGATTAGAACAAATTGTCCCGCTCACATAATGCTAAGAGCTTCGAAGGATGGAACTAAGCTCGAAGTGACCAGTGTTAATAATGAGCACAACCATGAAATTTCTGAAGTAATTATCACAAAGTTTCTACTCTGCTTTACTCAATTTCTTCTGTGATAAGGAAATTTTCTTAATAGTCAAAACATTATTACAGTTCTGTTTTTTTTTTTTTTTTTCAGGAATTATTCAAAAAACTTCCTCAAGAACGCAAACTTTGTGGCGAAATAAAGCAAGAAGTTCAGGATCTTATGCAGCTGCATATTGACCGAAAACGGCTCAAGGAATACGTTCGCTTAAGAACTAACAAAGTCTTACGATCGAAAGACCTTTTTAATATTGCAGCTGCTAATAAAGTGAAGCGAGAAATTACACCAGAGCGAGCCTATCATTTGTTCAAGAGAATCCACGACTTGGAAAGCTTGCAACGTCTTGAAACAACGAGATGTTATTCTGAATCCGAGGATGAAATCGCTCAGACGATAAAAAGAATTAAGAAGGAACAAGAATCACCATGGGGCCAAGATGTCAGTAAATAAAATTAAAGAATCGAAGAATAATAGAATTAAAGAATACTCACTCTTTGGCATAAAGATTGCTTTCAATTCAATATTTCCAGACTTTCATCAATTGAGTTTTCAAAATTTCATTAGATGTCCCAAACTTTTTATGACGTTTCATTATTAACTCTCCTTTTTACAAATAAGAAATCGGACTGAAGTCGTTATTTGTTCCTCTGATTCCATATACAGGGCTTATCAGCAGAATTGGAAGGAAGCGAAGGAAATGAGGGCGAAGACTCCTACAGCGCTCAACTGGCACAAGAAGAAGTTGTTGACGATATGGACACATCGCAAGGGCAGTTATTGACATCAAATGCCGAGGGCGATATCATAACAGCAAATGGAGAGATTGTGAGCGATCTGGTAATGGAAGACGGAGATCCTTCGGTTATAGTAGAGTCTATCGTAAATGCCGACGGTTCGGTATTTGTCGATGAGCGGGACTTCAACAATTACTGTAACAATCATCTCACTCATACGGTCGATGACAGTCATTCACCGGGTGGTCAAGGTAAGTTTTCCATCCACAGAGCAAGAGCCATTTACGTTCGTTCATGTAAAGTTCATTTGCGATGATACTATATAGTTCCGGTTACCCATTTTAAGTTTTGGACATTGAGACTATGGCTCCAGTAGAAATATCTAAAGTTCATACGACTACGATGAGTCCGAGTCATCAGAGTCGACCGCCCTCACACGAGTCACATATTGATGATAAATCGGCAGCAGTTCTAAATGATTCAGCAGATTCTCGGATCTGGATAATGAAGGAAGCCACGGCCGTTGATACGGAACCAGACAGTGCACCAGAGAACGATTTGGCGAATAGTATGAAAATCGCAAAAACCGTCAACGAACCAGAAGTCTCCGAGGTTGTGTTTTCGGAAGAGGCGAGCCATCAATTGCTACAGGAACAATTAGCTGTTTTACGAGCTGAGAAGGGAAAACTCCATCACGAGACTGAAATGCTCAAACTCAAGAAAGACAAACTCAAGCTTCAGATGAACTGTTACACAAATGAAATACGCAAACAAGAAATGGAAAAAGAAAAGTTAAGACTCGAGATAAAATTGCTGCAGTCGAAAGTTGTGGAGGATGCTAACGATGTTTCTCACTATATATTCGTACCTTGAGAATACAATGTCGATATGAAATGAAACCGGAAAAACAAATAACCGAGAATGATCTATCACATGTACATATTAACCGAGGGAAAGATGCTGCGATTACATTTTATAAAAAAAAAAAATGGCGCTAATTAAAGTTGTCGTTATCACCGAATATTCGTTGACAAATAGCTGTGTTACTAAATAAGGAGCGATTGTGTTTTCTTGCCTCCCTCACATTGCAACACAATTCTGGCTAGACAAGTAAAATAAATTATTTTCTAAACTTGTATTTTCTACTTTTCTGCCTGCTACGCCAAAGCAATTTTCCTCAAGTTTAGTGTTTGTCTCCTAGCATGCAATTTTTTCATTTTCCGTTTTTTGCTTCCTTTTGTGATAGAAAATATTTTTGGAAATTTAATACAGGAGAATGGAAGTTTTGTTTAAATATCCAATTTCATCTGAACCTAAATTCGTTGAAAAGTGCGTCTAAACCTTTATTCTTGAATCAACTTAAAGAGGCCAAGCTTGACGATTTTTATTTTCATTAATTCTGAGGTTTACATATAATTATACTATTATTAGAGCACAGGCGGCCCACCAAAATGAGAGCAGTTCGCCGTTTGGCCACATAGGTGTCGCACCAACTATCTAGCTTTTCATGTTCTTCTAACCCTTATAAACCCAGTGTTGTGAATGAAAAAGAAAAAATTAATAAGTTGCAGTCTGCTCATAGAATTCGGAAAACAATAACAAAGTTTATAATTGCTGTTCTATGTAATATTCTGAACTATTATTTTGTTGTAGAACATCCATTGATTTGGTATATTTTTTTCTTAAAAACCGACGTTGATTATATATTTCCGCCCTCGATCGCGGAATAAATTTTTACAGTTACATTGTAGGTTAGATCCAGACTAGGTTTTTATAAGCTAAAAAATGTACAAACAATCGGTTAAGTTGTTAACATCCGTGTCTTGTCACAATTTGCCAGGTAAGTACCGAGTATCACTATCTTAAGTCTCCTTCATGTTCCTAGATATATCCCATTCTATTTAAATAGTGGAAGTTTAAACTGAAAAGGAAAATCTGCCTATGGAATCAAATTCTATCAAATCTATATGATTATAAAATAGAAGTATCAGACGTTTTGCTTTTCCCGATTACTCCAATCGCAAATATTTAAAGAATTATAATATCATACGATTTACGAATTCACAGCCTTTCTAGGACATCATGCTCGTTCCCAGAGTACGAAAATTGTTCACAATTGGGATTTGATGAGCGCTGTTTGTCTGGAACGTCATCCAGTAATCACCAAACCTATGACAGAGATTGAGACAAAGTTTCAGAAAATGCTCGACGACGTAGAGTTCGAGAACAGTATGAAAAGTGATCACGAACTAAGGATGGAGGCGGAACAAAAACAAATCGAATTACAGAAAAAGGGTCTCCTAGATGTAGACTTGGATGTAGCAGTCAAACAGACGGCTCAAGATCTTGAGGATACTGGTGAAGCAGAATTGGCTGCTTTCAATTTCGCGCCCCGTATTACAGAAGCTGACAAAAAGAATATTAAAAATTCGTTGGAGAGAAAGTTGGACAAATGTCTACTCCTTCTTGTAGAACAAAATATTGGCAAAGAGAGTTTCTGGCTGCCTCCTCAGGGAAATAGAGCAGAAGGCGAAACAATGAGACAGGTAAATGCATTTAATCTTGTACATTCTAACTATTTGGGACAAAAAACATATTCAATTAATTTCCATAAAATTTATGTTTGATTTTTGTGTTGATATGTTAATAACTTTGCATTTGTAATAAATTTTGCTAACAGACAGCAGAACGGGTACTAAAGGAAACCTGCGGTGATGATCTTAAAGTAAGAATTTATGGCAATGCACCAATGGGAGTATACAAATATGTGTATCCAAAAACTGTTCGTGATACGGGAAGACGCGGAGCTAAGATTTTCTATTACTTGGCAAGATATTTGAACGGTAGTGTACCCGAAACCGTCAAACATCAATGGCTGGACAGGCAAGAAATTGAGGAAACAATGCCTCGACCAATTCACAAGAGTGTCTCCATGTTTCTCATCAGCAATTAGAAATACGATATTCCAATAATATAATTCACTCGAATTGTATAGCCTGTTACAAACTTTCAATAACCAGATGACATTTGTAAATACACAATCTTCTATAAGGCAATCAGTTTTTTCTTCAATCTTTTAAAGATAATAAATATTTACAATGCAGAAATTCCTTTACATCTAACGTTTAAAATCGTCCACTCCTTTTCCTTCCGGTGTACTTTGTATTTTCACGCGTATCTTTGCCCTGCCTTCGCCTTCGTTCTTTTTTCTCTATGATCCAGTCGCGGCTCTTCTTTAGAGGTTTTCCTCTAGCTTTTTTTAACTGTTCCCTGTAAAGATAAATACAAAAATTTACACTGGTACGGTCGATCAGCGTTAAGGCATATGCAGTCATAAAAATACGACAATTATTGGAATTTTTATGTGTACAAAAATTTTTTCGTTAACTCCTTTGAATGAAAAAACAATCGAGCTCTAACCTTCGGGATGTGTAATTCACGGTTGAACCATCATTTTCAGTGCCTATAGCTTTGGGTAGTGGCATTGCGCCACCAGTCATCAATACTAGGAAGAATTTCTTTGCCTTCGTACTGTTTGGGTAATCCACGACGACACCACCATAAAAACCAGCTTTGGTAGCTTGAGTCGTTACCAACTCTATCTGATCGCTGTTTTCTGGATAAAATTGAAACACTGCTCTGGCGCTACGTGTAAGACTCGCGAATAACGTCGAGAAAAATGTGTACAATCGTTTTACAGGATTGTGAGACGTTTTGTCGGCATTACAAAGCCATTGGAGGGCGGAAATACTGACTGCACCGTCAAAAGTACCCGCTCTGAATGGCATACCTTGTCCCATATCATTGAGAATTAAATCACCTTCTACTTCTCGTTCCCGAGCTACGTCTGTGACAAACAATATTATTACAGTAGGAAAGTATTAAAAGACTTTTCATTTTTGTGATTAAACTCTTACTCAGCATAGCGGGTGAGATGTCTGCTCCAATCCAAATATGACCTTGTTCTTCCAAAACACTTCCACTAAGGCCAGAGCCACATCCAATGTCTAGTAGAAAACATGGAACATCCTCGGGAAGTAGAAGAAGTTCAATGGCGCGTTCGCACATCTGAACTTGAATGTCCATCATACGAGAACTAAACACATCAAATTATCCAGAAAATGAATTTACCAGGCTTATGGTGGGCCTTTAACGAATAAGGAGGAATGTCCATAATATAATTCAGGCTATATTACGTTAGTAACTAAATTGACCAATTAAAAATGAAATTAATGAGTTAATAAATAAATAGACAAGTTATAGATTGGTCATTTAAGATATGCTTTTAATATTTGTTCATGAATAAGATATACGTACTTCTGAGTGTATTTTCTGGCTTCTTCTTCATTGTAAAACTACAACAAAATATAAAAATATAACGAACCCAATTGCAGTAAGAGGTTATGTTTATGAACGGATTAATAGCGTGGTAATATTATGAATTTTCATTAATTCGTACCACTTCTGGTGGTGCCAGATGCTCCGGTCTTCTTGACATGTTGGAATCTTAATTTAATAACAAGAAGATCAAATAATTCGATATGCCGTGACACTACACGTGTTTTTAGACGAGGTTAATATTCAGTGTTGACATGCTCATCAGGCAATCGCGTTTCACTTTGGTATTTTTGAAAAACATTCCAACGTTTAGCGCCCCCTTTTGGACTTACCGCCGTCTGCTCACGAATAAATATCGTGTATGCATTTAAACATTATTTAACGTTGAGCCGAGATAAATGTGGGTGCAGACAGGTGTGAAAACATATCTGGTGTAAACTTGGCAGTCTATGATTGATCCGTAGCACATTCGGTATAATTATCTTGTAATGTTACGTTACATTTGGAAAATTTAAAAAATGAATAACGAGAGAATGGAGCCCGTTGATTCCTGGATCCTAGATGAGGGAATTAGAATTGCCGTTGATCGCGCTGGCGTCGGGATCGTGGCTTTTTCCCGCGGCAATGGGTGCTGTGCTGCTGGTTAGTTGGTTTGGTGACGGGTAAAAGAAAATTCGTTTACATGTCGTAAATCGTGGCAACATGTTTGTGGAAAATCTCAAAAATGATTTCTACAACGTAATACAGGGAAAGGTAAGTTTTCGATTGCTAACTGATACTTCGTACAAGCTGTGAACACTTTATTTGTTTACCTCATTATCGTTAAGGTTAAGCGGTAATCTTTATGGGAAAATTTTGTGTAGATCTAATTATTTCACGATGCTCGTAAAACACTATTCTGAAAACAACTTTTATGCCTTTTCCGAGATCCCCAAATTTTGTATAATATTGCTCTGACAATCATCGCAATTTGTGAACTGAAACGCGAGTCTTTGTCATTGTCTCGACACTCACGTTTTTCATTGGTTTTTTTTAAAGCGATTATTTTACGGAATTGTTTGTTGTAATTAATTTTTATGTTAAACCTGTTAAATATCCTGTTCCTTATTGTTCAATATCGTAAAAAATATTATTGTTAAATACCATAACAGGTTTTTTTAATTGTACAATTTCTGATTCAAAGTGTGAATAATTGTGTTAAAGAGTTGTCTGGTGCTGGCAAACTTTGATGTCGATGCTATCTGTGCCTGCAAGATATTGCAGTTTTTGTTTAAAAATGACAACATGGTATACACCCTTGTTCCGGTGCAGGGACAAGAAGCTATGGTTCAAGCATATGAGGAAAATGCGAAAGAGGTGATTAATCGATCGAGTCAAATGGAGTTTACTACGTATAGTCATCTTTTTAGTGTAATTCTTTTTGTTTAGACAAAATATGTAATTATGGTGAATTGTGGAGGAACCATTGACATTGTTGAGCTCCTTCAACCATCTGAGGAAACAGTATTTTTTATAATAGACAGCCACAGACCCTACGATCTGCCTAACATTTATTCTGAGAATCAAGTGCGCATACTCCATAAGCCGGATGATGATGACGATATACCAGAATACCACGAAATCTATAAGGACGAAACGGTGAGTAATTCTTTTTATCATTTGTTTCCAATATGCTTGTAAGATACGTGCATAATTCTACTGTATATTTGATCTTCCTATTTCTTCAGTCGGATGAAGAGGAGGTCGATGATGCGTCGGATGTTGAGGGTGAATCACGAATATCAAAGCGCCGGAGATTGAACGAGGAAGATATTCTAAAAAGACGGGAAAGGCGGCAATGGGAAGAGCACAGAGACGCAATAATATTCAATTACACTCAATACAGCTATTATGGGAAATCTGTACGGCCCTCTAATATTAACGAAGCATTACATTTTTACCTTTGCTGGGTTAACTATGCTTTTAGTCTTGTACCAATTTCATTAACTTATTTTTCTTACCTTTAAAATGAAAAGATTACAATGCTCTCGTTTGTTCACAGAGTGCCGTAATGATGTTTGAAATGGCCTGGAAAATGTCAAAAGATAATCTTGACATGGCTTGGTGGGCTATTATTGGAGCTACCGAGCAAGCCATGCTCCAAAAAATTGAGACGAGGGTAAGCATTCTCGAAGCGGGTAATTTGCAGAGTCACGTGTCCCGACTGAATCACAAACAAGGAATTGACCTAGAAACGCAGCAACAGAGTGCCGTTAAGGTCACCTACGATCGAGAGTATCCTTACTTATGAATAGTTTTTCATTCAAAGTCAATTTTGGTATTGCAATTATTTTCCTTACCTGCGCCTCACAGTCTTCAATTAGCTCTCTATCGTCACTGGACTGTCGAAGCTAGTCTCAAACATTCTACACCAACCGCAGTTGCGTTGCGTCTTTGGTCACATCGTGGTGAAAAGCGTCTCAGAGAACTGCTTGCAGAAATGGGTTTGCCACTTGTCCAGTCACGACAACGATTTTCCTCAATGGATCTCAATCTCAGAAAAGAATTTCGACAGATGGTTGAAAAGATCGCGGGCAAATATAACGTTGATAGTGTGGTCGGAGCTAGCTTTACCCTACAATATGGCTATAGATTTAAATATTGTGCCTCTGATATTGTATACGCTATGCTGGCACTTCTTGAACCATCGGTAAGTTCATGCAAAACATTCGACATCTTCAATGATTTTAATCAGTTAATTCTAAATGTTCTATTGTCATTCCCTTTCGGAACATTTTCAAACCAACGTTTATTATACATTTTAACGATCTTTTTGTCGTATTCACTTAAGTCGAAAGAAAATCAACCACAGCACTGTTTCCTTGATGCCTTGGACTGTCTCTCCCGAATGAAGAAGGAAGTTCTTGAGCGCGGAATCGAAAAGGCTAAACTAATGCTGTGCAACATTTATAAAACAGCCCAAAGTATTCTTGAGATGAAGCAAGTCATGAACATGGGTTCGCTTCTATATGTTACGATGCCCGAGGGTACTCCTGACAGTAGACTTTTTGCTCATCCTCATGCATTAATGATGCTTGCACAATTCATGCTTCGGGCGTACGTCAAGGGATCGAGAAACAGACGTGCGAACACGTGGGCTCTAGTAGCATCAGCCATTTTCGATGCTGAGGAAGGCACGAGTCTGATCGTCGGCGTGCCACCAATTTGCGAAGATCCACCTAGAAGGTGAGTTATACATGAGATGAATATAAACATGGATTTGCTACGTCGTATTATCGACTACTCTAAACGTTTGTCTTTTTGATTTTCAGTTTGTTTGGTCAAGCTTTTCTTAAAACCGCCGAGAGTGCCCGTTGTCACATTGAAACGGACTACTTCGACACAACATGTAAGTCTTAACGATCGTACACTGTTCACGGCATTGTCGAATTTATAATTATGCTCATTGTTTTATTTTGTAGTTATAAGACTGAAGACCGAGGAACGAGGCAAGTTCTTCGACTCCCTGGCAAATCTTCTTTCGAATGCTTGAAGCATAGGAGATTGATTTTTTTTTGTAGAAGCAAAGTGCCTGATGAGTATCTTCTCGAAGTAGAGAGGAAGACAAAAACAACGTACCTTTATAAGCGATTTAGTTTTTAATTCTTCGGACCAACGGCATTAACTTTAAAATTGGAATGATGGAGAGATTTGTACGATACGGGTTTATCGTGCATTTCCTCCACAAATATGTACATAAGTAACGTAAAAGAAATTCGCCAATTTTTGTTTTTAAGTACCAGCGACGAGTTTAGCTTTAACTTTCCGTTTAGAATTATACAATTTTGTTCTCTTAGCTATTTTCTTTTTGTTTTTAATCACCGAATGTACATTTTGTATAGAGTTACGCGCGTAGGACAATCAGCTATTTCATCATATCGCCGTCTTGAAACGCGAGCGTTTGATCAAATCCATTTAATAGGACGCGTATAATTCTGTCCCGATCAATACCGGCAGATCAATCTTCATTTCAATAAGCAACAACACTAAGGTGTTTTCATTTGACGAGAATAAGTCGAGCCTAATCATTGTTTTCAAGAAAAAATAGTCGGAATGATTTGCGAGTGGTCATATATCTGACTTTCCGACGATAATGATATTTTTTTATACCCCGTGACAGAGAAACGAACGATTTAGCGAAAATTTACAGTGTGTCAATGAATTCAAAAATCGTTTGTCGTCAACTTACTCGTAATTGTACATAATACTGATCTATTTTTAAGAGTGATATTAGAACTAAGACGCGTATCGAACATAGAATCGTTTTTTTGTTTTGTATAAAAAAAAAAATAACAGGTTACAAAAAATCCTCGTGACGTAAAATTTGGAAGCAGCCGGATACAGCACAAGTTGATTGAGATAATAAATTCGCATGTTTAATTAAAGTTTTAATCCTGAAAGAAAAGAAAAACGTTTCTCCACTATTTTTTCTACTTGTACACTATTTTCATACAGTAATTTCTCGGTGTTCGTACACACTTATTCGAGAGCAGCTCGATGGTTAATTTTGTTTACTTTTTTATCTTCGGTTTTTATAGCTATTGTACATGTGTTCAGGCTTACTTCTAAACATAATGCAAATACATTGTTTTGTACACTTGACGCGGTGATGTCCTCGTACGATCACGATCTTAGGCAGAGGCGATAGCCTCGGTCTTCGATGTTCTGCGAACCGATGAGATTTTGTTCGTCGTCATCTTGTTGTTTCTAAAACCATCGACGAATTGTTGTACCGAATCTACCGTGATCTCGGCACCGTCCTCCATTACGGCGTAAACTCCTCGCGGTATATCGATCGCCGTCAGCAATGGCACCGCGTCGTCCAGTCCCACGAATTCACGTAGAATGTCCGACGTTTCGCACTGCTGTAATAAGATAAACGTAGTAAAAACTGTACGAAACATCATCCTCTTCTTTTTCGAAGCTCGTACCAAAACCAAGGACTGTGTCATTTTGATCGAGCGTTAAAGAAATATTTCTAGAACGTAACGAATAATAGAGATTGTTTCCGAACGAACTCACGTCTAATGCGATGTAAAACTGTAGAGTGCCATCGGGATCGTCGTAGTTCGGATCGTAGTCCGGTCTGTCTCGTCTGTAGGATTCCGCCGCTGGCAACAGGACACTCTCGCCGAAATGAACTTCGCAATCTTCACCCTCTGCGAAGCAACGTTTTCATCGATTAGTATTGTCGGATAATTGAAATTATAAAAGAGAAAAAATTCATCGTACTCACCAACGAAAAGAATTATTGCTGGTGCGTCGTGCAACGATGTTGCATATTTCTCCGTCAAGATATTCACCAGTCTCGTTGTCCATGGAAAGTTCTAAAATATTCGAGGAGGAAACGTCGGTGAGATAATTATGTTTATATTTTTATTATTGCATTGTTCGCATCAATATAGATATTTTTAAAAACGTTTTGTTTTTCAGTTACCAAGCCTTCGGGGTCTTCGAGAAGTTCTGCTCGTCCTTCAAGGGTGATTATGTTATCGCGAGTGTCCAGAATAACGAGAGTGGGAATGGCTTGGACGTCGAGCGCTCTTGCCAATTTTTGTCGCCTCTCTTCCTGAGTAAAAGGTATCCTCAGCCAAGGCATACTCTCGATATACGCGTTGTACGACTCTTCGCTCCTGAAAAATATGAGATAAAAATATATTTCATTCTAGAGTCAATATTTCTTTAGAGTCATTAATTTCCATTCGTGAGTTATGTCACATACATTTATTCTCGTTTAGGCAGACATATCCAATACCAGGCGGACGTGTCATTAATTACGCTCTATTCTCCCCTTATCTAATTACACCCTAGACGTATAATCTCACGATCACTACCTTCCCAGGATTATTTCTCGCACACCCGGGAATTCACACGATTAATGGCAACTCCGTCATTGCAGTAGCCCCCCTTCCCTTGGCAAAATTTATTTTTACTAATATTTTCTTCAATTTTTCGTCGTGAATAATAAAGAACAAATCAACGTTAGTAAATAATAGTGTTCATATAATTAATCTTCTGCTAGAAATATTTTAAATCATGTCGAGATTTTTCTTCGATAATTACAAAAAAAAGAAAACTTCTCTGTAGAAAAAGTCTGTGTATATGGAAATTATTCGAGACTATTACTGATTGAAATGGACAGATGCTCACATTAATGCCAGATATCGTTCGAATTACTGGTGTGTGTACGTACGTTCCTGTCTATCTTGCGTGCTTTATTATCATATTTTTATTATGACGAGAAAATGGATCTTGGAGAAATATCCATGCTCGAGTATGAAAAAATGAGGCGATGTGCCTGACACGTGCGCATGTACTTGGTTATTATTACATCTACGTACACGAGTATATCTACTGGGATGGTTGAAAGAGGGTTTATATATTATTCCACGTCACGACGAGGAAGAAAAGATAAGCTTATATATCGATACGTATACCTTATCATCTTTTCTCGTCGCGACTGATATATAATGGTAAATAATATATAAACCCGTATAGCAAATCGGAACGTGAAAATTCTCACACCGAAGATATTCTGAACGATCCTGCTTCAGTATGTAACTATACGTAGATCGAGCTTTCCTCTCGCCAGAACTCAAAGTTCGAAGCGAACCCTCTCAAGCCTTGTGGCCGGATGGTCGAACGGGATGGTTTGATGCCCGCTAGATAGTGCATCGATTTTCCATAAAGCTTTATGAAAGCCATTTGGTAAGAGGGGAAGCGCTCTAGCTTCTCTGGAAGCGGCGCGTGTTACAGCCCGACCGAAGCGTCAGATCCCTCGCAAACCTTCTATTATATACATTCGACTTTTCATGGACCAAGAGCTCACTTTCATTCTTTTTCTTTGTTCATTATTTTCATATTTTTGTCGTCTTTTCTCATCCTCGTACATACTTTGATTTGTTTCCGTTCGTGTAGAAATTTTTCTTCATTATTTACCAATGGACAGGTTCGAAAATATAACAATAATGTTTGGGTGAAAATTCGAAATTATGGAAAACATATGAAAGTAAAAGTGAAAATTATAATTTTGACGAGATTTGATAACGATGCGTATATGGTTAGCGTGTGTTTCTGGCGATCAGCGAAGTTAAGCAGCATTGCATGCTGTCAGTACTTGGTGCGGTGACCGCTGCCTCGTATCGAATCGGATGAGCGCAGATTTTTTTTCCCCAGAGTTTAACAAGCACGAACATATCATAGTTTGGAAAGAGACCATATGTACCGGACATGGGTTATCTGCAGTTATCCCATGCCGCGTCATATTTCGTATAGTCCAGTCGGATTCGTCCAATCTACAAAAATATGACCGATTTCATTTGGACCAACTGTTATTTGGACCTGCTGGAATATGTTCTGAACGTTTCGTAACAAGTATCCCTAAGAATTCGAATATTTTCTAGCCACTAGAAATTGTTGAAAAAAAGGTTTATTTGAGTTTATTTTTTTCATTGTTACAATGTTGATAAACTGATAGCAGTTGCCCAAAGCGAACCAAAAAATCGTTGTTCAATTGCAATTTACCGCCAAACTAACAATGTAACGTGATTTTTGTATACAACTTTATTTGTACAGGACCTTATGGCATGCAACTTTTGTGAAAAACATTTTTCGATAAAATCCATTCCAAAAAAATTGACTGAAATAAACCGTTTTTTAACAATCTCTGGTGATTATATAATATCAGTTTCTTACAAAAACTTCAGGGCATGTTCCTGGAGGTCCAAATAAACTACACAAAATTACTGTTGCTCTTGTGTCTTTGAATAGAACTCATGTCTTCCGATGGGACTAGTAGGAGACAGTTTGCGTCGTTTAAAGTGGACTTTGATACCCAAATATGCGTATGGGAGATAACAAACCACACCGCACGGTGCATTTCCCTAATAACGCGATAGAACCGAAGCGATGTGCTTCTTCGTTCGTTCTCCATCGGTCTGGTATCCGGTTGTTGATTTCCGCTTGCCCGGGACTTTGATTTAGAGGTATTGCGGTATGTAAACTATGCGGTGTGTTTCGTGTTACTACAAACTACAGTACAGATATTCCCTCTGTGCCCGAATACGGAAAATGATCAAATTCAACGTTGGCAATTGCATTACGAAAATTAATTACCATTAGCAATATTAGTCGTTACTCCTGTTATCCAAACAAAGAATAAAAAGGGAAAAAAAATGATGATCGAAGAAATTTTCAATTTTCATTAATTTCATTCATTGTCTACCGTTAAATAAAACATAAGGACACAGACGAATTTGTAAAGCTTGCCTCGAGCATGATTTCCATAAAAGTGAGAAGTCTGTCCGGTATCAGCGGGAAAAAATTGATTAAACGGCATCGATATCGTTCGTCGCCAAATCACCGATAAATTAGATTGAAATCCGTGCGTTAGATTTGACCGTGTATTACGAAACTCCCAATTCCAATATACGAAATCATAATGGAGAACGAGTTTTCTTTTTTTTTTCCTTTTTTTCTCGTTTCTCCACGCTTTTTATTTGCTTCCGTCCACTCTCTCCCTCTCCAATATCGAAGGACCAGGTTTTCCTTTCTCCCGGCAGCGAAAGCCGTAAAAAAGGGGAACCCCTCTGGTGCTCGTGTAATCAGCAATTCTCCATCGAGGGCGCAGCTTTCGACCCCTTGTATTATCAGAGGGGTGTACCAGAGAGAGAGAGAGAGAGAGAGAGAAAGAGAAAGTTGGTACAGGCTTTCTCTTTCTCTCTCAGCACATCGGGCTCGTAAGTCCTTCTTCCAACTGCTATACTGGTTATATCCAACCCTCTCCCTCGCCTCGTTCGAGGACGAGCCATTATACGAAGAAGGCGCGTTCACCCGCGCTTTTCCTTTCTCGTATATACGAATCGTATATACGTGAATTCCCTCCCTCGCGACTCGCAACCTCTTGCTCACCCTCCATCCCTCGCTGCAATATTTTCTGTACTCCTATCGCTCGATCCTGAAATCGAGAAGACTTCCCGATGGGAAAAAGAAAGAAAAGCCCGAATTTAAGGAATATTGTACAGCTACATCCAAAAGTTCGTCTGTAAAACAAAATTACAATCTAAACATGACTTTTTCATCATTTCTTCCACCAAGGAACTCACGAGAATTCTAAAAAAAATTATAGGCGAATAAAGAGTTTGATTCGAAAAAGAAATAATTTACAACAAAATATAATTTTTTTGCAATTTTTGTATTACGAACGCATTTGTTGTTAACAAAATTATAATTAAATATTGGAAGAAAACGCCGAGGAGTAAACTCGGTGCAAAATAACGAAAGCAGACAAATAAATAATTTACAAAATAATATAAATTTTGTTATACAATGTTTGTATTATGAATGCATTTGTTGTTAAAAAAATAATAATTAAATATTGGAAGAAAACGGCGAGGACTAAACTCGGTGTAAAATAACGAAAGCTCTTGAGGTTTTTTGAATAAAACAGTAAAAAGGGTGAAAACCCTAGAGAAGGCAAGAGAGAAAACGAGAGTCGATAGTAATTCGATCGAGGAGAATTCCAGGTACGAAAGTTTTACCAGCGAGGTAGAACACATTCTTCTTTTATCGCTTTTTTTTTCGAACTTGCTCCCTAGTTTTTCTTTTCATCGTTGTTTGTTGTTCATTTAGCGATAGGACGTAGTCGGGTTATCGGCTTGCATCACGTACCTAGTTTCGCAGACTCTTCTTACTCGCTCGGTCATCTTTCTTTTCCTTCCTCTTCTCGCTTTTTTTAATGGTCTTTGTTCGCAACTATTTTACGCTTCGCCGTTAAGCTTCCGTTCACGTTCTCCGCGCGAGCTTCGCTTCGTCGTCCGTTTCTTCCGTCCTGAATACCGAATTGTTCCGGACTCGACTGCACCGTTTTTTCCAATTCTTTTTTTTTCAACCGCTCGCAAAATTATCTACCCTACGCGTTATTTCGACATCAGCTGTTTCCAGCGACTATTTAACGTTGCGGACAAAACGTGTCGTCGACAGTCGCAGAATAAGGTAGAATAATAAGGTAGAAACTTTGTCAATCCGTGAAAAAAAAGAATGAAGACCAGTAGGAACACAATGAATTCAAACTCACTGGGAAAAAATTATCTCAACAACCGTGATAGTTTGGTGTCTGTTCAGGTTTTAATTCTCACGGTATAATTTTCATTTCGGTCTTAATGACATTTAAATCGTGCCAATTAATGAGAATTAATTAACGAAATAATTACAAAAATTGAATAATTAATATAACGACGATTAGCTCTTTACACGAATAACAAACCCTGCGTGTAAAAAGCTATAAATATTCTGTTTCCATAATTTATAATGAAATGTTAAGAAAATGATGTTTCACGTACCTGTCCGAACTGACGAATATGACTTCGAAGTTGTGGCCCCGCTCGCGAATACGTTGATACGTATCGACCAGCTGTGGCGTGAAAGCTTTACAGGGTGGACACTGAAAAATGTAAATTGACGAGAAAAAAGAAAATATAAGTAATATTTCGACTCGTACGAGAAAAAAAGGTATGCCGACACGAATATCGTATCGGTGATGTTACCCGGAACGTACGTCGCGAAAAACGTTCCCGAACTTTTCGAATTCCAATTTTACCGTAGATTCGACCGCGAGAATTCGATAGCCGCTCTGTGTTTTTTCTTCTTTTATTTTCCGCTCTCGACACTTCGCGCGAATGTGCCATGTGGTTTTGGAAAGAAAAAAAAGAGACGAGGAGGGACGAGCGACTGGCGAGAGTGGTCCAAAATCCCCTGGACGACGATCTTTCTCGTACACCGCGCGCTGGACGGGGAAATGCCAGACATCGTCACGGTACGGAGCACCTCTCATCCGGAAATCCGACCACGTACGTGGAATAATTTACGACCCGGCGAACTTCCGCGAGAGTACCCTGGATTCTCAACCCCTTCGACAACGCGACGCTTCTTCTTTCCCTCCTCTCTCATTCCCAATGCTATCGACGAAAACTAATGCCGTCCGTAAAATCGAACCGAGAGCCAATATTTTTAATCGATTATCCATCGATATTTTCCAATTGTCAATTACGTTGATTTTACAATTTATTTCAAACTTGTAATATAAAAAAAGCATCGCAATTTTGACATTTTGATTCCGAACGTACGTCATGTCTTTTGATAAAAACGCAAATAATTTAATTAAAGTCGGGTACGCTGGGTCTTCTTTCGATATTTCCCGAGTAAAAAGTACGGTCGAAGTCCTTTTGTCGAACGTTGGGAATGTGAAAAGAGGGATTGTAATACGAGAACGTATTCGATTTTTGCTGCTTCAACGATTCCCTCCGTCCCCGATTAAACGTCATTATTATTGTTTTTTTCAATGAGCACGAACTTTTTTAATTGGCACCGCACGCTTAATCTCCTCGCTGACTCGTTATTCGACCAGAATGTGTGCTTCTGTTTTAATTATTTTGGGGCGAACTTTCCGTCGGGGTTGATTAACGAGGTGAATGCGGTTTTTGATGAGCAATTAAATTGTATGCTGTATTCGCGCGCCTATACATATATAGAAGCATGTATATATCGTTTTCCGTCGTTTTTGTACCTACAGTATGTCCTTGGCGTTTCCGGATTTATCTTTCACCCCTTGCTTTCTGTGTATCCCCTCTTATGTCACTCTATCTTCGTCTCTCTCTCTGTCGAGCTGTGGAATATAACTCAATCTCTTTGTCTCTCGGTTGGGTATTAAACCCATCATGCTCCCGTACGCCTGTGTTATTTCTTACCCTCCAGGAACTTTCTCCCCGTTCCCAACATCGATAAGGAGCGAAGAGTTATACGAACTCCCCTCCTCTTTAAACTTGAAACACGAAGGTCGAGAAATATTTTTCGTTGCTTTCACTTTTATCGAGGGTTGGACGAAGGGGATTGAATTCTTTTTTCTTTGTTTATAGAAATGCCACGATGGAGCATCGAGTTCACGCGAGGATAAAGGATCGAATTGGGGCCAGGATGAAGCTGAATCCGATGCAGAGATTATCGAATTAAGGATTGTTCCTTTTGGAAATTACGGCTGCAATTTTTGAAGGGATTGCGTAGACTTCTGGGGTTCGATTTTTTGGTGTGTTTAAGTTCTTTTTTTTTTTGAAATTTTGTCACGTTGCTACGATCGTAATAAATTATTTATTTGGGGGAAAAAAGGTTGCTCGTACCCAATGGGCGCTGAAGTAAACGCCCTTGACGCAGTTTCGCAATTCCTCGTGGAGCATGGGCTCGTTGCTGTCGCGAGCACCGCAAGGCAGCAACGGGCCGTCCTCGAGGGTGGCTTTTGGATGAGGAGGCCTCCAGGGAAAATTCGCCCCGGTTGGATCGTCCATAGCACGCTCTACGCCACCTCTCGTAACAACCGAGCCTGTTCCACCCTCGAGAAGGATCAGGGTTGGTACACCTGCCTTTATCCTGTACCTTCTCGTCAGCCTTGTCTGTAAAAAACATAAATTTGCCACATAGGAGAAATTAGATCTCGTTTTATCCACAAAAGTCTGTTGGAATTTATGAAGATCCATGAAAAATATAAATATATTAAATGCAGGAAAATTGCAGTGAAATTCATAAAAGTCGGTAAAAGCACACGAAAATCTATAAAAATTTATAAGAATGCATAAGAGATTAATAAAAATCCACGAGAATTTATATAAACCACGGAAACCATAGAAATCCATCGGAATTCACGGCAACCCACTAAAAAAAATACAAATTAATGAGAACATCGATCGATCGTTAAAAATTCCAGTGAAGTCAGTTGGAAAACGTAAAAACGCAGATCCATAATAAATATGAAAATATAAAATTCAAAATAATTCAGAAAATCGGCAAAGGTACACGAAAATTTATAAAAATCTATAAAAATCCATAAGGTATTAATAGAAAACCACAAAAACCCACGAGAATTCATATAAACGACGTAAACCATAGAAATCCATCGGAATTCACAACAACCCACGGAAAAAAGAATAAAAATTAATCAGAACATCGATCGATCGTTAAAAATTCCAGTGAAGTCAGTTGGAAAACATAAAAACGACTGGATCGTAAATCGTTCGTCAGACATCGAACGGAGAATGCCCGCATTGCGGAAATTCGTCGATGGAATTCGACTCTGAAAATCGAAACGTTCCCCGTGCAGGACAAACGCGGAACGGATCGGAGAGAAATACGCCCACCTCAATCTCAGTCCGAGTCCCGAGGGCGCACACACGATTCCCCCCTGCGGGTATCTTGCTCGATACGCGCAGATACGCGAATCCTAATAGGTTCTCCCTGTGTTCATTAACATGGCAAATGGCCAATACATTGGGCGTTGCTTCGCCACGGTATTTGCCCTCGGGCACGTTCGTTCCTCTTCCTCTGCATACGACTCCTTTAATTGGACAAATATTTAACGGGGCGTAAAACCGTTCAAAAAAATCGCGCCGTCGTCAACGGAGCGATTCGATAATAGATGAGATCCTTGATAACAATTTACAACAAAAAGAAACAATGATTATTATCGTATTAAAGTACCGGAGCTTTTCTCTCGCCGAGATAATTAAGCGCATCGATTAATTAATATGCGAATTCCGGTCGCGAGAATCGTAGCAAATAATAATTATCGTCGAACGTTGTTCAGTAAACACGATTTACACACGCTCTCCGTTCCAATATCTCGAGGGCGTTTAAATTGTAGACATTAGGGACTTCGGATAATCGTCGTTTAATATTGATTATTGGAATTTAATCGATTTGAACATTTCCTAATTACAATAAAAATTCCTTACATCGATCGTAGAAAAATCAACTCGTCTGATTAAAAAAAAAAACTATACACACAACAATGTATACAAGGAGAATTTTTTGAAAATGTAATCAGACATGAATAATTAGATTTTCGAAATAACAATTATACGAAGATTGTTTCGAAAATGTAATTAGCCATAAAATTTAATTCTAAAATTGTAGGGAGTTGAATTTTGGATGTGAGAATGTAAGTTTAATGTAACTTTGCCCTTTTCATACCCCACCTTCGTTCCATTTATGCAGGAGAACAGTTACGCCGTCGCAACGGCGTTACTCCTCGACGTCTCTCCCAGAATCATTACGAGACGTTTACGTGGCATGAGATAAGAAGATTGAAGGGTTCTCGGCGCATCGCGAACGACTAGCGTCGGAGCAGCACGAACCCGGGAGAAGCAATCTTCTCGCTTGGGTCGTGACGTGCCTAGCGATAACGCTTATACAGGGGGTTCGTATCGTCCTCAGCCATATATACATACAACCCTGAAGTCATATATACATAGAACTCTGAAATAGTAACATCGAGGTGACGCGAGTGGTCTCGGACTCCCGGTCACGATACGAAATCCTTTTACGAATTATGGGACGAGGTTCCAATCGAATGAACCGACGTCTGCCCTAAACCGCGGTAACAAGTCCATGAAGTGCGAAAACTTCATCATCGACACAAAAATTTATCACACTATGACAAAACTTGAAACTTTTCATTCGCAGTTACAAATTAATCTTGATAATCAACAAATCCCATTATCAATAGATATATAAAAATACAGCAATTTACAACGAATAATGGATCCAACTATAAACAGTGAAAAAACTAGATTATTATTTTTATACAAAAAAGTGGTTTCTTTTTTCCTCCAAGAAACACAAATTTTATAAATTTTATCAACAGTACGTAATTCGCGTTTGCCAGAGATACGATGATAGACGCAGCATCCTACATTTCGAGCGACCACTCGTCAATGCGATAGGACGTCACGGCGGAGACAAGGGAAAATGTTTTTCACTGCTGGTAGATTCGCGCCAGGGACTTTGGAAAAAAAATAAAAAGTCAAGGGGTGATTTTTAATATCGTTGTAGACGGGGAACGACAGTCGACACCACCGCGAAGAGGGGGGAAAGGGGGAGGGGCGTCGAGGCGACGATGATATTGTGCTTTCGCAGCTTATACCGCTGATGCCATAAAGTCGATGGCTCGGTGGCGTTGGAGATGGATTTTTTTCCTTTTTTTTTATTATCAGGCAGCAGTTTGCCTTTGACGATTGTGCGAAGGGCAAACCGATGCGAAGAGCAAAACTCGAGGACGAGTGAAGAGGGAACGGTGTAGAGAAGTGTCGGTGCGCTCGCTATCGTTGCTCGAGGGTTGCAAAAGAGTGCGGTTGTCTCTCGTTCCTGCGAAACTTCGCGCACGAGAGCACTCGTCGATTTTATTTTAGCACACACGTACCAACCGGAGTACAAACGAATGGATTGATATTGCGAAAGAAGTTAAAAAGAGAGAGGGTGAGGAGGGGGTGACAGGACGGTGGAAACTTTTTCGTCTATGTTGCAAGAGGTGAGACATATTCGGAAATTTCATTACACATTGTTCGTATAATTTTTTTTCATCAAATGTGAAATTTGATTTCTTTACATCGCGAATTTTTTACACGCGTAATGCGACAAATGGAAGGAACTGAGACCATCGTAATGATTGAAGTACGAGGATAATTTTTCGTATTATGAGAAAACAAAAATGGATGCATGCAACGCACGGAACAGTTGTGGGATCGCTCCGTCTCTCAACGCTTTTCTCCGCTTTGCTGAGTGAGTTCTGCAAATTTTTAATTTGCGGACGTAATACTGCGAACACTCGTAATATAGCGAATATTTAATCACGAATATAAATTCTCTATATACAAAATTATAATACGAAATCTACAAAGGATTAAAGTTTAGGGACGATGGATCTATTACTTTTAATTATACATACCATTCTTCAATTTCTTGTGAATCTTCAATAAATCCAAAACATTGTAGCTTAATCCGTCATATACAGATTCACTTTTATAAAAAGCCATTGCGATTCAGTGTAACACAACCATAACAAGACAGTGATATAGAATATCTCACAATAGTTGTATCGATGTAGCGTAAAATTTTTGCTAGAAAACATGGCATTCGTCACCGTAACATATTGTGGGAGGGCTTTGGATCACAGGGCATTCAGCGCATGAACCCACAACTATTCCATGTGCTGAATGCGGCCATTATCTTTTTTTCTCGATAGGATTTGCGCACGGTCGAGAAAGCTGAAATAGCCGATAATCAATCATTCACCAGCGTATGATGCAACTTGATTTGCCTACTTTCTACAATCCGATAAAACTGTGCACGCTCCTCTAAGGCTTCGAAGGCTTTTAAATTCTCGATTCTACGTTCTATCCCTTGGCCTCTTTGACGTCGCGAGATGAGAGCCGCAAGAAGAAAAAAAGAAGAAAAAAAGGTGCAAAAGCCGCGGTACGTATACAAGTGCGCGCGTCGTCTTTTGACTCGAGTACGTAAAATCTTTTATGTGGTACGCGATAATATGGTACGGCGTGTGCGGTGTATCACAGGAGGCGTATATAAGAACACGGCCAGTGGAAAACTGCTGAGAAAAGCGTAGCGGGTTCTTGCTTGGGTTTATCGTTAAAGACGGATCGTTTATACAGTCGCGTTCAAAAATCAAATTCTTCGAGAATCTTTCGTAACAACGATGTAATAAAAAAAAACGAAGAAAAATCGTAATTATAGAAAACGTTCAGAATCAAAAGTCAGAAAGATATCGTCACGTAACATAGAATTTTGAAGATTTTTATAAAAATATCATGAAATTTTCACGAGTGATATTTTACAATTTTACGAATGAAATTAAACTATCGAGTTCTTAGCGTCCTCTGAGGAAAACAATATCGAAAAAATCGTAGATACAAAATTTGACATCCAAGAGTTATTTTTGGGTCCGAGGGTTATTTTTGGGTCCGAGTGTATAGGTTAAACACCCTTAAGCTTGCATCGCGTATGTAGAAGTAGAAGGCATAGGCTAGGAGAAAAAAAAACTGAAAAGGTTTGCGAGAAGGCGAGGAGGGCTTCTGTGCGCACGCCCGTTTTCGAGAGAGAGTGAGGGAGAGGGGATGTGGCGAAAAAGAGCTTTTATCCAGCGTCATATACCGTAGAGGTTGGAACTTTAGTAATTTGCTTTGATTTCAACGGCTGAAAGAGGTCTTTTCCGCGTGTAACGGTGGCTCGACCTCTGACGAGATCAGCAGTTTCAGATGGTGCTGATGCTTGGTGGTATAGGCGAAGCCGAGGGGGTACTTACCGAGGTCATAGAAAAGCTCATCTAGGCTTTGCCAGATCGCGGTAACTGCGAGCAGCATATGAACTGTCGTGCGGTTACTTTTCAGCTTTATAATCTCAATGAACGAGTATAGAACGACCCAGCACCTTGTAGGTTTCCTTGCGCAGACGAATCGAGTATATATATGAAACGAGAGAATCGAGACTCGTTTCGAGAAACGTTCGTCGGGATGCCCAAGATTTTCTCGAATTAACTTTAACTAGGTACTTAAATTTTTTCCATTTTTTCACCATACTTGGCAGTTTTTAATCGATTATATTTTTTCCTATTTATCGGATTATTATTGTTATTATTTCATGGATGTTAAAATAATTTCTCCAACTTTACAATTTTTTCAAAGTCAAAGTGAAAATTTTTTGAGGGAAGATATTTCAACTGTGTATTTAATGATACAAGCCATT
This sequence comes from Netelia fuscicornis, assembly GCA_946811545.1. Lineage (NCBI taxonomy): Eukaryota > Metazoa > Arthropoda > Insecta > Hymenoptera > Ichneumonidae > Netelia > Netelia fuscicornis. The sequence continues at coordinate 12,837,211 of OX328011.1, read as the reverse complement.
ATTTATTTGGATAGTTTCTATAAATGCCGTGTTTGTTCTGTTGAGGGATTTTAAGATTAAGAGCTCGAGTTGCGAGGCTAGAAAAAAATATTGCTCATTTTTATAAAGCCAGCTGAAGAACTGTATTAACTCGGTCTTGCCAAGAAGGCGACGCACGTACGACCTCGGAGACCTCCCTTATCACTATAAATCTGGATCTAGCTCGCTGCAGAGAAAATAAATATTAGTTAGAGGAAAAAGTCGAGAAGCTCGAGAACACGAGATGTTTTCGTAAAATATGATATACGCGGAGGAAAGATGCGGTCGGGTTCGCAATGAAAATGAAACAACAGTTTTTCCTAACGGAACAGCGTAGCCTTACAAACTTCTTTTCAAAAATTCAAATCAGACCAGGCCTCTTTCTCACTCCTAGCTTGAAAAATTCCTAATTGTACGACTTATATCAATTCGATCTAAAATACATTCTCATAAAACGAAACGTGCTTTTTTCAACTAGGCTAACTCCGTATCGAATTTCGCTTGCAAGGACGTAGAATAATGGGAAGGCTTTCCTAATAGAATAGCGTAGCCTCACAGCATTCTCTTCGAAAATTCGAAACTAGATTAGGCCTCTTTCTCATTTTTAGCTTGACAAATTCCTAATCATACGATTCTTACAAATTCGATCGAAAATATATTCTCATAAAACGAAACGTGCTTTTTTCAACTAGGCTAACTCCGTATCGAATTTCGCTCGCAGATACGTAGAATAATGGGAAGACCTTTCTAACAGAACAGTTTTTCCTAACAGAACAGCGCAGCTTTACAGGCTTCTGTTCGAAAATTCGAAACTAACCAGGCTTCTTTCTCACTCCTAGCTTGAAAAATTCCTAATCGTAGGACTCTTAGAAATTCGATCTAGAATATATTCTCATAAAACGAAACGTGCTTTTTTCAACTAGGCTAACCCCGTATCGAATTTCGCTCGCAGGCACGTAGAATAATGGAAAGAAGACCTTCGTCATATTTTATACCAAGAGCTTCGGGCTTGTTTGGCCCGCTACACTTTCACGCTCGTTTTACCATGAAAAGAACGATGTGGTAGTTAGAAAACAAAAGGAGGAACTACTTGAGAGGAAGTGCTCGAGGAATAAGAAAGTACGAAAACGCAAGGTAAGACAACTGAGAAAATATTTGACATTCTGGAAAGGTGCACCTTCCCCTCGTCCTCGAGCTTTGCAGTTTCTCGCCCTCGAGTGTTTCTGTTTAATATCGTATGAGACGAGACCCGTGCGGATAACCGTTGCTAAGACTTTCCACAGATCGCAAGAAACGCCTAAAAGTGACTGAGCCAAGCAGTTTTTAACATGGCAGCACGGTTTACGAATTTCTTACACGTTCGCTCAATTTGACAAAAATCACGTAGCAACCTTATTCGTAATTACAACCATGAATTCTCCGATTTCTAGTAATTCACATTTTCATCATGGATCTTTCATATATATCCATCGAAGGGTGGATGCGCTATCGTGCATTTAGGAGTGATCGAAATTCGCGATATTACGGTATCTCGCTCGAGAAGCAATCACTCCGAGTCCCCGATACTTAGGCAAAATGACAAAGGGTGGATACATTTGGCGCGACATACCGAATCTAACGTCACTCGTGTCATTGCGGAATGCAATTAGTGTCCGTTACCACGAAACGTTGCGTCGGTGATGAAATTAATAAATTACGAGGGTTGGCAGAATTTTCGTACGTTATTACGACAGACGTCCCAGTCGTTACGATTAGTCTCGTATCGAGGAGAACGTGTAAGAGTCACGTTGAAAGAGAATTATTATTATTTTTATTGAATTTTGGATCTACCTAGTTGGGTTTTGTATCGCGCGGCATGACTTCCTTCGCGAAGAGTGGGTAGAATTATCTCGCGATGATTGATATATCCGGTGTCAGCGTTTTCACGAAGATAATTGATAGCTCGAGCTGGGATTATTAAGGACCGTGGCACACCGACTTTACGTATGTATGTCTCGCTGTTCATCATCCTCCTGCGTGCCAACTTTGGACATGTGCGGAATCGTGGGTGTACAGAGACACAAAAGGAGAGGAGGGGCTCGACGCTTTCCGAGGTGCTGTATTGACCCGAAACTCGGCTTGTTCCTCGCATATCATTCTCGACGGCTCGTTCACAACGATCTATGCGATTCGCAGAAATTATACGTATTGGTCGTTTCGCTTATAAGGATTGTTAAAAAATTTTTAGTATCACCAAAAAATTGTTGATTTGTTTTCGATATAATTAGAAAATGTGAGAATATGAGAGATTGAAAATTGATTCGATTGATTTTTATCGAATTAATCATCACTCATTAGTTGTTATCAAATAATAACAAAATTAGAAAATAAAACAGATTAAAATTTGATTCCGCTGGGAAGATAAAAAAATTGATAATTCTAGAAAACGAATTGATTTATTTTGATCGAATTATCGGTACGAACGATTTTTGATGGAATGTCCCATCGCTTGTTTTATACACAAATTTATATCGTGCATTCCCTAAAATCCGTACGTCAAGTATGTGGGTGTTGAGACGCCGCTCGACATTCTCAGCGGTTCGACTGCGACTCGGCTATACGCGACAGGAGGTCGACTCCTGAGTCGCGTATTCTCAAGCCGAATAGTCCCGCGATACAGCCACGAAAACCCGTGCGAATATACAAACACACTCTGATACATAGACACGACACATACGATGTACGTACACGTCTCATTCCAAACTCTCTCGTCTCTCTGCTTTCGTATAATCCTACGTAGAATCCTCGGGAGTTTCCTGCCGTAAGGTTCTCGAGAACTCTCCACTTTGACCAACGGAGATGCTCGAAGAGAGTGATATATAGCAAGGAGCACTAGACGTATGAATCCGCAGGAAATTCGCTCGAAAACTTCCGCGAGATTTATAATACCTACTCCGTACGTACTTTACATTTATATATACGTTTATAGATCCTCGAGGCTCGCCAACAGCGCCACCTTCGAGTAACCGGGTGCGTCCCGAAGCTAGTTCGTTTTCAAAATTCGCATTGACCGCCGAGACGAAAGAGCAATGTTAGAATAAAATCGATTTTTTGATAAATTGATAATTTATAACAAACTATAATTTTATTCAAGATGAATTAAAAAAATTTTCTAGATCGTACATTTTTTAACTCAAGGGGTGAAAATTATTGACTTAAGAGTGATTAATTAATTGAAAGTGAAATTTTTCATCCATTAATTAAGTTTAATCAAAATGACGTTTAGAATACGGTAATACCAATTAATTTATATAAATTTGTACTAAATATATTTGCTCAAGGTCAAACCGGTTCATACTGACGGTTTCACAGGTTAAACGATACGGGATACGCCCTTTTGACTTTTGGCACTTCGTATACGCGTGTGTATACATATATCTATATATATACGTAAAATGTGCTCCACCATTGTATATATCAGATCGAGCAAATTATATATAGCTATATATATATTTAATCGACCGAAGGGTCCGATGGGCACCGGCTATAACCACTGCTGACCATGCAGTTACCAGTTGGGGTTAGTCGAGGTCTTCGAGGGTCGACAAATATACATCGAGATACACGGGTGGTGCGTCGTTCAGACGAAGCTTATTAGGCTCGACGAGGTTCTCGCTCTCTACTCGCTGCTCGTACTACCGGGCAGCGCATTATCCCGGAAATGAGATTTTGTACGGGGGCCAAGGCGCGATACCACTCGATATAGGTGGCTGCCTAAGTCAGTTCGCTTATAGTTATAGACAGTAATATGCGTTCCCGAGTGCATGGACGCAAGAGACACGGTTGAACGCTCCCTAATTTCAGAACTTAATTCCTCGTTCTTAAGCTCTCTATAGCTATACCTCGAAAATTGTAAGGATTGGCGTCTGGTTTGGGAATAATGACGAAAGCCTATAAGTATCAAAATAAATTGCCGATTTTCATTATTCGATTAAGGAAATTAATTAAATTGTGAAAATAGTAATTATAGGAAATTTGTTATTACAGTAAATTTATATTTTTTTTGTCATAAGATAAAAAGTATTAATATGTCGTATCGTATTTTTGAATAATACAATGTATCGATATAATAAAAAATTAAAGCAGAAATTTTCAATGATTTCTCAAATCTTACAATTAGTTCTCGATTTAGCTGACTGCACCTCGTGAACTCTGGTCGATTTGTTTTCTCATTCGGTCCAGTGACGACGATATAATGCAGCGGAGCTGCGATTATTGCCTCGTAAAAAGACTTATTGTTTCATGATAAATTTCACGGCTCGACGCTTGCAAATAGAGAGTAAAAGGAGATAGGGCAAAATCGCATCAGACGCGAACGATTCGTGGGGGTGCGGGAAGGTGACGATCCAATGACTGCGCTTTCAATATAACAGTCATTGCAAATGCAATCATCGCCATCCAGAGTACAGTCAGACTCGCGTTCAACAATATCCACTGAAAAATTGCATTGTTAAATCTCGTGGGAGCGTTCGTTGTCGAACAAGCTCGTGACGTATAATCTAGTAATTTCTCTTTTCCTGAGCACCTGGACACGTCTATGAGTCACTTCCTTCCAAATCGAAAAAATAACAATTCAAATAAAAATAATCTTACCGAATTATTTTTCTTCACGAGGGTAAATTTAATATTTTCTCGTCATGACATTAACATCAACCCTTGGAGTATAAAATTCATGTTTCATTAAATTGAGAAAAATAACTCTTCGTTGAACATACTCGTGACGTATAATCTAGTAATCCCTCTTTTCCTGAGCACCTGGACGGGTCTATGAGTCACTTCCTTCCAAAACGAAAAAAACGAAAATTAGAGTAGAAATAATCTTACCGAATTATTTTTGTTCACTAGACTAAATATTTTCTCGTCATAACATTAACATCAACCCCTGGAGTATAAAATGCATGTTTTATTAAATTGAGAAAAATAAAAGAAAAAAGCAATTAAGGGTTATTCCAACGAGAAAGACACGTGTATAGATATATTTATTTTTCCATTCTCGTACCAGCGTTAATGACAGTCAGTCTACGTTCCCTTTGCTCCCTTCATTCTTCGATAATACAAAATAGACCAAAGTTCTTGGAGCGTTTCGTTGAATGCATGCTTTCGTCATATCCGGTTATTACGAGGGACTCGCGGAAAATATTGATTGCTGTTGTACGACAATCGCGTGCATTTTTACCCCCGCATGTCTACCTCTCGTTATTTTTCCCTCGCGGCGCAATCGTTCTAAAACAGCAGTCATTCCACGTATCGATGAGAACGGATTTTTTTTTGTTTTGTTTTCTATTAAATCTTGCGGGTGTACAACGTACTCTCGTGTACGTACGTTGTTTTACTTCGACCCAAGTAAACACACGTATGCACGAGACGGGGTTGCCCGGGTTACCTATAGGGATTTCTCGCAGCAGCCAGACCCTTGTCTAGGGGTGAGTTCACCCCCATCCTCGTTTTATCCACCAGGAGTTGGCGTCCTCGAGACCATCCTCGGAATAATCATTCCAGCTCCCCCAGAATAATGATTCCTTCTCCCTTCCTCGTCGTGGTAGCCAAAACTGTCGAGAAAATCCCGGCTGTTAGAAGAGACGTTCGTATTTAGGATTTCGTTCTTTTTTTTTCACGCGCTATCGCGGTAAGTACGTATTTGGCAAGTGGCCGAATGTGAATCGTGGCTGTATTGGCCACTTCGTCTTTTCGCCGGGCGATGGCTGTAGTGAAGACGAAGTGGAAGATACGAAGGTCGAGGTTGGAGCGAGTGTGGGAATAGACGTATGTGGCTTCTTGAAAGTCGATCACTTCCGATGTCTCGATCGATGGTCCTTCTTCTCAATCTTCCTACGTTTATTTGAGGATATAACTGTATATGTGTTGTTGAACGACTCGTCGATGGAGTTAGGAATACACTCCATCGTCGAAAGGGTTTTCAGAGTCTCGAAGCGAGGAGAGTCGGTAAATAAAACGGGGGAGTTCGATACGCAATCGAGTCTCGAGGACCAAAGTAACAGGATATCTTCGTTCGAGGTACGCGATCTCAACTGACTTTTCAAGCTGTCACGCGGATCGTCGAATATAAAATCGTAATTGATTGTATTTTGCTATCATCTAGGTTTCATTTTCATGAATTAATTTTGTAATAAATATAACAAACATTGTTGTTAATTTGGTGTTTTTATTCGTAAGAAAATATGATTGATTTTACGAGATTATTTTTTATTCAATAATTTTGAGAAGGGGACGAAAAATGAAACGCCCTGTATATCGTTAGAAAAGTGCACGACTTGCATGATGAGTGCACACTACGCTGATCTCGCAATGGGAGTAAAAGCGTATGTGTCGGGAGGGTAGCTTGGATATCGTCTGCTGCTTCTTCGACAGTTTCCACCGGTCGTTTCCACCCCTTACCCTTTAGAGAAAATAGCATACGCATGCGCATAGGTTTGTGAGTTCAGGGATCTCTTTTATTCGGACTTTGGCTTCAAAGTTAATTGACCAAAGCGAAAGGAGTGTGTGTTCTAAATTTACACCCTCCTGGTCGTTTCGCTACTTTTTTATCGCACGTTCGTGCAAAATTTAGTAGACCCATGAAAATTTTTATATCATCGTATTTTAACAAAATAAACCTTATTATTACCTACGAGTAATAAAAACAATCTTTTTATGTCGATAAATAATACTTGACGAATAATAAAAGATAATAATGAAAAAAATGGTTGATGGTTGAAAGAATATTTATCCCTCCCTTACGAACCCATCTTGCTGAGCTAATGAATCGTCGACCCTGTAGTCCTATAATCCCGTCATAAATATACGGAACAATATAATCCGCGGTGTTCCAAACTGCCCGTTATTTTTCGAGGGGGTAATATTCCGCTGTCTATCTCGAAGCACGAGTCTCGTAGCGTGACAGTGTTGATACAACATATTTATATGCAGACTTATGTACACAGAGAGAGAGAGAGAGAGAAAGAGAGAGTGAGGTAGAGGGGTGAAAAGGGTGAGAATGAGATGGAAGAAGGAGAAAGTCCATAGACACCTGCACGCACTTGCTACGTGCAGTACGATAGAATATCACAATAAAAGGAAACGCCGGCGGGTCTCGGCATATAAAACCTCCACCTACACATTATACATACATATATATGGGACATTCCACGTTAACCGAGATAATTTATAGCCGAGGGATGTTTTACAAGCACCCGAAAAAAAATCATAAATACTTAGTGGCTTAAAAAAAATCAGAAAGCTAATTTTACCTACGTTGTATACGCAAAACCACCCTTTTTTTTTGAAAATTTCACGTTGTTTAAAGAAAAATATGTTGTCGATTGAGAATTTGAAAGAAAAATTTCGGGAATGAAAAATGTTTCCGTTTTACCGAGAATAGCCCATGGAGTACAGTATGTGTACATATACATTTATCCGTGCAGTTTCACGTTGCGCCAACCCCTCGCTCTGCTCTCGGCGCACCCTCGACGTATATTTCTCTCTCCCTGCGTCCCTTTCTTTCTATCTCTGTTCACTCCGTCTCTACTTGCACATTTCCCTTTCGGGGATTTCATCTCTCGCTCCTTTCGTCGACCGGTCGATAACATCGGTCGTCCTTCCACTCCCGAGGCGAACCCTTGGCGTTCTCTCGCTTCAACCCCCTTACTTTCAGCTCGCTGTTGCTATTTCCCTGGTGTCCTCTTCGGTCTTATACGCGTGCGAGAAAACCCTTCGGCAACACCAACGCGCCAACGACTACCCCATCGTGGCTAGAGCATACCCGAGTTGCCTCTCGGTACTGTCTTAACGTTGTTCCAGCTACGCGACTATTCTACTGTCTGGTAACCACCCTCCGCGAGCTTACTCTCACGCAGATCCTTTATTTCCGTATTTCTCTTTCTCCGGATATCTCTAAGCCGTTTACTCGCTCTCTACATTCCTTATCCATTCTCTCTATAGTTCTGATCGTTTCTTTTGCCTGTTTGCAAAGCCCGTGACATAGTTCTTATCTCGATGGCTTTTTCGAAAGATTAATTATCGCTCGGAAATGTGATAATAGAGATTCATTTATTTTTCCATCGCTTAATGTAAATTAATCGTTGCATTAATTTAATGATTAATTAATTAGTCTATTAACATTATATTAACGAATATTCCGCAATATTTGTTATTTTTCCATCGTTTAATGCAGATTTATCGTTTCCCTAATTTAATTATAAATTAATTAGTCGATTGCAATTAATATTAAACGATATTCTGCAATATTTGTTAACTTTCCACCGTCCCCCTAATTTAATTATAAATTTATTCGTTGATTAATATTACATTAAGTATTATTCCGTAATATTTGTCATTGAATATTGTTTGTGAGGCATATTTTTATTTATCGAAAAATTAATTTTTACCTAAAGCTTTTTGTTTACGTAGAAACTAAAGTTTTCCCAGAACATTCTACTTTTTCCGGTTGTCAAAGGTGGTTCACCCTCAACGAATGTTGGGGAAGTTGCTAAAGGAATTTTTAAACGGTCCAGAAGACATTTTATAAAGACTACAGTGGTTCTCAAAACGGTGGCTGAAATAGAACTATCGAATAATTTAGGTCGTACCGAATGCTTTTTTTTTTTCGTTGAATTTCTTTTTGGTGGCTTTCGTATTTTCCTCTTTTCGAGCTGTGCTCCTCTCAGGCCGCCGCAAATCTTTTCCCGTATCTCGAAGCCTTTCGCCTCGAGTGGTTCGTTTTGAGCTTCTTGCCTCGCTTTTTTTTGTTTCGTCGTCTTTCCCGCTCCGTCGTGAAATACGCTGTGCGAAACCCTTTCAGTTTGCCTATATCACGGTATATCCACAGAGAGAACACGTGGAGGGGATCGAGAGAAAAAAAAGCTTCGTTTAAAACGTTGCTTCTACGCGGGATGTTCCGTTTTTCGCTCTTACTAGCTTTTCTCATTCGCTCATTCTCATTTTTTTCTCTCCTTCTCTCTCGTCTCTCTCGTCTCTCTCTCTCTCTCTCTCTCACTCTTTGGGACCGACGTGAATTAAAGCCGTTTGCGGAAAATGTGGGTCGGCTCATTCATGGCAAAATGGACGGTTTTGCTCGTTCGTTGCTTCTCGTTTTTTTTTATTTTTGAGCGGTGCACTTTTCGAGATATGCATATGCATGCGCCAATCATAGAATCGTCGCACAACGGCGGACTTAGGAATGGGAGAAATGCTCGTAGGCTCTAATGTCACTTTAGTCGATGGCTCGTGAGCGAGACGACTCGATTTTTGTTCTCGATGTTGAATAACATTTTGCAGACGATAGCATTTTTTGTTTCGAGCTTTTGACTCATTTTTAGCAAATTAGTTCTATATTCCATTGACTCGTGAAGCATTTTTTTAATAGAAAATTCTACGTTTTTTGAATAAGAATATAATTCACATTACAGGAATTCGCTTCGTGCAATTCGAGATTCGCATCGATCGAGACAGTTTCCGGCCTGACGGACGCGAATTTACGATGAAATGAGGTGAATCGAAATGCTCGAGAGGGAATTCTACTTCCACGGGCTATCCTCTAGAAACGTTTTCGTTCCGGGAAAATAGGTCGAGTGGACCCGTAGAGTTTTATGTATCGATACAAATTATTCAGCCGATATTTCAAGGAGATCGAAAGCAAATCGCGGGAAGATCCACCGAGGCGGAAATTTGTGATCGCCCATCACGTGAAAAACGCTGAATTATACGACTCTTTACCATTTCTCATCGATAAATCACTGTCGTCTAAGATTGCCCTAGGATTTATTTAATCAACGAAATCAAAAGAAATATCACAGTTCCGAAAAATATCAAAGAAGAATCTATAATTCCTCGCTCTTTCGACATTGTTGCCTTCCGTTCCTTTTACCCTTTCGATAGTTCACCGAAGCAACGGACCGTGACTATGGTAGAAAATAAATACTATTGAATAAAAACTAAATATTTGAGGGTTGTAAGAAACGACAGAGAAAAAAAGAACGAGTTTTCGCCACGGAATTTTCGCTTGATCGAATTGCGGTAGGGTGGTATTTCCTCGCGCGAAGTATACCCGAGAGGGAAAGATGCTTCTTCCAACAGACGAAAAAGGGCTAAAAAGACATTCGAGCTCCCAAGTTTCTGTTCTGCTACCCTGGTTACGTTAGAGCCACCGCAACTTTTTTCATCTGCTACTGCACTCTAAGTCTTTGTTTCCCTTCGAGAAGAATGTGCTATGGTATACTTGATCAAAGGAAAAATTTATATCTATGGATAAAAAGATAGAAGATAGAAGTTTTGGTATTTCGTGTGCACGAATAGATCAATCCAACGAGAATAAAAATCGAAGCGATGGAGATTTAAAAAAATGTTTACTATTTTGGATTTCTTTCATCGACCAAGTTTCTGTTCTGTTACCATGGTTACATTAGAGCCATGGCAACTTTTTTAATCCGTTACTGCACTCTAAATCTTTGTTTCCCTTCAAGAAGAATATGCTATGGCATACTTGGTCAAAGGAAATATTTATATCTATGGCTAGCGAGATAAAAAATAGAATTTTGGGAATTTCGTGTGTACGAATAAATCAATTCAACGGGAATAAAAATCGAAGCAATAGAGATTTAAAAAAATGTTTACTATTTTGGATTTTTTTCCTCGACGAAATTTCTGTTCTGTTACCCTAGTTACATTAGAGCCATGGCAACTTTTTTAATCCGTTACTGCACTCTAAATCTTTGTTTCCCTTCAAGAAGAATATGCTATCGCATACTTGGTCAAAGAAAATATTTATATCTATGGTTAGAGAGATAAAAAATTGAATTTTGGGTATTTCGAGTGCACGAATAGATCAATTCAACGAGAATAAAAATCGAAGGGATGGCGATTTAAAGAAAATGTTTACGATTTTGAATTTCATTCGTCGAGTAAGGATGAAATATTCTCACGAAAATTTACAAAAAAGGAGCTTTTTGTTGCCAGCCGTAATAATTCTCCGTCCCCATGGGCCAATGGACAGTCTGATATCGGTAAAGTCTCGTTCTCATTCAACGACAGGATGATTTTCTATCGATCCTTTACTTATACGTGTACGTGTATTTACATATTCACGTGTATAAGCGTGCAAGCACATACACACATGAGTGAAAATATCGCCCTACCACCTATAGCACAAGCTTTTGCCGAGGCTGAGCAATATCGATTAGCGATTTTAATTCGAAGCCAGTGGAGCTCGTCTCGCTTCCTTTTTTTTTTAAATTCCTCCCGCGCACTCTTCGATGGGGATTACTCTCAAGTCGTCAAATTCTCGCGCTTGGCCGTTCATCGTTGTCGAACGAGATAATGCACGTGAACAAAAAACGAGAAAAAAGGGAGGTTGAGTTCAGAGAGGAGAGAATAATACGTCGCGTTCCCTGGTAACAGTGCGTATTTCGCTGATCGCGAAATATGAAAAGCAACTTATCGATAATGCGAGGTGAAACGTGTAAGGTTTCTGCTGTACGAGTTCTTTCGAATCTGAAAATAATTTTGTCAGATTGAGACATTTATACGATTTCATGTATTTATCCATTGAGAATTTTTAACCATCACGATTTGATGAAGTTGCAGTTGTAATGAAGTTTGTTCAAGCTTTATACAAATTTATTTAAATATGTAAAACAAATTGTGACGAAATCGTTTACAATATGAAAATCGTTTTGAGATCGATTAAATTGTTGTTGGTATATATTTAATAGATACGAAGGTACGTATAGAAACAAGAGGAACTAAGAAAATGAGTTTCCCTTTCCAAGTACATCGATTGCAACTTTCCGAGTATTACGTCTTATATGTATATATTCCATCATTGCAACGTTTTCTTCGTTTTTAGCATCTTTTTTTATATTCGTCATTTTTACCTTTCTCGCCGTCTTTTCTCTCGGGTCAGGAGGGAACGAATGTAAGCCGGTCTGTGCCTTTGTCTTTCACTACTTTGAAGTCTTAATGACAAAGCTTCGAGCGCCGTAGGGTTCTCCTTTTCCGTGATTTAACAATCCTTCTTCGGTAAAACTTTCTACACTGATTTTCTGTACGAATATCCTTTCAGTATAATTTGTATCCTCGACATTTTTATAAGATTTTTTATATCGTTATTACGTTTAGAAAGTGAAAAAAATAAAATGTTTTGAAAACGATGGGAAATTTCTGCTCGAGAGGATATTATTGTCAAAAATTATATCTCTAACACGATTTGTCAAATAACTTGCTGAATGAATAAAAAAACAAATTATGGGAAGAAAAATAGTTAAAATTTTCATCAAATTCGTTCAATCCATCTTGAGTGGATCGTTAAAGATCGTTGATTGGTATTACGTCGTCAATGACAAAGTAAGTCGTCGGCAATTCAGTAACAATAAATCGATTGATCTCTCCCCCTCGTCGCTATTGTACTATTCCATAAGCACGAAGCTCGTGAAAGGTGAGAATAGCCTTTTGATATCAAAGGGCGAATGAAGCATAGGGCTTTTCCGAAGTACAATCCAGACGTATACCGATATATGTCAATTCCTGTTGCAGCCCTTCCAGTATTCGGAGTGCGACTAACTACAACGATGACGACGACAACATTGACGACGAGGTGGAGGCCATGACAGTGCTTTCTCACTTTGAAGTCCACTGGCAAAGGGTCTCCCGTCACCAGTCGTTGTCGTCGACAGCTTTACTCGCTCTACAACGACGATCATGACGAGGAGAATGGTTGCGCGCATATATCATCCTTGAAAATATATAACTCCATGAACCTCCGAAAGAGTCAACACTTTGTGCAGAGAAACGAGCGCGACCGTCAGCGACCCTTACGAACAGACTTCTTCTTCCCGTCACGAATTCTTGAAGCACCCTTTGGGAATTCCACGTGTATGTATATATGTACATTTGATGTACGACCTGTGCATATTATGTCCTTATACCTATACGTCGGCATAATACTTCAGCGAGAACACAGGAGGAATAGCTCACGGACAGTCGTTTGACATCAACGACTTCGCCCCGGAGAAAGGTGCCAATTCATTAGGTGCAAAAGGGCAAATTGCCACCGATCTAAGAAGGAGAGGGGTTGTTTTTTTCTTCTGTGGAACGAATTGTAGATAATGGATGAAAAATAAAAAAATTCTTGTCCAACACTAAATTAATATTGCTATTTTTGTTATTTCTTAAATATGTTGGTCAAAAGGTGAAATATTAAATTTTAGTATCAAATTACAATGGACGATGATTAAAAATGTTATATTTGTATTGTACGAGAAATATCCAATTCCGTAACCCCCTTGTCAAATCTTTTTCGACGACAATTTTTAGTTCCCTCGACCTACCCAAAGTTCCAGAATTGACTTTTGGACAATCGGCACGTCGGCAAGTCGAAATTTTATTTCATCCAAAAATATTTTATAAGGAGCCTGCGGAATCGCAAATTTCTCTTACAATAGCAATCTAACATTCTCAATCTTGATTTCTTACGTTTTATCAATAAAAATATGAATATCGGTTAAATTACAAAACCTGTAAATTCACTTTTTCTAATTCTTAATCGTCAAGCTACTTAGACAGTGATTTTCGATGAGCCCATAATTCCAACCCATCGATAATTACTCGTCGATGGTCGTAAAATCCAATTAAGGTAGTCCTATCTTTACAGCGTTTCCGTTAGATTTCACTGACAATTTGCAGAAACGTTCTTTGATGTCATATGTATATGTGTGTAAAATTTCAGGGAGCTTTATCGACTCAAAAATCACGATATTTATTCTTGAAAATCGTCACTTTTCGCAATCTCCCAACAGAGCCCGTGTTAAATATCGCAACATTATACAACGAGTATCTCGATCATTTGGTCGATGAAGCCTGTTGAAATTTTGCCCACATTTTTATATGACATCAAAGAAGTTTCGATTAGGTTTATAACAAATCTTATAAAAAAAAATTCATGATTTTGTTTATTATATAACAAATAAACTTTCCGTAGGATCAATTTGAATTTTGAGTATGTTGTTCTTTAGTCGATTTGCAACAACTTTTCTTAATGAACTTTAACGCTTGGTCCACTTCCAAAGTGAGAAAAAACGGGAATAAAATTTTAATCTCCCACCCAACGATAGGACCACCTTAAGCTTGGTACTCGAAGAAACACTCGTGTAGTTTGTGCTTTCCGCCGATGACGAATGTGAATCTATATTATGCACAGGTACATAGGTATGCAAAACCATCGTATACCGTGACGAGGCTGGGGCAGTTATAGCGGAGACCTCGAGTGAAGGGTGGCATGAGGTGATCCAGGTTACGCAGACCTGCGAGAGGTCACCAATTAAAGGAAAACTCATCGCGCGAGAGTCTGTTAAGATGTATATACATGTACACAGAGAAGGTATATACGGTTTTACCCGCATTATACAGAGGCTCGTTCTCGGGCTTGGACTCTCGTATCATAAAGCTAGCTCGTATAACGCGAACACGAGACTTGCGGCTGGCCGCCTGGTAGCAAGATCCGCGACGCGGTTATAATTTACACGGCAGGATGCGTGCTGCCAGACGGTTAAAAATGGTTCGGTTCGCTCCGTCTCGCACTTTTCTTCCCGCTGTTTTTTTTTCATTATGTCTCTGTTCTCAACGGTTTTTCCTTTTCACGACAGCGTCAACGACTCTCTTTTCTTCGCATTCCCTCGTCCGACAACCACGGTGGAACATGTTCACACAATCGCGAGGACATCGTGGCGCACGAATGTACCTCGTTCGAGAAAACTTTTATTGCGGATATATTTTATACCACACGCTATATAAAAAATTACGCCCGACGACAGCGTACGATGAAATTTATTCCGCTTGCTTGTTCCTTTTTCTTTCTTTCCTTTTTTTTCATTATTCCATTTCGTTATAATTATCATAGAAAGGGAAGAGGAACATGAAAGAAGCGATTCATTACCTCCACTTTGATTCGCCTCGTTCCCTCGTTCATACGGGTTTATCTCTGGATCAACCCCCTTTGACCTGATAGATCGCAACTTTTTGTGAACGTTTGGGCATTGATTTGTCTTTTTTTCTACCAAAGCTTTTTTCACGATGGGTCTCCATTCAGATCTTGGCTTTTGATAATCTCAAGTGCATGAATAATTCATCATTGCGAGAGGCTACATCCAGCACGATATGACAATGAATTGTCTTTTTTTTACGTATTGTTTCGACGTTCTTTATTTTTCTCATATGTGAATAGGAATAGTCCAATGTTTGTATAATGGAAACATCGTTTTGTTTTTTTTTTTTTCGTTTGTTCGTTGCCTTGGATGTTGGAGAGTTTTCCAACGATTCTCCTACAATGCTACGAGATTCAAAGAAACAAGCTTTTGTGAAACGAATGATCATACAGACATACACGCGATTGTACGAGTTCATGAGTCGCTTTGTGAAAAGTGCAGCTCGATGAACAATTAAACTTCAATCGTTTAACAAGTTTATATAAATGTCAATATGGTTATCGAGGCAATCGGTTGCGCGGATAACGAAAAAATAAACGAGACAATATCGTTTGGATTTTCGAGCTCGTATATTCTCGATGATACCTTTAGATATTTCATATAACGCCGTTCTTGTTTTATTAGTACAATCAAACCTTTCACTCGCAGAACTCTAATAACTTTATTCAAATCGGATCATGACAATAGATGTAAATAATAATTGCAATTCCGAGAATAAAACCACTAGATTATGCAGAGAATATTTATTTAGAAAATACTCTCATTTTTTTTCTCTAGAAACTGTTGACATTTAGTAAAAAAAAGCGAGAAGCGAGAAAAAAAGAAATTTTGGTTCCCTAACGGAAATTAAAAACATTTTTCTGCGTTGTATCATACAAGATCTGTTAACAAATTTCATCCAAATGCACCAAGAAAAATACTAAGATGTTTGTATATTTATAGATATCGTGATAGTGCGGGAGTGAACGCGTCGAGCTACGTTAACCAGCTGTTATAAATATATAACATATATTTACACATATCCGAACCGATGCGTTTACCTTTCTCTCGTAATCGTGATTGGGAACAGCTAACCAGGGAAGATCGGCCACGTGGTTACGAAAACTTTCATCAAAGTCGAGAACGTCGGCCACGTTGCTCCAAAGTACAACGTGCACGACCTCGAATTTTTTCCTGGCATTGGGCTCGTCCTTGTCCCGATCGTCGATCTCACCGCGACCGGAAGTCGCGTCGCACGCGATCGGATTCGATTGTTGACCGTTAGATTTTTGTTGTTTGCAGGAAGCTCTGTTGACACTCGCGTAAAGCTCGGTCAATTGTCGCGTGAATTCGTCGCACGTTGCACTCGGATTAATGAAACTAAAGTAAACACCGATCACTTCGCATTTGGAATTGATCGCGGTGCCGTACTCGTTGCCCAAAGCTTCACTAACGTCGGTTAGCTTCGACGCTGACGGCGATGACGTCGAATCCCTCGGATCGCATTGCAACAATTGTTTACCGAAAAGTCGTTGCTGCCAGCAAACACCGGTATTTTTAAGACGGGACGATTTTAACGATTCGCCATCGAGAAGACTCGTTGTTTTGTTCGTGGCTCCGGATGACGCGAGACACGTGGCCATTGCGCCTTTCTACGATTAAACCTCACGGCTCGACGGTCCGCGCTTCACTGAGAGGCCCCTGATATCGCGCCGAACCTTCGCGATACTCTTGTGTTCGTGCGCGAGGGTGACTTTCGCTTGGGTTCTCTCGCTCTCGGCATCGTTACCACCACCACCACCACCATCGCCACCCCCGCAACGCCAAGGGAGATTATTCTAGAATTCTCATTGGATCTCCTCGACCTATTCACACCTCTTCTCTTCTCTGTGATACGCGTTATCTAGGAACGGATTTAAAGCCCAATCCGTAAACAAAATTTTTTCTTTAAAGTTTCACACAAAATTTTTCCAGCTATTTGTTCGAATTTATGTAGGCTCGGGGGAGATTTCTATGAAACATGAGATAAATCTTATTACGATTGGTCCTGAGTTTATTTTGAGTACTAAAAATATTTTGCGTTTTGTCATTTTCTATTAATCGTACTAAGCGTTATTCGTCATAGACACGTTCACACGTGCGTGTTTCATTAATTGTCGTGAGAGCTTGCGAGCGACAGGGTAAATAATGACTCGAGAATCCTCGAGTGCACGTAAGAATTCGTACGAAGAGTCTGCCACTGGACGTGTGATTATTTGCGCGAATGTCCAAGAATGTTCATTGTGTACTTTGTTATAATGTAGATAGCGACGAGAAAGTTCGAAACGAGCCAATTATACGTCAGTCGGACGCTCAATTAAACGTTGAGCATGTCGGTGCCCCTTTGTGTCTCGTGCGATAATCTCGCGGGAGACGTTCGTATAACTAACTAGCCGAGGAAGCGGGACCGAAGACGATGGGATTTCACCGTTGGTCTCGATTTGCCGAATCCCCCTTTGGCATCGAGATTGCCTTTATTGCCACTTCTCTAATCGCCCCAGCACGAAACTTCGTTAAGGCTTCGATAATGTAACCGACGGCGCAGTCTAACAAAATCTTCTTCCTGTACACCAATACTAATATCGTATTGAGATCGAAAATAGCCATATCGATTATCGAGACATTCCACTCCAGAAACGATTCTTCTCATTAGGTATTCTCTTTATCGTGACAAAAATCTGCAAAAGAAAAATTATTAGTCAATACAATGTTTCCATTTTTATTTCATAGCTTAATTATGTAATTAAGAAATGAAGCAGTGTGCTGTTTTATTCATTAGAACTGACTTTTTGTTTTTAATATATCTACGGATTTGTGTTTCGGTTTGGGCTTTGGTTTGACTTTTTGTTTTCAATATGCGCGGACTTTTTTATGTCTTTGTTTATCGGGTCTCATTGTGATTGAAAAAGGCAAAAGGGTTAAGTCCTCGGTCGAATAATATGGGAATGAAAGGTCCCATAAGCGATCTCTCCGTTGGCAAAAATTTGCCACGGTAACACGTTCGTTCGAGCGTTAAAACGATTTTCCATTTGACAAAATCGCCAACTAAATGGAACGACGCACGAGTTCTCTAACCCTATAATTCCTCGAACTCTAAATGCAATATGCCAAGCCTTCGACTCCTACCGTGGGCCGGGTTGATGTCAGAACGGAGTGGGAAGACGGTTTGTCTCGGCTCGATGTTCCAGACCATTTTTTTGTTTTCTTTCCTCGCGAGGCACCCAGACGCGCGGTTTGAGTAAATATATCCCTCGTGACTCACACGATCATTCGCTCACACGTGTATCAATTCTACCAACGTCTAGATAGACTTATCACCGTATCTGAAAACAAAAAATTATTTTTCAAAAATTTATCTATATCCAAAAATGTTGTCAATTAATTGTCGTTCGGACGATTACTTTACTGTCCAATCTCACAAACGATTTCAAATATTTTCTTTTTTATCGTTTAAAACATTTTTCTCAATGTTGAAAATCATTTGTTCGACACGGATGAGTTTTCGTTTGATAAAAAAAAAACAGGCGAGCACAAACAAATAGCCATCCCGCCTTCTAGTGCGACCATTTAGGGGAACGAATGGCAAACTGTTATTCGATTGTTGAACCGGCTGGTGCCCTACGCGTAACGAAGTAAAGCTCGCTACGTGCTGTTCCACACACACACACACGTGTTTTCCTTAATCTATATCTATGTATATATGTGTAAATATATATGTAGAAACCTAGCAACACTACTACAGGTACGATACATAACCGTGGCAAGAGGCGTACACAGCTGGCCAATTTCTGCGACCCCTGTCGAAGTTTCGAGACCATTTCGCAAATTTTACGGGGCCACCCCCGTTCGCAACCTTTTCCAACGTTCCTGGGTAAGTACCTCACGCCCAGCCCGAATAAACGGAATTCGGGTGAACGATCCCTAACTCGAACCGCAACGTTCGATAAATTTTGTATACGTAATCCAAAGCAAACCGTGCGCCCTCCTGTATGTATTCCATACAATATTAATAATCCCATGTGTATGGAAATTTGTAGCTACAAC
The DNA here is from genome assembly GCA_946811545.1 of Netelia fuscicornis. Classification (NCBI taxonomy): domain Eukaryota; kingdom Metazoa; phylum Arthropoda; class Insecta; order Hymenoptera; family Ichneumonidae; genus Netelia; species Netelia fuscicornis. Next base: position 12,818,120 of record OX328011.1, on the reverse strand, counting down.
CTGGAAGTTCGTGTTTTTCATTTAGTAAATTAATTCAACATTCTCGTGCCAGAGTTTGGAATAAGTTTTCATCCTTCCAGCTATTTTCATGAAATCGTAATCTCAAACTCGACTGCAGCAATCGATTATTTAAGAATAATATGAAATTATGAAATCGATATTAATTAATTGATCGAATTAATTATATAATTCGTCGAATTTTGAAGTTTGCGTATATCGAAAAGTTAATAGAATAGAGGAAATACCTGGATGAAATAAATGAAAGAAAAAAAAATGTTTGAAATAAACGAGAATATACGGAAACTCGTTATTTTGCAAAGTGCAGCTTACTCACGTGTATATGCTTGCATTAGGTGTAGCAACGGGGGAAGCTCTGGCTTGCTCGGTGTTCGCGTTGGGATAGAAATTCCACGGTCGACGTCAGCATGGGAGAAACAGCAGTACCCAGTACTATACGCCAGGCCGTGGCTTTCGTCACAGAGAGGCGTTCATCCCCCTTCTCGACGGGCATTAAACGAGGGTAAAGACCCCGCCGGTGAGTTTGTAGGCATCAGCCAGGGCCATCGAGACTCCCGCGAGTGCCGCTGTTCTAATAATGAGAGAAAAAGAGAAGACCTCTTCTTTTATATTCTGCGCATATCGATCGATGAGTATGCATTTAATTAAGCACGAAATTTTGATTATTTATACAATATTAAATTATCTTACGCAGGAAAATATAATAATTATGTTGAATTTTGTGATCGAGTGTGTATGCGTAATTATTGAATCTTAAAAGGGGATAGGAATGGTTTATTGAATTATCACGTAATAAAATCGTAAGCTGACTTTTCGAATCTTGGCTTTTGGAGTTTTTTCTCCAGTATTATAAAAACCCTACACGTTCAATACTTTATTAGTGTATGTAACTTTTCCAAGAAGCCCAGATCAATGAAAAAAAAATATCTATAGTAAGAGTCCTGCAACTTGTAGTCGATCGTTTATAGAGAACCGTTATTGGTAAAAACCTAGGATCAATGTGTTAATCATAAAATTGTGTGAACATTTGATAATTGAGAGAAATGTAGAATCGAATTGGAACGAAAAAGTCGGATAGCGCAGGTAGCACAGCATGAGCTTTGCGCGCCCTCTACCAGAGAGCAGACGAATGACGGAGAGCTCGCTGACGAAATCTCCATTACCATCAGTCGTACAGTGGCGTCGGTAAGGTAGGTAGTTTTTGTTCGAACCAGTTCGTTACCGAAATTATCGACGCTAATGTCGATACGGGCGCCTGTTGCATTATCGGACGTGATTTTCACTCAAGTCGACATATTTAATATGTTCAGCTATTAATCATCGTTAATTAACAAATTATGTACGAAATTGAATGTTAAATGTATGTACTATATTTTAGTGCGATAATAATTTATCGAGATGCCGGTAATATTCGTGGTTGTGGTAAACCATTTCAACTGACCGTGTGGCCTAATGGATAAGGCGTCGGACTTCGGATCCGAAGATTGCAGGTTCGAGTCCTGTCACGGTCGAACAATAATTTTTTTTATTCGCTTTTTTCGTTGTCACAATCTTTACCTCCTCTCGCAGTTGTTGAATTCAATTGAAAAACCCTAAATTTATACGTTATATATTTTTTTTCTAAGCTAGATATAACAATTTCTTTATGAATGATACGAAATTTCAGTTGTAGCGTTTTGTATATTTGTTCATATATACGTATTCGACAGAACACGGAGCATACCACTGTTCGCAGACTCGAGTATGAACGGATTACCATAACAATACGTGGGAATGCGGCGGATCGAAGACGTACTTGTAGAGAATATAGCTATAGCGTTCAAGAGTACAATTTTTCGCAGATAAGAGTTGATCACAGAGTACAAACTCGTCGACACACATGTGCCATACGATATGTACATATCTATAGTACAATCAACATATAAATACATATGTGGCGAGTGGGACTAGATAGAACAGAATTCTTGGGTTATAATTAAAGTAAATGAGACCTGTGCGAAGGGACAAACAAACGTAGGCATGAAAGGTACGAAATTCTGAGAAAAATTCACCCCTCTGCGTGAGGTAGAGCGACGAGCGACCCCACGATTTGCCATATGCAAGTAACCGCCAATTTTTTAGTACGTTACTCTTCTATGGTATTTATTTGATCTTTTTCTCTATCGCTGTTTTTATTTGGTCGTAAAACCGACAACCTTGTCCTATTGGCATTGCCACGCGCGCACGATATCTCAAGATCTGGATGTGAAGGACTGAAAATTTTCATCGATTTCACACCCGTGTGAGAAAACATGTATTTTACACAATTTTGTCTGTACACTTGATATAAGTATGTACGACATTTGTAACTTGGATTATCGGAAATAGGGACTTTATATTTCAATGTCGAAGTTGCGTCAATACAAAGTTCGTGATGGTTGCGTCCAGCAACTGAAGCGGTTTAAGATACACAATGTGCGGAGGTTACCTAAGACTTAAGCCTTAGGCTGTGCTGACTATAATACTGCAAATACATGTGTGCGATTCAAAGCAACATATGTACCATTGCCTAACAGCTGAGTGTTTCACCCTGTGGTTCTAGAAGGGTTGTATATGTATAGGGAGGAGATAATAACGAATCTTAGTTGCTTCGCTGTTACGCATGAATCATATACTAGTTTGTAACTTTTATGATAAAAGTCTGAGCCAATCAACCAATAAGCCAAAGTTTGTGCCAATCAACGTATGAGACAGTTCGTACGTTGATTGGCACAAAGTTTCCGAGCTGAATCGTTTGGTTAATTTGTAAATGATAGCTCGCTACTATTGTCTTACAATCAGAAACTATCGATAGTGAGGTTAGGTTGCTCCGATTGCAAGTCGTGGCAACCTAACCTCATTTTTCGACTGTTCGTTTTACGGCTGTATTCACTCACTTTATAATGAATTATATTATACGATAGTATAAAAATTAACACTATCGAGTGAACTCTTTTGTAGAAATAGTTAGAAAAAGATAAAGTCCTTTGCGATTCGTCTTTTGCGAAAAATTTGAAATGATGTAAGAATCGTTCGAGAGAACGTCAATTCGAAATCTCGTTTGTAGTAATAATCGTAGTCCAACAGTTCATTGCTTATCATTTTATGCTTCGTGTTTTCACTACAGTGCGACTTCTCGATACTGTGAAATTCGAAGAGGACATTCAAAAAAATTTGCATAAATAAATAAACGTCACGTTTCAAGAGCTTGACGATGATGAAATACGTCACAAGTCTTGTGTACGTAAAGTGCGTTCGTGCATTACAACAGCTCCCCTTGTACTGGCGAAACGGTCGAGCGGTAGGCGCCTCACGCACGTCATCGTGACGCCACAAAGGGGAAAAAATAATATCGTATGCGTGTATATAGAATTGCGTATTTTACCTTGGGGGACATACAATAATTTTCCCTCCTATTTTAATATGTAATGTGACGCGAGGGGTGGATCACTATGAAAAAAAAAGGAATCCTTCGAGCCGGATTTGAACCAGCGACCTATGGATGTCTACATCGCTTTCTAACCAACTACAGTCCACCGCTCTACCAACTGAGCTATCGAAGGCTTGAGATTCGTGTAAAAAAAAATCTATTTGTATCAACTGAATTACTGGAGAAAGTATCACACCTATATAACAATAAATTATTGTGTTCTGAAATATGAATTATTCATAATTTTCTAGTGGTACGATAAATGCAATATTATAACTTATAAAAATCGAAAAAGGCGTTCGAACGTGAAAATGATTTTTAATATTTTAATTCTAGATAAATTTGCTGACTCGTGTAAAGATTAATTTATTGTTTTTTGGTGGAGTTAAAAGTTGGAAAATGCAGCCAGTAATCGAACAAGAATGTTTTTTTTAATCTGTTCATAAAATATAATGAAATGAGAACCACTGTGATCTATTATATATATCAGGCTGTTGGACAACATCCTGGCATTTGTAGTTCGGATAACAGAGTGAACTGCCGAGCACGCCATATCATACCAGGAATTCATCCCCTAGCCGATAAGCCGCATCCATGATCCATATAACGGGCACGCCCACGAAAAAGGGCTTTGAGATGGCTAAAAATGTAGTTTTTTCAAACGTGATTTTAAATGGGTATATTTTCGTTCGAAATTTTACGTGCAATACGAAAATCATAGTAATTTAGCCAAATCTTATTAGTTGATAAGCACAAATCTAAAAAAAATTGTAAATTTTTAGTTATTTTCGAACTTTAGACCTACAAATTCTGATAAAAAACAGGCTATAATATTTCTTGTTTATGGAAAAGTCACAATTTATAAGTCCCTGGAAAAGTTACTCTGCGAGAAACAAAAATTTCTGCAAATTTTCGCAGAAGTATGGCAGCTGTGTTTCTCTACGTAATTATAAAATATCGATAATCGTCATATCGATTATCGACACTATCGATTAACAATATCGATTTTCATACTAATCGCAGTACGATCAGTACATTAACATTTTTATTATCTTAAAATCCTCATTAAAATAATGGAAACTATTATCTTGTCGAGGCAAATATCGTTACGCGTCATAAATTCTATTTTTCAGTATTATTCTACCGAGCCCTACAAGAAGAATGTGGTTTAATGAACTCGCGATGAATCATAGAATTCTCGTAACGGACTACAGCATGTATATTTGCTAGCGACACATTAGCCATCGGTACGTATGTCTATATCCGAATGTACGGGGCGTTTCATGCAAAACTTATCAACCGCACATTCTACGAAGCTTCGATCTAATTAATTATTATAATTAATATCATTAATCAAATTTCCTTATCTACCTCACTTTACAAAAACTCAGCCCCTCAAAAGAAAAATGATTATTTATCCAAAACACTAATGAACAAATAACATCGACTTTCATTAACGATTTAAAAAAAAATCTATTGACTTAGAAAACGTAAGATTGAGCTAATTTTTAACATCGAGCTACAATATAAGGAAATTTCCGATGATATTTAAGTCCCTAAAGATTCGATGTTCATCGAATCGGCACGAAAAGCCTCGATCCTACGAACTACACGTATACTTTCCACATACGCAAATTACAACGTATATCAACGCATACAAGCCACCTTTACCTCGTCGTCTCCGTCGCATGGAAATTATTCGCGAACGTTTCTCGCGCATCTCTGGTTCACGTCACTGTCCGTTCATTGATATGTACACTGTGTGTAAATACATAAACGCGGGAGTACAATAGCGTCAGGTTGGGTGGAGTATTCGACGATGCGACTGAACGCGACTCGTGCGCGGCATTTTCTAGGTATAAAGGAAAAGCGAATCGCACGAAGAGCTTATTGTTGGCCATCAGACGGTGGACCAGACAGAATCCATTGAAAATACATTCGCACGCATTCATAAATCGCGTTTGCTCTCTCCGCTTAACACTAACGGATACCCATCGCCTCTTTTTACTTGACAAAGCTCCTACCGTCACTGCATGTCCAATGTGTTGTATTTTTTGTTTTGTTTCTTTTTTTTCAAGTTATCAGGAAAAGTCATTCAACTCGGAAGCGTCAAATCTCCGAACATACCTACGTGATTCGATATAGATATATTTACGTGTAAGTAGCGTTGATGTATTAACGTACGTTGAATGGAGAAGTTGCATCGAACCTTCTAGAAACGTAGGTCCGTTGACGATGATAGCGAGGTCTCGGCATTTTTATCCAACGAAGCGCGGATTTACGTGCTGACATTATCGTGAAAAGGTCACCAGCGTCGAGCATTGGGAGTTAAAAGATGCAAGGCCCCTGGTTATTCGCCATTTTCATCAATGACGAATACAGGTAATACCTCGTGTTTCCTATACGTATAGGAAACAGGTAATACCTGACGAATACGGGTAATAGCTCGTAAAATGTCCACGATATTGGAAGAAAAATCCAACTTCTATCCGTCCGTGAAGTTCGCGATTAGCCGACATTTCTCCCCATGAAATTGGTGAGAAAGAATCCGAAAAGATCTTAATTTTTGGACTCTCGATGATCGACGAAAGGTCGTATGACTTAATCGCTTCGACTTCCGATTCTCACGTCGTCTCGCGTATTTTCGGAAAGTACAGTGAGTTTGTATAATACACTCGACTCGAGATTGACGCGAGAGTGGCTTATTATTAGAAGAAAGGGTGTGATCGGGATTCTGATCAGTTGTCCTATTACCTAATGTACATTCAAGGGGAGCGAAGCTTTCGATGTGCTGGAAACGGCAATGGGATATTACGACCTCGTAGATTCATTCTGTTATACATATATATATGTCTTTATCTTTTCTATATATACATCTTTATCATATAGTATATATAAATATATACATTGCCTGTCACTTGTTTGTCCACGCGGCACGCCCGAAGGGCCTCGGATCATCTCGCGTGCTGTTCCGCATAAGCTTCACGAAACTAGACAGGACGAATATGTGGGGCAAGATGGACCACCTATAAACATTGAAGATCGACGTAACGGACGTGTGATATACGACTTAGCCGTAAACGGGCCATTATGCCCCACCCACCGGTGAGTTACCTCGCTAGAGCCACTCTATACTACCAATACAGCCTCGGGGTGCGAGGCCAATCCATTATCCTCGGGTAAAAGGGCTCGCGCGATTATCCGAAGACTCGACGCGAAATTTCACCCTTACTCCCATTTTCTCTCTCTCTCTTTTAGCCCCTTCGTCTAATTTCGTTCTGGAGAGATTCTAATCGATGTGGAATCGTGCGATTTCGTAGCATGCTGAAATCTAATTTTTCCGAACGCCTGCAACCCTCGCTTCCGTCATTCCTACCCCGCCCTTTTAACGTTTCTTTTTGCTTATTGGCGTAGCTTTTTTTATATAGACCACGGTGGAATTTAGTGTAAAAGAGACACGTGTGTTTTATGACGAGCGATATAAAAACCGGCACGCGAGACGTTATGAAATGGGATCGATATCTTTGGCGATCTTGAGAAGCAATCCATTATACCTAAACCCTTTTACTCGTTCAAGAATTGGGTTGGGCTGAAACAATGTGTCTTAGGAAAGTTGTTTCAAAATATCGCGATTCGATTCGATTCTTTCTGGATATTTGTTGGTAACAGCAAAAAGTTGTATTTCTGAGAAGAATGGATACTTTTTGGGTTCGCGAGGAAAACGAACTTTTTATTTCTATTTTTAGAAATACAGAATATTTTTCAACTTTTTTATAAGATTGAAAATTGTTTCGGATTTATGTTTGGGGAAAGCTTGTCGTGGAAGAGGGGACGCGACGTTAAAACTTTTTGAAACGTGAAAATAATCAACGTAACGAGCAAAATTCGAGAATATCAATTTACAAACGTGTACGAGGAGTTCTGGCAAAAAAATAACACCAGAACTTAATTAACGACCTTACACCGCAATTTTCTTATTTTTGAATTTCTCTTTTATTATTATCGCTCGAATCAACACGCTATTTTCGTTACTACATATCTCGCCCGAGGCTTTCACCATGACATGTCCCAAATCGACCATAAAAATTCCTCAACATCGCAATTCTTCCTCGCAATTACTACGAAATGCGAATTTTTTTCCTTCCACGAATCGTTTAGCGCCCAACTTCTTGTAACAACAATTTTTTCGAAAAAGCACTCTCGACATAAAAACACGGATATTTTTCCCCGAAACTCCGAATTATATTTACGAACTACAGTAGAGCGCAACGATCATCGGTAAAACTTCATTCACGAAACAGGGAAGAAAAAACAATTTTTTTCGGGATTTTCCGTGGAGTTGTCGTTATTCTCGCGGATCTTTTCCACACGATGGGGGAAGTTGAAAGCGCCGACTGCGTATATTATTGTCGTGATATTCGCCGGGAAGATATTTTCGTTGGGTCTCGTTAATTTTAGAGTCTCGAGTTCCGCGATTCCTCTCGACTGTTTAGTCGTCTCGTTTTATTCATCGCACAGGGTGGCAGCGGACAAAGATGAATTCTCGCTTAACCAGCATCATCGCGATATGTTGCAAGAGTCTCGCTCATTGTCAATTCCACATGCATCGCTTCTAATCGTTGAAACACGAGCGAAACGCTCGATAAACAAATCATCAAAAATTTATGACAAAAATTGCAGAAAATTCATGAAGAAATATTATCTTAAAATTTTCCCGTAAATGTCATCCAATTATAATTCGATCGAACGATCGTTTTATAAATTGGACAAAATTCCTTTTACGTCCATTATGTTCACTCGAGATTCGGCAGAAGGATTTCGCTTGATTTAACGTTGGCTCGTGGATCGGTGAAGAGAAGGGGAGGAATGATACGATTGCGACTCTCGCGTACGAGTAAAGAACCAAAGGGAACGAGAGATCTATATAGTTATGAACAAAAGGAAGAGGAGAGAAGCGAACAGCGAGCCGCACGGTCGACTGACCGTAAATAGAAAAATTGATTTGGCTCTATACCAGACTCACCTTCGTCGCTCGGCACACCAATACTCGCGGATTCTCGAGCTTCGCGTTATTTTTATTTTTCATCGGCGTGTTATACTGCGAAATCCGAGTTGTCAGCAACGGTGAACAACGGTGACTAATATTTTCGCATAAAAATAATTTGTCACCGACACGTTCGTGAAAAATATACGTTTGTATAGATTTCGTATAGAAAAAGGGTAATAAATTACTGGATGATAATGCAAAGAGAGATGGGTAAGTGTAGTTTCGAAGATACGAGAGAATCGGACCGAACGATCAATCTTTCGATCGGTTTTTCTATCGGAGAAGAAAATTCGCCGAGGAACGAATTAATCAATTTACGATTACTCGGCGTAAAAAGAAACACACAAGGGCGCCATTTTTTATACGAAGATAATGAATTTTATGATAAAGGATTCTTAAAAAAACGGAATATTTCGTGAATTGTACAAAGTCGATATAAATTTTTGAAAATTTTCAATGTTTTCGTTCAGAATTTTTTAAATTCTCGTCTAGATTTTATACGTTAAGCGACGTGATAAATCGACAAGATTTTCATACATCGTGTAATTACAATATCATCGCCAGCAATCTATTACGCAGTAATCGAGCTTGTTGCGAATCGCGGAAGAAGAGTCACACGTTCCCTCTTTATAATTTACGAGGCATGTACGTGTAATCTCTATTACATATTATCAAGATATATCTTATTTCTACGTTGCCTCGATGCGTACGTTCGTTTACTCGCGAGCACCCTCGTTCGTATAACTTGATACTGAATCTGACACGAAACCCGGATATGGAAAGTGACGAGGCGCGGGGCTTCGGTCAAAGGACTGAATATATCTCACCGCGGCAACACCCTCGTGTACATCGCAGTAGCTATGCACAGAAAATAGTCTGATTGTGATTAATTTATGACGAACGAGTACGCTGATCTACGTACGTTGATCCTGTCATAAGAAAAATTAAATAATCTTTCCATTTTTTCACCTTACCATTTATTTAATCACAATAAAATGTCTCATTGAACACAAATGCTAATAGCGAGTGAACTTTATCATTAATTTAATTCGGATATAATTTTTCTTCCTTTGTTTTTTTATAATTAATTTTCTCGCATCGTCTTGAAATATTTAAATAAAAGAAGGCATGTACATGCATATCGCGCTGCTTCTCGTGCACGCGCTCATTGTACATGCTGCGTTCGCTTTTATTACGAACCGACGTTAAGACTCGGACGTTTATTCAATTGATCAATTTGCGTCGATCGTCGCGCGCGCCAATTAATTCCAATCTTCCACCGACTATCAACTAACTAGATAAGCCTCCCGTTTGATCGTCGCAGCACGAGTGCGAGCTTACGAGACTGGAGATGAACGCGCGGAGAGAAATGTGCGAGTTTGGCCTTTGCGATTGTGTACACCGAAGCTCTATCGTACTACACGATCAAGTTCGAGGCTACCTCACGATGCATCATGCATCGCGCACATCGAGTACTTCAGGCTCTTCAGTGTTGTGTTGTTTCCTCTATGTTGCGTATGACGATTACGTCGTTTCGAGAGTATTTCAGGCACGTGATTGCATGGCGAGAGGAAGAGCGAGAGGTCGAACGCGTGCTTAAACCTCCCTTCATTTTCGTGCGAATCCAACGACGAAATTCTGATAAGCGGCTCGATTTTTCTACGTTACGCTCGGATATTAGCGACCCGGGAAATTGTCGCTACGCCATTTTTATGCTTTCGAAATGCGAATTTCGCGTGAGCTATAAGGAAGCCAATTTTCTCATATTCTCGTTTATCACATTCTAAAATTTCACGATGCAAAAATTTATGAAAATTGTAAAGTTGAGAATTTTTAAATGATAAGTTGCTAGATTTATAAAATGATAAGTATTATTATATTACTTATTAAATAAACAAATTGATGAATTTATAAACTAATAAAGTTATAAACTCACAAAAAAAAAAACGGTCGATGGGTTAATTATATCAATATTCCGGTTCAATGATTGTACCTAACACCTGTACAAAGGGCTTTTGACTTATGAATTTCTCTCCAGCTCGACGAAAATTTCGTTCGACTCGAGTCGACACGAGTCCGAGGAATGAACGCCACGTCCTTGCACACACACAGATAACCTCGCGTATACATTTCCCTTGGCACTGCGCCACGAAATGGCATCTTCGTGCTGTGAAGAAGAAAATTTACAGAAGTGCATCCACCCGCAGTGAAGAGGGCATCGTAGGCGCTTGAAAAAATCACGTACCTATTCGCGTACGAGTCGTATAATTTCATTCATTTGCGAATAGGAACTCCAACCAAAAAGGATTTTATGTTGTTTACGTATAAGAGACGAGTGTTGTCTACCACGTACCCACAAAACTCGTTCGATATATAAATTTCCATAAAAAAATATTAAATCTATTATTTCTATTTAATAAAATAATAAAAAAAATTTATTTCCGTAATAATTGTAAAGAAAGTTATTACATGATTTATTATTTTTTATATATTATATATATTATAAATATATTATTATTATTATTATTATTATATTATAATATTATTATACAATAAATAAATATATCGAATCATTTTATTATTATTTTGTATATATTATATATATATTATAAATATATTATTATTATTATTATATTATAATATTATTATACAATAAATAAATATATCAAATCAATTATGGAATATTTATTTTTTATTATTTTCCTATGCAATTATATTCTAATTACATAAAAAAAAATATCATACGATACGATGTGTTTCTTAAAATTCTTACTATGAAAATCGTCGAGTAGATGACGTTCGTCTTCTGGTACTCGGCAGAAAAGATTCGACACGTGTAACACAGGTTTCTAAGCACGACGCATAATGTAACATTCATAAATACAGACCCATTTTTATATCTCCGTTGATATTTCGCCAAGTCGAGCGTACATAACTGCGTGATTAAAATTAATTCCAGAGGCATGCCCTAATCTTTCATCTCGGACGGATCTCGTACACGAATCGAACGCACATGTCACGTTCTCGTGTCGTCGTCTCGTTCGAAATGCGCGAACAAGAACGCACTGACGACGACGGTTGACGTCGCGAGAGTGTCTTAAGGTCGACGAATACTTCCGTTTTCTCAGTTGGGATTTTAATCGCGTCTATTATACATACATGGACAGCGAGCGAAAACGGAAAGTTCTTATCTGCTTTTCGCGGTGAGCAAAAATCGAAGTGGGTCGTCGACGAGAATCACGGGGGGATTTTTGTCCCGTGGCAATTTTTTCGTACGGTACGTCTACCTCCTCCCGGTCTTTATCGCAAAGTGGCCGACGTGCTGTGTTGGCCGAAGAGAGCACGCGGGTATCGTACGGAAGCTCGCTTGGGACTCGTTCTCGATGATCTCTCTCGTTCGACCTGATAGTCGCACGTTATAGAGGTCCGAGATAAAACCGAGGAGAGTTTCGACGTATTTTGGATCTGGCTGGTACTCTGGTCATCGAGGTTCGAGTTGTCGATCGTCTTTATAGCGAAATGAGACGGAAGATCGGAAAATAAATCACCTCGAACTCCTTCGATCAAATGACGAGACTATGGCGTGTTATAGGTATAGCTAACGATTGTAAGATAATTATCGTAATAAAATAAATATATGCATGTTTATTATTTTTGACAATATATTATTTTTATTATTGTTAATATAATATATATTTACAAATAAAGAACAATCAAGAAGTTGTGAAAAAATAATTACTACAATTATTAATTATTTATTCGATCTATCGATATTATTTAAAGTCAATTTAAGATATTTAGTAAGCAAATTGCAAAAAAAAGTTTTTATAAAAAGAAACGAGTAGTTTTGCTCGACGATTTTATGCACGAGTCACGTGCCATACGCATGAATAAATCGTCAAGTGCTTATTCACAAAGGAATTATAATTATTTCCGTGTCGGATATAAAGACACGCGCGCGAAAGACGAAATCGACGATTGAAGGAGTACGAGGGAGATCGAACCGAGAGAGTCGTGGGTATATAATTCGTTTCCAACAGAGAGTATTCCGCCCGTGGGACTTCGTGCATCGTTTCCTTCCTCTTCTGCTCCAAATCCTCTTGCCTCCAAAGGATAATTGTACCGAGCTGATCTCACGTGCTTCGTGACTACATTTTTTTCGGTAATGGTTTAACGGGTCACGTGACGCAGGCTCTATTTTTATTTCGGCTTCTTGAAGGTACGTGGAATCGGCGGTTTAACGCTAGGCGAGCTTCGCCCCGAATTTTTTCATTACAAATTTTATTTTAGATAACGAGTAGCTACCAAATCGACATATCGAAAGTTATAGATGGTAATAAAAAATATTATTCAACGTTAGAAATGTTGAAGTCTAATTATTAATTCGGATTCATTTTGTAATGTGTAATTTTGGGGATGGGTTCTATTTTTTCATTTTCCACTGACACTTTGGGGCGACTGACGACTCAAATTTCAGGCTTGATAATTTAATTGCAGGGAAATTTGCGATTTTATGGTATTGGTTTAAGGGGAGAAAAAATTTACCAAAATTTTGGAGTGTATATGACTATAAAAAAGAGCCTAGAGGTGGAGAGAAAAATTCATGGTCATTTCTTTAATATTTCAAAAAATAGATGAAATATCGAAAAAATTGTGGAATTTCAAGTTTTTTCGACTTTACACCCATCATTTTTCGGGCGAGCGGAAAGCGACCTACGAATTCCTGGTCAATGAGCAATTTCCAATCGATATAAGTTCTAAAAATATCTAAAAAAAGCGATTCTGAAAAGTCGATTTTTTTAGATCCTAATTTTCTACTTTGAAAGGATTGAAAAATAACAATTTTCTGTTAACCAATTGCAAAAGCCCTATTCGATCGGAAATTAGTTGCTGATGAAGATTACGTCATTATTTTAGCCGTTAACTCAAAAACTCTGGGAGAAAAACGCAAAAAACTGAAAATAATGATTTACCTACTTAAGGTCGATAAAATCTAAAAATTTCAAAGTGAAACTATGATTTTCTTATCGTACAGGAAATTTGCAATCGGCATAGCCTCTTAGAGCTTGAGAAAAGATTACAATTCACCGGAATACACTATATCGAAATATTGATGGATTCACGAAACCTCGAAAAACCGACTTTTCGCGAAGCTGTATCTCTGTTCTCATTCATCCGATAGAAAATTTCACTAATAACTTTTTAAAGAGCTCACCGAGCCCTCGGCAACCAGCGAAGAATCATCTGTATAGCTCAATTTTTGTGGCCGCGGTGATCCGTCGAAAATCGTGATTTTTGGGACTCATAGGAAGGGACCTGCAAAAAAACGCCTCGGCGATGAGGTCAAATTTTTTTTTGCTCCAAACTCCTTTATTTCATCATGTTCTTGTTACGCGGGAAATTTCCGATTCCGAAGTGACCCAACAAAGTCTTGTTGGACAAAAAAAATTTTGATCCCTCTGGATCCCCCAAAGCCCCGAAAGTAAAATCCGAATGTCGACTATCGGCACGTGCCGGGGGTTAAATTTTTTTTTGTCCAAAAAGACTTTGTTGGGGGGTTGCGGAATCGGAAATTTGTCGCTGATGAAGATCATATCGTTATTTTAATCGATATCTCAAAAACTATAGGACAAAAACGCAAAAAACTTGAAATACCGATTTACCCGATTTTAAGGTTGATGAAATCAGAAAATTCTAAAACGTAACCACGATTTTCGTGTTGTACGGAAAATTTGCAAAATTTATTCAACAATTGTTTCAAGCATTTCCATCCATTCTCCATCAAAATTCCTGAAAATTTTCGCTATCAAAAAATCTGTGTGACTTATTCCCTCTCTCATACAGGGTGTCCCAATAACTATTAGCACCTTAAATATCTTCGAAACTATAAGACTTACAGAAATACTTGCTGAAATTAAATTGCGCAGTACAAAGGGAGTGATTCAATGGTACCCAAGTAACCGCGCCCACCCCAACCCCCTAGGCTGGGCGTGGGCGTGGGTATTTTGGTACTTTGAAATCTTAAACGGGAACCCTCATTTTTTATTGCAGATTCGGATTCCCCTTAAAAAAATACGTAACTTTTATTTAAACAAGTTTTTTCGATTCGTGATAGATGGCGCTGTAATGACAAAAAATTCTCTAAAGTACAGAAAGGCGATAATACTTGCAGTTTCGGTAGTAAATAAAATTATTACGTTTATAGTAGATGTTCGAAATGACGACCATCAATATCAATGCGTACGATATTATGTATGTTTACACACTTCTTCGTCAGGTACAGAAACTACAGAAAGGCGATAATACTTACGGTTTACTTCACTGAAAATAAACACTGTTTCAAGGACAGTTTAATAAATTTGCAGGATAAGACAAACATGATAAGATTAGTATCGATAAACCGGTCAATCGAGTACGATGTATCTGTTTGAAGAGCAAGTGGATATCTTTCTCATTTATGGCGAATGCCAACAAAATTCTGTAAGAGCAAGGGCCTAGTATGGTGAACGACATCGACATCGGTCTCAGCCTTCTCGGCAAACATTCAAACTGCATTGATACTGACGGTCGTCATTTTAAACACTGACTACAAACTTAGTAATTTTATTTAATACCGAAACTGTAAGTATTATTTCTTTCCTTTCTCTACTTTCGTGGATTTTTTGCCATTACAACGCCATCTATCACGAATCGAAAAACTTCCTTAAATAAAAGTTACGTATTTTTTTTACAAAGAATCCAAATCTGCAATAAAAAATGGGGGTTCCCATTTAAGATTTCAAAATTGCCCCACGCCGAGCCCGGGGGTGAGGGTGGGGGTGCGTACTTTAGTACCATTGGATGGCCCCCTTCGAATTGTACAATTTTATTTCAGCAAATTTTTCTGCCAACCTTATAGTTTCGAAGATATCTAAAGTAATAATAGTTATTAGGACACCTTGTATATCCATATCACTGAACTTTACCACGATGACGAGGCAAGGTTGCCTCATCGGCTATCGAAATTACACGTCCTTCTCACCTTTCCACTTTCATCGGTTCTATATCCCTCCGCCCATCGTCAATAAAAACATCTTTATAAATTCTATCGACCTTGTATCTTCGACGCTACCTAGTACGTGCTTACGATACATTATACATACACACACACACACACACACACATATACATAAATATATATATATATGCGTACGATAGGGGTTAGTGTATAGCGAGAGTTTGCGTAGCGTGAGCTTAACCCCAGCTACGTTGATCGGGACACACACAGAGGGGTGGGGGTGAAAAAAAGCTGCAGGCGACAGCGGGGGTGCACGAGGCTGACAGGCAGGTAGGCAAGTTTGCAATCGGCCTGGAGAGAGCCCCCCCGCCCCTTAATACGATATATATATATATATGTCAATCCACTCACACACAGGTAGATAGGCTCGAAGGAAAAGTGTAAGTGTAAGTGAAAGGAAAATACGAGGAGGAAGAAAGCGCGGTACAGTTGGATGTCGTTTATACTGTATAGTACATTATAAATATATATACATATAGTTGGTAAATTCTATATATAAACGTTGGGTGCGGGGTCGCGTCGGAGCGTACGTACACGTACAAACGGACGTCGGTAGTGGGTGTTCTGGGGTTCTCGCTGGTGTTCGGGCTCACTACGCCACGTCCGTTCGGCGTCGGCGTGGCAGGCTGTTCGGACGCAGACGCGAAGCGACGAAAAATTCACCACCGAGAGGCAACGAAACGGAGGAGCTCGCAGTCTGGCGTCGCTGGTCGACGTAAGCGGAACGAAATAAATATTAAAATTCCTGGCGCATGACACGGTGCGAATAGAAAAAAAGGATAGAAAAGAGAATTCGTTTGAACGTGCCATACAGCATAATCATTTTATCCCTCTCGCGAGACGTTCGCCTCGAAAGTAGCACACAACGATCGTTTCGTTAAACCAGAGATTGAGATTATTTGATTTATTATTCTGGATCGCGCGCTTCTGCGTTGAACCGACGTCGCCAACGATCGTTATTACGACATCTGCCGTTTCAACGTCGACCCTCCATAATTTTTTATCGAAGATTCCGGGTTATATAGCCACCATCCCTCTTCGCCTCCTTCCTCATTCGTCCTCGTTTAAACGGAAGTGTTGCACGAGAGCGAGGCTTTTCTCGCTCGTACGCGTCGAGTTTCTCTCGTCGTCTATTCGCGATATATTCGCGAGTGTGCGCCGAGCGCGACTCTGTGGGCGTGTGTGTGTATGCGTGTGTGCGTGTGTACGTGTGCGCGCGCGCGGGCGAGCGCGCTGAAAAGTGCTACGAGAATGAGAATTTCTTCAAAATAACTTTAATCAATTTTCATTAAAGACTGGAAAAAATAAAGATCTTTTCTTTTCACGTTGAGAATCAACGCGTGTACGCGCATGGGAATCGATATTCGGCGCGAGGTGAGACGACTTTGTCGAAAACATGACGGGACTATCGACGATATCGTGGGAAGAGGGTTGAAGATTAATTCCTGGGACGAAGAGAACGATATTTGCCTTCGAGCGAAGTTTGTACCTCGAGTGTGCCTGTGCTAAAGTGCGATTAATCAGTGAAAGAACGAAGCTGGAACATTTTTAATTAACTTCGAGAGACTTTGAATATAATTGAGTGAATAAATAAATTTTATAATAACAAATAGTAAGAAGAATCGTTCATTGACGAACTGTTTTTTTCTTTTTCCGCAATTTTATTGCAACCTCGTATTCTCGCTGTACGTTAAAGCTTCTCTACGAACGTTTTCGCTCTTTAACGTTTATTTATAAATAAACAATAAGCGTATATTGCGAATATCTCGCACGACGGGGAGGATCTTCGTGACTTTTGGTTTACAATCGTGACGAACGGCACCGATTTTTCGTCGGTCCGTGGGAAAGAGAGGAAGGGTGAGAGCGGAGGTGCGCCGGAAGTAAGCCCGGGTACGTCCCCCGCGTGCTAGAGAGAGCGAGAGCGAAAGGGAGAGAGAGAGAGAGAGAGAGAGAGAGAACGGGTGACGGTGTACGATAGTGTGCGGCGGACATGGCGGTCCTTCCTGCGATCGTTCGGCCAGTGCCGTACGCCCGGGCCACCACGGATTCTACGTGAACGTAAAAGGTGAATTTTTTTCTCCACACCTTTTTCCTCCATCTTCTCACCCATATTCTCATTAATTATTCAACATTGATTTTTCAATTATTTCAAAATTTACAATCCTCCCCTCACTAGCCATCCCTTGAACCGTGATTTACACTTTTGTTTGCGGAAATCCGCGTCACCCCTTCCCTTCCACTCTTCGGGTGAACGACCACGTCGTGAAAAAAACGACGTCGAAATGTACGTAATTCAACCCTTCTCCTAATTCCTCCCCCTGCAAAAAAAAACAAACAAAATAAAATGAGATTGTTTTTATTTCACGATTAAATAGAGAGTGAATATTAGCGCTGTTCAATATTTTTCCTTACGCCTCGACTCGTGCATCGCGTTATTCGAAACGAGAATGACGAAGCGTCCCATCTGCATTCGCACCTGCCGAATTGCTACCGCACCTGCGTATCAACCCAGAGGGTGAAATAATGTATTTCATTTTGACTTTTTCTCTATCATACACGCGTCATTTTGCATTATTCCGGGAAAAGTGCAATGGTAATAATAACAGTAACGATAATA
The DNA here is from genome assembly GCA_946811545.1 of Netelia fuscicornis. Classification (NCBI taxonomy): domain Eukaryota; kingdom Metazoa; phylum Arthropoda; class Insecta; order Hymenoptera; family Ichneumonidae; genus Netelia; species Netelia fuscicornis. The sequence goes on along the minus strand of OX328011.1, from coordinate 12,799,933 downwards.
GGGGCGAATGAAAAGAGTGTAGGAGGCGCGATATCGTTTCGCAGTTGAAATATCCGGTCGAAGCTTTGACGGTCTCGTATCCGGACGAGACGGAGTATCCGGTGACCGGAGCGTGAATTTCTACCTGCGGATATAACAGAGTCGAGGGAGAAATAGCGATAGGGCAGCGAGGAGAGTGAGAGGGGCCGAGAGGGTGAGATAGAGCAACTAGGAGGTTTTGGTGCACCCGGCGGCAGCGGAGGTGGTGTGACGAAGGCGGTGGTGGCCTGCAAGCGCCGTCGAAATCGATTTCGGTAGCCGAGCGAGAGAGCGAGAGAACGACGAGAGTTACCTCCGATGTGTGCGGTGTAAAAGCATTGCCACCCCCGGCGCTTTATGTTTTTTCTTTCTTATCTTTTTTTTTCTAAATAGCTTGCCCAAGGACCAGGTCTCAAGTCCTTGCGAGGATGCGTCATGGGGATTCTTCCCGAGCTCCTACTTTCGACTCGATGCGAGGGGGAAAACAAAAAGATGTATCGGCTGTAGAGAAATCGTAGTTCGCGACGCCTCGGGGCACACAGCGTTACGAGAGACGCCACTGCGTTGTGAAAACGCGATGGGCGATGCTGATCAGTTTTTTAATTTTTGATACTTTTGCGGAAACAAAATGGCCGCTCGCTTCTTCGATTCGTGAGAATTTATACGAGGAAAGTAATATTTTTATACGAGCTAGGGTGAATTTTGTTAAGTTTGTTTCGTCAGAGTCGTTAGGGTTGTGATAACGATCAATTTTGTCGATTGGGTACAAAGTTAAACAGAGTCGAATCGATTCGTGTGATTCATGGGATTGTTTCGTCAAGCGCGTTAGTTACGAGGAAGTGGTCGAACTATTTTTCGAGCATTAAGGAGCGTCGAAGTGGAGGGACGATAAGTGATCCAGGTTACTTTGACCCTGATGAGAAAGTGTCTAAGTGCCTTTCGATTCTTCGCAGTGGGGAATGAGAGTTCGAACAAAAGTTCAAGGATCTGGATTCATCAGTGTCGTATTTATGTCCATCGGTAAATTTTCTTCTCAATCCTTATTCTTATATTTTCGATCAGTTTATAAAATTTGTTATTTTCTCTGTTCGAATAAAATCGTTATCATCGATAATCGAGATATAAATTTTTATTTTTAAATAATATTTGGAGCTGAACGATAGTTCATCAATTGTTAAATAACAGGCGCGACGATTCTTCGCATTCTTTCTTGGACAAAAGTAATTTCTAGGAAACAATAGTTTTTACACGATGGAAACGATTCTTTTTTATCCTTTTTCTACGAAGAAATACTGTTTCGAGTTATTGTAACGAGGTTCGTCTGTACTTGACACGATAAAAAAGTCGCCTCGAGTATTTCGATATTCACTTGCAAGTTTCTTTATTTACTTCGTGTATAGTTCCCTCGTCGAGGAAAAGTGCATAGGTCTAGTCAACGACTGAATAAACTGTAAAGTGTATGGACCGCGGTATAATCCACATTTAAAATTACAATTATATAAACTTTCGATCGTACTAAATCTCGATTTTTCCAAACTACAATCGAACTTGGACTTTAATAGCAAAATAGAATTTTACAAAAATTTTCTTACAAACGCATAACTCATCGTCGAACTGATGGAATAAAAAAATTGCGGTATTATGTGGTCGAAATTTGACCTGGAAAAAAGTCGTCCTTCGTTTTTATTCGCACGAGGAACATTCCTTGTAATGTTTTTTTTTTCGTATACTTTTTATTGGCGTTCGTACGATCGGTGGCGAGATGAGAGAAGCGTCCGAATGTCTCCGGATAACCGGGAAGAATGTGGGGTAGTCTTTCGCCTCGGTGTAGTTGCACACCGAGTAGTGAAAGCATCGTTTCGCCAGACAGCCTGGCGTCCACTGTGCCCCCACGTATCACGTTATATATCACTCGATCGTTCTATCGTACCAGAAAAATTCGGTTTGCTCTTGTCGACTCAGCCACAGTAAAATCGAAAAGTCCACTCGATCTTATCGCCCTGGTTGCATTCCAATTTTCTGACGGAAGGACCACACGTTGAACCGAAACTAACTCGAGGCTTCTCTCGCTATATATACTTCTTATTCTCGAACTTTTGTACAAAACGCTTCGAACATAATTCGCTTTCGTTTGTTACGAGCTTCGCCGAGGCCCCCATCGTCGTTCGATAACGTTGCGGAATAACAAATAGGCATGCAAATAATAAATACGCGTATCGCAAAATTTATAAGCGAGGTGTCCCATAATCATCGGAAATTACAGCCATTTTTTATCATTTATTTATTTCACGTTGAGACAATTTCGAAAGATAAATATTATGCAACAGTTGCCCGAGCAAAATTTCAAGAAAATTAGCTTCTCGCCTTATCAGTTTCGACACAGTTTTAACTATTACTACATTTTTTTTGTATCATAAAAAAGCAAACGGCAAATTAATTTTAATTCCTCGTAAAAAAAATCACGGTAATGATAATTTTTCTTTGATGATTCGTTCACGCAAATTTCGTTTAATGACTCTTGGAAATAAGCGTAGCTACGATTGTAAATTTTCAAGCTTAATTACTGGTTGTATTTTCTTGCCAACCGACCGCTGTATCGCCATTATTTCGCGGTTTACAAGTGCACGTCGCTCTATTCGCAACCACCGAAGAACATTCGGATCGGTCTGCGTGCGGAGAGTTTCCGCCCAGTAAATCTTGCCTTCCTCCTCCACCCGGACTCGCTGCTGTTCTCGCATTTTTTTTTATCACAGAAAAACCCAGTTGCGAGAGAAACTTGTAACAATTCGGAGAGACAGTGCGGGGGCGTGTAACGTACTCGAGAGAAATATCTTTCTCGGGAATCCGACGAAAAATAATATTCGTCTTGAAGTCTCCCGTCTCTTCACTCTTCATTGTATTTTCATTTATCTTTCCTTTTTACGATATTACCTTTTCATTACCCAATTCCTACGCAATTCGACCAAGTTAAAACGTCGCTGCTTTATTCCCAAGCCCGAGGAAGCATTTTTACGTTATGAAATATTTGTATCAAGTTCGGTTCGTTACTTTATTATAAAAATAAGAAGGCTAAATATATAGCAAAAAATAATAGGGTTAAAATTATCGAGATACGTGGAAGAATCGAGGCCAAAAAAATCGTTCGTTATGTCGCACGTGGGCCGGAGAGATGGCAGAATATCGAGGATACGTGTATGGAGCGAATGAGGGAGAAAGCGGTCGCGAGAGCGGTCGTGTGTGACGCATGCGCCCTGTGCCAACGTAGTGTGACGCGCGTGTACGCGCGTGCCCGTGTGCGCACGGACGTGCGTGCGCGTGAACGCAAGTGCGCGTGCGCGTTGCCATACGCGTGCGTGGTTCGTGAGTCCACGCGCCGAATGTGTACGTGCACGAGAGCGCCAAGGGCCACGGGTAACGCGGGACACCGAGTGCAGCGAGAAAGATAGAATCCCGATGTATGGAATTATAAACTTGTATTGTACGCTCGCGTGGACGTAGCCCGTATGTACGTACGTACGTGTGTTCGAGGATGTAAGCGCGCGCGGTCGACGTTGTGCGAGGGTGCGGGGTAGAAACCGTGCACGCCCCTCCTTAACGGTCGATACTCGCGCGTTCCTCGGTACGCGTCACGCGCCACATTGGCCTGGCGAACCGTGGAAGAGAACGGGAACGTCCAAGACGGTTCTAATAGGCCAGTAAAATTAGCAATTTTTTTTTTTCTTACGATAAAATTTTAATTGAATTCTCGAATTTAATTTCAACCCGAATATGAGATAATAAAATTCAGCATTAGGAAATACCTAGCGGTCTAGTTGTTAATTGGGATTAACGAAAAACAAGATAGAAAAATTCTGTTTTAGATATTTAGAAATTTTTATGTTAGATGAATATTTTTTAATTGCTCGGTGGCGATTAATGTTGTTTTCTTGGAGGATGAAGCTGTTGTCTTGACTTAAACTGTATTGAAGTCGACTTCCGGATCTGTGCGATATAAATCCCAGTCTTCGCCCAAGATAAATCCTTCCGCTGTAACAATAACCCCCGTTGGAAATTCGAACTCGTCGCGGTGCGAGCAGGAGTCGATATTGCTAAGCCTTGTCGAATGTAACTCGGGGGGATGAAATTGTCCTTGTAAAGCCATGTCGAATCATCGACGATCCTTAGGACTTGAACTATAGAGGACATTGTTAATCCTTACGTCCAAATTGTAATATTACTCGTTATATACAGAGAAAATGATCGAAAGGGACAGTTTAATCGAACAAAAATTACAATACAACTATTATAGATCGTTGTTGCAATAGTCGAGTGATGGAAGACCCAAGGACCAATACAAGCTGAAATAATCAAAACGATCCTTATCAAATTTCTCATCTCACTCTCTCTCTCTCTCTCTCTTTCGCTTATCACATAATATGATACAAACAATTCTCACGATTGTATCGCTTTCCCCGAAAGCATCATTTTCTATTTGCCCTCTGCCAGCCCATCCATCATAGCCACGATTTATCAACGTGGGGGTGAATCTAACATTCGTCCCGATGGCAGGGTGAGTCATTCGACATTGCCTGTTTCCGACAGGTGACTATACCGACTTATTTCGTGTCCCGTACAGAAGGGTGCGAATACCACGTATTCTTTATATCTACCTACGTTTTCTCTCCCTCCGTTAACATTAATTATTTACAATCGAAAATTTGCCCTACGCTCGCAAGAAACACGGAGAATTGAGAATAACGCAAATTGCACGAACGTAGAAGGAACTTGCGCAAGGTGGCAGACAGATATGGTTGTATATAGTTATAGTTAACTGCATCGACGACACTGGTAGTCGCGCGTCGCGACGTTACGTCGCGTGGTTAGGCGCGTCCCGCCGTCTACGACGCGACCCTATCGGGTTCGATGCCCTTTTTTCCTCGCCCTTCGAACTATTCAACTTTTTCCCCGTGCAATTTGCTTCTACCAGTCATTTTTGCGACCCTAGACTCTCACTCACCGACTCTGCGCTCGTCAAAGCTTGCGAGACTTTTTTTCTTTCCGCGCAATTTGCGCTCTTTCCCTCCAACGTCCCCAAGTTTTCCCGACGCGATAGACAGTCGCCAGTTGTCGAGGAGAATTTTAAATCAAACAATTACCTTCATTAGCCAGGAATTTTGAATAAGTTGAAAAATCGAATAATCGAGTCGCATTCGTTCTTTGATTTTAATTCGAACGTAAGTATCGCAAGTTTGATTTTTTAAGCTGCAATCTTACTTGGACCAAGTTGAGAGACTCGTTCGATCAGAAATAGCGCGATCATGAGCGAAACTGCTGTTTGATTATTAAATTACGATTAATTAACGAGAAAAATGGGGGACGGAGCGAAGCTTTCCTAATGAGTGGTGCTCTGCTCGACTCGGCGCTGCTCGACTCTCGCTTTCCTCTCTCGCTCCGTGGACGGAAAGCGAACTCGATAAGTCTAGGTTCAACCGTCGCGATGTTTATGTTGACTCGAGGCTTTCGGTTTCTCGTTCCATGTACCCACTCTGGATAAATATACGTAACTATCGCCCGTAATACTGTTATCTAGCAACGGAGCAATGCGCAAGATCGATTTAACCGCGTTCGCTGTTACTACATTCTCCTCACATTTTTTTTGCATATTTCTCCAAACACGCTTAAACAAATTAATTCATTTTCAAGATAGTTCGTTTTTATATTATCAATCAATATAATTTGCAACGAGTGACAATTTATTGTCCCGTATTGTCTTCATTTACAACAAAACGAAAAGCGACCGAAAACCCAAAGTTTTCAAAATAAATCTCACTCGCTATTTACAAACTCCGAAATTTCAAAATTGTTCTTCACCTTGGTAACTCTTTCGCATTAGCAATAAAGTTGGATACATCTCGAATGAAGCGAGAAAAAATTAACGTCGCGCCATCCGCGATCGAGAATGTCGCGGCGGTTGTCGCGTTCGTCGAACGAACGTTACGAAATGAAAGCCGATGCACGCGTGGCAATTGGAGTTCGAAATAAATTAGAATCGCAACGCGGAGTAGTTAGACCTTGACATAAATTGTTTTCTCTCATCGTACGCGTACAGCGTTGCTGTTACCTTGTTTTTCTCCAATTTTTTCCCTCGGACTCACCCCTCCGTTTTTGTTTAATATTTTTTTATTTCTTTCCTGCACTTCTCTCTCCCTCCCTCATTGTTACCAACTCGTGCAAAAGCTCGCGAGCTTGTAAACGACGCTTTATTGATTGCGAGAGCGAACGTCTACTAGCGCGGTACCGCGTCGTTCACGTGTCCCTGGACTCGAAAGTACATGTACGAGGGTCAAGTCGACTATACACTCGTAGCCGCACACACACACACACACATACGATACAGATTATCGATCGATCCGCTCGTTCGTCCGCGCACGATCGTTATCGAACGGACGAGCAAAGGGGGAGAGGACCTAGAAAATTGAAAGAGTAGTGGTGGAGGGAGGGAAGGGGACTTCCAATGGTCCCATGATCCTAAAATTTACCAATTTCCGGTCAATGACGGAAACTTTTCAACGATATTTATCGATCGTGGCGATTCGTTGTTCGAAGATATTTCGCTCGTTGACAAGAGGAAAGAATTTGCGCATTGCGCTAGTTCGGTATTCCTGTGGCAGAGAGAGAGAGAGAGAGAGAGAGAGAGAGAGAGAGAGAGAGAGAGAGAGTGAGTGGGAGAGGGTGGGTGTTGACTGGATGGGGGTGGAACGGAGACTTGTGGCTGGTGTAATGGCATAACGGGGTTGCACCCTCTCGCTTTCGCCGTTAGCCAAGGAGAGAGCGAATTGGCGACGTGACTTCACTTTCTAGGTCGAGTTTCCCGGTCTAATATTAACCAAATTACATCCACTGGTATACGGGAGTACGAGGAAGCTTGCGAGAGATGGTTCGGAACGTTTGCGCGGGTACGGGAACAAAAATTCTTGATTTTCTTTCCAATTTTTTTTACTTACAAACCACCGCATACGCGTCCAGCGGAAGTGAGATAAAGAAATAAACGCCGGGGGTTCGCGATAGCGAGCGGGTAGTTCGCGCGAGGGTAGGTCGAGATCGGGGGGGGGGGGGGGGTGAGAAATTAGAACGAACATAGAGGTGCGAGTATAATCTCGATTATTGCTATTTATTTTTTTTCTTGCTAACAACGAAAACGCGATAAATTGCCGAATTTTTCGTAGCGAATATACGCTTGTGAAATTTCGTTGGACGGAAAAATGCTTGTGAAAAAAAGAACGCGAGGAAACAAAATAACGTATCCCAGTTTTCGCTGTTTAAAATTCAAAAATAAATGGTCGACTGCCAATTTCGCTCTATGCGGAATTGGATTTCAAATATTCCACGGTCTTTGGATCAAAACGAAAAATGTCGTATTCTCTCCCACGCGCCTTATCGTCGCGGTATGAAGCTTGCGAGTTCGTCGAAAGGATTAACGTTCGACGAGTGACGAAAATGTGGGAATGGGTAGGGGATCTTGGAGCGCGGCAAATCGACCGAATGAGAACGCGAGGGAGCGTATCGCGCGCCTGTACCGGAAATTTCGCTCTCTTTGGGGACGATCACCGGCCGATTTTGTCGTTGCATGAACGATTACGTAATACGAGTACGCATAGATGTGTATAGATATATGAACAATATATAGCCAAATTTCAGACTCTTCCGCCCTGTTCTACTATTTACGAATCCATTTTCTCCCTGCAAATCCATGTATATATATGCAAATCGTTGCCGAGTACCTACCTGATATGTGTTATAATAATACATATATTACAAATAATATTATATCATATTATATGATATAATATCATATCATATCATATTATATTATATTATATGATATCACAATATATTCTATTATATTATTCTATATTATATTATATTATATCATAATATATTATATTATTCTATATTATATTATATTATATTATATCATACCATAATATATTATATTACATTATATTATATTTTATTATATTCTATATTATATCATTTTATTTCATATTATATTATATTATATCATATTATATGATATTATATTATATCATATTATATAATATTATATCATAATATATTATATTACATTATATACCTAATATTATATTTTATTATATTCTATATTATATTATGCGATACTATATTATATTATATTATGTTATGTTATATAATATAATATTGTATTATATTATATCATATTAAATAATATTGTTTGTAATATACATATATATAAACATATATGAGGTACGTGGGAGCGATTTGCATATATATCCTTCAGGTCATGACCTCGACTCAACGGTCGTACACGAAGCGAGCAGGAGCTATATAGGATTTGGTAAAGTGCCTCGCAGGCATGAGCTTGGTGCTTTTAATGCGTATTTGATCCCAAAGTAAATACACTCGGTGTTTATTCGCGCGTGTAGGTACATACAGATACCTATACGTTTGGATAGAAATATACGTACATTGGCACGTGCAGACGTGAATGACGAGGACCGACTTCGCGATATGCGCCGTTTATCGTACGTCATAAACGAGTCATTTTACGAACGTGTACGAAAAAGTGTCACATCGTTATTACGAGAATCCGACTTGTCGTCTTTGTTTGTTATATACATGGGAGATAAAATTAGCAAAAATGAACGGATTTTGATAGAACGCGGGAATAACGGTCATCGTTTCAAAGCTTTTGCTACGAAATGATCGATGATAACGAGAGAAAGGTTCCCAAAAATTTGTCAGTGGAAAACATCATTGGTTCATCATCGATTCCATTATTTTTTTATCTTAACCAAATCACGAATATTTTGCAAAATTTTTCCTAATTCAACATTTTTCTGTACCTTTACTTAATAAAAAATATTTAATCCACGTGTTACAGAAACCGAGAAGAGATCACGGTGAGGATCCAAGATGGGATCCTGCGGAGTGTACCTCAGCCAGCTTCGAGCTATGCTCGTGCGAAATCTCCTCCTCAAGAAACGCGAGAAGCGAAAGACCATAGCGGTAAGACATTTATATCCAATCCTTAAAACAAAACAAAAAAAGATAAAAAAAATAGTTCTCACATGTCAATATACTTCAATCGATTACATTTTTTACAATCACGAAACTTTCTGTTAATCAGAAAGAAAAAAAGATCAGTCACAAAATTACGCTTGTGGTTGGCGACCTTGATGATTCAATTTTACACGTTGGTGATAGACAAATTTCGTCGTTTGTGAATCAACACGTTTACGTAGGAGTGTCGTCGGCGCACAGCAAGGCTTCGATGAGCTCGGGATTATCATTTGCCAAAGATACGGGTATACTAAATACACGGTTTGATCGAATTGTTACAACAGAGGGCGATATAACACGGTTTCCCGTGAATTAGGAGCGACCTGTAACCTCTGCGACCACGGAACTCGGGCACTCTCTTTGCGGTCGAATAGGAATACCTATAATATCCGTACACCTGTATCATCAGATTGGTCTGAGACGTTAATACGATTTACATCACCCTCGCCCTTACCTCCTCCTTCGTGTTTATTGCGCATCGATACGTGACGCACTTCTTGATTTTCCCAATTCGTTAGTTTCTGCCATGTGATTTTTTCTGCAATATTTGCAAATATTGTCATTTTGACATGGAAGAAAATATGCGTATTTGCAAATATTGTCATTTTCATATGGAAGAAAATAACGAATTGACAAAATCAAGCGTGTGCAATTGTAAGATTTGAAAATAGTTCAATTATACAGAAATTTGGAAATATTGCAATACTTTGATTCTTGAAGAAATTATATGTTTGTGTACCTATATAAACTGAAGACGCTTCTCTTTAAACTTACGGAGACGATTTCAACTACGCAAACAAACGGAAAAGAAAAACAAAAAGATAGGCGAGGATATTATATACAGAGAGAGAGAGAAATTCGGCTGTTGAGAATGGCGACGAAGTGTCTCGGTTTTCACCCTCCCGAATAGTCGAGACCACGGACCAGGCAGTATAGTCGACGATAGAGAAAGATAGAGAGAGGCAAAGTCCTGGAATCGTAGGGGATGTATATACCGGAGCAGCGAAGTGTGTACCATTATTCCCTGCCAAGCGAGAAATCGAGGAACGCCAATTTGTCCGGCGCAGGTTTTTCTCCCGATTTCTGTGCCAATTAGGCCAAGGGTCGGTCGCCAGTTGGTCGACGAATTATACATGCGCGTATATACACATATACAGTCAACGTGTCCGTATCTAGTCGAATATGAGAACTTGGGCAGAAGATGAAGTATAATTTTGAAGTATTGGAAAAATTTCTTGAAACGTAAAACTCTTGCTAGTCCAAAAATGGAAAGTTGGAAGGGTAATTCGACCCTTGTTCGCATTTGCCTTTGTAACGCGTTCCAGTTTCTCGAAAATAAAAGTAGAATAAAAAAGTTAAATTGAAGTTAAGAAAAATGATTCGTTACAAAGTTTTATTTTGATATTTTATTTTGAGAAATTATTTATCGCGCACGTGATCGATACAGGAAACAATGGGTCGATATTATTTTTTCCTCGAGTTTCTCTGCTTGTTTTCACGACCCTTGAAAATGGCCGGATCGATCGTGTTCAACGGGGCGAATTTCAAGAGACTCGTCGAAACGGACTCGGTTGGTTTGGCCGCAGTTGGCAAAAGATGAGGTCCGACGAGATAGTAAACTTGCTCGATCCAAGTAGGCAGCGGTAGGCCAACGGCGCAATATTGCCAGAGTGGAAGTCCGAGATGGACGAGCATCATTCTGAAGTACTTGGTGAAACTATCGGCGAGATGGTACCAATTGCCAGGAGCATTGTCCCCCTCCTCGAGATAAAGCCAGATCGCCGGCTCGGTGTCCAACTCCGGTCGGACTTGATAAGTCAGAAAGATCTTTCCGTTCCCGCAACGATCGAGCTCGAATAGCTTCGAGCGTGGACCGACCGATGGTACTTCCGGTTTATCATGTTGCCCTTGATTCTGCTGTTGCTGCTGCTGTTGCGATTTTGTTTCCGCTTCCGCCTGGTGTTCCTTCGTTCCGACGTAACGTTTCAATGACGCAAACTCGCCGATCGACATTTTGCCAACCGGAAATTCTTCGCCTAAATATCAATATTAACATTATTTATTTTTGGAATCTTTAAAATTTTAATTGAATCACACATTTTTAATTCGTGTCACAAAATAACAATGTTTTCATTTTGATTTATTATGCTATATCGATTTTATATCAATGTTATCGCGCGATAATGATTTCCTGTTTATTTCAAAAAATTACTCACCCGATATGTCGAGACTCCAGGTTAACTGAAATCCGTCTATAGAAGCGTAGAAGCTCTTCAGATCCTCGGGCAGTAAACAGCAATGCCGTTGTTCCCAAGTTGACAATGCACTTCTCTCGCATGCGTTTCGTCTCTCGACCTTAACGTTTCTCACGCAAGGGCTGTTCTCGAGAATACGAACGACCCCAAGAGTCAGATTCTCGTAGAAGGAATCCTCGGTAACGATATCAACGAAAAATGACATTTTCTTTTCCTACGACGTACGAAGAATTCGTATTCGACGCTGATCGTCGAATCACGATTTTTCTCGACTTGTTTCGTTCGTTTTATTATTTTTCTATTTTTGTTGTTTTCTCTATTACTCGAGGCCGTCGATAATGGCCATAATGTGATGATGTATGAGCCACTAACGTCACTCGAACGAGCGGTGCAGTGACATATCGGGTTTCGAGGGTGCGCTCTTCAGGAACGGTTTACCCCGACGACTTGAAGTGCGCTACTGACGGATAAGTTGTTGTCTATTCATCGACCGAGCGAGAATAGCCGGCCGATGGATTCCAGGGTAGGCTTCAAGATTCGTTTACTTCCATGGCAACCGGTAAAAGACCGTGCCCACTTTCTCTATCTCTCTCTCTCTTTCTCGAAAAAGGAGGATTATTGTAAATAGAACGCGTAGACCTATGCAGTAGGAAAATCGATGTGTACAATATGTGTTGTTCTCGCTTTAGTTGAAACAAAACATTATAGTGGAATAAATAAAATTACGAATTAATTTTTTATTTGCGATAAATTATTGTACTTTTGCATTTTTATCTTTTCAGGAAGTCTTTCTACCCCTTTACACCCTGGGGATACTCATAATGGCTAAGGTCCTCATACCGAATCCGAACTATCCGCCAATGGGAACGCAGAGGCAAGATGGCCACATATTCGAGTTTTTCAACGCGTGTAAAAACAACACGATAGCAGTCGTGCCGAATTCAACGGAGACTCTTGTAAGTTCAACTATCTCACGAGACACTTTTTTTGATCGTGAAATTGATAAATATCGTTATCGATTATACGATAAATTTTTTGTTTGAAAGATGACAAAATTATAAATAAACATTGTGTAGACGTTAAGCATGTAATAATTTAGTCAATCTCGGCCTCGGTTAACTTATTTTTCCCAGAAAGAAATTCACGCGAAAGATATTGCAACAATAAGTAATAAAATAACAAAAATGCAAAATGACAAAATTGCATCAAACTCCTAGTAAAAACTTGTCCGCGTTCGCGTGAAATAGGTAACTAGGTAAATAAGAAAATTGAAACTCTACCTGATCCGTAAATTGACCTCACATCCTGCGACTCGCTCAAATTTCACCATAGTCAGAAAAATATCTGGAAAAATGCAAAATTTCATCATTTCGAAACTCCTCTCTCGATTTTCAACAAAATCCCTAGTCAATACCGTCGCGACTCTTACTCTCGGTCGCTATCGAACACCGCCTCAAAAATCTCGTGAATACTTGTAAAATTCTCGTAAAAATGCAAAATATCGCAAATTTTACGATATTTTTTTTTATTACTTTGCGAAAAAGAAAATGTGGAAGTGCACGTATACGTTACATTGACAATTTATCCACGTGGAAATGCAGCGGTGTCGTTCGATCGTATTATATACGCAGGCTGACCTATTTTCTACGTACATCATCATTTACCCCCGCGCGCTGTCTCGTAAAAGCGAAGACCTCGGGGACGTTGTGGAAAGTCTTCGTGCTTTCTTCCCAACCTCCCGTTCTTCGTCTTCTTTCGAATTTTCACGATCCCACGAGAGGAACGGGAAGTGACGCGAGGAAACTCTCGGGGCACATTCCTTGGAAAGGCTCTTCGGCCTCTCGTCGATTGGACGCTCGTATTTTCCTCGTCGCTCGAATTCATAAGTTCGCGCCGAGAGGGCCCAACCTTCGTGCTCGGAGGTCGATGCGAGGCTAACCGATGACTTGTCTTTCCCACGCACGAGGACGAAAGCTCCATAACGTTATCGAACAAAATGCTCGCGAGACTTTCGAACTTGTCGAAAACTTCCTGTATAGAGAACGTCCGAACTTTGCCTTTTTTTTTTCTTTTGAAATTCTACGGAGTTAAAAACATGACGATGAGCATTTTTATTTTGTTTATTATTATGTTTATTTACTATTTGTTATTAACATTATTGGTGTTATATTTGCAGGTAGAAATATTTTCGCGTATAGTTAGCGCAATTTAAGATTAGACTGATATTCATCCGAATACTCGGTGAAATATGGACATTTTTTAAATTTGCTTTTATTATGTTTCTATGATTCGCAGAGTTTCTTAAACGCAATGAATAACCTTTGGCTATCGATGTGGGACTATCCGGAAAAATTGCCATTGAATTTCATGGTTTTCGACACTAAGGACGATCTTCAAGCTGCGTATTGGCGCGATCCTTACAGCGTACCACTGGCCGTTATCTTCGAAGACCCTCAGCCGATATCGAGAAGACTACTGTGAGTTGTGGATTTTGATGGATAATTTGAAAGAGTGTGAAGAAAACGTCCCATAATTCGGACGAATATCCATTTTTCTTGTTGTTAATTTCACGAGAAATGCCGCGCGTTTATTGAGTCAAGACAAAACCCGAGTAAGCCTCGGGATATGCGGGCATCAAGGGAAGATTTTTTCTTGTCAAAAATGATTTCGGTAGGGTATATTTTGACCCGTTTATACGTGTTCAGCGACAAATTTCCGATCGACATAAATTTTTAGAAAGTATCAAAGAAACAAATCCGAAAAGTTGCCTTTGGAGTTTTATTTGCCAATTTATCCTAAATTACGATTCGACAGAAGATGAAAATTAAACTTTGCCCTTAAATCATTGCAAAATGCGCTATTCAATCGGAAATGTCTCGCTGATCAAGAATATCACGTTGTTTTTCTCGATATCTCAAAAAGTCCAACAGCAAACCGTAAAAATCCCGAAATATGGTATTACCTATTTAAGATCGATAAAATAAGAAAATTCTAAAATGAAACCATGATTTTCTTGTTGTATGGGGAATTTGCGATTGACGTAGGCTCTTAGAGCTTGAGAACGGACTGAAATTCACCGGAATGTAATATAGCCAATTTTGATGGGTATCAGGAAACCTCGAAAAATCGACTTTTCGCAATACTGTACCTCCGTTCTCGTTCGTCTGACAGAAAATTTCACGAATAACTTTTTGAAGAGCTCGCCGAGTACTCCACAGCCAGCTAAGGATCATCTGGATATCTCAAATTTTGTAGTCGGAGCGACGCTTTGAAAATCGCGATTTTCGGGACCCACAGGAAGGGACCTGCAAAAAAAGGCCTAGGCGATGGGGTCAATATTTTTTCTGCTTCAAAACCCCTTTATTTCATCATATTCGTGTTACGCGGGAAATTTCCGATTCCGAAATGACGCAACAAAGACTTTTTGGACAAAAAAAAATTTTGACCCCTCCGGACCGCCCAAAGTCCCGAAAGTAAAATCCAAATGTCGAGTATCGGCACCTGCCGGGGGTTAAATTTTTTTTTTCGTTCAAAAAGACTTTGTTAGGGGGTTGCGGAATCGGAAATTTGTCGCTGATGAAGATTATGTTGTTATTTTAGCCGATATCTCAAAAACTCTAGTAGAAAAACGTAAAAAACCCAAAATAACGATTTACCCACTTAAGGTCGAGCAAATCTGGTAAATTCAAAACAAAACCTGGGCTTTTCTTGTTGTACGGTAAATTTATGATCGACAAAGATTATTGGAGCATGAGAAACGATTAAAATTCACCAGAATGCATCAACGACGGTGGGTATGGCAAAACCTCGAAAAATCGACTTTTCACAAGAGTCTCGAGGCGCTGGTCCTCGAGATTCGTTGGAATAACGATTCAGGCTGCTGTTGCCGCGCGGGTGAATTTAAGAGCTCTGTCTTTTTTTTAATCTCTCAGCGCGCGCCCAACTAATGACATTTAATTCGTCTAGACGGTAACCACGTATATAATTATACACCGCAAGATTGCACCAGGCCCTACAGGCAAACAAAAATCATTTGATTACAATGAAAAATACGTTTTTTCGTATAATAAAAATTCTTCGATAATTAGTCGTTAAAGCTTTACGAAAATGTTTCAACAATTTTAGAAATGTACCGATCGTTTTTAATGTTTCAAAAATTTGCGTTTCGATTTACGGTGAATGATGCGCGAAAAGCAAGACGACTTGAGAATGCCGTGAAGATCGATAAGAAAATAGAGTCTCGCGAGATGGGCGCACCTTGTACGTTCCTCGCATTAATTAATCGGCCTAACTTTCGTGCACTCGGTACTCGATCATTATTACCAGGCTCGCCCGAGCCTTACCCCTGGCACGATCCAATTACATCTCGATAATTCGGCTTCGAAAAGCCCCTGCAACGAGGCACGATAGCATTTCCGCTCCGAAACCTATGCATAACCTCGTCCATATTTCATCGATTCTCCGCGTCGTCTGCTCGGCAATTTCCTGACCGGCCGAGGGAGACAATCACGGGCAATCGAGCGCTACACGTTGTAAAAATAATTTCGTGCTCGTTTCGAAACGGCACGCGACCCGACTGATAATATTCTGGCCCGTTTATTCATTCCAGAGTGGAAAAAACTTGCTCAAGGCATCAACTTTGAAATTTCAAACATCTCAATTTTCTCCACCACGAACCTGGACTTTGTGAATCTTTGATCTTTTTTTTGCTCCGACCTGTTCAATCCCTGCAACTATTCGTATTTCTTTATTTTGGAGATTACCGTGGAATTCATCGATTTTCTGTCAAAACATTTGCCTTTCTGACTTTCGTGTAACAGATACGAGATAAGGACGAACCCATCGTACACGTCACCACCGCCCCCGACCGAGCTATTCTCATCACCGGTGACATGCCGTAAAGACACGAGTCATTGGATGGGTGGTGTTCTGTCCATCGAAACCGGAGGATCATGCCCTGTCAATAATTACTTCTACTCGGGTTTCATGGCACTTCAGATGATTATGGACATAACGAAGATTCGGGTATGTTCTTATCGCTCGCAAAGTCTATTTTGTCTTTATTCGATTTAACCCTGACATCAAGATTTATATTAATTCCATTTTTTCATTTTTGTTCGTATTTGTACAGCTCGATACAGGAAATAACGAAGTTACGGTGCCCGATGTCAAGCTGGAAATGTTTCCAAAGAAAGCTTATACCGCAGGTATGAAGTCATTTATAGAAATCTATCTTTAAATCGCAAGATCCATTTTGGGGGATGAAAGTATGAAATTTAAGTAATTACAATAATTGCAATATCGATTATAATCATAAAAACTTATTGCAGACTGGATGGTGGCGTTCAGAGTGGTTTTCCCGCTGTACATGGTCATGGCATTGTCCCAATTCATAACTTATCTTCTGCTATTAATCGTAGGCGAGAAGGAGAATAAAATTAAAGAAGGAATGAAGATAATGGGTCTCAAAGATTCGGTCTTTTGGTAAATAAAAATTCTCGTGCAAACACGATCATCACCAAGATTTGATCAAACGGATCATTAATAACTTGGTTCATTTCCTTTCAAGATTACATTTGTAATTATAAAACTTATTTCAGGCTGTCGTGGTTCATCATCTACGCTGTGTTTGTACTTCTACTGTCCGCCGTTGCGGTTATTCTACTCTTCACCCTACAAATGTTTCAACATACACACTTTTTGCCGATTTTCTTGCTCGTCGTTCTATACAGTTTCTCTGTGATTATGTTTGCCTTCATGATTACACCCTTCTTTGACAAGTCACGGGTAAGGGTTCGGATACTGCGTTTTTTTTTCCTCTTTCATTTTGCCATGAAGAAATATACGTCGGATGGATAACAAGAATGATTTTGTGATTCTCAGACCGCTGGTGTTCTGGGAAATTTTGCAGTTACGATTCTCAGTCTCATGTACTTCATTCACGTGTTTGTCGACGACTCGAGCTCAATCTCGTTCTGGGTTGTGTCGCTTATCAGTCCCACGGGAGTTGCCCTTGCAATGGATAAGGTAAACGAGAGTAACTCGATTAAAGATAGATGTTCATTCCGTATAATGAAGAAAAAAGGTTGAAAGCGTTACGAAACGATAAAGAGGAAATCATTTTTTTTTATATAAAATTTTTAAATAAAACTGATGTCAATGAGCGAATACCCATGTTTGTTCAAGGCACTAGTGGCAGATCTGCAAGGAGAAGGAGTAAACTTCGATAATCTTTGGTCCGGTCCTGGGATGCCTTTTGGTGGAAGTCTCGTTATGATGAGTCTCGACATCTGTCTCTATGCTGTATTGGCTTATTATCTTGATTCTGTGATACCGAGTGAATATGGGATAAAGAGACCAGCATGGTTCTGTCTTACACCAGGATTTTGGTGCAAAAAGAAAGTTCAACGAGTAAGTTGATGTTTATGAATTGTTAACAGAGACTATGCGATATTCGTAATAAAAGTAACATATTATACGATCCGCACAAAGATAAAAAAAATAATGATTTATCGCAGCTGATAATACATTTTTGAAAATTTAGCAACAAATTCCTTCTTCGAATGGCGAGTCGAACTCGTTCATACCCGAGGAAGAGGCGAATCGTGACGTCGAGCCTGTTGTACGAGAGATGAAGGGTCGCGAAGCGATCAGGATAGTCGATTTGTACAAATCATATCAGAAGTGTCGTAAGCCAGAGATAAAAGCGGTTAATGGAATAAATTTGACGATTTACGAGGGACAAATAACGGCGATACTCGGTCACAATGGTGCTGGAAAAACGACCCTCTTCAATATTCTAACCGGTTTGACTGCACCCACTGCAGGAACTGCGCTAATCTTTGGTTACGATATTCGTGACTCGAACGACATGCAGATGATAAGAAGCATGACCGGTGTCTGTCCACAGCACGATATTCTTTTCGATCTACTGACGCCTCGTGAACATTTGGAATTTTTCGCAGCAGTCAGAGGAATTCCCAGAGCGTTGATTGACATGGAAGTGAGTCTTTCTTTTTTCCTCATGGAGAAATTAGAATGAACCGGGATCATTTCTAAATACGATTTGTTCATGATGAAAATAATTGAAAATCGCTAAAATTTCTCCAAAGTCATATTTTGTTTCTAACACTCGTAACGTCAACAGGTGAAAAAAACTCTGAAGGATATAGATCTGGCAGAGAAAGCTGATACCTTTGCCAAATATTTGAGTGGTGGACAAAAGCGTAAATTATCGGTTGGAATAGCGATCATAGGTGATCCAAAGATAATTATTCTCGACGAGCCTACCGCTGGTGTTGATCCGTATTCGAGAAGGCACATGTGGTCCTTGCTGCAGTCAAGAAGACACGGAAAAGTAATTCTTCTGACGACGCATTTTATGGACGAGGCTGATATATTGGCGGACAGAAAAGCTGTCATCAGCAAAGGAAAGCTTCGATGCTGCGGAAGTTCGTTATTCTTGAAGAATAAATTCGGAATCGGCTATCATCTTACGTGAGTTACAAGACAAAAGGTCGATCGAAGCTTAAGGAACGCTCGTGCGCCATAAATGGTATCTCTCATGACTTTCGTATCACACAGTTTGGTGCTTGAAGGAAACGGCCGAATTCATGCGATAACGCGTCTCGTTACATCTCACGTGGCAAAAGCCGAGAAAGCTCGTCGTCACGGTCGCGAATTAAGCTTCATACTCCCGCACAACTCGGTGGAGAGTTTTGCTCCTCTCTTCTCGGCGATTGAGCACGAAATAAAGACGAGAACGAGCAGACTCGGCATCAGCAGTTACGGAGTCTCGATGACGACTCTGGAGGAAGTTTTCTTGCATCTGGAGAAAGACGACGAGACCGAGTGCACGATGGACAACCTTTCAAAGAAAATGGTCAGAAATCGTGCACTCAGTAGATCACTGTCGCTTCAATCCAAGAGCACTTCTTACCAGAGTCTCCAGAACGAAGGTGCGACTGTTCAAGCTGACGGACAGGTCAAGGGTGAGAAACAGACCTAATCTTGATGAGTCGTTAAATTTATGAGAAGGATTGGCTACTTGCGTGTCCAAACGAGAATTCAAATTTCTTTTATAAATTTTTCAATCAAAGCACAGTTTTATCGCAATATATACCTGTGGA
The DNA here is from genome assembly GCA_946811545.1 of Netelia fuscicornis. Taxonomy (NCBI): domain Eukaryota; kingdom Metazoa; phylum Arthropoda; class Insecta; order Hymenoptera; family Ichneumonidae; genus Netelia; species Netelia fuscicornis. Next base: position 12,780,453 of record OX328011.1, on the reverse strand, counting down.
GTTTACAAAAACCATATATAAAGTACATATTTCGATCGATGCTGCTCGTTTGCCCAAATCCGAATTCTTCTCAAACTATAGTTATATCGATGAATCTACGATTTAATTTGTTTCTCATTGTTTCAAGGACCCGGTGATTTGCCGGACGGCATGCACAACGACAAGAATCCCACGATTCTAGGCCTCGGCTTAGATCCCATTAAGATACGGCCTAACTTTTTCCAGACCCTATACGCAATGCTCAGACTTCGCATACTGAGACTCTTCAGAAATCTTCAATTGTTGTATTTCACTATCGGTGCTCCTCTCGGACTGGTGGTTCTTGGTCTCTACTTGAGCAGCATTCAAACTGTGGAAATTAAGATGCAGTCTCTCGAGTTGAATAATGGTAACACGAAAATTACAGTTTTAAACCTTGGCGATATTAGGGTACTTCTTATTCTGCTACATTGCCCGTTTGCCATTGAAATATCTCAGTATATTGGATGGATATCTACAACTTTATCATGGGATGCGATCGATTGTCTTGTCATCAAAAAAAGACATTCAACTTTCAGATACTTACGGCATAGAGACAAAAATTCTATACATGAACAGCTCGGATCACGATATATCCCCTCTGGTCAATCATATCAGTCGGAGTGTGGAAACTCTGGTGGAATACGATGGGAATACATCTGCCCTGCTACACATGGCACCTCACATGGCAGCTTTTAATATCGACGAATACAAGCGTAACAGGATTAATCTTACACTGACGTACAACGATACGATGCAGCACTCCCTACCGATTTTCATGAATATCCTTTCCAACGCCTATTATAGGTAACTATATCGTTCCTAAAGAAGAATCGCGCAAGAATATGTGGATTTGATCCAGCAATCTTATAACTTTTCCAGGCTGCTAACGGGAAAAAATGATCCTACTCCTATCGAAGTTAAGACACATCCCTTCCAGCAGACCTCACAACCCCAGGAATTCAACATTGGAATAGCCAGCTCGGCGCTCTTTATTGGAATGGATTTTGTTCTCGTACCGATTACTCTCGCTGTGGACATGGTTTACGATCGTGAGGTAATAAAACCTGCTCTCATTGACCACTAACTATAAATACAGCTCTGCAAACTTCATCTAAAATGAAAATTGAGTACGAGTAAAGACAGCTTTTTTACCCCACAGCTTTTCATTTGCAAACGAGTACATAAATCCATATAATCTTTGATTATTTCCATGCTAAGAACATATTACTTCTCTAAAATCTTGGCTGCCACGAAACATTTCGTCGATAACTTCTATGAATAAAGTTAACCGTGTGTTTTATTTTCAGATAAAAACGAAGAATCAGCTTCACGTCAATGGTTTATCATTCCCAATGTATTTTCTAACATACTTCATCGTTCTTGTTGGCCTCATGTCGTTCATATCATTGTGTATACTCGGCATAATATTTCTCTTCGACGTTCCCTCGCTTCAAGAGGTACCGGCACTTTTCACTCTCGGTGGCCTCTTGATGCTCTACTGTCCCTCGTCAATTCTCTTTGCGACTTGTCTGAGTTACATATTCGACAAAATGGACTCGGCCCAGAGTATTCTGCCGAACATAGCGACATTTTTCGGTTTAGTACCATTTCTACTCGTTATGATTCTCGACATGCTGGGACTCGGTAAGTATGACAATTTCTACCCTACAGCCTGCCACCCGTGTGAATGTTTAAGAAGGCTTGAAGAAATATTTTAAGGAAAGGTGGTACTCTTCAAGGTGGCACAGCGGCATTCGCACTTCACGTCGTTTTCTCACTCTTGAACTCGATGTATGTCCCATACGCGGCGGTATATTACGTCGATCGTGTACATCTGATGTGCTCGATCAATGCGGCTTGTCATCATCTGACGATGTCCGACTATCTGACTACGGAGATCATCGTTATGGCTCTCGGGGTGCTTCTACACTGTCCATTGTGGTTCTGCGTTCTTCTCGTCCTCGACGTCAAGAAAAGCGGTGGAAATGTCAGTGATGTTTTCAAGTATTTCTTGGTGAGTTACTTTTTTTAACATTATAACATTTTTTCAAGATTTCCGTTAAAATCTTAGATAATCATTAACGAGACGTGAAATATTTCCGATTGGTTTTTAATTTGTTTGATCGAGTATCGAGTATAATTTGTATCATCCGTACAGGCAAGCATTGATTATCAGACAGATATTAATATTATCTGATATCTTGCCATTAAAAACATTATTAAAGAAAATTTTGATAATTTTTTGTTATCATTCTTTTGCGTTAACAAGGAATATTAATCTTTGTTGTAAGATCGATATAAGTTGTTGAAAAATTCCAGCTCTACTCGATTAACCCTTATCATTGGATTAAAATGTTATCTGAAGTAGAAATGAGAAAGTTGACACGCGACGATTGTCTTTTTAGCGCAACGGAGGTTCGACAGGCGAAGAGATAATGGAGAATTCGGACGTGGGTGAGCACGAGGACACCGACGTGAAGAACGAGCGTCAGCGCGTCTTCAACTTTATAACATCGTCATCGGTACAAGAACCACCGGTCGTTCTCGTGCAAAATCTACGCAAGGAATATCGTACGCACGATGTCGGTTCGTGTGGTTGTTGCTCGAAACGCGAGGAAGAACCAGCCCCGGTAAAAAAAGTGGCGGTAAGAAATTTATCTCTGGCGGTCGAGGCTGGTGAAGTGTTTGGTCTGCTCGGTCACAACGGAGCTGGCAAAACGACCACGATGAAGATAATCATTGCCGAAGAAGCAGCGACCCGAGGAAGAGTACAGATCGGTGGACACAATATAAATTCTCAGATAACCGAGGCATTCAGGCTAATGGGCTATTGCCCTCAGCACGACGCACAGTGGAAGAACATAACTGTCAGGGAACATCTCGAGTGTTACGCTGCAATAAGGGGTGTACCCTGGGGTGATATAGACCGAATTGTCGATCTTTATCTATCGGGGCTTCAGATACACGAGCATGCTGACAAACAGACCCAAGAGTGCTCGGGAGGTACTAGGAGAAAGCTGAGTTTCGCAATGGCTATGGTCGGAGGACCTAAAGTCGTTCTGATGGACGAACCCAGCACAGGAATGGATCCAAGGTCCAAGAGATTTCTATGGGACACGATCCTTGCCAGTTTTCAGGTAAGATAAGAAATTGACCGTACGTGCGGTTGCTCAGAATTTAACGTGTGCGTTATTTACATTGGATTTAGGGAGGACGAGGAGCAATCCTTACAACCCATTCCATGGAGGAGGCCGATGCTCTATGCTCCAGGGTCGGTATAATGGTGAAGGGTGAACTGAGATGCTTAGGCTCGACGCAACATTTGAAAAATCTCTACGGTGCTGGTTACACTCTCGAGATGAAACTGCTCGGTGGTGATTGCACACCGACAACACCCTCGGGCGACAGAATAGCGGGACTCAAGGATTTCGTTGCTGGAATGTTTCCGGATGCAACGCTAGAGGAGAGCTTCGCGGATAGACTCGTGTTCGCAGTGCCACAACACTCCGTCACATCGCTTGCTGACTGCTTCACTCAGTTGGAGAAGGGTAAATTGACTATAACTCGACACTTTGAATCCAACAAAGCCTGCGGAAAATTGTCTTGATGAGCTCGACGAACGTGCTTCTTACACTCGGACCTCGATTCTCGAACCTTCATCCGTCGTTACTCTCCACTCAAATCTAGAGGATAACAGAAAATAAAATAATCGAGGATTATTATTTTCGATTCGGGTTTGTTCGAATAATGCTAATGACTGCAGGTGACTCGATCGAGGTTCGAGCATGTGGCAGATATAATTTCAAACTTTCTCATACTTTATCTTTCGTCATACAGCAAAGGTCGAATTGGACATCGAGGAGTACAGTTTCAGTCAGACTACTCTCGAGCAAGTGTTCCTCAAATTCTCTCACTACGACGAGGTAAACAGCGGCGAATGACCTGCCAGAGAAGCTAGTCCTTAGAATCGTGTCGTGATAAGAGCCCATTCCAGATGACGCGTGCTCGCTCCATAGTGAGTTTCGCGCGTCCTAATCACGAGATACGTGATGAAGATGAAGACTATGAAGTAGAAGCGGAACAAGAGACAGAATCGAAGGAGGAGGAAAATGGAAAATCGGGTAAAGAGACCTCGAAGCTCGTAGAGTCTTCGGGTGACGAAAGCTTCGAGGACATAGAAGAGTGGCCTCTAGTCGTTTTAAAGAGTCATGAAATAGGGAAAAGATGATGGTCGAGGGACCAGGAGAATGAAGTGTGTTCCAATACCGATACTTAAGGAATTATTTATCGATTAAATATGTTCTCTATCAGTAGTTTATGAAATTCTCAACAACAACAAAAAAAAAACAAAACAAAACAAAACGTTATTCGATTAAAGGATATTGTTTCGTTTCATCGATTCAAACGACAAGCTCGACGGCGAGTCAGGGAAAACTTAGCACCCGAAAAGTCGCTCCTCGAATGATAGATATTTTATATTTTTCATGACAATGATAGATATTTTATATTTTTCACGAAAGGTTCTTGATTAATTAGTAAAATAATATAATGACAATTTACGTGAATTTTTCGAGTATGGGAAAGTATTTCTTTTAGCAGGAACATTGGAAAACCTTAGTTCTATCATAACTCGAAGAAGTATGCGTTGTTTTTAGTTCTCATAATATATTTAAAGACCATGGAAAAATTGTTCTATCCGAATTTGTTGCAAGGAGAGGATATTTTATTTTTCGGGGACTATTTTTCCTGTTATCGATTCGATGCTCTGCAGCAATATTGATACGTGATTCGATGTCTCAGTTTATCAATCCGATTTGAGGATAATCTGTATTAAACGAGACTCCAGGCATCTTCACAAATCTCAAATTAAACTCGACACGGATAATGTTCGAAAACAAAAATATGGCAATATTCTTCGCGTAGCTATTTTCTAACCTGGAGCTCCTCCTTAACGATAATTTTCTCCGTTTCGTCTAGTCTCTTTATGTTTTTATTTTATACATCCTGGTTCATCGCCCCAGCTACCAAAACGCGTTCCCTGTGCACGCGCCAATTTCTCACTGTTTTCGTTCGTTATGTACGACGTAACTCTATTATATCATCACATAAAAAGATCATAAACTCTGTAAATACATGTTTAGCAGCATCGACGACTAAGCATCGTTACGAGAGACATAAAAAAAAGGGTACGAAATGATTAATCGGTATTACTATTGGATCGTTCAAGTCGATCGTAGATGATTTTTTAAAAGTTAAACTCGTGAAGAGTTTAACGACGGTGAAGATTTTTCTTTTCTTCCAATTATCGAAAACACCTCGCGAGAGTCACACGGTTGAATTATTCGTAATACCTTTCTCGAGGTGATAACGCGGTGTCTCGTCGAACGTTGTTATGAAAAAGAGTTTAAAAAGACGCGAAAAAAATAAAATGGTCAAGTTGTTTGTCGTCGATGACGAATTTTATTCTTCTTCGTGCGTGTTGCATATTTTATCGAGAGACGCGATTGATCGGAGTGATTGGCAACCTCCTGTGATTTATTCGTGCGCGAATAAGAGTGACGAATAATATATACGTAACCGTATTATGAATCGGGAAGAAACGTTATTGTCTACGTCGAGAAACCCGTTCGAGAGAGCTTTATAAATAATCGCGAATGAATTTTTCAACGGGTGCGATCGACAGTCCAGAGTTTCGCGAGGAAAGCTCAATCGAATGAAACGAAAGGGGGGGAAAAGCCAGACGAAATATTGAGAAATGAGAATCGAGGCCGAACTATTAACAAAACGAAAGAAGAGAAAAAAACAATTGAACGTCACGGACGATATCAGCGTGCGAGATTCGCAAGATTCACCGTTCAAAGATCCTCGCGACTCGACATCAATCATTTCCCTGTCCCCCAGCCCCATAAATTTAAAAACCCCGCACGAAAACACGTAAATTAAATTGAGATACACCAAATTTCCAATGTACAAAGTTAACACCGTAGACATTATTGCATCTATGAATATAGTAATTTCCTCAAATCTCGCTTGGTAAAAAAAAAAAATCTCGAATTAAGAAAACTCCTCGGACAAGACACACGCGTCGGACTATAAGAATTACATAGATTATATACTGATAAACGTAAACCGACGATAAAGAAGATTTGACAAGTCGAAGAGTTATGCAAGAGCCAAAGGCTGAGGAAATGTTTGAAAATTTGTTCAGTCTCGCAATTGTCCGATTTGACGGAGAGGTCGAATTATGAGTTTCTATACCTCCACACATTTTCGATAAGGATGTGCGAATTGGTATTTTAAATTGGCCGAAAAAAAAATTGAAATTTTCCCCGACGAATTATTAGAGATGTCGAATAACTGGGTGTCCTCGAGATAAAAACAAGGCTCTTGCATATTGAAAATTCCAGTGCGGTTCATCGATCGAAGAAGCCTATAAGAAATTCCTACCAACGTTTGATTGAGCAAATTTCCTTTCGGTATTTTCCATCGATGGGTCACCTCGGGTATGCAAGAGGCAATAGTTAAAAATAGTTATGAAATTTAAAAAAAAATTCATTGCCGCCATTATTTACTCAATAAATATATCGATACGTATTGCGATATGAATATATTAATTTTCATTTAATTAATAACGATTAAAAGTTATTTCGTTTTGAGTTGAAATTTTTAAGCTACGCATTTTCTTCATAATTATTTCTCTAAAAAAATGGACATTTGTTATTTCTTCGTACGGCCACTATCTCTCGTCTCTATCGCGCGCCCGTCGAGTCGCGTTGCATTAAAGAAACCGACATAGCGATAATGAGTGAAAAGACGTTCGCGAAGAGTTCTGAAACCGGAAGTGAATGCCAACGTGTTAAGAGAAGCGCTTCGAGCCAGAGTGTAATACACACGAATACACAGGACACGGATGTACACCCACATACACATACATACAGACACATCCGAGGACTGAATGAAACATTTTTTGTAGCTCGATGAATTTTAGGTAGTTAAATTGAAAAGAAACTTTGTCATAAATGAGATTAAAGCAAGTTTTTTGTAAATACGATGTTATTAAGAATAATTAAAAAGAAAACAAAATCATATTATACGATACGTATTAAGTATAAATATTATAAATAATTATTTGAGAAATAAAAAGAAAGAAAAACAAAAAAACAAACAAACAATAAGCAAAAACAACAAAAAAAAAAACAAAAAAAAAAAAAGACGATGCAAAGAATACGTGAAGTTAGATACACGATGGTGTGCGCGTACACGATTTGCGTTTGGCGAAAAGAAAAAGTAACGGAGGAAGAGGGTGTACGCGCACGGGGATCTCTCTAGCTAATTTAAACGTAATAATAAAATTTAGTCAATTATGAAATTACGATGGAAGAAAAAGAAACGAGGGCATAACACGAACAATGGCCAATGGATTGTGAACCACTTGTAGGATCGGCGTGTTATGAGAAAAACCAAAAGAACGGAAATAAAAAAGAAAATAGTAAAATATTAAAAAAAAAAAAAAAAGAAAAAAAACAAACAAAAATCAGGAAACGTCGTAAAACTGTAAACGATCCTTATTGTTTTTATTCGGGGCATTGTCGACACAACGTTTCTCTTTCTTTCCTTTTTTTTTTGTATGAAAAAAAAAGTGTTACTGATCGAGGTCGATTTGATCGTCGATATTTGTATCGAGTGCGTTAGATTTCTCCTCATAAATGTAACGGACGTTGGAACCGCATCTGTAAATGAAAAGAAATCAATGAGCGAAAAATGAATATCCGATGATTCAAATTTTTGAAATTGATCGATTATTATTATTATCATTATTATTAACGTCATATACTTTTTTTTTACGTTTTTGTTTCCAAGGTAATCACGTATACGCGCAAAAAAGCGTGTTGAATCAATGTACATACACGGGTTGGAAAACAAAATGTAAAGCGTATATACACAAATAAAAGCGTGTGCAGAAAAAAAAAGAAGATTAACAGAACGTGAAAGCAAAAGGTGACGGACCGAGAAAACAATAAGAAAGAAACAAAATTAAAAACACACACACATTAAGCAAAAGTATACATTGAAACCCAAAAATATACTGTATCAGCGTTAAAACGAAAATTGCGGCGCGTATTCGTTATGTAATGATATTAAAGTGAATGTAATAAGTTGTTTTACGAAAGCTTTTTCACTAATAAAAATTAGTCAAACATACAAAATACAACAACAACAATAACAAAAAGATTGGAAACATCTGTAATCTTAATCTTAGCGATGGAACGAGACACGAGGAAGATGAAGCACGATCGACACCGTTAGGAACAATCTCGCTAACCGCAGATACGTGAGATATCGACAGCGTGAAAATCAGAAAGTCGTATTTGGAAGTCGAAATACGAGGATTCTTTTTTATATCTATCCAACGATTAATCAATGTTAAGATCTTGCATAGATCGTTATCTCGTTATGATTGTCCTCTGCTTGTTGAGAAATCTTCTTTTTCCTTCACGATCTTGTTTTGGCACCGCTCGAGATATTGCGAGGGCAGATCGGTCACGTATGCTTTTACGGTACAGTAAGTATACGTTAAATATACCCTTAGCAAGAACATAATGTTGTGTATGGGACGAGAGCCAAGCTCGTAATCGCAAATGACCGCAATTAGCGATCGATGATTCCAGATTAATCTTGTATCGAAAATATACGTTGTGTACAAGATTATAGTCATCCTCCAATCCAGCGATCATCGATAAATAAAGTATATCGGCACGAGTGATATCTCACTCGAGTAATATGACGAATTCTGCGTCTAGAAATAACCGGATCTTATATTTCCATGTAATCCGAAGGATCTCTCGTCGTACGCACCTTTCCAAATTTATTCCAAATATTCCATCAAATAATGTTCCCGAACGTTCTGGAAGAAAAATGAAAATATACAAATTAGATATTGATATTTTAATTCTTCGCATACGTGGCCGAGGTTTGGACTATTTTTCACTGTTTCTTTTCCGATGACGATTGAATTTGTCGAATCGTTTGTTGTTATTTCTTTTCAATCAAGGTGAGACGCAGCTCGTATGCAAATTTATTGTTTGTCCGGAACTTCGGGTTACGGTATAATGTAATACGCTATGTATATTTTACATAAATACCTGCACAGGTTTGTATCGACGTACGATACGATTTAATGTCAATATAGACTTTGTTCTCTGCGAACAAAAATGTTTCTTTGACATGGTCAATGGATCTCTTGCGTACGTGCTCATCATTATCAATGTATATAAATTTGTATATATGTACACATGCATGTTGCATGTGGAACCGTGTGGAACCAGAGACGTTGGTATTTCATTTTGGTATGTCTCGAAACGAGCTGTCGTTCGTTATGTTAATGTTAGATAAAGGAAGTCATACGGCAATGCGCGAAGGTCTCAATGATTACGAGTTCGTTACGACAAGTGCATAATCGCTAAGCATATCGTTATCATCTCAAAATGCCATCGAACCCTCCCTCTTACATTCTGGAAGATTACCAAATACCAGGAATTCTTTTATTCTTTATCCAAACTAATTTTTTACAAACATATCACATTTTAAATATAAATTAATTGCCGCTATTTTGACCTTGCTATTTGAACCTTGATTAATTGATTAAATTTAATAAATATTGATAATATAATTGTAAATAAAAGAATTATTACCAGTTAGGCATTTGATTAATTCATATATTTGATTGAATACAGAATAAATTATGCGGTTCGACTTCTGGAAGTTGGATATGAGTAAAAGCAGATGTTTATTTGTAATCGGTCATTATTGAAAAAATAAAAACAGAAAATTGACATTTACGCGTGGGAAGGAAAAAAGAAGTCCAACGAGTAAAAAAACTTTGCATGTACGCATCGAGACAGTCACGGGTGGAATGTCACTGATCCCTACTCTCGTTCGAGACGAACAAATTTTGAGGAAAAGTACCGGAGAATGGAATATAACAGCGCAAGGAGATATAAACCCAAGTGCGTCGGGGCTTCGCCCTCGGACATTGATTCTTAAACGTGGTTGACCGGTATTTTTCAGTTTATCGGGCGTGAAGTCTGCCAGACACCACGTGATTCCAAGCTGACTCTATCGTGATCATTGCCTTTTATTTTTATCCGAAATAACGAAGTTCTCTTAGATCGTACTACGAACAATAAATATACGATTACGTTTTATTATTTTAAAGAAAACCGATTATATGATACAGTGTAGAGTACGAGAATTGTTTAAACTTGTTGGAAGATTGAAAAATAATTAAGGTAGTTCTATCGTTTTGTCGTTTTCTTAAGATTTTATTAAAAATTTGGATATATCTTCTTTGATGTCATATGAACGTGTGTAATAATTTTTGGAAGGTTTTACCACGTGGAAGTGGAGATATTTATTGGTGAAAATCTGAATTTTCGACAGTCTCTCATAAGAGCGCGTGTTAAAAGTTGCATTTTCATCCATAAATATCTTGGCATCTACTTTGTGAAGACTTCTAAAACTTTGCATACATTTTTATACAACAACAAAGAAGTTTTATTTAGATTTTCAAAAAAATGTAAAGAAAAGAATTTTTGCAATTTTTGTAATTATATAGCAAGTACGTGTTACCTTGGATGACCTTGAATTTGGAGTATGTTGTTCTTTAGTCAATGCGCAATAATTTTTCTTTATTAACTTGAGCCGGCAAACCATTTTGTATGTGAGAAAAACTGAAAAATAATTTTTCGATTTTAATGTCACGACAGAACTACCTTAAGTTACAGTTTTTAAATCACGTTGGTAACTTCGAGATTTTATTTACATTTTTCTCAATGTGATATAAACAGATTGGAAAAATAACACAACAGGAAAGAAACAATTGGCTAATTACATTAAGCTCGTGTCAAAGAATTGCATTGACTTTCTCTCCGGTCTATTAACATTCCCAGAATATTTATTGTCTTAGAGATTATTGACCCTTGGAGCAAAAGCAACGTTTCAAGCCATACATATGCACGAGACGAGACTTTGACTCTCCTGCGTCAATCGCTTTTGCTACGGACTGACAAAATTTTCAGTCGCAATTTTGACGGTTAAAAATGTTGAAAAGATAACTTTGCGTGACGACATTGATGCCATTGAATAAAGAAAAACAAGGGTATCGCTCGACGCAATTTACATAAGTCGTGAAAAGTTCGACGCAAGAAAAATCAGGTAAGCGAAATTGTACATCACCGGTACGCCGACGATATAATTTGCTCGCGTGCCGAAGCAGAGCCAGAGTCTACTATCGATGCTTATGACGGTTGAGAATTAGGAATAGATGAATATTTGAAGGAAATATTTCAGACAACGCAAAAGAAGAGAAGACCGTTCAGAAATCAAAGCGGAGTTAAAGTCTTTCTTTTAGTACAAGGAAATACTGCGACTGAAGATGCTTTCAGGTTACAAAATATTTCAGATAAAACCAAAGATTGATTAATTGTTTGTAAACTTTATGAACGAATATTGATCACAGTCTTCGAGACGTGAATGTTTCATCATCATCGGCGTCATACATATATTGATAATGAGAATGATGAAATACATGTATCTCAAAGACCCCACTGGTCAACGTTTATGTTTGTTTCATTATCAGTATAACGAAGCTTGCAGGGGGTCCATTTATTTTGTTATACACACTCGAGACGAATGTCGCCATCACTAGGCATTCGTCGAGATAGCACATACAAATAAAGATAAGAGATTCAGAATTTTAGCGCAACTTTGCAATTTGCGCAAATATAATCGCACGAGTATTGCGATATCTCATAAAAGAGGGAAATGATAATGTTGGCAAACAATTCTGACCCATTTGCCCTTTCTGAAATAAATGTGGGAAAACAAGTGCTAGTTAATGAGATTAACGGTCTTGCGAGGAATAGGCAATCATCGGATCCAAAGGTTTGTCATCATTTTCCACATCGCTGTTGTGATTTATAAGATTTGGAACATCCTGTATCATCTGTAAAATAAAGGAATTTTAATGGTAACTATTACATGTAATGATCCCATTTAGCGCAAGTTCAATTCAACCAGAAGTTATTGCGCATTAATCTTGATATATTTACATACTATAACTTCCATACGAGGTGAACATTACATCTTTATCGATATGGAGGTTTACTGTCTATACCTCATGTGCAATTCTGTGTAATATTTTATTTTACAAGATTTATTCAACATTTGATTCAATTCTTGAAAGATTGCCAATGAATCAACGGGTCAAATAACAATAGTTACACATATATCTGTGCGATACGCAGCAACCATATATCCATACCTTCTGTCAATATAATATATAATTTCCCAAATGCTGGATTCAACTGGGATAAATGAAACGAATAATTTGAAACGATACATCCTACGTAAGGAAGTAAATATAGTCAAGCAGTCTTGTGGCTAGAATATCCATACATATTTGGCACTGACTCAATCAAACCTAACCTTACCGAATTTGCATTTTGGCTCTGTCCGTAACTCGTACTATAGCCTGTATCCTTAATTTAAAAAAAATATATATAATCCCCTTGGCATTGTCATGTAGCAAAAACGTTTACACCTCAGCTATGTTCTAACAAGCCGAGTTCATCCTAATTGCACAGGGGACACAGCCACAAGCAAAGTGTAGTCAAATTGAACGTACTGCGAGTTGGATTGCTGAAGAACCTGTGCAGAATTCTCGCGACCGAGAAATCTATCAAAGTATGTACCAGGTACGAATAAACATATACATACGGCCCGCAATGGTAAGGAAAGCGAGAAGATCTTCACTCGTATCTACACATACAAATTTGTAGGCACCTGTGAGTTCGCGTTCCCTTCACGTTCCGGCAGTAATTACGATCGAGCGCAAATAATGTGTAGTGCGCCCGCGCGCGCATCGTGCTGATGCTCGTTGCGGCTGGCGTGTTCCTCAACAAGCCAATAGCAAGCTTCATTTCGGTGGTACGACTATTCTCGTCGAACCACAAAGTGGGGGCAAAAATCTCGCGTGTTCTTTACTGTATAGTTTGGTCTACTGTACAGTATAATACATACAATACATAGGATAATATAGTGGAGGGACAAAAAGAGAGGCAGAATAATCGATGTCTCGTCGACTGAAGAGAGAAGGAAACTAAAGAGTGAGACTCGACCATAGAATACACGAGTGGAATAAGGGTTCGCGAGTTTGCCGTTAGCGCCACAGGCGATAGTGACGCCGCGCCACGACCGATTGCCGCACTAACGCGTGTCCGCAAAATTACGAACTCAACTCGTCGAAATATTCCCTTTTGTTTTTCGATATTTTCATAAAAATTAACGACAATTGAGATAATACGATGTACGGTAGGGTACGAAGATCATTCGTGACGATGTACAAAGTTCAGTAAGCTGATTTTTCGTCGTAATGAGATGATTACAAGGCAAAGAAACGAGGACTATGACCGAGAATTTTTTGTCTGTAGAGCTCACGGCAGGTTAGTACACAGTGTCCAGATATTCCCGGGGCGTCGGTTACTCGTTCCCCCCACCAACGACCTCATATTCCGGCATCTCCCCACCACTCCCTCCGATATAAGCTTCGTGTCTGTAGAGATGGTGCCACCTTTAACGAAAGGAGGTAGTCCGTGATCAACCGTACGTACGTGAACTTCTTATCACGTCTTCATAACATTAATATTATACTCTCGTAGGCCTTCTCGTCGCGTTCGTTTATTTTCACGTGTGATTTTTTCGCCGAGCGTGGTGTACACCGAAAAAAAAAACGTGTTGAAAAGAACGGATTCTCGAACGTGCCGAAAAGTCCAACGAAATCAGACGAGAGCCAGCCAGCCACAGCATCGTCGTTAGTCTTGAAGAGTGCATTTGACAAAGATTACAAACAAGAATCTAAGTTTGAGTTTGCCCAAGTTGAGAATACGACTACACGAATATCGAACGCTGCTCGATTACCAATCGACAACGCCAGAAAAAAGAAGTGGACGTTCGTACGTACAACCAACAAGATCGACACGAGACTTCGAAAAAACACGACAACAAGGAACGTCCTCGTTCGTCAAACGAACGATCAAATACAAACGAATATCACGAGGGTCCAGTTGCATTAAGAAAATTAAGAAATTTTCGAGAATCGTGCCATGATGAGCTACGGTGACATGTCGGTGCCGAACGTTGAGAATAGCAGGTTAGTCCGACATTTCGTGTCCCAATATACCTCTTTTTTTTTAATACGTCACGAATACAGTGAAGAATCGTATCCCCATTTACATAAACTTGCCATAATTTCTTCATATTTTTTATATGCAATTTATTTTCACAACTTGTAATTTCGATTTTTCAGAATAACAATAATTGTGTTTTCAATTTTAACACGTCATAATCTTTCGTATAATCGATGGAAGAATTTTAACATCGTGGAACGATATGGGGTGCTGCGGATTTAGGTGTCGACAATTTCACCCGCCCAAGAGCACAAGAGCTCTCTTCAACATCACGCTGAGGCTTGCCCCTCCCTCTCTTTCTCCAACTCTCGGCTCTCGCTCTCGTGACCGCGTTAACGGACTTCTCACTCGATATATTAATATTCTCCTTCCTCGTCGCAAAATGCGATTTAACGCAGATTGTCGGTGTTGCTAGGGAAAGAAACGCTTCGAAAATTCACCTCTAGAATTTGACACAAAGAGGAACAAGAAGAAGAAAAATTTATTTTCTTTCCAAACAGCTGAAAATACTTGACGACACATTTTCAAAGCATCAAGTCCTGCAAAAGCGATAATATCATCAAGTTGCCATAACAACGAGGCAGAGATTTTCTTCTTCTTTTCTCTTTGTTCGCGACAAAGAAAATATGTATATAAACATTTTTTTATTCACTCGCTCCTTTCGTCACGACTCGAGTCTATCCAAATTGCCAAAATAATTCTTCAAACTCGCGTATCATAGGCGAAAAGAGCGGAGCGACCATGTATGTATGTACCGTTATTCAGAAAGGTGGCCCTTGGCCTAAATGAGCGAAATAGTCTCGGGTCAAACATTTCGTCGACACAAGCATTTCTCTCGCACAGGTTGGTAATATTACCAACGTACCAGCATCGAGGAACGTAAGATCTCTTCTTTCTTTGCAAGGTTCTCCCGTGTCTCGACAAAGAGCACGAGGAAAGAGAGAAAAGAAGGTAACGATACAAAACAAACGAGGAAAGCTTTGGCTTGAGAGTTTTGAGACCATGTGAGCCAATAATCTTTCGTCGCCTGCGGGCCAACGTGAGATAGACACGAGATATCGCGTACGGTATTTGCCACGAGATTTGTATGCTCGGAAAGAGGCACACGAGTTGAAATTTATGTGTATATAATTTACACACCATCCGTCTGGGCTCGATGCTAATTTTATAGACGAAACATTATTTTCGGAATAAAATAGTTATCGACGGTTCAACGCACTTTCAATGGTGACAAGTGCGAAATCTGTTCGCTTCAGGCGTGTTAAAACAACCAATAGAAGATAAACATTCGTTAAAGTAGGCCTCGAACAGTAGAAATAAAACGGTACATTTATATATCTGAAAATCGATTAATTCATATCGTTCGATGAATCGCCGATAACGATAAGCCGGTCACTGTTGAGTGCAAAATACTCTTATTTTTTTTTGTACCAAAATAAACACTGGCGCGATAAGAACAAAACGACAGAGATAGAGAGAGGGAAAGATTATTGATAACGAGAGATTCGCTCCTATGCGCGAGGCAGCGTTTTGATAAACGAAAATTTCGCGCTGATGTCTGATAAGTTTGTCGTTGCGACTTTTTCCGTTGTTTGCGTTTCTTCTTTTTTTTATATATTGTTTTGTACTTTGAATACTCGAGATCAAGATTAAATAATTAACGCGATTGCTTGCATTTCCGGACATTGCTCTTTTAATCTTCCAGCTCCATGTAACACGGTAAATATCACGTACGCCATAAATATATAACGTGCCAATGAAATTAATAAAAAAAGAACGTTATTGCCACGCGATAAAAATTAATTGTATCGATTTTAGGTTTTTAATTATCGCAGTTTTGGAATTTACGATCCGCTAGTTATTTGGAATTTTTCTAATGTTAAATAAGGTAGCGATTCTTCCTCGATAAATTTATTCCTTCTGAAAGACAGCTTTTTTTATATTCTTGGTATCAATTTTACAAGATATTACGTACATAAATTCTTCAATGTCTCGGGGGATTATTAAACATTTTTTACCTTTCGTACAAGTGCGTCAGTGTTAACGTAGCTTTCATCATCTCGGGAAACGCTCTCTCATGCAAATGCAAATTGACGTAGATCTTCGAACAATACGAAAAGAAACGACGATAAGGATGCGCACGAAGTAAGCGAATGAAAATCTTGGTTTCACGATGAAAATTTATAACGATTGTACAGCTAGTATTTCAATCTCGGTCGAATAATTTGTTTTTTGCTTGATTTTTAAAAGTTTGGGAAAAGTTTTGAGAAAAAATCATTTTTCAAGGATTTTATTTTTATTTCATCCGTGCTAGAATTCTTTATAGGTTTAACCGCGTATGTATAACGACTCGAGCGTCGAAAACTGAAAATTCTGGCTCGTGAGTCTCAAGCCAAAGCACACTTGTACGTGTGCATTTCATCGTTCTCAAACGGGCCACTTACAACGGGGAACGTTACAACTCGGTCGTCTGACGACGGAGACGCCTAAATTCAAACGAAAGTAAGACGTACTAGCATTTCTCGCGTTCAAAACGCAATGAATTGTTGTATGCCCGAGCCAAAATAATGCGAGTGAGCTACGTCGGGCAAGCATACCCACGCTCGACACGAGAGCTCTACATAAAAGAATAATGTCCCACCCACCCCTTGACCACGAAACAAACCCCACTTAAAAAAGAATTGTACAAATTGAGTTCAATTTCCGTCGATTCGATGATTTTGAATAGTTCAATTCTTTATTTTTGTTCTCTCGTTATTTCAAACAAATTTTAAGTAACAAACAATGCTTACTTAAAAAAGAATTGTATAAATTTAACTAACTTTTCATTCATTCGATTATTGTTATTTTTTCAATCTTTTTTTTTATTGTTTCGTTATTTTAAACAAATTTTGAATCCCAAACGATCCTCGCTTAAAAGAGAATCGTAGAAATTTAATTAAATTTTTATCCACTTGATGATTAACAATTTTTTCAATCTTTTGTTGTTTCGTTATTTTAAACAAATTTTAAGTAACAAATAATTCTTACTTAAAAAAGAATTGTACAAATTTCACTAACTTTTCATCGATTCGATTATTTTTATGTTTCAATCTTTTTTTTTATTGTTTCGTTATTTTAAACAAATTTTTAATCCCAAACGTTCCTCGCTTAAAAGAGAATCGTAGAAATTTAATTAAATTTTTATCCATTTGATGATTAACAATTTTTTCAATCTTTTGTTGTCTCGTTGTTTCAAACAAATTTTAAGTAACGATCGGAATCGTTCGTTAAAAACCAGAAGTACAATTTTTTTTGATAATTGTCTGCAGCATTAAAAATTGTTATCTCAGGAAACTACGTCATCGGATGTCGGCTGACGCGATTCTAAAAAAATAGCGCGATAGATAAAGCGTCTCGTGATGTTGTATTACTGGTAACGAGTATTTTTTTGTTACTATATATTTTTTATCGCGAGATTAAAGGCTTTTTCGCGATAAATTGCTCGTCATTCGCGGCTTTCAAGTTTCATGAAAAATCCCTGAGTAGGATTAAACTTTAGCCCCGATCACTTCTACACCCCATTTTTGCAACAATCACAATCGATCGATATCAATTTTGCTCGTTGCGATTAAAAAAGAAAAAAGAAATTTTATTCGCGCGTGACTTTCACTCGGTAAATAAGGCCAGGTAGTTTTCACGACGATCATAAACGTCAATCGATATATATATGTACTACGTTTATACATACATACACACACACACACACACACACACACACACACACACACACACACACACACACACATATATATATATATATATATATATATATATATATATATATATATATATATATATATATATATATATATATATATACATACTTAGCTATGACGAACGTTTATCACCGGTCCCATTCTAGAAACAAGATTCACCTCCTTCAAAGCGCGAACCTTTTTCGCATCTCGATGACGATACAGTTATATTAATAAACGAGTGACACACATAATCTATCAGCCTATTCGTCCATATTTTACGATTCGAATCCAAGACGGTCCATCGTTTTTTTCATCGACCCGGTTCCTCGAATCGCGATCGGTTGATCGCGATTCGAATAGCCTCGTTTTCTTCCAATGATTTCCCTAACTTATTTCATTTCATCACCTATATTCAAATATTATACGTATAAATAAGTTCGATAATATATTGACTCGATGCAAAACAAAATCTGTAAAAAATTGACTTTTTTTTTTAACTCGGTAAAAATCGTTGGTAAGCGAAGTTCGAGTTACGACGATAAATTGATTGATCGTTGAGTTATCGATTTATCATTCGTACCTTAAGTTCGGCCTTGCACGTATTACACTCTGTGTGCGGAACGAGAAGTTCTTACGTCGTACTGTTACGTCACGCGCGAAACAATTCAAGCCATCGAGCTATATATATATTTGCGCGACTATATATGCAATACATAATATATATATACATACCTATATTACATTATTATATGTAATATAATATAATGTATATTATTATATTATATGTAATATATTATGTTATATATTATAATATTATAGCATAATATAATATTATATTATATATTATATTATATATTATATTATATATTATATTATATATTATATTATATATTGTAATATATAATAATATTATATTCTATAATAATATTAAACTATATAATATATCATAATATATTATATAATATATTATAATATAACATTATATTCTATTATAATATTAAATTTAATATTATATATATTATATTCTATTATAATATTAAATTAAATATTATATATATTATGTTATATTATAATATTAAATTTAATATTATATATTATATTATATATTATAAATGTGCATAGCAGAAACTTATATATATGTTATTGGTAATTCTGCTACGAACGACATATGTATATCGATAGACGTAGATACGATCCTTCGTCCATACTCGTATTTGTTCCCGGTATGGAACCTTCCGGAAAGTTCTGTTGATACCTTGTCATCATCGAGCGGTCAAATTGATCGTAGCAATTTTGTGCATACGACGTATGTATGTGGTCGGATCGAATAACCCAACGTCGTCGTCGTCGTCGTTGTCGACGTTTGATGCGCAGTTCGCAGGCTCTTTCATGACTTATACAATATAGCGATGATTATTAACTTTATGTACACGAGAGTGCCACTTGTCGTAAGGACGAGTCTACTCTCGTCACGAACTATGTAAATCCAATTCGCGTGTAATTTCTCACGAGGAATTTCCGTTCTGCTCGAAAAAGGAACGATTATGAAAATGGGACGAGCCATTTTTGGAACGTTAGAAAGGAAATTGTACAATTGCGATATCAAACGGAGTTTTACTTAATCAAATTATTAAAAAAATCGTCCTATTAACTCAATTTTCATATTTTATTTTTGACAATTTTATTTTTATATACATATTTCTCGTATTCATAAATTCAAATCGATTTTATATTATTCAAGTTTGATTTTGATGGAAAAAAACGGGAGATTGAATAAGAATTGATGACGCTTCGTTTTAAAGTCTGACTTGGTTTTTTTTTCTTCGTGTTGTTCTGTTTAACGGGGGAGGAAGCCGGTGCAACGCGGGTACGACGACCGCGGAATGTAAGTTTCACGTAATAGACCAACGTGCGTTGGAACTCCAGAGGTTTGACGCTCGTCGATACTTATTAACGTTCACTCGACTGTACCGACGCGAGAGTACGCCGCGTTTGATAAATGTCTTTTACTCTCGCCAACGATTCTCGCCTATCGAGACAGATTTAATACGCTCTTCACCGAGCACATTAAACCTTATTTCCCGTACGATATTCTTCCCTTTGAGCTATTACGCAATGGATAACATAACGTTATGCGATAATATATAATATAGATATGTTCTCGATAGTCGTACCAACCGAGAGAAGTAACGCGTGCCGCTGCGATAGGAAAATGTGCTTGAATATTCATTCGTTACGAGATGCAACTTCGTCTCGAATTCCGCATTTTCACTTCTGAGCAATCGTTCATCGGACGAAAATTCTAATCCGAATGAAAATTTAAACGAGATAATCGAGCGACTGACTCGAGAAATATAATCATTGTTGAAAATAGAATTTTGTTTTCAAATTTGGAATTAAAAAACAAGAAACAAGATTTTGCGGTTGCATTTGCATGTTTTTGTAATTAATTTTGATCCACCACGAGTTTGACGGTCGATAAATTTTCGCGGTCTTCTTCCGGTTTTGTGAAGTTTGCGAATTTATTACTGTCGATATATGCGCGTGGTTATAACGTGCATTTATGAATAGAGAAAAAAGGAATGCTGTGCGAGCAAGGACATGGAATAATAGTCTGACGTGTCAAACACCTTACAATCCGTACCGGGGATTCCACTGAAAGGTGCGGATCGCCAGGAAGTTCGGCGAATATTTTAAAACGAAGGTTTTTCGAACGTGGAAGTGCGCATATTGGGAAAGGAGGTTGGCCTTAATACAAGGCGAGGCTTTTTTTTCTATAAGTACATTACTCGCCAAGAATTTCTATTTCTTAAAATACATTTTATAGCATTTTGTTTTTTCAAGAATTTTGATAAATTTTTTTTTCATTGGTTTGAAATAATTGAAGAATTTTTATTCGATTCGTTTACAAGCAATTTATGAATTTCTGTGAATAAATTTGAATTTGAGTTTAATAAAATTATCGATGGTACGTCTTTATCAATTTTGAATTATTGCTACAGGAGAAGGTTAACGACGCGTTAAATGAATCGTATCATTTTTTTTAGTCGGTACACTGTGCAATTATAAACACGTCGGTTCGTTCGGTTCGTCCAATGATAAATGAGAATCAGCCAAAGGGGGAGCACAACGTGGGCTTCTCGTCGGATTTGTGTGTGTCTGTATTTTTTTATGTAATGAACCAGTATCGCGAGTAAACGTCCTCGACTTCGTACGCAAGACCGTTCCAAAGTCCACACTCTGGTCGTTAAACCGTAGCCGATCGGCATCGAATTTTCGGGATTTATATTTTTACCCAGGCCTCACTGACTTTCTGCTATTTTAGTTCTAAAATAAACCAAACGGTGTAAAAATAAACAAGCCAACAACGAATTCTCTTCGATTCTCGATACTTTTATCGACGTATCGTACATTCTTCCTTGCGACGAAGTACGACGATAAGAAAAATAATGATGGTAAATGCAAATTTTTCCTGTAGCTAATTTTTTCTGTATTAACGTTCTAAAAATTGTTTTGAGTTCGATGTTAGACGCGGATTGGATAAAAAAAGAGTCGTTTCGATCCTCGACGATGCCAGGAACGTGATTGGCCGATTTCGTGGTCAGCTAAAAACGTACAGCCTTTGCGTATCACCGCGTGGCGAGGCACGCATTCGCTCAGCGTTAAACGACCTAGAAACGAAAGCGTGCTTATCGAAATCGAACTCCCAATTCGTCGAGTCACAAACTGATCATTCGACCGGTCAATTTTCGACCACGGAAATCTAATACGATACCGTTGGATCGTCGTACTCGTTGCCAAAATTAATTACGATTGATTCGCGTCTCGATCGACGAATCGTTTTGAAAATTGAGAGAGGGAGAGAGAGGGACCGGAAGAGAGAGAGAGAGAGGGACCGGAAGAGAGAGAGAGAGAGAGAGCAACTTCGATATGCGAACTATTTTTTATTAATTTTATTAACACACATCGCGATAATAAATGTTCTATGACGAACTTTCTTGAACGAAATCATCGTGTCAAATTTCGAAAATTATCAACTCGTGACAAAATAGTTTTCCCCGGAATTACTTGAGAAAACCTACTCTTATCTGGGTCAAATAATTATTCGGTAACACACACAAATATTCAATTCTTCGACTTGATCAATTTTAATCGATCACGAGACAAAAATATCAAAATACTTCTACAAAATAAATGTTGACACTCGTGTGTCTCGTAGGTCGTATTCGTCGTGAGTTCCAAGCAATCATTTACCTCGATGTCGTCAGAAACATTATGTCATTGGTGAATATATACGATTTATCAATACACGTACATAAATACACAAACACACATATATATATTTATATATAAACGATGCTTCTTCTCACTCGGGAAAATTTGCAAAATCAATTGCCACCAATCGCAAACTCGTGGATACCAAAAATTTGCATTAATACAGATAGGTAAACAGGTTAAAAGTACAGTGCGCGATAGTTAGATGCGAGGAAAGAATCGATCGTGGCTTCGGCGAGGATTTAGCTCCGGAGATACGAGCGTTCTTACGAGGTAAAAGTAGAAAGTTACGATCTGCAGAACTACGTCTAAATACAACGATGTCGAAGAGTTGCCTGGTGTTGCTCGTCGCTAATGCAACCCGCGGACATATACATGTATATACTTACATATAGAGTATTCTAGTGAGTTAAAGGTGCCATGCGCAAGGTATGTAGAACTCCAGGGTGTTACGAGACCCTCCGACTTCTCCCACCTGTCTTTCACTCTCTTTCTACCTGTACGAAACGTTGAAGCACTCTCGCGTAACCTTGCTACAAACGATAACGTAATTACGTTATACGTGACGCGGGCATAAACGAACGGGTTGTAGAACGTTTCAGAAATATCATAACAGCCCTCGTTGTTTGCGCGCGAATTACCGAACGTGCGCAATGGCCCCGCATATTTCAAATATCGACTGTTGTTTTAGAATCGTATCTACGATATCTCGAGAATCCATGGATAAAATTTCGAAGGTTAATTATCGATTGGATAAAAAAATGAGGGATGAAAATCGGCAATTTACTTTTCTAATCTCGAGAAGTTTGTTACGCGTGGAAAGATATTTATATAGCTTGGAATTGAATCGATAAAGAGTTCGATCGATAAATCGAACGAACGGTCGGTGATACTTTCATCGAGATCGATTTTACGATGAACTCGTAATTCAATCGCTCCTAGCGGAACAAACGATGAGAAAGCTAGATATCGAATTCTGTATCGAGGACGTAGCTACAATCGAGAGTTCGAATTATCTGGTTATAAATTAACGGAAAAATTCTATAAGAATGCCCAGTAGCTCGTCTCATTTGATAAGCAAATTAAACGTTACATCTTTTCCTGTATCGTCTTCCTCGTAGCTTTCCTCTGTCGTTATCGTTCTTTCGCATTGCTATTATTTTCTCTTTCTCTCTCTCTCTCTTTCTCTCTCTCTCTCTCTCTCCCTCTCTTTCTCTCTCTCTCTCTCTTTCTTTCTTTCTCCGTTATAAATGTTTTCGTATGGAAACGTATTATTTATTATTCTTGCATATATGTATGACTACCGAGTTCACGCTCTTATTCATGAGCGAACCGCTTGTCGAAGTTCGCGACGATTTACCATACCAATAATATTGACATCGTTATTCCCGGCCTTTGGCATCGGGAACAACAAAAGTAATAATATACTATTGTCTTGGCTGAGATTCGATTAATCGCCCATTCGTTCGAGACGATCGAAGTCCTCCGATCAACGTTTATTCTTCTTCTTCCTCCACACACTTTTTCCAACTTCTACTTTATTTCGCCTCATAATCGCGAAGTAACAAATTTTTTATTCACATTTCAACAATCAACACGAGAATTGATTTTTCATTTACAAATTAATTAAAATTACTATCGTCACGAGGAGAGACTGCGAAGTTGGCTAGCACGCGAATTTTTTATTGATTCAGGTAAAAAGTAGTTTTGAAAACAAGCGTAAAATACCGATGACTCGAATATATCGCAATCGTTTAACGAGTGCGTCATTTCATTCTTTTTTTCCCGCTTTCTAAACTATCTGCGTGTTTTAATGCGTCATAGGTAACAATTTATACCCGTTTATACATTACCGGCTGGATTGAATTTTTATTCGATCGTTAAGGAATTAAAGAATATTTTACAAATGAGATATCAAGTAAATTATTGTAACGACGTTTTCAGCTAAATTTAGTTTTTTATTTCTGTTGTACGAAATACTTTTCGACCGCCAGAAGCTCGTCTATTCTACACGGTATAAATTTCCCAGAGAGCCGGTTTTTACCGTTGAATCAATTTCTTTTTTTTTTTTTTTTTTTTTTTTTATTTATCTTTTTAATCATTCGCGAAGAAGCGCGAGAAGGGAGAGCTGTAATTGTGAGAAGAGAGCCTGTGGGGTTTAATCTCGTAGTTCCGTTTGGAAAAAATTAATGTAAAATCCTGGGCTCTTACACACGTTCCTCGTGAGAGGTTGAATGTTTTGTACCGCCGGTGCCACGATTCGCGTTTAAATCTACGGGGTTGCAAGTCCCGATGCTCGTGGCTTATTGTGCAGCTGATTAAAAATAAAGATTTCGCCACTGTTTTATTTTGATGCAATGGTTTTTATTAACAAAACAACTACTACTTTATTTAACAAAACAACAATAACGGATATATACTGGATTTGAGCTAATTTTAAGAGAAACATGGAGAATGATACGACAAAGTTTCGTGAAATGAATTTAACTTGCAATCTCAGCTAGAAGAGTGAGTTGCTGCCGATCTGTCGATGTTGGCGTTAAGTATTAGACTGTCTTTCGTGATCGTTGACAAAAGCGTCTTGCGACAAAAAAGGAGAGGGGAGTGCGATGCCACTTTTCGCTTGGATGTAACGCTGAAGGTTATTGGTGAAAATTATTAGAAGGAAATAGTGGGCGGCTTTCTCTTGTCGCCAATCACGAAAGAGCTGGTGACAGTAAATTTTTGTGGAAAAACCCCTTGACGAACGCTAGTTTCGCCCAACGGGACATAATGCCTGACTCAGTCGCCACTGTCATAAAACAATCTCGCGGATTATTCGAGAATTGAGCGAGCACATGGTTAATCTTTTTACGACATATCCCGGGGTGCTCGCATGCTGTTACTTCGCGTCGCAAGGAGTTATTCTTATAAGCGTATTTCTATTGTCTACAAATTCTATAGAAAAAATTATAGAATATAATTGAAGGAAATAAAGTTTGGTCGCCAAATGTTGAGAAAGGCTTGCACGTGGTCCGGCGTACCTGCGGTACGTCGCGAACTCGTACATAGCCCGTTGTCCCTTTTTTATGGCGGTCCGGCCAAAGTAAGATTCTTTGACCTGACGAGCCGTCGCAGGGTGACGCGATGGTATCTTCTTAGTTCAAGGTACATGTTCGATATTCTTAAAAAATGTTAGATTTATATTAATTATTAAATCGATTCAACTTTGCGTAGTATGCACGCAACATTGAAGGTTCGACGTTCGATGGAAAAACCTGCTTCTTATTTTTGTTTTACACTTTCGCAAAATCTTCTTCGGTCGATGAAGACTACGTTCGCTGATATAGTATTCTGGATGTATTATCGTTGCCTAAGTTTAGAGCACTGCGTAGGTTCAGCGTTGTCGTCATCACCAACGTTGCCGAAGTTTTCATAAACCCCTCGTCGTGCTGGTTTTCGGCGCATTAGTGATACGATAAACTCAATATTTCGCAGTGTACGAAAAGTCATTATATACAATTATTAAAAATTCAAACAATGTAAAAAATAAAATTTAAAAAAAAACAAAAATAATTCAAACGATTAATCAATTTTTCATTCTAATCGCATTTAATTTTATTTCATTGATTTTATGAATTATTTTCATATCTAGTTCAAACAAAGGTAATCAAAGAATTATTTTATTTTTTCGTTTTTATCGATTTCAATATTATTTTACTTATTTTACTCGATATTTTGATATCAAGTGCAAACAAAGATAATCCAAGAATTGATCAATTTTTTCACCGTTAACTGTATTTAATTTTATTTCATTGATTTTACGAGTTATTCTCGTATCTAGCTCAAACAAAAATAATCAAAGAATTGATCGACTTTCCAATTTTACCGCGTTCCATTTTATTACGAAACGAGACTGTAGGAGAAAAATTAGAAGAATTGATGAATTTTTCATGATCGTAAGTGAATTAATGCCGAGAAAAATAAGTCGCAAGATTCGTTATATGTAGGCGGTATAAGACGTCGTAGTTTCTTTTTTCTTCTAGTGTATTCGAGGTGTGCGCGCACTTTCCGAGCCGGCAATAGCGTCGATCGATCGAGTCAACTATTACGACGTCTCGTAATAATGCATATAGTCCTGACCTTCCCGACGTTTCGTTCGTGCATCATGCACTCGTGAGAGAAAGAGAGAGTTTGAATCAGATCACCTTCTTCGATACATTTCACACACACACACACACACACAGGTGTCACAGAACTCGAGCAAGAGCTCATAAATCTAATTTACTTGAATAATTACACTGATCGCGTGAAACCGTCGACCTGAAAGTGTCCGGTCTAGACGTTTCTTCAAATGGACGAGAACGATGAAAAATGATAATTACTAAAAAAAAAAAAAAAGAATTAATATAATAACTCGCTCCATTAATTTTTTTTATTATTATTATTTACTGGAAAACTGACTTTTTTTTTATTTATTATCATTATTATTTACTTATTTTTTATTATTATTTATTATCATTATTATTTACTTATTTTTTATTATTATTTATTACTATTATTATTATTTACTTATTTCTATTTTTAATATTATTATTTGCTTATTTTTATCATTATTATTATTATTTGCTTATTGTTTATTACTATTTATTACCATTATTATTATTTACGGATTTTCTTCTTATTATTATTATTATTACTTATTTATCATAATGAGACACGTGGCGTTAAAAAATATCGCGTAGTTCACACGAGGTACATCGACATCTCTCTCTCTCTCTCTCCCTCGCTCTCTCGTGGGATCAAAAGGTTCGAAGAGCGATATTTCGTCGCGTGAGAATGTGGCACGAGGCACACCACGATATACGCACGGTGACGATATATAGGAGCGAGGATGATAAAAGCGGTTGCACGACCCGGTCGATTATGATGCATCTTTGAACGGGGTCAGTGCAACGCGCACTCTCGCCCTCCATTTATAAAGTATCGTTCGGGATGATTGCCACGCATGACATGTTTATACATCGTTATGTCATGTAATTAAAGCGACAAAGAGGAAAGAGGAATTTAAAAAAAAAAAAGAGAAAAATTGCGCGGAACAACGTAATCGGCAATTTTTATCGGCTGCTCGCGATGCATTTGAAATATTCAACGACGTACTAGACGTTTCGAGTGTCTGGCGATTATACAATACGAAAAGACGCAAGTTCCCCGTAAATACGTCCTTCTCTTCGACAATTGTTTGTCCGACGATTCGTCAAAAATTTTAAAACGTTTGGTCGAATCTTCCAACGACGCGACGACTAATAATCGTTTTGAAAGAACCGCTCGTATTATCTTTAATCGATAATAGATCGAAACTAATTCCACGTTACGTCAGAAAATAAATATAATTCTTTATATTCGGAATAAAACTTGTGCTAATCAAACGTCTAAAAAAACGAGACGATAGTTGACCCAATCCCGCGACTTCTACACGCGCGATGCTTCTTTATTGTTTGCAATTTCAACTGTCTCGCCAATACGTAAATTTTATTTAACAAAAAAATCACGGCGAAGAAAATTCCCGAGACTATTGTGGCGTAGTTTCCGTTCTCGATGGTCAGAGATCAGCGCTTCGTTTCCCGAGTTGACTTTTCTTTTTGCGCGTTCAAAGTCTCAGCTTTTTTTTTAACGATCGACCGAGAGGAAGACGATCGTTCGGTGTACTTTGATCGAACGAGCGAGGTTTGTTGGAGGATTGGTGTATTCGGGCGATATGAGAGAAAGGGGCAGGGGATTGGTCGCGCGATACTTTTCTTATTTCTTAATTTTCTTTACTTTTTTTTTAACGGAATTCTCGGCACGGGCCGCGTATATCTCTCCGTAAAGTCCACTCCGAGTCGGAGTTCGTCCGAGGGGAACGATGACCGGCTCGATCCGGTTTTCGACTTCGAGGCATTACTCTCTCTGTCGCCTGTCTGCTTTTGGCTTATCTCGCGATGTTCAACCGTAAACTGGCTCTATCGACGCTGATAGTGCCATTGACACGAACTTCAACTTACACACTCGCTCGTACTATTTACGTTAATATTTTCATCCGCGCATGTAAAGAATTTTCGTTCGTTCGTATTTCGTTGTACTCGTTATTTTCTTCTCAATTTTCGTTCGCACAAAACTTAAACTCAAAATGTTGGTTTTATTTAATGGAAATACTCGGAATATTGATTTTTTGCTAATTTGTAAATACAGGAATATTAAATCAAATATTAATTACTCTTTATTTTTCAATATTATAATTGTACATTTAATTTTATTTCTTCAAAGATATTGAAAATATTGAATTCTCTCATAATTAGAAAAAAAAATAAAAATTAAAAAGTAACATTTTTATTTAAAATTATTTAAAAAATTCTCGGTAAAAACTCGAGTTTGAATTGATTCGATAAGAGTTTCGTTATTATCGCCCTTAACAGCCCTGTCGATCAGAATTCGATCATCTCGAGAAGCAGAAACTTCCGATTCACGAGTCGCGCACGCAGAGTCTGCGTGATCTAAACGTGGGATCAATTACTCGGCGTTTGAACTCGATACGTTCGTTATCAATTTCAAGTCATTATTCTTATTATTACGATTACTCCAATATTTTTTAAACATGATAACAATTAATAATAACAGTAAGTATAGATTTACGAAACGGATCGCTACACACGCGCTTTCGTTATCGATTCAATTATATTTCCATTTCATTCGAGACAACGATCACTGTGATACGGTCAATCGAGCTCGATGAACACGCGTTATTCTCGTGATTAGGAAGGTCGATCTCGCTGTTAAAGAGAATTTCATTTTACGACCGCGGGACGTTTCTTCTTTTTTCCTCATCCTCGTGTATCCGGCTTCGGGTTTCTTTTAGAATGCAATCTTACGCGCGTGGACACGAAAATTCCCGATGATTCACACGTGAATCGTAGTAAACGCTTCGCTTCTCTCTGTTTTATGATTTATGTATATATATATATATATATATATATATATATATATATATATATATATATATATATATATATATATATATATATATATATATATATATATATATATATATATATATATATATATATATATATATATATATATATATATATATATATATATATATATATATATATATATATATATATATATATATATATATATATATATATATATATATATATATATATATATATATATATATATATATATATATATATATATATATATATATATATATATATATATATATATATATATATATAAATATATTTATATCACGCGTCTTGTGCGAAGAAGGACGTATAGAACGCTTGCTATACTTTACTAGATTATTTCGTTATTACAAAAGTGAAAGGAGTTGGCCCGCGTATAATGTTAGACTTTATATCTCACCTCGGTCAACGGCTGATGCAAATTTCCACCAATCTTCGACAGGCCTGTGGTAATTCTTGACTTTTTGCAACAATAATTTAACCGATTTTTTAAAAATTATTATTATTTATAAATTATATTTTCCCTAGCTGCAATTGAACATATTTGTCAAATTGCAAAAATATCGATATTTCTATAGACTTTTTCAGATTTTTCTGGCTACGATTAAACGTATTTATCAAATTGCAAAAATATCGATATTTGTGTAGAATTTGTTTGATTTTTCTGGCTACAATTAAACGTATTTATTAAATTGCAAGAATATCGATATTTGTATGAAATTTATCAGATTTTTCTGGCTACAATTAAACGTATTTATCAAATTGCAAGAATATCGATATTTGTATGGATTTTGTTAGATTTTTAGGTTCGTAGGATGAATTAAGTGGGGAGTGGTAGATAGGAAATAATCTAGAATGTCTATAAATAGATAGACGTTCCATTAGGGAATAGAAGCATCGTATGTGTACAATCTGTAGAACTTCGGGGCTTCTATTGTGTTATATACATACACGTTTCCACAGAGATATATCTCTGTCACTTATTTATACTAACAAGTGTCTCGTCTAGTGCATTTTGTTAATAAATTTCAAGGCCAGAGAATCTCCCTACCAGAGCCATCTAGCGGTTCGACTACCAGCGGCTAGAAAATACGACGTCGAACAACGCGTGTTGGTTACATTCCTCGATGCTGGGTGCGACCGTGAGAGGTTTTTGAACTCGACGAGTCATTTTTTTAAAACTTATTTAGTTTTTTAATATTCTGCGATATTTTTTAATTCTCAACTGCGCAATAAATCTGAATAAAAAGAAACAGAATGTGGGAGGCGCGTACTTTCCCACGTAGACATCTTTCACGAACTTGAAGAAATCGTGCCAGGGACGCGTGCTCGACGTGCGTCTCGTCACGACGATTTTTAGCCCCGCCCGAATATCGTAAAGTTATCGGTACATTACTTCCGGTATTGTATTCATTCTTATCGGTAATTCGAGGCGAAGATCGAATATTTATTTAGCGTTTGTTTAAAAAATAATAAAATCGTTCGAAAAGTTGTTTAACTCTTGATAAAAATTCAATTATTCTAAAATTAATTAAAGTTATTGGAGAATCGTAAATGTTTCTTGACAAAGAAACATTGATTACAGAAATAATAAATAAATAATGAAAATTGGCTCATATTTCGATGAAGTAACGAGAGCGATTCGTTGCATTCTTTCGCTTCTTTTTCGCATCGAATGTTTATAAACATTGACAAATTCTTTAGGCACTCAGCTCGAGTAAAGTATATCTTCTCGCTGTTTGAAATGCGATAAACAGCTATAAAAAGTGAGAATTCGCCCAGTGAAAGAATGCTCGATGACTGCGGACGATGGAGAAATCGTTTTACGTGCTTCTCGAGGCCGCAAACGTCTCGTTACTCGGATAACATAGATATACAAATATCAAAATAAAGGTGCACGGTACAATATATACACGCGATCGCAATCCTCGTTTGCTCAACTCGTTGTCACTTCCTCTCGTTTTTGCCCACTCAAACAAATTACAATAAAAAAAAGAAAAAAAAGAATCCGTGTTACTGGAACGTCGATAAAAGCAAATTTCCAACGAAATCAATGATTAACTTAATCGACGTTTCGCGAATGATATTCCAATGTCTCGATACCGATAAATAAATTCGATTTCCGATCGATGAGCTCAGAGAACGTTGAATATTTTTTTTATAATTTGCTCGCTCGTCATCGCGTTTGGAAAATTATGGAAAATTGCATAATCGTTTCATGAAAAATCCCCGTACAATTTTCCAAGATATTACGTTAGGAATAATTTAAATCGGTAAACAATCGTCGATCTTGAAATCGTAAAAGGACAGGTATCGTCAGCGAAACAAGAAAAGTAGAAAAAAAAATTGCGCTGGTCAGGTCGCATCGTTTTTGTAAACGAATGAACAATCGCGAGGGAAGCAAAGTAGGGAAAATAAAAAATACGATCGAGACACGAATATTACGATATAGTGTTGTTATCGTTACGTGCTTCGGTTTCTCGTCAATGGATCGCCGTGATTATTTGCAATGCAGATGACTATGCCACGAAATCATTGACGCTTTTGTATCATCGACGAGCCAATGTCTCGTTGGATTATTCCACACGGAATGAACGGCTAATTTTCTTTTTTTTTTCTTCCTCTGACGCACGATGTCTGGAACGTCATACGCACTTTAGATACGCACAGGTAAATTTTCCTATCGTGAGAGATTGCTCGAGGAAAAAAAGTCAACGACATTTATAAATTTCGAACAACGTTTGGAAATTTTGAAGAGCACGGATCGGTTGAAATTCAAGGAAAATCACTGTTGAATTTTGATGTCAACTTGGATCTCTCGCTATCGCACGTTCGAGCGGAAATTTGGTAAATAAAGTTGAAGATAAACTCGTCCAACGTTTCTGAATTTCAGGAAATATCTGGATAATTTTAATACGCGGTAATACACGTCTTATTTAAATTTTATGTCTCACGGTTATCTGGACAGCTACGCGTCAAAACGCTATCAAAATTTTGTTCGCGTGCCAGCTTGAAAATAAAGTCGTTTGTTGGGTTTTTATTCGTTTTCTTTTATGGGAATTGCTCTATTTTTACGTTTTGTTTTTTATACGTGGCGATAAAATATTAATTCGTGTGAGAACGATCGTAGTCGAGAGAAAGAGAGGAAATAATTCGTACAAACGTCGGAGTTTGGACTCTGGGGCTTTCATTAGCACACAATACCAGGAGAATTTTTATTTTTCAACGTCTCGAAGATAATGCCCGAGGTCGATTTTCATTTCGCATATGTAAAAGGCAAAACTGCTGAGTTACATGGACTGAAATACTGGACTCTGGGCTTCGTGCCTTGTCGCATATTAAAGTTCGTCGGAAATTAAATATAATAAATATTAATGAAAGAGGAGTAATTTTTAAAAGGAAGAAAATGCACGTAATTACGTTATCGTTGCAACGATTCTTATTCTCGCGTTTTGTTAACGTTCGTTGGACTCGGTGAGTCGATAAAGGAACGATATCATCGTCGAGTCCAAAGATAAAAGTTAACTCTCCGATCTTCTCTTTTCTCTCGTCTCCCACACGCTGCGAGTAAATCAACGCGATGTTCAGAACAATGAGAGAAAGAGGAGAGAGAGTGACGTGGAAATAATTTCAAACTCTCAATTTTTCGAGCAAGCTCGAATATCCGATATACCAATCGGAAGATCAAATGACAATCATTTATTCCTCATGCACCGATTACTGTCGAAGAAATGGCGAATTTTGAGTAGCATTGAGAAATAAATTACAACGCCCTCGCGACTATTTCAATGTCGCGGACTTTGAATTTGTCGCGACTTTCCGGGTGAAAGGCGCGCGCGGCAATTATAATTAAGCGTTCGTTATCTTTATAATTAGATGTAACTGCGCGACCGAGTTGAAATGTTCGAACCGTCGATTTGTTTGACGCAAATCGTCGTTTTTCCTCGAGGAAATTTAAGCCGAAGCGTTGAAGATGAATCGTCGATTCTTAACAATCTCTTTGCATTCTTTCCTTTCGTTTCGTTCCATTTGACTCCAATTATTTGCGAGAAAAAAAACAAGCCTACGTTGACGTAAATATCCGTACGTGTGGACTTTGGATGACTCTGGAGTTAGTTGGACACCTAAAATTTCTCGTGTTCGATCCAGCCTCAGGCTATACTCGTGCTGTTCTTTCTTTTGTAAATCATCTCCACGTGCTTTATTTTTTTGCTTCCCACAGTCTTCGATTCTTCCTGGCAAATAAGTCGTAGACCTCAAGCACACGGACGCACGGATGAATGTAAACACAGGTAGATTGATGTTTTACCCGACGTCATTCAGGACCGGACTCCTCATCTTCGCTTCCTTTTTTTCCGCAAATGGTCAGACGTTTTCTCAAAAGTCCTGTTCCAAAGTGCGAGTGTAATTAGCAAACAGTGATTGAGTCGAGGGAAAGATCATCTGCGTCATGGATCAAGGATCCTTCACTGACGTCGTACGAGATGCGTTCATCGTTGCAACGTACCGGTCCTTCCCCGATACGATAATCGTGTTTGTTCTTCAGGAAGCAATATCGTGTATTTGCTGTATGACATAAAAAGCATGACGAAGAGAAAAGAATCGTTTGAATATCGCTAATTGATTCGAGAACGATTCAGTTTTAATGCAACGTTGATTACGTATGTGCAAGATGCATTCTAGTGCTTCTCTATGCACGAGGAGTTTTCGACACAATCGACGTTCCATATAGTTGAAATCATTATATACATGCATCGAGGCTTTGAGTGGATTCAAAAAATATATAACACGGTTTATTTCCACCGACTTGCCACTTTTCTCACCGTTAGTTCGTCTGTACGAGTGCCCATTGAATCTCGATTAGCTTTCCAGCAGGAAGAGCTCTGGAGATGACTCGCCTCGTTCTAACGATGTCGAAGTGTCTTAACGGTTTTGTTTTTTATTGCGGCAACCTACTGTGAGAATTGCCTGTAACAGAAGGAAAATCATTGTGTGCATCGTGCAAGACTTTATTGGGGACAAGCCGATTATTCATTTTTATTGTTTTTGTTTATGTCTCAGCATTTGTCGAGAGAAAGAGATTGTTACCGTTGATTGAGAATGAAACTTTGATTCAAATGATTCAGTTTCTTTGGAGTAACGCCTTATGTCGTCCTTGAGTATCTTGCCTTTTATTGCCAATGGAAATTCCCAGCGACGCTTTGGCATTCAAAGTGCAACAGTGTGCTTCAGGAAGTTGCATTCGAGATTGTGACTGTGCTCTTTCCGCAGATTTCTGAAACGTTCCTTTTACACTGTGGGCAAATTTAATGTAGCACAAAGATACGATTCTTCTTGTGTATTTACATAGAAAAATTATGAATGCAGGTACTTTGTACTTTATGATCAACTAGTCCATTAAACTAGTTTATAAAATTTGGCGAAACCCTTTTGTTTGTTAAATTCAGTAATTAAGTAAAGTCTCGAGTATTCGTTCATAGAGTTATAAAACGAATTTACAGATTTGATGACAATTGACTAAAAAGCTTGTATATTTGTATGGTTACAGAACGAGTCTGCGGAGGATCGCTCGGCACGAAGAGCCAGAATTCAGCAATGCGAGTATCCTGAACAGCATGGAAAAATTCGTAAAGACAGTGAGCGAGATGGAGGAAACGATATTGGTGCCATCGAGATTGTTGGATCTATCGGTCGGTGACGCCGGTGATATGATCTGCCAAAAGGGAAAACACGGTGCGACGATGAAAGACACGATGGCAAATACAGATCTGTATCGTTTGTACAACATCGTAAACAAGATGAAGCTCGAGTTACTCTGGTCGCAAAAGTCGTCGGACGAGGGACAAGAGGAAGAGGATCGCGAGATCGAGGAAAATCGTCGTCTCAAATCGCGTGCTTCAACGGAAAATGTCAGACTCGGACACGCGCGTTGTCCTAGCACGACCTCGATGCAGAGCGTGCAGAGCGCATCGTCGATAATCTCGAGCTCGTCTGACTCCGATTCGGACATTGGTATCGAGAACGATTCCGGCCTCGAGAGCGAAGAAACCTCCGACAGAATGGCGAATCTCGCTGCCGAGAACTTCAGGCGTCATCTTCGCGGTCTACATCGCAGTATAAAACGCATGACCCAAGCAGCGGAATATCTCACCCTCAGATATCAAGCCGACGTCGGTGGACCCGTCTGATTTTTTTTCCTCCATCGCATTATCGTCACATTCACGACTACCTCTCCATCATCTCCCAAACGATAATACATCAGCTTCGTCTATTCTCCTCGAATCTCAAAATTGGTTCAACGAGCCACTTA
Source organism: Netelia fuscicornis (assembly GCA_946811545.1). Taxonomy (NCBI): domain Eukaryota; kingdom Metazoa; phylum Arthropoda; class Insecta; order Hymenoptera; family Ichneumonidae; genus Netelia; species Netelia fuscicornis. Next base: position 12,744,872 of record OX328011.1, on the reverse strand, counting down.
CAAATCTTGTTCGCTACGACCGTGAGATTCGATAAGACGGAAGAAGAAGATGCGGAGTTCTATGCCGATACGTGATTGCTGCGAAATCGATTATTCGATAATTGTAATTCAACCAAAATTATGCCCGCTTATTCATCGAGATGACCGAGTTCATTTTATTTTGTACTCTTACATGTTCATCGCTATCGCTATTATTGTCGCGAATTATCCGTTGTTTTGAGTTTACGTTCTTTTGTTTCTTTCGTTGCAAGTACCTTCGACGATTTCCTCGCGGGTTTCGAGGACACGATTTGTCACAAATCTTGAGGTGCTTGCATCCTTTTCGCGTTTTACTCGGTCCTCTCTGACGAATATTCGACGTTCAGGGATTTCGTAGATTGTCAGCTATTGTTTAATTACGTTCACAAACGAGCTCATTATTATTATTATTATTATATATATTATTTTCTTTACGTTGTTTTTCTTGTTTTTGCACGAGCACCAAAGCTATGAAAACGGGTTGAGCGATTCGTGGATGGTTCGCGTGAAATGATCGATGATCGCGAGTGGGCATTGTCGTCGATAAGAGTCTAAGCCGAGTTGGCCAACGTTCCATTTGCAGAACGCGAATCGAATTAGACTTTCGTTATGTAATGGCCTCGACGAGTATCTAAGCGATCGTCGATTGATCACCCGAAACACATCCCCAACTGCATTTTTATTCGAGCGTGCCCTTCGCGAAAATTGAATTTAAAAAAATGTTTTATTTTGTAAGCATTACACGGCGAGCGATAGTGAGGTCTATATGATATAAGCCTCAAAACGACGACGATACAAATATTGTACTTTCCGAGAGAAAGAGAGGTAGGGAAAGAGACCGAATGTAACGTTTGCCTACAGCCATTTGACGCTTATTTTTTCACATTAGTAATCGTCCATATTATTCTTCAATTCTAACGAAAATTGTTATCAAAATTTTGTATTATTTTTCTTGTTGTAAATATTCATACCGACTAAGGCACGCGCCACTCGTTTCTATTCGTCGGTGATTTATCACTCGTATCGACACAAAGTTTATCGAATGGCGAGTGTTCCCTTTTGGCGGGTAATTATTTCGCAAGAAATTCTGTTTTCGAACGTACGAACAAAAAAATAGACTCTCGTCTCTCTTTCTCTTTGTGCCTCGGTTCGTCTCACCGTGATTGGGCAACGTAAGACCTCGTGTTATCTCATCAACAAAGATTTACCTAGACGTTTAACGGCAGACACGGAGCTCGCAGTGTTCCTAGAAATAATATCAGGATGCGTTCTATCCACATTCCTGATTGCCCGAGAGGCAGTATGTATATATTTATATGTATGTGCTCGCGCTGGGCACTCTTTTTGCGCCAATTGTTTTATTTCGATGCGGTGCAACATCCGAAATTATCATTTCGACATTATACAATATATTTGAACATACTTCGAAGCTGATGCGGCTCATTGAATTGTAAAAAGAAGAACAAAGTAGGAAAGCCAGAAAGAAAACAGAACATAACGAGCTAGCTAGGCGAAGTAATCGTTAACAAGAAGAAAACAAACTTGTCAGTCCGTAAATTGTAAACTCGAGAGAAAGAAAACGATGAAAATGTCAAGAAGCGGGGTGAAGAAAAACGCGGGGTTCGATGTTTATGTATATAGAGTTAGGACTCCACTATTATTTATTTTTTATTACGCTGTACTTTTAATAATGAAACGAATGTATTTATAGTTGTCGAGCGATGTCGTTCAATACGAGAGTATAATAAAAATGAAAAAAACAAAATATAAAAAAAAAAAACAAGAAAAATTAATAATGAATTTAAATGTAATAACATAATTAAACAAATAGAAGGAGACAAGTTTGGCACTCTCGTATTGATGGTCATCGTGCGACGTGTCTGTGGCCGGCAACGAAAATAAAATAAACTAAAAAAAAAAAGGAAAAGTTGTTACGAAAAGTATATGAGAAAATTCTATCGTCTGGCGAAGTGATGAGGAAAAGAAAATTAGAAAAAAAAGATGCGAATATACGGCGTATATACTGCAGTATGGAACTAAGAGAATGGAAGAAATTGAACTAAAAATACACAAAATTTATTGTATATTGTAACGATCGAATCAAGCTGTTGGAACGATGTTTGCTGCCAAGTCGAATAAAAAAAAAAGCAAAAAGAAAATTGAAATTTCATCCCAACGGAATGGAACAAGTCTTTCGCGTATTGTCCCTGTTTTTAAGATATAAAACACAGTTGCCTCGGAAAGAGCGATTAATCGTTTCAATGCGAATAAACAACGTGCGATCGTGGACAGAACGAAACTCAAGGAGACGCAGTTGATAGAACGAACAAAAAATTAAATTTGGCGTAAAAAATAAGACGAGCGCAAACATCCCGTCTTGTATCTCCCCCACTCTCCCCTTGTATATAATTTGTACATACAGACGTGTAATGTAAATTATATTAGTACCTTGCCTTTTGTACGGTATCATGCGTGATCGTCAGGTCACGCACAAGTCGCGCTCAGAAACGCTACAGTAGTAATATCACGTCGCAAAGACAGAACAGAAAAAGAGAATGAAACATTTGCGCGTTTATATGTATATCCGTATTACATGATTTATTCTGCAGTCGCGCGATTCGATTGCTTTGCACGAGAGAGAATAAAATAAAATAAACATTAAATAAAATTACTGTAGCAAGTTACGTCATTGCGTTAGAAAAATTTAGTCTCGTTACACCTGCGTTCAGTTTCTGATCGTTTATTTTTTTATCGTTGTAATTTTCCTTCTTCGTGCTCGTGCAAGCTCGCTAATGTTTCCCCTCGTGTCTCGTCCCGGATTGGCTGGGTCAGCACTTTCGCAACTTTTACGTTTCGCTCTTTCATTAACGCGTTTCAACATCGTTTAGCCTCTGTCGCGTCGTGGCTTTCGTCATACGTATTATTGAGCCTGAAATACAAATGATGCGTTGCACCGTTCCCAACTTTTTGTCATTCACAGTGTAATGCGACGCGATACAACGAAATCCACGCATCAAAATAGTTTATCCAGCATTCCGAACTAAGTGACAGGAAAAAAAAAGATAGTCCCTAAGGCAACGGGTGAGATTTCGTTTCGTTTTCAAATATAATAAATTTCTATATGTGCTTTCAGTTGTTGCATTGTAAATTTGGTCAAAGTTGCATCGAAGTACGATTAGCTTTTGCGCGTTTAACTATAATTCGTATATGTGACGTTCAATGAAATTTCTCTTTTCTTATTTCAATGACACTTCGTGTGTCTTTCTTAAATCTTAAGTTGAAATCTGGATTATTATAAATATATTTGTATTACTATGTGTGTGTGTGTAACCGACGGATCATCGCATGCGTGTATACTCTGGATATGGATACGTTCGCAGTTTTTTTCGCAATATCATTTCTGGGCGATTAAGTGGCACACAGAGGCCGGTTGCCTTGTACGAAATAGCGGAGTCTTTGATTTTATCGCAGCCTCTAATTGTACAACGTAATAACGATAATAAATTTGCCACTGTCTTTTTCAATTCTAATTGTTTTAAAATATATTTTTCAGTTTTTTTATTTTTATTGTCAACCTAATCTCCTCTTCCTGGATCGTTATCGTCATCGTTACAGCTGGCACTTGAATTTATTTACAAAAGTGTATTTCTTAAATCGATATGCGAAATGGCACCAACATTGGTTTACATCACATGTCGAATCGGAATATAATTTGTTCCACGTTCATATTTCGTTATATTTTTCTCCCGACAATTTCCCTGCAAGCTCGTTGATGAAAATAATCTTGGTACAAAAAAAAATACGATCACCCAATCGTTCTTCACGATAAAACTATCTTAACTTGTGGATTATTATCGCTAACACTCGCGCGTTTGCACGGGCAGATTGATGTTTTTTTTTTCTTTAGGAATGCAGCCAAATATAACTATATAATGTTATATTCCAAAAGATGTGAACTCTTAGTATCGAACGATATATGAATGGTATATTCTTGTTTCCATTTTTTCTTGTGGCAAGTATGGTAACTATCAACTGATATCAACCTCGGAAACTAGTTCTTTCAGGTTCATGTATTCTGGATCACTGCTGAATATCTCGAGAAGTTCCTTAAACGTCGGTCGATCCTGTGGTGCGTATGACCAGCAGCTCTGCATTACTAGGTAAACGTGATCTGGACAGTCCGGAGGCTTTGGAAGGCGTTCCCCCTTCTCCACCAGCTGTATCACCTGTTAGGATATTTCAATAGGCAGATAATTCGAGAGACTGTGCTAGCTTCTCAACTTTCATATTCGATTTAAATTCGGCGACCTTCAAAATTCCCAAACATCAGTTTTCGTTCAAACCAAGTTATTCTTTCGTTTTTGAACTGTATATATAGATTCTGCAATTTTTAATTTAACACCAGGGACAACGGAAGTTTTCTATTGAAAACGATGCCTATAAGGTCATGGATAAAAACAAAAGTTTGTTCTGCGATTGGCAATGATTCAATTAGCGATAGGACGTTCTGATGAATTAATACAATTGATTGTTCCCAAGGAAGACTTACATCGACGCCTCTTCGATCACCGTAAGGCTGCTCTCCATACGAAAACATTTCCCAAAGTGTGACGCCAAAGCTCCATACGTCACTTGCATGAGAGAACGTACCGAAGTTGTACGACTCTGGCGCGTACCTAAATAAAAATAAGAGATACGTTGTTAATTTTAGAATTATAATATTATATTCGTTTATTCTAAAATACTACGCCATTTACCATTTTATAGGCCATTTTCCGCCCTGAGTCGCTTTGTAATAATCACTAGAACCGAAAGTCCTCGACAGGCCGAAGTCGCTGATCTTCGCTTGATGCCTCGATGCTAGCAAGATGTTTCTGGCTGCCAGGTCTCGGTGTACAAGTCTCATTTCCTCCAAGTACTTCATTCCTATTATGATTGTATAAGAAAAAAGAAGCCTGTAAGTTGATGATAGTGGCAGAGAGAATGAAGTCGATGAACAATCGATGAAATAAAAATAACTCACCGACGGCAATTTGCGAGGCCCATATTTTTAATTCGTAATTAGGATTGACTCTGTCGGGAAATTCGATGAGATAAGCTAGCATGGAGCCCAGAGGAACCAATTCTTGTACCTATAAGATCAATCAATGTTTTGAAATATTTCGTGAAGAAACAATACGATTCCAAGGATGTTCATTTTTATCCCAGAGGCCAAGTTTATGAATAAAGGTGGCTACCATCAATAAAGGTGGTCCCTCGGAGAAACCAATGAGCTTCACGATGCAATGATGATTGAGCCTTGTCATGAGACGAGCTTCTCGAAGAAATTCATCACGCGTCGCATTATTATGAGACTCACGAAGTGTCTTTATCGCCACAGGCTCAGATGTGCCATTTGTGGCGGTGTAGATACCCTCATAGACTGCACCGAACTCACCTTCTCCCAGGACTTCACCCAGGATCAAATTTTCACCAGGTATAAAGTCTTGTAAACAAAATTCTCATTAATAAGTAGACATTACAAAAATCAATCCTGTCCTGCACCAGTTTCTCGGACTTACCTTGAATATGAGGAGCGGCCACGGGAATATTCATATTCGTCTCAGGCAATGTTCCCGTATTCTCCAAAGGCTCATTATTGGGTATAGGAATTTCACCACTAAGGCCCATTTGAAACGAGATATTTTGACAAAGCGATACAAATTCCATCACATCAGGGTCCGAAACAAGCGGTTGGGGAAAACTAGTTTTTGGACATGAACCTCTCTTCTTTGTTAACGTATTCTGTGAAAGTAATGAGTAATGTAAGAGTAAAGGTCTTTGAAAACTTAATGTGTGATAGTACGTAAAAATAAATCACTTTTAATAAATATTATAAGAAAGAGTAGAACTAACGCTGTTGAAAATTGAAGGTGGCATTTCAGGTATCGGTGGTCTCGGTTCAGGAGGTATGGGGTAAACGAGTGGCCCCGGCAATCCATCTGGCATGCAACGATAGTGGTCAACGACATGCTCCAAAGATGCGAGATAAGGACCGTTGTCGATGAAAAGACAATCGTTCTGTACGAAACATGAGAATTTTATTGAGAACCAAATTCTTTCGCCGCATCACTGAAAGGATCATCCTTACTGACCTTTTTCTTTATCTGGAAATGATAGTCTTGATGATAATACATAACAGTGAGAACGTATGTTCCACCTCGCCGATCGCTAAATCGAACGAGAAAGGAACCGTCGCGATCACCATGCTTGTGAAGAAGAGCTATGGCTTCTTGTCGATCCAGAGTGCCATGATACCAATCCATTCGCTTCTCTTTTGGTGTCGGACTTTCGTAATTCCCTGTAAGAAAAGTGCCATTTAAAATTTATGCACTGCATTCTCATAATCTGTACATTTGAAACATTTCACTTCCCTACGAAGAAAGTTTTGCGAAAACAGGAAAACGGATTGATTGATTGATTATTTTATTATGCCCTAATTAACTTTGGGACAAACTATAACATTTGTTCGAAACACAAAAAATATGGTAGGGAAAGTGATGAGTCGTTTTCAATATGCCCCCTTTTCATGTACTCTACTATGCGTTATCAAAATCGTCAAAGATAGTGCGATACTAACAAGGGAATCAGTACAAGAGGATAAGATGCAACAGGGTGGAGAGATGAAAATTCACAAACTCACGTAAAAGTTGAACGCAGTCCAGATGACCATTTCGCCTTGCAAGATCTGCAGGGACGTCATCTGCAAGTGTTCTCGGCTTCACTGGTGCATTCATAGACAACAAAACTTGTACGACGTCTCGATGACCAGCACTTGCTGCCTCATGTAGCGGTACCATACCTGTAAAATAGTAAAATGAAAATAATATTTTCTCAGGAATAAACTCAAGCTGGCGAAAGTCTTAATGTACTTATTGATCCCCTTCCTCGGGTACGTTCGGTGAATAAATGTTTTCGAGAGAACTTTGACCTACCGGTTTCCGTGTGTCTCGCTTGTACATTTGCGCCTCCATTGATGAGAATTCTCACTGTGTTTGGTAAGTTACTTTGGCATGCGTACTGAAAGACAATCGTTAGTACACTGTAAATGCGTGGTTGTGTCGAAAAATAGTTTTTGAAAACATAGATGATATAAAACTTTGTTGCGTCTAACGTCGAAAGAAATTATAAATAAAATTCATGACCAAACTTTGTTCAACATCAACGTTTAATTTCAAGAAAACGTCGTACACATTTCCATCATGGGATTCTTGTTATTGTGATTTACCTGGAAATTTTGTGTAGTGTTTCACATCCTATAAGCTGCTTTGAAACACAAGCTTTCAAGTATAATCAATTATACCTAACGATCCTTGATAAAATGAAACTATGGAGGGCATAGATATTGTTCTATTTACAATAATGTCGTTTAGTCATCTATACTTATCCCACAGTTCAGCATTAAAATAATTATCGGTGATGACTTACGTGCAAAGGAGTGTAGCCAGCAGAATCTCGACAATTCACGCTTGCCTTATTCTGTATTAATTTCTTAAGAATCTCATCGGCACCGTCCTTAGCCGCCAAGTGCACTGCCGTCTGACCTAACTGATTCTTTGCCTCGAGACTTCTGTATCCACACTTGAGTAATTCCGATACAATGGTATAATTTCCCTGTATGGTGGCTCTGTGCAACAAATTTGTTCGGCCATGACGTCTAGTGTCGTGAGGCGGTGAGATGCCTCTGCAAGGATTTGTCAGTTTGATTTCAAGACTGTGATTGTCCTCCTGATAGTATTCTATGAGAGTGTCGAGCCCATGTATCGTTGTTTCATCATCTGCAAAAAAAACAAATAGTTATTTGTTCTATATATTGTTATTATGGTATCGTTGTACACTTGTACACCATATGAAAGATTTATCTAAGGACTTAAGAATTGAAAAAGAAACAAAGAGATTTTCATACCGATGGAGAAAAAAGCATCCTCTCCATGTTTCCTTATTTGATAGTGAATAACTTCCCCATTGTACAGAACTGATAATACGTAGTCACCTGAAGATGTGCTGCTCTCTCTCACAAGAAAAGTGCCATCTTCATGTTCCTCTAAAACAATTAATACCACATTACATTCTTGTACCACCAGTGTTTCAAGTCAATTGTCAATTGAATCATGAAATATCGACAATGAAGATACTTGTTGACAATGGATGAGAAACAAACTAAATTTATGTACAAATATTGCTCACCAGAATTTAAAAGATTCTCAGCAGCCTCGCGTGAAAGGTTGCCATGATACCAGGATATATCGTCCTCAGACCCCATTGTCTTAACGTCCTCTGAAAATCCTCAGTTTCACGTTTTTTCAATGACACACGTGCAAAATCTTTTCATACTGCTAAATAGTCTAAAGCACCGAAACGCCAAAGTTGAAAATTCAAGTCGTACCCATGCATGTATATAATTTTATAAAGCGAAGAGAGTCAAGATTGAGTCACGTTTTGTTCGACGATACGTCGTATTTCGTTGTGTAGTTTGTCTCTTGTCCGAACTGTCAAAAAGCTAGTCACTACCTCACGGTAGGAACGAAGATGACGAGATGCGATGAATAACCTGACGCATAAAACAGTACACAACAACGTCGAAGCACATTCGGTAGGTGTTACTTGTGTATAGCCTGTCGATCCAGGTTCATTAGTGGATTATATGTATTTTAAATTGAGATTATTATTCGTCATGGTGGTGAGAATAAACGAGGTTGGTGTCGAGTTCCTACAGCTGTAAGGTTGTACAGTCTGATTGACAATAACCTACAGCTGATGCATAGGGATCTGTTCCAGAGTAAACTTGCTTACCATTTTTTCTTCAACTCTATAGAAAAATATTGAAAATTTTTTATCACGCTTAGAGAAAGCAATCCTCGGCAATATTTGTAAGTTTAAAAACTCAATTATTGCGAATTAAAAATTGTTAGCAAGTGAAAGCTAGATGCAGAGAGCATTATAGCTCTCTATAATGAGACTCTTCAGTCGGTATGAGCGGTATGACTTTCGAAAACAATCCGTCGCTTGATTCTTCTGTCCACCGCTGCAAGATGGGGCGACACGGTCGGTTTAGTCCCACGCATCAGAATATTCAAAAACATTGTTTGTCAATCTTTAAAAAAGACAAAGTTATTTCTAGTGGAATTAAAACTTTTCGGATCTCAGATTGTTTGTGCTTAATAAAATGCTTGCAAAGGTAACCTTAGTGTCAATATTGTTTTTAACAACTATGTTATAAAACGGTATAACTATTGTACGTCAATACTTTTGGGAAGAATGACAAAGATTGTTTTTATTATATTTACAGGTTAACATCGTATCGTCGGACAGTCTAAAACCAATCGTCATATCATCATCGGCGAAAGTTGAACCCTTTTCGACGACTTTTCGTGTCAACGAGCAGTTGGGCTTGTCTCTTAAGCACACTTCTTGTAGGAACTTCTTCCTCATCCTCAGAAACTTGCGCTTGAGCAGCCGGTGTTGTCATCCCCGGAAAGTGGGGAAATAGTGGTCGGTCGTCCATATGTATGATTTTTTCGTTATCGGATTTCGAGTCGATTGATAAATTGTCAAACTAAAAGAGTTAAGGAAGATTTAGTTTTTTAAAAGAAAAAAACAGCTCAGCCATCTCTAAACGCATTGCAAGTAGCTGGAAAATTATCATTTTTTACCATTTGATAATTTCCAAAAATAACGGATAGAGTAGTTACAAAAGTTTTCCAATACAGAGCAGTAAGCTATGTTTCAGTACTGTAAAACTCATGGAACCATTATTTTCGTGACAACAGAAAATTTGTTGCAACAAGTGTAACTATCTTTTCACCGGTTTTTTCCAACTCGCAAGAATATTGAAAATTTACATCAGCTGGAGAGACAGTGATTTCAGATCCAGAAAGTACATGTCAATGTATTGTTCAGATAGCTTAGTTATTAAAGTTCTCATATCCACTAGTGCACTGTGATATCGTACTGCAGTTGTTTCCATCTCTACATATAACTCTTATTCCAACATCTAAAATTGTTGGTATCTTACCTTATCACAGATTACTTGCTCCAACAATTCATTATATTTTTCTATTCCACCCATTAATTCGATACACTTGTTCATCTTTTCCTCCAGTAGTTCCAGTAGACTTTGAGGATTCTCAATATGATCCGGGTCTATCGGTACAATGGAATCGCTTACATCCTGCAACAAAGAAAATATCTCAAATTTTAAAACCAGGTTCAGCTAAAGTATATAAAGATTCTCGTCAATGACTTTTGTAACCATTTTTAAACAGAAAAACAGGGACCGGATGAAAAGTTTTGTGGATCATCCGTGGGAACGGCTCAAACGCAGTATCGTTAGGACGATGAGAATTCGATAATGAATGGAACCGAATACTCGCACTGTTTTCCGACAATGTTTACTTTCGATAGTTGCTAGTAGCATTCGGAGAAGGTGCTAATGCATCAGGAACCAGTGCTAGTCACGATGCACTGTGGCTCACCACGTCGTAGCAAGGTGAGAATTACAGTTAAGGGCTATCGTGAAAAATCCGTCGAGGTGTGCGAGCTCACGTAGTAACCTGTTACATTCAATGTACCTTACTTAGGATTGAATAGAAACCTTTTTTGAAAAACGATAAATCGTTTGTTTCAGAGCGTGGCATGAAAACGCGTGTTCGATTACGTGTCTATTCGTAGAACATACATCTCTAATCTACAAAACGTGGATGGACGTAATTCTACAAAGTTTAAGTAAATCAATAAGACGCTAAGAAATCCAGATGTTCTCTCGTGAAGGTATTTTTCCAAAAATGAATAAATTTTGCGTTAACTATGAAAATAAGTATTGTTTGGAGGATTTTTTTCTACAGTTTGCAGTTAACATGTTCGCCTTTACACGACGACTCCTCAGTTTCCGGTGGTCTTGCGAATTCCATGAAAACTATTGCGAGGGTGTTTGGCTACACCACAGAAAGAGTTTCGAGCGAAAATCATTGCCGATCTGTGCGCTCGCCAAATTTAATTGCACCCTTCGGTCCAGTTGGGGCTCGGAGCCGTGGAAGGATATAATGACGGTCGACGCTCGCGGCTGTGCGCGAAAGATCGAGAGCGTGAATCACACCCGGGCTCAAAACGTCGGAGAATTTTTTTTTCCACTCATTGGACTCAAAGATTTTGTCTGCTGGTTGCCTGGACTCTTTAATTACGTAAGTTTCGTCGGTTTCGATTTTTGCTTTTGGTGCTGTTTCTCGAGACAGTTCTAGAGAACGGCATAGATATAATTACCGATGATATAGCTTTTCGTATACCTGTCGACGAGATTTCGTAGAAAAGCGGATGTACTCGTTTGGAGAACATGAGAAAAGAATTTGTCGAACGTTTCGCAACCTTTTTCTTTTTCGTTCAACTTACTCTGAGTACGTCGCAAAATTTCCATAGAGTTTGCAGAATCTCGTTCAATGTTTCCTGAATTCGCTGTTTCTCGTTCACGGCCTTAGTCCGACGTTGCAATTCCTCGCCTATAAGGAGATTCAGCTTTTCGAGCTCTTCGGCGTTTCTGAAAGGTCAACCGTTTCGTAAAGTATCCATTAATGAACGAATTATTAGCTACTTTAAGAATTATATTTATCGACAATTTATAGGAATCCAATCTCGGGTATTTAAGTGGGTACTGAATCAATCCCCTCCGATATCTTTGACTTTAATTAATACAAAAATAAAAACATAATTAAGTTTTATTAACTGGTCCGCATCTTTCGTTTCAGAAAACTTTTGAGACTCGATCTCAGCTGTCAGCTGCTGCCTTCTTTTCTCCAAAGTCATTTTCTCCTCCTCCGTGACGGTGCGCATCCTCTGGAGCTTCTCCTTGGTAGCACGTTGGCCCAAAAACCGGTCGAGTACATCCTCGGTCTTGGTCACGCCCGTCGCGGCGCGCAGTTTCGCGAAATACTCTTCGAGCCGCGTGACCTCGTCCTTGGGCATATCGTGATTTTCAACGTTGCTCGCCATCATAGTTTCACCGTTAGCCTCAAAATCATCTCGCGGAAGCTGACGAGTAGCCGGAAATATAATTCTCTCCAGACGCTCGAGCTCGAGCTTTCTGTCCTCGACCCTTTGTCGATAATCCAATATCACGAAGTCACGAGCTTTGCTCGTGTTCAAAGCATCGATCTCCTGTTTCGTCAGGGTCTCTTTCGTCGTGTCCCTCAACTCTACCGCCTCTTCTTTAACGTCCTGAGTTAAAAAAGTGTTATTAAACAGAATTGTTTAATTACTCTTTTCATTCTTCTGATAATACGATGAAATAACGCGTTATCTTACCTGTAATTGTTTGATCTCGGTCTCTTGTTCCCTAATACTAGTTTCGAGACTCCTCAAAGACGACACATAGAACGCAGCGTCAGCTTTCAAGCTTGATCTAACGGATCTGTATTTTTTTCGAACAGTGTCAGCCTCCATCTGCATCACGCTGACGCGATGCAATTGATTCTCGAGACTAACGATTTTCTGTTACGAAAGATAAGACTGAATTATTCAAAATTGGACATGATAATTGTACGCACAACTAATTATACATGTTACAGAATCTTACGTAGCTGGTGAACCTTTTTCAATGGGTGTTCCAATTTTTTTTCAACGATTTTTTTCGTTCGTCCGTTAACGAGCTCCTCGTATTCCTTCAGCAGAGTAGTCAGCCTTCCCTGTTGCTGCAAATTTGATGATGAGCGTTTTTAGTTGCTGATCAACGAGGATTTCAGGAATTTGAATCGAATAAACGGCGACTCTACCTTGTCGCTTTGATACTTGACGAGGTCAAGTTTCTTTCGCAAACGAATATTGTCCTCGTCGACTCTTCCAATTGCCTCTTCCAGACCTCGTTTTCGAACGCAGGCCGAAGAATTACGACTGGTTTGAGCGACTCTATCCGCCGCATCCTCGTTCTTCAAGAGAACAAGATTATTTTAATCCGTACGAATCTACCCGATCCCGTTGATCGAATCAATCAAATGTAGATATCAGAAACGAATGAAAGTAATCACATTCTTAGCTTTGGCGAATTTGACTTGAAGAAGTTTGACATCTTTCTTAAGATTAGAAATCTTATCGCAGCTCTCCCGTTTCTTGGCGTCGCACTCTTCGAAATTAGCTTTCCTCTGTCCCTCTGTGAATATGAAAACAACAAACAAGATGCGGTTGAAATATGGGATTTATGATCAAGTGCGATATGGACGTGAAAAACTCGTGACTCATTTATTACACTCAAGACGATCAGACTCCTCGACTCATTCATTCGCGTCTGGCCGTCTCCTCGTTGGTAAAATTATCCTGCTCCGCGACTTTAACTCCCTTGGTGTCAGATGTATGACACAGTAGTTAGTAGTTAGTCGCTATCAAACGACTAGCAGCAATAGAGTGTTCAATTCTCCCTCGTGCCTCAACCTCGCATTACGCTTATTAAAATGACGACTAGACTTGTACGTCCGGCTGTATAATATTCTATTTTTTCCTATCCATCGTCTTTCTTTACTCGAACAGCTTTTTTTTCCTCAGATCCCTCTTCATTGACAACAAATATTATGAAGCTGCAATTTTTGAAATCATATAAATCTAAGCATCCATCATTCCTTTGGTTTCATTAGAAAGTCTAATTGCAATTTTCATCCGACGTAATAATTAATGAAAAACTCAATGCCTGTATATTGTAATTATCATGATTATTTCAAGACCGCAAAATTGATTGAATATCCAAGTAACCGATTCTGCTTATTCCGTTTTTCTTTTTCATGAATACATCAAGTGCATCAGTGTCAACAGTTGCTCGCAGCAGTCTCCGCATCGTCAGAATATCTCGCTGAGTACTTATTCGTGGAATCGTAAAACTTGACCCTACGGCATTCGTCCATAGTCGACAGCTGAATTGGCGACTCATTCACTCGTTTGCGGAGGCTTCTACTGGAGTGTACCATTGTGAATACGTCGAAAGGAGACGTATGCGAGAGATAAAGAAAAAAAGGAATGCTTCCTTCACAGGCACTTTTGTATATCGTGGTTCCTCGAGTACGAGGAGAGAGAGAGAGAGAGAGAGAGAGAGAGAGAGAGAGAGAGAGAGAGAGAGAGAGAGAGAGAGAGAGAGAGAGAGAGAGAGAGAGAGAGAGAGAGAGAGAGAGAGCAGAGGTGGTGAAGATAAAAGAGAGATAGAAAGACGAGAGACGAGAAAACAAGATGAAGCGACCGAGAAAGGAGACTTGAGATAGTTGGGAGCAAGTGCGAATGAGCTTATGTTCTTGGCTTGTGCTCCGTGCTGATGAAAAGAAACAAAACCACGAGGGAATCGTCCGAGTGCTTGATGAGAGCAATTAACGTCGTACCTCGCGCAATGCTTATTATAACGAAGATACAACAGAAGCGTGGATATATTTATAGCGGCTGCAGCAACTAAAGACACTTCGTTCCAATGTGCACGTGTTGCATTTACAGCTGCACGGGCTTCACTTGAATTCTGAGAGGGAAAAAAGGCTCCAAGAATAATTGGCAAATCGAAGGGGAAAGATTGTGAACATTGTTGTCCTCACTCAGGCTTACCCGGTACATTCGAATCTTTAATTTATTCGTCGTATTTCATTTAGTTTTCTCGTCACAGTTCTCCTGATAAATTTGTACCATTTGTATTTGTAGTTACAACATTTCCAAGAAAACAAAAGCGTCACGTCGACGTGAATGATGCTTCCATACACTTTGATCCTGACTCTCGATAAGAAGAGTGATACAAGATAGGAACGAGGAAAAAAACGAGTGTTACCGGTTGTGAGAGAGCGCCTACGCGTCTAGAGTGCAAGAACCTTCCGGTTTTCTCGAGATCAATCGCGAGATATAAGCCCGTGAAAAAGAAACATAAAAGGAAGACTTTTTCATGAACCTGCAACTAATAAAAGTTTATTAGCCAAGGCCCGTCATTCGCTAACTGCTGGGCGAGTTATTTCCACGTTCGTCCACGACTTGGAGCTTCTTCGAGAGAATTTCTTTCTTTCTGTCAACGTTCACCAGAGCGTGCAATTCTAACTTTGTGTGCGTACACTAAGGACACTGGAGGGTACAACCTGAGGTTCGAAGTGAAGCCCAGGATCTCAAGTGGTGGAGCAGGAGATAGATATATGTACCGGTTATACTTGCGCGCCTACTCGTCTCCCGATCTTCTTCTGGGTCTTTGCCTCGCGACTATAATACCGTCGATAGGAATCTTGGTCGGTTCTTCGGGAGATACAGTCACGTATCACGAATGCTAACGTCCACTGTGTGTAACACGGCAAATACTGGCCTACAACAGTTGAGTAGTAATATGGAAGGTACGTTGCTCGCTTACCCGATAGCTGAATCTTCTTCTTGATCTCGATGATCTTCTTGTTGAGTGCACTGAGTTTGCTCTCCTGTGTCGTTGGTACCAAAGGGTCGGCCATGCTTCTTATTTACCAGTCCGTTCGAGCGAGTGTCTTGAGTTCTTGATATCGATTAAACGAAGTAGACGTTGTCCCGAGCAACTGGTACTTGACGATATTGTAATGCACTTTTTTATGATTCAGGAGAAGTGGCACGCGTGCGGACAGCATCCCGATGGAGCTGCATGTCTCTACTTCAATAATTTTACAAACAATGCGAACTTGGAAAACGAACGGCCCTCGACACTGGGAAGGGTAGATATGATTTTCAATTTCAAACTAATTTCAAAGGGACATAGGAACACGTTGCTTCCCTATTCGGTCACGCAATAAAATTCCACTTGTTTATTTCTAGAATAAACTATGACGAAGACGTTAATTACTCGAATGGGGAAGAGCGCTTCTATGTGATCATTGTCGTTTGTTTTTCTATGATAATTTTAACAGCTTCATCAACGCCCTGGGGCTAATGACTCAAACGATTATTAAGCGGGAGAGCGTTAACCAGCCAGCAGTCGAGGAAAGCTTCTGTATCTCATGGTTCGTGTTAGCCATATTGTGCGCGTGGCTCTCGATGGCAAGAGCAGGATATACGCATTAAATGTACATTGTACGTATATATGGGTCGTTTCATCCTTGATCGATCAACACCCGTCTGCTTCTCACTGGACTTTGAAATTTGTTCATATCTTCCCTAGAGAATTAAAGTACAAGCAGTTTTTAAAGACATTCTGAGATTTCTGTTTCACTTATAAATGTTTACCTTTTTTTAAGGTAGGACCCTACTATGATGGTCAGAAAAATAAACTTTTTTTCATACATCTTTAAAATTTACTTAATGGCTTTTTTGGACTTAATTACAAATATGTTATTCCACATATACTAAAGTAGATTCGAGTAAAATTATGTTGACAAAGAAACAATTGGGATGGAATGGCCCATACCTATATGCATATTCTCTGTGTATATGTATACGCAAACACGAACGAACGTCAAGATCATGCTACCGAACGACGAACGGAGGAGCATACACCGAATTATAATTCTGCATTTGTATTCGTTAGCGCGACGGGGCATTGGACCGAATACGAAAGAACGCGCGTGTACGGAGCCGATGAATTTCGCGTTAGCCGCAATCAGCCGACGAGGAGGACTGAGTAGGAAAGAGATGCAGAGAAAGAGATGGTAAGAGATAAATTAAAGTAACCGCAGCGAGGGGCACGAGAATTAGCAAGAAGCAGCCGTTGAAAGCAATATGTATCTCGAGGCTATATATTCATTTTACAAATCGTCCCAATCATGTTTTCGAGAATTGATGCCCGAATTTGTAATAATTATTTCATACTGTATAACAGAAAGAGGAGATAATGCTCGAGGAGATACGAAGCATGACAAAGATCTCGAGGATTGTATTTTAACGTAGAAGTTTCTTCAAAACGTATTCTATTTTTAGTTTCATTAATTAGCTCTCACTCTATCCACTTATTCTCAAAGAAACAAAAATCATTCTAATAATATTGCAATTCTAAAGGAAATCAAAGAGAACATCGATTCGTTAGATTATGTTTACTTTCCAATGGAGGTATTTTGTAATTAAAGCATAAATTTAATTTTCTAGTACGAACATCCAATTATTTGTTTTGTCGTCTATGGCAAGAAGAAAGTCTAACGATGAATATTTTTTTCAGGTGGAATTGTGGATGGAATGTATTGACCATAAACGCCGTAGATACGAACGAGTCACCGATTTTGTTCCAATTCTCAATGTACTTCGTTCATCCCAATTTGGTATCAACATTGCAGCACGAAAGAGATCGCCGGAAGCGCCGATCTTAGCGAGCTCCAGCACGTCAGTCTCGCACGTTATAATAATTCCTTGCAACGAGAGAATCTCTCCGGGATTCATGAATAAATAATACGAGGCTATGTGGAAAGTGCTCGTTGTTCGATGTTGTCTGTAAAAGTTTGCCCGGTGCAATGAGCTATACGTGTATATTGCATTTGTGAGCAGAAAAAAATCTTTATGCGAGTCTTGGGCTCCCTTTGTAGAGGCGCGCGGTCTAATTAATGCGTTTATTAGCGAGACAATTAAATCACTATAGGATAGATATATATATATATATAGCTAGCTGGCTTATAGGCGTTCGCACGCCGCCGGGCTTGTGCAACTCCTGACGTTTGTACGTGAGCCAGAAATGGGAGGTGGCAGAAAAGCCCATGGGAAATTAATGAAAAAGCATCAATCAAAAAGAATGCATGATGGGATCTGTGATCGTTAAGGGTCTTTTTTGTCTTCGGGGCATCTTTTTGAATCTGGATCAAGAACGCTCGCTATCATCATTAGTATGCTGAGCCATCAAATATGGAAAAAAAAATCAAACGTTGCACCGTAGCCGAATGTCAAGGGCACATTGATTGGATGGGTCAAGTACATTTATCTATGGTTTGTAATGAACGTATAGTCAGTGCAGAAATAATCATAATTTTTTGTACAAAATTTATGGCGGATCTTATGATGAAAACAATGAATTGTGGAGCATAAGAATTTTATTATTATTCAGGCTTGATAAATCCAAAGAACATTTATGTTTTAAACATTTAAATAAAATTGAGTTAATTAATGAATGTTAATCGTTTTTTTATTTTAATGTAAAATTTTTGTATCAAATAAGTAGTTTGTAAACAGCTGTTAGCAAAAGTGTCAAAAACAGTTTTTGTTTTACGCGCGCTGATAGTTTTGAGAGTGACGATACAGGCAGCAGTAGTATCGCGCGTCAGTCGTGCTCCGAGACCGTGGAGGGGATAGACGTGTCGGTACGCGCTCCTCGAGGGACGCGCGAAAATTTCCTTTGCGTTGCTGGTAGTTCCCATAAACATTTGGAGATTCGTCTTTGTTCATACTCGATCTAATTATTAAGTAGTCAAGTTTACGTAGTATTCCTCAATGTTTATATATCTCTGATAATCGTGTGTCAATTCATCAGCCGAGGGTGACATCGGATAAATTTTTGATAAGCACCATGCGAAACCTTGATTTAACATTTACTTTCTCATTTCGCTGGTGGGTGAGCAACTTTGGAACTTTGCAAAGGCAGAAGTGAATATTAACTCCGAAATATGTTTTAAAAAATCCAAGTACCGGTATTATAATCGTATTTGCGACAAGGTTCTTTTAAACAATGTTTTTTTTTTGTTCAACTTATCTTCGTCATGCCTACGTTCGAACAGTGAGGAAAAGTACATTCATAGTGACCACGATATGTGACATAGTCGGTATAAACGAAACTCTCGCGATACGTCGGTAACAACTCCATAATATTCGAGTATATCGTTATACGTATTACGAGAATGCAACCCTCGTCAAAAGTGGAGGGGATGAAAAACAGCTGGCCGTAGAACGCAACGTGCCCCCAAGAACTCTCATCGCAGACACCCTGTACAACGTTCGCACGGCCCGACGCCATCTTGCCGCGCGTAGTAATACAGGAGGCCTGCGGAGAGGCAGGTGCGCGCGCATCGAGGGAACTACTTTCAGCGCGTTAAGCGAACAATAGAACTCCAGAAGTGTTTCGTACGCGGTCGTGTTCGTATAAGGGTCCCTCATGACTTTTTCTCTCCACCACGCTTAACAACGTTCCGTACGAATGTAAACACTGCGTGCGCGAGTTTATTACGGATAATCGAGTGACTAGTGATATAATAGTTGATTAAATAACGTGCGTAATAGTTTATTGCAACAATAAAAACAAAAGTCGCGAGTGCTTTCGGGAGGGGGGGCTCTTTTCACGAAGGATTACATTTGTGTTAATATACGTATATATACATATACGTACATATCTATATATACATATAAGTAGATACGAATGTGATTTTAATCGGGAATTTGGCAGATAAAATTTATCCAAATGACGAATCGACGGCTAGTGCATTGTCGCGGTGTGCGCGAAGTCTAATGTGTGCGCGAATATTTATTGTTTCGTTCTCTGTGCCACTTGGATTTAAAAGATAACGAAGAAAAGGAAAACGACGGCAAGATGCTGAGGCCACTGCGATATTTGGATTATCCAGCAGCTGCCGTCGTCCTCGTTCCATTGCTGATCCTCATAGCTGGCCTGCAGACCGTCAACGGTGAGTTTTCCTTCGCGTTCGATCTATCTCTATTTTTTTGACGCCCGATCGTTGTTTCTTTTTCACAATTTCCTGTAAAACAAAGAGGAAACAACCTCAACATTCTTCGGAGATGAGAGTGAGAAAACTCTCGACGCGAGAGAACCGGCCCTGTGCATCTTTGCTGCTAGGCAACAGGTTTGTGCGAGACGCCAGGCGCCGGCGCATTCGCACGACTTTTACTCTCCCCGGCTCGTTGCCGTTTGCTCCAATTCTATCCGTATCTCGTGATATCTCCTCGTCTCAATTGTCGCGCCTTGACAAAGTTAAAATTATCAAAGACAACTCGATGAAAAATACGAATTTCCTTCGTCCTCGTAGTTGCAAAAAACGAAACACCGAGACGATGCATTAGTATTCCGTGTCGTACGCCCGACATTGCTGCGTCCGTTTCACGCGTTACTAACCATTCGAAAAACATCTGACCCACGATTTGCCCCGCGTTTGCTCTATGTTTGTGTGCGAGTGTGTGTATACTCGTCCCTTCGCTGAAACGACTCGCTCTTAGATCAAACAAATAAAACATCGCGCTTTCGTTCTCTTTTAATCCTCTCAATTTCATAATAACAAATTTATACGTACGAACTATTTTACGAATAATGTTAAATATCTTTGGACAAATATTTTAACAAACATTCCATCGCGATAATTATTTTATTTTTTGTAAAACAAAAGAAGAATGAACGAAGGAAGGAGAAAATTTGTTTTAATTCTTGCAAAATCATAATAACAAATTTATACGTACGAACAATTTTACCAATAACGTTAAATATCTTTGGATAAATATTTTAATAAACATTCCATCGCGATAATTATTTTATTTTTTGTAAAACAAAAGAAGAATGAACGAAGGATGGAGAAAATTTGTTTTAATTCTTGCAAAATTATAATAACAAATTTATACGTACGAACAATTTTACCAATAACGTTAAATATCTTTGGATAAATATTTTAATAAAAATTCCATCGCGATAATTATTTTATTTTTTGTAAAACAAAAGAAGAATGAACGAAGGAAGGAGAAAATTTGTTTTAATTCTTGCAAAATCATAATAACAAATTTATACGTACGAACAATTTTACCAATAACGTTAAATATCTTTGGATAAATATTTTAACAAACATTCCATCGCGATAATTATTTTATTTTTTGTAAAACAAAAGAAGAATGAACGAAGGATGGAGAAAATTTGTTTTAATTCTTGCAAAATTATAATAACAAATTTATACGTACGAACAATTTTACCAATAACGTTAAATATCTTTGGATAAATATTTTAATAAACATTCCATCGCGATAATTATTTTATTTTTTGTAAAACAAAAGAAGAATGAACGAAGGAACGAGAAAATATGTTTTAATTCTTGCAAAATCATAATAACAAATTTATACGTACGAACAATTTTACCAATAACGTTAAATATCTTTGGATAAATATTTTAATAAACATTCCATCGCGATAATTATTTTATTTTTTGTAAAACAAAAGAAGAATGAACGAAGGATGGAGAAAATTTGTTTTAATTCTTGCAAAATCATAATAACAAATTTATACGTACGAACAATTTTACCAATAACGTTAAATATCTTTGGATAAATATTTTAACAAACATTCCATCGCGATAATTATTTTATTTTTTGTAAAACAAAAGAAGAATGAACGAAGGATGGAGAAAATTTGTTTTAATTCTTGCAAAATTATAATAACAAATTTATACGTACGAACAATTTTACCAATAACGTTAAATATCTTTGGATAAATATTTTAACAAATATTCTATCGCGATAATTATTTTATTTTTTGTAAAACAAAAGAAGAATTAACGAAGGAAGGAGAAAATATGTTTTAATTCTTGCAAAATCATAATAACAAATTTATACGTACGAACAATTTTACCAATAACGTTAAATATCTTTGGATAAATATTTTAATAAACATTCCATCGCGATAATTATTTTATTTTTTGTAAAACAAAAGAAGAATGAACGAAGGATGGAGAAAATTTGTTTTAATTCTTGCAAAATTATAATAACAAATTTATACGTACGAACAATTTTACCAATAACGTTAAATATCTTTGGATAAATATTTTAATAAACATTCCATCGCGATAATTATTTTATTTTTTGTAAAACAAAAGAAGAATGAACGAAGGATGGAGAAAATTTGTTTTAATTCTTGCAAAATTATAATAACAAATTTATACGTAGGAACAATTTTACCAATAACGTTAAATATCTTTGGATAAATATTTTAATAAACATTCCATCGCGATAATTATTTTATTTTTTGTAAAACAAAAGAAGAATGAACGAAGGAAGGAGAAAATATGTTTTAATTCCTACAAAATCAGGAATCTTGCTTTCGTTGGTAAATTTATTTTCCGTAAAGTGAGTTAAATATGTACGTTCCTGCGGGTCCTTGACAGCGTCTCCGTCCTGATCGCCACACGTGGTTCGCGTTTGGTCGTCTCGTTCCCAGTGGTTCTCACGCTAAGCGTTAAAGAATCGGTACAATATCGCGAAGGTTGACAAACACTGATGGACAGGTGCCCAACCCCGCTTTCCAGGAAGCCAGTCTTCCCTCTCGTTATGCGAGCTCAAACCCGACAGTTCGGAGCATCGTATTTCTCGTAACATACGCGCGACGATATTTTCCCTTTTTTTCTTTCTTTCTTTCTCCCATTCGCAACGAAAAAATATAAAGCAGGGATTTTTTTCTAGATTTCTCTCATCAAATTCTCCGAATTATTTTCTGGCTCTCGACGTGGTACATTTCGATGCATAAGGATGCGTGGCATTCTTCATAATTTTATTGTCCGCTCATCATCGTGTCGCACGTATACACTTGTATGTATACATTCGTTTAAAATCCTCATTTCGATGTACGAAGCGAGAGAGACGATCTCTGCGACCTCGAGGGCCAACCGTGACGTAATACTTCGAGCTCATCCAGGTGCGAGCAATATCGTCTCAATGTTGTTGTTGCATTTACTATACACACAAATACCCAACGATTATACGAACCAATCAAAATTTTATTTTCGTCAACTCGTTGCAATGTGAAATCTTCTAATTCCCGTCATTTCTTACTTATATGTTTATTTACTTTTACTTTATTTTAATTTTAATTTTATTTTTACTGTTAATAATATGCAAATGCTAGAAATAGTAATAATCTTTATTGTAAAATTATAATGTGCCTCAAAGAAACTTTAGGGTATAAAAATAAATCAAATAAAACCATTAATAAATAATCAACAAAATTCTATCTATCATAAAATCATTAAAACAAAAAAAAATACCCAACGATTATACGAACCAATCAAAATTTTATTTTCGTCAACTCGTTGCAACGCGAAATCTTCTAACTCCCGTCATTTCTTACTCGTATGTTTATTTACTTTTCTTTTATTTTAATTTTAATTTTATTTTTACTGTTAATAATATGGAAATGTTAGAAATAATAATAATCTTTATTGTAAAATTATAATTTGCGTCAAAGAAACTCTAGGGCATAAAAATAAATCAAATGAAATCAAAATCAAATCATTAATAAATAATCAACAAAATTCTATCTATCATAAAATCATGAAATCAAAAACAAAACATAGAGAACAGGAATTAAAAACACTAAGACTTAAAACGTACAAAAGAATTAGTTTAGAAAAGTGTGGAGTTAAATGGTTCGCTGTGGCGTATACGCGATATTCGCAACTGTATCCAGTAGGATAAATGGCGACGATAGAAGCTCGAGGGAGGGGAATGGAGAAGGGGTAATAGTTCAGAGCTTTAATTCACTGAGCGCCGGCTCTCCAGCTTCTAGCACAGTCTCATAGACGCGGGTCTCGCCTCTCAGACGTTGTGTGAATCACACCGGTTATCCCTTTCCTTTTTTTATTCCGTTTCGTTCCATACCTACATACACACATACAGCACACAGATATATCGTATGCCATTATATTCTGCATACTGTATGGCATGTAGCCTGGATTTACTGACGACTATATATATAGTCGTCATACATACATATATATACAGGGTGAATTGCGTAAGGGGTACCAGGCGGCATTTCGAGGTAGATGGGCTCATTACGAACAAAAGTTGCAAATAAACATTGGGGATATTGTTAATAATTTACGAGATATAAATTTTTTAAATCGGACCAATCAGAGCGCGCCGAGAAGCGTTGAAGCCACCCACTCCCACCCTAGCCGTAGATATAGCATAGATTAGGGCGTTACATTTGGGTTTGCAAAATTCAGAGCAGTCAATTAGATTGCTTGTATTTTTCCGCAGTCATTTTTTCTCGGGCTTTGGCTGCTCTGAATTTAGGCGGGGAGTGGGTGACTTCAACGCTTGTCGGCACGTTGGGCAAAATTCAGAGCAGCCAATGCCCGAGAAAAAAAAATGACTGCGGAAAAATACAAGCAATCTAATTGACTGCTCTGAATTTTGCAAACCCAAATGTAACGCCCTAACCTATGCTATATCTACGGCTAGGGTGGGCGGCTTCAACGCTTCTCGGCGCGCTCTGATTGGACCGATTTAACAAATTTATATCTCGTAAATTATTAACAATATCCCTAATGTTTATTTGCAACTTTTTTTGTAATGAGCCCATCTACCTTAAAATACCGCCTGGCACCCCTTAAGCAATTCACCCTGTATATATATATAGTCGTCAGCAAATCCAGGCTACATGTATATATATATATATATATATATATAGAAAGAGAGAGAGAGAGAGAGAGAGAGAGAGAGAGAAAGAGAGTCATACACGCGTGCCAGAGTCACGGAGAGTCGAGGTTATGTGTGGTAGCCGCTCCTGCTCTCGCCGTGTACGTCCCAGATGAGCGAGAGCGAGCGGGCAAAAAAACAAAATAGAAGGAGATCGCAAACGGCTCATAGAGACACCGATGCGGCACCCGTGGATAGCCTCCTCGTTCTCCTCGTTCTCCTCCTACTATCCACTACCACACAGTCCTCGACGAGAATGGCGAGCTCGCCGGCTCGCTGGCTCGCTCACTTACGTTCTCAGGCTTTCTCTTCTCTCCTTAGAAACCGATCCTCTCCTCGGCGATTGCGCCGCGCGTATCGCACCAGGCGTTGTTTTGGCTTTCACACGGGACCTCGGTTATCAGACCGCCAGCTGCACTTCGCCGTATCAAACGACTAACCATTTTGCTACCGATTATCCCGACGAAAATTTACTTTTTTCATTTTCGTTCTAACATTCTTGTTGGATTAAGGGCGAGAGTGATTTAGAAAATTATTGCATTTTGGTTTATTAAGAAGTTAAAATAATTATCGAATTATTTGAATTATTTTGATAAAGAGTAATTTAATTTTTCGTGTAAAATTTCAATAATTACATTTCTTTTAATTGTACGCGGAATAATGGAAGAATTTGAATAAAATTGGATGATATACGAGCCTAGTGGATTCACAGGCCGTTAGCGAATAGAACCGTTAGTCGATACGTGTTTTACGTCGATTTCCGGTCCATTTGGGTGTACGGGAGTTGGGTGCAGCGAACCGCTGGGCGCTCGAACCATCATATCCCGCTAAGTAAAATGGCGAGAGTTGCATACCGGTGTGTTATGAGCCGCGGGTTGAAAAAGCCGCGGTATATCTTGATATATCAGCGCGGCATCTGCTAACTAAAAGGGCAATATCTTTCGATGCAACGACCTCCGTCTCTCACTGCCGCGTTCTGTACCACTCTCGTGACGGACATTTGCATTCGTCCATCCGGCTCGTAGCACACACAGAAAACTCACTATTTCTCATTCCTCTCTTCTTCCTCCTTCTCTCTCTCTCTTTTCGTTCGTCTTTCGACGAGTATGTATCTTTCTCGTCGCGTCTTCTGCCGCTTCACGACTTCTTTCACCGATCGTTCTTCTCGACTTCTCTCTCAAGCCATTCGCGAGATTCTTCCTCGCTCCCTCACTCGTTTGCAAATCCCCTCGATCTTTCTTTAGAGCTCGGTAAAACCGCATAATTAAGGGATCCCATGGCTCTTTTCTCGTGAAGAAGCTCGCATACTACATCCATTCGTCCGTTGTCTCGGCTCGTACGTTGTCCACTTGTTGTACTTCTCGGCTCTACCGTGTCCCTCTCGTCTCGAAGCTCTTCCACTATTGCTCGCTCTCGTAGTGAGCTAGACCGCGAGGGAAGATCGAACCGACTCGTATCGATGGGCAACGGTGATCGCTCTTGTTTACAAACGCATCGAGAATTATTAACATAAAGTTTTTTTTTTATGCTTTAATTTCGTTTTTTTTTCTTTAATTATCATCCCGAATACAAAATTTATTATTCGACAAATTTATTATTTGAAGAATTGGATTTAAATTTTTTTATTTTAGTTTTAATTAAAATTAATGTTTTAAGTCGATTTAGGACAAAAATTCTAAATCTTTCTTAAAATCTTAAATCTCGATTAGCTCGAGAATTATAACGAACTAAAGTGCAAAATGAATTATTCAATAAAAAAAATTTAACGATTTTTTACAAAAATAAAAAATTCCAAAAAGGAAAAATTTGGGAATCGCATATTCGAAGAAAAATGCGTTCTTAAACGACCGTCATTGACCGCCAGGGGAAAATTCGCTATATGTAACACTCCTCGTTTTTCCTTCTCTCCTCAATTTCGTTTTACTCTTTCTCCTCAACTGGCTCGTCTCCGTTCCTCCCACATGCCCCTCTCTTCCCGTCTCCATTTTTCTTTCTGTCTTTCCGGAGAGAAGATCTCTTGCTCTTTCCTCTTATTTCTCCCTTTTATAAACTTTTATCCCGTTTCTTATCCTTCGTCTTCGTCCCGAGGATCGGAGCGCCCTCTCGTAACGTATATACCTAAGTATTATACGTATAGCTATCCGGGCTCCGTTTGCTTGTCTCCCGCCGAGATATCCGCCAAGAGAGGGATATCGAAGTAAAGGATCGAGGATTGTGCCGTCACTCAGAAAACGAGACGTACACCGGCGACCGTGGTAGATTCTTCTCTCCTGGCCCTTATAAAGTACATCAAACAGAGCCCACATCGAACGAGACAAAAAGAAAGAACACGTACGAAGGTAGATATACGCGCGGGAGAGAGAGACCACAGCGACATCTATCCGCGGATTCTTCGTTGTGGTCCATCGAGCGAATGCAGATTCCTCTCGTTCGCGTCCGCTTTTTTTCCTCCTCTTCTTCTTCTTCTTCTTCTTCTTGTAGCTCTTCCTCTTCCTTTTTCGATCTTCCCAACGATTCATCGATCCTACTCGCCCTTCAACCGCGAAACGCGTCTTCTCCTGCGGTGGACACGAGACACTTTTCTTTTCCCTTCCTCCTTTGTTTTCCTTCCTTCTTCCGTTCACTTCCTCTCGTCGAACGATTTATACATTTTTGTCTCTTCGATCGAAAAATTTCACGAGCTCCATTCCAATATTTTTAATTACTTTTATTTCGGGTATTTAATTAATCGAGGAAAGGAATTTCTATTTTTTTTGCACGACCTCCATTCTAATATTTTTAATTACTTTTATTTCCGGTATTTAATTAATCGAGGAAAGGAATTTCAATTTTTTCAGATTTCTGCACGGAATTTGGTTTATATTTATTTTAATCAGAAAGACGTTGAATTTTGAAAAGAAGAAGTTTTTAGAAACTCAATTAAATCGTTGGTTGATTATTATAATTATTACAAATTTAACAAAACGATGTACACGAAACGCTTTTTTTTGGGATAATAAGAATAATAATAGTTTGTCTATAATGCCAGCAATTAAAAACTTTCTAGAATGGGACAAGATTCACTATAATTTAGCGTTGACGAGGCCGGATGTAACGCTCGAAATTTTCTATCGTGGTTCTTTCTTTCTTTCTCTCTGTCTCTCACTCTTCGATGCTTGCACTTTACAAGAAATGCGAGCTCCTTTTCCTCGTGGAACATACACATAACGTGTTATTCATCGTGGCGGAACACGAGGCGGGCTATGTATGAGCGTTAATTAATTTTTCACGCGCTCCGACGAAGCTCGTGACTGGAGCACGGAAGCGTACAGCCTGTGTCTGCGATCTTTATATATACGTATGCTTGACTCTTCTCTCGGCACGGACACGGCTTGTTGCACCGTATTACACGCTCGCACGATGGAACGAAGCTTTTTCACGCTGCGATATCCACGAGGATTCTCGAAAATCCAGAGTATCTACACATATCCAAGTCAAATTGTAATTTAACAAAAAAAAAAGAAAAAAAAGAAAACAAAATAATAAATAAAAAAATTTACGAAAAAATAACAAAAATAATGACAAAGAAAAGAAAACATTATTTTTCTATAATTTGTTTTTTATTAAATCTGAGAAAAAATCAAATTGTTAACGAGTTTTGATTAAAAATTGAAATTAATAAAGTCAAGAATGGAAAATTGGGAAAAATTGGGTTTTGATTCGAGGAATTGAATTTACTTTGATTTTTGTATTTTGCGTTGGATCGCGTTGTTTCTTAATTGTGGACGTTCGATGCAAAATTCCCGCGAAATCTTAAAAATCTGACCCGCGAGATCTCTCTTCCGGAAATTGTGCAACGGACTTCCCATGCATCGAGTGTAAAGCCCGATGCGCACAAAACTCTCCGAGAGAAGAAGAGCGCCAAACGCTCGAGCGTGTTCTCGTTTCGTAATTGACGAGTGAGAAGCTACGTTGGCGACGTATCCCATGAGCAAATTTGAGCCGGGGCCTGTTTATGACGGAGATGGAGCCAATGATGAAATTTTTTTTGTTCTTGTCTTTTTTTTTTTTTTTATTTTTTTTATCTCGTCCGTATCAACGCGAAAACGAGTAACGCAATGCACATGCGAGTTAGAACTCTCGTTTCGCGGTCGTAATTATTCTTTCATTGATGAAATAAACTTCGTACGAACAAAATTGTATCGCGACCTCTTAGAAATTAATTTGCATTTAAATTAATTTTTTTTTGCATACAGATAAAGTTAAAAAAATTAATTCGAAGATAAAAACATTCTTTTTAAATTCAATTTTATATTATTATTTTTATTCTTTCAAAAAAAACCTTTAACAAATTCTTTTTAAATTCAAGGTTACATTATTATTTATATTCTTTGAAAAAATCTTTAAAACATATTCTTTTTAAATTCAAGGTTACGTTATTATTTTTATTCTTTAAGAAAAAATCTTTTTAAATTCAATTTTACATTATTTTTATTCTTTTAAAAACATATTTAAAGGAATTCTTTTTAAATTCCATTTTACCTTATCATTTTTACTCTGTAAAAAACTCTTTAAAGCAAATTCTTTTTAAATTCAATTTTATATTATTATTTTGATTTCGTGTAATTAGTAGAAGTCAAAACGGCGGTAAACCCTCGTTTTTACGGTAGCGGCGTTACATCGTTTGATCGCGTTTACTCGCTGCCCGAGTCCCCTAGTCCGCAATATTAAACAGTGGTAGGTACGTGTGTATAGTGATCGGAGCGTCGATCCGTATAAACTCGCGAGCATCGTGGCGTATCGAACGACGTAAGATACATACACGAATGCAATCGCGATATTTCAATTGGCTCGAAAATTTTTAATCGATTTTCCTAGTACGAGACGAAACGATTAATTAGAGGAAAGATAAAAATGATGTTAAATTAAAAAAAAAAAAAAAACAAAAAAAATAATAATAAAATTCATAACGATCGCGTTACGAGAAGAGTAGCTCCCGTTGAACGTGTTCGATACCGGGCGTTTGCAGTGGCCTTCGTATCTCGGGGTTAATCGATAAGTCAATCGAACGAGTCGAGCCGCCGGTTTGCTTTTTCTATAGCTGAGCTCTCTCTCTCTCTCTCTCTGTCTTTTTCTGTCTCGTTCTACCCTCTTTTATGCTCCCATTATCTCGAAATATGTTTATTCCCTCTCGAGCATAGAAGGTCGTTTAAAACGTATGAGTCATACATGCCGCGATCGAACCGGTCGTATTACTCGATCTTGGTGCCGATCGACGATCGTCCCTCGATCGATATTATTCGGTTTACTATATTGATACAGTCAAATGCAGCCGACGACAAACGATACCGCCTATTAAGACAACTTGTACAACTCGACTGGTTATATATATATATATATATATATATATAAAGATTTTTATTTTTTTTGTCGTTTAATTGAAATAGTCGCCGGGTCGCTCGCCAAAGTGCAAATTGTAAACAATTTTTTTACCGTACATTTCTTTTTGTCATAAATTGGATTTTTTATTTAGTTACATGTCCTTTTTTTTAAATATAAATGATTATTTTATTGGGGAAATTATGATGCGATTTTTCAAATAAATAAATAAATAAAAATTTAACAAACCGGGGTCGCTCGTTAAATGGCAAATTGCAAAAAAGTTTTATCATATATTATTATAAGCCAGTTTTATTTGCATAACTTTTTACAAAAGTGTTTTTCAAACAGTTTTCCTATTATTTTTGCTATAAATTTAATTTTTAATTTCGTTGAATATTTTTTGTAAACATAAACGATTATTTTATTGAGGAAATTACGATTATACGATTTTTCGAAAAAAGCAAAAAAATGAAAAAAAAGACGAAAGATAAATGGCGAGAATTTTGATCGCACATCGGTTCGCCTAAAAGGTAGTTTGATTGACCAATCGTGATTTATTGATTATCCGTAAGAACGATCATTCATCTTTATCTTTTTCTCATTCATACAATGAGAAGGGTGGAGGGGGAGACCTTGATAATCGATTCGCGTAATGAGCAGAAAGAAACGCATTATGAATAGCAAAACTCTGTGAACTTTATATATACCTATAGAAATATATATATATATATATATATCGTTTTTTTGCACAGTTTATATACATATACGTACGATAAAAGGAATGAATACATTTCGCGCCCACTTTTACTATCATCGATCGTCTCGATCGATTTCCTATCATCGATAAAATCCTTTATTTTATTTCGTTACGATATTATTATTATTATTATTATTATTATTATTTATTTTTTTCTCGTTTCGTTTCAATGTTAACAATACGATCCATCAATCACGTTAGTTTATAATCATCCAAGATTTTGAAGCCACATCATGCAATCGCGATACAATATGATGCAAAAAAGCGAGCTTAACGAAGTTTGTACAGGAATTTTTATGATTTTCGCGCCTGCTGCGCATATAGAAAAATTGCGTAATCGCGTTACGTATAAATAATACATTGTTCGTGAAGTTTGTACCGGCCGTTCATTAATCACCTTATTTATCGCGTTTTTATCACGAAAATAAAATACGAGTCAGATTAACGCTTGAGGTAGTCATATCGGAAGGGAGGGAGGGATTCAAATTTTATTCCCGTTTTTTTTCACATTCCGAGTGGACCGAGCGTTTAAGTTCGTTAAGAAAAGTTGTTGAAAAGCGACTAAAGAACAACATACTCAAAATTCAAATTGATCCTACGTAAAGTTTATTTGTTATTTAAAAAACAAAATCATGAATTTTTTTTTATAAGATTTGTTATAAAAATTAATTGAAGCTTCTTTGATGGCATACACAAATATGTGCAACATTTGAATACGCTTCATCGACCAAATAATCGAGATACTCGTTGTATAATGTTGCGATATTTAACACGGGCTCTTATGGGAAATTGCGAAAAATGACGATTTTCAAGAATAAATATCGTGATTTTTGAGTCGATAAAGACTCCTGCAATTTTGCATACACGTACGTATGACATTGAAGAACGTTTCTGCAAATTTTCAGTGAAATCTAACAGAAACTCTGTAACGATAGGACTACCTTAGCAAAAAGAAAGTGAATAAAAAAATGAAAGAAAAAATGAAATGAAGATTATAATGTTAATATCTTTTTATACATCCGCGATGATTTTTATATCTGCGATGTTTCAGGACGTTTGTACGGGTGGAACGCGCCAGATTCATCTTTCTCACGTCGTACGATCGCGAAAATTATGAAATCATAGTCGAGTCGCCGGTCGAATATTGGCCGATGTAATGACGTCGTTGTCCCGTGCGTCGTGTAAGCTTGACACGTCGAGCAAGCGCGATAAATCATTTTTAAATACACGCGCGATGCGTATAATACAATGAGCCCGTCTCCCGTCGTATTTTAATTGTCGGCCGGTCGCGCCCACGCACGGACATGGAATACTCGAGGGAAACGTTTTCTTCGGTTTCTTCTCTTCTCGTTCGCGTTCTACGTCCTCGCCTCTCGCATCGAACGGGTCATTAAACGTTCGAGAGCCTCTCCTCGCGGTACTTGTTCTTCGATATAGACATACTCATGGGTATGTGTGCGTGCGTGTAGATGCGAGGGAGATCGGGGCGAGATGCATCGTGAAAAATGAGTAGTTAGAAATTAGATGAAAATACAAAGAATTGACGAGAGTTTATTAATTTTCAAAAATAAAAAACATTGTTTCTTATTTAGTTTTTCGTAATTTTCAATGTGTAGAAATTTGATGAAAATATGAAAGTTGACAGAGGATTGATTCACGTTTTCGATATTGAGAATTTATTGATTTTGGAAAGTAAATTGTTTCTCGTTTAATTTTTGGTATTTTTTGAGTCGTTAGAAATTAGATAAAAATATAAAAATTGACAAACGATCGATAGATAATCGGTTAATGTTTTCGATATCGAGAATTTATTGATTTTTAAAAATAAATTGTTCCTCGTTTAATTTTTGGCAATTTTTGAGTCGTTATAAGTTAGCTAAAAACACAAAAATTGAGAAACAATCGATAGATAATCGATTAATATTTTCGATATCGAAAATCTGTCGATTTTGGGAAATAAATTGTTTCTCGTTTAGTTTTTGGTAATTTTTTAGTCGTTACAAATAAGATAAAAATATAAAAATTGACAAACTCTCGATAGTTAATCGATTAATATTTTTCATATCGAAAATTTATCGATTTTGAAAAATAAATTGTTCCTCGTTTAATTTTTGATAATTTTTGAGTCGTTATAAATTAGATAAAAATATAAAAATTGTCAAACTCTTGTTAGATAATCGATTAATATTTTCGATATCGATAATTTATCGATTTTCGAAAAAAAAAACCTCGTCCTTATTTAATTTTTGGTAATGTTGCGAGGGCGAAAAAAATCGTCTCGACGTATCGACTGCCATAAATTGTAAAATATACTGTACACGTCGTGAAATCGAATACGTTACGGAACCGAAGCGTCCCGATAGGTGCGAGTGCTTTGTTATTATAAAACCACCTACGAGTGGAATCGTCGAGATCTCGGCTGTTATATATAGCTCGAAACTTGACGCGCGCCTCGAGCGTTCTAGCCGATCGAAAAATTACCATAATGACGATAATTGGCTCTCGAACAACGGTAGATTCAGTCTCGATGATTTATCTCTTCACACTTTAACTTCGGCACAAATGATGAGCCATCTTGTCCGTCAATGGAACGATATATATATATAATATTGGTCGACACCCAGAACGGTGGGAAACCAATGAGACTCGTGGCTTTTCGTTTATACAACGTTTTAACTCGAGACTGTGGTTATGCGCGAAGAAAAAAAAATTAACACCCCGTTGGGAAAGTAAGAAGAGAGACGCCCGATTGGACCATCCAGTCCTGATATCTCTCAATTATCACCCCTTTTTTTCTTCCACCAAGTCGAAAAGTCAATTATCATCGCCAATCAAAATTTCTCGACGGAAAAGTAAACAAACGTTCTCAGAAACCAGTTTTAAAAAATGGTGGTCATTGTGCAAGAACAAAGAATCTTTCCAGATTTCTTTTTGTCATAAACTTTATCATAAATTTAATGTTTTTTTTTTATATCGAATTTCATGAAAGCGAGCGCGTGTTCGTAGTCGGCGTCATTCGTTTTAGAATTTCTATCCGAGAGGACAAAGAATTAAAAAAAATGGTGGTCATCGTGCAAGAACAAAGAAGTTTTCCAGATCTTTTTTTTGTCATAAATTTCGTCATAAATTTAATGTATTTTTTTTTATAGAATTTCATGAAAGCGATCACGTGCTCGTAGTCGATGTCATTCGTTTTAGAGTTTCTATACGAGAGGACAAAGAGAGCTTTGTGGGCCATGTGCGAGGCTCGCTACTCGATGACGAAGAGGGCACGTTCCTGTTGGTGTCCATACGTCTCCCGACTTTCTTTTTTTGGTGACTTTTTCATACTTTCATCCACTCGTATGTGTCTTCCCGCGGTGTCTCACGCTCCAATATATCGAATTCACCACGCCACTATTGATTCGAGACGTCTTCTTCTTCCAGGACATTTTTTCTTTTACTTCTTTTCCGGCTGTTGCCACTTTTTCGTTCGTTCGTTTCTCTCGTTCGACCGCCAGTTTTATCGTCGCGAGACGTATGGGTCGTTTCGATCAATTTCAACCGTATGACTAATTTTC
Organism: Netelia fuscicornis; assembly: GCA_946811545.1. Taxonomy (NCBI): domain Eukaryota; kingdom Metazoa; phylum Arthropoda; class Insecta; order Hymenoptera; family Ichneumonidae; genus Netelia; species Netelia fuscicornis. The sequence goes on along the minus strand of OX328011.1, from coordinate 12,710,822 downwards.
CGGTTTGTTCGATTTTCATTCTTGCGCCAAAGCAAAAATCTCATTTTTCAAAAATAATTTACATTTTATCTCGAATTAATTACAATCTTCATTTATCGCTTTAATGAATTATAAATCATCAGAATTTCTCGAGTGAGCAAAATCTTTAAGAAAAACAAACAAATTTTCAAAAATTCACAAAAAAGACAGACCTTCCTTCAATCCATCTAAAAATACTTTTATTAACAATTTCAAAGATTTCTTAGACATTAAATAATTATCGTATCCTTCAAATCTTCTAATTTTCATATTTCCATTTAAACCAAACATGAAAACAATTTAATTTAATTTAATTACCGCGATTAAAAAACAGTCACGCTGGCATTCGTTCGAACGATAAATAGTCAACAATGACGCTCGAGGAAACATAAAAAAAACAAATTTGCAAGATCCGGGAATAGTCGAATCGGCATGGAACGCACCATATGCGTCTTACGAGTACATTTCTCGCGAGGAGTTCACACGATCTTTTTTTCTTCACCTTTCTTCCTTTTCTTTTCTCTCGCTTGGCACAAAGAACTTTTTTTGTTTAACCGCGCGCCTCTCAATACATAAATATACATAGCTATACGCTTCTCTCTAAAAGATCGTCGCGTGTCTCGTCTTTTCTCTCTGTCCCTCCTCGTTCCCCATTTTTTCATCTTGCCATTGTGCGCGAAATTTTCGATAAACCATACTGCATACACGTTCGTATAAAGCTTCGTCGATGTAACGTGTAAACGCCGATGCCTCGAGCACCGCGTACCGATATGTCCACATCCGTTCGCGAACACAAACGCCCCGGTCCCCCAAATTTTCTTATCTCTCGGCCTCTCTCTTACGTTCCTTCTCTTTTTCTCTGTCATAAGCCGCAATAAATAAATATATGTATATGTATATATTTTTTCTTCATTCGTTTATTGTTTGCTGTCCCGTTCGCTCTTTTTCTACCTGAGATGTCTTCATGAAGAAAAAAAAAGAAACTTACTTTTTGTCGTAAAAACGCTCATCGTCCGAATGACCTAATAAACGTGGGTGCGTTATTTTTCGGTTTCACTGGACGACCGACGTACCGGTGTGAGATTTGAGGTTTTTCTCGAGTCCCCAACTTCCTGTTGGTCTGTCTTTTCTTCGATATATAGATATGTTTTCTTTATCTTCCGAGTTTAGGAAGAATTTCTCTCACTTTCGAAAATTCACTTTTTTTCGTGGTATATGAAAGAAACTCGTCATTACTATCGATGTTTTTGTCTGCAAATATCGTTTATTAATTGTGATCGTTTAATGAAAAGATATAATAATGTTAACACGCAAAATTAGGTTGGCCAAAAAATAACTGCGTTTTTTTCTGGTAGATTTACATAAAATGCTACGCGTTAAAAACGCGATTACTTTTTGGCCAGGTCAATATATCTACAAATTTGCATAACATTTGCTTATCCGATATTTAATTGGAAATAATGTCTATTTTGTCATTCGTGCCTCATTATTTACATTGACAACTCATTTATGAAAAAAAAAAACTATATTTATTCCAAGCCAATCAAGAAAAAAGAAACTAATTAAAAGAATTCCTATACGAAGACAAATTTACATACACGTAGTGATGTTCTTCCCCATCTTCGTCTCGCTTCTCTATCTCAGTGCGAGGCGTATATATAATAAATTCGATAGTTGTAAACTGATAAGAAGTTTTCTTCCATCATTTTTATTTCTATCTTGTCTCGAGACGTCGCATTCTTCGCTTTCACTGGTAAATATCACGCGAGTTCTCGTTTGAAAAGAAGAAATAAATTAATAAAGTCCGAGAGAGGGTGAGAGCGAGCGACGAAGAGAAAGAGAGAGAGAGAGAGAGAGAGAGAGAGAGGGAGAGGGAGAAAGCAGGATGAACCAAAGGATAGAGATCGCGATCCAATCGACGAGCACCACGAAGAACTCCTTCTCTCGTTCGTCTTCGGACTATATAGAGCTGATTGGCCAAACGATCCGATGATAACCGTCGCGTTGTGTGTGTAAAGTCTTCCACTGGACCATTGAGACTGGACGAGAAGAACTACATCTTGGTCTCCTTTCGCGGTATTCGAGACCGCGTTCCAATTAGCCCCCGAGATATTAAACGACTCATTGTTCAACGTCGTTTATCACCCACCGCTTTGGACTCGCTATCTCCTCGCTTCTCTCCGCGACTTAACTACCATCGCTAATTTTTTCATTGTTTTTTTTTTTTCTCCATTTAAATTTACCGAACGATCTCGCTGTAACAGGAGCTCTTTGAGATTGCCAATCACCCAACGACCTATCTATCCTCGCATATTTCCTCGCGTTTTAACACGTTACGTACTTACCCCAAAATTACCACCGTCAGAATTTGATTAATGGAGCCAATTTTGTCTCGTAAAATTGTATTAAAATAGAAATAAAAATTGTCGTAAAAGAAGGGAAAAAAACACAAGAAAAATTGTCGAAACAGCCACGGACATTTGGCGAAAGCATTTATTTTGCGCATAGGTAATACGTTACCAACGTCACAAAATGAAAATTTATCTACGCGTTAAATTTTGTTCGAGTCTCTCGGACAGTTTGCAGCGAGAGGGATGAAAAGTGTCCGTTTGAAAAGTACGCTTCGTGGGTTCGTCGGTTTATCGATTGCCAGGTGTTTCCTTCGATATGCATACATATATATACAGGGTGGTCTATGCAACGCGTGCACCGCTATAACTTCCATAAAGTACGCGTTGCACGAAAAAGTATCATAAACAAAAGACCCATGACTTAAAAGCGTGTACTACGTACTGGATAATTTTTTTTTTACAGCTCGAGGAGTTTCGAAGATTTGAAGGACAACGTTGTTTTTTTTATGTGAAGAAAATTCTCAAATAGCAATGTGAAATTACTAATAAAGGTCGATACTTTTTTACTCAGAATTCGATTGTCTACTATGTTTTGTTATAAAAAATATAGCGTTCTATTTAAAAAAAGAAAGTTGTTGTTCCAATTTTCGAAACGCCTCGACCTATAAACAAATTTGATGCAGTACTTTGCGTGGACCACCCTGTATATATGAACACAGATATGTATATATATATGAGAGTACGCGTGCTTGAAGACGGGAGGAAGAAGCGTGACGAGAAACTACCCGGTATAAAAGGGGTGCCCCATTTTTTTGAGTTGGTTAGTACAATATCTATATATATATATATAGGTATCTACACAATATGGGCCTTGCAACGGAAGGACGAAGCAGGACACTCCGAAGCATGGGCACGTCGACGCATTACGGAACTTGGTTGGGGCTGCGCGATGCCCCTCGAGCGCAAAAGGGCCAGGCTGCTGTCGGCATCGACGACCCCATCGCGCGTGTGAGGCACCGTTTGGCGCGAGGGGTGGAGTACGAGGGGCGAGGGCGAATTTCGTGAACATGCCGAAGGGGGCGATTCACTCTCGTCTCTCTCCCTAATGCGGAATTCGGAAACTTCGGCTGGTCCGATCGAAACGAAAAATTTGAAATATTCCAAATAAATTTCAACTTTCGAAATGAAAAGACGATTATTTGTCATAATTTGTCATTAATTTATCGTAGATATCTTTTATCTTAATTTTTATTTTCATTTTTATTGTTCTGTTAACAAAAATTGAAATATTTCAAATAAATTTCAACGTTGGAATCGAAATTTCGATTATTTGTCACGATTTGTGATTAATCGATCGTAGATATTTTTTTATCGTAATTTCAATATTCTTTTTTATCGTTTCGTTGAATTTTTACTGCAGTGATTATCGCGGTTATTACGATTTGGCGGGAGAAAGATTTTCGTGACATTATTCGAATTTATAAGGGTGGGATAGGAGGGTAGGCAAGGGGTAGCGGGAAGGGATAAACCACTACATCGTCATTATAGTCGGGCGAATGACGATTTTACGGGCAAACTGGCAAACTCGAGAGACAACGAGGATCGTAGCTATGGATTTCCCCGCGGGCTTGTACCGGGTCGTCCTCTTGGTCGTCGAGTGGTCGACATTACCGTGTACCTAATTATTCTCGTGCTTCGAAGAGAGTCTGTTTGAAGGGATAATATCCACTGTATAGGTAGACACGGTGTACGCAGCTATAATACCGCTACCGTAATTGCAAGGCTCTCGATATGCCGCTGGGCCACTCTTTGCACAGTCTGCTTTACCATCGTCATTTCTTCTTTCCTTTTTTTTGTTTTTATTATTATTTTTTTAAAATCATAATAGCAGTGCTAAACTTGTCTTCAAATATATCAGATGTTCGAGCTTTCAAATGTTCGCCGAGTGAATACCGCGAGAAAAAAAGCGGACGAATATATAAATAAATTGACCGAAAAAAAAAATGGTTGAAAATATTGAAATATCGAAACAATATGCAAACAATATGAAAAATCGAGATGAAAATAAATTTAATCAAAATAAATAAATATTACATTTTTTAAAAATGTCGCAGAGGCGATAAAATAAAAATATAAAATATCTAAAAATTTATACATTCAGTCCTCGTTATTATCTTCTCACTAAATCCGATAGAGCATCATCATAATTATGTCTGCACGTATTTTTGACTTTCGACCTTTGGAACAATTTCGTCCTACTTATTACACACGACAGGTACTTTAATCGATTTTTCCATCTACTACAACATGATATGATTAGACATAAACTTTCGTGACTTCCTCCAAACTAACGAGTCAATACGTTCGTTTCACCACTCGGTTACATGAAAGATAGATATGTTAGCTACGTCGAAACAAAACAAACAAACAAAAAAATTATACCGTAACTATAGTCAGCCCGCTCTTTTCCACTATAATAATGTACCAAAGTCGACGTACTTAACTGTATTAGAGTCTCGAAGATGCTAAAAATCTTCGTAACGTCTCGCTTACTCTCGTTTCTTCCTTTTTCTTTTCTTTTTTTTTCATCGGTAATTTTCGACCGGTTCCATTTGTTTTTCTGCTACGTTAAAGCTTTTTAAATCTTCGTCGACTTCTTTTCCTAATTTACATCCTGTTCCATTACCGACTCGGGCTTCTAATACGTTCCTCGTATAATCAGTGAGATATCCCGATTTCTCGGAGTATTCTTTTTCTTGTGCCGCGCTTCTTTTTTGGTTCATCCTCGTTGGACGATCGAGAAAGGAATACGGGACGAGAGCACTTTGCTTCGGTAATTACTCCCACGTTGGGCTCTCTCTTCCCTCTGCGTTCTATACTTTGGTACCTTGTAGTAACCGTACGTTTATACGAGCGTAAGAAAGAGGGAAATAAAATACGTCGGGGGTAAACAAGGAACGTCGAGTCGAGGATAAGAGTATTTCCAGATGGTAATTGTCCGTTGGTTACTCACGAACACACCTGTTGGTTATGGAGATAATCGAGACGCACGTATGGGGCGTTCGATAAAATTCGACCTACTTCAAGCCCCTGCCCTTTTTTTCAAAATTTAAGGATTATTTCTTCCATCGTTTATTCAAGTATGCCAATTTTATCTAATTTTTTTTAAGTTCTTTCGCTTATCGTTTGGAAGAAATTTCGAAATTGAACGAAAATTTGGGATTAGGTAATCGATATTTCATAAATTTATTGAACATTCATTATTCATCGACAATAATAAGATTGGACGATTGTCAATTTGAAAATTTCATAAAATTATATGACTTTATACAATTTTTTTAAAGATTTTTCGCTTACAATTTTGCACAAAATTTTAAATTAAAAGAAAATTTGCGATTAAACGATATTTCATAAATTTATTGCACATTCATGATTTATCGACACTGAACAAGTCTGATCAATTGTCAATTTGGAAAATTCATAAAATTATGATTTTAACTGTTACATTATTATCGTCAAAAAACATTTTTTTGTTTACCTCGCGTTTCTTTCTTTCCACTCTTTACTACGGTGTTACACCCTTCTTCATTTCCGCACAGCACACGCCTCGCTTCGACACGATACGCGTATTCGCACGGCGTTCCATTTTTCTTACACGTTGGCATCGCGCTCGGTATTTTTTTTACCTGACTCCCTCGAGACTTTCGAGAAACATAATAATGCTCCAGGTTTTTCAATGGCCGAGTTACGGGTAGAGAGCTTTTCTTACGCCACGTCTTACCTGTTCCGTCTTGCCGAGACTGTATTACCATGTATATACCGGTATATACCAAACCCCAGGCATATTTGCGTGCTATATAAGCGTTGCAAAAACGACGTGAATCGTCCCGCGAAGAATATTATAAAACGCCTACGAGTTCTCGTCTCCTTCGCTCGGCAGAAATGCGATAGTGAGAAAACCACGCCACCTCCTCGATTGTCAATGTCGTCGTCGTCATTATTCTCTTCCTTTTTTATTTCCTGAAAAAGGCCAACACGTCAGCAGATTTTTTTTTTCATACATCTCGTATCGTTTTCTTACTTTATGTTTAATTATTTTATTTTTTTATTTTATACATATCAGGTTGTTTTCTCTCTTTTTTCTGCGATAATTCGATATTTTGTAATTATGAGATTGAAGAATTGAAACAAAGTGGTTGCGAGAAGATGAAAAGTGAGAAGGCCGAGTATCGCATGGCCGTCTCGTGTCAACCGGCAGGTGCGAGACGCGCTGGCGACACGCTCGTTCATTCGACCCTCTCGTCGTCCCCTTTTCAGGTAGTGCATGCGTGTTTTCGTGAATTGGCATTCGATGCCAGAGAAATATCTGGGGACTGTGGAGATACCTGAGAAACTATGTATACGCATGTCACGCACGATTTTTCAATTTAGACTCGTAATGTAGAATTATTCGTTAATGGTCGTTTCAACGAAGAAATATTTTGTGGATACAAAAATAGAATTTAATATTGCTATCGTAATAAACGTTGTAAAAATAATATGAATATATTTAAATTCTTACGAAGTCGACAATACTTATAAAACAAAACTTATAAGATAAAAAAAAATGTTTACTGTGGAACGACGAAGTGTTGCGTGTAACTTCGACTTGAGGCTTTACCGGCTTGGGCAAATTATGCAATCACACAGGGAAAGATGTGGACTGACCTTTAACGATATCTCTGAGCTCTTTCAGGCGCGAACTTTTACAAATAGACTCGAAATCTTTCTGTGTACTTACACACATACACGTATATTTTACTATAGGCGTACTCGTGTATTGTAGTTTGATATATTCGTGAACGAACCTTGCGATAATGTGAACGGATATTCGTAGGATATAAATACGACGTTTTCTAGTTTTTTTTTTCTACAGAAAAATGTTCACAGAACGAGAATAAAATTGCAATGTTCGTATTACGCGGGAAATTTCGAATTTTTGAAGGTGTGAATAAAATGTTTTTGGAGAAAAAATATTCGATCCTTCCAAGGTGCCCTATGGGGTACAATTGTAATTTATTTCCAGGATTTTGGGTACGTCGAGTGGGACAAAATCGATCAAAAGTGAAAAAAATTGAAATTTTCGTAATATTTTCATTTTTTTAAAAGACGTTGAATTATTTTCCCTCATTTTAAATATATTTTTTACAAATAATCAAGTAACACTTGTAGGAAGAAAATAAAGAATTCAGCGTGTAACTTTTCATTGGTCAATAACTGTCGATTAATTAACGCATATCCAAGCCTCGGAGAAGATCTGCGTAACCTTATACTCAGATACCTTACCAAGGGTTACAAATCCAGGCGAATTCAGCTCGATGACTCGCGCAGGTGTTGAAGGTCGGAGACCTCGAGGAATCCTTTTTATTACCCTGAAGCGCGCGAAATGGGGAACGGATTCCATTCGCAGGTGGCCACGTATCATGCGGGATGTTCCGTGCACTTAGCCAGCTGGGAAGTTCTCGTTTCTAGGCAAAAATTCTCTCGTATCCGACATCTTTCGATCTACGAACGTTTTCTTTCATAAATTTGTACAATTTAACAATTCTGAGCCGCTTTGTTCCGTTTCTAGAAAATATTATTGAGAACCACTGAGAATAGTTTGCCCGTACGTGTTCGAGTACGGAATAGCTCAAGGATCACAGAGAAACTCGGAGTAAAGAGCCGTTGAAGCGAGGGAACTCGTAGCTTTGCGTGGCATAGGGGTCCTGCCATGTAAGTGGATAGGACCCCTTGAGTTTCCGGTGTTGGTGATGAACCCCAACCAATACCGCCACAAAACGATCCTTCTTTCCGCGAGTCTTTCTTACCAACGCTCTCTCGTGCATCTTTCTTCCCTCTATTTTCTTCGCGGCCCACACGTTTTCTCGTCTCTCTCACTTATTTTCTTTCCATTTTGTCCATCTCTTGGAGTCTCCCGTTTCTTGCCTGACTGGAGGCTGCACGCACGTGCACTCACATACGAGAGGAAAAAAAGAATGCAGCACGCAAATAGAAACGAAGTTAGGAAATACGAGAAGATGAAGAAGAAGAGGAAGGGAAGAAGGAGAAGAGGAGTAAGAAAAGGGGAGAAAAGGATATCTCGTAGAGCATCCGACATGCACGAGGTTTTCGTCGTGTGCCTCTGTTTGCTTCTCTCTTTCCTTATTTTTTTCTTACTTACTCTCTCGTATCGTCCACGTTTCTCGAGTTCTGCCAACGTCTAGTCAACGATGCAGGCTGAGTAAATATAACACAGCTTTCGATTTACTTTCAGAATCTTTTAAATTTTCTATCAAACTTAACAACCAATAAGTCTTTCAACGTTTAAAACCAACTTGTGTATACACGGAAGAGTAAGAACGTAAGAAAAGAGAATGAAAGAGATAAGCTGCGACAATATTGAACTCTCGCGTCGACTTCTCTCGCGGCATGCGTTTAATATATCCGTACAAATATTACAGAAAATCTGAGAAATGTATACTCCCTCGCTGCTATCTCTTTACCGAGAAATCTTCGACAGGAAGAAAAGAATAGGTCGCTAGCGTGATTCGTTCCTACGATGAAGAGTAAGTACGAGACTGGTCGCAGGATTTTTTGCTTCGAGAATTTCTCAAATTTGAAGAAAAAAGGACGAGGAAGTTTACTTCGAAGAGAAGCGGGGTGGAGGTCGCGAAAAAAGGTTGCCTCGGTGCTCAAACGTTGGGGAAGGAGAGGATACAAGATCGTTGGGCCAAAAGCCTTCGTTCTGGGACCGAGGGCTCGCCGGTGTGAGACTCGAAGCCGTTGGCTGGTCGGTAGCGCACGATCCAAGGGTAGATAAGGTGTTTGCCAAGATGAAATCTGATAACCTATGGCTATGTCCCCATCGCACACGTTCTCTTCCACCTTTTGCACGAGTTTCTTGGGAGTTATGGGTCTCGAATTATCGACCATGGAACGCTTGGTTCTCGTTCCTCGCCTCATTGTCATTCATCCTTCGACTTCGAGTTCGACATTCTTCCCGAATTTCGTGTCTTTCATTTTACGATCTTTACTCGCTATAGGTGTTTGACTCTCTTTTCGTACTTCGATAAAAATAGTTGGAGGACTACGTCTCCAGCAAAATAAATATTCTCCAACGTCATCAACGTTCCCGTTGATGTTCCGGTATCTTCCATCTTTCTTTTTGTTTCAAGCAGCGTAAAACCAGGGAGATGTTTAGTCGCTAGGGAGTTGGCGAGTTCGATACTGCCGGACCTAGTTAGCCCAAGTTCTGACGCTAATAGGATGCCGCGAGTTTATACGTTCTGGCAGGCCTGTGGCCACCTCCAGCTTCGACGTCGTCAGCACCGCACGACGTATCCCTTTTTCATTCTCTCGCACCCATATCGAACACCTCTCTTCACCGTCTCTTTTCCTTTACCCTCCAGACAGACCAGACCCCATTATCGAGTCATTTGATCCAGCTTCCTGTTCGTCTCACCCACTCGGGGTGCCACTTTACCAGAAGCTAGATACGAAAAACAGACTGCAAACACGTGATAGAGACTGAGTTCGTTACGTGTTAACTCTCACCGAACGTATCTAGTCGGGAAAAACCTGTAGTAAGAAACTAACGGACAATCATCCGACTTAATTTTCGCTAAATTCGATAATATCGTTCGTACAGTTGTCTTCCAACAGACTTTATCGAAAATTAAGACGATCCGAGGTTCTTCCATTATTTCACATTTTCAATTTTCTTCCTAACTCTCGGTTCCATTTGTTCCTTATCTCCAAATGTCCGATTTTTACATAGTTTCTTTTCCTTTCTCTCCAGACTCATGCGCATACCGCGCGGGTTACACAGTGACCACGTTACAATTGTACACGAAGGATTCACTCAGTTTACTTCCGGTTCGCATGTTGTACGTCGACGTTGATGTTGCCAGCTGTGGGAGTCGGGGATAGGCATAATGATATACCACAAGGTGGTCTCGACGAGTGGGTGTACAAGAATTTATTACAAGTGTAACGAACACCGCTCGAGCACCCGGGTCCTGAGACAGAGGGGTTATGCTATATGCTCACCACCAAGTTGTCTTGTAGGTATACACCGTCGTGACGGTGCGGGAACTTGTGTAATCGCGCGGCGTACGTACTCACGAATTGAGTGTGGCTACTCACTAACTCACGTAACTCCCTCCGTTGTTGGTACGTGACTCGAATCTCGCGTCAAGCCTATTCTCGGGGATGCCTCCGTTTCGGTCGTGTACTTGCACTATGCTTACGTTCGTTTTTCGAACGATGTTAAGGTTCGGTGTTCGACCAAGGCGATCGTACGATAATCTCGTGCGACGCATCAATTTTCAAATCGTTAAAGTTTTATTTTATTTCGATATGTACTAAACGATGATACGACGATCAAATCTCGAGGTAGGTGGAACTGACATCGTTCCTTTATTTAATTAATCATTGATTAAATAAATAATTGATTAAATAAATTATTGATTAAATAAATAATTGATTAAATAAATCATTGATTAAATAAATTATTGATTAAATAAATCATTGATTAAATAAATCATTGATTAAATAATTCATTGATTAAATAAATCATTGATTAAATAAATCATTGATTAAATAAATCATTGATTAAATAAATCATTGATTAAATAAATAATTGATTAAATAAATCATTGATTAAATAAATTATTGATTAAATAAATCATTGATTAAATAAATTATTGATTAAATAAATCATTGATTAAATAAATCATTGATTAAATAAATCATTGATTAAATAAATCATTGATTAAATCAATCATTGATTAAATAAATCATTGATTAAATAATTCATTGATTAAATAAATCATTGATAAAATAAATCATTGATTAAATAATTCATTGATTAAATAAATCATTGATTAAATAAATCATTGATTAAATAAATCATTGATTAAATAAATCATTGATTAAATAAATCATTGATTAAATAAATAATTGATTAAATAAATAATTGATTAAATAAATTATTGATTAAATAAATCATTCATTAAATAAATCATTCATTAAATAAATCATTGATTAAATAAATAATTGATTAAATAAATTATTGATTAAATAAACCATTAATTAAATAAATCATTGATTAGATAAATCATTCATTAAATACATCATTGATTAAATAAATCATTGATTAAATAAATCATTGATTAAATAAATCATTGATTAAATAAATCATTGATTAAATAAATCATTGATTAAATAATTCATTGATTAAATAAATCATTGATTAAATAGTTCATTGTTTAAAATAATCATTAATTAAATTAATCATTGATTAAATTACTTAATCATCGATTAATCGATATGAATTCCACTTTGACCACGAATTTGAAAGTTTAAACAATGAAAAATCCTCGATGTAGCTCGAACCTCGAATTAAAAGATTCGATCACCGATTTCGGATTCGATTCATCAATTTTTTATCCAAACAGCTAAAGAATGCTCGTGAGCTTGATTTAATTTGAGAATTTCTCGAAATTGTCATGATTTAAGAATGCATTGTTTCTTCAATCTAATTCTCGTTCTTCTATTAGTTACGATTATAATACGTTGCAATCTTAGCTGGTGTGTTCGTTGGTCGGAAGTACGTCGTTACCGTGCAACAACGCGGTCGTTACCGTGGGCTTTTTGCTAATTTAGACGCGGCGCGGAACGGAGATACATCACACAGAGCTGGATGGTTGTTGGGTTAGTTGTACGACGTATGCCACATATATATATATATATATATATAAGACACACACGAAGACGTTAGAATTGCACGTCGTCGTTCTTCGCTTCCGAGCGAGGGGTTGGTACGCGCGTCCGAGAAAATTAAAATTAATTACGAATTATAGAAACGTAATTGCGCCGCAACACGTGGGAGAACGCAGCAGTGTTATACAAAGATGGAAAGAAAATAGTTCACGCGTACCTACTATCGTAAAAAAACGAACAAAAAAAAACGAGAAAAAATTTTTTTTCAACACTCGAGGCTCGTCAATTTGAAAAATAAAAATGCAACGGATGTTCTACATGAGTCATAGCTCTACATATTTCACAGCTGCCGTCGCCCTCCCGCTCTTCGTTCGAATCGTTCAATCGCCGCTCAAGTTCAATTTCATTTCGCGAGACGAAACTCAGGATGTAAAATGAGCGATCGATCATCGATAACTCGGACAGCTCCTTGAGACGAACGAGTCTGAGGAACTCGTTCCGCATAAACATCTTCTACGAATTATTCCGACTCTTCGCCCGGAAGTGAAGATCCGAGCGGTATTTAAAGACGGAGATAGAGACAATGGTACGATGTAGAAAAGTGAACATATACGTATCTACACGAGGATAAGTATTAAAAGGAGCGCGTGGCTCTCGTTAACTCGCAGGATTTATGACGATCCTCTCGAGGATTCGCGAAACTCGTTAACTTCCCCCCGCAATTTTTGTTTCTTACCACAGGGAGAGAAAGTGGGAGTTGAATTTTTTGCTCCAAATATCGCGGATTCATCAAGACGATTGCAAGGTCAACCCCGATCTCTTGCCCTCTGGAAAATAACTCATTGTAGGAATTCTAGCGAAATAAAATTAATCCTTAAATTCAATAATTAAATTAATTAATTAAATTATTTAATAATTTGATTAATGTATACATAATTAAATTGTATTTAATTAATTATAATTTATGATCATATTAATAAATTATAATTAATTATAATTACGAATTCATTTAAAAAATTCAAAACTGAGAAAACTTTGAACGTTAGTAAAAAAATAAAAAAATTATAGGCGAGGTCAATGTCGATCTTTCTGCCCTCTGGAAAGTAACTATTGTACGACCTCGAACGAAATAAAACTGTTCGAATAGTTTAAAAAAATCAATATTGATAAAAATGTGAATGTTACTAAAAAATTTAAACGCGCTGTGTTTATTGTCGAAGCATACAAGTTCCAAACGCGGTACGAAACGGATTCGAATGAGTTATACCGTGAGACATTCGAGGGTCCAAGATCTTCGGGGTTTCGACACTTTAGCATCGAAGTCTCCTCGAATACGTGCGCTGTGGCTTGGACGCGGTTCGGCCTACCGAGTTTCAAACCTCCTCTCCATGGCGATCCGTAGCGGTGATGCGAATGCCGGCACGCACGGGAACGCGCCAGGCCCGAGGCCGCTTGAGAAGCTGTGTGTAACGCTCTCGGATCTCTCGGCGAGTGAGAAAGATAGAGATAAAAAGAGAAAAAAAAGCAGAGAGGTAAAAAAAGGAAAAAGATTTATCTTTCGCTCTCTCCCTCCTTCTCTATCATTTTGCCTCCACCGCGCACGCGCAGAAAGATTGGAAAGAGTCGAGTTTTGTTGAACTGGCAGTAGAAACAACTTCGCGTTTACTACTGTGTCCCTTTCTCGTTGGTCTCGCTCGCACTCAATGCTCCTTGCCCCATATTCCTCGTTTCGTCCTTTTCATTCCCTTTCTCTCTTCTTGTATATATATATATATATTTTTTTTTGCTCGCACGCTGCTGTCCCGGGGTTTATGGGGATCGCGCTGGTGTGGTCCCCGTGCCACTACAAGCCCGGAGAACCCGGGCCTTCCTCGTTCGATGTAATGTGGTGCAAGGTGGCGGTGTTTGGCGAGCGCACAGCCCGCGAGGGGAAGGAACGACCGGGAGAGCTCGGGAACGGCAGATGTTCCATTCGTTTCGTTCGTACCGTCCCCGTTCCACCCTCGCCCGCGCCCCCCTTCCACCAACGATCCAGCAACAGCAGCTCGTGTGGCCGTCGACAGGGTTGTACAAAATATACACGACCCGATATTCACCTTCGGCTTACCGCCACTCGATCCTGCGCTATTGACGAGACGGATTATCCCGTTGGTGTCGCTCGCCACCGTCAGATGGCGCCACCGATTCGTAATTCACGCGTTACACGTCTGGCGCGCGGTAAAATCGGGCTAGATGGATATTTATCTTTGCGACGAGGTGAAATCGGTCGTCTTGAAAATTTTCTGAGAATGAGGAAAATTAAATAGGTTGAAATTTGTCTGGAAATAAAAATAGTGGTTTGGATTTTTTTTTTATTTATCGAAATGAATTTTTGCTAGAGTTTTATCAAGATTGTGTGGAAAAATAGGATAATAATTTTTAGAAACGGGTCAATTAATTAAAAATCCTTTGGTATTGGTCACTTGGGTTTCGAGGGATGAACGATTGGGTGGTAGAATTTTTTATAACGCGCCTATAGTTAGCGAATTTTTCGTCTCACGCTCGTCCTCTTTTCAGTGGTATTTTCTCTCTTGAGCTTCGACAATGAGGCAGGACCAGTAGCGTGGTGAGAGAACCAACTCCCGAGAGAAAGAGAGAGAGAGGGAGAGTGAGAGACGGTACGCGAGAGCAAAATGGGAAACAAAAATATGGCGGGCTAACGAAGGGCCATAAATTGCGCAATAGGGAAAGAAGATGGGGTTCGACGTAGGGACGCTCTCCAGGGAAGAAAAAAGAAAAGAGATAGAGAGAGAGAGAGAGAAAGTTAAAAAAAAAATGCGAGGGGTCTTTTCTCTCAGAGGGCTCGAAAGTCTTCGCGTAATGCCCATTATAATACAATAGGGACCGAGAGTGTGGAGGTCTTCTTCTTCTTCTTCTTGTTATATTTCCCCCGACGTCTCTCACTCCGTCTCCCCATATCCACGGTATAAAGAGGAATACGAAAACAAAGAAGAAAAAAAGACGAAGGAAGATCGAACGACTTCCGAAAAACAATGGAAAGGTTCGTCGGGTCCACGCGCGAGAAAAGGGGAGACTGCGGTACAAAAGGGAACCTGGATGACCATCCCGTATGTTCGTTCGGGAGACACTCCCGAGACACGGGCCAAGAAACAAAAGCCTCGATCCAACCTGCGCAAAATTCTCGCCGTACGAATATTTTGCATCGATGTATATGGGTCTTTCCAGATCCAGTCGTCCAATTTACGAATTTAATTACAGCGTATCTCTTTATTTCTCTGGCGACAAAAATTTCCCCAATTTTGAACGAATAAAATAAATAAAATATGAATTCTTGTTTCCAAAACTAAGATTAAAAATAAATAATTAAATTATGAAAATTTTCTTAATTTCTTTCCGTCGCGTGTACACGAAACGTTCTATACGCGCCCTGTAAAATCCGCGTCCTCCTCGCTACGGTATTTCTCGAGAATCGTTGGATTGGAAGACCGCGCGCGATATAGGAGATGAGAGGAGAGATGTCCTGGCTGCCGTTGCTCGAGTAAGTATCGAGTGACGATCGAGGTATCGAATGCCCGACGAGGTCCTGACACGTATACGAACGCTCTGGACTTACGGACTCGCCGACACGTGAAAAACGAAACCGAGCACGTTCAAAATTCGCTCGTCGTTGTCGTCCATACAAAAACGAGAAAAAAAAATTCATCAAAAAAAGAAAATAAACGAAATAAAAAAAATCGGTATAAACTGCCTCGAAGAGATTGCAGCCTAGACAAATTATATAAATATATATATATATATATATATATATATATATATCGCTATATACCTATACACGTTACTTTCACGACGATCGTACGAGTTGCATGTAAAGCGTGCATATCTATCGCCTTCCCGCGAGCAACACACACACATACAAGCTTGGCGGTCCGTGTAACCCTTCGGTTAAGTACAAGGATACGGCACGATGTTCCTCGGTCACAGGGTGCACATGAACGCATTGCCCTCCTCTCTATTATAGAGACCTTCGCGTATATATAGATATACTGAAAATCTACTTGTCGGGAGACGTTTTTTTCAATCTTTTTTGCTGTTTTTTCTTTTTTCGTATTTTCCTTTTGCCACGAGCGCGAGCTCGACGATCGCAGCGAAATATGGCCACAACCCCTGCCGATAATATATCGGGGTTATGCTAATTTTATTAGCCCTCTCTGCCTCGTAACGTTGAAATAACCGGGATATATCCTGGCTAAACAAATAAAAATTACATCGA
The DNA here is from genome assembly GCA_946811545.1 of Netelia fuscicornis. NCBI lineage: Eukaryota > Metazoa > Arthropoda > Insecta > Hymenoptera > Ichneumonidae > Netelia > Netelia fuscicornis. The sequence goes on along the minus strand of OX328011.1, from coordinate 12,694,439 downwards.
ACCTACGTATATGTGTGTTTGTGTGGAGCATTACCGGGAGATAAATCGGTTGGGTATTTGATCAAAATAGAAAGTGAGATTAATGGGAACATCATCCTTTATCCCTGTAAGGCATATCTACGTACACGCTCTATGATTTCCGATTTACAGCAGTATGGGTAAATTCTTTTCGTTGCAATTTCAAGAAATCAAAAATTTGTTTTCAAATTGTAATTGCACATAGAACGGGGAAATTATTTGCGCGATATCGGGAATTTAATTTTAATAAAATATTTATGAATTGATTAAAAAAAAGTTTATGAAGTGTGATTTATGTAACGCGGGATATGTTCGAGATTCTTCGACTCGCGAACGAAGAGCGATATATAAATTGGACGATTGGGGCGAGTCATCGATGTTGGACCGTGCGCGGTTCTCGCTGCTCGAGAAGCCGAAACTAAACGCATTAAACGCCCGGCCATCATGAGAAAGAGATATAAAGTGTCCCGCGGGCCTTCTCGAATCGTAAAAAATCTTGGAGTGGCGATGGGGTAGGGGTTACTAATGAACCGATAGAAAAAGGTATCCAGGGTGGAGTGAAAGCGAGATCGAAAATGAGACCAAAAAGTGTGGATATACGCGGGAGATTCGATATGTGCGATCCGGGCATTCGTATTCGCGCGATCGCGTCTCCCCTTCATAAATCGCAATCACGAGGCCAAGAACGAGATGAAAAGGAGAGAGAGAGGGAGAGAGAGAGAGAGAGAGAGAGAGAGAGAGAGAGAGAGAGAGAGAAAGTCGTTGCAAAGAAACGACGGATTTTACGATTATTCGAAACAAAATTACACCAGACACGCGACTCTGTTACTTTTTTTTATCACGTGACGAGTAAATTCGTCCTGTGACGGATCAAGATCCTGAAGAGTTTATGGAAATTTTGAATTTATGTGATCGATCGACCGATTCGTCGATTTTACAAAAATCGATTTTCTTTTATTTCCGTCAACGACTGTATCGTTTATCGCCTCGTTGCGAACGAATCCTTTTCTTGAAGAAGAATATAAATTCTTGATTTAAGATCGAGCTACGAGGGAAAATTTTAATTTATGTGATCGATCGATCGATTCCTCGATTTGACAAAAATCGATTTTCTTTTATTTTCGTCAACGACTGTATCGTTTATCGCCTCATTGCGAATGATTCGTTTTCTTGAAGAAGAATATAGATTCTTGACTTAAGAACGAGCTACGAGGGAAAATTTGAATTTATGTGATCGATCGATCGATTCGTCGATTTTACAAAAATCGATTTTTTTTATTTCCGTCAACGACTGTATCGTTTATCGCCTCGTTGCGAACGAATCGTTTTCTTGAAGAAGAATATACATTCTTGACTTAAGAACGAGCTACGAGTTTAAATTGTGCGGTACTGTGCAAATACACCGGTGTAAAAGTAGTGCGAACAATCTGCGAGGAAGTTCGTAAGAGATGAATTTGAAAGAAAAATAATAATGATAATAAAAAAAATAGGTGCGCCAATAAAAAGATCGTTCCAGGGCGAGGAAACTTATCGAAAGGATGATCTTCTTTGCCCTAGCGAGGATTTCACCACGCGTATCCTCGCGTTACTCAAATATATACAGATATATTCTCGTCAGTTTTATTTTTCATCGAGTAGACGCGAGTCGATCGGTTCGAGGGTTTCTCGTTGGGATTTCAAAAAATTGTAATCGCGCCTACCTCGAACTTTACGACTCTCCACCGTTGCTCGTCAAAGTAAACACTGACGGGTACAACGAGAGGAAAGACTGTTACGGCGTTTCTGGCTTGGACCTCTCCTCGTTGTTCGTAAGATTTCGCAGAGAGCGTCGAACAGCGCGATCCCGCGGTAAAATTGCCTCGTAGGCAATATAAAAGTTCCACTCGACGAACGAAAATCGCCCCTCGCACATCGGACTTTGTTCGCCCTCGGGAAACGGAACAAAAAACATTTGCCGTAAAACATTTCGCGTTGCTCGCAAAAAACTGTGTAACAAAACGCGAGAAAGGGGACTCACCCTTGGCAAGAAACAACGTTGGTAATAAGTTTGAAACTATATAGATATACTTCAAACATTCCATGCTAAATCGAACTACCTTTGACCTTCGCAATCTTCATCCACTTCATCTTTATTTTTACAAGGTTTATAAAAATGTAGCGTCCATCAATTTTCCAATTATTTCTATTTTTATCCTCATTCTCATTTCATCTTTATTATTGGCATCTTGTTTGGAGAACAAAACCCGTAATCGTCTTCTTGTTAAGAAAAAAGAAGAATAAATAATCAAAATTTTATAACGAAGTAATTATACGTTTGTGATGTAATTATTTATTTTTTTTTACGTGCTCAATTTTACATGGAGGGACTCATATATGTGTAATACAGGAAACACTATTTTTATTTCAAGTTTATTGATTTCGATGTGATCATAAAAAAGTAATAATAATTTGAAAAAAGTTTGATGAGGAACGGACACGCGTTGCAGTGGAAGATTGATTGGTCGGTTCTCGGGAAGAAAGATCGTTTCACTTCTCCGTCAATTAGAAATTCTTTTGCCTCTATTCTCGCTAGGAGCAACCAAGCTTCGGAAAGGGGGAGGGGGGAGAGTGGGTTGTAAGCGTACAAGTATAAACTCGATGAAGAAACGTGAAAAATTAGTAAACGAGTCCAGACGTCAGCGAATGTTAGAGTCTTCTATATCGCGGACACGTGCAACTTCACTCTCTCGGTATGAGGAAAAAATGATCGGCTATCTGCTACTTACACTTGCGTATACCACTCGCCGCGTTGAGTTTTCGCTCTCGCTCGTCGTGCACGTCCGTCGGTCAACTAGTCGGAGCATTAGCAAAACGAGAGGGCGTGCGGGCTCGTACATAACCTCAAAGTTGCGCAATTCTTCGTTCAGCACTGGTCGCATTTTTACGCTTCTAGGCTTTACCGCCTTATTTAGAAGACAGTCCTGTCGGGGGGACGATTTATAAAGAATCCTGCGATTAAGTTTTATAAACGCAGCGTTTCACGTTGCGAGATTTCTGCGTTCCAGCTTCTTGCATTCCTCGCGTTGTTGAAGCCGTCTATTTTCTACAAAACGACGATGAAAAGAATGTAATATCGATATTAATACCGTAGCAATGATATTCGAGTGCAACATAAGACCGAATTCTTCGTTCACGTTTTCTCATTAACCAAGGATCTTAAATCGATTAATTTGATTTGATGTACACTTGTCCATAACGCAGAAGTATCGACATAAATTTTACATAAAATTCAAGTCACAATCTCTTCTAATCGCGAAGAATATTTAAGTTTGATGTTAATTAAACACAGTCCGGAGATTCGAAGTTGCTCATTTATCGATGGCTGCGTCACCTGAGAACGCCCGAAACGACACCAGGCGGCGCCACTGTCACCCGACGGAGTCCCGCCTCGCAGCGGGATTTTCGATATTTCTTTTATAGCGATGAAACTGGAGAAAAGTGATAGAGATCGGGAGAAAAGATTGGACGAAGCGCGAACCAAGTTCCGTGGGTGCTTCCCGTTTGCTCGTTAGTACATCGGCAGCAAGCGAACGTAGAACGATTAATATTCACGGTAGAATTTCTGGTAAACGGTGGGGGCCTCTGGTGGTTTAATACCGGGCAGCGTTTGTACTAGCCAGTGGCTCCCGCTGCTTGAATATATCCCTCGTCTCGTCGGTCGAGTCTTTGCTTGTGTATCCGAGCTTCTCTTCATCTCTCTTTTCTCTCCTTTAAAGCCAGCCGCCATGAATTATGACTACCGTTCGCGGATGTACGTGTATACATCTACACATACGATCGTATTATACGTTCGACCCTCTATTACTAGCCTTGTCAGACTAGAGTTATACCCGTTATCCAAAGTACAATTTCGTCATCGTCGATTCGCAATAACGAAATAACAATTATTTTTTCGTCGACGTAAACAAAATTACAAATGTTGTCAATTTGTCAAAATTATACTCAACAATTTTCTTATACATCCTGTATATTCTCTTTGCGTCCAACGATTCGTTCAATCAATTCCCGAACAATTATAATCGAAGGGACTGAGTTAACTCCCCACGTGGAATGCGGTCTGTCCTGGAATCTAATGACGCGATTGAAATTCCATGCAAACGTTTGCTTTGCCTCCGTTGTATTTATATCTATGTATATATATATATATATATGCGTATATACATAGTTTCCACCCGCTGCGAAGCGACGAAAGGAGAAAAGCCGTAATCTTGATTATTGCGGATGCACGCAGAGTGAAAGACAGAGACGAAGAGATCGTGGCTCATGTGGGCGGTATTGTGTATGCCAGCGCGCGTCCTCCCTCTCGCCACGGGGCTCGACCAGGAGATCGACGAGGAGTCCGCCCGTGTACCTGAATTCACGTAATTGTGATTAATGGAGTCGAGAGGCAGCGCACCGGGACCTTGCTAAGTCCGTGACCATCGCGAATAACCACCACAACGATACCATTATCCCGATACTTCCCTATAAATATTAAAAAATCCTCTCACCCGCGCGCATTTCACAATGGAATTCAAACTCCTTCGAGGCTTAGCAAAATCTGCCTCGAGAAAGAATCTACACTCGTTTTTTTTCGAATCAACCTTAGAAACTGCAGGATCAACATCCTTCGTACTTAACCCCACGGTCGAGTTACTCCTCGTTTCATCGAAATCAAATCATTTCCATCGAGACGATATACAAATCGCGAACAGATGCTGCGAATTCCTAAACAACGAAGCTCGAGCCAACTTTGGGAACCTCGCAGTCTTTCAGTCACATTCCACAGAATTCATCCCGGTAAATTTCCCCATTCCGAAGTCCTTATAAGAATTTTCCAAGTCCCTATTCCTTTCAACCAACCCTACGCTCGTTGCGTTCTAGTTACGACCGTTCGCGAATGCGGACGATTAACAGACTGGGAGGTGTCGAAGAGCGTTAACTCCAGCAGCTTAGACCTATAGCGAGTAGTCCTGCGTAACTAGAGGTAGGCTCTCCTGAAATTAAACGTTACAAAAATTTGTAACCTTCGATTTCTACCAAGATCCAGAAAAAGTCCTGAAAAGAACCTGAAATATTAGAAACTCGTGTGAAAATTGCAAAAGAATTCAAACCCTAACAATATCCGACCGAACTCTCAATTTTCTTTTTTGGAACTCGCTAGCCTCTTTATCTCTTATCTATTCGTCCTTCGCGAGGAGTCGATCGATTGAAAAGTCTTCGATCTTCGATTCTGACGGAACATTGAACATTTTTCGGTGTTTCTATAGTTGGGAAGGTGCAACGAACCGATAAGTACGTATATAGACACTTGGTGCTTATAGGATCGTCCTTTTCCGAAGGAACAGCACTCACGAAAGGGAGAGACGTTAATCGAGCACTTAATGTCCCGACGAAGTAGCCCGACTGTGTTAATGATAATCATCTCCATCGGTTTCAAAGTAACTCGGCTGCGGACCGGCAAAATGGATAATCTTCTAGGAAAAGTATATAGCTGTATATCCTGGCTGTATAACAGCTGTACGGTATAGGTACGTAACACAGAGCTGAATATTCCACGGCTTCGTCAAGAACCGAGCTTGTGAACAGGTTACACCCCTTTCAACCCCCACTTTCAAGATTTTCTCGTCTCTGGCTTCCTCGGTTGCTTCTTCGCGGTGGCGATATTATAAGGACTACGGGAACGGTAAAGCAGAGATCGTGCGACGCTCGAGTTGGCCCGAGAGTCGTGCCGGACGATATTCTCGGGAGCGAAGACGGCGAGCCAGCCGGAAAGTCATTGCTGGTATAATACCACCAAATTATCATTCTCCATTAGTGCAGTCTCCACTTTTTTTTTTCTTTCTATACTTTTACATCCTCTCTTCGTCTCGAAAGAGTTCTCCTCTTGTGTCCCGATTTTCGTTGTCTCGCGAGACTTCGCGTTTCGACCGAAACTTAACCACAAATCTCCGATCCTTCGAATCGCATGTATCGTTCACAAAATTACGTCTAAGACGAAATATTGAGGAATCTTGAAACTTTCGAGTGGTTGGAAGACTCTGGTTTCGTCTCGGGAAGAAAGGAACGAGATTTTCAGCCTCGTCGACATTTTTTTTGCGTTTTTTGTTTCAGGAAGCAAAAAATATTCAATCAGTAGATTCAACGACCTCGGAACAGGAAATAGACATTGTTTATTGTTCCCGAAGGAATGAAAACGCGCTTTTACAATCGTCGCAAATTGTACACGAATCATCGTTAATTTTCCAAATCGATTGATTTTGCAAAGATCGACGCGGCGAAAACGAAAACAAACAAACAATCTTAAATTATCATTGTCATCATCGTGGACATTGCGAATCGCGTGTAGGAGGCTTCGATGCTTCGGCGCGCCGGCTCCCCGGGGCGAGTCGAGAAGAAGTTCGCTCCGAGTTCATGCACCGTCTCTCACGTTGCTTCTCTCGATTGCAGCGAGGAGTCTCTCTGTCTCAGCACGACTTTCGCAACGAGAAGCTCCTCGCGACGAGAGTGTAGCGCAAGATCGAAGTACCCACCCTAAGAAGGCTGCTGGTATCTCGGTCCAACGGTTACGAAAGAGCGAGAGAGCGAAAGAGAGAGATCGAGATAAAAGTTCTCTTGTTGCGCCCACACTGATTGAGCTTACACATCTCGGGTCCGCCGGGAGCAACTCGATCGGCGAGCGAGCAACCTGAAGATTCCGTTCGATGCAAAGCGAGAAGCTGTACGGGCAAGCTTGAAATGCAAAAGAAACTTACGTAGCGTGTATATACGTTACAAGCAAGACGAAGCGAGAAATCCGCGTCTATCGCCGCTGTGTATTCACGTTCGACGCGCTCTCGTGGCGCATTGACACCACACTGTAACTTGCTCGCTCGTTATAACTCCACCTCCTCTTCATGGCTCGTACGAGAGTACCGAGAGTACGAAAGTTCCTATACACGCCAACAGGGAATTGCGCACATATATATATAGTTATTCCCGTGATTCGTCCTGTCTCGTAACGAAACGTACGTGCACGTACGCGTTAAGGATTCGTCGGTCTCCTTGGGTCAGAGGAAGAGAAGAGCCTTGACCCTAACCTCGAAGCGAACCGGAGATCGCCGGGCGAGCGAGAAAGAAACAACGGAGGTTCGAGCACTTCGGGAGGGGTCTTTGCACCTGAAGAGAAATTAAACGACAATTAAACTTAATCGTCGTCCCTAATCGCGTTGTCCGACAAAAAAGAATCAATTTGTTTTCCAATTTCGTCTTCTTTCCGGTCAATTATTGCCACGGTCGTGAACAACCGGCGGGTCAATTGTTTCTTTTTTTTTTGTTTTGTTTTATAATATTATTGATTGATTTTTAAATGGTGAGAACACGTGGTACGAGAATAATTGGTTCTTCGTTCGTGGGACTCGATCGACGACAGCTTTTTTTTCTTTTACATCGCGCGTTTACAATTAATTTTTTTGTTGAAGATTTTTTTTTCTTGGGTGGTTGTTTAATATGAAAATATTGTTTTGAGAATTCGAGTGACGCGATGGCATGTTCGCGATTTGTTGGATTTGTTTAAATTAAACGCGTGTTTGGAGATATTAATAATTATTCTCTTCTGTACAATTTATCTTTCGATTTATAAATTTTCCTTCGTTAGAGATAATCGTGTGGAACTTGCGTTGCTAGAAAACTCGGAACAATTTGGACGCAAAACAAAAGCGAGGTCATCTCCCTTGGCCAATTTACTCTCGTGGCGCGAAATCGAACCAAGTCTACGGAATTATTTTTTTACCATTGTTCCCAAGTACACGTATCTGCGTATTAATGATTATTTTCCATTCCTCAGAAGTCGTAAAACGTACGTATAAACCGCGCGAGTTACGATTTTGTAACGAGCTTTTTATCGTGGAATTATCGTGTGTGCTATGGGACCAATAATTGATGTGTAAATACCAAAAAAACGTCGAGATCTTGTTCTGGAAGAATTACAGAATTGAATTGCAAAATCTACGTAGCTAATACGTAGGTCGTTGGTTGGCCGGAGGTAATTTATAAGAAAAAAAATAGCGAAATACGAATTATAGTTTCTTTTCTGAAAAAAGAGGAACAAAGAAAAACAGAACACAACTTTTTCAGTTGAACGTCGTTCGTGGATAATAATTACTTCTACGAAAGAGATAATTGAGTGGTCAGTTCTGTACAGCGGATTTCAATTTTACTTTTTATCACGCTCATTTTTATAAGAACGACGCTCTTGCATCGTTAATTTTATCGTAAGTAGTTTGTCGAAATAACGATCGACTTAGCTGCGCCGCGGGGCTATAAAAATTAGTCCGAAGGTAATCGTTTTTCTCCGATCGATCATTTGCAACGAGTTAATTCTTTTTTACAATTTTACATCGTTTTATTCAAATCTTTATTCTCAATTATAAAAAAAAATTTTAAAAACAGTCTAAGTAGATTCGCAAAACTGAGTAATTATTTATTTGATCGAGTCAGAATTCCTCGAAGAAACTGGACCGGATAAACGCATTCTTCTTCGCACACGTGATTTCTCTTCTGCTTTATCCTCTTGTACGAAGCTCGAGGGAGAAGAGAGTTACCAGACTCGGGGTAAACGCACTTCTCTCTCGTCGCGCTCGTAATATCGCCGGCTGTACGTTCATCCCTGTCTCGTTCCTCGTCTTTCGCGCGCGCTCTGCCAAACTCCGCAAGGCTCCTCTCTCGCCGCGTATCTTTCTCTCTCGCGGCGAAGAAGAGCGAGACCAGAGGAAACGGAGGATTTGTCACGAAGGCAGTTTGGTTTAACTGATCTCATCCGTCTTGAGGGCCGCGCTGGCCACTCTCGCGCCGGGACGATCTTTGCCCCTGCTCGTTTCTCCATTCCCCTCAACCCTTTTGCATCTTTCTCACATACACGTTTATATTTGCGTTTCAACTCCGAGACACATCTCGCGCGAAAGGCTACTCTCGACCTCGCAATTCGACTTTACTCCGTTCTTGGCCCCTGAACTTTTACATCGCTTCATTCTTTATCCCCTTTTTCATACTCTCTAAATTTTCCAATTAGTATTGTAAATTCTCAAATAACAAGCTTTAAAAAAGATAAATCCAGTTGAAAATAAATAAATAACAGAAAACCCAAAATATTTCCTTGTTTTCGTAAAATCCCATATCTAGAATTTCAAAAGAAAAATATATTTATACAATTTTCAATTATAAATGTGACGAATTTGAATTTTTATATCGTATCAAGATTCGATTGACAACATTTAATGAAATATTTACTAACCGCTCGAGAGAGAAAGGAGGGAGGGGTTTTCGTAAAATCCAATATCTAGAATTTCAAAAGAAAAATATATTTATACAATTTTCAATTATAAATGTGACGAATTTGAATTTTTATATCGTATCAAGATTCGATTGACAACATTTAATGAAATATTTACTAACCGCTCGAGAGAGAAAGGAGGGAGGGGTTTTCGTAAAATCCAATATCTAGAATTTCAAAAGAAAAATATATTTATACAATTTTAAATTATAAATTTGACAAATTTGAGTTTTTACATCAAATCAAGATTTTCCTTCGTTGGCAACATTTGATGAAATATGTACTAACCGCTCGAGAGAGAAAGGAGGGAGGGGTTTTCGTAAAATCCAATATCTAGAATTTCGAAAGAAAAATATATTTATACAATTTTCAATTATAAATTTGACGAATTTGCGTCTTTATATCGAATCAAGATGTTCTGTCATTGACAACATTTAATGAAATATGTACTAACCGCCCGAGAGAGAAAGGAGGGAGGGGTTTTCGTAAAATCCCATATCTAGAATTTCAAAAGAAAAATATATTTACACAATTTTAAATTATAAATTTGACAAATTTGAGTTTTTACATCGAATCAAGATTTTCCTTCATTAACAACACTTAATGAAATATTTACTAACAGGTCGAGAGAAAAAGGAGGGAGGGGTAAGGTTCGAGAAGTAGGTATCAATAAAAATATGATGGGCCTATTATTTACTCTACGACTCTATTATTCCCTCAGCGGTTTCGTATATACATATATAAGTCGGTAAGGATACGTGTATTACGATATATAGATGATATTATAGTTTAGCTATCGCACGAGTGCCGACGATAGGGACATTATACACAGGCGGGCTCGCGCTTCAGTGACGCACGCACGCATATAAAGCGGTCGGCGTGTGTGAAACCATTCGAGTCGAAGTTCCGGCAACTTAAGCAGGATGTGCGCGGGTGGTGTTCATACACGATCTCGACGATGAACCCCGACCCGAGCGTTCGCGCTGCCACACGCGTACGTACCGCACGGTGCGTTCACACATTCGCTTCTTGCGTAGACAAAACTGTTGGTACGTGCGTCGCATGAATATCGTTCCTACCTGATTTCAATTTTATACAGTTTTTTTAGGCAAGCGTTCATTCGGATTTATTCACGTTGGAATCTTGCATTCTCTTTTTTTCGCCTCGGTGATTATCGTCCGCCGACTAGAATAATAATATTTCTTGTCTATCTTCTTATTTCGGAAAAAAAAGATTATTTCAAGATTTGTTTTTTTTTTCACATTAGGTTGTTTTTTACTCGAGAAATTTTGTATACATTTGTTGGGAAAATTTAATTCGGGTTTGTTCACGTTCTCTTTTCAGACTTGAATGGAAAAATTAATTGTTGATTTATTTTTTCATGCTGTTTTTTTGAAATTCAATTTTTATTTATCTTTCAATTTACACGCGACAGCTGTCTGTTCTAATCTTTACGTGTATTTATATCGTCCACCTGGTTTTTAGGCTCGAGTACAAAATTCATTATTTTATAATAATAATTTATAATTTTATAATAATTTATTTGTAAGACTTTTCACACCCCTTATTCTCACTTTCTCTCTCACTTATTTCGTTCTCGAAACACGAATGTTCACTTTGCCTGGCTTGTCAAAGGTACGATCCGCGAGCGGGTCTCTCGCACGAGGAACAAGAGAATTACGTACGTGTGGGCCTTAAAATTACGTACACGGTACGCTCGTGCCTTCGTTCTCTCTCTCCCTTCGCTAATTGCTCACTTCGATAACGTACTACATGATTTCGCTTCGGGATTCGAAGTTAGCCCTGTTCGAGAAAAACGTCCGCCGAACGTTAATTTAATTCGTCCTTTATTTAATTAATTCGAAATTTATTATTAACTAACGATATAATTAACTCTCTGTTGATACATATAACTCCGTGCTCAATCGGTTTTCATTAAATAACAATAATAAAAATTAATTTTTATCCATCCTCCAATCAGTAATTTTTTCAGATTTTTTAAACACGTCTAAGTATGATATAAAAACGGTGGGAGAGCGCAATTTACATTGTGTATACTTAGGGAGGGTTAATTATCATAAATTGAGATTGATTAAAAAAACAATGTTTCATAAAGTAAAATTTGATTTTCCTTTCAGGATTCGTATCGTGTTCACCGAGTCCGTGCAAGAACGATGGAATCTGCGTGTCTACGCTTCGGGGCGAGTCATACTGCAAGTGAGTACCCACACACTCCGATATATCTAGCGAAAGAAAAAAAGGAATTAATAAGTAATGGCGTTCGCTCGCTATGTCGTCCAACTCGTGTATTCTCCCATATTTTCTTAACTGCGATGTGCATCTCTCCGTCCATTATTATTATTTATTTATTCTCCATAAAATTTACGCGTAAGTTACGAGAACGACACATCAGAGGGGGTTGCGTGCACTCGTTGTATACCGCGAGTGTACTACACGAGACGAGACGAGCCTCGGGGCTTTGCCACAAAGCGAGCGAGCCCTCGCTTCGTAATAAATGTGTGCGCAAGATTGCGAACACATTTATTCGCAACGTGAAGACACGGATATATATACAAACCGAGGTCGGTACAGATGGGATGGTAAATATCGAAAAAAATAATAAATTTCCACCAATCTTACAAAAATTGGAAAAATAATATTTATTAGTCGATTAAAGATGACAAAAATTTATTTCAGTCGATCGTAATTAAAATAATAAATTGTAATAAAAATAATAACAAACAATAATAAATTTCAACCAATCTTACAAAAATTAGAAAATAATGTTTATTAGTCGATTAAAGATAAAATAAATAAATTTCCGTTGGTCGTAATAATAAATAAGAAAAATAAGAAAAATAATAAATTTTCACCAATCTTACAAAAATTAGAAAAATAATATTTATTAGTCGATTAAAGATGATAAAAATTTATTTCGGGCGATCGTAATTAAAATAATAAATTGTAATAAAAATAATAACAAACAATAATAAATTTCAACCAATCTTACAAAAATTAGAAAATAATGTTTATTAGTCGATTAAAGATAAAATAAATAAATTTCCGTTGGTCGTAATAATAAATAAGAAAAATAATAAATTTCCATCAATCTTACCAAAATTAGAAAAACAATATTTATTAGCCGATTAAAGATAAAAAAAAATAATTTTTTTAGTCGTATAAGTTCGTTCCAAAGTCATGGAGCAAATTTAACAATAGCGTTTAAGTCTACATTTTTTATTAACCTGGAAATTTAAATTCAATTATGAAGAAATTTGAGAAGATTTAAGTGCAATAACGTCGAGGGCTTTAACGTCAGCCTAGTCGTTTCGCTCGTCGTTCATTTCGCTCCACGTCTCTTCTTTCCTGGTATTAACCTACATACATACATATAGACATGACTCCCGCGTATGTAATATTCTCCAGTGGGCCGGAGGGCCTTCTTCCTTCGCTCCGGCCGCCGTTTCGATTATTATTCCGATTCGGGATAATTGGACACATTAGCGTGTCATTGAACCACCGACGTCGCGGGGTAGAAACGTATCTCGAAACCAAAGAAATTTTCTTCTCTAATGGCTTCTCGCGGTGAATATCTCGTCGAATATGTGTTTATTATGCGAACCGATAAATTTGTTCCTCGCTCACTGTATGTATATTCACCGATTTTGAGAGAGAGAAAAAAAAGTGAGAAGCATACTCGAGCAACCTCAAACTTATTATTACAAGTCGTATTCGATCGAGAGTTCAAGAGTTCAAGACACGAAAGAAGAAATATCCGGGGTTTTGGTGTGTATGGGTGGCGATGCAAATTATTGAGTGGAGTGAGGGGCCCGGATGGGTGGGTGGGTGGGGGGGGGGGGGGGGGGGGGGGGGGGGGTAAAAAATTCGCCAGTTCTGAACACGCCATCGATACCCCAGTGACTATATCTTTATATATCTTTATATATATGTATGCAATATGCAAGTACGTATGTACTATTTATGGAAAATCGTGGCGGGAATCTTTCGAGACTGCGACAATCCTCATCTTCCCGCATTAACGTATATACACCCGTTTTTCCGTACACAAAGATCTCGGACTCGCCGACCATTTCAATATTTCTTCTTCACGAAACGGCATAGTCGCGTTAAATCACTTGACAAGCGCGGCGTCAAGCATGAAACGTTGTATCGTAATGGTAAGAGAGCCGAATGGCGTGGGACGGAACGACCGGGAGTGAAGGAGAGAACTCCAGCCGCGGGTAGAAAAAGACGAAGAGAAAAAGGAGGAGGAAGGAGGAGGAGGAGGAGGAAGACAAAAAGAGCCGCGAGATAGTGGTCCCCCGTGTGGATCCGGTAATAGCGGTAATAGCCGAAGCACAGTCGTGACCCGAAGACGCATCTAAATTACCTTCATCACGAGGGATATACGGGTGTGGTGGGGAGAATGAGGGTCGAGCCAGGAAAGATTTTTCTGTTTCTGTTGTAAAGTTTTCTTATGTTTTTTTTTTTTTTTTAGTTTTTCGACACAGTTGGGGTTTTTTCGGGACCTTAGGGAGTATATCGTTGTGGTTTTGTTGCATTATTTGCAAACGAATATTGGGAATGAGTCTTATTAGCGCGTGATCTTTAGGACTTCTCTGGAGAAATTTTTTGGGGCTTTGTGTTACGTTTCTCGTCGGGTTTCTTATATCTGTTGGGGAGCTGTCCCCTAACGCGCCTCGAGACTACACGTGCCCCGCACGGGACTCGGAAGCAACGAGGACCAACTCCGTTATACCGGCTGACAGCGGTCGGTAGAAACGGTCCCAATTTCAGCCGATAGAGAAGGGAATTCTTGATTTAATATAAGACCCAATTTCTCTTTACCGACGTATGCGAATCAATTTTTGTCCATATTTCGTTTTCGTTCGTGATGAAAATGTGAGAATTGAGGGAAATATGAAGTGTCGTTGAACTATTTTTAGAAATATTTCAATCGTTACCGGTGAACAAAAATCAATCTCGATCCTTCGCAAGGAGAAAGTTGTGGAGTACTCGAAACGCTAATTCATGTTTTATTCAACGATTGCATGATTGGCAAATTCTAAGTAATTGACAATAATAAATTGCAGTAATAAATCAAACGCAATAGTCCGCGCGGGCACTAAACTTTCTGTGTTCTTAAAAAATCGTTTTACGCCTCGGTCTTTTTCCATCTTGAATCGAAGTGCATTCCAAGTTGCAAACTGTCTATTAAAAAGTGAAACAAAGGGGAATAAAATCTGAAAATTCTTAAATGAAACCATGACTTTCGTGTTGTATGGGAAATTTGCGATCGAAATAGGCTCTTAAAGCTCGAGAAAGGATTAAAATTCATCGAAATGCAATATGGCCAATTCCGGTAGGTTTCGCGAATCCTCGAAAAATCGACTTTTCCCGGCTCTGTAACTCCGTTATCGTTCGTCCGACAGAAAATTTTACGAATAACTTTTTGAAGAACTCGCCGAGCACTCCAGATCCCGCCCAGAATAATCCGGATAGCTCAATTTTTGTGGCCGTGGCGATCCTTCGAAAATCGCGATTTTTGGGACCCATAGGAAGGGACCTGCAAAAAAAACGCTCAGGCGGTGAGGGCAAAATTTTTTTGCTCCAAAAACCTTTTATTTGATCATATTCGTCTTACGCGGGAAATTTCCGATTCCGAAATGATGCTACAAAGCCTTTTTGGATGAAAAACAAATTTGACCCCCTCCGGAGCCCCCAAAGTCAGGAAAGTAAAATCCGAATGTCGACTATCGGCACCTGTTGAATGTCAAAATTTGTTTTCGTCCAAAAAATCTTTGTAGGGTGGTTACGAAATCGGAAATTTGTCGCTGATGAAAAATATAACGTTATTTTTGCCGATATCTCAAAAATTCTAGGAGAAAAACGCAAAAAAAAACAAAATAACGATTTTTCCACTTTAGGTCGAGAAAATCGGCAAATTCTGAAAGGAAATCGTGATTTTCTTGTTCTACAGGAAATTTGTGATCGAAATGGTTCTTAGAGTCTGTTTTAGAAATGGGTTGAGAAATAATTATAACTCAGATAGATGTTCAATTAACTATTTAACTTTATTAATAACGTGAGGCAAGGTCCATATACTCTTGACAAAGATCTCTACGAGACTAACGACTTGTCACATGAACTAAAGGAACAGTCGCTAATTGTAAGCTAGAAAATAAATTATAAACCCTTTGGTTTCTTTGTACGTATTTGCCGGCTATCGAATCGCCGGTCAATATTTATGTTTACACGGGTTCGTGTGTCGATTTGTTTTTGTGCTCTAATCTATGTAGACGTAAATATATTTCTTACTCTAAATAAGTATTATATATCCAATAGCCTGAGAAAGGATTAATATTCACCGGAATACACTATATCGAAATATTGATGGATTCGCGAAGCCTCGAAAAATCGACTTTTCGCGAAGCTGCATCTCCATTCTCGTTCCTTCGACAGAAAATTTCACGAATAACTTTTTAAACAGCTTGCCGAGCACTGGACGACCAGGGAAAAATAATCGAGATTCAGTCATTCGGTCCAGAAAATCACGATTTTCACATTTACAAAAAAAAAGCCTCGTGGGGGAAAATATTTTTGTTACCGCAGATGATCTTAAAAGGGCGTATTGTCAGCATATCGCAAAAGTCATAGTCGTGAAAAATTTCGTAAAATTCCACGTTTTTTCGACTTTCCATTTATTGGTTTTGCTACGACAGAAATACAATCGCGAATACATATATACAAAACTTGAAGAACCTGGGGCGTCTAACAATAAGTAGGACGAAGTCCACGCCAGTACAATCGTACAATCTTCTTCGACCAGTCCTCGACTAGTAGTAGCGATACAATATGAGCAGCAATCATCCGTTATCGTTGAACCCGTCGCATAGCGCATTGGAGAGTGCACGTCTTGGCTGTCCTGACGATGTCTCAGTTTTCCTTCCTTGTACTGCTGGCTCATCATCATACACGACAAAGTTCTCGTCATAGTTCTTATTATCGTTGTTATTACTGACCGTTATACCAGGAGATTCACCGGTGCACTATATGCTCACTTGGAAATATATATATATATATATATATATATAACATCAGAATGTAGAGAAATAACCCTTCGTTAGGTGAGCTACTTAGTCCTGTTCTCCAAGTTTTTCGCTTCGTCTCCTCTAACGCATTTCTCCGTTAAAGTTCGCCACTCTCTACTCACCAGAATATCGCAAAATTTCAAAGTTTGTTAAAAATTGAAGATAAAAGTTCTTATCGCCCTTATCCAAAAAAACTATATAAATTCTACGTAAGTGAGATCTTCAATAAAATTAACAACCAATACCTACTCCATTACAAAAATTAAACATTTCATTCAACCACTGTGTACATATAGATGGATCAATCTAAGATGACGTAGTCAGCTTAAAAATCTTCGAACACTCGACTTTCTAATAATACGCTTACGGTACAACGATGAGACTTAAAGAAGAGAGAGCAGGACAAAGAGAGCGACAAGTAAGAGGAAAAAAAAACAAAGAGAAGAAATCTGAGCGGCAATACAGACATGTCTCTCGGCTCTCTCGCATCCTCCTTGCCGACATAATTGAAACAATATCTCTGTCGGGGGCCACCGCCTCGTCACGACGTACGCGCGTGAGGGGGCACGGTAACAATAATTGTGATTTGCATTCTCTCTCTTTCTCGTCCCGGCAGTCTCCACGGAACTTTGCTTCTGCTTCGTTGCTTCTGCTGCGTCATGAAGGCGATGAATAATAATAATGGTCATAACAATAATAATAATAATAAATAATAATAATCATAATAATAATAATAATAATAGTTCGAGGATGAAGATGAGGAACGAGAGGCGAAGAAGGGTGCAAGAAACGCAAGTTCTCGTCTTAGTAGTAGGTCCATTATGTTTCAACCCGCATATAAAACGCAGCCGTGAGAGGGAGAAATACTACACGTAAACGCATATTAAACCCCCGGGTTCGAGAGAACGAAACGGAGTGTGTAATAATGAAAAACGTACGTAGGTGTATAATACGACTCCTCGGGAATGATATCGTGCTTCTATACTTCTCTAACGGCTCACCTTCTTTCGCCTCGAGATCATTTTCACGAGTTTTTCGCGCACAAATTATCTTGCGCTTTAAGCGCGGTGCAACACTCGGGGAGGTGATAGAAATCATATTTTAATCCTACGGCGTGTATGGGGCTTTTGACGTCGGCTCGATCTTGGATGCAAATTAAAATTATAGTCTAACGTGCTGTCAACGTGTAGCCAGGTTTTTCGCAAATCATAAATAACAACAATAAGAAAAATAATCGAATGACTACAGTTTGCTTTAATTAATAATTTTTCATTGTTTATAAAAAATGTAATTCAATATTAATTTTTTTTAATTATTAATTATGGAACAAAATATTGTTTTGGGCTAATTATTTGTTTAAACACTGGAATTGTATAATTAGAAAGAAAAAAATTGTATCTACGTAATATTAATGTTTCTAAATTATTAATTATGGAAACAAAATTATATTGGGCTAATTATTTGTTTAAATACCGAAATTGCATAATTAGAAAGAAACATTGATATCTACGTTTCTTCCGACTCACATTCTCTCGTGATCGGTAACTCGAGACATTTTTCGAGCGCCTTTTTTTTCTCGCAAGATCGAATCGACCCGGAACGTCCCATGGACGGAATTTCGCGTAACAAACACGCCGCGGGTGTTTCATCGCGCACACGCCTCTGGCGATGGCCAGCCGAGGTTCGCGAAATGTGGTAAAACGCTAGATAGGAACGTACGCGTTACACGTCCGCGACCGTTGCTGCGCATGTAGTATAATAATGTTTGAAGCATTAGGTTTAATTGCACACCGGAGAAATTAGCGGTACGAATCTATTACCGGGCTCGTGAACCCCCGACTGTGCCTCCGCGCTCGCTGATATGCATTCGTCGAGCGATGTCTATGAACCGGCGCGCGCATGCCTCTCGCCACGGCGGTGCCTTCCTTTGGCCACGTTTTTCCGCCACCTTGGCAACTCTGTACCGACATCACGTATTTCTTCTCACTTTCCATCTTTTTCACTCTCTCTCCCTCTCTCTCTCTCTCTCTCTCTTCCTCTCTCGCTTTCGTTCATTTTTTCGTTTTTTACCCCGACCGTTAATTATCAGAGTAGAATTTTATTCATGCTCAAACTACTCCAAGCTTTTCGACTCCTCTTGTTCTTAGGCAACAGAAATTCAAGAACTTTTTTTTCTTAGGAAATATGAATTCAAGAACTTTTTTGCTTGAGAAGCAAAAATTCCAGAACTTTTTTTCTTAGGAAATAAAAATTTAAGACCTTTTTTTGCTTAGGAAGCACAAATTCAAGAACTTTTTATCTTAGGAAACGAAAATTCAAGAGTTTTTTTCTTAGGAAATAAAAATTCGCAGCTTTTTTTCTTAGGAAATAAAAATTCAAGAACTTTCTTTCTTAGAAACCGAACATTCCAGAACTTCTTTTCTTAGGAACCAAAAATTCCAGAACTTTTTTTTTTAGGAAACAAAGATTCAAGAACTTTTTTCATTTGTGAACATTTGAAAAAAAAGTCACCCTCGTTTTTTTTACTTCGATGGGCAAACATTTTGAGATCTTTCCGTTCGATGTAACTGTGCATATCGTCTGTGGTCGTTCAGTATCATTCTCGTTGGAACAACACAATCCATATGTGTATATGGAGCACGTGTATCGTCAACGCCTCCCTATCCCTCCTCTCACTCTGCGTAATCCAATAGAATAACAAATTTGGTCGGTGCATTCACGCATTTACACAGTCCTGTCCGCGGCCTGCTGCTACCGCGCCCTCGTGCTACTGCACAACCGAACGCACTTGACAATATGCCGAGAGTTAAGGATGGACATTCATTCCTCCTCTACAGGCGCATTCACAAATAAATCGTCGCCCATTGCAATGATACAAAAATATTTAAAAATCCAACAATTTTATTAATATTAATTATTAAATAAAATTTTTATCATTTGCTTTAATCAAAGAAATTAATTTTTATTCGCTGTCTCGATAAAAACATTCCACTTTTTCAAATTCCGAACAATTTTTTTCACAATTAAATATTTTACTTATAACGAAAAATTGTCCGACAAAGAGGAAAATTTCTGAGATTTTTCTGGAAATTTTTAATTTTTTTTAGTAATTATTGTAGCAAGTGATTTTTGAACATAGCTATATAGACTGAAAATTCTTAAAGCCGTATCGCTTCATGGGCGCTTGGGCGAGAGCATAAAAGGCGCTACGAACTGTGACAATAGGGCGGAAACAACCCCCTCGTTCGCTTCGTTGCTCTCTCGCTCTCTCGTGCGTGTGTGCGTGCGTTTCACTTTTATGAAGGACGAACGTACACGACTGTCGGTAGGCACGTGGGCCTCGTGCTGCGGCCACGCGACTTCCCCATATCCTTTCTCTCGTCATACATACATACATACACATATATATATATTTGTGTATGAACACGCCGCAGGACTCGTATCTCTTCGACGTCGAGGTTCTTTTCGCCAAAGGATTCCCATTCCCTCGTTCACGTTTTCGTCGCTTATGTAGCTTCGAGCAATCACAACATTATTCTTCCATTTGCCGATACATCTCGATAAATAACCGCAATCCTACAACCCTTCCATCCTCCCCGAACAAACATTTCGACCAATTGGGAAATAGCTATCGTCAAAAATTCTCATCCATTTCGCAACGTCATGTAATCAAAAACGTTACCCAACGAGTGAAACAAAATTTAACAAATGAACAAATGTTGTCAACTTTTTTCAAATTTGAACTTAAAAACAAAATTAAAAAAAAGTGTTGAAAATTAATTACAAATAAAAGTAAACTATATTAACGCTCGTTTGGTATAAAATGTGTCGTTGGTTATATTGTTGCCTGGACGAGAATCGTTACAATCCCCTTAAATCGATTTCGAGCCGGAGAATACGAGAGAGAGAAAAAAAAAGACGAACGTAAAAACCGGATTTGGAGATTTTGTTCGGAGCGGAGAGTGTTCATATGGCGGTGCATACAGGGAATAAAGGCAACGAACGCACGGGGTAACCTGCCCGACGCGACTCGTACGGAGAAGGGTGCGCCCCGTGAAACGGGAGCGACATATGCGCGCGATGATGAATGATGATACACACCCCTGGAAACGTGTGCAACTCTCTCATTCGCTCGTGTACCAGGCACTCACGAGCATAGACAAAACTATGCACGAGAGAAAGAAAGGTGCGTTCACTAGGTTCGTATCGAGCTGCGGGAAGTTCTTAGGGCGCGTTCGCCATTGTCCTGACCCGCAGCATAAACCGAGAATATAAACCGTAACGTGGCGCGCAACCGCATCGGCACATAAAATCTACAAAAAACCGCACCATTATGCGTTTATACGCATACGTGTAGATATTTACAACCTGGCAAGTCAAAAAAAAATAATCGAAATAAGAAAAAGTCGTCCACCGCTGTGACTTTAGCTAGGAGCGAAACGTCTTCACATTTTTTATCGTGAATTTTATCGCACGAGCCGAGTCCTCGCGTTTCAGCCACCGATGGTTAGAAAGTTCACGGTTTAGAGAAAAGGATAATAAAAATATAATCTTAAACTTAGCGATCTTAAAAAAAAACAGAAACATTGTTTACTCGAGAACGATCGTGGTGAGTTTTCCATTCCTGGTGTCCAAACGTCGAAACTCACGATTCTTGTTCTTCATCGAATTTAGTTTTCGAATAATAATTTCGATGTTAGAGGAAAACGCGTCTGAGATTGGACGAACCGAGAGCAAACTGGTGATTGATCTTCGGGGTTTAGAGAAAAGGATAATAAAGCTATAACCGTGAGCTTGGCGATTTTAAAAAAAGGAACATCGTTTACTCGAGTGAGTTTTATACTCCCGGTGTCCAAACGTCGAATCTCAGGATTCTTGTTCTTGGTGGAATTTACTTTTCGAATAGGTATTAACCTCGAGACTCTCGTAGAGTAAAATGTGTCCGAGATTGGACAAACCGAGAGCAAACGGGTGATCGATCGATCGAAAAATTGGTATCGACTTGCGTGGTCGTTTCGTACTGTAGCTTGAAATTGCGCTAACGGTTCGGAAATGGAGAAGTCAAGTTGTGAGAACTTGGACTGTAAATACTTTCTACTTCGTGCCTTATTCACCTTGGTCATTGCTGAACAGGACAATAACCGCGGGTGGCCAGAAAATGATTCGACACTCAGGGTCTTCATCGTTCGGCATTTCCATGTGTACCTATATATACGTAGGTATAAGTAATATATTTTTGAAACTTGTTTAAGTCACGGTCGAGATTCCAACGGTTGACACGTCCTGGCCCAACCCGGCGGGAGGTTACGCGAGTGTCTCTTAAGCCGCTCCGATCGTTTTGTACCCTCATCCCCGCAGAGAACGAGCAGAGATAGAGACAGAGAGAGAGAGAGAGAGAGAGAGAGAGAGAGAGAGAGAGAGAGAGGGAGAGAATGAAAATGAAAAGATAGAGAGTGAGTGAGAGAGAGAGAGAGAGAGAGAGAGAGAGAGAGAGAGAGAGAGAGAGAGAGAGAGAGAGTGTCCTACGATTCCGTATTAGTAAAACGCATTAAAAGTTTTTGAGAGAGACGAGCGAGAGTCACTGGCGTTCGCTCGACAGACTTGTTCGATGCTTCTCTCTCCTTCTCTCTCTATCACGTTATCTCACTTTGTTCGATGACGAAAGGCTATATGCGGTCGGTCTGTCAAAATATGCTTTTTATTCTCAGACACCCCGCGGCGTGAATGACGCCGGGCGTCGCCGTCGGCCTCCCCCTCACTCCCAAGGATGAAGATCCTTTTGAGAGGACCGAGTCATCGAGAGAATGAAAAAGAAAAGGATGACAACGAACGAACCAATGAAGAATGAAAGAATCAAAGAAATCAAATGCATACATACACAAGCCATCTTCGTTCTAACTGCACGCAGCAATTATACAAAAATCCTTAAAAACAGAAAATTCAAAAAATAATTTCCAAATGACGTATACAACGAGAAAATTTATACTTCGGTGGTTGAAAGAGCTTGAAGTTGTCGCAATATTCATTATACTTCTCCGGGATACGCAATATCCAGCAGTGGAGTCATCGAGAGAATGAAAAAGAAAAGGATAACAACGAACGAACGAATGCAGAGTCAACGAATCAAAGAAACCAAATGCATACATACACAAGCCATCTTCGTTCTAACTGCACGCAGCAATTATAGAAAAATCCTTAAAAACAGAAAATTCAAAAAATAATTTCCAAGCGACGTATACAACGAGAAAATTTATACTTCGGTGGTTGAAAGAGCTTGAAGTTGTCGCGACGTTCGTTATACTTCTCCGGGATACGGGACAGCCAGTCGTGGGGGGGATAACACGTGTGCAGCCCGGCGACCACCTTATGGCGATCTTCCGTTCGCACACGCACATACCCATACCTACCATATATGTAGATATATATATATATATATATATATATATACGTACACAAGACGTAAGGCTACAAGGCGATGGTAGAGAGAGGCCAGACGTCCGCACTTGGTGTCACTGTAAAAGCAGTCGGTAGCAGCCACATGGGGCTTCTAGACTACACACTCCTTCCTCGACGTTTATATATACATTGCATATATATATATATATATAGCTATGGTTTATGGAACGACGTAGAACCGTCACGAAACCTCCGGCCTCGCAGCGAATCGCTGGTTAAACGCACGGCGTTGCACACCGACCTGAGATTGACTCAGGAACGGAGCCACTTCGGTACAAGCTTTATATACCTATATATCCCCGCTTATTTATTCACATACACGCGTCCTATGTGTATAAGGACGTCTTTCAGTTTGCTCGGAGCAGACAGAAAGGACGTCGGCATCGTTTTATCATTCGCGATTCAATGTCACGCGGTCTTGACCTACAATTCTAATCGCTTTCGGTCGGTCCAATAAAATCAACTGTCTTTTTAGCTATCTATACATATATATATTTATTAATGCACGCGTTGTTATTATAATTTTGAAATACGCGCGTTTGATTCTTCGAGATTGTCGTCGAAGAATTTAAAGCGAGTTTATTGACAGATTTGTTTGATACAATGATAAACAGTATTTTCCGTATCGCAGCGCGGATTAAGCAACCGCAATTTTGTCGCCCTTTGAATAATCGCAAAATCTAACAGTCTCAATCATCACCACGTATCCAGCACGTACTACGTTATAATGGGAAACGGGCAGTGGCGCAGTACTCGTTCGAGCCATTGGCAGCGCGCCGCGTCTATCAATGAAACATCCGGGCGAATCTCGGGCACAGATGGCCGAGTTCTCTCGTACGTCAGTCCCCCCTGCGCACGTGCACGATTCAATTTCGCCTCGTGTGTGCCTCGACGGTAGTAGCATCGTTGTCGAAAGAGTCGCATCGTTGGCTAGAGAGGACTGAGGAAATGAGGCGGGGGGATGGTGTCCGAGCCACTTTGGGCAAATTTACCCCTCTGACAGTTTCAACCCCATGAGACCTTTGGATCGTAACGTACCGTGTACCCAGAGAATTTAATTTTTTTCCCTCGACTCCGACGCCTCTTGAACAGAGCAACGCGTATTACATATTCATATACAGATCGAACCACGATGAAACGTTTGCAAACAAAAACGCGAGGGAAAAAAAGCGTCACCCTCTAATATATTGCCACTTGGCGAGGCTACAATTTTTTTCCAGAGTACAAGGAAAAAAATGAATCTTGTCTCGAGAGGAAAAAAACAATCTCGAGGGTATCGATTTATGAGCGAGGGTGATTGCATCCCTCTGCACATGCTGCCTTTATGGGGTGGGTGTTATTACTAGTTCAAGGAAGACAATCCGAGTGTACGATTGTTGCTATAGGAGCAACGTATCTCTCGTTCTTGCACAGTTTCTTGGGCGAGGGAGTGCCGAGAGGTAGAATAACAAATTGGCAAAGCTCGTCTCGTTGCGGGCACGTCCTCACCCAGTTACTGAGAACCACTGTCGCGCGAGGGAATCGTGCGGGGTCCCTCCCCACCGATGGGCCTTGCGGATCGTGGCCACTCGGCCGTGATCGGAAATCCTCGGGGGCTCTCTGGCCCGAGTCGGAGATTGTCCCAGACTCGCGACGTTCCCACGGCCATCGCGCATGCGCCACTCAACCACCCCTCTCTCTTTCTCTCACTCTGTCTCTCTCTCTCTCTCTCTCTCTCTCTCTGGACTCCCCACTTTTCAGACCCCTCGGGAGACGCTCTTCCTCTCGCCCTTCTCCTCCTCCACCCGGCTGGATCCCCTTTCTGCTTGCTCGAGGCTTCCCCCGCTACGTTCTTCGCTGCTCTTTCTCCCTCGCTTCTGTGCTCCCGTACCGAGTATACCCCTCGATTCTTTCTCTTTCTCTCTCTATGTCTGCCTTCCTCGCGACTCGTGCACGCACATCTGTATACGTGTGCGTTCGCGCAACAATGTGTAAGGGCATGAATGCGTTCCACTCCGTTTGGTGCGTTTGCATCTCTTTATACCTCTTTCTCTCACTCCCACTCGAACGTCATATGCTACACACAGACACACACACAGCTTGTGATATCGCACGGATAGGAATGTGTGTAAGTGACCCTCGCGATATTTTAGCCGTCCTTATTCCCGCGTTGGGCCGCATCTCTTCGTCTCGGTTTCTCGGAGGTACGAATTCGCTTTACGTAGCGAGGTTAGGATAGTGGTATTAGTGTAATAGTACCGATATAAATTATGGTCCATGTATTGGGTATAGTTTGTTCCAGGCGATTTGAGCCCATTCGCATTATCTCTCTCTCCCCCTCTCTTTTTCTCTTTCTCCTTTTCTGTTTATCTCACTCCCGCGAAATCCTCGTGGTATCTTACATTGAATTTCAATACATATTTCTGTCTCGCTCATTAGATGCAATATCTTTATAGTTCTCTTCTCGCTCCAACTCAAATAAGATACTTTCGTTCGACATAATGCTCTTCGTTTCAGCGGTATCTACCATTGCAGTATTTGATATATATATATAATATAATATAATATAATAAAATATAATATAGTATATTATAACATATAATATGGTATAATATAATATAATAAAATATAATATATTATAACATATAATATGATATAATATAATATATTACAATATATTATATTACAATATAATATGATATAATATAATAAAATATAATAAAATATATTACAATATATCATAATATAATATGATATAATATAATATAATATATTATATATAATATAACATATATATATATATATATATATATATATATATATATATATATATATATGCAAAAAGAGGCAATCTCGTTCCAAGTCGAAGGGACGTTGGTACACAATACTTGCTCGCATTCTTTTCTTTTTCTGTTTCTGTTTTAAATTATATTTACTGCACAAACTCCAGCAAGTCGAATCATTCCTACGTTTTCAGCCCGAGTGCAGGATTACCTTTACCGCACTCCAACTCTCGATACGCGGATAATATGCATACCGTGTATTTGAAATAAATACGACCTTGGCTCCGAACCAATCGCATGAATGCGAAATAAAAAATAAAAATTTCAAAATTATCATGAAACCGCTCGATTTCAATTTCGTATCGATGCAAAATATAATACGGAAATAACTATGGATAAGCCTTCGTTATCTCGAAGAAGAACTTTTTGTTTTCCTCGTATAAAAACAATAAATCATTTTTTTTTATTCGTTTCTTATCGATGATTACGACATTTAAGACAGTTTTATCTCGTTACACGCTTCTTTTCGACAATCTCGTCTCTGTCGCGATAAGAGAAAAATCATTGCTCATCCTAATGCAAATCCTCCTTTCGACGAAGAGAATAATAAGAAACAAAAAACAAAAAACGTCCAAGTGCACAGAGCGAGCGAGAGGCGAGAAAATATTTCTCTTGCGCGGGTATGGCGCATGCAAATTGCAAACGGTAGGCGCTCACCTACCGTTTCTCGGCCGTTATTTGCTCACGGGAGCTTCTATACATTGGACCGACTCTCAACATATATATATATATATATACGTATATTTATATATGTTTGTCCGAGTCCTATACCCTCGCGAAGATCTCCTGGCAAGAGAGAGGAGAAGCATGGAGCTTCTGGTTCGCGAGAGCGCGGGCGTCCTCGTTTGCGGCTGGACCGCGGGTATATATAGCTCAGCGGGAGAACCTTACCGAGAGAGAGAAGCAATAAAACGGGGAAGAGTCGGGTGAGCGAGGAGGAAAAAAGATAAACGCAGCGCAACGGAAGACGCGAAAAGTATACGCCCGTGGAACGACTGGTAAGGCCTCTCTGGCTGAATTCTGTTGTAGGTTGTAGGTACGAGGCAAACTGACGAAAAGGAAAAAAAAAAAACAACAAGAAAAGAGAGAAAGAGAGTTGTCATCTCGCACCGATGTGTTGATTGCCGGCGCGAATATATCGTCACAGTAAAATAGCCACTGTTCCAAGAATCTTTGCCTCCTCATTATCGAAGTGACGAAGAGAAGAAAAGTGAAAAAAGCTCGGTACGCCAGTCAACGGAAAGAGAGACAAAAAATCGCAAAAAAATGATTTAGCATCTCTTAATAAATGTACGAAGACGAGACGAAGGTAAAAACAAACGTTCCTCCTCCCAGTATTCTTCATCATTTTTTTCACTGTTCCGACTCGCATCGTCAAGATTCTCGAGACGTATTCATCAAGCGGTCGTTCGTTATTCTCTCGTAAAATCGTTTCGAAACTCAATTTTCAATCTCCCATTGTAGCACTCGCGTTCCACTTTTATTTTCATTTTTGTTTATCTAACAAATATTTCCTTCATGACGAAAACAAAGTTATCAGTGAAAAAAACGACTCTCGCCGAGTCAACTCGAGAACGTAAATTACAAAACTCCAATAATTTCGAAATTCTGTTCCTAAGTACTAACTAGAAATTATGTAATTTCACTCTCCAATCGGAAAAAAGTTAAGTTTTTCTTTTTTTTTTCGTTTCCATCCGATCGGCAAATTTTTTCGCTAACTATTTGGTTACATTCGAAATCTCTGCATATATCCACTGTTCGATTTCTGCATGAGTAAACAAAAAATCTTAAATTACAGAGTAGCTGACGATCGTGCAACTATGTAAGTACGTAACTGGTATGAATACGTTAGGGTAAACACATACACAGACGCGTACATAGACAGACACGTGTGTGCCCAAGTAATAACTTGGCATCGTGTATGTTCCGATGGTTTGCTGTTCGGACCCATACACATACGTATTTGCCATATACATATACATGTATAGATTCATAGAAGCATCAAGAAGCCCGCGAGGAGACAGCTCGCGTTTTGCTTCGCTGAACACGCGTAGGTACATTCCACCTTCTTATCCACACCGATCCTTATAGTCAGATTCTCGTATACACGTATAGTAACATAGTTAGATATATCTATGTATTATACGTTGAAAAGATCGACCTCGCGTTCGCCACTTTACCGTTTCTGGCTGTATATATAAAGGTATAGTTTTGTACCTATACCATTACCCTACGAACCACCCGACTCGCCTATGCTACAATGTTTTACTCTTTTTCTTCTTCGTGGCATCTCATTCGCGCAGGATTTTATTCTATCTAGTTGTATTGGGCATATTTATAATACGCCATTTATGTGGAGCATGGACGAACTAGGTTCCGCGAGTACGTTTTTTTTTGTTGCTTTTGTTGAGATTCTTCTTGTTATTATTGTTATTTTTAGAAGAATTGTGCAATTTGGTTGAACGAAATGTTTGCGTAATATTTTTTATAATTAAATTTTCGATCGAATGCGATGGGAAATTAATTAAGATTGAAGCGATTAAAAAAGAAACATGAGATTGGTGTATACCGCACAATTTTTTTGATTTTGATTTTGTTATCAAATTTTGTAATTCTTGCGTCATTAGGTTGGATTTTTCGAATTGTGCAATTTGGTCGAAGGAAATGTTTGCGTAGGATTTTTTATAATTAAATTTTCGATCGAATCCGATGGGTAATTAATTAAGATTGAAGCGATTAAAAAAGAAACATGAGATTGGTGTATACCACACAATTTTTTGATTATTTTGTTATCAAATTTTGTAATTTTTGTGTCATTAGGTTGGATTTGTCGAGTCGTGGAATTAACATTTTTTACGTCAATTATTATCGTAATTCCTTCGTGAATTCTTGCGGCGATATCGAAGGAAGGTATTCGATATTGGCCAAGTCTACAACTTTGCAGTTTTGATCTGCGAATTGTTTTATCTTCTGAGAGAAGGGAGAACGTAGGATTTTACAGGAAGAACAATCTTTGTCGAATATAAAAATAATACTGTCTCGTATCCACTGTACCTTTTCTGGACTGTTCTCTGTTCCATCTTTTCGATTATGTATACATATATATATATATATGTTCGTGTTATATTCTCTTATTTCGGTGGTTTTTTTTCGCGTCTCGCTGACTCGCGAGCGGAACGAGCCACGGTAATTGAAATAAACATAAGCTTTTGGTTGGAACGGGCCCCTTTCAAATGGTAATTTCTTGTCCCCGCCGCGACCCTCCCACGCCGACTCCTCCACTGTCTTTCTTATTTCCTCTCCATGAATATTTCTATATACATATATATATTTCTCTTTCTCTCTCTTTCTCCGTCTATCCTGTTCAATTCTCGAGTACCAATGGACTGAGTTTAGCTCCAGAGCGTGGCAATAAAGTCACGAATTTATAATCGTCGACCTTTTCCTCTCAAGTGCCACACACATACACATGGGAAGTGCAATATCGATTTTCTCTGAATCACCCCGATCCATTCCCGAAGGAGACCCGAGGATGTAACAGTTTTGTTGTCACGACCTCGTATTAGTTTCGAACATTCCTCGCTTCCAAAGTGACAAGCTGGATAGGAGAAATGTATTATCATAATCTTAATCCCATAGACTTTGTATCAAAATAAAATAAATAAGTTTTACTTTATTGAAAAGTTATTTAAAAATTTGCGTAAATTGCTTATTCTTCTTTTTATCCGATATCAAAGCGTCTGAAAATTATGATACAAATATTGAACAACAATAACATAAATAAATTTTACTTTATTGAAAATTTATTTAAAAATTTGCGTAAATTGCTTATTTTTCTTTTTACCCAATATCAAAGCGTTTCAAAATTGTGGTAAAAACTTTGAACAAAAAGAAACTAAATAAACATTACATTATAGAAAAATCGTTAGAAAGTTAACGTAAATTGTAACTTTTTTTATCCAACATAAAAACAGTATGAAAAATATGACATAATTATTCCAATCGTTCTGCATTTTTTCTGCAACGCGTTAGAACTTTCGATCGTCAATTTCTCCAAACCGAGATGCGACAAGACATCCCCCTAAAAAAAAAGTTTAAACCGAATAAAACTAGAGATTTAAAAATGCGTTCCACGTCGTTTCTAATGACGCATCTCGTGCGCACGCACACGCGTTCGAGGCTCTTCGATCCCGAACGATAATTATCGGGAGCAGCAACGATATATGTTTTCGGAGGCATTCCGATCGAAAGAAAAAAAACAAAAACATACGAACTAAAGCAAAAAAAGAACGCCAGGGCGGTGGGTCGAGGGTGTTGAATTTTTTGTTTGGCTCGTTTTTTCGCTACCCGCACGAATTCACGCTCATGGTAGGAACGAGATGAATGCAGAAAAAAATAAATCGAAGGGAGGGAAGAGTATGTGAACGAAAAAAAATGTATAAGAATAAAATAAAAGAAAGAGGAGAGCGAACGCGTAATCGCCTCGAGTGTGTGAGAGGGAAAAGGAGAGCCGCGAATTTCGATGAGGCGTGTGGTCCATCGCGCGGACGGGAATCGTGAAGTCGCACCGCTCGAGAAGATTTTACTCTCCTTCTACACAAGCTCTTGGTTCTCGATTCTTTCGGTCGTCTCTCGCTAATCACCGGGCTTTCCTTCGGCGTTTCTTCCTCCAAGCTCTCAGTAACAAGCAGCAGCAGCCGGAGCACCGATGCTCCAGTTAGGTAGCTCGAATCTCGTCTCTCTCTCTCTCCCTCGCTCATGATTCCCTTCCCCTCATCGAGGGAGATCTTCGCCTCGTAGTAGACGTCATCCCGTCTCTCGCTGTTCATGTCGAGCACCTGCGCGATTGCCTTCGTACTCTCAATTCTACTACCACCGCACTTTACCGAAGCGGCGCGATGGATAAATGATTGCGTTTCGTCCTATTCGGTTTTTATTTTCATATATTAATATCTTATTCATTTATTTTTATTATTACTATTCATTTATTTATTATAATTATAATAAATTGATTAATTATAATAAATTATTATTATATTATTATTATTATTAAATATATTAACTATAATAAATTATTATTATTATAATTAATCAATTTATTATAGTTAATATATTTATTATAGTTATAATTAATATATTACATAATTATAATTATAGTTATAGTTATTAATTATAATCATAGTTATAATTAATATATTTATTATAGTTATAAATATAATTCAATTGTTTTGGTAATTTTAATAATTTTGATCATTGGATTCGATTAATTTATTTGACCGACGTTATTATTGCTCGAAATAGACAAAGAAGGGTAATTTTAGAATAACGATCCGCTCAAGCTGTAATAAAAAATCAAGTACCGTAATTTTTTATTATATGAATTTATGACTCGTCCGAATCGCCAAAAGGCAAATCCTCAAAATTATTAACGAACGCGAAGCAATATCTTACCCATTACAATATTTCTCCCCGACTTTGGTCCGCTATATCTCATGTTTGCTCGTTCCCCTCCCTCTTCTTTCACGTATAATCGTGCAGTTGAAAGTCCTTCGGCGTGGAGCGTTCTGCAATTCGTTTGGCCTCTTGCGCGAGCCACGGTCATTTGTAGCGATACGATTTTTTGAATGGGCCTAGAATCAAGGATCGAGCATGGCATGTGTAATATATTCGTATATATCTATATATATTGAGTTTACACTCGAACGTTCGAGATCTGTTTCGAGCGGTCGAAACAGAAAGAGGGAGAGAGAGAGAGAGAGACAGAGGAACGCGCTGATTACACGCCACCAACGCCCCGGGGCCACGTTGCTTCTCTCCGAGATGCTTGGCGAAAACCAGGCCTCCGTGTTAAAGCGTCCTACTCACTCGGCGTGATTAGAGACGGAGCTAATCTCGCCCCGAACGATGTATGCTCCACCATCCTTCGACCCTTTATGTCTTTCCCTTTTCTTCTTTTTTCATTCGTTCCTCAGTCTCCTCGTAGTCCACTGCAGGTTCGTATTACCGTCGCTCCTGTTGCCCCCATTCTCAAATCCGAGCGTCTGCATTTCTGAAGAAACCCTATTCTTATAACGCTACCAATATTCAACGTTTAAAATCAGAAATTTACATTTTCATTGAGAATGAAAAAATCTTTTTAAATTCTCTTAATTCTTCCCAATTTAGTCGATTATTCATTAATATTTTTTTTTTCCAATTAATTAAATTTTTTTCTTATTAATTAAAAGCTGGGAAATTAGATTTTGTTTTAAAATCAGGTGTAAAAAAAGGGATTATGAATCGCGAGACGAGGAATGTTTAGACGGCGTTGCTCGATTTAATTGATCCGGTTGTATAATTCCGTGTATCGGGCCCGCTATCATGTTTCTCTTATATAATTTACCACGAAAGCTACGTTGTAGCAAAGGTTATGCGTGTTTAGAACGAATCGTGTGTGCGGCGTATTGAATGAACGTGAACCAAGAAAATACTGTCCTTTTTTATACGGCTATTAGCGCTCATAAAACCGGCAGGTGTTTTCTTTCCGACCCCCACCCCCGTTCTCACCGCCATTCGATCCTTTATTGGCTCTCCGATTATCCGATGGGTCAGGGATGTTAATTCCTTTTCGTAATAAAAAAAAAAGGGAGAGAGAGACGAGCAATCTTGGCCACAGCGCGTGTTAACGCCGTTGCTCCGCGCCCTCTGGACGAACGAACGGCGGAACGTCCAGCAGATGAGGCGTTTTGTTGCGTCGACGTGTGTATATACCGTATACACGTTCCATCGCGTGCCAAAGACGAGAAGAGAAACACCGGTAGATATTTTAGTTCCTTTTAGGTTTCGAGCAATAAGCCGCGTATCACCTTTTTCGAAGATATATATATATACACACACACATAAATACTGCCCGTACGATCTTCGAAATTTTTTCTTCAAACCGTCGGTCTTGTGCCCATAAACGATGCCCCTGAGGTCTACCATCGTACCGTGAGCGTAGATGGCGCGGAGTTTCCGAGTTTGGAATTATTTAGAAATTCTTCGACAATCCTCTCGAGAACCTCCAACCACTGCCATGAAGTTCAAATTTGAATGGCGAAAGGAACTGACGGCTCGATAATAGTAATAATATTAACAAATAATAATAATATTATTGTATTATTATTATTATTATTATTATTATTATTATTATTATTATTATTATTATTATTATTATTATTATTATTATTTTGGGGAAAACAGTTTCGTTTCTTAGCTCTTAGCTAGTTTTTACTACATTTACGGGCTAGTGCCAAGTAAATGTAGCATGTGGTGTGTGTTTATTGTGTAGACGGGATGTGATGTGGAACTGTCTCATTTTCATCCAAATCCATGAACTTTCTAACTATCCGACAGGTATTGAGAATTGCGGCTTTTTGGAGTAGGATGTAGGTGGAGTCTTTCAAGTCTATTAATTTGAGGCTGTGATGAAGGTGATTAGGTATGACACCTGTGGTGGAGATGACTATGGGTATTATGTAGACTTTGTCTTGTCTCCAGATTCTGGTAACTTCTTCTTTCAATTCTGCGTATTTACTAATTTTCTCGCCTATTGTTTTTTGTACATTGTGTGTGTTGGGGACGGCAATATCAATAAGGTATGTGATTTTATTTACTTTATCCTGGAGTGTAATATCTGGTCTATTATAGTGAACTGTCCTGTCGGTAAGTATAGCGCGGTCATAATAAAGTTTGTGTGTAGGGTTTTCTAATACCGTTTGAGGTTTGTATTTGTAGTAGGGTGTGTTTGTGTCTTGTATAAGTTTGTGTTTGAGTGCTAGTTTTTGGTGAATGATGTTTGCAACCTGGTTGTGTCTGTGAGTGTAGTCCGTCTGTGTGAGTGTTGTGCATGCCCCTGTTATGTGTTGTATGGTCTCTGGTTGAGCGTGGCACTTGCGACATTTATCGTTAGTTACCGTGGGGTCTTTGATGATATATTTCCTATAGTTTTTAGTGTTGATAATTTGGTCTTGTATAGCTATGATAAAACCTTATTATTATTATTATTATTATTATTATTATTATTATTATTATTATTATTATTATTATTATTGTCGAATTATGATTTAAGTATAATAATATTATTATTATTATTATTATTATTATCGTATTATAATTTAAGTATAATTATAATAATAATATTAATAATATGAAAAAAGAACATAGTTCAAAAGTTTAACTCTAGATATACGAATGCATTTGATTTATGAATAAATCATTCTCGTTTTACCATGAAACGTTAAATTGAAATAGAGCGATAGAACATTGAGCGTGAAATTGTAATTGATCGAAAAAAGCTCGTACGTTATTCCCACATAGATAAAATAATACGTAACGAGAATTAAGATTTGTCGTTGATGTTTTTATGGAAATATCCGTTATCGAATTGTAAAATTCTTCGGATATGTACGGTCGTGAAAAGCACCGAAGTGATTCTGGCGTTTGATTATTCCGAATCTATATATCCAGCTTTAACGCTCACTTCGCCCCGGTCCCCGTTCGCTCTCTCTCTCTCTCTCTCTCTCTCCAGCTGGCTCGTGACGTTTTCCGATTCTGCGGTCACGAGCCGATTCAGTGCCCCATTATCGCGATTAGGCCCCCGCGCGCCCAGTTCAACGTGCATAAGCTGCCCTGGCGGCCTCCTCTGCACGGATTCCCTCTTGGCGCGTCCCTCCACCATCTCCCATATGCTGCCGCGCGCACCACTGTCCACACACAGCCGTCGTCGATTCGCCTCGAACTGCAGCAAGCGAGAGAAAGAAGAAGAGAGAGAGAGAGAGAGAGAGAGAGAGAGAGAGAGAGAGAGAGAGAGAGAGAGCGAGAGAGCACGCTCTCCGCGGTATGCCTCGACCATTATGGTAATGATACGTTCTTGGATATCGAAACTCTCGAAGCCGCGGCATGGTCTCTCTCTCTCCATGGACTCGGTTGCGCTACGATGATACCGATACAACGAGACTTCGAGATCGACGAATTTCACGTTCCGGACCACGGATCTCAGACACAATTTGGTTCGACTGCGAGGGAGACGAGGAACGGAGATGAAACGAAGAGAAACGAGACGAGAATAAGGAAGAAAGAAAACAAAAACAAAAGGAAACGAAACGATCGAGGAACAAATTCAAATAAGCCCGGTGCCGCAAATCGAGCCTCAAACTTCTCGATTGAGACGTGAACAACGGAATGAATATGAAAGTTGATCGAGCGAAGAGAAAAGTATTAAACCAATGGGAACCAAGAATAAAGAGAAGAAATCAAATTTCGATACGAAAATAAACGAATTTCAATTTGGAATTTCGAACGCTCTTGTTTCATTCCTTTTTTACTCGAATTAAATGCATCACAGCCTGACAACGACTATTAATAAACAAATTTTCGATCGCTCCATCATTCAAAATATTTTGTAAAAGTTGTAGAAGAAAAAAACAAATTTTTGATCGTTCCATCGGTCAAAATATTTTGTAAAAATTGTAGAAGAATAAAACAAATTCCCGATCGCTCTATCGATCAAAATATTTTGTAAAAATTGTAGAAGAATAAAACAAACTTTGCCGCAACAGTGTCCGAGTATTTAGAGCAATCTAGTATCCACTCTATAACATTCTATATCCACAATAAAAAAAAAACCATCGCGATTATTTATCGTAGAAGGGAAGATGCGCTGCAGGTCCTCACGAATTTCTAATTATTATTCATGAATGAAGAGGCGGTGAGGTCATTTCTCTTTATCTCTCTCCCTTCTCAATCGAGCAGCCTCTTCGTTCGTTTCTACTATAATATCTTAGATGAGGCAGCGCGTAATTGGTTGTTCCACTCGCATACTCCTCATCGCTATTCATAGGTAGAGAATACACTACACGAGACACACCATCCATGTATATATATATCTATATGTGTATACTACAAATCTATATATATAGGACATTTCGTATAGACACCAGGTTCGTTAGTAGAACTTGCATCTTTGTGCACCATATATATATATATATATATATATACATATACATATACATAGCTATTATACTACGAGCTCACAAGCGCATCAATACTACCCCTCGCTCACGGTGTTTCGCATAATGACGTAATTAGCACGACCCTCCGCTGCTTGAGCATCGAACCGACTCTTGACTCTCTGGCCTAACTCCATACTACGTGGCTTGTTCTTCACTCCCGTAACGCTTTAACGACACCCGCATGGCTTCTGGATTTTTTTTTCATCACTCCAAGCCCTTTTGTCTCCACCGTCCAGCAGATTGCTATACGTTCCTCTAATGACTATCGATTGGGCGTGGAAAAAAAGTAAGTTCGTTTTATAAAATAATAACTAAACAATGAAAATGTTACATATGAAAGTTAGAATTTTCGATATTTTGTATTTAATATTACATCGCTTCGTTCGATTGAATTCTCAAGATTTCGCTTGGTATCGATTTTAAAAGATAAAAATTTCTTATTACGTAGTTTGTCAACGACAGTGGTAAAGTCGGGATTAATTGGACGTTTGATCTAATCTCGAACGTTGTCAAGCCAATAATTGCCAGGCGAGCTTCTAAAATTTCTCCGAACGTACGAGAAAAGTTCTAACGTGATTTTATTGGCGAATGCAATTCAATGCCGCGTAAATAGCCTGCAAAATATTCACCGACGATAAGTGTGCGTTGGTTCGCGGTTGGCTGACTAGGCAAAACGTTTGGTTTTTTTCGATCGATTTTTCGTAACGCCCTGGACACGACTCGACAGACTTAACTCGTGATACATTTATATGTATATATACATATATATATTTTTAGACAGTGCAACATACATATAGCGAGACGGCCGTTATCTCCAGGCGCTGCTGTTTGTGGTCCGCGAGCCGAAGGAAAAGGAGAAGAGAAGTGCAGTGTCGAAGGCGCATATAACAGCTGTGTGTAGGTTGGGCGAGGCCCAGGTGAAAGCTTGAGAAACTCCACGAGTCCTGTAACTCACTCGGGCAAAAGAGCCGAGGCACGGGGCTCTCTGTACACGCCGATGCAACTGTGCTCTTTCTCTCTCTCTCTTTCTCCGTCTGTCTGTCTGTCTGTTTCTCTTTCGCTCTCTCTCTCTCTCTCTCTCTCTCTCTGTTTCGCCGTATCTACTTAATACCTCCTGCACCTCGGACTCGAGAAATCCTATACGTTACTCTTATATAGGATATACGTCATGGCGCCCGAGTCACCAACAGCGAAGGGGTTGCAACTCGCTCGCTGCGACTCGAGCGGCACGCCACACTTGGAGTTTCCGGATTTCAAATTGCACTGGCCACGCTATGTGGGGATATAATAATGGGAAATCTCACGCGTCCTTTAACAGGTTGATCTTTGCTGTATAACATTAAAGTGCGCATTATCCAATTTATATCTGTATACGTAGGATTAGAGAATTTATCGTTATCTTGTGGTTCGTTGCTATTAGAGATTTACAACGGGTATCATTATTTTCCAGATAGAAATTGCGAATATCGTTATTCTTTTTTTCTTCTTCGAAATAATAAAAATATTATATATTTTTTTATAGTTGCTTGTTAATGTCTCGGAGACCGGAAATTCGTAATCGACGAGATCGAACGACGACGGTAATTTAATCGATATTAAATTATTGAAATTTTATTTGATTACAATTATAATCATAATTTTACATTTATATATCGTTCGTGTCGATGCAATTATAAATAATCGATTAATAAATCGATTATATCGAATCGATTCCATCATTCACGATAGAAAATAAAACGAATACGACAGAATTATCGCGTAATTTCGTTGGAAAGCACGAAAAGGTAATCATCCCTCGATCAATCATTTCGTTCCACGTGCCAAATCGTTGTCGGAAACTCGACTAACTCTAACACCAACCGATTTTTAACGAGGCATTTGTTCCATTCGATCCGTTAAATCGCGCGTTCGATTGTTTTTAATTATAATCGTTGATTAATGATCCAAAGAATTTGTTTATCGACATCAGGATCGATGATGAGTCGGGTAACCCACTTCCGTCTTGGCTGCGTTCCCGACGAGCTTGCCACAGTCGTGAGCCAAGTTGACGAACTCTCGATCTTACGAGAATAGCGAATGGAAGAAGAACAAAAAAAGGCGGATAAGCTTCCTCGATCGTCAACGAGAGCAGCGCGCGCGCGCGCGCGCTCTTCTACAGCTCTCTCGGTGGCACCTGCTTAGAGAGTCGAGAAACGTTCGCGACCGCCGCGATGGTGTCGCGATGCCGATGACCTCTCTCGCGCTGTCATCACCGTCGTTGCTCCTTCGCTCGGAAACACGACACGCAGTCCGAACTCCCCGACTCTTCATGACGCTACACGTTGCCGTTTCGCATCGTGTGTACGGGATTCCCGAGTGAGAAAGAGAGAGACGATCTTCGCGAGAATGTCTACACGACATCGTCTTGTGAACTCGCGCCCTCGCCATACCGATCTCTCTCCTATTCTCAAATTTTATGAAACAAAAACAAACCTCCCTTCTTCCGGTATTTTCCCATCAAAAAATCTCCAACCGATCGAAAGAATCCGATAAAATCTCCAAATTGGCGGTTTCATCGATCAGAAATCGTTTCGGGAAATTATTGAAAAATAGAAAAAAAAAGAAGAAAAGTTTTCGTATCGGCTTGACGAGGATACCGATCATCTTGTTTATTATATATTCTTGTCGATACATAATAGTAGTTATTCGCGGGACGTGGCGCGAGACGAAACGGCGTGTATCGATGGGTTCTTCGAGTCGTCGAGAGATTCGTGTCGCGACTCGAGAGATCTCTCGCTTTTGCTCGATGGAACGTGCGCACTCGCATTTACGGAGTAGTTTTCTCCATATGCCTTGTGTTCCGAACCGGATCGAGTTCTACGGCTATGTCACACACATACGGACATACACATATATAAAAGTGCGCGAGTGGTTGGAAAATCTAGCGAAGGCACGCACGGCACTAGACGGCAGGACGCTTGTTCATCAGCGTGCACGCAGCATCCGCGGTAAAAGTTTATACCGAGGGGGGAGGGAGAGACACGACGCTGCGATGGACGAAAGAAATCTTCGCGATCGACGATACACTTCCCTGCTCGTTGCGACGCTTAAACCACGCGTGGGAAAATCGGTAGTGGGAGAGAGATACCAAGGTT
Organism: Netelia fuscicornis; assembly: GCA_946811545.1. NCBI lineage: Eukaryota > Metazoa > Arthropoda > Insecta > Hymenoptera > Ichneumonidae > Netelia > Netelia fuscicornis. The sequence goes on along the minus strand of OX328011.1, from coordinate 12,655,559 downwards.
CGATCCAACGCATCCTCGATCGCGTTCGTGTAACGACGCGACAAAATACCGCTCGATCGTTTCCTCGATACGGCACGATTCGCGGGAATAATAATTCGCGCGACGATCGTTAACTTCCGCTTAAAAACGATTTGTATAAAACAAATCCAAACAAGACAGAAAAAAGACACACGAACAAAACGAATTTCATTAAACAATGAAAATTCCGTCGTCACGATTGTACAAATTAAAATAGTTTTATTATATTTCATGATTTTTTTTTGTTTGTATTTAAACTCCAACGATTACGTAGTTGTAGTAGCCGAGAACCGCGTAAGGAAAGCAAATCGGCCCTTCTCGACCGGCAGGTGTTACCGCGGTGGTTCGTTAACGACTCGAGGAAATCTTGAGAAATTCACAAGGTGAATATCATCCTTGTACGGTAGCGGCGATAAGTATATTCGATGATCGGGACTCGCTTACTATATACGAGAAGCGAGGAACTCGTTTTCATAGGGCGAAGATTATCCCGGTTTTCCCTTACACGTACCGACGATTCACAGTAACGTTTCCGGAAACTACAAAATGCCAATTGCGGATGTCGAATGGAATTATGATGTAGTGCGTTGCAAGATCTTTCGCAAGAGACGTAGAGAAGAAGGATGAGGAGAGGGAGGGGTGTATATCGATATGGGGCGTTGCGAAATACGGTGGGTCGAGTAGAAACGACGGGAAACGATAAAGTGGAGCATCCCGATGGCACGATGCCCTGGCCCTCTCGATACATATAATATGTCTGTATATAGGTTGCGAAGATACATCGTAAAGATATACGGTGTGTGCGATGCATCGGTGCATTAATCCCGAGCCACCGATACATTGGCGCGCGCCCATCACGTCGACTCTCGGCCGCTGTCTCGTACTCCGCGCGGATATCGAACAAAAAAGTTGAATCCTCCCGGGAGACGAGGTAGCCAGGTAGTCTTTTCTCTTTCTCTTTCTCTCTTGAATCTCCGGTAAACTTGCCTTATGTAGGCTGACTCAGGCATCGTCTTTATACCAGGAAAACGCGCGACAAGAAGCTCTCCTCGTACGATCACGCTGGGTGCATACGCGTGCAGCATTCTGTGTGCTCAGGGCAATTCACTTCGCATACCGAGTGACGACCAGAGACGACTGTGAAAGCAAAGGAACGAGATAAATGGACGAGGAGAGAGGATATGAATCGTAAGAGAGAAGAATGGGATACGGGAAAGGAAATTGACCGTAGTCGGATGAACGAGAAATATGGAAGAGTGCCGATCGATCGACCGAGACGATCCATGTCACAGCTGTTTCGTGGACTTTAATATTTCCCCATTTTTTTATTCCTTTAAAAATTCCAGTTTTATATTAATTTTGCAAAAAAAAAACCCCTCGCACGTTATTTTATTTACAATATTGTAATGATCTGCGTTCTTATAACGCGCTTCGGTGGAACGATATCCCACCGAAGGTTTCAAATAATTTGGAAATGGAGGGGATAGTAATGAGTCCTTCTCCCAGTGGCCACAAATGATCAGTCAGTCTTGATTAGTTAAGCGAAGAGAATAGAAGTCCCGTCATACATCTTGTCTATTATAATAAAGGCCACACAAAATTGAAACTCCTGCTATCATTTCATCTTTGCACCCTGCAACAACCATATAAAATAAGTTCTAACAATCGTATATGTCTCAAAATAAGAAATAATGTCTTTTAAATTAACCCATACAAAATGCCGATACATTTCAATTGCACAGTTCCACCGACAATAATTTTATTCTTAACCACCATTATTATAATATATCTGCGACAAGCATTTTCATTTTTGTTCATAATCAGAATCCACATCGACAAACCATAATAATAATACCTATAATAACAAATGAATCAGTAAACGGGTAAAATGTTAAATAAATAAAATTACACAAAAAAATAATCGCGACAATATCAACTATAAAAATCCATCCTCTGTACAGAGACGTTTCGAAAAGATCGAGTTCGCTCGGAGGAGTCTTGCCGAGATGTTGGATGAAACGTCGGTAGATACGAATCGCGTTCCAAGACCGTGTGTGCCATTATGCATATTTCTCTCCCGCTGATGCCCGGAGTGCTAAGAGGGAGTGATCGCTACGAGAAACACACATTCGCGATAACGTACGTACGCTCTTACACACATGCGCATTCGACCGAAGGCCTTGTAGTGTGTACGTGATTGAACGCAAGGTATACGATTTACATTGCAATCGGGACCCTCCCCCTCTCTCGTAATCATCGGGAAACCTCCCTGCCTTCTCGTGTGTACCATATGTACCATGTGTCTGTCTCTATGTGGGTGTCGGTACAAGTTCTGGCAAAACGTGAAATACCGCATATAGCTGGTCACGTGTATCGGTGAGGGCGAGTACGAGATCGTTAGCAGGCTCGAAAAATTATTCACCCGTGTGTGTAAATGCGCGAGTGAAAGAACGAGAGAGACATAGAGGCATCTTTCTCGAGAGGACTACGAAACGATTTGGCACGTCTTGGATTCTCCACCTCACTTCTCTATTCCCCTTGCGCGTTATTCCCTCTTCCGTCTTTTTCTCCTTCGGGTTCTTCCTCTCTCTCTCTCTTTCCCTCTCGGTCTCCATCTTCCTCTCGTCCAACACACACGCAACGTCATAATATTGAAACCTCTCGCCTGATGACCCTTTTCCTTGTCACTGATTCTCAGAGTAAATGCGTGCCGGCTCTATATCGCTGTTCACTCGCGGCACTCGTAACTCCATAATGCTCTTGTCGAGTTTCTAGCTTAGGGCTCATCGTGCTTCGATGCACATGTGCACGTGAATTTACACACGGAACGAAGTACGTACGTACATTTATAACTGCTATACTATAACATTTCCTCGTACCAGCGCGTATAGCTGTATAGACACGCGTGTAATTGAGCGTCCGTCGGCACGGGAATAATGACCCGAGCTAGACGTTAAATTGCGTGCGTTTCTCGCGCATCTCCCTTCTCTCGTCGATTTTCCATCTCTCGCTACGTTCTTACGTTTTACGTCTTCTCCTTCTCTTCCTCTGTGTTTCTCCTACGAACGCCTCGTGCCTCTCGCGATCGTGTCGGACTCGCTCGCGAGCCGGCTCTCTCTCTCTCTCTCTCTCTCTCTCTCTCTCTCTCTCTCTCTCTCTCTCTCTCTCTCTCTCTCTCTCTCTCTCTCTCTCTCTCTCTCGATAACGAATAACTAATGGACCACTCGTGTCCCGTGACATCTTCTCGCCGGATTTATCAAATTCCAATGGTTTGAATTGATCGCCGACACTATATTTCGTAATATTTATACACGAAGGAATTGTTATTACGCGTTGCTACGTATAACTTGGGCATATCTGTGTATGACTGTGTTTAATCGGACGAGGTGAGACCAATCAATTTATCCAAACTGGATGGAGATTGACGGTACGATAAGATTCACGTTCGTTAAACGACTCACTAAATACACGTTTTGACATTCTAAATTTGACGAGCTTCGGTATAAAGCGAGTTTGAAAAAATAAAATGAAGAAGCCTTGACGACAATAATCCATCGAGAATCCTACGAGACACGTTATCCTTTTGGAAACCCGTTTCTTTACGAGATGGGGAATAAATTTTCGATAAAGAATTGACTAATCAAATATTCCCGAATATTACCTCCAGCTGTGCTGTATAGATATGATGTAAATTATTTTCGTTTTCGACGATGGAATATTCGAGGAAGATTGGTAGGTAGTAAGTCGGGATTTGTTTTTGGACAAAATAACGTCACGAAGCGCTCGTTGGATCTAAAATTTTTAGGTAGAATGCGAATATGATAGTTGCTTCTGGTTTCTTGCAATTTTTTGAATCAAAATGTGAATAAACGTGAAAATTCAGATTTTCGAGCTTTTCTTCCAAAAAGACTCCACGAGGGGTTTACAGAATCAGAAATTTCCCGTACAACGCGAATATCACGTTTGTAATTTCATTTTGTTACAATGTATCCGTCAAAACTTGACAAAACGCAAAAATTCAGTTTTCCGACTTTTTTGATGGGCGAATTCGCCCGTAGAAGATTTTCGATACGGACAAAAATCGAGAAGGTCACTACAAAAAGAAAACGGACGACGTTACAACCCTCCCATCTTATTCCTCTTCATCCACGTCGTCTTTCCCTCTGTCCCACCAACAGAAAGAAACACGCAAAACAGAAAACAAAAAACAGAAATTCAACCTAGCAGAAGACAGTCGACTCGTTAATAGAATCCGCAGCCCTTTATTTACTCGGCTCTCCGCAGAGCAGCCTTTGTATTTACCTCCTGGCAGTTCCCCCTCGCTTCCATCTACTCCGTCTCCGCAACTTTACGTCAATTATTACATTTTTCCTCTTGCCCGTCTCTGTCACATCTCCGTCATTTATTCCAACCGAAAGTTCCCGATCGGGACTAGAAAGAGTTCTCGCGTACAAAAAGATCCCCGTACCCATCAGTCATCCGCGTTTGCAACGGCGGAATCTTCGGGGTCGAAGACACAGGCGAGAATCACTCTCTCGCTTCTCAACCTTCTCCTGTCTTGTCGCCTATACGCAACGTCTCGACATTTTCACATGTACATACTGCTACATGCGACGCACACACACTTATATACATTCATACACACTTACATTGAGTCTGTCTCGAGAGAACGAGAGTGGCAATTTCTCGATGCTCGAGAGCGGAGGGCAATCGTCGTCGCGCCGTCTGTTCTGCGGTGAAGAACCCGAATAGCTCAAACGGAGAGACAGAGCGAGAGAGAGAGAGAGACTTCGTACATACTCAATACTTTTATATACAGATATAGCCGATATAGTTACGTACAGTACGTAGCACGTATATTATAGAGTATATACGTACGTGGAGAAGCGAGTCGAGAGCACTTCCAATAGCGAGAGTTAAGGCTCGTTGACACCGGACTCGTGAGGTCAACCAACCAGTGTTCGATTCCCATCGACTTGCCCGTGGTCCCTCCCATCCCCGTATATCGTACTCTATATACACATATGACCATATACATATATGTACGTATATAGGATATATATGTGGAGCTGATGTTTATAGCGTATACCATAACAACTGTACAGTACTCGGTACTCTTTAGCCTTCGCAAGAGCACCTCGAACACACGTTACCGATCCTCCTCGCGGGTTTCCCTCGTGGGCGTTCGCTCACTCGCCAAGTTCTCCGAGTTCACCAGCGACTTACGAACCGTTCTTCTTCTTCCTCTTCTTCTTATTCCGATCGTTCTTATTCCTCTTTTTCAGTCATTCTTATAGTAAGGGAAATTTTTACACACGCACATCCTCGATCGGCCGAAAAATACTCATGGGAGAAGGGGGACTTTATCGTCGTAGAGACGTTTCCTTAATCAGCTCAGTTCGATGGAAATCGAGGAAGGAACGAGCTTGAGAGGAAATAATTGTTAGCTTGTTATAAATGGAAGAAGAGTAATGAAATAAAGTCGAATTAAAATTTGAAGAAGATTTGTTTGGGGTTTGGGTAAATATTTTTTAGGCAATGCGCAGGATCGGATTTAAATTGAATTTTGAAAGATTGGTGTATATTTGGACGGTTTCTGCGAGACGAGAAATAAAAGAAATTCTGCGAGATGAGAAGAAAGACGGTGTACGTGTGGGTGTACGTACGTGTGTGCGGCATCGGGGTGTAAACGCGAATAAGCGGTTCCACCGCGCAATCACGAGACTCTGCGGTTTTCCACGAGAGACCGAGAGAGGTTTCTGGGCTGGTGCTCTGTGGCGCGGACTCTTCTCGACTCTTTGCCCACGAACGATGCGCGAGTTTTCCGTCAAGGCGTTTTGCCGGCGAGTCAAAGAGGAGGGGATGATAATGTTTGAGAGAGCAGCGGGAGAAGTTGAGCATTCCCTATACAGTCGTATTCAAAAGTTCGTTGTCATTAAAAACTTAGCATGAAAATTCTATCGAGACGCGAACAAAATTTCAATTCCTCGAATTTTTACGAACGATTATTTTCCCATTGATCGAATCAAGAATAATTTATATATAAATTTTACGTCATTGATTTTTAGACAAATGATAATTTTCATTTAGAAATTTCGTCGGATTTGCGTTGATATTATTATCGTTCGAATGAAATTGTTAATTTTCGTTTTTTTCCAAAATTTCATATCGCGATACGAAAGAATGTTCGATAAATTGAATTTTTGAATTCGACTGTAAGGGTTAAATATCCTTAACGTAGAGTCTCGCGATGCTGGAGCAGTCCAGGCTGCAATAGTGATAGACAGTGGTGAGGAGTGGGCAATGCGACGCCGAGGCCGTCAGGCTTATTGTCCGTTACCGTCATTACGTCTCTTCTATATCGCCGTTTTTGTTAGTGCCGTAACGCAATTGCAGCAATTGTCTTTCGTTCTTCCTTCTGTCTCCTTTCGTTCTTTCCTCGTTCCTTTTTTTCATTTTTTATCTATTTATTATTATTATTATTATTATTTTCTTCATCTTCCACCGCGTTCCGCGCCTTCTTCGTTCTCTTTTCTGGTCCGTGCGCTGTCCCCGACTAACGTCACGCAGCGAACGAAAGCGTACGTAAAGTGCTACGGCCAGAGGCGTCCAAGATGGAGCTCTTACACGTCCTATAAACCCCTTGAAGAGCGACACGAGTCGAACGAAATCAACGAAACGCGAATGCACCAACGGGCTACGAATTCCAGCGAGAAAAAATATTTTGTACCGAAATCCAGCCAATTTTGTTTAATTAAAAAAAAAAAGAAAATTTGAAAATTACGAAGTTTCTTTTGATCGTTTTTTTACATGTCGAAGTCGAAACTGTTTGAACGAGTCGTAATTCCGAAACCATATGGTTAGGAGAAATTTCCAACTTTTCTCGAGAGACACTCGAAGATAAGATTTTGACTAATTGCTTATTACCGCGTCATCGTAAATTTTCTAAATATCTGTTATTAGGCAATAGGGACAAGATTGACGCTAAACGTTTCCCTTTTTCGCGAAACGTTTCCACTTTCAAATAATGTCGACTTCGTGCTAAAATTTATCGCGGGAGAAAGGTTGTCGGTGAACAAAAAAAAATGATGTGAAAAAAAGAAAAATGTATGTATACACCTATATATGCAAAAAGAATGAAAAAGAAAATGGACGGTCAGACGGACGTATCTCAGCGTCGTTTTGTTTCCAGCATTTCAACGTAAGTGCCTTGCAAATCGTTTCGAGTATCGAGGGAGATGGGGTCTACTCGATTCTCGTCACGGCCTCGCCGTTTAGCTCTCTTCCTTCTCTCCACCTCGCTCTCGGTCGCCAGCTGCATTCATTTTTCTCCTCTTTTCTCTCCACAGAACACACACACACACACACACATATACACACACACACACACATATCAAGACTGAGATAAGACGCAGAATGGAAGACGTTTCGAACATTGACCGCGTATATTTAGAAATATAAATAAAAAAAAGAACAAAATTCTCACGCAATTCCCCTCTCGGTTTGCCGTATAATTGTTTTTTCGAAACTCGTCCTTGTCCGAAAAATCACAGAACGAGGGAGTGAGACTGGTCTATTTTTATAAACCCGAAAGGTCCTTTGGTGTCGCATCTCTTAGGGTGGGTGACCGGAATAATGAGAATTACTTGGCTAACGGATATATACGACGTTGACTTTTGTATGGGGAACGCGAGAAAGATTTCTCGAGGGTTGTTGTCGCGCGTAAACTCCAAAGGCCCTTCGCTCACCCTTCGCCCTCGCCCTCTATTCACGCACTAATTTTTGTCACTGTGGGAAAAATAATCTCCGAGAGTTCAACGACCTGTTCCCTGCGAAAGCGTTTACCTGCTGTTCCTGACTTGTACTTCGTGTATCTTGCGACCGTGTCTTGAAAAAAGAGAAGAACTAAAGAAATGAGAGAAAGAAAAAAAAAGGATGCGCAAGTAAGGAAGAATAATATTTCGGATGTGAATTTGAAACCCTTGAAGCTTTGGATTAATCTCTTGGTATTTACGAGGCATAAATAAAGCCGGAAATGATAAGGTACACGACATCTCGAGGCATTGCCACAGTTTTTTTTTTTTTTGTAATTTTTTGATGTTTAATTATCGTTGATGATTTTTGAATATTAAAAAAAGAAATTAAATTCGAGATACGACGACGTTTTTGATTTTGATACGCGGAAGATAGCATATTCTTAAAATTTGTTCCATCGACGCAACAAGTGTTCCAGACCTGTTGCATCGTACACGAACGTACAGAAGAAAGTAAAACAAAAAACGTTTTTTTCTCCTCGACCATTCCCGTCTCTGCTTAACTCAAGCTCCCCTCGGTGTCACTTTACCCTTTAACTTTAACGCCGGTTGAACGACGGAAGGATACGAAAGAGAGGAGGGAGTGTCTCTTCTCTGTGGACCAACGAGGAAGAAGAAAAAAGGGAAACGAGCGGCTGGGCTCTTACGCTCGAGAAACGAGAGCTGCTCTTTGGATCCCTCGACGAGAGGATAACGCAACTGTGGAAGAAAAATGAAAAGAAGATGGAGAGTACAAACAAAAAAACGAAGGGAAGAAATAAGAAGAAAAAGCGAGACATGTTTTCAAGAGATACACACATGGGGCGCTTACGCGAACGCTTTACCAGCGTCTCGTAGCCGTGAGGGAGTCGTAAACTGTCAACGATACTGCGATCCTACGACCTGAGCAAGAAACTTCTTGCCTCCTCTCAATTTTTCTCCCCTTTTCATTTTTATCTCTCTCTCTCTCTCTCTCTTTCTCTGTATTTATACGCGACGTTCATTTTTTTTTCTCGCCTCTGGCGCATAAAACTTCTACACGCTCGCCGATGCTGCCAGGGGAAAGGGTTGCGGCACCGTACGCCGAGAGAACTTGCGACACTGGATCTTCGGGGCGAAATTTGATTTATGAATCGATGCGAAATAATTATTAGCTCGAAAATGTAAATTCCCTTATCGTAATTGACACGTTTGCAATTTTTTAAAACTTTAGCTCGAATTTCTCTGTGATTCGTAATTAGGGAGTAATTTTGTCATTTTTTTTTCTCCACTGTGAGTAGGAATATTATTTTTTTAATGTTCAATAAATTTCTGTTATTTGAAATGATTTATCATCGAAGGTTGACCGAGTCAACGAGAACGTTGAGTGAGTCAATTTAGAACACCCGTAAAAATTCGTCTCGATTATTAGCAATTCCGATTTTAGACAGTCTTCTGTCTTCGTATCTCTCTCTCTCTCCCTCTCTCTAGTTCTCAACTCACCGCTGCGAATCGTCCCTTTTTTACATACTTTGTTTCTTCTATCGTTCCCTTTTTATATTATTTGCTTCGAACCATCCGTGATGTACGGTGGCTCTCGTCACCGAAGACAAAACTCGTTTTCGTGAACGATTCTCCTCCCAGCGGTGAGTTCGTCGTAAGATCGTCGCTGGGATCTTTCTACCGGAAAGAAGGATCGTGCCGTTTCGAGGTCGTAGGATTCTCGGGAAGAGCGAGAGATGAAACGCGAAAAATGAGTAAAAGGAAAAGAAACCTCGATGGACGAGTCGGAGAAAGAGAGCGAGAGAGAGAGAGAGAGAGAGAGAGGCAAACAGACAGAGAGACAGACAGACAGACAGACGGACAAAGCCATAGCACACACACACGCGTATAGCATTATATACAGTCGATCTCTCGATCCTTCGTCTCTTCCATACTTTTCTTGCACCGGCATACCCACACGTGGTCGACAGACGTTGCTTGCCAGCACCATCATCGAGCCGCGCATAACGTCTCGTGTCGCCACCGTCCTTTCGGTTCGATCTAATTGGGCCTCCACCCCGTGTTTGTCCTCGAGCTTGGCTCGATACCGACGACCCAAATATTTCATCCGATCGCAATTAAATAAATTTGTAATACGTTCAATTATCCAAATATAATTCAGGACATACGCAATTTCATTATTATTAAACAAAAAAAACTGGTAATCCAACTCGGACAATCGACAGAGGGATAAATTTTCTCTCTTTTTCGTTCATAATTTATCCAACATATAACGTATTTTTTTTCTAGAATAACAATTTATTGTTAATAGGACGTTTACGAGGCGATATAGTCGCTTTCTGTTTTCATTAAAAACATATACGTGACGAATAATTCAAGGGTTACATATGGCAAAGTGTTTGCTTATTTATACGATCTTACAGTGAGAAAAGTGTCCTAGACGGGCAATAATAATAAATAACTCGGTTCGATCGACGACGACAGGACCGTTCGTCGGTTTTCTCAGGGAAAAGACGTCGAGTTAATTTTGTGCCCTAGAGCATAATATAGAGCAGAAGGAGAGTGACATATCACAGAACCATTAGCTTATCAATGAGCACCCCTTCCCTACCCCAGCCCTCGTTATACTCGAGTGCGTAGGAGAAGAAAAATAAACGACCTCCCTCGTGAGAACCCTTTCGCGATGTTTCGTTGCTTCAAGCAACGGATCTCTCCTTCAATTTCCCTTCCCTCGGGAGCTCTCGCTCTCCCACGTATCTACTCTCTCCCCCTCGCTCGTTCAATCGCTTCTTCTCCTTTTCCCTAACGTCGTTCTTCCCCTTGCTCCATATTCCAACCGCGGTTACACGTGGTAGCTAATATCCTCGAAGTGCTTATCCCTGAGATCCGCTCAAGAAGGGTTGAGGGAAAAATGAAAATAAACCGCGGGATTATCTCGATTTTTCTCTCTTTAGTTACGATCTTCGTATCACCTTTGAATTCATCGAGTTTCCGTATGATTCATAATGAATAAAAAATTTACTTTACGAACTAATATAAGAATTAGTAGAATTATCAATGATTTTAAGAAACGATCTAAATCGAATATCGTTCGATAATTTGGTTGTCACTGAGGGAAATCGATGGGCGGAAACGAAAATCGGTGCAAGGAGGGTGTCGGCGTGACGCGTGACGTCTAATCGTCGGCTAACGAGGGTTTCCTTCGACCCGGTGAGAACGAGAGTGAGATTAAGTACATAAATGTACCGTATGAGAATTATACGAGCGCATGAGTAGTTGGAAGAGAGTGAGCGTGGTCAGTAATTCGATATCCCGGTAAACAAGCATTTTCTTCACCCTTCACCGCATATATATATGCGCGTTCGCCGCGTGGACCGCAGCTCTCCTCCTCTCCGTTCCCCATCGAGACACGACATCTCTTCGGTTTTGTAAATACGCTTGTGTGTACGCTCTCGTCTCGTTGTCGTCTACGAAGAGCCCTTCCATCCCTTCACCCGCCCACTCATAGCTCGATACAGACCCGCAGTCACATTATCCACGTGGGAAGCTGAACTTACACGATCGCTCGCTCGCGGATCACTTTATACAACTCCTGTTCTTCCCTTGTCCACTATTTTTCTACACCATCGTCGCTATCTCCGCAACGGATTCCCTTTCAGCAATTCTTTCCCTCCAATTGTCCTTCGAGCTTTGATTTTTTCAAAAATTTGTACCTGGCAAAATTCCTTATCGATTTTTTCTACCGATTGTAATTTAAAAACGACTAATATTAATTTTCTTCCGCCTCTAGGTAAATGCTGTGTAATAAAAGTTTGCGTTAAATTATAATTGAACGGAAATTTAATTACTTACCACGCGCAACGATGAGAAATTTCATACGTGAGAAAATGATGGAACGTAGCTCGATTTTTTCGTGTTTATGTTATGGCAGGCTTCTTTTTTCTCTTCTTTATTATCCTTTGAATTTCCGTTGTACAGCTATTATATCGTTCATAATACTTTTCATCGCATCGACTCTCAGTATGCTGTTTCACGAATTTATATTCCCACGTGTATTTACGTACGTGTGTTTAATACACAGGCATGATTCGATGATAGATTAGTAGGTTTTCAACGCTACTCACAAAGTCTTTGCTTTTCTAACGATTTCCCCGATCGGGATCTCTCAATTATCGGCTCTCGCTTCATCAAAAGGAACTTTGAGATCCGATAGCACTCGCTACGATGTCGGCTTGAGAATCGTGTATTTTTATAGGTTTGTGTGTGTGTGTGTGTATTAAACCAATGCGTATGTAATGGTGACTCGGCTGGATAATGCCCGTTGACTTGTATTTTAATTAGTGATCACAGGGTGGTGAGTGTACAGCGCGTATAGAGAAGCCGATCTCTCTCTCTCCCCTTTCCTCTTTCCATCTCCCACCCCTGTCTCTTTCTCTCGTTCTCTCCACCGGTCGATATTCCTTTCGGACTCGCGTCAGCTATAATTAGCGTTAGCCAGGGCTAATTAGACGTTCACGGTGCCACCACATAAAGCTGGGCGTACAGGCACGAATAACTCATGGGCGTCTAAGATAGGGTGTTACATCTCTGATCGTAAAACAAAAGTGCGACTCGTTGCGAAGAATACCAGCGAGGGGTATTCATTTTTACGATAAGAATTTGAATGAATTCCTATAATTAGAAAAAAAGCGTTTTTGTCTCTTGTTATAACAAGCCGAATCGGCAAAAGGTTTCTTGGTCGCGTAACGACGAAACGACGATTTGAATTTCGCGCTTGTTTAGTCCAAACGCTGCGCGCGCATTCGCGGGTTTACAAAAAAAAAAGCTGGCAAAGCTCTCGCGTTGGACGATCGGGGAAATGAACGTATGTGTTGTTTATCGCGAGACGATCGAGGAAAAAGAAATAACGCTGACCCTTTAGTAGCGCCGTGTGTCTTATTCGGACGTCGTGACAGACTGCGTAAGAGCGCGAGCATTGAGACAGGCCAGGAACTCCATCGAGCGGTGGTCGAGGGGACGAAGGAGATTATCGACTTCTTGGTCACAGCTGACTGTCCATGCGTGTGAGAGCGAGGCGTCGTGCAAGAATCGTTCGTACGCACAAATTTGTGAGTGTGTGTCGAAGTTCTGTCTTCAAGTATACGCACAGAAGCGTGTACAAGTCCGTCGAAAGTTGAATATATATATCGTGGACATATGTTCATCGTCCCGGCGCAACGATTTTTTGCCGCACCTCGCGTTTACATTCGATCATGAAAATTCGGTCAACGAAGTGTGAAACTTAAAGAGATTCTCCTATTATTTTCGCTCGGTGCGCAAAATGCACGATTCAAATGTGCGCATTGTTTGCAAATTCTCCTAACGTTATTTCCCGTTCTGCGCAAAGGTTCAAATTCGAGTCTTTGCGCAGGTTGTCGTAACAATGTTCTATATCCGTGTTTTGGCACAGTGACGCATACGCACAGTGCTTGAGCGATTCTAATAACGCGCGAAAACTCCATGGATGCGCAGATGTCCTAATTAGGTCGTTTGCGCATGGTTGCTGTGGCTACCGTACTTAAAACGTCGCGGGTTAAATATGGAGAATATATGCTCATATATGGCATATATCACGGCGTATAACCCACAAATCCTTTTTTGTTCTTTAAAACACGTTGTCCCGTATATTACTGCTTCGATCCTTCCACACCCCGCCCGAATATTTTTATTACTATCTAAAAAAAAATTTTTTTGTTCATATAGTTATATACATATGTATATATATATTTATATATATGCGTGTGTACATATATATATGTGTGTATGTATGCGTTGATCGTAGCTACTGTCCATAACCCACCGCAGGAAGCGTTATAGGGCGTTTGCCCGCGAGTCCCTCAGGCACCATTAACATTCGGCACGGCAAATTACAAGCCGCGAGAGTGCGAGAGAGGCTAATGGACCCCGGTGAGAGAAAAGAGCGTCTTTATATCCATACTACACGCGGAATACAAGACGAGAAGAGAAAGAAAGATAGAGGACTCTGGTCCATTCGGTAAGAGCTGAGAGAGGGCGTTGAGTGTTTCGAGTGCGCCCGAGACCTCAGCCGTCCGTCCACCCGTCTGTTCGTCCGTCAGTCACTCAGTTCTCGTTGCTTCCATTCTCTTTTCAAGACTCGCTCGCTTGTGAACGAAATATCAAACTGCGAACGACGCGATCGACCGTCGAGGCAAAAAGAACATTAAAAAAATTAGCAAACCGAACAACGATCATCTCTCCCTTCCTCGCACTCTTTTAATCGAAGCACGTATTATAGGCGAATTAAAAGAAACGATCGACAATTTTCGCCTCGAAGATCGCGCGTTGCGTCACATCGGCCGATCGCAGATGGCAAATGGATCTTGAGACGTATCGTCGCAGCGCGAATAATGAAAAAATGGAGATTAAAGAACGACGGGGGTGAGGGTGAAAGAAAAAATTTGAATTCCCGCTCAATTGAACGACGGGCACGAAAAGTTTCTTACTCTCGCTAATCGTCGCGGACATACGATCTCGATGGTTTGATGGTTATTGGGCAATTGGAATTCGCGTTCTCTTTCGTATATCCCTCCCTCCCTCCCTCCCTCCCTCCCTCCCTTTCTCTTCTTTCCGCAACCCCTCCCCAAATCCTTTCCGTCGATTATATTCGAGCGAAGTGATAGCACACGCGTCTTACACATCCGAGGATGGTTCGTTCGTTTTGGACTCGCATATCGAAACGAAAGGATCATTAAGGCACAAGATGTGTGCGCATGGCACGTTCGAGTACGATGGATTATACGTGCGTTACACGACGATGAGAGCCGCTCACGCGCGCCTCTCCGACGGATCTCTTCGCGAAAAAGTGCCGACACTGTCTTCGCTCTCCCTCTCTCTTTCACTCTTTCTCTCACTTTGCTTTATTTTCATCTCCTCCGTCTCTTTTCCTCTCGGCACTCTCTGAACTGCAAGGCTGCCATGGGTTATGGAGCGGTCGCTCGCACAGTCAGGAGGAAGAAAAAAAAATTGCGATCGTGGCTGGTCGGCCCGTGTGGTCACAACGCGACGATAGTCGTTAACTTTCGTGCGGTACAGTCGCCTCGATCGAACATTCAAAAAGAAAGTATTTTTGTCGAGATATACGAAAAATTATATTTTCAAAATTATAAATAAAAAAAAAACATAAAACAAGATATTGAAAAACTGTAATTTTATTTCGCTTTCTTAAACTTATCGCCCTTAGCGCGAGTGTCGTTCAAACGAGAAAAAAGGGAGGGAGAAATAAATTAAGCCGGCATTCGTAAAAATTGGACTAATTTTACGAATTAAATTCAATGAAAATTGACGGAAGGCCCGAGGGTAAGACCCACCGGTAGCGTTTAATCTTTGTGTATTTTGATCGTTCTTAATTTCTTCTGGAATAAGTAGCCGTTCTCCAATTTGGTTGGACTACGCGCATCGAAAGTCATTTTAGTTTGCGGAACTCGGTCGAGACCATTTTTCAAAGCATAATGCTTGATTGACTCGACTGTACCAGCGCGATTCGCGCTTAAAGAGAAAATAACCAATAACAGCTGCTTTTTTTAAATCTCCTCATCCACTCGTTGTATACCGCCCTTACATCACTTCACGTTCGCGCTTCGCCGCGAAAGACATCGCCACTGGATAGTCCTCGTGCCAAAAAAGACATGGTCGAAAAATTGTCTTTACGAAGGGCTCGTGTAGTGTACACGCAACCTTCCACGCCAACTCGTACACTTTTATTCGTCTTTTTTCACAATCAACTTTTTTTCGTTATTAATATTTCTTTTTTAATCAATCAATTAATTTTATATTTTCGAAATATTTACGTAAAATTATTTATATTATTTACTAATTTACAAAACATAAATAACAAATTGACATTTGGTTGTAATTTAAAAATAATTATTAAAGTACAAATCCGATTTCGAACATTATTAGTCATTTTTGATATTCAACTTTTTTCGTTATTAATATTTGTTTTTTTAATCAATTAATTAACGAATTTTGTAATTTTGAAATATTTTGTGCTAATGTAAAAATAATTTCAAAAGTACAAATACATTTCTCTCCTAGAACGGAGGAAAAATGTAAAAATTTATTAATAACATTTCCGATGGTTGAAATTTCAAACGCGATTCGAATTGACACGGAACGGACCGTGCAAGTCGGTGGATGACGAGAGAATGTGATTTTCGAACCGTATTACACGTCGAATCGTAAATAGGCGCCGTATTCGTTCCACTTCGAAATTTTTGATGGGTAAATCGGGTCTCGATCGAACACAATGATTGTTCGCGGAGATGTTCTTATTTCTTCCCGTTCGCTTATTCATTCGTCGTCGGGATATTTTACGGATATACTTTCATCTGTATCTCGCTGCTCGTAAATCTTTCCGATTCCCATCACCGTCATCATCATCATCATCATCATCATCATCATCATCGTTCCATGTCTCGCGTTCCTCTTCGCGTTCTTACATTTACCCCGCGATCTTCAGCCACATAACCGTATGTTATAAATATAAAATACATTGTGCATGTACGCCATTGACACTACGGTCCATATCGATCGGTCCCTGGAACGATTGTTATCGAGATTCGAATCGCTAAAAGACAACGAACGTTATTGCGATATTATTTTTCCCACGATCGATCCATTTATCGATTTTTCTTGATTTCACGATCTATTTATTTCCAAGCCCTTTTTCAAACGCATACCTATACTCTCATTGTGAATAAAATATCAATACGAAATACTTTCGATAAACGAATAATCCAAATACGATACGAGACGGTAACAAAATGTATCGCGTATAATGACCGCATCGTTTAATCGTTGCGAGCATTTATCGTTCGATTCGATCCGTCCTTGATTGTGAGCTCGGTGACTCGGTTCCCTTCGTTCCCTCGTTATATTGATATTGCTCGATCTTATTTTTCATCGATGCTTTAATAGTTTATTTCATTTTATTTTCATTTTATCTCCATTTTTATTTCATCATTTTTTGTATCTCGACGATCCTCGGGACGCGCGCGCATAAGGTGGACCTTATAAGGGAAATCCGAGTCTGTCGCGAGTTACCTACCTACCTACCTACCTACCTGCCTGCCTGCCTACCCCGCACAAGATTGCCTAATGGACATCGTGCCTTCTCGATATACTCTCCTCTCGTCCTTTTCTCGTTCTCTCTTTCTCTCTCCCTCTCTCGCATTATTCCAATGCCAAGAGAGTCCAGGGTGCAGGCATCACAATTCGTTTTGTTCGCGTTTCACTTTCCGTTCGTATATATGCCCCTAACGGCCCGAGCCAGTGGGAGAAAGAGACAGAACGCAACACTGACCAGGTTATTACCGGCTAAGTGGACGATTCGTAATGACACCGGAGGCTGCCATTTTAGTGCTAAGTGCCGCGCATTATGTATCTCGT
Organism: Netelia fuscicornis; assembly: GCA_946811545.1. NCBI lineage: Eukaryota > Metazoa > Arthropoda > Insecta > Hymenoptera > Ichneumonidae > Netelia > Netelia fuscicornis. The sequence continues at coordinate 12,638,319 of OX328011.1, read as the reverse complement.
CCAGTGCACGGGGACCACAGGACTAACCGCTCGATCCTCGTGGCACATACTCTCCGATATTATTATTATTATTATTATTATTGTTCGAATTATTTTCATTCTTATTATTATTTATTACGCCCATTTTTCTCAGTCCTTTTTCAACATAGGTATCTTTTTATGTTGTAAAAATTACGATCGCTCTCGGTGCCCGAGTATTTAGCGACTTTTTCAAAACGTGAGGCACGCTTAAACGCCACTACCCATATTTTGTAATAGCAGGGGAATTGTTACTGTCAGCATCAAAGTTGACTCAATTCTTATGGATTACATTTCACGATCCGGTTGTAAAAGATTCTTCGATTTATATTCCATTCATTTTTCTTATTTCCATTAAATTATACTAAATAATAAAGTAATCATTTATCCGAGAAGGAAATTTTGCCATGAAATGATAGAAATATTCTTGAATAATGTAAATTGGGTCGATTTGTAATTTAGTTAAAAATTTTTTTTTTCTAATTCGCTTTTTCCATAATAATAATAATAATAATTTTGTCCCGGATGGCTGACCGTGGAATTTCGTTTTTGTCGATTGCCTCTCGAAATTTCGGCGCTCCTTTCCCCGTTTCAATACAGAAATCTTGTTTCCACCCTGCTGTGCTTCCACGTGTAATTTCGGGGTTATTCTTCATGGAGGACGTAGGAGAAGCGTTCGTCTTACCTCGTTGCATCTCCTCGTATTGCCGTTTAAGATGCTCGTTTAGATATAGCCCCGTCGATTCGGCTTTGACCATTCGTCACGCAGTGCAACATCAGCATCAGCAGCTCCAACGGACGGAGGGAAAGAGAAAAAGTCCAATGGACCGACCGGTCTCTCGTGCATATTCCCCTATTAGAGAAGCATCAACTCTCTTTCGTTTCGCTTCATCTTGCGGGTTCAGTTTGCGTTACAAACAGCGAGAGGGAGTGAGTGAGAGAGAGAGAGAGAGAGGAGGAGGGAGCTTTGCTTTGGTGCTGTACTCGAGTTGCCCGGGCGCACAATTTACGATGCAATTTCAGCCGTTCGATCCGTTAATTTCCGGACGATACCAAGGCCGATAACTTCGCTGAAATCTCCGCAATCGATCTCTCTCTCTCTCTTCTCTCCTCGTCTCTTTTCCACTCCCTTTCTCCTTCCTCATCGTCTTCCTCTTTCCCGAGTATTTCTCTTATCTTCTCGCGCCTTCTCATTATTCCTTATCGTCGCGTGTCTACATAAGACGATTATCAAAAATTTCCTTCGCCAACGAAATTTTCAATCAATATTTAATTAATTTGTAATTTTTTTGATTAATTTGTTACAAAAATATTAATCAATCGCTAAATATTCAATCTTGGCACGAAGAATTTTTGTTTTCTTTCAATAGCTGAAGAAGTTTATTGTAATTTTGTTTCGCTCGTTGATTCGAGATATAAAATGATTGTAAATCTCGAATAAAAGTTTCGAGTGAAAAATCGATGAATAGTCGGGTTTTATGCGTATAGATGTGTTTAGAGAGCATAGATCTTCGGTGACGTATTATATGCACCAAAGGGTAATAACCCGGAGCGTCCCCGCGGTGAGCCTTATCGACGCGGGTGTGAAAACTATCGCGTACAATATATATATATATGTATATACCTGTATGTATATACACCTAGGTACGTACGCGGAGGTCCATCATAAACATTTATTATAGCCGCGTGGTTGCCGCACTGGGCAACTGTAATGAAATATTTTACAGCTGCTTTCATCTCACTGCGTGAACCTTTGGCTTCTGGTCTTGCTTCCGTCGATTTCCGTTATCTTCTACCTCGCATCGATAAACAAAAATAGAAACTGTCTAACATTTAGAGATTCATGAAAATGCGTAAATAAAAAAATGAAAAATATGAAAATCCGCAAAAAAAAAATAAGACGATCTTCGATCACAATATTTACCAGGAGTAATCGATCATTGTTGAGATTTAAACAATATTTATTAAATATAAATAAATACCGATCAATTGTTCAAATAAAATAGAAAGTAAAATCGAAAATGAAGCACACAAATATTTGAACACTTATGGATTTAAGTTTTTCCGACGGATAAAAGGAAGTTTAAATAGTTTGACTGAGTGCAAATGGGGGAAGGACTTCGGTAAGAATTCTAATTAATAACTCAAACAAAAATTTTTTTGTACTTCCCCTTCTCTGACTTATGGCACACACGTCATTTTTACCAGCTGGTCAAGGTTCACATCTGTTACAATGTCGGTGAACCTACGTTACACACACATACGAGCATGTACATCTTCCTTCTGGCAGGGAAGCGCTAATTGGCTCGACAAGAGCCGGAAAATCTCAGATCCGAACAGTCAACACAGATATACGAGACTCGGTAACTCGCGGTGTCCTTTGAGGAATTTAATAATAAGGACCCTACGACATACGCGCCACTCTCTCTCCCTCGCGTTGCTTTTGTCGGCTTTTATATGAATTCTCTGTCCTTCGTGTGAATAGATGTCCACCAGCAGAACTTGAAAAACAAAAAATAGATATATATTTCAGTAACGTTAAAGCCCACCCAGCTTCCATCCCTGTATATTCTTATACGCACTGTGTCTCCATCCAATCTACTACCAGCATAATAATATCGCCAAGCACAAATTGTCGGACTAATCTCGAGCGATTCAATAATTACTCCCCCACTGAAACTCGATCTTTAAACATGTTTTTCCTTAATTCTGTTCGCCGTGTTTATACAACCTCCAGTTATTGTTAAAAAACACTTTAGGTCTCGAGTCAAGACTCTCGATTTCCCGACTTACCAGTTAACGAATCTATATTACCTCCACTCTACGTATATATTTGTTATAAGCCGATCCGCAATCTCGATTCTTTCGAGTCGTTTCGGAGCGCGAATTATAATTCGAAAGAAACAAACGTGACGTGCCAATATTATTCTTTTCGTCTTATTTTCGTTTTCTTCCGGTCGATGGTCCCTCCATACTCGCGCGGTCGGCAATTCGTATCGAAATGCGAATCGATACCGTGCGTATGCGTTGTATATGTGTATGAACGCATTATAAACTACGTGACTGTGTGATGATGATGATGATGATGATGATTTCGATGATGATCGCGCGCGGCGCGTTATCCCCCGTCGATTCTCCAGTTCCCCCCCAGTACAAACATCGTCGGAGGGAAACGCATATCGGAGCTCCGTATAATGCACCGTTGATATCGAAAACGAAGAAACGAAGTGCGCGACTTCGATACGAGGAAAAGAGTCCGCGGTTCAATTTAAAATTTGTTTCGCAAGCGTGTATATACATGTGATTGGATCAATTATTTTTTATTGCAATTTATATTCATTGTTTTGCTTGTTTCGGGAATGTACAAGGGTGGAAGGAATTGTAAGAAGGGACGCAGTGTGTCTCGTTATCTGAATTGTTTCTCGTGTTACACGTTCCTGGTTCGTTCTTTTATCGAAGTGAATATGTATGTATATATATAGATATATGGGAAAATATCTTCTCGAGGAACGTAGTATTATGCTACACCGTATAAAGAAACATCGCACAGCGCGAGATCACAGGACCAAAGTGGGATTGAGTACAGACGGAGGGAACAGCGAATGGAGAACGACGAACCGCAAACCGGAGAATCTTTGCGAAAGTTTTCTCATTTACGCACCGTGCGAGAAATACGAAAATTCTGTTAATCACTCCGTACTGTGTTTTGTCAAGTCGTATGACAATATGTGCAATTGTTAAATCTCTGGAAAAAGTAAATTTTCATTTTTGTTTCTGTTTGATTCAATTTTTGAGCAAATAATTTCAGATTTTAAATTGGTTTGTTAAGTTGCTCAATTTTAAAAATTGTAATTTTAGACAGTATGTTCGTTATTTAAGTTACTAAATTGTTTAAACAATAATTTTAGGCTCGATATCGGTTGATTAGATTGCTTAAAACATCAAATTTGTTCGTTCTGTTCCAACAACGATCGTAAAGCTCGCGCGACTCACAGTGAAAAGTTCGGGAAGATATCGAGAGGTTTCTTTTCTTTTTTTTTTATATTCCACTAGGTACAAGTCCAATGAATATCGAACCTGTCGGACGCAACAGGGGGCGAACATGCGGGAGTACATAAATCTTAGACGCGGTCGGTTCTCCATATCCCTCGAGAAACGTGACAGTGAAGATCGAACGACTGTGGCAAAAAAGCAAAACAAAAATTGCGAGGCTACGGAAAACAACAACGATCCTAGAAAATATCGATAGGTTGTGGTTGGCGTTGCTGAAGAACAGTGCGGGATATCGACGGCAAGAAAAATCTTTATAGGCTCGAGCTCGCGCTCCTTAAGAAGCGAAACTTCTGCCGCCCTCGAGAATCTCTTCTTTCTTCATCGCGTCCTCTTCCGCGCTTTCTCGATTCTCTTTTACGGCAGGCCAATCAACCAAGAGTTCTTCGCGTTGTCGAACGACCAGGACCGAGTTAAAGAACTTTAACAAAAAAAAAGGTTCGCCGAATTCACCGCTCTCCTCGACCGTTCCATACCAACTTCTCGTTCTTTTGTTCTTTACATTCTTCTTCGACTTTTTTTTTTGCACCACGTAAAAAAATAATACCTACTATCGAAAAAAATGAAAAAGTTTTGTTTCACAGATTTTTCGTTATTTGACAATATTTTGCACTTTATCCCAAAATTCGTCATAATTGTTTATAAATTATTCGATCCTATGAGAAGTAATTATTTCAATTAATTTTAATGAAGGGGGATTAATGTAGTTTTTTGTATTTATTTTTTAGTTTCTATCAATTTCTAATTTTTCAAAAATGAACAAAATTTGAGTGTATTTTTGGTTTACAGATTTTTGCAGTTTATCCCAAAATTCGACATAATTATTCACTTACAAATTATTTGATACTATGAAAAGTAATTATTTCAATTAAATTTAATGAAACGGGATTAATATAATTTTTTGCATTTATCTTTCAGTTTGTATGAATTTTTATTTTTTCAAGAATGAATAAATTTGAGCGTATTTTTCGTTTACAGATTTTTCGTTATTTCACAATATTGTGCACTTTATTTGAAAATTCGTCATAATTATTTATAAATTATTCGATAGTATGAAAAGTAATAATTAAAATTAATTTTAATGAACCGTAATTAATGTAATTTGTTGTATTTATTTTTCAGTTGCACATCAAAGTACGTGGGCGAGTACTGTCAACACCTGAACCCGTGTCACAAGGGTCCGCGTTGTCAGAACGGTGGTTCGTGTCGAGTACGCGAGGGTGTCGACGGCGGTACACCCTCGTTCGTGTGCTCGTGCCCCGTTGGTTTCAGCGCGAGTCTCTGCGAAATTCCTCTCGAGAACGCGTGCGACTCGTCCCCTTGTTACAACGGAGCGACGTGCATACTCAAATCGCTCTCCGACTACGTATGCACATGCGCAACAGGCTACACCGGTGAGTTAACGAACAGAAATTACGCATATACATTTTTTTTTCTATCAATAATTAAAAAAAAAACATACAATCCACATTCCATCATAAAATCACTCGCTATGCGAGAAATAATTGCGTGGGTGTTTGGATTACCGGTGATTTTTTTTCTTCTCTCAGTCACAATGATTCCCCGTTGTAATTCGTTTAGTTCGCGTGTGTCATCGAGACCCACAGAAGCGTGACGCTGATCGAACGATGAAGCGCTCGAGCTCGTCCTTGCGGCTTTATTATGCATGACAAAGGTGCGAGGAAAGAGAGAAAGAGTGAAAAAAAATGATAGAACGAAAAAAGAATAAGGAGTTAAAAAAAATGTATAGTAATGCGAGAAGAAACGTAACAATCCGACGTTTGCCACGTTTCGCATTTCCATAAAGTATCCGCGTGGGCTTGAATCAAGGTGTAATAAAATCGAGAGACAGCGAAGGCGACCACGGTGATTACACGATCGAGCTATCTATAGTAGATATATATATATATGTATGTACGTTTAAATATATATAAAACACAAGTTTTCTGTGTCCAAGAAAACCGTTAATCGAGTCATGCGTATAATTATCATACGTACGAAACGTTAGTTGCGCCGTGTGGTGCAAGGTAACGAGGTGTGACCGGATATATACATAGGAAAAACATTTTCATATTACACATATCGACGATAATTACATACTCCGTAGTTGAGCGTGGGAAATCGTGATATCTCGATTGCCGGACGCGAGATTTTCTTTTCTCTTCATTTTTTGATCACTTCTTTTTTTTTAGTGATGTGCAAACAGTATTTTCTGGGAAAGAGTAATATAAAAGTGACATTGAATATTAATTCGAATTAGATTATCGTCATTAACAGTTGGAAACTTCGCGATAACAGTAATCTTGTTTAATAATAAAATAAAGAAAAACTGATCGATGTGATTATGAAAAATACTGTAAAACGCGGTTACATTGATATTATGAATATCTTTGATAATTTGTGGGGCTATTTTAAGAGAGCCGAGCGCCAAGATACGGTTTAAATTCGTCGCAGCGGTCAAAAGGTTAAAACTCAATTATTTCTGTAAATTGCAAGATATCGAAATTGCAATGGTGATATTCGTATTGCGCGAAAAATTTCCGGTTCCGTAACCTACAATTGAAGCCTTTTTGGATGAAAAAAGTTTTCACCCCCGGCACGTGCGGATAGTCGATATTCGTGATTTACTTTTTTGACTTTGGCGCCTCCGGAGGGGGTCAAAATTTTTCTTTGTCCAAAAAGGCTTTGTAGCACCAATTCTGAATCGGAAATTTCCCGCGTAACACGAATATGATGAAATAAAGGAGTTTTGGAACAAAAAAAATTTGGCCTCTTCGCCGAGGCGTTTTTTTACAGGTCCCTTCCTATGGGTCCCAAAAACCGCAATTTTCCAAGGATCGCCGCGGTTACAAAAATTGAGCTATCCGGATGATTCTGCGCTCGTTCTCGATTGCTCGGAGAGTTCTTCAAAAAGTTATTCGTGAAATTTTCTGTCCGGCAAACGGGAACGGAGATACAGCTCCGCGAAAAGTCAATTTTTCCAGGTTTCGCGAATCCATCAATATTGCGATGTATTGTATTCCGGTGAATTTTAGTCCTTTCTCAGGCTCTAAGAACCTATGTCGATCGCAAATTTCTCGTACAACAAGAAAATTATAGTTTCACCTTGGTATTTTCAAATTTGATAGACTTTAAGCGGGTAAATCCTTATTTCGGGTTTTTTTGCGTTTTCCTCCTACAATTTTTGAGATATCGGTCAAAATAACGTTTCAAACTTCATCAGCGGTAAACCTATAAAAAATTGCGTAAACGTCGATTCGATTACACAAATAACAGATATTAAGAATACTGCAAAAGGTATACTATTATCATTGAATGGGCGAATGGAAAATAAATATGCGGGTGGTATTCGAGAAATTTAATTGAAATCAAATTCTTGCCGACCGTCCGGTCGTATCGCGGCACGTGCGGCGTTCGAACAACGTTGACGAATAAATCCGTAAACTCGTGGAATCCGCGAGGATAGATAGACCGTGCGAGAGACGTCGAGAGCTCGGTGGATAATTGGCGAGAAAGAGGGAGAGACTGAGAGAGAAACGTTCGAGCGGCGTTCCCTTTGGTCCAGTGACTCTCGATTTATAACTTCCACGAAGTTATTTGTTTTCTCCTCTAGTTCAAAACGTACTTCCTTGATACACGTTGCCACACAAGTCTCGAAAACTTTGTAAAATCGTAAATCCATATTCGATCGGTCGATCGTAAAAAAAAAGTATCGTGATTCCACGAATAAAAAAAATAATGATTGATTCGCTTCGAGGAAACGTCGAATCACGCGGTTGAGAAACTCTAGTCTCGGGTCAGGTGGAACTACCGAGCGTTATCCTTGAAAGAAAAAAAGGGACAACTTCTCGTCCCTTCTTCCGTTCTTTGCCGTCCATCTAGAAAAAGCGACCGAGAGAAATATGATGAACTCTCCGTTGTTATGATGTCATGTAATAAGTAGCAAGACCCGATAATTAGTTCCACTAATCCACTAATCAACGCCGGTATAGCCAAAGACCTCTCGTCCACCTCCCGTACGATTCGATCGACTCATGTGTGTTCGACCTCTTCCGACTCGACGTCGCTCCGATCGAACTCGAAGATTTGATTTATTGGCCGTAATCCTATTATTACGGGAAAAGTCTTAAAACGGTTAAGTGGAGGTTAATATTTTTTTTTTCGTGAATTCGCGTTGGTTCGTAGGAAGTTGTAACTAATGGATGGAATATTTTCCTGAGAATCATGGCTATGTTTATTCCTATCTTTATATCTTTAAAATCTGTCTCATTTCTTCCCACGGGGATATTAAACAATTTTGATTTTCGAAAAATTGTTTTATATTGTTTTGTTGTTGATAAATTATGTTCCTTGTTTCAGGTGACCATTGTCAGAGGCTGGACCATTGCGCCTCGTCGCCATGTCGAAATGGCGCCGAGTGCAACTCGCTCGACGACGATTACCGTTGCACATGCGCGCCAGGATTCACCGGATCGAATTGCGACGAGGATATCAACGAGTGCGATCGCGATCCCTGCAAATATGGGGACTGCAAGAACACCCATGGATCTTACAAGTAAGCGAACAACATTATTCCATGAGTTTGTCAAATGTATAACTCGTAGATTGTTTTAGTTCGTCGTGTTTTATTTTACGTTAGCTCGTTTACGTTTATTTTTTTACGCGTTGTTACTTTGTTTTAACAAGCTCCGACTCAACATATCGCTGACTCACAAATCCTGACTCGACACAACTCTCTAAATCACTAAATCACCAACTCTCGACATGGCAAGGCCTCGCCATGTCGATTCGGTGATTTGGCAAATTTTGCAATCTCGAGTCGATAGATTTATTTAAACGTAATTTTTTGAACACTTCAATCAACTCGAAGCTTCTCGGTATCTACAAAAATCAATTTATTCGAATCGACAGGAATTTTGAGTATTTTCTTTTGAATAAAAACTCAAAAAACTTCAGAAGTATCGATTGAATATTTTCTTCAAAAATACGATTTTTAGATAAGAAGGATATTTCGATAAGAATAATGCTTTCTTATATCGAGAAAAATAAACGAGAAAGTTTTTACGTTCGAAGCTCGCAAGCCATCTCGTTCCAAATTCGATTCGCTGGACCGCGTGCAGAAGGGCAGCGACGTTTTTGTCGCCCGAATATGGAACCTATAGTACGGATACATACCTCGCGGTATACTTGATTTATAACCCATGATTATTTCTTTTTAACCCATGATTACCTAAATCGTTCGACAAGCGCGCGCGCGCCCATCGATGTATACGGTGTATTGCCATCGCTGGCTTCGATACAGCGAGCGAGGAACCATTGGCGGCTATGACGAGATTGACTCTGCTTTTGCCGAAGAGAGAAAGACGGTATGGAATAATGGCTTGTGGCTTTTACCAAGAGAGGCGTCAGCACGTCCAAGTAGGTAGAAATACTCGTGGAAGAAAAAGAGTGAACGAGCAAAGAGAATAAAAAGAGGATGAGAACGATGTGGGAAAGAAAGGTGGAAGATTGAAGAGTATGAGTAAAGACGAGAAGGAGGACGACTCTGGTGTTCTGTGGGGGTTGGATGATGCGAGCATTTGTTCGTACCTATAATACACCATGGATTCTACGAGACTTTCTAAGGCGTTCCTGTACATGCGAGTTCCTGAAGCGACAGTCTGCGCGTGTGTGTGTCGTCTTCTCGTGTTTGTCGCTTGCAATTACCGATTGATCACGGATTCATCCTGGCATAATGTTGAAGCAGGTGATTCCACGGGTAATACGAGTATGAATGTAGCGGAGGACACAAGAGATAAGAGGGACATCCGTAAAAAAAGGAACGAGCAATCTTGTGGGTCATTAAAACTTTTCATCCTTTTTCCAAGCAGGAATGGTAAAATTGTTCCAGTAATTCCATCGGTCTTGTCGGATGGCATGATTTGTTCGATATACATTGAAATTCTTTTATTCAAAGTAGATTGTTGTCAAGAATTTGATATTCGTATTTTGAGGGAAATTTGAGTTTTCACAAAATCCCAATAAATAAAGTATTTTAGGGCAAACAAAAATTTCGACCTTCTCAAGGTAACGATGGTCCATATTTGTAATTTAATTCCGGCATTTTGAGTAGGTCGAGTGGGATCAAATTTATTTTTTTGTACAATAAAGGTTTTACAGAAGTCTCACAAAATCGGAAATTTCTCGTAGAGGGAAAGATAGATGTGTCAGTCAAATTACCACAAAATGTTAAAATTGTAATTTTTTAATTAAAAAGAAAAATCAAAATAACGGCAATGTTAGGCGACACTCGCTGCGGATAATTTGAGAATTACTGTACATAAACGAGGGAAGTTTCCAGCTGACCAACCGCGCGGAACGTCCCGCTCGATGCAAGACCACCTGCGAAAGGAATCCGTTCCTTATTTCGCGCGCTAGAGGGCAATAAAAGGGATTCCTCAAGGTCGGCGACCTTCAACACCTGCATGAGTCATTGAGCTTTCTTCGCCGCGAATCTTGACCCTTTGTAGGTTTCCGAGAATTGGGTCTCCTCAACCCTCCTGCGAACCAAAACTATTCATTAGTTATTTAACAAATGTGATAAAATATTTAACTTTTTCAACATTTTAACATTAACTTTATCTGCTATTTATCTAACTCTCGTATTACAGATAAAAAATTGTATATATCTATTCCATGCAACAGTCACCACAAGTCACAAAAGGAGCGAATAAAATAGAAAGATTATAAAAAAAAATCTCGAACAGGTACAAAGACGGATAAATTCGTAGAAAAACGTGTTTGATCATTGTGATCGCCGCGGGACGATTCGTCGGAAATATATGAAGAACGTGAGTGGTCAGTGCGAGTTCCAAATTCACGAAGACTCGGAGGGATCATGGAATATTATAATTTTGAATTCTCTCGGTTCATATACGTGACTCGAATTACTCGCGTGAGAATTTCTACCACGCGGTCACCGGATACGAGATTGCCCCGTTTTTTGTTACTCCTAGAGATGTCCATCCTCGTTCGCGACTACAATAGTCATACGCTTTTTTTGCCTCTAGCGTGGCGAACAAAAAAAATTCATCAAAAAATAAAAAGCTGCGGCGACATTCGCAATTCTCACGTGCGATTAAATTTTGTCGGCCACTTAGTAATCATCTCCCGGGAATATCCAAAATTTTACGACCATTTTTTTTACATATATCTCTTTGAACAACTCGGTAAAAAAAGAAAGAGAAACAAAACACTTAAGTCGCGATCCGCATGTAAATGCATAGTTTTGCCAGTCATCGTGGAATTCTCGTGTGACGTTAAATTCGCTTATGAAAGTAATCGTACGTTATATCGGCTGGCACGAGCGAAACTCTCTTCTTTTCTCCATTCAAATGACAAACATGAATTTGCGGAAAACACTTGTAATTCATAATTCCCTCGAATGAAATATCATCGTCATGGTTTCTATGAAGAAGCACGATAAAACGTGCGAATTGTACGTAAAACGCAAACACCAGAGGGAAACATAACTCGAGGTCAACGACCCGAATTAAAATGATCCTGAGAAATCGCGCGGTTAATTACGAAAACGCGTGTACGCGTTCGTTTGCGGGAATATCAATTCGCTTACGAGCGTAGGAAGCTCCATGGAATAAAATTTGTTTCGAGAATATTATCTATCGCGATATTGATTATAATTGGTACTTCGGTGTTAACGCATGCGCGCTCGCTCTCGCGCAATGTCCAGTCCCAGGTGACGGCCTTAAACTCTCGCGGCAAACCTCGACCTCGCTCAATCTATTATCGACGTAAAGTATTCGCTCTATCGTTGATCGTGAGTATCGAGTTCCAACGTGTACTATATAATCAATCCTCGTGTTCTAATTATCCGTTAGGCGTGTCCGTTGCCAGTCTCGAGTCAAGTGAATAGCTGTATTTTCGCTCTGTCGATAAATGAGTCGATCGTCGATGACGGAATCGACGAAAAGTTTCGTTCGAAACGAATTTCAATTAACCCCTCGAATCACTTTTTCTTTTCTTCTTTTTCTTAAGCATGTGACGAAATAATTATTGACCTTTGGACAGAATGTCGCGCATGAGTGATTCTTTATCAATAAGAACGTTTTTTTTCCAATCGACCCTTTGGACATTTATCATAATTTACCGTTAGATTGTACGTGCCTGAAAATATATTTAGATCGATACACATTTTAATAATCTATAGAACTTTGTATATATATTTTTTATCAGAAATATTGTAATGATAAAAAAAATCTTAATTCGTTCGATTAATCGTAAAAGCAGCATACTTGACAAACAACTATGGATAACGTATGTTGGTATAAATTTATTAGATATGCACAGCGGGACTTGATTGTGTCCCTCGTGCAAGCCTTCGTCCATAATTAATGAAAAAAAAAATCTTATCGCCTTGCACGGTCGTAAGTCTCTCGCGATGCAGCATTGCTCCACGCAAATGCACTTTAAAACTGTCGTTCCTCATCGCACTCGGGAACAACTCGCTCCTATATCGTTCTTATTCTCGCATCGATAGTTCTCGATCCGAGTCATATAATTTTTTTGCCACGACTTGTAAAAGTTTTGCGCGTACACTCTCGGCTGAATATCATTAATATCTCGACAATGATCGCGCGTTTCAAGGCTCGTGCACCGTTGACGACTCATTGACAACAGACGCGAAAGGTATGACTCGATGGAAAATACGAACGCGAGGCATACCTTGAGATGAATTATAACACTGAATTTTAATCCACATTCCATAACTTTTTTAATATATTTTAATCATGCCATATATATTACCTTTGCTCTACTCTCGTTTCTCAATATTGCATATTTTCATACATATTCATATTACGACAACGAGATGGGTAGACGATCAGCCTGCGACTCGGGTGGACACGAGGGTTAAGCAGCATTTCACGCTGCCAATACTTGGTGCGGTGACCGCTCAACCGTACGCTCCCTGGCGCATCGAATCAGCGAGGGGGAAGGACATTCTTCCCGAAGCTTGATCAGAGATTTCCTGTAGGAGTATTAAAATTATGAAAGGGATGATTGTACTCGACACGGATTATTCAGAGTATTCTCGTTCTCTCGGACAATGAAGTACTCAGTCTTAGAAAGCCATCTGCATACGCACCCGGAAAATTAGATTAGGTGAGAAAAATGCGGGTAAGAGAGAATTGGAAAAACGGGGAAAAAGGGATAGATTGTAAAAACATTGAAAGATGATAACCATTAGTAACAACTGATCAGAGGTCCCCTGTAGGGACATTGAACTTTGGAAAGGGCTTGACTGTTCCCGACACGGATTATCCACAGTTTTCTTCTAGTTCTCTCGGAAAATTAAAAACAGTCTTAGAAAGCCTGCACGCGCACCCGGGAAATACGATTAGGTGAATAAAACGCGGATAAACGAGAATTATAAAAAAAGGGAAGAAGGGAACGATCGCAAAAACTCGAAAGATGAATAAACAAAATATCTATTTATATTCGTACATTTAGATATACGTTATAAATAAACCCTACAATTGAAACAAACGTGTATACGCGTCTAATAAATCGATCTATAGTCACAGCGTGTAAGTATATAGTTCATACAAGTGTGAAACGAATTCAAATGTTACAAAAGCAAAAGTTTGATGGATCGAAGTATTAATGAGATATCGCATAGTTATAGTTGCGTATAATAAAGGGCTTCGAAATTAGGTACCGAAAAGAAAATAATAATAAGAAGAAGAAAAAGAAACGACAACAACGACAGCAGAACGAAAGGCAAAAACTGATAATATATGAGAGGTAATTATGTCAAGTATCGTACAATATATTATATTATAGCGTGGATAGAAAGAAAAGCTTGCGGAACCTAACGAGGGACTCCCGTATTCGCGTCTCCCCTTGCTTCTCGATTCTTATACAGATATATATATATATATATATATATATATATACATAGAACGTTCTCTCTTATAACGCGAGTCGCTTCGACCAGTTTTGTCATTAGCGCTCACGCAGGGTTCACAAAAATTAATGCGCGCCTGCGCGGTCGCGCGTGTTGATAGCCTGGACCATGGTGTCTCTTCCCCCTCATTCCCCTTCCTCCCCCACTCCACCGATCTTCCCGACCAAGCGACTTCTTCCTCGGGCTCCGTTTAATTGACGTCAAATTGGGCTCGGGCGAAGATTGGATCCACGAAGAGTGGATGAATAAAAAGAAGCGATCGAGCGGCACGCACACACGTAAAGCTTGGGGTACACGTATATACTCGATGTTTGTACATTATATGGACCGAGGTGAATGAAAATTAAAAGAAGAGGAGTGCCGCGTCGTCCGTTCGGCCTTTTTGGCGAGGCAATCAAATTTCTCGATGAAAATATACACGACGAGAATATTAAATCGGTCCTGGTTTTGTTTCGGAGCGAAGGTACCTACCGCACATGCGGGACAATTATCACGGTTAACATTTTTTTTTCTTTCTTCTCATGTTATTATTTCCTGGCTCGTAGTAGAGAAATTTGATTTCTTCGAGGTATGAAAACATTTTTCGGTAATTGCGCAAAATTTATTTCCGTGGGTCGTTGCTCGTACGATACTAAATACGGAACGGGATGATCGGTCGAAGTGTTCGGCCTCGTGCGAGCCATTCGTTCTCGAAACTGATACGAGCTCGTACAGCCAAGAGACACCGAGAAGGATGTTGCTCGAAGCTGGGAATGAGTGAGAGAGAGAAAGAGGGAGAATAAACCACCTCGGTGTTTGGAAAATTAACGAGATACAGCTCGTGGATCGAAGGAGATCGATTCGCGCCCACTCGAGCGCAACGATAACGGATCCTTGCACTATCCTCTCGTGCTCTCTTACCTCTTCCTCTCTTTGGCTCTCTTCGTAACGCCCGTCTCTGAAGCGCGTCGTTAATTTCACGAGTATGTAATAACGTTAATACCGCAGTACTCGCGAATCTACGAGATGATCATCCAACGTATACATATATAAATATGTTATATAATTTATAAGAGATTATATTACACAATTTCGCATATAAATCTTTTTTTTTTAATTCACTCGTTTTATAATATTCATATTATAGTTATAGGTACATGTGTATATAATTTTAATAAAAATCAATGCGAATAAAGAATAAAAATTATTCATATAGATAGGAATGTTGGCGAAGGATTGAATGAGCGACAAGATGAGGAGGGGTGGAGGAATAAGGAGCTAGCGAGTTCCGTTCTCTTTGCGAAGAATTGTTCACGGTCGCATATATACATATAGGTAGGTCCCTCGCGATTAAGGGACCCTGTAAGCTCGTATGTATATTGTGCCCCGCGACTAGACGCCCCGTGACTCCTGAGGTCTTAATTGGCAACGAGGATACATCTTCACGTGACTCTAGTTCGCTCAGGCTTCCAGTTGCCTAATTAATTAGCCTTAGGGACAATAATTAATTATCGAGAAAAAGAATCGAGGTCCCGAAGCGCGCGATTATTCACGGCAGGACTACACACCGCGTTCTTTTTCTTCTCCTTTGTTTCTTTTGTTTCATTTGCACTCTCGCGTACACTCGGCTCATTTTAACACCATTCGTTTTCATCACCTATCGTATCATCCTCGTTTACATTTCACTTTTATTCTTGTAATTACTATTGCAATAGTGCGATAATTACGAGGCACGCAATTTTGTTAATTTGTTTACATTTTGGGCACTAAATATATATTTGTTGCAATTAGTCAAGCTTCTATCTAAGGACGGTCCCTGCTCTCGCCTAGAGACGCCACCACGCGGCCGCCGTTTGTACGAATTTCGCAAATTGACGCCGCTGCTGCGTAGTGGCGTTTGGAGGAGAAGCATCGGGACAAATTTTACTCCCGTTGTACATTCGAAAGCGCCAATTGTTCCTATTAGATAATCGATCTTCTCAAAGATAGAAACCCGATAATTTCAATCCGTGTTAACTGTTCGACATCTGACAAATTTTGACAACTGTGAATTTTTATCGCACAGGATTGTTCAAAAATTTCTCAACTTCTTTGTTAGCCCGAAAGTTTGATTACAGAAGCATAATTGTAAATTTCGCGTCGACCATAGTCGCCAATCTTTCTAACCAAAACGCGACTCATCGCGGTGAGCAACAAGCCGCGCGGGGTTTATACGGCGAAATGAAAACCAGATCTCCACTGCCGGTTTGCAGTATGCGAGACTGGTTCGAGGATCGCGGGCGAAATAACAGAGCCAGTCGGACTGACATATTTTCGTCGAGGCCGTTTATATGCTCGTGAATTCTCTCCCTCTCCCCCTCTCTCTCTCTCTTTCTCTCACGAGATACCCCATTGAGAGTGTTTGTGTTCTCGTCTCATTCCCAAAAGTGACTCCTCGGGATTCGAGCACGAAGCAAGAAAAATATCGAGCGAGAAAGCGAACGAGCATCGGAGATGAAGAACTCGGTGTGATAGAGCGAAGGCAACGAACGTGAAATCGTGCGAGCGAGCGAGCGAGCGAGTAGCTTCTTGCGTCGGAAGATTGGAGGTCAGCACATCCTTCACACAACACACACACACATTGCTATATACACATTTATAAAAGTATTTACAAGCTCGACGCTCCCATCCACATGAACCCCACGTGATCGTCGTCGAGCCAAACGAAGAAAGGGTAAAAATCCTCTCGTAGTAAGTTCGTCCTCTTCGTTGGAAACGTGGCCCCTAAGGGCGTAGAGATCCGGTAACACCCCGACGGCTTTTCGTGCGCCTATATATACGTGCCTGACACGTTCGCGTCGACCCCTCGCCCATTGTGTTTCCACTCGCCCCGAGTGAAAGGGCCCCAAGATGGAGGGGTAGTGGACCGTACGCGCACGGTGACATCCGGCAAACAAGTGAAAATTAAACTGCCTCGATCTACGCATCGCGTGGCGTTGGATTAAAACTATCCTGTCCTATCGATAAGCTTCTATCGATCGCCGGTTGATACGTACTCTGCGTATATTTGCTTGTGACGACGACGACCCTTTTAATCCCAGAAAATTATACGGATATTCGCCCTTAATGTATCATCAGCGCCCCCCTCGTTCTTTTTATGAACTAAGAGCTATGAGGCTAAACTTGTTTACGTATTTCGTTGCATCCTATATTGGGTTTTAATTTATTTATTTATAAAGCGAATAAGGCGAGTAACGAAGATGAGACTTCAAGCTTTCTCTCGCTCGCATAAAATTGTCAGCGTTTAGACGCGCGCGTGGTGTACAACTAGCTTGAGAGATGGGCCTACTCCACGGTCAGGGAGATCGACTCCATTGAACGGGCGAAGAGCAAAGTAAAATAGAGAAACGGCATCGAGTTTAGCGACGAACGAGACTCTCGAGTCTACACACCGTAAGATCTGGCGAAAAGACCCCAGGTGGTCGTTGAGGAAGAAAGATAGAGAAAGGGCCTCTCGCACCCTTCACTCCGCTCCTTTCCCTATAGCTCAGCGATTCCACACACGTTAAATATAAACGCGAAAGACCGGGAAACAGGCTGGAGAACGCGAGCTTCGAACTCGATCGTCAAGTGCGAGGGAGGGAAAAAGACGAAGATGAAAAGTACCGAGGGTCGAGCAGTAACGTGTAAGTCGATGAGTGCGAGAGGAGCGAAGGAAAACGAGAGAGAAAGGAAAAAACGTTGCCGTCTCACTTCACCGTGCCCAAACGATGAGAGATCCTCGAGAATCGCTCGAGTGGGGATATAGGGACTTGTACGCAGGGAGTTTGCGAGCGAACGTGAGAGAGAGAGAAAGAACGATGGGGGTCCTGAGAAGCCGAGTTCTCACGGAAACGTACGAGCAACCCGTGCGCCACCGCAGCGGCGCAGGAGAGAGCTAGCGGTGCCTAGCCAGTCGGTCTCAGCCGTCCGAGAGCGTAACACGTTTGTTATCGAGATATCCTCGTATTAATTATTTCATAAAGTTTCTTATTTTCTTTTTTTTTTTCTTCAATTTTCTTCACACGCGATAGAACGCTACCGCGTGTGCGCGACCAGCGGTGATAACATGGTGTAAAGTGTATCGTATTATTATTGTGTACGAAACGTGATCAACGCTTTAATAAATCGGATAATTTCATCGATGAACTATCGATGAGAAAACTGCAACGCGCAGGTTACCGGAAAGGTGATGGATATTTACAAGCCCGCTCGACGAACGATGCTGTGAAAGATCGCGTGAACATATTTTTTGTTTACGATTACAATTTTACAGTTTCGATGATATCGGGAGTGCAAAGTGACACATTCCCGTCAATCCTCTCGCGAAGAAGAGCATGAGGAGAAAGAAAGAGTAAACAAGTGTTTAAGGATCAGTGCCCAAGGGATGTTGGATATTTAATATTAAACGCGCGTGCGCAGACACAACCAAGTTTTCCAACAATTTTTCCAACCAGTGACGAAAATTAAGTTTCATCATTGTTTTGACAAATTCTCTCTCACATTTCGATAAGATTTTCATGAGATTTACCAACCCCCGCGAAGTTCCCGATGACGGAACGATAAATTGTATCATTGTTTTGATAAATTCTCGCTCTCACATTTCCACAAGATTTTGTGAGAATCCTTCGGATTTTCATGCCCAGTGATTTCCCAACGTTTCCCCAGTGACGTAAACTAAGTTTATCATTATTTTGACAAATTCTCGTCCTTCTCAACGAAATCTCGTGAGAATAATCGTGTTCAGATGGGATTTTGATGCCGAGTGATTTGACAACGCCTCGCGATCGCTGCGGGGCTCCCGGTCATGGATAGCACGGTGATTCGTCGTAACACAGGATAAAGGCAATTTGAGCGAGTTTAGTTAGCGGCTACTCTCGAGTGGACACTCCGTACCACAAATATCTATAGATATACATAATATATGTCTGTATATACATAGAGAGAGAGAGAGTACGGACAGTTGGTTGATATCGTGTACGTGCACACGAGGAGAGTAAATCTGTTGCTACACGTCAGAGAGTTCGGTGCTGCATAGGAAGTGTACCGAGAGGATACAAGCTCGATCACGAACGAGAAGGGCCAACCATCGGGTCGGTATTGGGCGGGCTGCACCGCGCTCCTCGAACCTTCATCCGCGACTGCGCACGCGTGTAGAGCTTGCTCGTGTCTGTGAGTGTGTGCGCGTGTGTATCTTGTGTATTTTCCCGTACATGTGTACTTACGTGTGCGCGCGCAGAGCGTGCGATGCCTAGTGGCTACATGGTGGGGGGAGGAGATTCCTTCCATCTTTCGTACAGAAAAACGTGGGAAAGCCTGTCATGGCGAAGCGTCTAAACTCGAGCGTCGCCCGGTAAAACAAGCCACGTTGTGTTTACCTCGTAAATTCCATTTAATAAAAAAAAACTACGAAACAACGAATTTCGTAGAGACGAACTGTCTATGGCTGTACGAACGAAACAAGAAAAATATTGTAACGCGATAAAAGTGACGTCGACGCAGTGAAAACAGGAAATCGCGGGAACTATCTATGTAATGTTTCCATTGAAACCGTGAACTGTAACCTCGCTTTACTTTACGTTATTTTTTTCATCTCCCGGTGTTATCGGTCCGAGTGAAATTGCGGTTGATCGACGATGCAACGAGACGAAAGGTTATCCACGCAGTGACATTTCTTCCCGTCCGACAACGAGGAAATAATATCTACGTACAATTAAATTATCGGACGTTCGTACAAAATAAACAAGAAAGATTGAAATGTATCGAGACTCTCGCGCTCAATTGTGATAAATCAAATCCTGGATTATATTTATATATATATATATATACACCAGCTTTAGTGGAAGGAGGAAACGAGGAGTTTACAACGAAGATACAACGTGGAACGGTGCAATTTTCAAAGTTCTAGTGAACCACGGATACATACATATATATATATATATAAATATAAATATACATAGTAATATTTTAATAACCTTATTTATCGTCATTGCCGATATCGTGATAACTCAACGCGGGTGACTTGGTGCAATTTTTTTTTTCTCTTTATTCGTGTCAGTGCCACTAAAGTTTCGTGATAAAGTGCGTTTTATATTAAATTCTAACGAATACAATAATTAACGTGTTCGTATAATATTAAAAGCGTGTGAGCTCGTGCGTAAAAGTGTGATTAAGGAAAAGAATGAAGTAGATCGAGGAAGGAGAGAGAGAGAGAGAGAGGATTAAATGACAAGGAAGGAAGAAAACTCGTGATTTTAAATGAAATATGTGGACTACGTTCTGGAGTTACTCGCTGGCTCCAAAAACCACTGAAAATGAAATTCACGAGTTTGTTCCTGGTGCTCCTGCTGGCAGCGAGTGCAAGGTGGAGTAATAATCTTGTTGTTGTTGTTTTTTTCTATGAGTTATGTACAATATAGAAGGACGAATTAATTTTAAACTCGACTCGAATGTATAGCGAGTATTTTTTCTTTCTTTTCAACGTTGAGAGTCGAACGCCGTCGGAACGCGACGAAACTCGAAGCCACCGAGTCGTGAGAAGGCTTTGAACAAAAATATAATTGAATAAAAAGAAATATATTAAATTAAAAAAAAGATCCCACGTGACGTATTTTTTCCATGGCTATTGTCAATCTTGTTTTTTTTCCCCAGTTTCGCAGCATGTCACGCGCGTGTAACGTCGCCGGATATTGTGCGGAAAGCCGATATTCGCGTTCGATAAGAGACCAGAAGTATCCCCCTTCCCCTTACGACACGTTGGTAGCCACGAGACACGCGATCTCCCCCCTCCCCCCTTCCAGGACTCGAAACAATAAAGCCCGTTGTTTTCCGAGTTTAATTTTAATCCGTCAATACCGCGCACACGCGCGCACACTTGTTGCAAACGTAACGACTCGAAGATGATACTCGTCTCTCGGATTCCCGATATACGAGCCAGAAAATTTACAAGCTCAGCTCTCGCGATCCGCGAACGATAATTTTAATCGTCCGGCGGATACGCGTCCATTGAAATTTTGCATATTCGAGATGGCGCATGACGATTGGGCGTCTGTTAATTATGAAATTAAAAAATTGTCTTGCAACAATTTATAGCGATGTTGTTTTTTGGATTTTGGTTAATGTTTGTTTTTTTTCGTTTATTAACGAGTTCGTTTTTTTGTGAATTCTTTTTTGCAGATGCATGTGCACAACCGGATATACTGGACAAAATTGTGAGAATGAGTACATACCCTGCGATCCATCGCCGTGCGAAAACGGTGGCTCGTGTCGACCGATCAATCAACTTGACTACGAATGCAGCTGTCCCGAGGGTGAGTAACGCGTTAATATTTTTATTATCGTTATTATCGATTTTTTAGAACGTTTTTTAGACGAATTTTTTTATCTTGGTTGTTAAATTGAGATTTTGTCCGCCTTGAAATCCGGCAGAATTTGAATTATTCGTAACTGGAGAAAGATCAATAATAATTACATTTATCGTGCAAAATTTTGTGTATAAATTCAATATCTTTGTTACAAAAATTGTTCGTTCATCTTCGTCAGTTCCGTCACGTTTTTTCTGAATAAAAAACTAAACGAATTTAGATTTTTGAACTTTTGTTTTTCTTAGTCAACAATTTTAATTAACTTGATAATTATTTGTGGTAACGTAGTATCGTTACTTCGTCGCAGTACGTCAGAATTTTGTAAAAGTGGTCATTATTCATATAAAATTGTTTCGTTCGTTTAAAATTTCTTTGAACCTTGGCCACGTGATGGTTTCACTCATGCGGCATTAAACACAGCTGTACGAATCCTCCGAATGCAGGAATAAAGCTATTATAATGTACAAAAGGAATTGTCCTATCGACAAAGAAAATTAACAGTACTGGCAGGAGAGAGAAATCGAGAGCGTCGTTATTTTCGATATATAATCATAAAGTCTTTGCCACTAATGACCCCTGAGAATTGAGAGTTTCGCAAGAACGTCCACGACACAAGTACATCGTTGAATACAACGAGAATTGACAAAAGTTCATAAAAGTACGCGGTACATCGTTTCGCCGGAATAAAGATTTTGTCTTCGTTCCGGTCTGCCTGCTGGGGGACACTTTGTTTGCTCGTAAAATATGAGCAACGTTTCGCGTGTGTAATAGATATACGTGCCGTCACCAAACTCTCTCCTCTCCATCGCAAATTTCACCGAAAAAAAAACTATTTTTTTAATTCGTTTCAACAAATCATCAAATATAATCCAAATTCGTTTCGATCGAATTCCAAGATGTTTCCAAAATTCTATTCTCTACGAAACATCGAAAGACAAAAAACACACTAATCTCTTTAATTGAAAATTCATTTTTTTATCGAATTTTTTCAAACCTTCAAAACTCTCAAATCTTTTGTTTTAAGAGGGAAATGTATAAATGAATGATTGAAGGATGGAGTAAAAATCTGAGTGTATTGCTCTCCATATCTCTCTCTCTCGCTGTTAAACACAGTCAAATAAGAGAGCTTCGGCAAAATGAAAGAAGATAAAGAAGAAGAAGGAAAGTTTAGAAGAAGAGCAGGGAGGGGGAAGAGCGTGGTACGATTACCCGGAGTAACAGGTACACTCAACAGGGTCGGTCGAGTATTTCATTACAAGCGCGCCCGCGCAACGAGGTAGATGCTTAATTCGAGAGCCTAGGGTCAGCCTAGCGTAGCCGCGATGGTGGGAGATGGAACATAGTTTGTCTCCCCTCCATCTCTCTTACTCGGTACATGCGTGTTCCCCTTCCTCTCACGTTCTCCTACCCGTTCGCACAAACACACACCACATCGTAAATATCGCACAATGCGTTATGTGTGCTCGACTCTTTCTTTCTTTCTTTCTTTCATTATTTCTTCGCCTGTCTTTTGCTTTTACCGCGATCACCCCGCACGCCCTTCTGTGTTTCTTCGCTCCCCTCGTTCCCTTCTCGCACCGCTGCGCGCTTCTTTCGTCCGTCTACTTCATCTTCTTTCCCAGGCGGACCACAACCGTGGCGACCCCACTTCTCTTTCTCTCTTTCCCTCTCTCTCTCACTCTCTCTCTCTCTCGGTCTTGTAGAGTTCTTGAAGGACCGCGTGCAAGGAAACCCAGCAGCGACGTCATGTATGAGAACCCGTACACACTACCTAGCCAATTTTTAAATACATATAAGAGCGACATATCCTCAGATTTCCTCGTCAATTTTTTTTTTTTTTTTTTTTGAGTTAATTATTTTATCTTTTTATCAAGAGATTCAATATTTCTTACCGTAAGCAAACTGATATTATTTTATTTCCCAAATTAGGGATATTTTCTAAAATATCGTTGAAAGCCCGCCTTGTTTCTGAGTTAGGGTTCTTTCAATTTCAGGTTCTTAAATTAATTTATCTCTCTGGGTTCGACGTAGCGATAAATTTTATGAGGGACTCGTTCGACGTTCCACCAAATAACGTCGCCTGCATTCGGATAACCGGTAGGGCCGTTGCCCACGGTTTTTAAAAAGCGCGGTTTAAAGGCCTGTCGTTTGTACATTGGGAAAAGGGCGAGGGGTGGGACAGGGAGCAAGGACGAGGTCGTAACTATTTTAGGGACGAGGGAGGGAGCGCCTTTGGAAGAATATTCCCTCCTGCATTTCGTTGCATACGCGGAACAACCAAATGGTCAGTTTCTCATCCTTTGCGTCGACGCGGTAGTCTTCTGCGTTTACGCGTCGTATCGCTTTTAATGATTCAATCTTCGACTGCTCTTTTTCACCAACTTCATTTTCCATCTCTTCGAATTCAACCTCCGCTCTGTAAATCACACGTATCTTTAGTATCTTCGTTTCCTAACCTCGGGAAATCTCTGATAATTCAACCATCGATCTAATTATAATTTCTAATCGATAAAAATATTTTTTTTCTTATTATTTTCTTTTCGCGAAGTTCAATTATAATCGTACAGAGTTTGTTCAACCCAATTCAATCCTAGCGAACCTAACGCGGTTTTATCCAGACTCGACTAATCTCAAGCAACCTTGCCTAACCCACATCGAGCAGAAATACGTTTATGGTCGAATCGATTTTTATTTTATACAGGCTATTACTTGCTTATAAAGTAATATATAGCTATAGATGAAAATATATCGTCACAGTGTCGAGTACGTAGAGATTGCGCGTTTGAGTACATGCACGATGCTCGGGTTCGCTAATTAGAAACTGTTCTATCGATCGAAGCGAGTCGAACGATTTATCGCACGCCCAACGGATTAATCGGACGTGCGAGATTCCGCGGTTTCGATACAAACTTACCCCGGTACAAATACGTATATGCTTGTGTATCGAATTCGTAACATGCGCTCTACGCCTATCTCTATCTCCCTTGGTACGCATAAATATATATATATTTACACGACTATCGCGTTGCCACACGAATACTTTATACTCGCCGCATCTCAAGCTCGCGATCGTTCGAAGATCGTTGGCAACTTGCATTTCTCTAGTCTGTTTTCTAATACCGTAAGTCATTTCCTCTTCATCGGTGCTATTGATGTTTTTTTCACAATGGAAAGTTGCAGCCTACGACCGGGTTTTAGCAAACGGTCGAACGTGTTGGAATTGTTAAGTAGAATGAAAAAAAAGTATGATAAGTAAAAGAAGATTGGATTTCAAAAATTTTCTCGTTGAATTTTGCAATCTTTAAGAATTGTCGATAGTAAAAAAATTTGAGTTTTAATCGTTATAAAATGATTTATTATTATTAGATCGATTTATTATATTATTAATAATATATTATTATTATATCATACATATAATTATTATCTAATAATATTATGATGATAAATATACATAATATAATAATATTATAATAATATAATATAATAATATAACAGTATTATATTATATTATAATATTATTATATTACATTATATTATTATAATATTATTATATTATAAATATTATATTATATTACATTATATTATTATAATATTATTATATTATAAATATTATATTATATTATATTATAATATTATTATATTATAAATATTATATGATATGATATTATTATATAATAATATAATATAGAATATTTATTATTATTATAATGTCGATACGCAGTTAGAATTGCCTGAGAATAGTACCAAATCTCTCTCGTCCAACTACGAAGGATCACGTGCCTCGAAGCCTTCAGGATTATCGCGCTATCATATTGTTAAACATATATGATTAACACGATAGGTCGATGTTAACCGTTTGAATAGATCGAAGCTAAGGTCGAACCTCAGTACCAACACCCGTGTAATTGATAAATTCAACGATATAAAACCTAAACACATACGATCTCGAACTCTGCCGAAGAAATATTCACACGTTGGGAAAATACATGGCGCGAGTCTTCGTATATACCTAATTCCCTGTAATATTCCTAACATCGTCTCCGCTTAGGCCACGAACATATCGAACGGATTCAAAAGGGCTCCGAATGGGGATATTGTATATCCAACGTTGAATTCATCGTCAATCTCGTGTTCTTACGACTCTCGTATACGTATATACAACGCATACATATATACATACATACATATATATTCCTCTATATTCTTACGGTTTATTATTATACCGAGGAACCTAGCGTGTAGATACCGCAACAAATCCTGAGCTCTCGCACCCACACACCATGCCCTTTCTCCCTCTTCTCTCCTCCCCCCCTCGGCATATAACATTGTAACATTCATGATAGTCTCGTGGTCTCTCCTGTTGCGGAGGATGTAAGATCGAGGAAGCGAAAGAGAGAGAGCGAGCGGGTGGGTTATGCGCTCGGAGCTGATTTATGCCGTTGAGCGAGGCATAAAGTGCGTAGCACGGGGAGAACAGGAGATCTTGGAGAGAGAGAGAGAGAGAGAGAGAGAGAGGCGGACAGAAACACACATGCACGCGAACACAAGTACATAGACACATTGCTCGCGGTTCGAACCCGCCCGTTCTTACATATATACGCGCACACATTATATACATATATATAAATACATAAAATATGTAGATATATAGATATACGAAAGAGTTGGAAGGATACGAGTGAACGATAGCCCGACGTCGTGGCTGCAATAGACCAGTCGATACGCGAGTGCGAGTGAGACGAACGCCCGGTACATACTGACTTTTTCTGTCTTCCTCGCTTCATTCGCCTCGACTCCGGCGCGTCTCTTCTCCGCGTGTCTGACTATAACACTCTACACACGATCTCGAGCCGGCGTACGCGCGTACGCAGACTCTTATGAACTCTTCGCGTTTTGCCCTTACGTGTATCACTGTGTATATTTCCCTCCTCTCTCCTCCACGACGTCTATAAACTAGTCGAGGCGTTCGTCGGATCATTGGGCTCTCACTCTGCACAAATGTCTGCACACACTGCCCTCCTCCCTTCTCTTCATTTCTTTACTCGTATGAACTCTGTAGCGATTCGAGGTTCTTCTGTCCTGTCTCATACAACGCTCGTATCTGCTCCAAGACGATATTCGAGTAATTTCTTCCTCTCACTGCTATTTGCAAATTCGTCAATTTTTCGTTTATCGAGCATCGGGTCGTTTTTTATTGTTCGAAGATCGTAGCGTTTTCTCGCGGTACTCGCATTTCTAACTTTCTCGTTGCTACTGCGGACGACACGCGCGAGATTCGTGTCGGTGGATGGAAATCCTCGGATCGCGGGACACCCTACTACGTGAACGGGGCACCGCGGTTTTGACAGTGACTGATATCCGTCACTGATGTTACTTACTGCACGCTATTGTGCATTGTGATATAACTATATTTATAGTTTGTAGTTATGAGATTGCATACACAGCATTCGTGCTGAGAGAGAGAGAGAGAGCGAGAGAGAAAGACAGACAGAAAAAGAAGGAGGGGGTGGGGGAGAAAGAGAGAGAGAGATGGAAGTATCGGTATCCCTGGGTGGCAGTTAACGTTCATAAAAGCATTGCCCTGCCGCGTGGGCAGCGAAATAAACGAGCCAAGAACCAGATCTGGGCACTGTTGAGACCCTGATATGTGCCGAGTACGCTCGCAGCTCACGAAACGTCGTTTTCACATCGTTCTCTCTTTCTCTCTAACACACACACACACACACATGCAAACTGGGAGAAAGACAGAAGCCCATCTTGGCTCTTCAGAATAGAATAATCCATTATACTCTCCGTGCTCTATTCTATTCAGAATCTCGCCTCTTCTAGCCAACCACTCCAACGTTGTGTAGTGTATTTAGATCTCGGAACTTCGCCTCGTCGTTGCGAGGAACCTCGGACTCGTTTGAATCGCCTTGAGTTCACTTCAGAAATTGTTCTGTATTATACACGTATAACACGTTGAAGCGGAGAAGGGTAAACGCATACATCGTCTTCCTTCTTTTTCGACGACTATTATACACCTTCGCTTGAAAATAGCGCCTTTTGTCAGGATCTTCGGACAATGTACCTTACTCGAGGTGTTCGTACGTAAATTTTCAGTTTCTCACGAGAAAAAAAAAGTCATTTTTTTTTCAAATCCAATTAAAATTATAAATATAATTTCATTACTCTTATTCGATAACGAGTTTGATAAAGTCGTAAATTAACGCGCGAATTAATATTATCCTCGTATAATGGAAGGAAACTAAAAGAAAATGTAAAATCTTAAACTCTGCGACTTGTAAAATAAACCGAGATACGCTCGTGCGTGTGTCTATTCGACGTTACGATACGTATTACTGCATACGTTATTACAGGAGCGAGGGAGAGAGAATGTTTCACGTGGAAAATGAAACACTCCTGTAGACACGCGAGGTACTTTTACCGGCAAAACCGTACGTAACGCGTGCAGGTAAAAGAATAATAAAAAAAAAATACACGAGGATAGAGGATTTGTGTTCTCTCGTGAAGAGGTTGCTCCTGCTGCTGCGAGAGGATCGCGGCAGTACCCGCGGCGGGTACTTCCGAGGCTAAGGTCACGTTCACAGCGAAATGCATCGCGAGGAGAGAGGGGAAGAGAAAGAGAGAGAAAGGAGATTCACTCCAGGAGCTTGCGCTCGGGAAATCCTCTTTCTCTTTCTCCCTTTTATGCGAACACGCTTCGTGTGTTTATTTGTGTACTCGTACGTTCGTGTGTTCATACTTGTGTGTGTGTGTGTGTGCACTCTCGCGAGCTCACGGTATGCAAAATCAGCGCGTCGCTTCGAGGCTCCTCCGGTAACTCGCAATAATTTAACGCGAGAATCTCTTTCTTTACCCCGCCACGTTTCACTCGCACGGCTCTCTTCTTACGCTTTTTCATTTTTATTTATCTCGTCGAACCTGCCCGCGGTTTGAAAAAACGTTTTTTGATACCGAAATGATGAAAATTATTAATGATAAATTGAAATACTTGCAAATACGTCGTTAATCGAGATAAACAGGAATTATAGTAAATAATGAAAATTTCAATGAAGAAATGAAAAGAATTTTTCAAATACCGTTCATCGATATAAAAACGACAGTAATTCAACCGGCACGATACAAAGTACGCGCGCGTGCGTTTTTCTTTTTTTCTCGAACATAATCAAGAGACGCTAATGGAAGCGAGAAAATCGTCCTCGATCTAGCTCTCGTCCATTATATTTCTCGGACATGCCAACTATGCCGATGTAAATGCAAATATTCCATGAAGCTAAATGGCTATTGAGATCGGACGAAGGCTTCGAATTAATCCAGATTTATATCGATATTACCTGGCTATAGAATCGTACATAGTACACTCGCAATTCTACAGTCGACTGCTTTAACCGCTTCGGCAATCAAAGCTTTATTTATTTATTTTGTACACGAGAGTCAAGACGATTGGCCGCATATACATATATATTTATTTATGTATGAAATATCTCGCGAGCCATTATTCGAGGTCTTGAGCAAGAATAGGAATTTTCTTGGAGCCTGCGAGAAGAGAGTCTCTCGTATAATACGCGAGAGAGTACTTTGCCGTTTGCGGGACGTGCTAGGCCAGCTCCTCCTTTTACTACTTCGGCTGGATTATTCTCTCTTTCTCTCACCGGTTTCCAGTTTACTTGGCTCGATCTCCTCTTTCTCTCTTAGTAGACTCTCGAAGGCGTTTCTGCCAGTCCGGATTCTCTCGTTGCACCAAGTTTTCTGCAACTGTTAGCCGCGGAGCCTCGAGGCACGTAACGCGTAGGCGTAAATATCATTTCTCATATTCACGACAAACTCCTTCGTGTGCTACTCAGCGTATAAAATAACGATAAGAAACTTATATTTTGTATCCGAAGAAAGAAAACAAAAATCCTCTTCGACACGATTAAGCCCAACGGTGACAACTAATGAGAGAGTCTCGTTAAAATATTCGAGAACGATTTTTTTTTACCATTCCAACACTTGGTGTCTTTAAAATATTCATTGGGAGAAGGAAGTCGTTGATAAAACCGGAATATCGTTAGTCCTCGTTTTATTTCTCGTACAATTTTCACATCGATATAAATCATTCGTCTCGCTGCTCGTTTTGGCGATAGAAATTTTATCGACATTTTCGAAATTTTGTTTCTTGATTCAAATTAAAGTCTTATCGTATCTCTTAATGAAACGATAGTCAAGAATTTGTAATTTGTCTCTTAATAACTGCAACGCACGAAACAAAATAAATTCTTCTCTTATTTAACAAGCCAGGAATAATAACGATGAGAAAGTTTTATTTTCAAGCCCTAAAAATCCAGGAGTATATTTCAGACACGCGTATTGCTGGAAAAACAAGTTTTACCGGACAATATTCTTTAATTATTAAGCGAGATTTTTCGTTCTTGTTTTGGCAGAGGAGAGTTGAAACGAGTGTAATATGTTTCAGGGGTAGAGAAGGAGGAGAAGGGGGGGGGGGGGGGGGGGGTCATGAACTTTCAGCATACACGCGTTACACATCAACCGTACAGCAACGTACGTTACGTAGAACAGGTTCTCTGCTTTATTACACAACGCGACTGCACAAAAAGTGCTGAGAAAAAAAAAATCGTTTTTTTTTTTTAAATTATAGCTAGGAAAAAAAAGAAAATTTAACTTTAGGGTTTAACAAAAAAATGTTTTTTGAATTAAAGTTATAAAAAAAAATAATTTAACTTTGGGGTCCGACTTATTACGGTCCGGATTTCTGAGTCGATTTCATCCTTCGTGTGTATCGACAAAGAAAATCGATTATCGATCGATCCAGATATTCTACGTGCTCGCGTTAATCACTAGCGTCGGAATTCTCGAGAGGTTATCGTACGCGCGCGTATATGGGTACGGCGAGGGAGCTTTGTCGTAAACGGGCGAGAGATTTACGAGTGTCGCGACTCGCGACAAACGTGGCCGAAGGGCTTCTCGCGTCGATAGGCCTTGTTGTCGGTCGCAAGGCTGGGACAAATTTATCGAAGCGGTACGAGCAGCGAAGTTGGCACTATTGAGTCAACGACGACACGTTGCCCACCTGCTCGACCATTAAACTTGTCCAAAGTGGCATGTTATCGTCGCTAGCTTTGCGAGAAAGCATAACGACGCACTGTTTTACATCTTTGTATATATACCTATATAGGACTCGCTTCGTCCTAGAGGCAAATGCCAAGTACGAGAGTTATTATTCCTCTCGCCACCTTGGACTCTCGATCGCGTCGATTAAATTCCATCGATCTTTCCTCGTTTCGCTCATTACTTTTTCCTTTTATTCTCGATCCTTCTTATTCTTTTGTATTAAATAAGGAAACTGTCATCGTCTGTCACGGTTGGACCTCTTAATTATGATATTTGAATTCTTAATTATGATATTTGATCAAAATAACAAATTATTCCAAAATCGTGAAAAATCAATCTTCGATTAAATCGAAAATGCCTCAAACCGGAAGAAAGTGTGTTTGGTTATATACAGCGTACGCGGAAAGTTGTTTGGATCTCTGGGCAGTAAAAGAAAAAGATCTCTTGTACAGAGAGTGGCGGCAGCAAAAGTATCCCCGCGCACTGCAGTTTATTTCAATGCAGATGCAGCGACGAGAGTACGTACAACGTCGCGAGCGAGGAGATATGTGAGTTAGCCGCGTGTTGCGGTTGCAATACTGTGCTTTTACTATATATATAAAGACATATACATAGTATGTCGGAAGTCCCGTGGTCGATCCAACGAGCTCGGTATCTTACGCGCGTGGGTTACAAGAAGAAGGTGGGGTGGGGGGAGGGGGCGAAGAGGAACCGTTACATCGTTCGGCGAGGGAAATTCCGAGCTCGCCACCCGCGACTCTACGCCGCTCGATCCATCACAGCCCTTCCCCGGCGCACCTCGTCTCTCGCCAAAGTACTTCTTCGTCGGTTCATTCTTCTTTTCGATTTTTTTCTTCTTCTCTTCATCCTCCTTCTTTCTCTCCGTTCTCATCTCTCTCGCACGGTCTCACCTCCGAAAAGCGATTATCGTTAATAAGATCGCACGTTCTCTCGGGCTGTCGTTGATCTCATCGTGCCATAGGCAACCATCTGCCGTTATCTACATAAAAAAAATATTCATTCTCTTCTTACTTAGCGATCTGCGTCAGCGTTATAAAAGAGAAGTAACAAACATTCGCATGTTGCACGTGTAAACAGAAAATCAAAGGATATTTACGGTTATAAAATCGTGTATGCTAATTATAATGAGGAAAAAAGCGATCGTGCCGATCACGCGTCGATTATTCGTACGAGAAATCTGTCGAAGTTGCGCGTTTCGTGAAATATTCATATTTTGTTCGATCAATAGGTTAGAGAGAAAGAGAGAGAGAGAGAGATTTGATTGATTTTGATTTTATTTTTTTTATTATGCCCTAGCGAGCTATGGGGCAAAAATTAACAATATAATGTGTACAGAGTAACAGTCTAATAAGTACTGCATATCTAATACACACAAAGATAAACAATCATACAACTAATACAAACATTCGCAGTGTACAAAAAAAAAAGATGACTTAAGTTCTATCTCTTACAGCTATACTAAAATTAGAACAAAGAGAAGTTATTGTGTAACGAAACAGTTATAATAATTCCTATGACACGCTACTCTCATCACAACACAGTGGTTAACTAACATAAGGTAAAGAGCCATCAGCCCTCCAATTCAAATAAATAAGCATAAAGCAGTGTTTTGAACGACTCAATGGAAGATGCCATTCGAACGATCGCTGGTAGCGAGAGAGAGAGAGAGAGAGATTGATTGATTCATAATTTTATTGTGCCCTACTTGACTTTGAGGTAAACAAGAAATTTTCCAAAAGAGAAAAATGCGAGTGCTAAATATCTCAAGCACCGAATTTCCCACAAGACAGAAGATATTTAATCTCGGAGCGTGTACGTAAGAGCGCGAATGAAAATATTTCTCACACAAGAGGGAGAAAGATAGAGAGAGGGTTGAAACAAAAAAAATGGTCGATGAAGATGAAGAGAAGGGTGAGGAGGCTAGGAAATACTCGAAGGGTTAGTCCCGCAGGAAATATTTCTCGTATCTTAGGTTTCGGGGTCAGAATCGTGTTCCAATTAGATGGCATGGTCGGGGCTTGCGCGTTTTTCATCCCTTCTCTTCCCTTTCTCTTTCTATACACGTATACATATAATCTATCTATATCCGAGCAAGTAAAAGAGGTCCTGAACAAGTCCTATATATATACGTGTGCCTGTTGTAATGTGTGTGTTTGTGTCTCTACACGACATACGCCCGTTCCATCTAACCCTGCTGCTCTTTTTTTAACCCAACGTTCTCCCTCGGTTCTTCTAATAAGTGCGCGATACCACCGAGATTCACGTTTAAAATATATATCGATATGGTAACGTGTAAAAGGCAAACCGTAGCATATGCATTTCTGCTGTGGAATTTTTTAGCGGATATACCGAGGATAGTTGTACAAGCTCCGAAGGTCCACCAGATGCATCTCCTAGGGATGTGCCTCTCTTTCTCTCTATCCCCCCCCCCCTTCCTATATGTATATATATGTATGTATATGTGTATGTGCAAAATGTACGTATCAGTAGTACTGTAACGAGAGATGAAGCACAAAAAAGCAAATGCACTATCGACTTTGCAGAGATGCAGGGGAGATCGTCGTCATACAGTCGATATAGATATATACATGCAAAATTCCTTCGTGTGCGACCCCTTGAGCTTCCGTTCCGATAGATTAGAAGGGGTGTTCATTTTAATTTGCTAATTAACGATATCGCGGAGTCACCGTCTCGAGGTCAGGGTTTATTGACTCTGATCTTTCTTGCATTCGTTCCCTTGTATTTCTTTGCTATATATTACGTTATTTACAATCCCAACGTATCGTGCGATAATTCAATTTTTTTTTCTTAATATTTAATTAATTTATTAATTTTGTTTTTAATGAATTTTAATTATTTTATATTTTAATAAATTTTGTTATTTTTTCTTTCATTATTTATTTAAAGAATAAATTATCTATTCGTAAATATTTAGTGGAAAAATTGTTCGAGGGTTTGAAGATAAAAAAGTAAATTGATTATAATATTGGATAATTATTACGTTGTTAAATTTCATAATAAAATTTATAATTACGGGACGATACGTCAGAATTGTAAGTTCACGGTGACTCGCGAACGTAGATGGACGTACGAGATGAGGCTGTACGGTGAGGTTGAGCAGACGCGAAGTACATTGTCGCAATTAACCGCGAGAGATTACACGGGGTCGTACGCGCCGGCCGCTTCACTCTCGCGTCTTCGAGCTAGAGCGATGAGTCACGCGGGTGCACAATCATACAACGCCGTGGCAAACGGTGGACAGTGAAGAAAAGCCACGCGTGGTCCGCATCAGCCTCTTCAACCTTGCTCGTCTCGTTCTCGCTACTGGCACGATTTGTCATCCCGTTGCTCCCTGACCGTAGAGTCGAGAAATTCCATCGGAATTATTCGTGTTTCTCTTCTCTTTACCACGTGACGTTTTTCATGATGATTCGATCAATTTTGCAAATAAACATAGCAATAATCTCACTAATTGGAAGCGTGAATTTTAATATTCTTTTATTTTACAACTAACAATATATTTAACAATTACATAAAAATAACAATTCCACGGATTTTTACAAAAATTCAACAATTTCTCAATTTATTAAAAAAAAAAATTATAATTTTTTAAAACTATACCACTTTATTTTCACAAAATGACGATAACGGTATTGCCACGTGTCGTGAATGATAAATTTAAGAATTATATAAAAATAACAATTACACCAATTTTTACAAAATTTCAACAATTTCTCAAATTATAAAAAACTATAATTTTTGAAAACTCCTTTTATTTTCACAAAATGACGTTAACATTATTTCAAAAAGATTACCTAAAAACAATTTATTATTTATCTACAAATTATATAATTCTTAAAAACAGAAAAAACAAGATTTATCTTCATAAAATCGGGCGTTTTTTCCCATCATCGAGTCACGACGTACATTTTCCTCCCACAAAAATTTTTAAATTCGCGAACACGATATCCGCAAGACACGGTCAACGGACACAGGCTTTTTCGCCGTTGTAAAATTCTCCAAGCACAGACACATGTGGGTGTACGCGGAAGATAAACACGAGCGTGAATATATAGCGATGGGGGTAAAGGCGTGCGAGCGGCGCGGATTCTCTTTCTCGCGTCCGCAGCCTCCCTCTCTTTTTCTTTAAGTTCCCCGACTCGTTTTCAACGTATTACACTGCCCTCTCTCTCTCTCTCTCCCTCTCTCTCTTTCTCTCCGGGATACTATGCGACTTTCCATACGTGTATGTGTGTTCGTTCTTGTGATTATACATACGACCGTGCGCGCCGAGAGAAACTTTTGCGTCGATCTGATTTATTTCCCCCAACCGGTGAGTAGGATATATAATCCTGGCGACTATACCACCGAGGCGGTTCGCTTCGAGTCCAAGGATACTTCCGAGATGCAGATATCTCTGTGCTGAGGACACCGCGACCAAAGAAAACGATATATATGTATACATATATAGCTCACTCTCTCCCACTTTTTATTCTTCCCTCGATATCTATACATATATATGTTAATATAAAAAGGTAGAAGGGGGGGAGGGGGTGCGATAGAGTGGAAGGGGCGTAGAGAAGGTGGACCGCGCACGTTTACTGTACGAGTAAAACGGGCGGCGTTCACCTCGCTCATACGGATTTACGCCGCGATCGTTATCTGCCTTAATTACCAGACGGTTTTTAACGGTTCTACTCTCGGCGACTCTCTTGCTCCTGTGCAGTCACTATACCAATAAGTAGTTTCGCGATACACGTAAGAAAGAAAAAGGATGTAAAAAGAGAAGAAAAAAATAAAACAGAAGACAACGGGCGGATAGGAAGAACGTACGAGGGACGGAAAACGCTCGGAGTTCATCTTCGAGATATAGAACGTTCTCATCTCGTTCTCGTAAACGCTCTCTCGCGACTAACATATTATACGCTTTTTCACCTGCTACCCCATCCCCCCCTGTGGACTAGGCTTGAGTGACCGTATAACGACAATATATAAATATAGAATTTTTGTCTTACTATTATTTTGTTTTTATGCTGCACGCTCGCCACTCACGATCAACCACGTACACGCTTCGCGTTAATTACATTCATATACGAGCGGTATAATACGAAAGCAATTTCTCAAGGCAGTTACGAAGTTTTTACCTCAATCGCGTTACAACTAGTTTCCTTGACGACTTTTAATTTCGCGCAGATGTAAATAACGCGAAACATTTTTTTTTTCTTTTCGTCCAATTTTTTAGAGAAATATTCCTTTCTTTTCAAATTTGTTTACAAAAATCATTGGAGCCTGGTATTTTGCTAACGAATGCGATTTTCGACCAATTATCATTTTGTAGTATTTCACATAACGACAAAACTGTTTTTTAATGCGCTGCGATACACGGCCATCAATGACCCAGGTTTACAGTCGGAGTGCGGGTCGCGTTAATCACAGCTCTCTGTGTCCATTACCGACGCTAATTTAGCATTAATATATCGTCCTTTATGAGTTTCTTTTTACCAATCGTCGAATGGTATTTTGACAGCCTTATTTCCCATGTTATATACTCGTGCGTCTCGCGTCCTCTATCCTAGTTTAGTACTTAATAACTGTATACCGTGAGTGACCCGTACCAGAAATTGTCTCTTGGTAAATACATACGTATATACAATCCTATATATACATGTATATAGGACTATATATATATATACAAAATTACTATTATTGAGAAACGAAACGTTGTATGTCCACCCGCTTGTCCTCATCCGGCATAATCCATACGATGCATCCATTCAGTGTGATATTCCGGTGGTAGATAGGAGGTGGGCTTGAAAACCCCGAGCTCGCGCGTATTACTGTCCCAGTCGTTTTCTCTCTCTACTATCGAGAATACCGAGGCAAGATAGTAATGCTCTCTACCGGTCCTCCGGTATATAATATAATATTCCACGAGTGCCGCAGCGGCAGGTATTATACCGGTAGTCTCGTTCCATTAGCATAGAGAGCTCCGACGTATTACATATATGTATATACAATAATAATAATAATAATAATATATAAAAATATGCGTATGTAATAAGCGACGAAAGAACGATACGAGAAGAGTTAACCAGGCGCCTTAATGCTAATCTTTATTTGTCTGTTACTCGATCCGGATTTATATCCCGGGCCACACACCAAGACATCGTCCTTTTTTTCTTTAACGCAAGGGGCATTACTAACACGCGGCACCGGTATTATTCATCCTCGATATTAAATTTCCTTCGATTCAATTATTTTCTCTACGCTTGATTAGTTTCGCGTTACGAGCGAGGGCGCACGTTCGCGAGCTTGATAAAAATTTAATCAAATTCTTCAATTTGATTTCGCCGTACTCGTTTTATTTTGTTGTTGTTTTTTTAATTTGTTTCCTTTTTCTTTTCGTTAACCCTTCGCGTTGAAATTTCTTCGCTCGGGTGGGAGCTGCAGGGCTCTGGAGCTTTTCGTAAGGTCGAGCGCAGAGTTCGGATGTGAAAATACGAGCGAGAAGGAAGAGGAGAGAGAGTGAGGGATCGGGAGAAATGCGGCGAAAGAAACGACAAGAAATGAGAGGGGGAAGGAGAGAGAAGGAGAGAAAAAGCGTATAAGGACCCTCGAGTAGAGGTACGTGCCAGTCGCATTAATCACGGTACCCCGAGACAGCGAGAAACCCAGCGCATAATGCGTTGCGTAGATTTATTTATCATGCGCGGACACGTAAGTCACTCGCGCGAACGCCCGGCGGCGAAACGCGCACACCACCATATATATTCGCCCTCGAGCCACACTCGCTTGCCCCTTTTCTCTCTTTTTCCTCGCCCTTTTTTTACCCTCGACTTTCGTTCGGTTCGTGGGTGGAAACGCGAGAAAGAAAAAGACGGAGAGGGACACCTCTTTCTTTCTCCCTCTCTCCCTCTTCGTAATCCCTTAACTCTTCTCGTTACGCTGTCCACCTCATCCGCGAGTCGCTATTTCTTCTTCGAGTATACAAACCGTCGATATAATTGGCCGAAAAAAATGTTCGCATCTCAGTGGCTTATCATCGATAGATTACCATCAGACCTTTTAACGTTAATTCTTCATTCGAGGAAAACAGAATTTATCAAAGAAATTAATATTTAAATTACATTCGTTGCAATTAATATCGAATAATAATGAAAAAATCGTTATTCAAATTCGATGGATTGACTTCGAGGTATTTCCAGGCAATCGGGTTCGATAGTTTATGAGTTAACTCCCACTGTAGACAAACTTTCGAGTTTCGAAACAATTCAATTAGCGCTACTACTGTATACACGTGTATATTCATCGCACGCATGCACGACGAATCGTAATAACGGGGTGTCTCGATTCTGGTGCAAACGAGTAAAAAAACACAGTGGGGTCGTTTTTTTCCAGAGAAACTTGGTCCGAAGACAATTTCCGGCCGATTCGTGACGGTTTTTCTGTTCATCAGTGAGAGAGCAAGAAATCGAAGGAGTGTGGTTTATGAAGGGAAAGGATGGGGCAAATCTTCCTTCGGTCCGTCTTTTACTAAAGCCCTTCGACTTCGCGCGTGTTGTACTCGACAATGCGATAATGAATGTATAGATATTTATCGATACAAAGTATATTTCATCGTGAGTCAGCCTACCTGAGAATAACTTAGGGCTTTCCGCTCGGAAATCCATCCGCCCTCGGCAATACGTAAGTTTGCGCACTGTAAAATACGAAGACTCGTAATGCGAGTCGTCACGAAGGATATACAGGACTTCGTGACTTCCCATGAATACATCTATGTTCATTGATTTTCCTCCCTCGTGCGTAGGTTTTTTTTTTCAAATTAATTATCGTTTTTTGATCATCGAAAAAAATGGTCGTGAGTGTGAAATGCCTAATGGAAGAGGACGTTGACCGAAGGACGATAGCAACAGGACTCTATGGTACGTGCATAAGTAGATAAGGTTTATTTATCAGAGATATAGGTAGTAAGAGTAAAAATATGAGCTCGGGCTGGGTATCACGAAGAGGCGAAAGAGGTGAGTGAGAGGAAGATAGAAAAGAGTCCCACCCACTATAGCGAGCTATATATAGGCAATACCGCTGGTTGTCCGGTCCCTCCGCGTTCTCTTCGAGTGGAGGGTAAGCAAGGGAAACGAGACTCGTGACCACCGCGGGCTGATATGTCGAACCGAAACCCAAGCTCTCCTTCCCGCTCCTCTTTTGCTCCTTGCGAGAGCAGCGTTTCTCTCCCTCCTTCTCTCTCTCTCTCTCTCTCTCTTACACAGCTCTTTGCTCTCTCGCAGGACTATCGTCCGCCAGTGAGTTTTTTCTCTTTCTCTTTTTCTTCTTCTTCTTCCCTTTTATCCTCTTTTCTTTTTTTTTATACGTATACTTCTTCGCTTCTTCATCCAGCTTTTCTTATTCTTGAGAGCCTCCCGAGCTCGAGTTCGCATCTTCTTCTGCTTCGCGGACTCTTGGTTTCTTATTCTCTCTCTCTGTTTCTCTTGTTCTTGTTCTTCTTCTTCTTCTCTCTTGGTCTCTCTTTGTCTCTCTCGTTCTCGTGTTCTCGCTTTACCTTGCAGCTTCTCTTCGAACTCGTCTCTCCACGCCTTAGCAAAAGAGAGAGAGAGAGAGAGAGAATCCTTACCGCTTGCGGAAGAAGAGAAGAGGAAGAGAGGCAAATACGCCTCTCGCTCTCACGAATATTCTTCCCATGATTTACTCCCCCAGTCTCTGTAGGTCTTGGGGGCCTTTTGCTTCTTCGAGTCGTTCCTGAAACAGGAAAAAAAGGGTTGGAGAATCTCCGCAGGCTCTCACTTTCTCGCTTCATCTTCTTCTCCTTCTTCTCCTTCTTATCGAGCTCGAGTTCGACTTTGGCTCAACAAACAAGCCGATACCACTGATAACATCGATCGTCTTATCATTCCGAAATACTCGAAGAGTTCTTCGTTCTATTCTTTCGACTTTGATTTTCCAAATGAAACGATACAAAAAATCATATCGATGAAAAAAACAAATTCACACATTAAAAAAATGATAAAACATAGAAAGAAAAAATCTGCGTCCTGTTTCATTTCTCAGTGACTCTCGTTCTTTCATAAACTTTGTTACGTACGATGGAAAACGATAGTTCGCTCGCAATCGCCGATATAAGAATATTCGTATTACGAATCCGTTGAGGGAAACATGGCGTGTGGTATGTATTAGTTTATTGATAGCGAGGCATAAATTATACGGATTTATGTTCCCCTCGATTCACTTAGTTAAGGGCTCACGAGAGAAAGAGAAGCATTTGCTTATACTCGCTCGCTCGTTTGACTCCTATCACATCGTCTCGCTGTTTCTCACTTTGTGTCGAACATTCACACGCCCTCTCACGATCTCACGAGAAAGAGCGCGCGCGCTCTCGAGCACAGCCAAAGATTCTGAGTGAGTGACTCTCATGAGATCTGCTCCCCTCCCTTCAGTCTCTCTCTCTCTCTCTTTCTCTTTTCTCTCTTTCTTCTCCGTTGCGGCAAAGCGCGGATACTCCCATGCATAAACACTATCGGGCGATGTGTCTCGCGAGGCGAGTCTCTTAACACAAGTCTCACGGGGTGGGAAATCGCGAATTCTCTTTTCGTTCTTTATTCTCACAGTAATATTGAAAAAAAATGAAAAAAACCAAACGAAAATACATCATCCCAATATCCACTCAAGAAGAGAATCAATTTTCTCGAAAGCTCCGCGTAAATCGAAAGTATAAACCGAAGAATAATGGACGATCTAATTTTCACCAACGATTTTTACGAAATCGAAGATATATTTTTTGACCATTTATTCTTTACGAAAGCGAACTATTCTTGGTTGGTACGCTCTCTTCTCCTTCTTCGATGATGAAGAAAATGAATTATTTCAACTGGACCCTCCGCACGCCGGTTGCAATTTGCTGAAGTGTCGATTGCCGTGCTCCGCAAGGTATATAGGTGTACGAGCGGTGTGTGTGGCAAAGGTCAATGCCATCGGGGTGCATCGACGGCGGCGGCGCGTGCAACACTTACGGGGTCGTAAGGTCGCTCGAGTGCCGGGAGAGGGGAGAGGGCAATGGAGAGGGGAGCGTTGTTCTAGACAAAAAGACAGAAGAGAACTCGACCGAGTGAGAAATCGTACGTGGTACGCGAGTACGTGTTCGTATCCGTACGTACACGTATTTCCCCTCGGTTATCCCCGAGAGGAAAGATAAAGTGCTGGATGATCGACGCGGTAAATAATGTATAGGAATACGCATATGTAAATCACCAAGGGCGCACCCACGCCCCCTTACTCAGCGTTCCTCTCTATCTTTCTCCTCCTTCGTTTCTTCATAACTTTCTTTTTCCCTCGTACACACCGTGGTTCTCTGCGAGGCCTGGATCCAACGGAAAATTTTCTCTCCGACTTACCAACCGTCGGTAACGAACGATTTTTGTTAATTTTGCATTAATTTTTCTAAAATTACTAGAATCTTTGCTCTTGTGCTTCTAATTTCGATTCGTACATGCTACTTTCATCATTTTCTTTCGATAAATACGTCTTTGTTCGTATCGCGAAGAATTCTACGATCCGGGAGAGAGAGAGAGAGAACCGGTCTGTGCGAGGACAGAAA
Source organism: Netelia fuscicornis (assembly GCA_946811545.1). NCBI lineage: Eukaryota > Metazoa > Arthropoda > Insecta > Hymenoptera > Ichneumonidae > Netelia > Netelia fuscicornis. Next base: position 12,597,185 of record OX328011.1, on the reverse strand, counting down.
TGGCAAACACCGAGGCTCCTTGTCCCTGTGCACCCAATCAGAGACACAATGTACCAAGGGAAAGAGGAAACTGCGATCGGTTGTATCGAGGACTGTGCCCGGCATACATCGTCGAGCGAATCGGACTGCAAGTTTATGGGAGAACGAGTACACAGAGGGTTCCTCTCTCTCTCTCTCTCTGTGCGTCTTCGAGAAGAAGCAAGAGACTGTGTGCAACAATTCGATGGCATATGGCGTCGATGCAGCAACAATGCACACGAGGTCCACCGATCTTCGTGCTTTTCTTCTTACCGAAAAAGTATTCCGCCGGGTATAGAGATAAAGCTTCTCTCCTTTCGCATCCTCGCCTTCCTTCTTCTTCTTCTTCTTCTTCCTTCTCTTATTCTTCTTCCCTGCTCGTCTCCTTCGTTCCAGTGTACAAAAATGTCTTACACGCGAGAGAGGGAGAGAGAGAAACGACAAACGCAAAACCCGAGAATGAGTCGTATCGTTGTCCTCTCGTCGCGCAACCGCAACATCAAGCTCTGCCGTCATTGATTCAGCATGCGCTTGCTGACGCAATATTCTCCTCGAAGTTCCACAACCGCAATCGAGGAGAGAATCGGGTGGTGTCGACTTGAAAACACACGATCGCGCGTCTCTCACGGGATCGATGACGAACGACGCGGTTGCTCCAACGAGCCGAGAAACCGATTCTTCCTGTCGCCCGCAATACCAACCCCCTCGTCGCTTCTTTACCACCGACCATCCCTTCGATTCACAGTTTTCTCCTCGCGTCCGTTCTCTCGTACCCGCAGCCTCGATCAAGCTTAACCGATCCCATTTTTTCTCCCCGATCTCGATATCTCGAATCGCGAACCTCCCTCTCCGCGAGATTTGTATTCGCATTTTTCTGTCTCTGTGTATTGTTTTTTAATTTTTTTTACCGAGGGACAAACGCGTATATTCTGTCTAGTACGAAAGTTCCTCCACCTCGCCGCGTGACCAATCTCGATTTCTCGCAGACCGCAGGCACCGATATATATTCTCGGAGTTTTGGTCCTCGTACGATCGAAGAGAAGAACAAACCAAGAGGGAGAATGATAAAACGAAAGAGAAATAAAATAAAATCGTATAAAAGAGAGAAATAAAAAAAAGTAAAAATTTTCGATTGAGCGAGAGAAAAGGAGAAGCCGCGCCTACGCGCACGCCCAAAATCGTAAATAAGGGCCTCGATCGTCCTTTTAAAGGGGGAGGCATATACACCGTGCTGTGGTTCTTCTTCTTCTTCTTCTTCTTCTTCTTCTTCTTCTTCTTCTTCTTCGTCGTCGTCTTCAGGCACCATCGTTTTCTTTCGTTCACGATATAAGAGCGAACACACACAATATGCCCTTGGCCAGCCACCGATCAGCCTCCATCTTTCTTCTCCCTCGCCCTTCCCTCCCTCCTTCCCTCCACTGATTGTCCGTGAAGAATGGTAGCCGTATGACGGGCCCATTGTTCGAATGCCTTCTGATTTTCAGTGTGTGTTTTATACTCACACGCGATCCGAGACGAATACACACGCTCTCGTAGCACGAGGCTCGACCCGTATGGTACTCGTGTATTAGACGGAATCGAGAGAACGACACGCGGCGTCTTGGAGTAGACCGTTGTGAAATCGAGAAACACGGAACTCTCGACCAGACCCAAGAAGGCTCGATTCTTAGCCCACGTCCGATACTTTTTTACTCGTTTTTTCTTTCTTTTTTCATTTTAATCTTCGGGAAACGAGGGTCTTCGCTCATCACTCCCCAACCTTCAACCCCCCGTCGTTAACTCGATGACTCTTCGAATCATCACGTATCGTTGATTTTTCGGTATTCGCTTCGTTCCTTCTTTATATCGTGAAAACTGGTATATCTCCCTCGAGTTTCTACCGGACCATAGAAAGAAGAGGTATATAAGGCCGGAGAAATGCCGGTTAGTTTTTCTGTCAGACGGACTTTCATTCTTCTTTTCGTTCTCTGTCTCGGTCGCTCCCTCTGTTTCGTCCGTGGTTGGCACGGGTTCTTGCATCGAGACGGAATATCTCCTTCGTTGTTTTCTCGCTCTCTCGCTCGCGTCGGGACACAGGCCGGGAAAGGAACGAAGGGCAGAATCCAGGGAGCGAGATGTTAAAATGGACACTAGAAGCGAACGAGAGAGAGAGAGAGAAGAAGAGCAGGAGGTAAAAGGGATATATACCGGGGCGGTCAGGGCATCTCGCTGAAACGGCCTGTGGCCACTGAGCGGCGTTCCTTCCAGACGGCCGGCATGCGAAACAACCTGTTGATTGTCTTATACCTGTTGTCGGTGAAGGAGCCTCTTTCTGCTCGCGATCCCCGCATACTTTCGTGAGACACAGGCCTTTCTTCTTTGGCTGGGCTTCGTCTCTGTCTCTCTCTCCCTTTATCTCCTGTTTTCTTCGAGAGTCGCCGCGTTCTCTTCGTATTGCTCTCTAATCCATGATGAAGAAGCCTCCTCGGCGATTCATCCCCTCTTCCCTCCCTGTCGAAGAGACACCGAAGCGAACGAGATCGAATAAACGGATGAAAATATTAATCGGACGAAATTGACAGGTTTGATATCCAGTTTGTCCTTCAAACGTCATTGGCATAATTTCACCCTCCTCGATTTACCGTAAGGAATGAATTTACCGATATAAACGATGCGATGCGAAAAGCGTCGTTTCGATCGAAAATAAACGCCTAATTTATCAACCTTACGAGAAATTCTATCTCGTTCAATCTTCTTTCCGAAGAAGGACGCCCTTCGCACGGATTAAAGTCCTCCAGACTCGAACTCCTCGGTCGTCCCTCCGGAATGTCAATCTTCGAAACGATATCCCTCTCTCGCCGGTTGCTCAAGAAGTTACTCGCGAGTCGATCGCGCGGAGAGTTGACCGACCTTTCTCTTCGAACCCTGCGATACATCGCTCTCCGTTTGCTTCGTGGCACTCTCGAGAGCTCCGAGAACTGGCACGACAATCATCGCCCCGAGATTGGGGAAGAGAGAGAAAGAGGGAGAAAGGCCTGGGCGAGATGGGCCTTCGGTATTGAACGAAGAACCCTTCAACCCTATGGGCCATCTCGTTGGGCCCATCGGTTCTTTGGTCTTCTGCTCGTCATTAACCGTGTAGGACCCACCTTATTCCTCGTCCTCTCTCTCATTCCCGCTATATATATATATACACACACGTATACCATTCCAGCTCGCTTTAGCCGGTGAAGCCATTACCCATTCAAATTACGCTTATCGTCGAGAACCCGAAAGAGCCTTTTCGGACCTGTTGTGCGTTACGTAGGTACCAGTGGTGTAAGAGAACGTATAGGTAGGCCTTTTAAGAACCAACTTGTGAAGAGGTCTTCGGAATACAAGGGTGCATTTATGCTCGTACAAGCCACGAGAGCGAGAGAGAGAGAGAGAGAGAGAGAGTGAGGAGCTTCACTCTCGGCACTCAGTCGTCCTGCTGTTATACGTATAAGATAACAGACGACGTTTTCTTCTAACCGACCAGCGCATATAACAGGCCCCGGGTATTACACACAACGCCATGCTTTATCGCTAACCCTCTTGGTCTTTGCGTCGTTTTTCTTTTTCTTCTCTTTTCTCCTTTTGGCCTCTTGAAAGCTTTATTTTTTCTTATATTCATTATTTGTGTTATTTTTATTCCTACGGGCACTCGACCACTCCCGATTCTTGAGATCCTTGGACCTCTCATGGATTTCTCCCTTGCCTTACTCTCGACGCAACTCCCCTCCCTCTCCATTTACATCTTCGCCCACCCCCCGAGGTCTTTTCTCTTTCTCTTCGGCATTAAGCAGCGTTCACGCGTGTGCTCGATCAACAAGTCCGATAGTCTCTTCCCGCGGTACACCGTCGTCTTTCATTCCGTGTCGTTTTCCCCTCTTTTGGCGCAAAACCCGGTGCCACCGAGAGAATCTTGGTCGAGCCAACATTGTGCCTTCAGGGCTATCGACACCTGTCCGCCAATACCGCGATTTCCCTGTTTCATCGTGCGATCGTCGTACGACTCGCGTTGAGAAATCGCGAAATGAACGAGTCTACGTTCGTACGTGCGTGAGAGAGAGAGAGAGAGAGAGAGAGAGAGGGAGAGAGTCACGAATTATTTGGACAAACGAGGGAGGACGCTATCTTGAGACGAGGAATCCTCCTCGTTCACGTCCGTTCGCTCTCTTTACGAGACAAGATTTCAATCGAGTCCGTTATACGCGAGCGCGTTTCCACAGCTGTGAATTATTTCATTACGCGTTTCATTTCCCAGATGGAATTCTCGTGTTCTTGCCCATAGATGTGTCGAGGCGCATTCTAATGCAATCCGGTTCGATCTGGTTTTCTTTTTATTCTTTTTTTTTCAATCTTTTATTTTTCTTCCTCGCGTTGAAGGACTTCTATTTTCCATCAAAGCCTCTCGCTAAAATTCTCACAATCGGGCCATTAGCCGTCTCTAACGAGGGGTTAAACCACTCGCGCCGTTCATGCGTCGACGAGCGTTGAAATAATTATTCCATAAAAGGGCATCCGCGACTGTGAGGGAGAGAGAGAGAGGGAGCTGCCGCGAGCCGATCGAACTCTCTCGGGGAACGCAGACGGGACCTCCTTCGTTGCGTTCCATTCGAGATCAGCTCGGATATATAACCGAGACACCACGCAGTATCCACTCTTGCCACGCTCTCGGGGTACTACTATCTCTCGTTTTCTCTCGGACTCTAGCCAACCACTCTAATAATCTATCTCTCCGCTAATACTTACTCTCTTTTTCTCTTCAATGCTCCCGTTGTGAATCGCGCGTACAACGTACACACTCTAGCGACCACTCGCCGCGATAATAGTTTCGAATTATTAGCGAGTTTCATTTGCGCAATTTCATAACAACCGAGCGAAGATAATACTCGAATTTATTCAATCCGGGGAATTATCGAACGCATTTAAACATCCTGCCATGCATAAACGGGACGTTTCAATTTATGAAAATGGAAATTGTACGATATTCGCTCCGGTTGCTGATGTTGCTTTACTTTTTATACTTTTCGTTATTTATTGCTAATTGAATAATATACCGAAGGCGCGCAGCTGCGAGGAGATAAGAAAAATAGAACGTACGATGATTTTTAGCAAAAAAAAAAAAGGACGAGAAACTAATTTTCAAAACTCGATCGTTCGACTATCGTTGGAAAATGTTTTAAGCTCTAAAGGAAGTCTAGTGGAGAAAAGGACGAAGATTGAATCATTAGAGGTCCTACTTGACGTTTCGTCCAGGATCGTTTAGTGTAGACCGAATTCTCTGGAAACTGACCGTAGGTCAGCGCATGTGTATGCATTAGACCCACTTTATCGTTCGAGTCTCTTCCGCCACTGCGTCTTCATCGTCACCTTTAACATCGTCGGTCGTTCATCGAGCGATTGTGCATACCTTGTGTATTCATGTACCTGGAGACGGCCGGCGCGATGACCGTAACACCGACACGCACCTTTATAAACACACGTACAGGGGCTAAAACTTTGGGTGTGCTCGGAAGCGCAGCCAAATGATTTTTCCTTGCGCACCCCCGTGGAGAGACCCGCGTGGCCACCCGGTACCGTACCTCTCCTATCTCTCTCTCTTTCTCTCGTACAGTTTTTGGTGGGGAGAGGCGCACGGGTCCACAGTTAACCTTCCTCCTCGCTCGTGGGGCCTTCGACGAGACCCGACAGCTTCAGAGATTCTCAAACGAATTCGTAAGAATTCGACCATAGCCGACTTGACACAAAACCCTAATTACCAACCGAAATTGTTCCATCTATCGCGATCGCTCACTTGCTTCTTTCTAAAGATATCGAGAAAATAAACAATTTGCCTAGAAGTTCTAAATTCTATCAACAATTCAGCAACAATTTTAGTAAAATTGTTTTCACAAATTTGTATCGATCGGGACTCGAACTTTGAGAAGCTTTAGAAAAGAAAATGGTGAAAATTTGGTAATATCGATGATGGATTTGCGTTGGTGAAATGTTGTCGGGCATGTTCCGGGGTTGATAGTCACTGGTTCCCGTAGTCGGCGGCATGAGAATTTTCCCACAGTCCCCACCGTACAGAGCGAGGGCCCTCGGGACGCACACCCGCTCTCGCAACGTTGCCACACCTCAGCCGACGACGCGCTCGACCAGCGGGGGGAACGGCGAGGAGAGACGACGACCACGAAGAGAGGCACTGGTTGCGTTTCGTGCTGCTGTATATAGCTCGTGTTGCCTCGTCTCGCTGCCAGAGTGAGCTCTGGCTATGCTGTATTCAGAGCGTTCGAGCTCGTGCGAGTGAGACAGCAGCGCGGGAGGGAAATAAAGAGAGAGAAGGATAGACGGATCGAACACGATAATGGTCTCTTCGCTTCTCCGTCGCTCTCCCTCTTTCGCGTTCCCGCTCGTTCCATCATCGTCGCTCTCGCGCCGTCTTTATCCCTCTCCCTCCTTCTCCGTCCTTGTCTCTATCTGCGTCGTTGGTTTCCCCTCGCGGTCGCTCTCACTGCCGCACCAACATTCTCTATCCTCGTCCCGCGTTCGCGCCTCGCTCGCTCTCCCTACCCCGCTCTCCTATCTCCGTCCTCGTCGTACTCATTGCAGACTCAACGATGTATATCTGTGTATACGTGCCCGTAGGTTAGAGACAGGCGCGGAGCAGCCAACGAAAGAGAGCGAGAGAAAGGCGTCCCCGGCACATAACCTCGACGGGGAAAAAGGAAAACGGAATATTCGGACGACATCCAAACGTTATTATTTATCCTCTCTCTCTCACTCGCGTTCTTAACAATCTTAGTTGCGATATTACGAATTTTTATCCCGGCGAAGTGAAGTTTTTCGGCGATATCGAGCGATAAGCGGTGGTATATACGTACCAGTTAACAGCGTATGAACACACGCCGAACGGTGGCCAGTGGTTCTCATTACATTCGGTAGTGGGGGCAGCCATGTCGGTGTCTTGCGACGGAAAGTTGTCGGACGTGCTGCAAGTTCTCGCGGAAGAACACTTCGAGACTAACGAGTGGGAAAATGATCGCGAGGCCGATACGTCGATCTTCGATCAAGAAAAACAGGATTTCACCGATGCGGTTTATTATTGTTTGGATCTTTTGAAAGAAAGCCATCGACTTACGAGCCAACGGTGTGAAGTTCCTAGCGAACGATCCAAAATCCTCGGACGCGAGATGTTCGAGAAAATTGTGAGCATGGATATTTGCATGGAAATTACAACCGGCGAAACCTTTAAGCAGGAGGTCGAAGATATGGACGAAGGTGAAGAGGAGATCACAAGCGAGAACATCGAAGTTGACGAAGAGGGCGCTACAATGGGTTTGGACGACGAGTCGACGAGGAGTGCAACGTCGGAAACGGAAAGAGCAGTTTCCTTCGGCATTGAACCTGAGGAACCTCCAACCTTGGACATGGTTGACGATATTTCTTCTCGTCTTCAAACCGACGAACGTCTATCCTCGTCCTCGCCACATTCTTCCGACACCGAAGATGAGACGGACGCGCCTTATCCCAAACCGCGTCAGCGACAGTTCGTCTTCCAGCTCGAGGTCAAGAGAAGGGTAATCGCTCTGGCGAGCGAACATGTTAATTGGTCACTGGCCAAACTACGCAAAGAGGGTTCGGAACAAGTCAGAAATTTTCATCAGTTGAGAAGATGGGAGAAACAATTAGAAAATGGCGGCTCGACGAGGGACAAACACGACGCCATGAACGTATGGACACTCACCCGTTTCGTCCAGGCACGTGAGAGCAATCAACACGTAACTGACAAAGCCATAAAAGAATGGGCCTCGCACGCGGCTAGAAAATATTTCGGTCACGAAACCGATGTTCAAATCGATGACGCGTGGATCGAGACGTTCGTAGAACGCTACGAGATACGTGGAGATGCGAACGTTGGCTATTTCAGGAAACCCGAGAGAAAGGCTTTCGCTGCTGCTGTGAAACTTTGGAGGAAAAAGAAAAAATAAAGGAATCCAGCGATAACGATTTTTTTTAGTATAATTCTGAGCAATAGATCTAACCAAGATCGAAGGAACTGTTATGATTGCAATTATTTTAGAGTCGTTATTATTATTAATACTTTTTGTTTATTCGAAAAATTATATATGCGTTGAGTGAGTTCTATCATTTATAATACATGAAATTATTATTTTCCAATTACCAAATTTTATTGCAAATCTTATCCGATCATTCTCAGCTCTATTACCTTAGAAAAATATACGTTATTACCAAGGAGAGCATACATTTTATCAAGCTGAGATTGAGCCCGGATCTGGATACGAATTAGACAACGGCTGTGAGAAAAGTTGGAAAATCGCAATTTTTTGGATCTGTCTGCGGTTTAAAGCTTCAAACGTTGCTAATAACGGACGTAAACTTTCTTCCGGCAAAATGCGAACATAAAAGATTTCGTAGAAATTCTTTTTAAGCGTGTCTCGACACATTTATATTCCCTGACTACCGGACTCTCGTTATCTATTGTAAAAATTTAAAAACCGCGAAAATTTGAGTTCTGTCGAAACGTCAGGCAGCCCTGATTAATTGCTTCCTCGGATATTTGCCCGATGTGAACACACATGAACGATGTATAATAATAAGAAGACTTATTCGAATCAATGAAATCAAATACCTGATTTCCCTAGACGCAGGAAGCCACGAGGTTCGAAGTCGGTGGTCGAAAGCGTTGTGTGAGAACTTGGCAGCCACTGGAGGGTAATAAGGGTCGGAAACGATACATCCCTTGAGGGAAGTCATTGCGGTGCTTCCTTCGCACGAGCAGGATTACCTCTAGCGATTTAAAATATAAATCAAAAGTTTGAAACAGATTTCAAAATGTATTCTCTGAGAATCTATGTAAAACAAAAACGATAATTCAATAAAATTGATTTTTTCATATTGACATAAAACTACTCAACTATTGTTATTTTTCGCCATCGGAGGAAATTCTTACACCCTCGACAAATCCAACCTGCCATTTTTTTCTGGTTACGTTCCCTATCTCATAAATAAAGTATCTTTCTTCTGGTTCTACCGACTCTATACAAACGGTCCCTCCAACTAACCTTCTTCCTGTTGTTTTTCGTCCTTTTTTTGTTGATTTTTTCTATTTGTTTTTTTTTTTTTTTTTTGTTTTTCATCCTTTATTTCGTTCGTCGTGCTTGTACCCGCCGCAAGCCGAAACGCGAAACTCTCCGCGCGACCAAAAGCTGAGGGAGAGGGAGAGTGCCCGTTAAAAGGAAGACGATACGAGAAGGTGGAGGTGGAGAAAGAGAGAGAATGTGTGCCGCGGGATGAAACGAAGTGCGGCGATACGAGGGGGGTTCCGAGAAAGCGAGGAGAGGACCGTAGCTTATGGAAATCAGCGTACGCATTATTAGCGGGACCTTCTTATGGGCCCTTCGTCCTTTCTGTGTGCCCTCAGCTTCTTTCTCTCCCGCTCTTTCTTCTCTTTCCTTCGTATCGTTTCTCTTTTCTCCCCCGACTCTTCTTCCTTATTATTCCCCGGCTTCCTTCTCTCGGTGTTCTTTCTTTTTCCACCGCGCAGAGGAATACCGCTGAAAAACCACTCGAGACTCGCCAACTTGGGCCTCTATAATGGTCCACTGTCGATCGTATCGAGCCGAAGACTTTTTCAAATAATCTTCCTCTCGCTTGTATCGCTTATACATCGACATCGAGGTAACCATGGATCCAGCGTCCGAGTGAGAAATTCAATCGACTAATTTTTCAACAAAATAATTACTTAAATAATCATTTTGTAAAATAAAAAGATTATTAAAGAATTTTTAGTCGTTACACGATTTTATCATCGAATCGTGGAGCAATTTTTAAGATTAGGTACTCTTCTTTTTTTCTCGATCGTCAAAATTCACGAGAAACGTACATTTTGTACTCGGGGAGAAAAAAATCTGCCCAAGGCGGATTTACGTCACAGCTCTCGGTACGAATATCTCGTGCGTGAAGGGTACAAAGGAATATATTTATTGTACTTTTTGTAATTCATTTTCTTCCCGGGTAAAAAGAAAAAAGGCTCGTAACAAAAATGAGACCGTGAGTATCGACGATCCGCGACGAACGACGATGTATCGGCAAAAATTGCGTGACGAATTCACCGGCAAATATGTTCCTCGTTCCAGAGTAAATAATACCGAACTATATATATACGTGTGTTACAAAAATATATCGCAAAACCATCGACGGGCGAATCTTTTGTTCGATTTTCGCTACACATCGACATTAACGCGAATCAATTCGTCATGGATGAAACGTTTTTTTTTTTTTAATTTTTTCCCCCTTCGTGACTCTTCTGGAAATCGGTTCCTCGAAGACGTGTCGCGAGCGTTACCAGATCGCACAAAAGGCTTCGATCGTTTCGGAGAGCCTGCGTCGATCGCGATCGATGGCGAGCGGAGCAAAAAAACAAATGATTAATTTATGCGCCCGTTTCTTTGGGCCCGGATCCGAGGGTCTCTGTCGAGAAAAATGAACAAAAAAAAGCAAAAATCTTATATAAATCGTCGGACAGGGAATATTTGGTAGCTAGAGAGTTATTCGATGGTTTCCTCGCGCGGTGTCGCTTCCAAGGGATTTTTTCTAAGTAACTCGAGAAGAACGCTAGAGAAGCCCTTCTCGTATACTTTGAAAAATTCTCATACGCTCATTCACGAACTCCCAAGCAGAAATTCCTGCGAGAAACCCTCGAAAGATTCCTCCTTGTATATAAAAAAAATTATGAATACATTTTCGATTCCGGTGGTCTAATCACGAAATCACAAAATGACATAATTGCTTCGAGAATCTCTCGAAAGTAAATCCTTCAAAATTTTCGAAATATCCCACCAATTTGTACAAACACAATATTGATCGTCGACATTCCCATCAGATAATCGTTCCCGCGTCAGAACTTATAAATTATACATCCTTCTTATGAAAAATAAAAATTGTAAACAAAATAGCCCAAGTAATAATTCAAACACAGTCGCGAGGATACATCCGGAAACCGATATGGAAGATCGACTCCGGGGGTCGATAAAACATTCCAAGTAGCGTCTCACCACGCATACACACGTCTCTCCCTCACACACACACACACGCACACACACACACAAATAGCGACACATACAAATACAAACACACGAGTTATACGATCGCGCTACAAATTTTTTCTTATTCTTCTCGAGCAAAAGCCCGAGAGAAAGAGCCGAGGGCGTTAATATTAATGTCACTCTTTTATAAGTAAGGTCGGCTGCGGTATAATAACGTCGTGGGTCGAGGGAGTGAGTCGGCTCGAGTGTTTTAGCGTACACAAGCGCGAGATGCAGCCTCGAGTCATCGTGTTCATATATATATAAAGCACATACTCTCCATATACCGAGACATGGCAAAGGAGCTACGTATAATCTGTATAGATGAGAGGCCATAGGCATGTACTATATATATGTGTTTGTGTAATGCAGAACACATACAACATATATATAGAAAACACACGAGGTTCGACCAGCGTTATACGCGATAGTTAAGGTGCCCTATCGGGCATAAATTATGCCAGCCATTAGATGCTAACTATGGTCCATGACCAGGTATGCATCACCGTGCAACAGCTGATACGAGACGATAAGAGAGTCGAGGATAGCTGGAGGATAGTAAAAGAAAAAGGAAATGAGAGGGAAGAAAAGAAAAGGAAAAAATTAAATGTATATACGGAAAGAGAAAGGGACATGGGTGTATGACTATTGGGTATGTAACACGCGAGAGGACGAATGAAATAGTTACAAGCAACGCTCGCACGCTCCTTCGCTCTATACGTACATATATCAAAGTTAAACTATCGAACACACCCGGATTTCCTCGTGGTCACGTTCCTACGAGCAAACCTATCGATTTAATTCGATTTCGAATCAATCGAATCGTTGATTTATTTTTTATATGTGAAAAGTTACATCGGAGATAATTTCAAGCTTGTCGTTGTATGCGCGAATTAAATTGGAGAAGTTTTTCAGGAAGTAAGGCGGGAAGCCAATGAACTTTGTAATAATCTTGCAGTTTGTTGTATTGTTGAGATAATAGGGAAATTATTTTGCGATGAGAAAAGTCGTTTAGTGAAAATATCGTTAAAACAGAAGTCCCGCGAGAGTTTGAGATAATAAAGAAATTTTCTCTCGTCAATTAATTTCACGTTTCTCAGCTCGTTGCCTCGATATATTTGTGCACCGAGAAATTATCGCTTCTCGTATATAATGTTGAGGTGTGAAGCAAAAAAGTTGAGAAAAAACGTGGCGATAAATAACGAGCGCGGGAATTGGGTGGTTGCCGGGTTCGCGTGGGTGAAACCCGTCTTGTTAATTACCCTTGCGAGAGCGCGTTGCATACACCGGCCAAGGAATGCGAAGAAGTTATCGCGGACGCTGTCATTATCGAATATCGACACAATTGTTGTGTGAAAATGCTGATTAATGGCTAGTAGTCTGTTGAATCTGTTTATAAAAAAAATTATCCAAAATTTGATAAAAATCGTCAAATGTAAATACAAATTTGTATACATAAAAAAAATTGTAAATTTGTTTTCAATTCGTAATTTTCCATTGTATATCGCTACTTGTGTGTCTAGGTAAAAAAAAATTACTCTAACGGTAAATGGGTTAAAAAAAATTATCCAAAATTTGACAAAAATCGTCAGATGGAAATACAAATTTGTATCCATAAAAAAAATTGAAAATTTGTTTTCAATTCGTAATATTCCATTGTATATCGCTACTTATGTGTCTAGGTGAAAAAAATTACTCTAACGGTAAATGGGTTAAAAAAAATTATCCAAAATTTGATAAAAATCGTCAAATGGAAATACAAATTTTTATCCATAAAAAAAATTGAAAATTTGTTTTCAATTCGTAATATTCCATTGTGTATCGCTACTTGTGTGTCTAGGTAAAAAAAAATTACTCTAACGGTAAATGGGTTAAAAAAAATTATCCAAAATTTGACAAAAATCGTCAGATGGAAATACAAATTTGTATCCATAAAAAAAATTGAAAATTTCTTTTCAATTCGTAATATTCCATTGTATATCGCTACTTATGTGTCTAGGTGAAAAAAATTACTCTAACGGTAAATGGGTTAAAAAAAATTATCCAAAATTTGATAAAAATCGTCAAATGGAAATACAAATTTTTATCCATAAAAAAAATTGAAAATTTGTTTTCAATTCGTAATATTCCATTGTATATCGCTACTTGTGTGTCTACGTAAAAAGAATTACTGTAACGGTAAATGGGTTAAACCGGAAGTACGAAGGTATAGTTTCCTAAAGGTTTTTGCGCTCGAGTTATCTATTCCACACTTTCATGACTTAGCGTTTCTCACGTGTATCGCTATCGCGAAGCGACTGGTATTTCGTTCGTAGAACCGTAAAACGACGTTACATATTTATATATTAGCTGACCGCGAGACAAACATTTTTTGCCCCTATCAATTTTACACCCACGCGAGTTATCAGGTTCTTCCAGTGGCTTTGCGGTTAGCACGTTTCCTCTGGGACGAAGATAGCTCTCCACTTGTGTCTATCAGTCCGATCACCAGGGAACAAAGAGAATAATTATAATTGACTCAAATATCGCTCGATTGATAAAAAAAAACAAATCATTAATTACTAAAAATAATTTCTCATTGTATTTTTTTTTATATCAAAAAGAAGATTACGATTATTTCTCACGTATAGAAATAAAAGTTCGATTGTGTGTCTCGAAACAATCACGATTATAAGAAAATAAGAATGTAATGAGAGCTCGTCCTTCATTCCGATAATAAAACAATGATAATTAATTCAGATATCCATTGGTTCGCGAATCGTGCCCTTCGTAGCCAAACACGAGGAGATAATGTTCTTCTTTCTTATTATTATATACCCCAACGTCTTCTCGGGGTCCAACATTTATGTTCGAGTTACCTGAATTACACTCGCGTGCCGCCGACTCGTACGGTTTCTATTAGTCGGACATTATCGCGTTCCAACGAGAGTCGGAGCAGGGTAGCGGCGAGAGTGGCGAGAGGGGGTATGAAGAATAAGGCAAAGAAGATCCGTGAAACAGGGTGAGAGCGAGAGAAAGAGAGGAAGAGATGCGGTTCGGCGAGAAGAGCTTGCCGGCAAATCCTCTTGTCGATATGCTTCGAGAGAGGGTGTACATCGGAAAGGTGAACCAGACGTTGCCGCCTGCGCGCTACACAGCGAGAGCCGCTTCTCTTCTTTATCGCCACTTAATTACGCCAGTGTTTCTTATCTCTCGTACTCGGTATATCTTATTATATATACCTATCTACTCACGGCACCCTCGCCATATTCATTTTGTATATATATATATACATATATATCTCGATATATATCGAGAGAGAGAGAGAGAGAGAGAGAGAAACAGACAGAGAAAAAGATGTATATCTAGATAAATCTAAATGAATTTATATAGATAAATATTAGATTATATTTATATAGATTTATATATTTATAGATTATAAAAAAATTAAAAAATTAAAAATACAAATTATAAGAAATTTAGATTTATATAGATTTATATACGATTTAGGGAACAGTACTTAGTTCCGTCCAAACCAACTCTATTCCATTTTGCCCTCCCACTAATTTTTCTCCCTTTTTTTCTTTCTCATAAGTTGAAGACGAATAGGTAATTTATAATCGCGGTATAGACGAATTTTTTTTTATTTTATGAACGTCGTTTATGCGCCATAATTTTAACTAATCCACGCGCGAAGTGGATCTCGAGTATACTTTTTGTTCCCTTTTATTATTATTATTATTATTTTTATACCGGTGGTTGATCAAAGTTCGACGAACCCAAGGAGCCATCTTCTTCGTGGTTCATCGAGCTTCGACGTCGCCTAACCGTTGCTCGACGACTCAATCTAAACGCCGGGAACGAAGAAGAAAAGCGCATCGAGAATGACGATGACGCGAATCGTACACAAGGTCGCGCGAGAGGGGGTCGCGGTTCCATTAGCATTCTTCGTGTTTAAATATTTACTCTGGCGAAAACGCGGATGGGGGAAACAGCGTTAGTCGATAAAGGGAGAAAAAAAGGGTTCGGGAGATTCTCCGATGAGCGATCGCATCGATTCGATGCGGAAGATCGATCTTCCGGATCGTTCCTGATGGATGATTCTTTCGTTTCTTCCTTCTCCGACTCCTCTTCTTCATCATCTTCTTCGTCGTCTTCAGGGTCGTATTTTCGTCTTCGTCACGTTGCACCAGATCGTTGCAATCCGTTTTCTTGCAGCTTTCGCCACTTCTTTCAATCTCGCGATGATCTTCGTCTCGACGTTAGATTTCAAATATTCTTTCTTCGCGGTGGTCAGGATCAACGAACCTGCGGAATACCGAGGAGAATCGAGCAGGCGTCCTTAACGACTTCTCGCTGCATATTATATCTACAGAATCTTCTGGTTAACGTTCCTGGCAGATCCTCACGATGTAATAATCCGAGACGATCTTACGTAACGAGAAGTCATCATTGCATTCTCCACCCGTTTAAAACCGCTTTTATTCCGTTCGTTTCTACATTTCTTCTTTTTCGCAAGTTCCTTCGTTCACATTTACTTCAACGTTTATTACACCCTCCATGTTTATAGCAACACACACACTCACGTACGTAGAGCGTGACTCAAAAATCGCAAAATATTAATTTCTCATTGTAAAAATTGTAACGCGATGTGTCGAATAAAAAATTAAGAAAAAAATGGAATAATTGATCTTCCGACTTTTTATTAGCTGTGAATCATTCGTCGATATTACATAAATGTGTAATTACAGATATCCGTAATTTAATGACAGCTCATTACATTCAAATCGAGCCTGTAATATCCAGGCACGTGGTAAAGGATCGACGCGATCGATGCGCCGTAAAACCATACAATTAAAAGGAAGAAAAAAAATTTCTCGTAAATAATACGCCAATTACGTTTCGATCGCTTTTTAATGAACGGTGTTTAATCGACTGTTGTTCGTTTTGTTTCAGGATTTCGCGGGGAACACTGCGAGGAGAATATCGACGATTGTCCCGGCAATCTCTGTCAGAATGGGGCGACTTGCATGGATCGTATAAACGAGTATTCGTGTCTGTGTCCACCGGCGTTCACCGGCGCGCAGTGCGAATTCGATGTGGACGAATGTTCCGTCAGACCCTCGTACTGTCACAACGGTGCAACGTGCACGAATTCGCACGGTAGTTATTCCTGCATTTGCGTCAACGGCTGGACCGGACCCGATTGCAGCGTCAATATCGACGATTGTGCCGGTGCCGCTTGCTTCAACGGCGCTACCTGCATCGATCGAGTCGGTAGTTTCTACTGTCGGTGCACTTACGGAAAGACCGGTGGGTTATCACTTTTCTTCACTATTTAAAAAAAAAAAAAAGCAAATCATAATAAAACAAAGAATCATTGAATTCGTAAAATTCAATTTCGACAATTGTCTTCGATCATTGCGCAAACGCAAAATTAGTTGGCTCCTTAGAATCGAGTAGAGCAGTATACTTTCATCTCTGAATTCGAGCCATCGATCGAATCGCATAAATATAAATTTAATAAAAAAAATATTTCTCGGAAGATTCACGAAGTAAAATTATCCTCGATTCGTATAAATTCGCTGTTGCTCGATTCGATCGAATTCAAAGAGATTGAAAATAATCGGTTTCTCTCGTTGGATCGCGCGTTAAACGGTCTCGACCACGTTGCTAGTTACGCTCGCTTTGTTACGCGAGATCGTGCGCTCGCGCGCGTTGCACGAGCATTCGTCGATTTCAAGTCCGAAGAATCCAAGGGATATAAATCGTTGCCGTTTGCTCGATCGTTCGCGATTAGAGACCCGTCACGTTGGTCGGTTATACGCGTTCGCGTACGTACAGCTTTTAGTCGAGGATCGCCATTTCTCTCGTCTCGTTTCTACGTTGTTCGCGGTGGTAAAACACCGCGAGAAACGCGAATCTTCGTCGCGCAACAGGTGCGCCAAAGGGACTCACAGGTGGACGAGCACGCGCGTTCGTTTTTTTTTTATTAAGTACCGTTTCTCGTTCTTTGACACATCTACGCAATGCGTCGAGGTTCGAGGACGAAGTTTACGCCGCTTCTTTCACTCTACGCGCTTCTCGCTGCGTGTCGACGTCACCGAAGATAGTTTGCTATTTTATCGTCGTCGCGATTATCGCCCTCGAAACGAGTTTTACTCGCATTAATCTCGTCAATCTCGTTATGGCAATCGATTACAACGAATACAACCGTAATCATGCTTTTTTATTCAAATTATTATTATTTTTATTTTTTCTCTACTCTACAGTAATTTTTTATTAAGAGCGCTTTATCCGTTTAAATGAATTGTTTTTCCAATGTAATAATAATAATGAATTCTTTATTTCATAATTATTCTCCAATTGCTCGTACGGAATTGATAAAAATTTAATTGAATTCGATGCAACCGGTGAATATTTATTTTCCAACGTTAACTTAAAATAAACCTGAGTAATGGAGAAGTGGAAATGCGCGCGCGAAAGAGAGAGAGAGAGAGAGAGATGAAGAAGGAGGTAATTCCGTCTAATTTATCGCGCATCCATAGACGTGAATTTGTCGGTGTGTCCACTTTGTCCATTCGTTTCTTCGGATAATGGAAAAGTGCGCATGGGTCGAAAGAGACCTACATCGCGATAACTATAATAGTCTCCGCGCGGTATATAACGGCTAAGGGAAGGAAAGACCGCGATAGTTCGCGCGGGTTTTGTCTCCGTTCGTTCGTACGCGGAGTTGCCACGCGCGTAAACAAGGGGAATCTCTCGTTTTCTCGTCGCGCGGTCGAGTCTTGCCTTCTTTGGATCGAGACGATCGAGACCATTTATGGTTTTATGAGCTATACATGCATACATATATATATATATATACACCCGTATGGTCGACAAAGACGACACTCTTTTTCCATCGAACATCGCTAAACTGCATGGCAGAAAAATTATTCGTAAAATACAAAATATTTTATAGCGAATATAAAATTTACTAAATATTACAAAAACTAATAAAACGTTACAAAATTTTACGCTTATTTATTATTTAGTATTTTTAGATTTTATTATTATACCGGTGTATAAATTTCTCGGCGGTAAATTAATGTACATAACGGTACGGAAATGATAGTAATTGTTTTTTGATCGAGTATGTGATTTAACGGAAAAATTTGTTTTGTTGTTTTTTTTTATTAATTATTGTGGGTTTGTTCGTTTCAGGTCTTCTGTGTCATCTCGATGACGCGTGCACCTCGAATCCGTGTCACCAGGGTGCAATTTGCGATACGAGCCCCATCAACGGATCCTTCACCTGCTCCTGCGCGAGTGGCTACAAAGGACTCAATTGTTCCGAGGATATCGACGAGTGCGAGCAAGGTGAGTGCCAACTGTAATGTAAAAAATGAAAATTATTTTTATTCGTCGAACGTTCTGTGATTAAGATTAAGATTAATTAACGATTAACGATTAATTAACGATTTTTTAACCAAGTAACTTTGAGTTACTTGGTTTAAAAACGATGATTATATTTAAAAATCGAAAATTCTCGGCGTAACCGAAGGATCGAGGGTAAAAGTGAAGTAACCATTGTCCTATCGACAAGGTTTCCCTAAATCTCTCGAGGAAACACGATAGTAATCGCGATCGTCTGGTTAGATTGCAATTTCTTTTTCTTAAATCTTCACATATTCCCCGACAACAATAGCGCAATTCTTCATCTCGGATGAAAGCGAAAGATTCGTCCTTGAGGACAATTAACGATATATATTTTTATATAATTTTCTTATCACTATCGTATCTAGAACTCGATTCCCGTTCAAGATCGATCGCGATAAAAAATTAATCGAGCCGAGCTCGTACCTAGACAGTTTCTCACTGCCCGTCTCTCCTTCCCTCTCCTTCGAGAGAAAGCTCCGATTAAAGAAATCAACCGTTGAAAGATATTAATCTGCGACCGACGACCGAACGGGCGGGTTTGTTCACCCTTACACGTTTTGTTTCATTCTTTCATTCATTTATTTATTTATTTTTTTAAATATTATCGATCCCATTTCGAAACGATCTCGTTCCTCGAATATAACGCGAGAGACATATTTGAGGACAGAGGAGAGACTTGGCGCTCGTGTATGTACTCGAGAATCAAGATCGTCTTAGCTGGAGCTTGCTGCATAAAAGGATGAAGAAACAGAGATGGGAGAAAAAGAATGAAAAAGAAAAAAAATATCAGCAAGAAAAGAAGAGCGACGAGAGATAGAGACGGAGAAAGAGACGGAGAGAAAAAAATGTCGTTGCTAGCGGTGCCTTCGGATCGTTATTATCATCGTCGAGTAATCTCGTGCCCCGGGACACCGGTCGCGATTGCGAGCTCCCGCGGGGTACGGACCAACCTTAATAACCAGGCTATGCCTCTTTCCTTTTCTCTCGCCATCCTTCTCACTCGCATCTCTTCACTTCCTTCGTTTTCCTCCTCTCTTCGCCATCTCTCTCTCTCTCTCTCTCTTAGTGCATGAAACACACCATGACTACGTCCTCGTAATCGTTGTCATTCGCCATTCGCGGCTCCTTCTCGTTTTACCATCGGTAAAAAGAAACCTCGCCTGGCCAACGCGCGATCCTTCTAACAATATAACTAAATTTCCATCGCAAAATTCGTATTTCTCATTTACTTCACGTTTATCATCGACAATGTGCAAAGTCTCTATGAAAATACAAAAAAAAAAGAAACAAGAAGTATCAAACCGGAAAAAAACAATACGTAACAACAATACGAAGCAGCAGCGAAGCTCCGTGAAAATATTTTTCCAGTTAAAATTTTCTTTTCACTCGAGGATCTCTCGTTGATAAATAAACGGCGGAGAGTCTATAGATAGATACGCCTTGAGTCCAGCACATTGTGCGCCGATACATTAACATCCTCGTAGGTTGAAATCAAGCGAGAACTTATTTTACTTTATTTATCTTTTATTTTTCGTTTCCTTTCTTCCTCTCTCGCAATCTCGTTGTTAATGCTTCTTTCGTTCCGGACAAAGACACTTCATTAATAATCGGAAGCGCTTCTTTTGTACTCGGACTTTGGTTTTTTCTTCTTCTTCCTCGCCTTATTTCCTCCCTCTTCGACCATCGCCCGTTTTCTCTGCTTTATATCTTTCTCTTCTCTCGTTTCGTACGCTGAATGCTTTATAGATGGAGCGCGAGTACGTATCTCTCGCGCATGCGCATTGACTCGCGATATACGAGGTGTATAAAACCCTCGTAGCATCGCGTATATTCCACCTTATCGTTCGCTTCCTACTCGCATTAACCATCGGGGGCCAGTCACCCGAAGAAATGAAAGACTCGCGGAGTTTCTCGCACGTGGGGCTCGTGAGTTTCTTACGGATATACGTACATGTATGTGTAAGAGCCCGCGCACCTTGAAACATACAAACGCATACGCGAGGAACAAAATTCTTCATCCATCGTGGTTCCTGATCTCTCGTGAAGCCAATGTCCGCCTCGACGGTCCACCGTACCGAGAGTCATACCCCCTTCTCCTCCGCCTCCTTTACTGGCCCGCAAAAGCTACCAGACTGGCGCGGCTCGGATCGAGTGTCAGACCGCGAGAGAGAAAAGCGGACGACGTACCGTCGGAGTAGACGTGAGATTTCAGAGTGGAGTGTAATTATAAGCGCATTTACTCGTAACATACGGGGGACTAACGTTACCACAAAAGCCCCCTCTCTCTCTCTCTCTCTCTCTCTCCCTCCCTCTTGGTAAGTTCACGCGAGCCACCACCAACGTCATTCCACCTCTTCGTATTTAACTTCGTTGTACACGCGTTGGGTACGTTTGTACTAAAAATTCAACGGGGGAGAGAGGAAACGAAGATATCTCGAGGCGCGCGAGGCTTACGAGCTTTGGGATTCTCGAGGTCCTTGCCGCGCGAGGGCGTGTCACACTCGCGGTCTCGACAGGAGGAATGGCCCACGTCCGTAACTATCTTTCAGGCGATTCTTTTTTTTTTAACAATTTTTTTTTGTCTTTTTGTTTTTTATGAGAGAGATATCCCGACCCTCGGTACTACTTCCCTCTCGACGCGCTTTTGAAGATTATGATACACGAGCGAGGGTGAGAACGCGATTATTGTGAAAAATGGCTGGTTAAAAAGGTAACGTGAAAAGAGAGTTGGAAAACAAATGGAAAACGAATTCTCGAGAGTAATCGCGCGATGTAATTTTGTTACGATCGAGATGCGTTGGGGAGAAACGGAGCAGCAGCATTTTCTGTTGGTCATTTGCTTCGAGAGACGAGATATATGATCGCGGAACGTGAAATAAGATCGGACATTATATCTGTAAATTGAGAAAAAATAGTCGTTCCTTGCTGATCGCATCTTGGCGTTGTATATATAGATCGTTGGAATAGCATGGCAATTGCATTTTCATTGGCTCGTCTACTTCGTTGGCTCGAGTCGTATTCATCTTCTGCTGGTCTCACTTTTCTCTATTTTGCCCCCTCTATCGCACGTATTTATATCGTTCACTTCTCGACCACCGAGTTACACTTCTCTTGATGTTAGGGCCCGCCGGCTACAGAGAGATGTAAAGGAATCGAGTGAGAGAGAGAGAGAGAGAGAGAAAGATCTTGGTCTCGTGATAAAGGGTGAGCAACATCGAGTACCCACTCGTGCAGTCTCCAAGAAATTCCCTCCGATCGGTTATTAACGGTCACCTGGTATAATTAACGCTCGAGGCTCTCTCTCTTTCTTGAACTATTCGTCCTTGGTGCGTTCTGCCGTTGGCACTGTTCGCACGATTTAAACAACGTCCTTAACTCATCTTCATCTTCGCTATCTTACCCTTTTCTTATCCTTCTTCTTCTTCTTCTTCTTCTCTACCCCAGCACTTTACCCTCTGTCTCATTTCTTTTTTAGAAATGTTTACTTTTTTGCCTTCGTCCACGTTACCCGCGTTCGGAACATCGTCGTCGTCGTTGTACGAGCCTAGAGTATGTTGTACTTGCTCGTATTATTTCCAACATTTTATTTCCTCCCCTACGGGCTTATATAAAACGACTCGGGCGATAAACAGCCCTTCTCCTCTCCCTTCTCCCTCACTCGTCCCGTTCGCGCTCTTACCAACGACAAAATGACGAAAACAAACATTCGAGTACGCTGCATTCGTGCGCATTATAGCCGTAGATGCAATATTTAAAACCGAGGCTTCCTGGTTCGGTCCTTCGTCCTTCCCGCTTCGCTACCCCCTTAACGCAATAAAGTATCCGCGTGTCCGTGCTATAAAGACAATATAAAATCATAAAATCTTCTCCGAGGAATCGCGCGCGGACCAAAGGCCATGATGATCCGACCGCAGGAATTTCCGGGCTCCGGGAATGATAAAGATTGAAGCTCCAAAAAAAAATAATAAAGATTTATATATATATATATGAAACGTCGTAAAGCCAGTCTCCGACTCGTTCCGTCCCATCACCTTTTTTCTCCCTTCGTATCACTCTCTCGCCCATCTCTTCTTGCTTCTCATTCTTTACCTCTCGCTCTCGTCTCGTTTCCTCCCCATCATCTCATTTATGAATTTCACAAAAAATTCTTGGAAGCCATTCTATCTCCTCGTCTTCGCGTGGTCTTCTCTCGTCGTCGTTCGCCCCCGAAGAGCGTGCAACCGGACCGCGGGCGCGCGCTGACTCCGTTCTCTCGGACCACCGACGTGTCCGGCGTCGGATTACCGCGACACGACGAGAGAAAGAGAGACAAACTGTCTTTCTCCATACTGTTACAGTCCTCGTATACACTCGCAACACACCATTGGATCATTTTCAGGACGCGGAAGGACCTCTTTCACCCTCGAAGCGTTTCACAAATCTCCACTCGCGTTATCGCGATTTTACCTTTACCGTTACAAAAAATACACTCCCAAATCTTCACTTATCTAAGCCTCGTTCGAATCAACAAAAAGTTTGAATCGAAATCAACATTGCCTTTGTTATTTTGTTTATTTTATTTTTTATATAAAACAGTATTTACGAAAATTGAAGAAAATCAATTTGAGCCAATCGCCATCGTTATAAATTTTATTTAACGAGGCACAGGACGTAAAACGAGAGATATTTTTACCTGTAGTTCCCTAAACAAAGAGTTCCATTGTTGGAACGAAATTCGGCAACGTCGCGAACCAAAGTATACGAAGGGTGGAGGAGGAAAGGAGTCGGAACAGTAACGTTGGAGAGAAGTAAGCCGATACCCTCGGGGGCCTCATCTCTCCTCTTCTCGAGCACCCGCACTCACGTTCTTCCCAGTCATATATATATATATATATATATAAGCTATCTGAGATGGGTGGCAATCCTATACCTGGCTCTCGAGTCCCCACCACGTTTCCTCCGTGGCTCGAGAGACCTTTATCCCCACCCTTCATCATCCCGACACCCCGCTGGGCCTTACCGGACTCTCCCCGAAAATATAATAAGTTCACGTGTGTATAAACCCCATCGGAGAAAAGAACCGCACAGTGACATCGGAGATTTGTACATTCGCCGCACGAAAAACTTTCAATTTCACTCGTTTTTTAATCAAATCGATGATGCACAATTTTGTTCGATTTAATTTCGTAAATTGTAATTTTACCTACTTTTAAATGTTACTCTGTGACAAAATAAGGATTGGACACTTTTAACAAATAAGACGATTACGAAATTAAAAAATATGGGAATAAAAATCAATTTAATGTAAAATTGAAGATTCGAGCAATTTTTTTTAAGTATAAACCAATGGTATTTAAAAATGGAGCATCGATTGGTTAATAAAACTCGCACTTGGTGGAGTTTTTGTAGAATAATGATAAAATTAATTTTTCGCTTCTTGCACGATGCACAGAGCATATTCCCCCTTGGTCCATCAGCTACGTGTAAACCATGGCTGGTACGTCGCAGGAGAATCGCGCATACACGGACGAATCTAATTAAACGCTAAAACGTTATTTTAAGTTTAATAACGACTATAATGACCTCTCGCGCCCGTTGATGCACTTCTGCGCGACTCTGTTATTATCTAGATTGCATATTTTCTGGTAGATTAAGTTTCCTCCCCTTCCACCTTTCCCCCTTTTGCTCTTGTCTTCTCTTCGCTCTTCCTTCCCCCCTGTTTCTCTTTCGCGAGGGAAGGAGAGAGTGTGCAAGAAAGAGGGAGAGATAAAAGTCTCCAAGATCGTAATTTCGCGTTCCGGAATGCACGAAGCCCGTTCTCGTTTCTTCCTCGATTTTGTCTCTCTCTCTCTCTGGTCTTCGTCAACGATCGATCGATGTATATATTGCCTCGAATCGATGCAACGAGACCCGCCAGATCGATCGGACATCGAGCGTCGAAGAGAGGCAAAACCTCTCGGAAAAATTCTCGTTTAATCGTATCTCAGGATTGCCTTCGATGACCGTGTGAGGATAAGACTTCTCATTGGTTCTACCGCGATTCTCCATTTGGCTCGGTCGACTCTTCAAACATTTTATTCCGTTCCGCGATACGCTTTTCATTACGTGTCAACCATTGCCGCCGCGCTCTGGAACTCTCGCGCCTTGCCGCGAAACATCGGCGCGAGCCTCTTTAATTCTTTAGTCGCTGAATTATATAGATATATATTTGTATAACTATATAGTAAAGCAATTCTTGTGGCATTGTAAACATGGCGTTGCAATGCGCTTTTTGCCAGAGCCAAGACGCATCTACACTCTCGGGTCTTTGAGCCGTACGCTCGAGACATCCCGCGACTCTTTCGCTTCCAGCCAATTACAATGGCGGAAAAACAGTCGCGAATTACACGACTACGGTATTCGAGCTTTTGCGTTATATACCGACGCGATCTCTCGTACTCGCGATGAAAATTTTTCTCTCTCGCTCTTTCACTTTGCAATCTCTGCATTGCTTCATTTCGAGAATGTCCACAAAATGCAGTCAAACGTTGGGGAGATTAATCGTCGTTAGTAACAAGACAAATAATCGTTTTGAAAGTTTGCAAAAATTCAGAGAAGCATTCTTCTTCGACCTGTACATAAATATGCAACAATTCTTTTTTGTGTACTTTATGTTTTTTTTTGTTGTATCAAGTACGTCCGGTACACGTGAGAAAAAAGATCGTTGAATATTTTAAACGCGAGTTTTATGATCGAAAAAATGGTGTATTGAAAGTTCGGTACGAATCAAAAAAAATCTGTAACCTCGCGGTTGGACGGTTGCAGTTATTAACTGAATTTTTATTTACCGTACGTGTGTAAAATAATGAGGACTTTTGGGTTTGGGTACCCAGAGAGCGTTGTTTTTTGTGCCTTCATCCGGTTTCGTACTTTCCTGTTGCTAAGGCGAACGTAACTGTACCGACCTTCGCGTACGAAACGCCTCGGCGACTACCGTACCGTGTGTAACGAGGGTTAAAAAAAAATTTGTGTCAAACATATGGTCGAAGATCGGGATTCGAAGTATCGCGGACCCCGTAATCCGATAATGGCAATTTTCACCACGATGGTACTTACTCGGTGAATGGTAACTGACGTTCCCCCTCATTATCGACCAATGCATATTTATGTATATATGTATTGTAATACACATGTACCAACGGCAATGCACGTATCGAAAATATTCACATAATCGAATAACGTCTCGATACGAGATCGATTATTATACTCCTCGTGCTTTCGCGCAGTTTCAGTTTCCTCCTTTATTTTTTCATCGACGCATTAAAATTGCATTAATTTTGTTTACCTCTCGTACTCGAAAGCAATCGTACGTCGATGAACTCATTCTCGAAGATGAACTAATTTTTTCTTTTCAACGTATCGAGAGTATGAAACGTATTAAAAAAAAACGAATAGTACTAAAAAAATATTGAAAAATGAAAAAATTTTATTTGTTTATTTAATTATACAAGACAGTAATCTAATGATTCGGACAATAAAAGTGATTTACGTAACGTTTCAATTTACATTGTAGTTGCGGAAATTCGATGTTTCAACTGTATTCGAGTTTGCAAAAAGAAAATGTTTTATTTTCATTCCCTCTCTCTCTCTCGCTCTCAATGTAAACAAAAATATCCGTTCGTCATGAGCAAGCATATATCTGCAATTCCGCTTGGTCATTCGCTGATACTTGACCAGTTCATTCCATCGAGTAAGTGAGTAACCAAGCGAAGACTCGCGAGCCAAATACTCTCGCAATGATCACACGTGCGTCAGCGAAAGAGCGACAGAGAGAAAGAGAGAGAGAGAGGGGGGAGGAGGGGAATATACCGCGATCCAAACCGCTCCTGGAAAAGTCCATAAATATCTCGGATAATTGGCGAGTGCAAAGCGCGCTGCAACGGCAGGTGCACGGTCCTTCTCTTGGTCATCGCCGTTGTCGTCGTCCGCACATTTTCGCCTCGCTCTTTCTCAGCCTCTCTTCGTCTCGGTTTCTCGGTCCAATTTATATACGTATACGGTGTCCGTTTATAGCGAGATGAAGCGAGAGAGACTTTCGTGAAATTACTCTCTTCGTTTAATCGCGTGTCCCCGCGGGCCTTAGCGCGCGAGTGAGACGAGAACGGATGCGAAACCGCGTCGCTGGAGGGAAGAGGGACCCTCTCTCGCGTATGCCCATCTACGGTCCTCCGAAGGATATACATAACTATGTACACACATACGAACACGCACATATATATGTATAGGTATACAGGTAGAGCATGCGGCAAAGTCGCGTAAACTCGAGAGATCTCGAACCCTCG
Organism: Netelia fuscicornis; assembly: GCA_946811545.1. Taxonomy (NCBI): domain Eukaryota; kingdom Metazoa; phylum Arthropoda; class Insecta; order Hymenoptera; family Ichneumonidae; genus Netelia; species Netelia fuscicornis. The sequence goes on along the minus strand of OX328011.1, from coordinate 12,570,370 downwards.
ATTCTCGTTCTGGACTTCTCGACTTTACAGCCTTACGTACACGCGCAGTTAAACAAAAAAAACAAACGTCAAAGAAAAAGAAAAATAACTTCGGGGCAATTGCGATACACACTCCTTACGAGTCCGATCAACAATCGCATCGTTCGCTATATAAGAGAGTTAACTTTTACAACCGCTCGAGATCTCGCGACGCGCTCACATCGAACTCAATCAATCAAACAATGTCGATAAATCATTCGTACTCGTCGCGGGAGGCCCGAGCTAGCGATGTTCGATATTTAATTACTCGATTTTTGAACCTCGACGTTTTACGAGAAATATCGTTTCGTCACTTTTAAATAGCTTCCTACTTTTGCACTAGAAAAAAATTACGTAAGTACTTGCTTCGATAATGCTAATTGTTCGATTACTTTTATCGCCAATTCGAGCGAGTTCGAGTTTTCGTTCGCGGAGAAAATAAGAAAAAAGCTGATTCCAAATCGAACGATACTTTTCACTGGATCTTTGTATTATTTTTATGTTGTTATGTATCATCGAGCTGAGAGAATATATATATACGAAGTGGTCAGTCCACTCTGACTCGAACCGTACATTATTAATCATGCGGCGCGCGTCCCTTCGCCTTTTAATTATCACTGGCATCGACTCGAGAACTCTCTCCCTCTTTATCTCACGGCGGAGCAAGCGAGAAGGAAAGTATCCCGGTGTTGGCGTAAGGCCCGTCAGTGAGAGTTTCGCGCACACGAGGATCTCTCACACATGCATACATGGAAGCTCGAATATACATTGATATATATATATATATAGCTATATATATTTATATACGTTGCAACAAGTTCGCGTGAGAGAATCGAATCGCGAATCAAAAATCGACTATTGGAAATTGAATTTAAGATGACCGACGAGAAAGTGATTGGCCATAACTGCCGCGCGCGCACTAACGATCTTCGATATATGCATAATGTTTCTGTCTTTCTTGCTTTCTTTTTTTTTTCTTTTCTTTCTCGGAGTATTAAATTATTTATGATAAAAATAATTGAAATAATGATTAATTAACAATGCTTTCGTTTATTCGTATAATTGCAGGTTCACCGTGCGAACACGACGGTATCTGCGTGAACACACCGGGCTCGTTCGCGTGCAACTGCACTCAGGGCTTCACGGGACCGAGATGCGAGACGAACGTCAACGAGTGCGAATCGCATCCGTGTCAGAACGGCGGTTCCTGCCTCGACGATCCTGGGACGTTCCGCTGTGTCTGCATGCCTGGTAAGTGCCCGTTAACAATTTACTTTTTATAGGCATATGTAACTTTTTTTAGAGAGATCATATAGAAGATTCGCTACTGTATGTGGTGGATTAGCAGCAAAATAGGAAAATCTGATGAAATTTGGAAAAATCGCATCAGCTGTTTCGAAAAATTTCCATTAATTATCCAGCGACTCTCGTTCCGTCCAACGCATTTTCATTGTTGGACGCATAGAAGATTCGCTACTGTATCTGGTGGATTAGCAGCAAAATAGGAAAATCTGATGAAATTTGGAAAAATCGCATCAGCTGTTTCGAAAAATTTCCATTAATTATCCAGCGACTCTCGTTTCGTACAACGTATTTTAATTGTTGGACGCATAGAGGGCGCTGGCATATCTCGAGTGTGTAAAAGATAGAGAGAGGGAGAACATAGAGAAGAGAAACCTCGCGATGGCGATTATCGATTATCGATCTTTTCCGGGCAATAAAGCTCTCGGTCTGCGAGCGTTGGTGTCCGAAGAAGCTCTAGAAGGATGGACTCTCTGTCGATCCTCGCTGCATAGCTCTTCACGGTGCTCGGCAAACTCCGAGATCGATGATCGATAATTTCCAAGAAATAGCGGAAGAAAGGAAAGAAGAGAAATAGCCCTGTTAAGGTGCGCGAGAGAAATCCTCGCGTCGAACCCTTGAAAGCCGGTAGGTGTATCATTCCTATCGTGAAATCACGATTCCTATAGCGCCCTCCGGGCCCTTCAACCCCTCTCATTCTCTCTCTCTCGCTCTTGGTCGAGGAAGATATAGAAACTCGTGGAACCTTGCACAGGCTATAAAATCGATTCTCAAGACTCGATATCTACGTTTGGTACACACCGGCGTCTCGCTATTGCGAAATAATTGGTCGATGCGACTCGAGTTAAAGAGATGTTTGATCGGGAAGATAAGTTGAGATTAAAACAATTAAAATTAAATATTTCAAGAGTGAAATTTGATATTATTTCAAATATTGAAAATATTTCGTTTACTCAACAAATTAAATTAACTAAATTCACGAATGATTATTTAAATGAAGATTATCTTATTAAAAAAAACAAATTTATAAAATAATTCGTTATAGAACTTCGTTTTCTGACGGAGTCGACTTAAAAGTTTCAGCAGGGAAGAAACTCCTCCGATTTGCCCCATAAATTGACTTCTCAATCGCTATAAAATCAATTTTCAATCGCGATATAATCGCTCGATCTCGTTAATAAATAGAACAAAAAATTAACATCCGAATAATTTGATGTCGAATGATCGACTTATTTTTCTAGATGATGATTGCATCCGGTGTTTAAGATAAAAGTTGCTCTATAGTTCGCGAATATCGCGAGAGAAATGAGACAGAAAAGGAGAGAGTAGGGTAAAGAGAGAGAGAGAGAGAGAATAAACGGAGGATCGAGCCCGGGGCGAAACAAATGGAGCATTAAACGGAGGATAAAACGTGTGCGCTCGTGAAATTGCTGCCATCGATCGGACCGCGAGGGTCTCGCGATCCCTCGGTGCGTCGTCCGTAGCTTTTATCCTCGCGAATCGATTTACTGCGCCGTTTCGAGATTCCCCGAGGAGTCGTGTGGTTGAAAAGAATAGCGTATGGGACTCGCCGATAAACTTCGATGCGAGAACGAGAGATAGATGTATCAAGATAAAAGACGCGAAAGAAATCTTTCATCGAGACGGATTCAATTATAGAGAATTATACGAACGATTTATCGATGAATTTGAGACAGTTTGTATCGAACGTCAATGGGTAACGACACACCGCGTGTTCTGTCTTTCGAAATTAAAAAAAAAAGAATAAACATTACGTCTCAATGACAATCGATTCATGAAAGAAAAACAAACGTGTATACACCGTGAGAATTTTTAATTACATTTCAATCATCGAACCCAAAAATTATTACGGATAATTCAAATATTATTATATTTTTTAATAAACCAAAATTAGTTGTTTTCTCAATTTCTTAATTTGTTACCGGATTAAACGCTTTGATTTAATATTAATCAAATAAATCCATAATTATCCGGATGTTAGAATAGTTTCAAGAATTTTCAAACTTTGTACGTCACCAAAAAAAACGATCAATTTCGAACTTCCGGTACGAGGGATTAGTCGACTCGCGAATATCACGAATTTTATATTTCCTTCTACCGTTCCTTTCACTTTCCATCAACCACCGCGACAATTATCGTTCAATTAACAAAACACGTGGGGATAAAATTTGTTGCGAACAAGACTAGAAAATGTGAGCCACAAAAAATGACGAAGTAAGAAAGGCCGAAAATCGGAAAGGTGCGCAAAGAGGAGGAATAAAAGATCGAAGATCGAGCGCCAGAAGCAAAGAGAAGTCAGGAAGCATATACAGATAAACGCGTACTACTGAATATCGAGTTATAAAAGCAAGAATTGAAAAAAAAAACCGAATAAAGAAAAAATGCCGAGAGAACGAAGAAAAATTATTCGGTTCGCGCATAGCAGCGAGTCCGTCGGATATTAAAAAAAAGAAAAAAATCGTATCTTTTGTCTTATATACTATAAAATATGATAGCAACCCTGAAGATTCGTGAAACGTGAGACGTGAAAGAAGGAAGTGAGATACGTAGTCCGATTTTGCGAACGAGAATTTTTCTCGTTCCCTCATGGCTTACGTTTATTCTCGATTGAGGGGGCATAAAGGCTTATCTCTTCCTTACCGCTAGATGTCCAGATATAAACGATGGGGGTGAATCGCGCTCGCCATTTTGGTACTCTCCTTCGTTCGGCCAATTTTTTTTTTCTTTCTCTCATTTTTATTTCATTTTTATTTCCTACATCACTCCTCTCGACCACTTTTGCTCCTGTCCTTTTTCTCACTGGTCCTTTGTGAAACCCACGGCACATACGAGTTCTCGTTCTCTCGGCCTTTCGCAAGCTTGTCCCTCTGGATCACCTCTCTCTCTCTCTCTCTATCTCACCCTCATTCTTCCTGGCGTTTTCGCTCCTTCTAGTTCTTCGGTTACACGAGGAATCACCGCGCCCAGGCACGTTTCCATCGGTGAAAGGATCAGCAAAATAGCGTCAGGGAAATCGGATCCGACCGAATTTAATCCCGTTTTTTATTATTCTTTTATTTTATTTATATTATGTTTGTGTCTTTTTCATCTCATTTTTTATCACGAATTTCCTGGTAAATGGGCCAAATTTTGATCAAGACGTGCATTGAATTAACGTAGAATTTAGCGAATTGCCAAAATAAATATAATTTCATTTTACAATATTTATAGTTATTACGCTCCTTACTATATATATTCTTTTTTATTTTATTTATATTATTTTTATGTACTTTTCATCTCATTTTTTTATCACATATTTCCTGGTAAATGGGCCAAATTTTAATCAAGATATGGATTGAATTAACGTAGAATTTAGCGAATTGCCAAAATAAATATTATTCAATTTTATAATATTTATAAAATTGTATATATATATATACATCTACTTTATCAGAAACAAAACGGGCAGTTCGAGGGAAAGACCTACCGGCCAGATACTATCTCTTTGGCATTAACGTACACGCCTGCCGAGAGAAAAGTCCCGGGCCTCGTTCAAGGATATATTCTTCGTTCTCGCGAGCCCCCGCGAGACTTTATCTCAAATCTGTGCTTGCAACTCTCTTCCTCGGAACTGTATATACGTATACGCTATAGCTGGTTATAAGCAAACGGCATAACAGCGCACGCGGCATTTCCTCTTCACCGATCTTACCTCATCTCTTTTCTTTCTATCTCTCTCCTCTCTCTCTGTCTTCTTTTCCCTCCGTCCGTTTCTCCTCTCTTTTACCTTGCTCCCCTTATCCGTCTATCGTTCATTCTATGTTTTCTCGTCGTTTCAGGATTCCTTCGTATCCATGACATCCCCCCTCTTCATCTCTCCTCCATCAACCTCCCACTCCTTACCCTTATACGAATCTGTGTGTGCGTGTATCTGTGTTTCATACGAGAGTTGACCGAGACGTGATGGACCTCTCATGGACACCGAACTCACGTATAGCTAGTTGCCACGAGAAGTTATACGTAATAAGAAATAAACTAGACGAAGATTTCTCCGGTGGACGAGACGCGTCGACATCAACTAAATTGGTTCAGATCTCCGGGTTACGATTGCGTCTCTCATTCTTTTTCCCCTCTCTCTTTCTCTCCCTCTCCCTGTACCAACGTCAGAAGAAGGAAAACATCGTGTGACGCTCTCCTTTCCTTCTTCTTCTTTCCTTTCTTTCGACGATTTTTTATTTTTCCTCACAAAAAGAAATTTTACAACTATAGGTCTGCGACTATGCAGTCACGTCACGGTCACGTTTCTTCAGTTTTTCCAAAAGCCAGTTTCGTATGAACCGTAGACGCGTATACCATGTAGATATAAGCGACCGATTCCAGTTAGTGCAAACGTGACCGTCCGGGTGACTTACCCTAGAACAGATCCTCGCTGCGATAAAAACGAGAACGACCCTCTCGGAAAATTACGATTGCTAGTGTTTTTTCTGTTTCTTCTCTTTTCGTATTTCGTTTTACGTGTCACGAATTAGAAGGTAAAAAAAGCAACACAAAGACTCTCTGTTTTCTCACAAAACGACACGAGCTCGTTTTGTTTAGCCAGGAAATGACACGATTTTTAAAAACTTCCAGTTTTCCTAATTTTTCTTCACTTTTTTTTTTTTTTTGCAATATCGACCGTGACTTTTATCGGTCGGTGAATCAAGCAGGTGAGACCCTTTGTACACAGTTTTTCCCACGTACTTACTATCGAAATCTTGCTCGAGCTATTATTAAGCTATTAGAGATAAAATACCGTTTGAAAAAATGAAGAAAAATAAATAAATAATAACGCTCCGTTTTACGATTAATAATTAGCTCGTCGCGGCAAATATCAAAATTTAATTAACGAAAGAGCAATCTTACGTGGATACGTATCTAAAAGTTCAGCGACCCGTAACTTTCAAGAATTCTCAAACGCGAGCGAAAAATAATAATAATAACAATGATGGGAATAATAGTAACAATAATAATATAGAAGGCGGCGTCCATAGTCAAGAGCGAATCTCGTGACGATTAGTCACGGACAGTTCGTCTATATATGGCCCTTTGCCAGTTGAATCACGGGAGAAAGAGAGATGGAGAGAGAGAGAGAAGTATAAAACACTCGGCAAAAGTCATATTACCGGGGTATAGAAACGAGAACGTGTGTGCGTCCATGAGCAAAAGTGCATTCAGGAGACGCGCGAGTCTCGGCGAACGTGAAACGCGGTTTATACAAAAGAGGGTTGGCGAGCGTGGTGAGATTTCTATAGACGCGAAAGAGAGAAGACTCTCTCTCTCTCTCTCTCTCTCTCTTTTTTCTCTCCCCCATTTCGCTCTCGTGCCTCTCGGCGCTCTTCTCAACTGGAAATAGCCAATTTGAGGGAACACAAAAAACGAAATCGCGCTCACCGGACACCGGGTTATGCGTGCGTTGTCACAACTGTGTACGATCTCTGGCACGTCAACCGGACGTTTTTGACGTTTTTTCTTTTTTTGATATTTTCTTTTTATTATTTTTTCTTCATTCGACCATTCTTCGTTCTCCTTGGCTCGCGATCTTGCCTCTCCCAACGATGGAGACAACGTCAAAATATTTTTATTACAAGATTCTTTTTATTATCCGTGAAGAATCGATTCGAAGCGAGAAACGTTAATTCGTCGCGTTTGGAAAATGTTTCTAATCACGATCGTTTTATTACAGCCGAGATTATTAATTCGGTGATATCTGGGTGACGATGATTATCGTGATTAAAAAGTTAACTTACCGTGCGATCGTTACGTCGGGAATAAACGTAATAAAAACGCTACGTGAAAAGTTTACTTTTCTCGTATTAAACTTAGTTAACGGATTCGATTTGATACTTTACGAGCGAGGGAGACCTATTTTTTTTTTTCTAACGTGGAATAAAAATTATTAATTCAATCTCGCGTATTAATTAATTTCGTTTCTCTTAAATTTAAGCCCTCAATAATATCTCGATAACATCAATAATAAAACAACGACAAAATGTCCCGGTAAAAAAGAAGACTAGCATCGCTCTATTTAAATCTCTAAATATCGATAAATACAAACTGACATTTTTCCGAAAAATATTTCCTACCTCGATAATTGATAGAACTGAAAATTAATTAATTCACAGCTGTGATAATCGATTAACGATATGGCCGTCACGCTGTGTAACCTAGAAAGAGAGGAAAAGAGAGAACGGAAAAAAAGAAGCGAGGAGAATCTGCGAGTGCTCGAGCTTATCGTTATCGCAGTCTCCCCCCGCGATACCGCTAATTGCAAGCTCGCTTGGCACACGCTGGGGATTACCACTCGGCGGCAAACTCTGCGTATAATCGATATAAAGGACCTCGTCGAGGTCTCTCCTACCGGCGTCTTTCCTCCTGTACACGCATTTCTCCCTATCTCTCTCTCTCTCTCCCTCTCTTTCTTTCTCTATCTATCTATCTCGCTTTTCCATTCCTCTCGCATCTCCACCAAGCTTCATTTTCTCTCATTCTTCATAGATATTCTCCTCGGGCTTCTCCCGTTGCCTCGTTCCGCCGTGAGATGCTCGTTAAGTTATACCGGCTCTCGGCAGCTACCGCCTTCCACTCACTCGCCGCGTGTGTCTCCCATCCACAATTCCCAAGAGTTATCGTATTGGCCAACTACGAGTCGGTTGATGCCAGACCTCGTGTTACGAACGCATGAATTTATTTCTACGAGTCCGTACCAATATAATGTATATAGAATCATCGTTCGTGCTTTCAGCTCGTGCACATAGTTATACTCGCATAACGTTCGCTCAATTTTACGTGTAGAGGTAAGGTAGTCGTGGAAAGAGACGAGCGAATTTTCTGAAGGCAAAAAAAAACCCTTTGGCGCGTAACGTATGTACGTATCTGAGGAACGATGCGAAGATACTTCCAATCTGTCTCTCGTGAGGTTTGTCGTGTTTCCGTCGTTATATTACGGAATCGAAGGGCCACCGTCTTGAATTCTTCTGTTCGCTTCTCTCTTTCTCTCTGTGACTCGTAACAGTTTGCCGCCCGCCCCCCCCCTCCCCCTCCCCCTTTACTATATATATCTGTATATGTAAATATAGTCGATCCTAGCGGCGATCGAATCTACGAAGGGAGATCGACAGACTCGCGGAGGTCTCGGTCTTCTCTCGTCCTCCTCTCCGGAATCAAGCTACATATACGTATATACATATGTGAAGAGAAGATGCATCAGTCAGATGCATCGACTGCTACCTCACTCTTGGTTACAAACCGGGAGTCAACTTCAACTTTACAGGTTCATATTACATATACGACGTTCCAGACACTCGTTAACTATTCCTCCGCAGGTTTTGATTTTTTCGATAGGAATACCAATAATGTTTTATCTAATTAAAAATAATTAGGAGAATAATTTTTCTTTTTTTTTAAGAATTTCATAAATTACCTATTTTTCATATCGTATTAGAGAAACATTGTTTATTTAATAATGTCCTAAAGCATCTTTTTTTCACAATAACTAACTTATGGAAATAAATCGTTATTATATAAATTTTTATATTTTTTTGAAAAAATTCAGAAAAATCATTACGACCTCGAAAAAATTAATATTGGCGTTTTACTATTATCATTGTGATAGTGTTTGATAACAGGGTTTAGTTAGAATGTACATGAAGCTGCGTAGGTTGCGACCCTGAACTTGGCACAAGTAAATCTTCAACAGATCTTTCTTTCTCCCTCTCTCTCTCTCTCCCTCTTTCTATCTTTCTATCCCCTTTCTATCTTCATGCACTGTGTGCATAGATATCGTCTCAGTCATACATACAGATATATATATATATATGTATATGTATATGGAGAAGTAGACACGACACCTCGTTAGAGAGGCGTTAGTTAAAATTCCTTCCAAGTTCTCTCCTTAGCGCCCGTCTTCTCTGAGTCGACATCTTTCGCTTCCTCTTCTAGTACAATCCTCTTATTATCCTATGGCACAATACCGTATGCACCTACGACTCTTTTTACACATAATCGCTGTACCGACACTGTGTTCGAGCTCTCGCGTGCGTTTACTCGTGCGCGATATGTCGTAAGAAACCCCGAGCTCGCTTAAACGATTATACGCGCGATGCACATATCACCCACGTTTCTTATTTGCTAAGCGAACGAAGAGGAGAGGTAGACATCGATGAAATATTCCATCTCGTTGCTTTCGAATAATTGATAGCACACGTGCGAAATTTCGTTTAAAATAATTCAACCAACTATAGTAAGTGTTTAAATGAGAAAGAACGAACTGTAATGATTCGAACTAATTTTGAAAAAATTGGAGATAGAACGATTAAATATCGATTAAATAATTATGGGAATAAAATATTTTCATTTAACTTTAATCAAATAAAAACTTCGTTCAAATTTCATTCAGAATTACGTTTACGGTGAATAATATTGACGAATCGCGTCACGGATAACACGGATGAATGAAGTAAAAGTGAGAAAATTGTTTCCCCATTGAGACGACATTCTTTATTGGCGTAGCCGGTTTTCGTAAAAATCGATCGTTATTCGAATAGCTTTTAAAATAACTTTTCAATCCAGAGCGGCGTCATTTTACGGATGGCAGTCGAGATGTGAACGGTGGGGTATGTCTTTGACTCTGTCGCAAAGATCGTGACAACGCACTTTGGTATTCGTATATTTAAAATGCAAATGGTGCATTCCTCGTTTCACGATTTTTCATCGTTCGACGACGCCTGTAAGAGAGAGAGATCGGTTTCTCCACGTGACGAGGCGAGTCCCCATCGATTCGATCTCAGGACGAACTCGGCATTGCCTAAAAGTCTTTCGGAGAATGCAGTCTGTAAACACAAGAAACTAACGCGCCCGAAGCGAAAGGCACGATGAGAAAAGAGCCCGAGAAAAGTGAGAAAGACGATACTGCGTATCGAGAACTCTCACTCCGTCTTTGCAATCCCTAAAAGGCTCTCCGCCAATAAAGGCGTTGGTTCCTTTCGATACTTTCGTCCGGATCCTCCCAAACGCTCATCTCGCGCGTGATGAGATGCGGATGGACCGAAACGAAAATCGAAGACTAATTCGTAAGAAACAAATCTGCGAATGTTTCAATAATGCATGTCCGGTAATCTTGCTCGTTCGATCGGCGACGAACCTGTGCGGCTCGTACCAACGTATTTCCTAATTAAAATAAATTAAACGAACGAGAGAAACAAACTTCCCGCAATGTTTTTTGTCGAATTCGATTCGACAACGTGTTCTTTCTCTTATTTCTATATCGATCGATCACCAATTTATTATTTGTTTCCATCGTCAAATTTGTATTAGCTCAGAAATAAGCGTGAATAATGTAATACATTTATTCACGCTCATTTTCACGATGAATTAGCGAAGTTACGCTCGATTCTCATTTCCTAGAAACAATAAATCGCGAGTGAAATGATCCGTGAAATATCCGAAACTCTCGTTCGAAGGTCTTCCTTTTTTTCCCATCTTGAAGAGGAGAAGACGAAGGACCTCCCTCTCTCGTGTATTCGAGACGCCTTATGCAGATCTCATTTTCTTCGGCTGAATTCCCGCGCGCGCTCTTGCGGTCGCGCACTCTCGTTTCTTTTCTCTCGCCCGTGTTTCTTTTATTCCCTCTTCCGTTCCTTTGTCCGGCGACTATTTCCTCTTTCTCTTCTCTTAGGGAATAATATTTTTCTCCCGCCTTTCGCAATCACCCACGACCTCGCTTCACGGACCACCCGGAATAACGTTTCGCGGTGTTCGCCAAGAGTATTGCATTAATTTAACGGATGGACGAACTCGCGGAATGGGACGTGTATAGTAACGATCGATCGATATTCTTTCAATTTTCTTACTCCACCTTCGATACAGACCCGATTTCTTCATCTCAATTTTCTTATTATTTTTTTCGTCTTTCTCGTATTATCTTATACATTTTTATTTCTCCAAGTCGTCGTCTTCTCGTTCGTTTGATTCATCGATGCTCATTCGCGCGTATTTACGAACCTTTTTTTTCACGCGCCGCTCGTAAAAAAGAATCTCTGCGGCTCGTGGGTGCCACCCCGAAACACCGATCGAATTTATGCGCGATCGTTTAAGAAATAAATGAAAATAAAATAAAATAAAAAACGCATAAAATATGTCGTGTACGAGACCGAGGCTGTTCCCCGCCACACTTTAGCGAATCCAAGTTCCAGTTTCCGTCTCCTCCTTTCCACCTCGTTCTCCGTTCCCGGTTCCTGACTAGCACCGGAGTGAAAAAAGCTCGCTGGCTATATTCACTCGTGAAACGCATCGACAAACTTTAACACCGTTTCGAGTGTCGTTTCGGTGTTTTTTTTAATACCTGTTTTACGACGACCATTCGGGAGACAGCGCGTGTCTCTCATTGCCGATAATCCTACCAAATACTCATACGTGTATTGGCCATTAATGAATATTCCTCTATTAAATTCGTCGCTTCGAAGTATCGAGACTGTCGTCATTCTTGAATGGTGATATGTTCATTCGAAAATTCAATGTTATATATTTACGAATCGGTCAGTAGGCACGTTTTTGTACCTTTAGTGTGTATTTATAAGATTTTGCTGATAAAGATTACAGGGCTATTTTGGTCGATATCCCAAAAACTCTAGGAGAAAAATCACAAAAAAATGGAAATAACGTTTTACCTACTTAAGGTCGATAAAATCTGGAAATTCTGAAACGAAACCGTGATTTTCTTGTACGGGAAATTTGCGATCGACGAATACACTATATCGAAATATTGGTGAATTCGCGAAACCTCGAAAAATCAACTTTTCGCAAAACTATCTCCGTTGTCGTTCGACCGACAGAAAATTTTACAAATAACTTTTTGAAAAGCCCCCCGAGCACTCAGCAACAAGCAAAGGATCGTCTGGCCAGCTCGATTTTTATATCCATTGCGAAAGTACAAAGACCCCGCTTTTTCAAACCGAAGTCGTTTGTTTTGGTTTGGCAAAACCTTTAATTAGTTTGATTAGTATTGACTTTGACAAGATTTTGACATTATCAAAAAAATATATTTACTTTTTGCTTGCTCATTTGTCTTCGAATGTAAAAACAAATTCTCTTAATTTCGTTCCGTTCAAGCGCGTAATTTTAAATATAAAATGGTCAAAACTTCTTAAGACGTATACATATATGTATGTGTGTGCAGAAAAGTAAAGGGCGCGATATATTCAGTATACAGGGAGAAGTGCTCGAGGGCTTTTTGAATGGTAATTATCGTTTGGCCGATACACAACGAGAGATATATAAATTACAAACCGAGAGAAGAGAGGTTCGTGCCAGAGCGTAAAGAACCGGACTTCGAGGTCTCATCCCTTCATCCTCCCTCAGTATTTCTCTCTCTCGCTCTCCCTCCCTCTTTCTCCCTCCTTTCTTTCATTTCTGAAACTTCTCGTTCTGGCAAGACCTTCGCTTTCCGTAGTTGCGCCATAGAAGGGCGAGAAACAAGATCCAGAGTTTGGAGAGATAGTAAGTGCAAATGTCGAATGAGCGAGAGAGAAAGAGAGAAAAAGAAAGATAAACTTCTTCTTTCACTCGCCTTCTGTGCACTTCGTGCTTCGTTCTACACACTTTGCGACGCCACAGGTGGTGGTTGCAGGTGTCTCGAGACGACGAGCGTATACTTTATAACTCTTCCGCAACTTCGGTGTGGTTCGCTCCAGAAGCCGGATAATATTCGACGTGTACCACAAGAGAATAGTCAGCGCTTATACGCGTAACCGCAAACACTCACGAAGCGATGTTTCTTTTTTTTAAACCAACGCGGTAGACACAGTCGCAAATATGTTCGACTTCTCGAACGTTATTCTCGCTTCGAAGGAGAACCAACACGGACGCGAATGCAGATGCGGTTGGTCCATTATCGTAATATTACCACATATGTCCTTTCACCATTGACTTATTTGGCGACGAGCCCGAAGAACCCGGGAAAATTCAAATAAAAACCGATAAATCGCATTAAATTACAAGTCGTTATAACACACGAGAAATATATTTTTGTTTGAAATCGGTGATCGATCGATGACGAAGAGTTTGAGAATTATCCGGGCAACAAAAATGAAAAAATATGAATTCGGCCACGTGACGAATGATTTGTTGTTGTTGTTTTTTTTTTATATATATAGGAGATATAATCTAGCGTTTTCAACGAGTATCAACGTCGTTAACCCCCCGAGTGACGTTTGTAACGACCTCTCTTCCGCGTCTGTGGTTCGATATAATTATAAGCTGTCCCTCTCTTTCTCTTTTTAGCTCTCTTGCTCTCTCACCTCCGTCTCGCGCTCCACCTTCATTCATACATTCTTTCTCTCTCTCTCTTCTTTTCCGCTTTCTTTTCTTCCTACTCGAGGCCCACGAGAGCTTCGCTCGCTCACACGGGTAGGTTTGACCCTCCCTAAATTCGAGTGCGTAAATTATACACCCCGATGCTTCGTACGAGTTCACCTCTCGATGCTCGTATATAATTGTAACCTTTCACAGGGGAATACACACCCGAGCGACGAGTTTCGCCTCGTATTCTTAAGATTTATTTTACTTTTTTCTCTCTTTACTACGTCGTTCTTAACGTTCCGTAGCAAAGTCGAAAAGGTCCGAAACCTCGCTTCGGGGGTTTTTGGATCGGACATTTTTGGATGATTTTTCGAGAAAGGTTCGTGAGAGCAATTTTTTTTTCACGACTTGTTGGTTTGCCTTTTTTATTTATTTGTTTATCAAAGTAACAAAAAATTTGTTCTTTTTTTCTCGCAAGTAAAATATGCGCGAAACGAGAAAAATCTTTAAGATTTTTGAACAGCTACAGTCGATCCATAAATCGTTTCTTAAGCTATTTCAACACTTTCGTTCGAAACTCGGTTAAATTATGTACCGGGAATCGGTCGTTTCCAACATCGTTAAAAGTCTGTGCATCCGTTTTATATTTTTATCAGCACCGCGAACGCCTCCACTCGTCTATAAACGTAACAGAGAGGATAACGTACTCGATGTTTCAAGGTAAAGAGGAAAACCAGGTAAATGGTCAGATACCTCAGCCATTTCTCGTCTTCCGAAGTGTAATTTTTTTTAAACACTCGAAGAAACTAAAAGTATCCGGGCCTTCGTTATAAAATCGTTTTACGATCGGCGGTGCGCGTTAAACGCCGATTGAAAAAGCGGTTGAGAATATTTCAGTCTTTTTTTCCATTTTGTTTTTTTTTTTCACTTTCCTCGTCGGGACTTACAGCGTGATGAGATAGTAGAACGGGCCGAGGAGGTAAATTCATCGAAAATAGAAGGTGACGAGAGGATGGGAAAAATGGCCTTGCTATTTTGTCCGGCAGTTAAAATGCATCGAGTCTTCTTCCGTCTTTTTCTTTCTCTCTCTCTCTCTCTCTCTCTCTCTCTCTCTCTCTCTCTCTCTCTCTCTCTCTCTCTCTCTCTCTCTCTCTTTCTTGTCGCGAATAAAGTTGCGATATTTTTATACGTTCTCGTCATCCTTAATCTTTAAGAACCTTCTCTCAAAGAGAACTTGTTATTCTCCATTAAAACTTATCGCTCGGTGTAAGAGAGTGTTCCCGAGTCTCGTTCACTGACTACTCTCCCTGGCAAAGACAGCCACTCGACGGTATATAAATATCTAGAGTCCTCTCGTCCTTTTATCACTTAGTTGCAAGCGTTGGTCACTTTTTGCAGCCACCACGCAAAAAGCCATCGAGCGCACACTCTCTCTATCTTCGCTGCAACTTCTTCTCGCATCTTTACACCTTACGTATAATAAATTCAAAAAAAAAAAAAAAGAAAAACATACAAAATCTCTGAATCACGCGACATCTGCTTTGACGAGTCAAACTTGTAGATTCATCGTTGAATAACAAAAATTAACTTACAACAATCGCCTGTCGATCCAAATTCTCTTCAAATTACATTTTTATTTCCATTCAATTTGTATTTTTAATCAAATCTCAATATTCGCACAATTTTTCTTGAAATATTTCGAATCGCATTACGACTCGTCGATGGTTGACGAACGAGAAGTGGCCGACCTCGATGAAGATAGCGGGGAGCGCACCTCGTGGCGTATACGCGGTAGGCCCCGCGAGAATGAAAATCCCAAGCAGCTGTTGAGAGGCTCGAAGCCAAAGGGAACAAGAAGCGAGGAAGTGATCTCGTGAGTGGTATATTATATACATATACATATATATATATCCCATATTACTGTATATACAACGTCACGTAGAAATTTCCAGTGACGACCTGACCTGACCTGGAGCGGGTATGCTCTTGCGAAGGTGGTGGTGAAACCTCTAATGTGCACTATATATATATATATATTTATACATTTATAATCTCATACACAGACACACCCCCATATAAATATATATATAGCTCTTCCCCACTGATTCCCTCGCGCTCTTTCGCTATGTTCCCTTCCTCGCAAAAACCAATCAAGCGCGGCTCGGAATGTGGCGTGGCCGCAACACCGCGAGTAAGGCGAGGTCTTCTTCAGCTTCTTCTTCCTCGTCGGCCCCGCTATCTTCTTCTTCTGCTTCTTCTTCTTCTTCTTCTTCATCGTTCGCGTCTTCGTCTCTTCTTGCACTTAGACGGTGATGGTCGCGACTCCCTTCATCAACGACTATCGAGAGCTCGTATACATATCCCTCGAATATCTATATGTATACATACATATTTATATGACATATAAATTATATACATGTATGTAAATATGATACGTTATATGCGTGGACTCGGCGTCACCGCAAGTACGTTATACGTATCGATATATGTCGTGCGAAAATACGTCGTTGAGAAGGGGGACAGGATGATGCAGTGTATATGCAGGTCGCACGTTACATATTGGGATCGTAAGTGAACAAAAATCATCTTTTCAATATCGTATCGTTGCCTAGTTTACGCTTGGCAATGCTCAATAAGCTGTAACAAACTCAAACGCGTGGATAGAGTGTTTGCCTTGGTTTGCCTAGGCTTGCGAGCGTTTGTAACCGATCCGCGAGTATCGGTTTTTGTCACAAATCAAAGGGAATTTGCGCACGTTTGTAGAGATTTGGAGTTTGCGGCGAGTGCCAAGCGTGCGGTTCCGGCATTACGCGTATAGACGTATTGTAACGTTTCTGTAAGAACGATATTATACTATAAGAACTATCTATAGCAGCAATGAGCGAGAGGGAGAGAGTCAATCACGCCGAAATTGTAACGATTGACGAGCAAGATTCTAGCCAGTTCGACCCGAACGAAACGACTAAACCAAAATATAAACGACATACTTCCTGGTCTATTCTTTCGTTTCCCATACTTTGGTTATCCCATAAGGTCAAAGAAAAATCCCTAACAGTATATACTTATTCGGTCGTACGCAGCCGTAGTTACAATCTCACGGTAGAAGCCATCCAAGTCCTCCCCTTTCTCTAATTTTCTTTTCGCCGATTGATCGATAAAAAATAAAATTCATCGACGATCGGACCGATGCGTTTATTATTCCAATGCGTTCTCGAGGTAATATGGCGCTCGAGCTAATTACTTCCTCGTTGAAATTCTTAATCGTCCCGGCTAGTTCGCTCGTAATGATCGATTGGAAATTATAAATTTTTTTGTGATCGTCCGTTCTTCTTATGTGGTTCGTTGCAATATAATTAATTTAAACGACAGCGATCGTTTTTAGTAATAGTCTCATTCGTTTTTCACCCTCCCCCTTTTTTTGTTCGCCGTTGTTAAAGATATATTTTTACGATATGTCGCTGGTCGGTTGGCAAATTCAACGATTAAAGATTTACGAAAAGAAGAAGAGAGAATGAGAGAGGAGACACTCTGGGCGTTGTTGCGGTGCGAGTTGCTCGTGACTTCCTCGATAATATTCTCCGTTACATCTTCTCGTGTTGGCCATCCACCTCTCGCTCTCTGTCTCGCACTCGCGCTCTTCCTTATTAAGCATACGCGAGAGTGCGAGCGCGATTCGTGAAAGGGCGCAAGAGTTTTCTCGAGTTGAGGTCGGACGAAACTAACCTTAAAATTAAGAAATTAAAAAGCATATATATATATATACATATAAGTAAATTTCTGTGTAAATATAACAGAGTTAAAAGCAAAAGGACGTATGTCGATTAATTCCACTCCGAAACTCGCGCGGCGTTACACCCTTTTGTGCTTGAACGGAGGATCCGCATACCTGCGTATATAAAACACGTGTAAGGAACAACGGTAAGCGGCGAGGAGTTCCTCTTTCGCGGAACACACGTGGAGTTTATAAAATTGGAGAACTCGAAAGCGTACGGAATAAAACAAAATCGCTCGCTTCCGCGTGTGAGCGAGCGAGGGATACGTCGAGAAAAAGGTCCTGCTGTTAAAGTTATACGTATATATATATAGAAGGGTAGTAGACACGGTGCGCAGTAAAATGAATATGCGAGAGTCCGAGTGAGACGAAAAGTAGCCCGAGGACTTTTTTTGTTGTTGCTCGAAAGAGAGGCACGAGAGGGATAAAAGGAAGGGTGGACGCAATTAAATAATTGGCTCATTAACCGGCGGTGCGTTTTACGATTCCCGGTCTCCGGAGTCGTCGTGCCGAGGCCGAATCCTCCAGATAACGTCCCAGCACGAATCGCGAGAGAGTTTCTTTACGCACACGTGCACACCCCCTCGATGTATAAAAATGCACACGAGGTAGGAGAATAAAAACAAGCTCGAACGAATCAAGTACCACGGTGGGACCAGGAGGGTCACCACCAAAAGGACTCGCGACGACGAAATAAGACGAGGGCGGGTTGTAAGAAGGGAGAGAGAAAAAGGGAGGATGAGGTCTCGCGCGGTTTACGCGCGCGCTCGCGTTTCCACGCGGAATCGCGTATCTCGCAGCGTCAATTAGTCAGCGGGGATCTTGAACGATAAATCTTTCAGTCCCAGAAGAGAGACACGAAAGAGGACCGAGGCGTAGATCGAGAGAGAGAGAGAGACAGAAAGAGGGAAGCCTCGGACCGAATTTACGATCGAACTTCCACACGCTCCTCGATTCGAGGGTGTGTACCTACACGAAGTCCAAAATAATTTCGCTAAATTGAGATATTTTGGTGGAATTGGATTTTCGAAATTTGACAAAGATTGTTTTCAGGCGTTTCGCAATTTTTCAAATAATTAGTTATTGTTTTTTCAATCCTGTGAAATTAATTTTAATCACAGAAAAATCTCGAAATGTTTTTGATTATTGAGTTTTAAAATTGTGGCAATTATTTTGTACGAATTTCACAACGTTTTGCAATTTCATTTTGTCATGGTGGACAATATTGACACGCTCGTTTTCTTTCTTTTGTTAACGATCATTATTTAGACTCTCTGTTTTTACACGAAATGCAAATATACGTGTACGAGATTTTCGGGTTGACGCGAGAGATTGAATTCGTCTGGAGAGAAAAACGTGCGTGACTGACGAAATCGTTGTGTATAACGAATACGTAAGATAAAGGATTTCTTGCGTGTGTCGAGGGATGAAAAATCGACGAGATCGAGTAAGCAGTGCTGAATATTCATACCGAGAGAAAGAACGGTCGGACGACATCGGTCGACGAAAAACCGTAATATCTTTTTGTCCGACAAACCGAGCAGAAATTTGTTCGAGCTGAAATTTGGCCGGTATCAAGGGCGTAACGTCATACCAGCCCTACAGCCAATAGGGTTGCCAACTATTTTTCAAAAAACTTATTGACCCTACAGTGATAAAGATTTCCTTATTGCAAAATATAATAAAAAACATTTCAAAAATTCTGGAAAAAATATTTACACTTTGTTTAAAAAATATTTTTTTCTTCTTTAAATATTGTCGACGAGAAAATAAGTTTTCTTCCCTCGTTTCCGGCGATGGCAACACACGTTCTCAACTCCCGCCCCCCCTAATGAATAAATCTTTCTCGTTGTTTGATTTTTTTCATCGAAGTTCTCGTACGACTTTCTCGATACATTGAATAACCTCCCTGGTGAAATGATTAATGAGAAAAGGGTTGTTCGTAATTAATTCTCGTGGACGATCCCGAATACTCCGAACAACGGTCGAGACGCGATAGCGCCTCTCTCCGTTCTCTCGGATATTGATTCAATTATCGAGATTAATGGACGATGGAGATTGTGACCAGAAACAGGATCGTTCTGTCCGTAGTTAGAACGCATCGCTCCTCGTGTATTCTTCATCTTCCTTCGAGAATGCTCCACATAAAATCTCGAGCGATGATTTATCGCTGGAGACTCGCTAGAACCGGAAACTAGCTACGAAAATTAAATACATTTTAATTAAATCGCACAACGATTAATATCAATCCAATTATTCGTCGCAATTTATTTCCCCTAATAATTTCAAAAACTCTTCCTCCAAAATTCTTCGAAATGCTTGCATGTAAATTCGCTTTCTTTTCCGGTTTTCACTTTCGTTATTTCTGACCAATGTCGGATTAATATATTCGTAGCTACAATTTGCCCTGGGCCACAACTCCCCAATTTTTCTCTTATTCATTGCGTACTTATTATTATTATCTCCTTTTATTTATTCCACGATGGAGACTCGACTTAAGGACAGCTGGCTCGTGTATGTCGCGAACCGCAAACGCCCTCGCACGTTTTTTTTCTCTCTCCCCGTTTCTTTTTTACTCGTATCGCGATTACGTGCGGGTTTTTATTAGCATGACAATACGTATATATGACAAGATGCACGCACGACAAGTACGCACTTCGTCGCGAAGGGGATTTTTCGAGTATGGCCAACGAGGAACCCGCAGCTTTCTCTCCTCTTCCTGTCACATTCTCGCATTTCGACTCTTCATTGTGTCACACGAATATGAATACGCGAGTATATACCTATATATATATTCTGCGGTGTTATGTGCAGAGCACACACTGTCACTTTCGATTACTTTTTTTTCTCAGTTTTCGAGTGTCCTTTTCTTATCGCATTACCATAAAGTTCAATGTACAATCCCTCTTTCTTTCTCTTGAATTCTCGATCAACTAAATAAAGGGCTAAAGGGAAATTTGGCGAATCCCTCGGGTATATTCCAATCGAGAATTCGAGAGCGATCTCCGTGTTCGCGGCATTGACAAGCCCAGGGAGGTTGCCCAAAGTCACGCGACATAATTTTTGTTTTAAATATTATTTTCTCTTTTTTCGATCGAAAGTCGAGAGTAAGATTATTTTACGGAGAAGGAGAGTACTACCGGTGTCTCGAAGGATTTTTGTCCCTTTCTCTGTCAAACCTTCGCAATGTTTTTTTGTTTTTTTTTTCGTCCTTCTCTCGTTCACTGTCGCTCTCGTTGGTCGGCGGGAAGATCGGCTACTCTTCGTTACCTTCGTATATTAAGAGCATCGTCGAACGATCGCGATAAGCGACCGAGAACCGCGCGAGTACTGAATTCTTCGTTCGTCGGGACCGACGTTACGGTAAGCGTTCTTCACGCCCGAGACGCGATGAGAGAGAGAGAGGGAGAAATAAAAATTTGCTCGAAAGGAGAGTGGGGATGGGAAAGAAACTGAAATGAAGAAAAAGAAACGAACCCGAAAACAGTAAAGGTAAGAGAGTTAAAGATAAAATAAAAAATAAAAAGATAAATAACGCCCCGGCGTGCGAAGGGACCAATAATTTTAACGAGGAGCAATCCTTACCGATGCGCCGCGGGCAATTCACCCTGAAAGAACGCGCGTGTGTGTGTGTGTGTGTGTGTGTGTGCACACACGCGCGAACCGAGTATCTCGCGCGCAGCTTTCAGCCTCGTTTGGCATCGCGAGAGTAGAGAGACGAAACTCGCGCTTCTTTAATTTTAATTGCGCTCGTGTCTTCGCGATTTTTCTCTCTCGCGAATGTATTATGCGATTTTACTTCGTCCCTGTCTCTTTCTCGCTGTTTTCGCGGCATCAAGATTTACATTTTTTCATTTATTTTGTCAACCTTTCTCTTTCTCGCGCGACTATAAATAATTCGTGATTCATTTTTGGGACTGGATGCGACGAATAACTGGCTGGAATTTTTTTGGGTAAAAATTGTTACTCGTCGGGGAAATAAATTCGGAGAGGCGAGAATTATTGTTATTTTGGAAATCTATGGGAATTAACGAGAATTATAATTAAAATTCCATTAAAAAAATTCCAAAAATAGAATTTTTTTCATTTTTTTAAAATTGTTTTGAAAATCTTTCTCGATAAACTATAAAATCATTCGTTTCTTTTTCTTTTATGAAATGTTAGAAATAATATTTCTTAGGGTACCGGATATCGAATTTAGTATTTTCTATACTACGGCCTGCTAATAATTGTACTAGGTGGCCGAAGAGCCGTACCGCTTGGTACGATATAAAGCGTTCGGGCGAGATGCGATGCGGTCTTTCTCGATGGCGCGGCCGCCTCGGGCCATCACGAGCTCTTTCGCGTTCTCTTCCTCCGTACAATTCGCATTTACTGCTCTCTCGTCGGAGCGGCGAGAGAGAAAATAAGAGAATAAAGAGACGTGATGTAAAAGAAGAGAAAAGCACGGTGAGTTATCGGACCGAACGGTTCAACTGTACGCGGTTACTAAAATGAAGAAACAATGAGAGAATTCGTTTGAAGAGTAAAATGAAACTTGACAAATTTTATCAAATCCGTTGGACGATGAAACCAATAAAAACATTTAATTTTTTTATTACAATAAAATAATACAATAACAATAAACATATTTTATTTTTATACAAGTAATAAATGAAAAAATTACGTATTTTTTTTGTTATTGAGTAAAAGTGTACGGAGTATTACCCAAATTTTTATTATTATTATTATTATTATTATAACAGTTTAAAATTGATCGCGAATATTTAGCATGTCTTCGGTAGATCGAGAGATACGAAAAAAAAAAATCATCTCTCGACCGGGTACTTAACAATATGCCAGCGGCTAGTTGGCGAAAAGGACTCGCATATTTCATAGAACGTATCCCTCTCTCAGTGAGAAAACGCGAAGCTGCAGTGCGTCGGTACGTGCCGGACTGCGCAACATCGCGATAGGATCTTTCGCGAATCCTCGTGCGAATCGCACACACGCGATATCGGCCGTGTTACGCCAGAAGACTCGCACCGTGTGTTAAAAAGAAAGGAAAAACAAAACAAAAAAAAGAAAGCAACGTAAAGAAAAAGAAACAAGAACTGTTGATTCACGAATGAAAACTCGGCGCGCCAGTCTCGCAAGGATTCCTCTTCGCCACGTGAAGAAACGTCGACTTCAAAAGCGCCGGTTTAACAAAAGTGACGACCACTTGACATTTGAAAAATTGTACGACGCCAAAATCTGTGATATCATCTTCCCTAAATTTTTTCTACGTGTACCACAATCCTCTACGATCTAAAATTTCTCACATTTTACGAATTACTACGAATTCCTACCGAGAAAATAAATAATTCTACCTGATAACGGAGCAAATATGAAACTTACCGTTTATTTTGATACTTTATTTTTATTTATTTATGTTTTTGGAAAAATGAGACGTCGCGATATACCTACTCAAACTACGATAACTCGTTTCAGCGTACAGTATAAAATCTTGTTGCAGCTGCAACAGTACAATAGTAGTAGTGTTCTCTATACAGACATACACGCACATAGATGTACACACAAATATATATATATATATATATATATATATATATATATATATATATATATATTAGTGTATGGACATATAATGTACCATTCTGAGCGTTCTCGAGCGGCCGTGATGCCTGATTAGGCCGATATTACTGCGTCGAGTTATGGCGTTACGGGGCCGCGCGGTGAGCAATGCCGCGAGCTGTACGTACTCTTCTGGACCGAGAGCGAAATAGCCAGCGAGTCTTGCTCTCTCGGTTGTAATAAATATATATATATGTAGTTCACTATATACTGGACTAACAACGAGGCGAACGGTTATTTCTATATTTGATTGGCAGAAACGCCGCGCGCGTTCACCGACGCGCAGACCTCGTCGGCAACGGACCGAGATTCCAACGCGTGCGTCCAACCTCGCGCCTTTTTTTTTTCCTTGACAATTTAATAGAGTAAAAATACAAATAATGATAACAACGATTCTACGCTTCTTTATAAAGGAGCTTCCGTCATCGAGAAGCGCATGGATTATCACGCATGATCGAGCGACTTTTGATAACGTTTCAAGCATATCTTTACACAGTTCGTGAATGTCGCAAGATTTTCTGCAAAACTGTTGTTACATCGTTATCAATGATTACAACGTTACGTCGCTTCGATCTTCCGATTAATCTCTTCGTACGAATATTCTCAAACAAATATTCGAATTACTTAACAATCTTGGTGTATCAAAACGTACCACGAATCTAAACCGCGAGATCTTCGATCGATCATCCCGATCGAGAGATAACATCGACTCGAAACGATAAAAGTCGCGAACAAAAACGATTTAAAATCTCACATTTTTCAAAATATGATTCTGAAATTCAGATCAAACATTGACAATGGTCGTTGCACGCATCCCTCTACGGACTAGAAACCCGAAGTACGAGGAAACATGTATTACGTATACGTAGATACGCATGCAACTTGAGGAAAGAAGTTAAATATTAAGGCCACCGGAGTGGTAACGCGATCTCGGTGCGAGGGCATCGCTCTTCGTACGTTTGCTCTTGCTCTCTTACACGGTGCATCCTCAACAACGTCTTCTCTCGCTGCGTTACTCGTCACTTTATGCGCCAACGCTCGTACCCTATGTTCCTCTTTACCTCCTCGCTCACCGTGCCGGATCATCTCTTCACTCTTCGCGCGAGAACTCTCACACCCGCGCATTCCCGCAGATACATAACCGTAACTGGTGAGGTGAGTGAGGGAGTAGAAGGATGAGGGGGTGGGAGGGAAGGGGGTAGATGGACGGTACGCTACACGTCGCAGTCCATGCACTTCGCTCCTTTAGTGTATATCTATAATACGAGTATAACTATATATATGTATTATGCATAGTCCTGTACCCTATGAGACTTGTGCTCTCGCGGGGCCAACGGTAGTTTGCACGATGGATAAAACATCTCAATGTAACTATAGCGGAAGTAATTTTCAAAGTCACGATGATTCTTAAGCACAACCGACGCCGACGAGAGAGTGAGAGAGTGCGGGAGAGAAGGAGGACGCTTCTGGCCTTCATTTCATTTAAATTACATATCAGGGATGATAAGATTATTATCATTTTTTTTTATTTTTTTTTTTTTTTCGTTCTTTAGATTTACTTTCGTATTATGATTGCGATGGGATTTCGATCGGTGATTAGATGTTGGAACGTCAATGTTCGAACGCGATGGTGTCAGGTATACGGGAGCGAAAGCTTACCGTGTTTTCGATCGGAAAAATGAGATTCGTGGACGGCACAATCCTCACCCTTATATATATATGCGCATGCTAAAATTTATTTCTCACAAAGTTTACCAAGCCTGACGTTTTCCTGGTCGAGAGGTGAGAGAAGAGTTCACGTATTTCCGGATATAAATATACGCGAAACATCAACGTGCGGATGAGATAGTCTCGAGGCGTTTATCGATTCTCGCATCGAGCCATCCCGGCAGAAGTTTGAACTCGAAGATTTCAGAGACCCAATATAAATAAGAGAGGAAGGATGAAAAGGTATAGAGGGGGATAAAGAAAAAAAAATCAAAAGTGTTGAAACAATAAAAAAAGAAATGAAAAAAGTACTGGCGAAGTATTATTCTCGTCCATCGTGAGCACCTGCCAAGTACCTAGGCGTTATCCCCTGATTCTTCTTCAGAGGGTTATGGACCCTGGATGGTATATAACGCCGCGTTTGCGTAATGCCAAAGTCGGACCCGATGAGAAGACGCCGAAGAGGAAAACGAAAAGGAGGAAATGGTTTATGGTTGGCTATAAAATTGCGCGGTCCTCTGTACATATCTATACTGATATATGTAAACATATATATTGTATATACAATGTACATATATATATATATATATATTTACGCCATACTTTAATGGTTCACGACTTTTGCCTATGCAGATTTCGCCTCGCCGATAATCCTCGAACCTCGATCCTCGCCTCGCCTCTCTTTCCTCTTGATTTGTTCCCTCTCATCTCTCTTTCTCTGGCAAAACTTTTGCAGTAACACGCTTCAATGGTGCACAGACTCGACCTCGGTGAGATTCAACGATGGCTTTAGAAAATATATTATTTCCACGAGAACGCTATCGCTTCCGCTTTGTTTGGGAGGGAAAGGATAGAGAAAGAACAGTCGGAACGCGTTATCCGGTCATCGATCGTCGGCGAAATGATCGATACAGAGGATAGTTGAACGACTAAAACTGTATGTCGCGTATAATCGATATACACGCACACACACACAAACGTACACATTTATTTCGAGAATTTTCACGGAGTCAAAGAGAGTAATGCGGAAACTCGGAAATACAATACTTCGAGAATATTGTCTCGATATACGAATGGAATTCAATGTTGGAAGTAAAAAGCGAGCGGAATTCCATTGTAAAATTACAATGCGCCGCGAGAATACTTTAAACCAGTCAAGATGGTGAATACCGAAAACCGAGAAGAATGGACGAATCCCTTCGTAGCGAAATATACTTGAGGTATCGATATAGTACAATACTGCATAAAGAAATAGAGAATGCGATGCTAAAAGGGCATTCGCGAATTTAATAGGCCGCGTAAATATAATAGAAAGAAGGAAAGAAAGGGTAATGTGGAACGAGAGAGAAAGAGCGATACGTTTATATATATATATATATATATATATATATATTATATATATATAAATATACATATAAATATTGATATAAATATAAATATAATATATTTATATATTATAAAATTTATATTATTTATTATATTATATAAATAAATATTATATATATAATATTTATTTTAATAATTTTAATAATATTATTACAATATTATAATATATAATATATAATTATAAATATTTTATTAATATTATATATTATACATATTTAAATATATATAATATTTATTATATTATATATTATACATATTTATATATATATAATATTTATTACATTATATATTATACATAGAAGGACAGAGTGGGGATAGAAATCGAACAAGAAGGACTTTGCACGCATCTCTCTCGGTAGCTTCTGGTACATAAACGAGAGTTAACGAGGGAGAATCCAGCTGAACAAAACGATCATCGCGCGGTTCGATAATGTGCAAGAACTGCAAAGACCTGAGAGGTAACTTCGATGTACGAAACACACACATATATGTACAAGCAAGTGGGGTAAAATGAACATTTATACAAAACAAGTGATGTATAAATTTTTCCCCGATTTTTAATCATTCAATTTCATGTTACAAATTCGATCTAATCAAACTTGTAAATCCTTGAATCTTGTGATACACGACAAAAGGAACTTCGAGTCGGAAAGTTGCAGAATTTTTACATCAAACGCTTCTTATGTGTCGTGATAGTCCATTCTATTACGCAGAATCATTTTGCCCCTTTCCTTATAAAGCCTCGATATATACATAGGTATGGGGTAAAGTCGGTGAATAAGTTGCATCGACGTTGCATCCGTATCGTATCTATACGTACGCTTCTATATGCATCGCCTTCCTCGTTGCACACGAACGTATACATATCTCTCCTTCATACGGTGAGCTGTTGTTGCGCCGTAGCGAGCTTAAGGAGCTCTCCCGCGAATAGGCACTGTATCTATAGCCGCGGGACCATTATTTCCCATAAAGCCCTCTCGGTAATTATCGGTAAGTAGCGGATGCTTTGTTCCGGGAATTTTTAAAAGAAAAACCCCCCTCTCTCTCACACACACTCTCCCTCCGGTAAACTCCTTAAGCTTCTCCCCCGTCCCTTATTCCCCATCGTCCTTCCCTCCGCGGTGTTCCTTTTGCTGAACACATCGGGCGGCTACCGTGCGAGTGCTCGCTACTTGAAGCTTCTATCGGCGTCTGACTAAAGTATCGTAGGGCTTTGTCGTGATAACCAACGATAAGCGATTTTCTCGTGGATAAAATTCAACGTTTTTTTTATCGAATCATATTTAACTCGTATCGATAAAAAAGATTCGATATTCATTGGATTTAAGCATGAAAATAATTTGATTTCTTTGAAACATACGAAAATGTACAATCACGAGGAAGAGAAGGGTTGCGTTACTCTGTACTCGTCGAGACGCACAAAGTATCTCGAGTTCGTAACAAGTAAAGTGCTTAGTACGGTACAGAATAAACACCTTGAGTCCAGAGTGAGAAAGAAGTTCTACCGCTCCCCGCCCGGGGTCGCGCGCCTTGCGAGAAAGATGCTATCACGAGGAATAGCCGAGCGTTCCGGGGACCGGCTCATTAAAAGTCCTCTCTTCTCTCCCTGTGGTGTGTGGTTTGCTATCCTCGCTACCTCGACGAAACAAGAAAGAAGAAGAAGAAGAAGAAGCTCAACTCCCGCGACTCTCGTTCGTTATCTATATCGTGTTTCGCTCATGTTGCTGGGTAACTTGAGACGTGTCGTTGGTACATACATCTATATATATATATGTATATATATACATTTCTTATAATAAGATTTTACCAGCGGTATCGTCACCCTGTACAAGAATTAGAGCGTCCATGAAGGGTTTGTTAAACTCCGGGATTGCTTTAACGCCTACCACAATTATCAAGTGGCTAAAATAACGGACTGGGTCAACGCCCAAGGTGACTAATATCACGTAGTAGGTAAACGCATCGAGTGTCTACAATCACGGCGTAGCCTATAGTAACGCATAGGTATAAATGTAATGTAAGTATTTATATATGTACATGTATGCGGTCGTAGTACGTATCGTTACAAACACGAGCGTGTCTGGAGAACGGCTGTAACCAAACGTACGTACGCGAATAGCGGTATCCCGAAGCACAGGGAGGAGATTCAGTCCAAAGGCGAAGGGGAAAAACAACGACTATGGGAGAAGGCGCAACGAGAAAGCCAAGAAGCGTAAAAAGAAGAAACGAACGAGAAGAGATGAGGGCGAAGGTCGAAACGGATGGGAACACGCCCGCGGCCGCTATGACCCGATCCCTCGAGATCTTTTTTTTTCTTCTTTTCTTCTTTTATCCTTTTGCCAATTTACTTGAAATTATCTCCACTGTTATACGTGCATTTCGTATAAAAAAAAAATTAAAACGATTTGAAAAAAGAAACCAAGTATACTACCATCGATTACTTCACTTCGTTTTCTTTAATATCTCACATTTCAATCAAAATGTGATCTCAACGAGAGGGAGCCATTAATATTATGGTTTATGCAACGTTGGAACCTTATCGAAACAGCTGAGATCACTTTGAGACTCAACTGATTGAAAATACTACGTTTACTATCTCGTTTATTCGCTAATTTTATATTTTCTATCTTACAGTGAATGTTCTGTCCTTTGATAATAATAGGTATTACTTTTTTTCTGTTACAGGTGAGTTAAACAAAGGTTTGGATCGTACACGGTCCCTGTCGCATAATAGACTTCCCGAACAAGGTCAGATAGATGATAGTATAGAGCGTAATGTTAGGTTTGCGAGAATCCAAAGTTGGATTACGTGCGAAGACTTGACACTTCGGCGCGTCACGAGGCGAGAAATTTTCACGCGCGAAGGGTCTTCGCGTACAAATCGCCAATATTATTTCAAGATAAGTCATTGAACGGACAATTATTTATTATTACAGTATTCTGTTACGAGGCGAGTCGAGCGTTTCGCAAGAATTTATCACCAGGACGATTACGATCCGAGGATGAAGTCTCGACAGTCGGGCGTTTAACTTCGCGAGGTTCGCTCGACGCGCGTCGCGTCCGTTGATTGAACTTTGAATTCCGTTTTAATTGGATTAGCATCGACGCTCTTTCGTTAATCGAAGACCAACCATCTTCTCTCTCACTCTTCCCTCGCCATACAACCATAACGATTTTCTTTCTTTTATTTTTTTCGATTCGTCATTGTCCGGATTCCGGTCTTCGATTCAAGATGAACGAGTCGATACAATCCTATACCGACCCTCGCTTCCATCCGAAGATATAACGAGTTTGAGAGGGTGAGAGACGATACGAATGAAAGACGAAGGTGGAATCTTCGTCATGGTAAAACGAAGTTGATGATCCTACAATTTACTTCGCGCCGCGTGTGAGATGGACTCGTCTACGTATGTGTGTGTGTGTCTGTCAATATGGTTTATAATCGTAGTACCTACAGAGGAAATTCATCTCTACGCGATCGATCCTTTGAGGCGCTTTGGAAGCAATTCCATCTCTAGCATTTAATCGAGACGACGGATCGATACGCCTCGTACTTCCAGCAACAGCGTTGCTTGGAACTATATGCTACTTTTATATACATACATAAATATATGTGTATGTACCTATGGTTGTACGAAGAAGGTAGCACGCCTAGAACTCCGTTGGCATTTAAACAACTGACCCAACTAACCCAGCGTATTGAACTCTATCTACGTATATACGCGGAGGCTACAGAACTACAGCAACAACCTAGTACATTACCTGGTGCCAGTAATATACAGGATGATTCATCGTAACTGTACTATTAATTATCAGCTGATTTCGATCCGTATGAAATTCCTTAGTTAGAACGATGATAAGCTAGATAGTTGCTCGAAGATATGCACAAGGCTCATACATTTTTGTATTCGTTACAATGAAATATTCAAAAACATGAAAACAAAGTTTTGCTGAAAGATATTATCGTAGCACGTTGTTCTAAAATTTGATTTCTCCAATCGCGTCGTTAATCTCCACAGGATAAGTAATTTGCTGTTCTGCGTTATCGGGCTGATAATCAAACAATCACCCGAGGAGAAAGTCAACTGTACTTCTCAAGGTAGTCAGTGTTCTTTTTTTTACAATATTTCGCAATTATAAAAAATATTCTATCGACTATCATACGCTTTGGATTTCAAATCAAGCGATGGAAGAACTGATATTCTATTTTGATCCGATGGCAATTGAATTATTATTCCAAACAAGTGCACGATGACATATCGGACTAGAATTATCATAGCCGGTTTGCTGCTCCCGGATGTCACCAGGTACGATCGTGTATTACCTTTTCTTTTTACAAAAAACGCACATAGCGATGAAGGTCCTATTCGAACTTTGAATATCGAACATTTACAGGATTCTATTCAGCGTATTTTGGATTTATTCTGAATTTACCTGTATCAATGTTCCTCTTTATAAAAAAATCTATCCAAATCTCCCATCGTGGGTGTGTGTGTTTGATCTTCGCCGAGTCCGCAAAGATCATGCGCTTGAGAAGTGTTCTCTCGACTGCGATCATCATCACCGCAGAAAATCCAACGGCCAGTAGCAGCAGCCGGTGGACCGTTACTCCAGGAAGGAGATTCTTTCTCCCTTCTCTCTCTCTCTCTTTCTCTTTCTCTCTCCTCTGTCGAACTCGATCGTAGTCCCAGTAAAGGAAGCCTTTGCAAAGTGTGGCGGAGCACGCCCCAGGCTTGTATGCGCTGATACGTCTCGTATGCAGGTTACCGAGTCCACATCGAGAGACGTTTCGAGGCTGACTGCAATTCAGCAAACTCCTCGCCATATCGGCATAATAGCTGGCGCTGTAGCTTGCACATCGATGCCAATGCAGAGAAGCGAGCACGCCGTTCGTTCCTCCTTATTTTATTTTCATTTTTTGTTTCGCGATGCTGGCTTTCCTTATAGCGATGGACCACACCCACGTTCCGTATCTCTCTCGCTCCTCTCGCTATCGGATTTACACTCGCGGCTCTTTCTCTTCTCTTATTATTTTTACATCGCGACATATATATATATAAACCAGAGTGCAAGAGCCTCAAGCTCTGGCGACGCTGCCGCAAAGAGAACGGATCTCCTTCCACATTCTCATGCCTCCGAATCTTTCTTTCTCTTTTTCTCTCCCTCTGGGTCGAAGACTCGTCGGTTCTTCGATCATCATGGAGACAAGGTACCCACTCGTGCGTTTGTGAGTGCAAAGAGCCTCTCGATCTCGAACGTCATTATGTCGCGTTCCTCGCAATAACACACTTGCATTAGGTTTTTTATGACGTTTCACATATTGTCCTTCACACTTAGGACATTAGACATCGTATACACAACGCAGTACACACTCAGCGCAAAAGTAACAAAGTCATCAACATCTTTCAAGACATAGTGACCTCTACGTGACCGACAGACAACAGATACACAACACAATACACTCAGCGCGACAATAACAAAATGGTCAACATCTTTGAAGACATAGTCAGGGAGCTCTACGTGACCGCTGAGCTCCCTGAGTATGTCTGATGTGTGTATGACATACGTGATGTGTTCCTGTTGTGTTTGTGTTATAGAAAAGCTGTGCTTTTCTATATTTGCTATGTCTCTCTGGTTTATGCATGTGCCCTATGTACACTGCGTTACATATGCTCGGTGTGTATGCACGTGTGGATATTACAGTGTGCCGAGCATGAGGCGTGATCCATGATGTATGAAATATTATCATGTACGAAGATCGATCTATGAAGCGCGATGTATAATGTATAAACGTTAAAATGCAACGCATATAATGTGTGATGTGCGAAGTGTGTCATTCTGATGGATCACACCCACGTTCTTCAACACTGTCACTCCCTGGCTATCGGATCTATATTTGCACCTCGTTTCCCTTCACTTTTTATTCCTGCATCGCATATTTTAGTATAAGCAATGGTGCAGGATCTCCAGGTCTGGCGACAATGCCGCAAAGAGAACGGATCTCCTTCCACCTTGTCTGATCTCCATCTGCTTTTTTTTGTTCATTGTCTCTTGCTTTCTCTCTATAGCGCCACTCCCTATCGGTCTTAGCAATTTAGTGACAGATTTATAAAGTACCAAAGGTTTATCTTTGCTTTGATATTTGGACTTAAGTCCTTAAGAGAAAAATCTCTCAACATCCGCAAATAAAATCTGCATTCGTCGAGCGAATTAATTTCTCGTTGCATCCAATCTTCATCCGCCATTCTTTACTAGATTTCTATTTCTGTTTCTGCTGCCCTCGTCAAAGTTTGTCCTCTCGCTTTCTCTAGGGACAAAGCGAAGTGTTATCGTCTCTCAAAGATGAAAGATATTGTCATAGATCGTTTCGTCGACGATCTCCTCGAATGTTATTTCTTTTGTGCTACTCTCGTCAAACTTTGTCTCTTCGCTTTTTATCTCTCGGTCTCGTGTGTCTCGCGCCATTTCTACCGATTTCTCGATATCGCGATATAAAATCCTCCCGTCCAGCGAATATATACATCCTCGAGCAACTTCGCGTGGGAGATTGCCGTAACACGTTTTACCGCGCGCCCGAGAGCTTCGATCTTTGCAACGCGGCCACGCCCAGAACGATTACACCGTCGAGGGCCCGACGACAGGAGATAGAGCTGCATACACGTGGCGTCGCGACACCGCATACGATAATCTGACAAAAAAAAAAACAAATTTCACACAAAATGTGTGAAAATTCAAGAAACATTTTTCCACCAACATTTCATGCATTTGTCGGATTATCGTGCGATAAATCGGCAATAAATTTCAAGAAAACAAAACAGATTTATTTATTTCTAACTCGCGAAATTTAAATTTCTCTTGCAAAGATAAACTCGATACGAACGAAAGTAAAATCCCACATATATCTTAACGCGTTTCGAGTCCGTATATGAAATATCGAGGATCATAATTAATCCAAAGTGACAGAATTTCTTTTTTCAACTACGCATACGAATGTAAAAAAAATCAAAATTGAAGAACGAGGATAAAAAGTGTAGAAACGCGTATGGCGATGTAACGAGAATAACAGGAATAAAGGTTGTTCCCTAACGATGCTAACGAAGAGATATACGCGAGGAATATATTTACTGTTGAACAGGCGGGTGGGCAATGAAAGATCTTCAATGATCATCCCTCTCCGGGGAAACCCCGTGTACTCTCTCTTTCTATTTCTCCCCTCAACCTTTTTCCTTTCTCCTGCGAACCTTCGACGATCGGAAGCAATCGCGTCGCGTAAGTGCGCGATCGCGTGCGTGCATAATATTCATTAAAATCCGTGTGATACGACAAGAGAAGGTTGAGGAACGGGAGGGTCTCCCGAGGACGCGCGGCTACCAAGGCGCACCGCGCCATGGCACGCAAGTGGAGAGAGAGGATATCTCTCGAGATGCCGGTGAGACCGGTCTAACCATCTCCTCGCCTTTTTCAGCGATAACACACCGAGCTGTATAATATACTCGCAAAATAAAAGATCGATATATACGAACAAAAAAGAAACATGACGGTAGTAAAAACAAAAAAAACGATGAAATAATGAAATGCACGCGGCAGCGAGAACATGATCGGCGAAAGGAGAGCTCGACAGATTAGAAAGTACATTGAGAATAAAATTTGAAAAAAAAGCAAAATCCATTCAACGAGAACGTTCGGCTAAAATAGTTAAATTTCGTCGATAATATTTTCTTATTCACTCGATCGTATTAACAATTCAACTTCCTCGAGGAGGAATAATTTCGTCTCGTGTTTTCGACCCTTCTTGCTTCCATACGACGCACACCCGATAATTAAATTAAGCAATTAAATTCGATTTATTTTCGATCGTAATGAAACGAAATGAAAATGAAATAATAAAAAAACTGCTGCGATTATCGGATATTTAACGATTCTTAAAGCTTTAACTAATCGTACAATTTTCGCGGTTTGTGCCCCATGCTACAAAGTTGCACAAAAGATGCCGAAAGATCGTATAAGTACGATCGTTGAATTCGTTATAAAATTAACAAATGGCATAATTTAATTTACGAGACGATGATTAATCGCGTCGGAGAATGGATATTCGAACGTTCGTATCGTAGATCGTGGCGTGTATTTTACGTTACATTCTACATTACGGCGCTAATAGACAGAATGCATTATAACACGTACAGCACATCGGGTGGATGAATGTAATGGGAACGACCGCAAACTAAAGGATATACAGAGAAAGAGAGAAGGATTATACGTGAAACGAAGCGCCGGCAGTCATGCGGCGCAGCTGCGCCTGACGATCGCGCAGGATCTTTCGCGATAACGTATCGAGAGTTCCCGTGCTCCGGGTGTCTTTCTATATAACTTATAAATATATACACGTACATATATACATATATATACATAAATGGGTGTGTAAAGCTTTAGCGTCTCAAGATACCAATGCACATATGTACATATATATATTATATATAATATTATTAGTAAATATTAAAGAAATATTATTATGATGATTATTATTATTATTATATTATAATAATTTTTTAATTATTATAATATTATAATTATTATGATAATTATAATATTTCTATATTATAATATTATAATTATTAAAATTATTATAATTATGATAATATTATTATAATTAAAACATTATAATTATGATAATATTATTATAATTAAAACATTATAATTATGATAATATTATTGTAATAATCATAATATTAATATAATATTATAATTAGTATAATAATCATAATATTAATATAATATTATAATTATTATAATAATTATAATATTATCATATATTATATATTATAATTATTATAATAATTATAATATTATTATAATTAAAACATTGTTATAATTATGATAATATTATTATATTATATATATATAATATAATAATTAATAATATTATATTATATATATGTATGTGTGGGTGTATGTGTGTGTTTGCGAAAAGTTTTAAAGACGTGAAAACTTTCGTCTCCGGACACATATATAGGTTGAACCATTTGCAACGGTGTGCCGGAGCTCACTCGTTTCCGTGACCTGGGTGTGGCGCCCGCACGTTTTTGCCTCTCCAGCATCAAGCTCGCACACCCGGGATATACGTACATATAGGAAGGT
Organism: Netelia fuscicornis; assembly: GCA_946811545.1. NCBI lineage: Eukaryota > Metazoa > Arthropoda > Insecta > Hymenoptera > Ichneumonidae > Netelia > Netelia fuscicornis. Next base: position 12,535,101 of record OX328011.1, on the reverse strand, counting down.
ATGAATCGGCGCGTATGTGCCACACCGGGTGATTACCGGGCGAAAGGATAACGCTAGGTGTGTATTTCTCGCGCGATCGAACCTCGAGATCTTTTTCTACACATATATTATTGTATATATGTTGAAACTATCGGGAATATTAAATTTTCTTTCTCTTTTCATTTATGTGAAGTCTGCGAAGCGTAACTGCGCGGAGCTGTTCAATGTGATTTACATTATGCAATGATAGCACGGTATTTCACCTTTTTCTTATAATTTTCTGTGCGATATGAGAAATATTCGTAAGAACGTGTAGATAAGAGAGTTTGAAATCGAAATTGGAGAATTCGAACGGACTTGGTCGACGTTGCGAGAACTACTTAAAAAGACTTATCGAGTTTAATGAGCGCGAATGATGAAAGCGACTATGCATCGATGAATTTAGACTGGGAAATTTTTACTTGTAGCTCTGGATTTAACAAAATTCAATTAAATAAATTAATTACAAAATTTGGGTATTTTTTATTCTAAAATTACTTTTAATTATATTAGGAAAAAAATGTCATTTTTCAAAGTCACGATAAATGTCTAGTTATCAGTTCTTTTCAATCGCGACTTATTCCAACTATAGCCTCATTAATATTGATCGATTTCTTATTTCTCAAAAACCAGTTAGAAATCAAGAAATTTTAGGTGAATTCCTCGATTTTAAGACCTTTATATGCTCACGATATCGTCGCTCGAATCTTCTTAATATGGAAACTCGCTAGGCCGGACTGAGCGATCGCACCACGGGAAAACTCGTTAGCCCCGCGATTCGAGAAGATTCGAGGAGAAAAAAGAAATATTTACAAAAAACAAAAAAAAAGAAAACTCAGAATGTTAAATACGCGAGGACGCAGCGATGTAAAAGCAAATATCGTAACGAGTCTTGTAAAGAGTCGTCCAATCTTTTCTTTTTTTATATTTCCTGTTGTCTCATACGTCTCGCACGCCTTTCCGTACTCCTCGACAGCGTCGCATCGAAGACCGATAACCGCGATCCAGACGTTATAATTACTTCCAGCCTCAGCGAGTCGTTCCCTCGTCGAACTTCCTCGAAGATCGCGATTCGATATTTTTCCAAATTCCAACGTCGTGTAATCGTCGCTGTAGAAACCAACGGAGAATATTTCTATCTTAGGAACAAGAATAAATCGTTATTACGAAGTCAACGATAAATATTGGAAATGTATTTAAAATGAATAACGAGCCTGTGGTACGTTCAATATTTCACGATGTGCGCAAGGACCGTGCTCTCGAGGCTCGTCGAGGAGATTTCATTTTATATACGAGACCCAATGTAGCTGAGATCGCTTCCGAGACGCCCGTGCGACTCGACGAGTCCCGTAATTAGTCCGGGCGAGAAAGACTACTCGTTTAGATTTGCATAAGTCCGATGTGGGATTGGCGGCGGTCGATCCGGTCGTGCTCACTGCCAAACGTTCTCGCGTACATATATATATTGCGTTTTTATATTTTTTTTTTTTTCATTTACCATACCTCGTCTGGCTTTCTCAGCTATTTACAGGCCTCATCAGCTAATTGAAAAAACAAATAAGCCAACGCAAAATCGTCCGCTATACTTCCTCACGTTCCTCTCGCTCTTGCCTCGTTCTCTCTTTGCTTTCGCGAACGCCGAGAGTCAATTACCCGAAGGATTAATTGGCTTACCACGATGAAAAGTCTTCGGCGTTGACCAATGGAGCCGCGCCGCCCTCTCGTCCTCGCGATCGATCGCGCGCCAGTCAACCGAGTTGATCGATCGCGATTCGAGAATTCCTACGTTCTCTTCTATTCTATCTTCTCGTATCTTATACAATTTTATCCTTTTCCCGTATCGCAAAATCGATGCAATATTTGTCCATTTCTATTTCGAACTTAATGCGAACCTAATTGAAAATTAATGAAAATTCGGTACTAAAATCGTATCGATTAGTCGATCGATATAAAATTAATACCACGGAGAATCGTGGATGAAATTGAACGAGCGGAGATCTCACTGGGTTTTCGCACGACAAGGTTCTGATCGGGTTCTTACTCTTCTCCTGTATAACATCGAGACTGCATCGAGGAGGAGGGAGATAGTACAGTCGCACACTCCCACGTTTATAGCAGCTACATAGCCATCGATGCTGCTCGCTGGACTATCCAAGCTCTCTCATGTTCGGATAATTGTAATCTATTGCCTGGTGTAATGTACTATGCTCTTTTCGCCCCTCCTTGCGGCTCTCTCTCTCTCTCGTCTGCGACTCGTGTGATCGGAACCGCAGGTTCGTGCGTTGATAAAATGTGGTCAAAGTAGATATAGATATTACCTATATATATAAATATATAAATATACAACTGTGCTACATACGTCTACGTAATATCAGCTCGGCCGAAAAAATTTGCGTTTGCAACACTCCTGTTGGTAAAAGTCCTCGATCGCGTCAATTTTTCGATCGAAATAATGACGACTCCTTGAATAAAAAAATAATCGTAATAGAAAATATTATCAGTTTATATCGCTGAATTTGTTTACTTCCAATGCGTGTAGAAATCGAACGGGTACGCCAAGTTCTCTCTGACTTTGAATCGATGATTTAGTAATGGGAATGATAATAGAAAGAGCGAGATCAATATTTTCGACAATTCCTCTCGATTCTCTCTTACCTCGATCGAGTTGCCTCAACTCGTGTGATCGGAACCGCAGGTTCATGCGTTGATAAAATGTGGTCAAAGTAGATATATAAATTACATATACATAAATATATAAATATTTAGATGTGTTACATACGTCTACGTAATATCAGCTCGGTCTAAAAAATTGGCTTTTGCAACACTCCTGTTGGTAAAAGTCCTCGATCGCGTCAATTGTTCCATCGAAATATTGACGACTCCTTGAAAACAAAAATAATCGTAATAGAAAATATTATCAGTTTATATCGCTGGATTTTTGTATTCCGAATGATCGAAGAAGTCGAGCGGGTACGTCCGAGTTCTCTCTCACTTTGAATCGATGATTTATTAATGGGAATGATAATAGGAAGAGCGAGATCAATATTTTCCACAATTCCTCTCGATTCTCACTCTCTCGGTATGTATGCGTTTGCGTATGTGTGAGTTCGCTCCACTACTCGCGTTCAATATTACAAATCGATCGGTTTGTATCAATCGGTAAATCCTAACGAGACTCTTACTTCGATCAAGTTGCCTGGAACGAGGATCATCATTATTATCTCGTCGAAGATACGAACTCGTAGTTTATGAGAACTATATAATAAAGCGTAAAACAATTACGGCGATGCGGTCGCGGGAAGCCTTTGAGAATTATACGCGAGCATCGGATTTTCTCTCCGGATCGTTTCGTAAACGAGAGCCTCGAGGAAATATCCGTAACAAGCCTTGAATAAAAACAAATTTATAAATTGAAAGGACGAAGAAGAAATTTATTTTGAAATAATTAATATAATAAATTTAATAATAAAGGAACAAATGGAATGTGGAAATAAAAAGAAATCGGAGAAGAAATAATGTTCTCACCTTTGGTCCTCGTCGTTACGGCCTTTCGTTTACAGCACCGTTGCCTAGGTATAGAAAATCCGGAAACGTCCAAAGCACCGCAAATATGCGCGTATACATAGCGCACAAACCTAGGTCGATCGTAAAAGCTATGAAACTCGAGTTGAAGACCGGAGGAGAATAGAGAGAGCGTTTGAATTCCTACGTGCGAGAGAATGCCACCCGTGTTAGTAAACGACCGTTTTCTCCGCGAGTGCGCTGTGTAAGTAAGACGTTCTCGTAAAAATTAGCCGGGTCTTCGAAGCGAGAGAACTGGGCGAAACGACGAACACGTATATACGATAACTGGTAAAAATACGACGATATAACAGTAACAAACTCGTTTCTTCAAAAAGAGAATTTAAAAAAATAAAAAACGAACTCGTCTGACTTTGTTTTTATTGAAATACCGGAAAAAGAATCTTCGACCGTTATCTCCGCATTGTGAAAAATGTTAAGAAAGTCGCAACGATAAATCGATAGTTTGCGCGATAATTAGATTTCTTTAACTATAATTAAATCATTCGTACGATATAAAGGGCGAACGAAATTTTTTTATTTATTGTACGAAGCATAAATCAGAATTTTGTCGTTATCTTATCTCGCCTTAAATATCAGAAAATTTTCTCCCATCGCGAGGATCTAAAATCTAGTCGGTCGCAACGATAAATCGATAGTTTGCGCGATAATTAGATTTCTTTAACTATAATTAAATCATTCGTACGATATAAAGTGGGAACGAAAAAATTTTTATTTATTGTACGAAGCATAAATCAGGATATTGTCGTTATCTTATCTCGCCTTAAATATCAGAAAATTTGTCCCATCGCGAGGATCTAAAATCTCGTCTCGGATCTGTTTAGATAATCTTAGAATCTTGAGAGTACGCACTCGAGTCACTTCTGCCATATACCTGCTGCACTGGTTGAAGTGCATAAGGGCGGATGCAGCCACTCCTCGAGTGCAACGACGAAGGGACTGCGCGACGCGAAGCCTCCGAGGCATTCGACCTGTACCTTATACCTTTGGAACGCGCCATCCTCCATCGCTAACGAGACTTTACTGGTCTTGTTACTGCGTAACAGAGATGTATATATATTGTTACGAGAAATTCGAGAACGCCTTACCTATCGGTGCGTGCTCTGCGAAAAAGGGTTTACAGGTAGCGATCGTTAGCGAGAAATGTGCTAACAGGAAGACACCGTAGCCAACCGCGAGGCAAACAAATGGATGCATTATTCACGATTTAAAAAAAAAAGAAAAGAAAATATAAACAATTATTTCACTTGAAACTTTCCTTTTCATATTTAATTAAATTCGTTCAAATTTTGAAGGCTTCTAGAGAATTATGGCAAAAAGTAGTTAAACGTTGTATTTTTCCAAAATTGTTGCTATATTTCTCTAGATACTCTGACAATTTTAATGCTCTGAGTCGGAGAGAGTACGAATGGCGTTTTCGAATCATTCGTTGCCTGCAACACTATTGTCAAAATTTTGGAAAAATCAACATTTAGAGTCACTTTTTGCCATAATTCTTTAGGTACCCTCAAAATTTGAATGCGATTAGTTGCTCAACCCCAGAGAAATTACGAATCGCGTTTTCGAATCGCTCGGCTACTCAAAGAAAAACAAGAAACGTGAGCATTTCGTGCGATTTTTAGAGATCTCCTCAATACCGAGATAATTTTCGTATATTAGGAAGCGCGCATTGCCTCAGACGGAAGTTCCGTTTGAGTTCTTATGACTCCGCGTCCGAATAATTCGTACGTGTACAAAGCTCTGTAAACATGTGTGTACAATTAGCAGATGCGTCTTTAAAAGCGAACGGAAAATTTCGCACGGTGCACGACCAATCGCAAGTGTGTATACGTGTTATTGTGTATTTTTAGGTACGTACGCAAGAATCGTGCGCAACCGTGCCGGAAGTCTCGATTCCGGCGCGGAAGAGACTCTCAATTAAGTCAATTAATTTCAATGCCCGGATGTGGTCTCGTGGCGAGAGAAAGACAGAGATAGCTTATGATAATTCACAATTCGGGGATTCGACTTTTCTTTCTTCTTTCTCTCTCTCGCTGTCTTTCTCTCACACTAATCGACCTCGACACATGCATTTTGTTAAATTATCTTCGAGATAATTTGTAACGCTCAAAACGAAACGTTTATGGCCGAGACTCGTGACGTTTTCGAGAGAGACGTGAAATATTTCAAGTGTTCTCGTGACAAAAGTTTCGCCGATGAGTATCGTTCTTTCACGGGTCTTCATCGGCTCGGCCAGTTGTCTGAAAGATTGATGGATATAACGAGAACAAAAATATATAACTTATAAATGTATATATTGTACCTCGGGGCGAAGAGAAACTTATCTCGAAATAAGAGTGAACCTTCGAAGAGACTCGATGGACGTATGTGATGTAGCTATATATATATGTATATGGTAAGTGAAGTACCATACGAGAATCTCTCTCTCTCTCTCTCGGGTATTCGGTACACGAGGTAACCAAGGAATTCTATAGACTCTCGGAGGTCTCGAGAGTTCTTTCTTGTTCCTCGCTCCACCGCCTCTTCCCCAACGAGCTCCTCACCTCTCCCTCCCTTTATACTTGTCCTAAAGGAATATGGCCTCCTATACATACATGCACATGCGTACTAAACCGGACCACCATATAGTATTTTATACCTCTTTCTCTTTTAACCATGTCCACAATACAACCGCTCTTACGACCGGAGAAAAAATCCTCCCCGGTAAATTTGTACGTTTATCGTCCCATATACGTCGATGACCTGCTTTCTGCAGTAATTTGTTGAACAAAAATTGAGGAAAGAGACGAGTTGATGAAAGAATCGTTTTTATTTTTTGATTTTTAGATAAGAGCCGATAGTCAATTTTTACATAAAAATGTAGAATCGTTCGATTAATTTGTACAACCGTGTAAACAAAAATTGAGGGACGATGAAAGAGTCGTTTTTATTTTTTTATTTTACGACAAAAGCCGATAGTCAATTTCGCCCATAAAAAATGAAGGATTGTTCGATTAATTTGTATAACTGTATAAATCGTTAATTATGATGAAATAAAGTTGAAGTTAAACGAACGATCGTTGTATTACGCGAAAAAAACGTACTACGCGAAACTTTGTATTGCAAAGGGCGTATTGCCTGCGATAAATAATCCAGGCTGCTTGGTCGGACCAAAAAAAATATAACCCGCTGTAAGCCAACGTTTAAATGAAACGTATATAGTGCGTAAAATTGTCGCTGGGTAGTTTCGGGTCGCCGCGGGACCGCCACAGAGCAACGACGAATTCCGGTGTGAACCGTAAATTGCATCTGGGTCGTGTTGCGTCGTAAAATTCGAGACCGCGCCGCGAGGATTCGGCGGATATCTGAGATACGATTCATGGGGCTCGAGAAACCACATATACACAACGTATATATATTTATATATCGCATGTAGAGATCTTTGAGAGATCGCCAAGTTGCCTTTTGCTTCTGCAAAGGAAGGACAGGGCAATCGATTTTCGGTCTCCGGACTCTCGGTAACCCGCAACCGAGAATCTTCCAAAAAAAAAAAGAAAAAAAAGAAAGAAAATATCTTCACTCCCTTAATTTCCTTTTGGTGCCTTCGACTGTGTTCGCACTTCGGGAGCAAGATTCTCGTTACGATCGCGTATATTTTATAATTTATCTCGCAAAATGTATCGAAAAATATGAACAACATAGTTTTAAAAAATGTGTTGAAAAATTTGAATAAAATGTAGGAAAATGTATAAATATCGTTTAATATTCGTGATATTAAGGAAGATATATGTTCGAACAATTGTTCTAGTCGACTCGTTGCATACGTTGGCGCAATTTTAATATTTTTTTGTAAACTTTACGAGAAAATAATGTTTAACCAGCCTTTATCTCTGTCGATTCGCTTAAGGGCCCGCGGGTATAAAACACAGTCCAGCGCGAATCCGATGAGAAAGACAATGGGGCGTTAAGTCATCGTTGAAAAATTCACTCGGTGGTCCCGCCTCGAGGTTCTCCAGCGTCTCCGCGCGCAAGCCTCGCGGGTCTTTTTAATAATTCAACGCGCCGTTCTCTCGCCCTCCACCGCCGGATCTTTCTTCCCTGCTCTCGCCACTATGCGTTCACGATGTTGTACTATTCGTATGTAAATCCAAGAGCACGTCACGGCGGCTTCGTCTTTTCGTTGTCTCTGGATGAACACGCTGCAAAAAGAAAAAAGAAGAAGAAAAAAAAAAGATAGAAAGTAAAGAAGAGAGTCAACTTCTCGAACGAGCTCTGTCTTCGTTCGCGCGACGTTAACCACTTCAAAAAAAATACCGCGACTTCGATGAATCCGCTTCGATCCGTCCCTCGACTTTATTATCTTTGCCTATACGCTAAATTGCAAAAAGAAACATCAATTCGCGTTATTGCAAAAACGAAAATAGCAAAAATCAATTCCCATCGCGAATCGCTAAGATATTTTTCATCGAAATATCATCGTGAATGACGAAGTAATTGGCGCGTCTAATCAGACCGAGCGTCAATATTGATTGCCATAGATTTTTGCTTTCTGGTCCGCGCGTCGATTACCGGAGGGGATGAACTATACGACTGTTACAACCTCGCCGTGAATAATCTCTCTACGACTTGGATCTGTCGTATGGCTCGCTCGATTTAAATGGGCTACGTGGGTTAATGTAAACTTCCGCAAAGTATATGTACATATATATATATATATATATATAGTTACATACCTACCTTCGGGGCATTTGTGGATAATAGCCGACCGAACAACTTCGTAATGGTGGACGGACCGTCCGATGAAGCAATAAGAACAGGAGAGAGCTCTCGATACTATGAACGAACCGAGCTATACATAGATCATTTTTTGTATACGCTGTCTCACCGCTCGAACGAGCACTCATACGTCGTTGATACGAACGATATTTCCAATGGTAATGAATAATTATACGTACCTATAGAGATCTTCGAGCGATCGTACGAACGATCAATTATTCTCGCGATGACAGACCCATTTGTGAAAATCTTCAGGTGTAACTATTAGATATTTGTTTATTCTCGTATCCTTGCTACAATCTCACTCTACTTATATTTTAAATATCTATTCGAACTAATATTCGTATTGCAATAGGGTAGAATAATAAATTATAGCAATTTGGAATATTGTCCATTCGATTATTATTTATTGATGTTAATTTTGTCGTTGTTAATAATGAATGTTTTTGCTTTGTTTTTTCGTACAGGTTTCACGGGTACCCAATGCGAGATCGATATCGACGAATGCGCAGCGAATCCTTGCCTGAACAACGGTGTCTGCACCGATCTCATAAATTCATTCAAGTGCACGTGCGCCGATGGTTTCACCGGTTCTCATTGCCAGATCAACATCGACGATTGTGCCTCGTCGCCGTGTCGAAACGGCGGGACGTGCCAGGATTCGATAGCGAAATATACTTGCGAATGTCCACCGGGATTCACCGGTGCATCTTGCGAGACCAACATAAACGATTGTCAATCGAATCCTTGTCACAGCGGTAAATGCATCGATGGTGAAAATTCGTTTACATGCAGCTGCTTGCCGGGCTTCACAGGACGTTTGTGCCAAACCCAGATTGACGAGTGCGAAAGCAATCCTTGTCAATTCGGTGGACGATGCGAGGATCGTAAAAACGGATATCTTTGCATATGCAGGCCTGGCACTTCCGGTACCAATTGCGAGGTCAATGTCAACGAGTGTTACAGCAATCCTTGCAGAAATGGCGCCAGATGCATCGACGGTATCAACAGGTGAGCCTAGATTGTTCTTTTTTTTTCGATAATGATATAATTTTTGTTTACTTTAAATGAAATATATTTACCAGATGTTTTATTTTTGTCTCACTCGCTCCTCATCAATGACTAATCGAAACGTCTTTCGTTCGCTTTTTTTCTTTTTCAATCCCGCGTCTCTTCTATTACTCTTCCCCTCGCGCGAAGCAATCGGATGCCCGTTCTAGGATGGTACGTAAACGTGTTAACAAAAAAATCAAACTAGTGTGACAATTGTGTGTTTCGTGTGTGCTTCTTTTGGTTTGCTTTCTCAAAAACATTCTGGCGTTTATTACAAAATAACGCTTTCGCACCCTGAAAAAAAGATTTGTCTGAATCAAAAGACTGTAATTGTGTTGAATTTATTTTGTAGTTGGATTTAATGTTACAGACGTTTCCATCAAATCTTCAAGAATATTTTCGATTACTTTGAAAATCATTTGTTTTAACTGTACAATATTTTTGTTGTATGACTGAGTATCAGCGGTATTGAGAGTCCTTGACCATTCAGCCATTTATAACATCGCTTTTACGCTCCATTCTCGATCGTATGTCCAATTCACATTTCCCACCTTCTATGTTAAAATCCATTCGCCTCCGACACTATGTCAAATCCTCGAAAGTATTTTGCAAGATTGAAAGGCACCGAGAAAAAATATGGATTTATTTGATTATGAAATATGTTACAATATTATATTTGTTCACATAAAAGTTTAGTCCAATGGGATCAAATTTGTTTCAATAAAACAAAATACAATCCATCAATTTTGTTACTCGAATCAAATTTGCAAAAATGTAACTCGCTTGAATCGATCCGTTTTTCTCCATGTACTTTGTCATCGCATTTGTTCGAAACTCTAAAAAAAAAGAGGCAAAATACCAAATTCAATGATATTCATTTCTCTGCTTGTAGGTACGCTTGCGAGTGCGAGCCAGGTTTCACAGGACAACATTGCGAAACCGACATAAACGAGTGTTCGAGTAATCCTTGCGCCAACGGTGGACGTTGCATCGACATAATCAACGGATTTAGATGCGAATGTCCACGTGGATATTACGACGCAAGATGTCTGAGCGACGTCGACGAGTGCGAGAGCAGCCCGTGTATTCACGGTGGTACTTGCGAGGACGGTGTCAATCAATTCATATGTCATTGTTTGCCTGGATACGGTGGCAAAAGATGCGAGGCAGATATCGACGAGTGTGGCTCGAATCCTTGTCAGCACGGTGGAATATGCAACGATCATCTCAACGAATACAGTTGTCAGTGTCTCGCCGGTTACACCGGTACAAATTGCGAGACCAACATAGACGATTGTGCCAACAACCCGTGCCAAAACAGCGGATCTTGCATCGACCTCGTAAACGATTACAAATGCGTCTGCGAATTACCTCACACGGGAAGAAATTGCGAGAACAAGCTCGACCCTTGCGCACCGAACAAATGTCTTCACGGTGCCAAATGCTCGCCTTCGTCCAATTTCCTTGATTTCGCTTGCACGTGCACTGTCGGTTATACCGGGCGTCTGTGCGACGAGGATGTCGACGAATGCGTCATGACATCACCTTGCAGAAACGGTGCTACTTGCCGCAATATGAACGGATCTTATCAGTGTGTATGCGCCAAAGGATACGAGGGACGTGACTGCATCATCAATACCGACGACTGTGCCCCTTGTGAGTATCTTTAATATTACTTTTTGTCTCGCGACCAATGTCATTGACCAAATGAACGTAAAACTTTTCTCGATTTGTGGCAATTGTTTCCAAGAATTACAATTAAGAAAATTCATTGTTTTACATATCAATGTCTATGTACCGTCAATTCTATTCCATTTGGTTCTTCCACTGATTTCATTATTTCATTCGTGTTTCAGTCCCTTGTCAAAACGGTGGAACGTGCCTAGACGGAATCGGCGATTATACCTGCCTCTGCGTGGACGGTTTCGGTGGCAAACACTGCGAGGTCGACGTGGACGAGTGTCTGTCAGCTCCATGCCAGAACGGTGCAATATGCAAGGAATACGTGAATTCGTACACGTGTCAGTGTCAACTGGGCTTTTCCGGCATTAATTGTCAAACCAATGACGAAGATTGCACCGACAGCAGTTGCATGAACGGCGGCAAATGCATAGATGGTATAAATAATTACACGTGTTACTGTCAGCCAGCGTATACCGGCTCGAATTGCCAATATCGTATAAACGAGTGCGACAGTTCGCCTTGTCTGAACGGGGCGACCTGCCACGACGACATAAATCAGCATTACACTTGTCATTGTCCTTATGGTTATACGGGCCAACGTTGTGACAAATACGTCGATTGGTGTGCCGATATGCCTTGCGAGAACGGAGCAACTTGTGTTCAACATCAGAACAAATATCACTGCAATTGTTCGCCCGGCTGGACAGGCAAGGTGTGCGACGTCGAGATGGTCTCTTGTAAGGACGCGTCGATACGTAAAAGCGTACCTGAACTGAGTCTTTGCAATAACGGTACGTGCGAGGATATCGGCAACAGTCATCGTTGTCACTGCACCGAGGGATACACGGGCTCGTACTGTCAGGAAGAGATCGACGAGTGCGACTCGGCTCCTTGTCAAAACGGTGCATCGTGCAAGGATCTCGTTGGCTCTTACCAATGCCAATGCACCAAAGGCTTTCAGGGTCAAAATTGCGAGCTCAACGTCGACGATTGTCGCCCGAATCCTTGTCAAAACGGCGGTACATGTCACGATCTTGTCAACAATTTCAGTTGCTCATGCCCGCCCGGTACATTGGGTATAATATGCGACATAAACGTTGACGATTGTGTAATCGGTGCTTGTCATAACAACGGCACGTGTACCGATCGCGTTGGTGGCTTCGAATGTCGTTGTCCAGCTGGCTTCGTCGGTCCTCGCTGCGAGGGTGACATCAACGAGTGTCTCTCCAATCCATGCGCCTCACCGGGTACACAAGATTGCGTTCAGCTCGTTAATAATTATCACTGCAACTGCAAACCGGGATACATGGGTCGCCACTGCGAGGTCAAAGTAAACTTTTGCGACAGTTCACCGTGTCAAAACGGTGGCGTCTGTACTGCCAAACAAGCTGGCCACACGTGCCTTTGTCCTACTGATTATCACGGTCACAATTGCGAATTCGCCGGTTCGCTCTGCGACACCGAACCTTGTCTCAACGGCGGTTCTTGTCGGGTCGCCGATACCGAGATCGGTTATCGCTGTTACTGCTCACCCGGAGTCACAGGTACACACTGCGAGATAGACGCCAAAGACGAATGTTCCAGCAATCCTTGTCAACAATCTGAGGCAATGTGCGAAAATCTTATCGGCGATTACGCCTGTTATTGTCCGCCAAAGTGGACCGGTAAGAATTGCGAAATATACGATCCGAACTATCGCGGAGGTGTATTCGGGCGTTTGAATTCCATGGTACCTAAGATAATGAATGCCTACGATCTTGATCTTGAACGCGAGCGCAAAAAGTGCGCGGAAAATCGTTGCGAGGAAAAATCGGGCAATCATCATTGCGACGAGGAGTGCAACAGATATGCCTGTAATTTCGATGGTAACGATTGCTCGCTGGGTATAAATCCATGGAGAAATTGTACAGCACCGATAAATTGCTGGGACGTCTTCATGAACGATGTATGCGACGAGGTTTGCAATAACGCTCAGTGTCTGTTCGACGGACGCGATTGTGAGAAAAAGCTTGCACCCTGCAATCCAATCTACGATGCTTACTGTCGCAAACACTACGCCAACGGACATTGCGACTACGGCTGCAACAACGAGGAGTGTAACTGGGATGGTCTAGATTGCGAAGGCGAGCCACCCTCTCTCGCCGAGGGTGTCATATCGGTCGTCGTGAGAATGGACATGCAAACATTCCGCTCGAACATCGTGGCTTTTCTCCGCGATATAGGACACGAATTGCGCACGACTCTGAGAGTCAAGCAGGACGAAGTTGGCAACGAAATGATATATCCGTGGAAACGCGAACGGGATCAGGGAATGCAGACGAATTTCTTTGGCAGGCCAACGACGATATATCGGGACGAGGCGCAGAACGGCGTAAAAGCTTATCTCGAGATTGACAATAGAAAATGTACCGTGACCCAGGGTGCCGTTTGTTTCCCATCGGCGAACGAGGCTGCCGAATATCTCGCAGCGACGGCATCGAAGCATTCTCTGTCGCGCAATTTCCCGATCGAACAAGTTCGGGGTGAAGTAGGACCGCAAGATCCCGAATATCCAGATACACAGACCAATTACAAGTACGTCTTCATCGGCGTTGTTATCGTTGTACTCGGTGGTATGTTAGTCGGTGTGCTCGTCACTGCTCAACGTAAACGCGCGGTCGGTGTAACTTGGTTTCCCGATGGTTTTCTACGCACCAATACCGCAAGTGGTCCACGAAGAAGATCGCGTAGACGCGGTCCCGATGGTCAAGAGATGAGAAATTTGAACAAGCAACCGTCGGTGAATTGTATGGACATCGATGTGGTGAATGGTCGTGGACAACAATGGTCAGACGACGAGTCGGATCTGCCGCCGTCGAAACGCATGCGTGCCATCGAACCGGGATACGCGAGTGACCATACCGCTATTACCGATTACGAGGAGGCTGAACCACGTATGTGGACGCAACAGCATCTCGACGCTGCCGAGATACGGAATAGGCCGGATGCTGGAGTTTTGACACCGCCGAGTCTCGAGCATGGTCAGGACGTTGATGTTCGCGGACCTTGTGGTATGACACCGTTGATGGTGGCTGCTGTTAGAGGTGGTGGGCTCGATACCGGCGAGGAGGAGGACGAGAGCGACGGCACAGCAGCAGTGATCGCTGATCTCGTGGCTCAAGGAGCTGATCTCAACGCAACTACCGACAAGAGCGGTGAAACTTCGCTTCATCTAGCAGCAAGATACGCCCGTGCCGACGCTGCGAAGAGGCTTCTAGATGCTGGAGCGGATGCCAATTCACAGGACAACACAGGTAGAACGCCCCTGCATTCGGCGGTTGCCGCCGATGCTATGGGCGTTTTCCAGATATTATTGAGAAATCGTGCCACCAATCTCAATGCGAGAATGCACGATGGCACGACACCGTTGACGCTCGCGGCGAGACTCGCGACCGAGGGTATGGTCGAGGAATTGATAAACGCCGATGCAGATATCAACGCCGCTGACAATAGCGGTAAAACAGCTCTTCACTGGGCAGCTGCTGTCAACAACGTTGACGCTGTTAATATACTTCTCGTTCACGGTGCAAATCGTGACGCTCAAGACGATAAAGACGAGACGCCGCTGTTTCTTGCGGCACGCGAGGGAAGCTTCGAAGCTTGCAAAGCTCTCCTCGATACGTTCGCCAATCGCGAGATCACCGATCACATGGATCGTTTGCCAAGGGACGTGGCGAGCGAAAGACTTCATCACGACATCGTGAGGCTACTGGACGAACACGTGCCAAGATCGCCGCAGATTCCGGTCATGCCGAATGGTCCTCTCATGGGTAAGTATCCAAAATTGTCACGACGAAAGGTTGTTAGGAAAATCGGGTAAAGAAAAGATTTCATTAGAATTTTACTATCAATTTTCTGATATACCATAACAGCTCCGAAACAATATCGCTGATGCGTTCAAGCGTTACTGCAATTTTAATTCAAAACGATTAGAACAATTTTCGTCGTTTACGTCTTCGTTTATGCTTACTAAATTTATCGTCAATTAATTTTCAGGATCACCGAATCACCAGCAGCTGATAACGCATCCGACGGTTATCGGATCAGCGCCGAAACAGCCAAAGGCAAAGAAACGCCCGAAGGCTGGCGGTGGGGCTATAAATCCAAACAGTCCAGAATCGGAGGGTGTCGTTGCAGCGTCGGTGCGACGAAAACCATCTGTAAAGAAACAACAACCTGTTAAACGCGGAGCTCAACCCCCAAACCAGGAAATCCCTCAGGGAGCGGAGGGAGCCGAGGGAAATCTTCCGAGCCCGTACGACAGCGCGAGCCTCTACAGCAACGCTCTCCCGCTCGTTGGACATACGACAACGGCGAAACAGCCACCACCGTACGAGGATTGTATAAAGGGACAATCGATTCAGGGCCTACAGCAACTGGGTCTCGACACGTTTACGACGAGTTACGGTTTGCCTAATTTTCACGACCAACTCCTAGCGCCGCATCAGCGTCAGACGCAAGGAATGGTGAATACCCTTTCGCCACCTTACAGCAATCAATCACCACCTCATTCGGTACAATCGAACATGACCCTCTCGCCACAAGCGAGTTACATGGGTTCACCGTCACCGGCTAAAAGTCGACCGTCGTTGCCAACCTCCCCGACGCACATTGCCGCTATGAGACAAGCCACGCATCAGAAACACGGCGGTATGCCACCGGTTGGCTTCGATTTCGACAATCTTCCGTACTCGACGGGTCAACAGCAGCAACAGATGCAACAGACTCAACAACAGCTGCAACAGCAGCAGCAACAACAGCAGCAACAACAACAACAGCAACAACAGCAGCAGCAGCAACAACAACAACAGCAGCAGCAACAACAACAGCAAAATACACAGCAGCAACAAACCCAACAGTACTATCAGTACTTGACGCCACCCTCGCATCATTCGGGTCCGGATGTAACACCGCAACATCTTATGCAAGCACCCGAGAGCTTTCCAACACCATCGCCCGACAGTCCGGGACACTGGTCGTCAAGTTCGCCTCACTCGAACAGCGACTGGTCCGAGTGCATGGCCTCACCGAATGCTTATGCTACCGGTGGACCGCACCAAAGTAACAAAGGCTCCGAAGCTATCTACATATGAGGGGAGAACAAAGTAATTAAACTTGCCTCGCCGATACTACGAGTGAGTAATTTATATTAATAAACATATATCTGCGCGAGAATACATATATATGTGTATACAGATATATGTATATGTATATATATATATATATATATATCTCAATATATATATATATATATATTTTTTGGAAAAGACTTTTGAAATCAGAGACACTGCTACGTACTCAATCGACAATCGTGCCTCTCTAATATTATTATTATTAATATTATTATTATAAAAAAATAATTATCATTATTGTAAACGATGTACGGGAGTAAAGATCGATAAACTATTCTATTTTTTATACATATACGAAAGTTCGAGAAAGAGTAAAGACGATAATAATAATACGATCCGAGTGTCTTCAACACGATAATTCGCAAAATAAAAGCGTTTTCTCAGCTCAATGATCAATGGTGCCTTCGACTTGCCAGAGTGAAGAACCCTGCCGCTATGGACGAAATAGAAAGATGAAAAGTTAAAACGAAGAACAAAATGAATGAATTTATAATGGACAATAATGATAGTGAATTTTTTGTTTGTTTGAGGAACGACACCTTGCTAACTACGAGTATAGATTGTATATAGATTTAAAATCGACTCCGTTACACGGAGACGACGAAGGAACATTTATCGTGCTACGGGATATGTATTCGACGACGAAACTATCTTAGTACGTAAAGTAATATGTAATATTTTCTTTTCTTATTTAAAAATAATGCCCAACGAGCGCCCAAGCACGTTTATATAAATAGCTGGAATCGCGCGTCTGTGAAACGACGTGCGCGTTTGTTTTTCATTCTTTTTTTTTTAAGAACAACCCCATAATACTGCCGGAAGTTGGCGAGCGGGGCTTGTCGAAACAAGAAACGATATGAAGATAAAGAAGAAAAGATAAATATGCGTATGCGAGGTGGGCGATAGACGAAATAGAACGATAAACATGACTATTGTGCCTTTGATTGAGACGCCTCGTTGAGATGTATTATCTATAGACAAATTAAACTTTCGAATCGTGCGTTTTGCCAAAACGCAAAGTTCCCTCCCAACGTGACCAATGACGATCGTCGATCGTTTCTTTTTTTTTTTTTTAGTTTATTATAGATATTGCGAACTAACTTGTAAGATAGAGGAACAGAAGGAAGAAACAAAAACAAGTGACCCGGTCGTACGAAGATTCAAAGAACTCGGAATGTCGTGATCGCCTATACGAGGAAAAATAAAAATGACGCTTCGTTCCATACATAGACATTCCAATTTGTATGGCACCCACCGCTCTCGGCTGACTGCCCTGCCATTGCCGAAAGTAAATATGCTACAGTAAAAGAAAAACCTTCGAATCTCGGTACTACTAACAGCGTAGCTTAATTTACTTTGTATTAACATTCTTTATTTTTCTTTTTTTTTTTCTTGCTTTTTTCTTTTCTATCTATCTCTCAAGAAATGTTAATTTCTCTTAACGGTAAGTTAGCGTCATTATGGTGCGGCGACAATATGAGTTCTCCGAGTCTTCGTTCACCAAAGCCAAAAACAAGTATATACATACAGACATACATGCGTATACGTAAGTTATGAAATCTAAAATGCGACAGCGATAACGTGGCAACGTACGCATAATCGATATTTCCCATAGATTTGTTGCGAGAGAAAAGATTCTATACGGCCAATAAATACAGATGTGATTTTCAACTGGGCTTGCAATAAAATAAAGAGTAATAAAGGATCATGCGTACAGGCTCGAATAAAAAATTATCGTGCGGAATTGATTTGAAAGCCGAAACAACGACTTTGAACTTTACTTGGATATTTCATTTGGGACAAAATGGTTGCGACAGTTTTTGATTTTGTTTTCTTCGCATCTCACTACTCGAGAATTCATTGTAAATAACTCCTTTGTTCTTACTACGCATCCTACATGCACTGTCGAGTACTTTTACATATCTTTTCTCTCGATTTTTGTACAAACTGTTTTTACATAATTATATATATATGTGTGCGTGTGTGTGTACACATATATATATACATATATATATACACACATACGTACATATATATAAATATATATCTTGTAAGGTAGCCGATACACGAAAAGACAATCGACTAATGATAAGTTTGTAAGACGATCAGCATACGATAATCATGTTTTTTCTATTATTATATTATATTATTATTATTATTATTATTATTGCTATTATTATTATTATTATCATCAACTCATAATGATTTATACATACGGTGTGATTTTTGTTGCATTAGGGATATACTTGAATTCGCGCATATTGTTCTTGATGCAATACTGGGTTACGCAGTGGTGCAATGGACATCTTAGCTTCAAGGTACCCCGAAATTCGATGCTGTTTCCTCCTATAATAAAATCGGAAAATCTTTACTATCCGTAGATGTTTGTCGGTTCGCCGAAACTTACCCAAACGATCAATCTCGACGTGCAAATCACTTGTGGCGGACAATTTTGTTTTTTTTTTTTCATGCCAACAAAGACTACGTTATCATTCGATGACCTGCTAAAATCATTAAAGTATAGAATCCGAAAGAAAAGATAAACTTCGAAATTCGACACCAGTGAGACGATATAAGTTATTTTCTAGATGGACAAGAATCAGGCGCATTCATTTGGAAAAATATTAATACGATAAATCTACAAAAATGTAAATTCAATTCGATACGTAGATAGACATACGTAAAAAAAAAATGTGTTCGCGAATTATACGAAAAAAGGTCCACTGCTTTCTGACGCATCAGTTGTTCTGTGTTAAAAGAATGAAACAAATGGAAACGACGGTAGAACTAATTACACTCGTAGTGTCTACGGTTAAATCGTATAAGTTAAAAGCAAAACTCCGATTATGATAATAGAATTTGTTATTCCTTGTAACTTGTAAAAAGTACTGAGTTTTATTATTATTAACTATGCTATAAGGAATCTAAAGATACGTTTGATCCTATACCCTCCTTCCCCCTACCCCACTCCAGCCTCGAACCCTCTACCCATATTTTTTTATAGATAAGTTATGTCTTTTAAAACAGATGTAATAATAAAGATAATCTAACATTCACAATAGGGTTGTTGTTCTGTTCTACTGAGCTATGCTTCCGCGATTTTTTTTTTCACTCCCTAATGATGTAAGCATAGATATTTCTAGTATATTTCGACAGATTTTACACAACAATCAAATTGTATTATAGCAATAAAAAGAATAAAATAAAAAGCTACAAATAATATGTAAGAGAATTTTTCTTTATCGCTCAGACCCTTCAATACACTACAGTATATATTTTTCTCTCGTCCATAACGAAAAGAAAAGTTGAAATTAATGAATGTCCTATGATGGACGAGACGAAAAAGCTCATTTATAATGGAATGATATAGCCTTTGCGTTTATTATCATTCGAAAAAAAAAAATCGTACGGGATATTATACAGTCATCACACTAATCATTGTAATAATTAAGATATCGTTACTCTCGTTCACTTCGTGTTAAATCGAACATTAACGATAAACGTCATAGTAGTTTTGTTTTTATTGTAAAAAGTATGTCAAAACTCGTTACATACTTTCGTTCGGATACGTCGGGGATGAAGGGGGTTGATTGGCGTCGAGAAGGAAAAGTTCACAATTAATTGGGATGCCTCGGACCAGTACATTTGAAAGTTTCATTCGACAATAATGGGCTTGATAATCATCTACAAAATTACCTCACGCGATCTTTCGTTCGATTCGACAAACAGCGCCGTGGACCAAGAAAAACTCGTGTCAATCTCTACTTAATAATTATATTCCCATACATTCTTGAAAAAGAACTTTCTTCCATCGTGTCAATCGACGGAATACAATGGAAATAATCGAAAGAAGGAACTCGTTCCGTTGCTCTTCAGTTTCCAATATCTGCGTGCTTTCTTTTCTTTTGTTTTACCATACCGAAATATTGAATTTACTCGTGTTTCTTTCCTCTTAATTCTTGTGTTAACTATACAAATCGCCAATGAAGCTCGAGTCTTGGATGGTCCAAGGCGTACCCCTGGACTCTTGAGGTTCACACAAACATACACTCTCTCCCTTTTCTGTCGCACATTACACTCACACACAGACACACATGCAAGAACATTCAATCGCGTTCACAATAATAATTCATAACGCAATGTAAACAGTACACAGCTTAACGCGATAATGACGAATGTGATCGTTACAATTGTATAAGGAATTATCGTTTATAATATTTACATGACTGTCAACTGTTGAATTTCACAAAATTTCACTCCTCTTTTCTTCGAAACGTCTTTCCGATAGAATGTGTGTTTTATTTATTCAATTAATGTTTAATTACGCCGTCCTACAATTAATTATCTAATTCGTCGCGTAACATGGTTCATCGTCGTTTACGATTCTTGTATCAAATAATGATGACGCAAAAACTAAGCGCGTTAGTTAATGCATACTGGTGGCCCGATTGATGAGGAAGAAAAGCCCGGATTGCCCGAGGTTAATGCGATCGCGATTTCCAATGACGGAAAATAGGAATGACGATTGAATTCGTGGCAGTCGAAAGAACGTGACGCGGGTTCGATTCGCCTTACAAACATCGGTTGATCATTAACGCGACTTCATAAATTGGCATTTGAAAAAAAAAAATAAAATAAACAAATATTATAAATGATAACTGATGAAAAATGAGAAGGTTTATGTATCAGTCTCTTTACACAAGCTGAATAGAATATAACATTGGACGCGAAGCACGCCTCCGAAGGTTCGATCGATCTTCTTTTTCATCCTTATTTTTTTACGCTTATTCATTTTTCCAATCAACGAAACAAACACATTGCGAGAGGTGCCTCTAAAAAGAACTAGTCCTACTTCATAAACATAAACGTACGAGTGAAAATTAATGTTCTACATTATATAAACAAAAAAAGAAGGTCCGTGTCGTTGTCCTTAGCGAATTCTAGTTGCGAGAGTCTCGTGGATTCTTCAATTTCCGTCGTGGTCGTTTAGCGCGATACAATGGACGATTATAGCGGTAAATCATACGTTTCCTCTCATCGAAGAAATTTGATACAATCGGAAAAATCGGAAGAGAAGAATAAATCGCGCGAGGAGCCAGTTTCGTCGCTTAATAACACTTTGTACAATCCATTTGGTCATAACGCTGCGAACTTTTACGAGAAACATTAAAATTCGCACACTTCTTCTTATATTGGTATACGACGCATCTAACGTTTCGTTTTCCCATCGTTCATTCTTTCTTGAATATCATTCATAGTCAAGCTTTGTGAGATCCAGTTTGATCATCTCGTACAGAACGACCGACTTTTATATACACGAATCCATATAATTAAAGAGCTTTATACGTAAAATTTATAGTAAATCAAAAATCATTGCCCAATCGGCGCAGTAAATTCGTACGGAAAATTTTCAAGAAAACAAACGCACGACTGCCAGTTTAAGACAAATTTGTATGTACAAAAAAAGATTTTGAGACGACGCTTGAATTCACTAATCGTTTGCTCGATGATAAAATGAAGAACGAAAATTATATATATATATATCGACAATAATTCGGATAAACGACGCGCGAGTTCGTCGCGAGCTGCATATTCGTAAATTCGTATACGTGTTTACATTAAATTATACGTGTATATGTATATATATTTATGTATATAAAAAAAAAAGAAAATACGCTGACGCAAAGATAGTGAAGAATATGATTCAGAACATTCGAGGCTTTCTTTTTCATTTCTTTTTGGAATATTTTCGGTGGGCACTGACGAAGCGTCGCTAAACAGATTCGTCTACTGGAAGCGCTTTGAGCCTTCGTACCGTTTGTCTACGCTGATTTTTTGTATTCGCTTCAAACATTTTGCCGTCTCTTTTATTTAACGCTATTATCTCACTTTCATTGTTTTTATTTCCGTTTCACTTTACGAAGATCTTCTTTTTAGGTTCAAATCTTTCTCCGTCCTTTTTTTTCCTTTACGCTATTTGTCTCACTCTCATTGTTTTGTTTTTCCTTCTCATCTACATCCTCTCGCTCTCTCGCTCATCATGTCTCACGACATCTCGTTACAAACACACATATGTACGTATACGTTTGCTCGTAACTTAGAATGTCCGTCATATCAATATATTTTATACATAGAAAAAAAAATGAAAATATTTACATACGATACTGGCAGTAAATTCATATCCTCCTAATTTCGCTCATTTTTTTTTATTACGGCGCGAAATCGCGCGATATCTGTTCCTTTTGTTCCACTTTACGTTAATCGTCGTACAATCCGGTTAATTCAGTCCATGATACTCACAATTCCTTACAACGGGAAGGTAACGCCTAAATCTTCATGATTTTTAATATTTTAATATCGTCGCTGATGGCGATTTTGCCAAACGACTCGGATTTAAAACAATCGACGAATGACTTATTTGACAGAATACAAAAATAAACATCGGTCGATGGATGTTGCATTTCTTAAGAAAAAAGAAATCAAACTAAACCCTTTGAACGGCGAAGAAAAAAATGGAATTTGACGACTAATCGAAGATCAGGGCTTGAACCAATCCATAGCAAAATCGACAAGCTAATAATTTCGTTAGTTTACAATATAAATTAGAAGTTTGGCAGTGTTCGTTACTCGTTTTTGCCTCTCCCTCTTTCTCTCTTCCTCCTTTTCAATATCACTTGGATTTCTCGTGAATGTACGAGAACACGAAAAAAAAACGACAAAAATTGAAATAATCAATCTCACTCGCATACGCGATACAGCGCGACGCGCGTCTTTTATCGAGAAAAAAAAATAATAATTAAACTAATTGTACTAGTTTAGCGACGCGCACACACAACCATAGCCACATCTCTCATGCATACATACAAATAGTCTCGGTTCCTTTCGAGCGTTATTACAAAAAAAAACCGAGAATCTTCGTGAGACGGCCGTGGCGTCGATTGAGTTTGTTTTTGTTTGTATTTGTTAACGAATAAATAGCGCATATACAACGTTTCCTAAGTATCAGACGCCAGGAGAGAGAATTTTTTGTCGCTCGCTTCGCGTCGTGAGTCGCGGAAAAATAACTGCGAGGGGAAACACGCGTGAATCTTTGTGCTGTACGCGTGAAAAAAAAAGAATACTTCTTGCTTTTGTTTTGTGTGTGTTTTTGTTGTTTAAACAAATAGTTTAAATGACCATTGTAAAGATGATCGATTAATATTGTAAATAAAGTTGTCATGCCCTCGGAACGACGCCGAGATTCGATAGTATATAAGAAAACAAAATAATAACCATTGATTGACTTTTGGAAACGAGTATATAATATGCAATGTGTGTTGAATGATAGATGAATCACACGAGTTTCCCAGTCATTTTATGTCAGAAGGTCGAGACGTCCGACGCGGAATAATATCGTCTATTAATGCATTGACCGAAGTAAATCTTCTAAATTTTCTAATAAGCTCTTACCGTCCGTGTGAAACTTTCGCGCGTTTCCCCTACTCGCGATTTTCAAACCATTTTAGTTCTTTCTTTATTTTTCATATTTGTTATCGCCCCGTTCATTTTTGTTCTCGTTCTTCAAAAAGACGATCTTCAAATGTTCGACCTAAATTTCTATTACCAGAAGAAGATACGGATTGATTCAAAAAAATATACACATCTTTGTCTCCCTCTACTCTTTTTTGTTTTTTTTTGTTTGTTTGTTTGTTCATTTTTGTACACGTTGCGCGAATTGAACGAAGCACTTTCCGTCGTCGGATGGATTTTTTGTTTAGTTCTGGGAGAGCCCAAACGATCTCTTACGAAGCTTCGGTTAGCTCGAGTCAGCTCTACGATACTGATTCACCGTATTGTTAAACCACGGAAGTTCGTTTTTAATCTCGCTGGACAATCTGACGAAGTCCTCGAGATGATCGAGCGTATAAGTAGCATTATTAATTATTCTTTCGTCACTTTTTTGTTAACGAATTATATGAAACAGGTAAGTATTTCGTGTTTAGTCTTGTATCTGTAAAGTGAGCAATGCTACGGCTGATTTTCCAAATCTCGTCGCCATATTATCATGATTCACGGTAAGACGCGATTCGAACAATCGCTAGGAGAGATTCTAAAATCGCGCAAGCAAAAAACTATACGCTACGATTGTATTGAAAAAATAACCTCTGCAGGGCTGGTACTGCTTTGTTTGCCTCACCCCCACCCCACTATTACAAATCACTCGTACCTGCAATTTATTACGACGTTCGAGTCGTTAAATCGAGAAGGAACAACCGGCGGCATTAATTTCTCTGGGTTCGCTCGGATCATCTGCACCGTGTATTGTACCATTTTCAATTGATTGTGGACCAACCGTTTGTTGAATTACGGCGAAAAGAAGATTTAATAAAGTAATAATTCCGTTCGTTTGACGAGCTCGACAACCGGCTTACGTTCACTGGCTTTTCGTGAGACTACGATTATTCTATATTATTTACATTTGAATCGCGCGCGTATATGGTTGTTTACATTGATAAAGCAATGTTCGTTGACGCAAGTTCGGCATTATGTTTCAACCTCCACGTGACCTGAACGCAATAATTTTTGCACGGGATATTAGAACCCCGAATGATCGCTCAAAGGCAAATGCGATTTTCTCATTTATCTCTCCAAAAACAATCATCAAAGGGTCAAACTCGTGCGGTGTCTCACGAACGTGGACGCAGACTCAAAGTTCATCGGCCAGCAACGAACCGCCGCGCTGACGATTATAAGCAAAACAACAAACGAGAAAGAAAATATAACGAGAATCTAATTTCCGCGAGTTTGTCGAGTCGCAAACAAATGGTCTATAGATCAACACTTACGAGAGAAGGGTCGAGAGGTGGTTGTTTACCCGATGAATGTAAAATTTGCGCGACTTCGGTCACTTCGTGCATCGTACGGGAAAATTGCGAGAAACTCACGGTGGGCAGCGCGCTCTCAGCAAATCGCAATTAACAATCGACACAACAGACGCGGAAGCGTCGAATTCTTGACATTATCGCGCGAAGCGAGAGAAAACGACAATCGTTAGGTGTTCGGACCTTCCCACTCGATAAGATACTGCATCTGACCGTTCGGGCCTAATCTCTTTGCTCTAACGACGAATTTCTCTCCCGATGCTATTCTGTTCGCAGCCCCGAAATACATGTTTACGGACGATTTGAGATCATCCATCGATATGTCCGGTGCGTTCTGTTTCACCGGTGAACACTTTGGCGAATTGGGCACGCTCCCTTTCTTCTGCTGCTGTACGTCCGGCGGCGGTAATTTCTCGTTGCTCTGACGTTGTCTCAGTCTTCTGCCATTTAACGCGTAATCCACACAATTGCCAATCTGACTGCTCGTACTGCTGTTCGAACTATTGAAAGAGCTGCGCAAATTTCTCACAAAGTCGCTCTTGACTTCGCTGTTACGTGCCGGCAGTATAGCAGCCGTTTTGCTCGCTGTTGCTTGAAACGTTGACTGTTGTTGCTGCTGCGTTTGTTGCTGAGGCGGACGACCTCGACGATGTTGACGCCTTCGCTTCACCTGACCGTTACTGTCGACTATTATGTCCTTTTCAGATAATTGACGCTTAGCCGGTCGTACGATGGGCGGTTGTGATATCACCGGTGTCAAAGGGAGAGGTAAAGTTATCGGGCATTGGTTATACGTCAGTGGTGTACTGCTCGTAGCAGTGCTCTGTGACAATGTCGTACTCGGTGTACCGAGAAGCTCACTAAGATTTCTGAAAGGATTGTTCTTGCCCTCGAAATCCTTGGGTGGTGGTATGAAAGAATCGAGTGTACCTCGAGAGCTTGTCTCGTCACCACTCGTATCGGCCGGTGTCGAGGGCGGCAGTCCATTTGCCAAATCAACGGAACTGGGTACAGAAAGCTCGGATATTCCAGAAGTCGTGGCAGGCGGTGTCGGCGGACCGGATACTGAGGTGGGCGGTGTTGGCGGTAAATCCGAGACTTCCGGACTACGTGTTTTACTCTGTGTAAGGCAAGATCGCAATGTATTCTTTCGATTATTGTTGTTCGATATAAACTCTTAACATTTCAATCAATCTGCCTCTAGTAACAGACTTACCTTTGCAATAGCATTTTTCAAGAGTTTTCGAGCTTTCCGATACCTCGCTTCTCTAACACCCTGAGACTGTGATTTAACAAGGGTATTCTCCACGGTGCAGCCTTTCTCTCTTTTCTTGTGTTTCCGTAACATCCGCTCGCGCGAACTTCCTAACGCCATGAGACGTCTTCTTCTCTGAAGGCTCAATTTCGGAAAGGGAAATGATTTTTTGACGAACCCCCCACCGCTGTACCTGACGCGCGATGAAGCACGAGAGTTAGCAAGACTCGAGATTGTATTATTTCGCAAACATCGTAATGAACGGTTCGAAGGACTCACCTTTCGCGCAGCGCTTGGGCAGTTGGTGGCTGCGAGCTCGGACTCGGACAAGTTCTCTGCTCAACCTCCGTATTATGATAAATCGTGCCTCGCATAACAACATCCGATGGATTCACAGGTATTTCAACGTTTTCCGCGGGGGCTTGCTTCAGTGGGCCCAGCTGTTTTGTACTTTCCGGCAAACCAACAGGACTGCAACATAACATGTGCAACCACTCATTATTTTTAAATAGTGCACACCTTTTATTCATCCAAACATGATTTTGACATCAACTGTCGTACCAATATTGTTAAGATTGTTAATATTGGAAAGAAGCGGTGAATAAAGGTATTTTTAAACGACTTTAAAATATTGTTGGAGAAACGATTCATGTGTTAATGTGTCTGTTCATTTAATTTTTAATCACTCACCCGGCAGGCAGTGGAAGATATTGCAGTCTTTTGTTTGCACCCCAGCAGCGTCGCAACACAGAATCATCTATGACACCACTAGCCGGAAGATTTACCACTGGACACGGTGGTGGTAATCTGACTCGCAGGCCCCATATCGTCGTGCGTTTCTTAATCTCGCGACCACACTTAAATCTGTTTCTGTTATTCGTCAATATCGCTAGAATTGACTCTCTACGTATTTGTGGTGTCACATCGCGAACCTAAAAATTAAATTCAAAGATTGAAGCGGAGAGACTTCGACGAAACAAACTTCAGGATTCATTTTCCAAACGAATCGTAAATTAAGAGTGTGTACTCTTAACTCAATAAATATCAGAAAAATATGTATAATTGTTATACATCAGTCGAAAAACTACCCCATGAACGTTCTTAAATGATAACTCACCCGTGCAGGCAATTGCAGAGTATTCCAATTGTCGTTAGCATATGGTATTATCACGGTATCGAGATCGTAGTACTTTTTGGCATTGTAGACGGTGAGATTGTACAGCATGAGATGAACAAGATCGACCCATTTCAATTCCAATCGTCTGACAAATTCTTTGCCGTAATTGCACATCGAACAAACAAAAACGTAAAATCTGTCACCGCTGTACAGTGGGTGGGTGAGACAGCTAATACATTTTTCATGAAACCATTGTTTGCAACGAGCACATTGCAACATCTGTGTATACCACTCGCCGTTTAAACCACAGTAACAATAAATTTGCTCTGCATTCACCCGATGATGCGCGTCCCAGCTTAACATCTCAGGCTGTGATTGAAATAAACAGAAAGCAAAACTTTGTTGTATTGATCATTCCGGACTATCTTCCACCACTGTAGTAGGACTGCCTTGACTTTGATACAATATTATCATTTATACAATATTTGCTTTTTTTCAGGTGAACTTGTGAAACGAATATTGTTTTTGGAATACTCACATCATACGGCAATTTGGTCGTATCTTCAGGCGGTGGTTGGGGCTGATCTCTGCCACTGCAGACCCTTCTTATAATCGCCTTTACCATAGAATTCTTTGGCTCGGGTAGCTCGCGGTTTCTTGGCTGACTGTCGACGCATCTTTTACACATCCAGTGAGCATCCGAAGCACCATCCTCCTTTGATATACGAGGCTGTAAATTGACAAAACATATAGCCATACAACAATGGTCAATCTCACAATTATTTAATACATTCAAGAGCTATTTCTCTTTCCGTTAGTTTCAAAAGTTCTTACAGGATCAAATGCAATGGTTGTTCTATATTGTAACAACTAACAACAACAAATAACTTTTTAAAGAACAGTGGTGATGTATTTATAATTATAAACGTTATTATTTTATACATAATGAAATGCGATAATTTTAATCCTTTTCAGTACGAATTATATTTAATGACAATTTTGTTCAAGATTTCTTTAGTATTATAATTAAAACTTTGATAAATATGTTACTGAAAAGTTATTTTACGATTTGTATATAAGTACATGTAAATCGTATATAAGTAAACACTCGAAAATATTGTTAGGATTTTTACCTGATGACAGAGCTGATGATAGCCTCGTCCGCACTTGTCACACACGATGATGTCGTTGTCAGTTTTTGACTGAGATTTTTTGCAAAGTACGCACATTACATCGCAATCGGGCATAGCGAGCTTGGTAAGCTCTTTGACCGAAGACCACGACGACGTGTTGTCCAAGAATTTGACGAGGCATCTTTCACGTGTGAGATCCACCTCGACGATCGTACCGAGATAATATTTTCCATCTTTGTGTTGTAAAAGCACGTCCTCACCGTGCGAGAAACCAAGTCGTTGCTCTCTGGTCGTGCTGTCCGGCACTGCTGGACTCTCCTCCGGTTCCAACATTTTTAACGTCGTACCTATGTGTGAGAAAACCGAAAGTTCTACGTTACAATGTTTTTCCAATGAAAAAGTCCTTCGACACAAAAATTCTAGGATCCTTTTACCTCTTTCACAACAAGAGTTTATACTAATTTCTAACTGAACGAATCAATGAGAAAAATCGATGTGATACGAACAATGCATAATTTGTACGCTGTTCTTTTTTCCCAATTCTCGAAACGATTTTCACCTTCCAAAGAACGCGAGCATCTAACAGTTTCTATCGAGGTAACGTCATCGATATCGTTGTTGGGGGACGAGCGGATCTCGAATTACGAGATATTCAAGTCTCGTGAAACGAGGGACGAAATTGCACTGCACCCTCCGTGCCATTCCACACTTTTGCAAACGGCCGAAGGAGAATAGACGCATAAAGAGAAAGAGCAAGGAAACAGGGGCAAATGGGGAACACACGAAAGATAGAGATAGAGAGAGCGAAAGAGGGAAAGAGAGAGAGAGAGAGGGAGAGAGGAGAGCAAGAGAGAGTACCAGGAAGAAAGAGGATGTTTAGCGAAATAATCACAAAAATTTCGAAGATCCGAGCAATTCACAGGAATTGGAGCGTGATGTGTTTGAGAATTAAAAAACGAAGATGGTTCAAAAAAAAGGGAAAAAGAATTGTTTAACGCCGATGCGATTCCTCGGGATGAGACTGCGCCCATATGATCGGCATCTCATTAAAAACCAGTTCACACTCGACGTCTGCAAACGTGAGCAGAACACAACACCGCAAACAAGGCATACACATGCTCGTGACCGAAAACTCGGGGATATTTTTATGCTGTTCAATGATACGACTATTATCACGTTTGAGTTTTATGACCGAATCTCGCGACAAGTCGCGACAACGATTCGTGAACATCTCGTCGCGAAAAACGCGACTGCAATAAGAGAACTTTATTTGTTATTTTTTGTTTCATTTGTTAGCCGAAGGATCTAAATGATAAAGTATGAGATGCAACGCGACCCTTCGCGATCAATCAAACACGGCAGACGTAACGCGAGACAGGCACGAAGTAGCCCCCGGGAATTCCACGAGCAACCGGGTCCTCCGGGAGTTTTTCTTTCACGACCCCCGCCTCTCACCCCCTCCCATTTAGACGTTACATTCTTTTTTCATATAAAATATTGTGTATGCTACGGGTATCGAGAACAAAACACTCAATGTGTTCCCGTGTGTCACAAAGTGTTGTCTTTGTTACCTCGGCGTTCCCGGTCCAGGATGGATTTCTCAGGACACCACTGCGTTATCTCTCATTCTTTTCCGCGAGCGTCGAGACGGCCATTCCGGCGACCATGCACAGAGAGCCCCGCCACGGTTTAGTGTGTGTCCGTGGTTGTGTAGTTTGCTCCTCTCGTACTGGATGACGACAAAACACAGACACGCTTTAGGGTTGTACGTATTTGCGCACACTTGGAATGAGAACGCGCGCGCGGCAAAACACCAAGAAATCACCGGAATCTTTCACATACCTCACGACACTCGATACTTTAACGAGGCACCCGAGCATTAACGCATCGGAGTTTAACAGACTTTAAGAACGAGCACTCGCGAGAAACCCAAGTATCTTGGCACGATCGGCACCCTCACCGCCATTGTGCCTCTTGCAATTTCGAATAGACTACGGCCGCCATCCCTAATAGCTCGACAATTCTATACTTTAACGATCGATACATCGATGTTTCGAGATTCGATCAATCGATAGTCGATGACCATTGTACGTGTTTTAAAACTCGGTCGATACGGCATCGTGCTACTATTATCTTCGTCTATGCGGACAGTCTCGTGTGATACAAAACTGCCACATTGTTGAGTGATCTTTGTAACGAATACTCAATGCAACTACATAAGAGGCTAATCAAATAAAATCACAGGAAAAAAGAGAAAAAGAAGATTGCGGTCACAACTCGGACAACTCATTATTAAATGTCATTTACACGGGCGATGTATATGAAAGATTTTGAGCATAGGTTTCGAACTTGATATTCTATTTTCTGTTTCGAATTATTTCGTTCCCTTTTTAAGTCATAATCAAAGAAAACCCATATTTACGATTATCGAGGAGTTCTCGAAACTTCCAAATCCGCGGGACTGAACCTGTTTGTGTCGCGTCTGAACACGGCCACACAGGACTTCATGGACCCACAACCTAGCTGGTGTCACTTCAGTATTTGCATGCAAGGTGTACACTGTTTCTGACCGATCTCGCCATAATATCAAGCCGATAGCATAACTATTTTTCGAAATGGCTGAAAAACCACCCGAAAATTCTTCTTGGTCGACTTTGTCGACGGTAAACACATTTGACAAAGGTATATCTATGATTTGTTTATTAAACCCGCGTACTTTAAATCCAGTATACCGGAGTAAAGATTCACGTAATTTTCGTTTTCTGTATTTTATCAGTCAAGGTGAATCGAATTATAACTGAGCTTGTAATCGATACGAATATACATAGGAAATCATGTCTTACAAATGGTGCGAAACCCCAAGAAATAGTGTTAGATTTCATGTTATGCTGAATTTAAAAAAAACATGCTGACTCAGTACAAGTATGGGAAGAAATAAGAAATATTATACTAATTGTGCTTAACTAATGTTATAAGGGAATCATTCATGGACCACTCATTGCATGGATGATACAGACATCCAAGGTGGAGGTCAGATAGTTGGCAGAGTCGCTCCTGCCACAAGTTTGTTGATCGAATCCCTCATACAGCAATTGTGTACAATGTTTGAGGGTGATCCTGTTAGAAGAAATGATCTGTTCTTTGGTAAGTAGTCTGATTCTTACTTTTTCTCTATAACTTCCAGGAGGGTATCATCAAAATCAACAGTCAATAATTTTGCATTTTTCTTCTCAGCAATTTGTGACAGACTTCATGAAATGAAACTTATCGATGGATCATATAATAAAACAGAGTTTGAAATAATGCGAGGACAGTATCAGATGGCTCTATACAAATTGGTTACAGTGGCACGATCTATGACTGGGAGTGAAAGTCCGCTCCAAGTACCCAAGTAACGATTATTTCTAGTAGTCTATTATTTTGATGTTAATATAAAAACAAATGCATTCTTTTTCCTTTTCTTTCTAGTATCCTTGCTGCAATATCTAAAAATAATATTTTGGCTCCTTTTGTAGTTGCTTAATGGCTGAATGGTCACGATATCGTAGAGAATTCATTGAGATTGAATTCATAGCAAATGGAGGATTTGGAAGTGTATACAAAGCTCGCCATCGTTTAGATGGTAATGAGTATGCCATAAAGAAAATCATCGTTCGTTCAGGGCGAGTGAAAACTATAATGCAACATCTGGAAGAAGTGAAAACAATCGCAAAGCTGAATCATTCGAATATTGTATCATACAAAGGTGCTTGGATAGAACAAACGTTTCCAGCTACTTTCGTTCCAAGTTGGCCAGTTTGCGATAGTGAAAAATCTCGTATTATGGAAAACTTTGAGAAGAATGGAAAAGTTCGATCACAATGTTCAGACAAAGAAGATAAAGATGAAAGTACCGATGCAAAGAGTGCATTGGAAAGTAAAGAATCAAGGGAAAGTAAAAGTGTATCAGATGGTGAGAATGAAAGACCAAGTAAATTGAAGAGTTTTACATACAAAACTGGTATGTATATATCTAATATTGTGGAAAAACGCGAGGTTGAAATTTGTGGTATTAGCGGTGGATATGTAATAAGTCACGATATTATCAACGAACGCTTTCATCAACTAAATTCCACGAATAATATTATAGGTCAAAGAATATCTGACAGGCTTAGTTGTAAGACAGTTGAAGAAGGATTTTCGGATGTTGTGTCGTTTCGTAGTGAAACATGTGAAAATAAAAGTTGTAACACCAATGGATACAGTAACTTTGATGAAGAAAGCGACATTGACGAGATTAATAGCACAGACGACCACATGGAAAGCGACTCCTGTGAAGAAGCAGCAAGCG
Organism: Netelia fuscicornis; assembly: GCA_946811545.1. Classification (NCBI taxonomy): domain Eukaryota; kingdom Metazoa; phylum Arthropoda; class Insecta; order Hymenoptera; family Ichneumonidae; genus Netelia; species Netelia fuscicornis. Next base: position 12,502,143 of record OX328011.1, on the reverse strand, counting down.
AGCAGCAACTCTGCAAATTCAATTCGTCTTTGGTAGGTACATCAATTGCTATAATAATGAGTTCTGGCAGACACTGCGAAACATTCAATTACCAAAGAACTATAAGCTATAATTTGTGTTATTGTTCAATTAATTTTAAACTCAATAACAATCCACAATCTTTGAGTTTTAATGATTTAATATGTTCATCGAAATATCAACTTTTATATCTAAACTGATCATCAATTTTTAGCCTCAGCAATATGCGGTATTGTACATACAAATGGCTCTGTGTGATCGAACTTTGCGTCAATGGATCGACGAGCGAACGGAACCAATACCAATAGAGGACGTGACGACAATAGTGACGCAAATACTCGTAGGTCTCGAGTACATTCACTCCTGTGGTATCGTTCACCATGACATAAAACCAAGTAACTTATTCATCTCGAATTCGGGAGGCTTGCACGTTCAACTGGGCGACTTTGGCTTGGCATGCCCGCTTCAAATGAACGTTCATCATTCAATGCTTGGCACACCTACCTATGCCGCACCGGAACAATTAAAAGGCAAATGTGATCCAAAGGTACGTTAAATTATAAAAACTTAGACTAATGGACTTATTAGATTATAAATAATTATCGTATTGCATGATAATGTTTATTACAACAAAACTAGTATATTTTCCCTACCTGATTGGACATTCAACTTAATTCCAGAGCGACGTTTACAGTGTTGGAATAATTGTATTGGAGTTGTTGGTTCCTATGCAAACTCATATGGAACGCAGCAGAGTGATATCTGCACTGAAATCAGGACAAATACCTACAACACTAACCACAAATTATCCTGAATGGGTAAGCATAAGCACCCAGCTTATTACAGTTATATAATTATTTATAATCTACTTGTTTAATAATTACTTAAGCTACGTAAACTGGGCAAAATGCTTTTTATTAAATACTTTTTAATTCTGAACGAGCAGGCACAGATGATTAGTCAGATGGTTCAGGAGAATCCAAAGAACCGAAAGTCAACGACTGAATTATTGAAACGTCTAAACGAGGACAAAGAATCGACAATAGCTAGATTGAGGGAGGAAAATGTTCAAAAGGACGAAATGATTCGTGAACTTCTGAACAAAATAGCAACATTAGAAGCAACCATTGAAAAACATAAGATGTTATCTGACAATACATAGCCCAATGCTGGAGTGAATGTTATCTAAATGAAATATTCAGTGTCTAACGTATATAGCAGAACAAAGAATGCCAAAGTCTGTCACGAGATCATACGTTCATTCAGTTTTAATTGTACATTTCATTTTTATAAAATACGAATGCGAGGATGAAACTTATTATCATTTATTAATCATGGACGACAAAACGAAATTATGGCTTTAGTCATACTTTATGAATACAGAGTTGGATATGATTGTCTTACGTGCTTTTGCGACGTGCGACCGAGGACAAAAAAATAATAATTTCGTTTGTAAAAACTTTGTGATATTGAATATAAATGGTCTATAAGACGGTCCTCTATGGGCTTCTAGAATTTACTGTTAATAATAAAACATTTTTAAAAGAGATGACTGACAAGGAAACTGTCTCAGGTGTATCTCGCCGATTTTGAAGAAATTTAGCATGGTCATAGAGCGGACAAAAATAGGCCACATCCGTTTTTTATGTATAAAAATAGGCCACATCCGTTTTTTATACATCCGTTTTTTATACATAAAAAACGGATGTGGCCTATTTTTGTCCGCTCGATGACCATGTCATGGCCTATGGCATGTGCCAAGATTGATTTTGAAGGGGTGAAACTCACCCTCGAAAATAGGGTTTTTTTTTTCGTTTTTCGTCGATAACTTTTGAACAATACGAGATACAAACAAATTTCAAATTGCAAGAATATTTATTTTTTTTGCGTACTATACACTGGCTATGACAATGGTGCAAATAACAACAAATTTCATATTGCTTATTGCAAATTTGCAATTTTTTCATACGTATCTCAGAGAATTCTTAACCGATTGGGATGCAAATTTGCATACGGGTAGAGGGTAACAAAATAAACTTGGCGTGTTTTTTTGTTTTTCCGATATCTCATAATTAAGGGGAACTACCCTTCGATTTTTTACTCAACTGCATCGTATAATCAGCTGGCTTTTTGTCATTCCAGGTTAAATTCACGTTAATATAAATTTGTTTCAATACTCGAGTACATATTTATAAATGCCACTCATCCTCCACCCCCAATCATCCCCCTCCCGACCGTTCAAAGTTTTTACCGCGCGGCATGGATGAAAATTTGTAGAAATACGATGGGTTAAACTCGAAGTTCAATCAGTCAAAATAATCGATACAAATTTCCCTGTTTTGGCTTAACATTACCCTTAACCCGTAATGGTCACAGTTCCTGTACGCCGCGTGATGGTCACATGGGGTCCAATGGACCCCACGACGAAAGCTTGTCGACATTTGAGTTCTACTTGACTTATTAACGCAAATTTTGCAGGAGTATTCTATTTCATATGTTTTTTAAGTAATCTCAAAAAAAATTGCGAAAAAAACGAAAAGTTTCATTAAAAAATTCATATACATTATGATTTTTGCGATATGGTAAAAAAAAACCAACGCCATGTTACTCTTGAAATAGTATATTTTCAAGAAAAAAATATAATTTTCATGAATCTTGAAAAAAGTACGTTTATTCTAAAGTTTGAAGTTGCGCGTTTTTATCAATCGCGTAAAATCGAAGTGAAAGGTTTATAGATGGAAAGTTCAATGAAAAACGGTGTATTTATCTAGAAAAATAATTTATTTTGTCAATTATAATATAAAAAGAATGTTTGAATTATTCAAGGCCACTACATTCAACGCGCAGGAATAATAGGTGCTCGTCAACATCGGCCGTTGGCAAGAAAGCATTGAATTGTTGTTTTCCGGTCCTTCATACGGTAGCAAAGCTCGCACCTTTTTTTATTTGACAACTTAACGTTTTCTTGAACGTATTCTTCTCGGTTTTTACCCAAAGCTCTTCCATGAGATACGTGGCGACTGTTCGGGGTCGAAAATTGTAAGACATCTGTGTCCGCATATACGTATTTGTATCGACAGTACAAAAATAATTCCATTTCGTACATCCTTACTTACGTTCCTAGACACAGCCCAATGCAAACAACCTTTAAATTTTCTTTCAAATTTGCTACACAATGGTCACACGAGGTTTACTGAAAAATGCACGGCCGCACTCTTTGATACTTGCAGGACACCTGATGCGATCTCGAACATCGCCACCGATCGGAAAGTATTGTAGTACGTTCAAACAACAGATGGCAGCACAAATTCGATTCTTATTCGACGTTTCTACGATAAATCCCTACAAAGTTATCTGGGGTGTATTGGACTCCAGTGTCACCATTACGGGTTAAGGGGACAACTCAAAAACTTTGTGCATTCGTGAACGGGCGAAGATAAAAAAAAAGTTTATAGGGACAAAACGTTCTGCTCTTCGACTACTAGACGTTCGTGATAATAATGATGAATATAACAACAAATGGCGTATTATCTATTGCAATAATTCGTGAATAATTGGATGAAAATCACTCTTTAATTGTTCGTTCATATCGGTACAGAAATAAGTAAGTCTTTCGCTATTACGGAATACTTTCCTGCTTCGGAAAGTAACTGGATTACTATGGTATTTTTACGAAAAAAGTCTGTTCGGCACATACTACCTTTGAATATTAAAACATAAAATCGGAAAACTTTAATAACCATTTTAACAGTAAATTTGTTACGTATTACAATAATGATAATCGTGATAAAAGTGTTTGAAACACGGAAATTTTTTAAACCACGCACAAGTATGTGCATATTTAAATATTGGGTTTATAAATTGTTATAAATCGTGGAGAAGAAAGTTGGGTGTGTGTTTTCAACGTATCGAAAACACTATCTGCAGAGATTAAAAGATTAAAGATTAAAGATTCGTTGTATTTCTGATATAACTCGTGGACGGAGTGACGAAAATATTGTTTGTGAACGACCGTAGTCGTACTGCAATCATATTGTAAGGCCGATTACGGTGCAAAGATCAGTACATCCCGCGATAATATTGAGGTCGCTTTATCAGTTATTTATCGCAGAACTAATGACAGCTTGTGTCGTCGTTGTGTCTTTCTTGTGTGCTGATATATTGGGTATCAAGTCATATAAATTCAGCAGCGATCGTTATTGCTTCAGTTTTCGACGGAGAAGCCAGCCATACACTTTCAGTTGCAAATACGTATAAAAATGTACATTAATCCGGTGAATATTATTCAACTGCTATCCATTGCGATAAGTGCTATAAATTTGCCTGAAACTCCAATCACCGAACGGGAGTAACAGTTCAGTAAGGATTTAGAAAACATGATAATAGAAGCGATGGATCAACGTATGGCAATAGAGTCCGAAATTGGTTTGGATTTTTTTGGACCAAATGAAATTCATGAAGCAGCCGTAGTAGAAGACAACAGTGGAGAAGAATGGTGCCTACAGCGATACCTAGATCCCGTAGGTAAAGAAAATGTATGTACCCAAGATGTAGAGGAATTAAGTTACGAATACAAAAGAAGAGCTGTAGATTACTGGAGATCCGGGACACATGGGAATAGTAAAATATCATCTGTTCAAAAGAACTTTAGAAAGGAGAAATCAGTGACGCAGTTACGCCGCTGGGCCCATAATTTAAATAAGGGTGGCACGTACAAAGAAAAGTTAACAAAAATAGCTCACTGTACGTTGAACAATTTTAAAGATGCTTTGAACAAAAAGCTGCCTGTCCATGATATCGATCTTCGACGATGGGCATTACGTGCGCGAGATCTTGTAAAAATGCCAGATCCAGATTTCAAAGCATCCGATTCTTGGGTAGCAAGATTCAAAACCGAAAATAAAATTGTGTCAAGGAAAATGACTAAATATGTAACGAAACAACAATTATTAAACGCTGATACATTTGAAAATAAAGCCAAAGAATTTATAGAAACGATGAAAATCATCATAGCCAACGTTAGGGCTGAGAACACATTTAATTCTGATCAAAGTGGCTTCAATTTAGAGCTACATGCAGGCCGCACATTGGCGGAAGTAGGACAGAAAGCCGTTGAGACAATAGTGCAATCGAAAACATCAACAACACACAGTTATACTATACAGCCTTTGATTTCTGCGAGTGGCAAGCTGTTGTCACCTATGTTGATCGTTTTAAGCAAACCTACTGGCAAATTTGGACCTCGAGTTGAACAAACTATGTTCAGAGCCGAAAATATATTTCTATTGGCTTCAAAATCCGGAAAATTGACGACTGATCATTTCAAGCGTTAGTTCCAAGAAGTATATATTCCTAATACTGGTCCAAAATCTGTAATACTTTTGGATTCTTGGAGCGGACAATGTCCAACTGCGTTGAAAGACATGGATATGCAAGGGAAAGATATTCAAGTTTTAACTATTCCAGCAGGTAAATATATTGCACTAGTTTCATTAGTTCTATAGACAATTAATTAAAATTGCAATTCGTAATTCTTGCAGGTACAACAGGAATGATACAGCCCCTTGGTGTTTATGGTTTCCGTGTATGGAAAAACTTCATCAAACACGTTTCGGACATACATATGTCAAAAAACTTCACAAACGCTTCTCTGACAGACATCTCTGACATACATACATCAAGTATATCAGCGTTTAATAATTGTTGTTTCGTTACATATTTAGTCATTTTCCTTGACACAATTTTATTTTCGGTTTTGAATCTTGCTACCCAAGAATCGGATGCTTTGAAATCTGGATCTGGAATTTCTACAAGATCTCGCGCACGTAATGCCCATCGTCGAAGGTCGATATCATAGACAGGCAGCTTTTTGTTCAAAGCATCTTTAAAATTGTTCAACGTATAGTGAGCTATTTTTGTTAACTTTTCTTTGTACGTGCCACCCTTATTTAAATTATGGACCCAGCGGCGCAACTGCGTCACTGATTTCTCCTTTCTAAAGTTCTTTTGAACAGATGATATTTTACTATTCCCATGTGTCCCGGATCTCTAGTAATCTACAGCTCTTCTTTTGTATTCGTAACTTAATTCCTCTACATCTTGGGTACACACATTTTCTTTACCTTCGGGATCTAGGTATCGCTGTAGGCACCATTCTTCTCCACTGTTGTCTTCTACTACGGCTGCTTCATGAACTTCATTTGGTGCCAAAAAATCCAAACCAATTTCGGACTCTATTGCCATACGTTGATCCATCGCTTCTATTATCATGTTTTCTAAATCCTTACTGAACTGTTTCTCCCGTTCGGTGATTGGAGTTTCAGGCAAATTCATAGCACTTATCGCAATGGATAGCAGTTGAATAATATTCACCGGATTAATGTACATTTTTATACGTATTTGCAACTGAAAGTGTATGGCTAGCTTCTCCGTCGAAAACTGAAGCAATAACGATCGCTGCTGAATTTATATGACTTGATACCCAATATATCAGCACACAAGAAAGACACAACGACGACACAAGCTGTCATTAGATCTGCGATAAATAACTGATAAAGCGACCTCAATATTATCGCGGGATATACTGATCTTTGCACCGTAATCGGCCTTACAATATGATTGCAGTACGATTACAGTCGTTCACAAACAGTATTTGCGTCCCTCCGTTCATGAGTTACATCAGAAATCCAACGAATCTTTAATCTTTTATTTTTTAATCTCTGCAGATAGTATTTTCGATATGTCGAAAACACACAACCAATTTTCTTCTCCACAATTTATAAATCTTTTTAAATATGAACACACTTGTGCGTGGTGTAAAAATTTTCTGTGTTTCAAACGCTTTTATCACGACTATCATTATTGTAATACGTATAATCCATAACAAATGTACTGTTAAAATGGTTATTAAAGTTTTCCGATTTTGTGTTTTAATATTCAAAGGCAGTATGTGCCGAACAGACTTTTTTCGTAAAAATACCATAGTAATCCAGTTACTTTCCGAAGCAGGAAATTATTCCGTAATAGCGAAAGACTTACCTATTTCTGTACCGATATGAACGAACAATTAAAGAGTGATTTTCATCCAATTATTCACGAATTATTGCAATAAATAATACGCCATTTGTTGTTATATTCATCATTATTATCACGAACGTCTAGTAGTCGAAGAGCAGAACGTTTTGTCCCTATAAACTTTTTTTTTTATCTCCGCCCGTTCACGAATGAACAAAGTCTTTGAGCTGTCCCCTTAAGGGTAACGTTAAGCCAAAACAGGGAAATTTGTATCGATTATTTTGACTGATTAAACTTCGAGTCTAACCCATTGTATTTCCACAAATTTTCATCCATGCCGCGCGGTAAGAACTTTGAACGGTCGGGAGGGGGATGATTGGGGGTGGGGGTGAGTTTCATTTACAAATATGTACTCGAGTATTGAAACGAATTTATATTAACGTGAATTTAACCCGAAACGGCAAAAGGCCAGCTGATTATACGCTGCAGTTGAGTAAAAGATCGAAGGGTAGTTTTTACCCCTTAATTATGAGATATCGGAAAAACAAGAAAACATCCCAACTTTATTTTGTTACCCTCTACCCGTGTGCAAATTTGCATCCCAATCGATTAAGAACTCTCTGAGATACGTATGAAAAATTGCAAATTTGCAATAAACAATATGAAATTTGTTGTTATCTGCACCATTGTCATATCCAGTGTATAGTACGCGAAAAAATAAATATTGTTGCCATTTGAAATTTTTTCGTATCTTGTATTGTTCAAAAGTTATCGACGAAAAACGAAAAAAAACCATATTTTCGAGGGTGCGTTTCACCCCTTCAAAATCAAGCTTGACATAAAAATCGGCGCGATACACCTTAGACAGTTTCCTTGTGAGTTACTTCCATTAATATTTAATAATCCTCAATCTTCCGACAACCCTACGAATCTTGTCGTTAGCAGAAAACGGTAAAGCTCAATTTGGAAAGGGATTTTTTTTTAAGATAACCGATTTATTATCTCATAAATTTATCTAGTATCCTTAACAATCTTGTCTAGTATTTTCTTAAGCTCGTCACCGAAACTTACCCGTTTGTACGGTAGAAAAACAGGCACTGCACATTGATCTAATATATTTATTAGATCATTATATTTTTCTAATATCTCTAATGGCACACTGTGCAAAAATCCACCAGGAAATGAGATAGCACTCGTTCTGTCAGACAGTATATGCTGCAAAAAAAATATGTCATGATATAGCAATGTACATTCATCGTGCATGCATTTGAATTAAATTGAAGAAAAATACAATTTCTAACGTCTGGTTTATATTTAACAAAAATGTCCAGTTGCATTCTGTATGTCATTATTTACGAAAGAAAATTATTATTGCTTTTAGCTTAAAATAATACTTTTAGTCATCGGATGAGTTAATGATTTGAAATAATGAATACGTATAAACTCATATAGTAGAAGAATGTTCCATTGACCTGACATATTGCGTAATAATTGTGATCACTCAATTGATGATCACAGATATCAGCAGGAGTGAAAGCCAAACAATTTCTACATTCAATAGTTTCATCATTGACTTGCAACTCTCCCCATGTTTCTGACTGATCTAAAAAGAAATTCCGACATTTCTGTGAATACAGTTTTATATATGTTTGTAGTATCTCTCTTCTATCTTTGCACATAGAACATACCTGTTGTCGAAATATTTTTATCCACGATAATGATATTCTCAAGATCAATGAACTTTGCCTCGTCATCCTCTGTAATAGCAATATTATCGGGTGACAAGTCCGTTAAATAGAATCCAAAATCTGGATTGCGAAAAGTCAACATTCTAGCTGCTCTTAATAGACTAGAAGCAATTTTTGCTCTACGAATCCATGGTTCATAGTAATAGGTCGTCAGTGGAAAGCCGACATACTCTTCGATAATAAGTCTCCCACAAGCCCCTAAATATTTTGGCACCGGCCATCCCTCGTCCGCTGGCAAGATCTGAATGAACACGAAAGAAACCTTCATTATCAGTTACAAGTTTTCAACTAATAAAGCAATTAAATGAGATTTTCCTTTGTTATTTCACCTGAAGAATGAGAGGTTCAGGATTAATACTGATCAACGTCCACTGATAAATGTCTTTGCGATCTTTCTCATTTGCATACACATTGGCAAAGAGTTTATCAACATGATCAGCAGTTGGACAGAGTCTGAGACTGCTTGCATCGGGCAATAGAAAGCTTGAAGTTATAGCTTTGATGATGAGCGAACGGAAATCAATGTCGCTCTCATACGTTGTATCGGTTTGTCGTCCCGGACATCGACCCGCAAAACTGCCGTTGTTACAAATAATATCATCGAAAGCTTGAAGCTCATAGCTATGAGCTAATTTTTTTACCACGACCCTCATTTCTCCCATCGTACCGAAGAACACATTTTTAGATCCTACCAAGTGAGCTATAGCCGAATAAAGATCGAATGGTGTTATCTTTACGTTTCCATTATGAATCTCATCGCAGACAGAGAGACCGTAACATGCGGGACATTTGTCAAGTTCTGTTAGAGGCAAAACATCGGGCCGTAGAGAATTTGCGATTGCTCTCATCACCACCATCAGCATTATTGCACTGAGTAATAATGGGAATTTCCATTTTCGTATTCTCCTCGTGTAACGCAGGCACATTGTACGCTGAAGTATGTACGAACTCGTGTGACGTATCAATCATTACGAATATTGGATGCCTGTGTACTCTGATAGGATGAATTCACGAATTTGAGGCTCCAATTTATATTTGTTCGTCAGTAGACTCGTAAAAAGAACAAAACCCTTGGTTGTTGTTATTGTAAGGATAGCACCATTCTGTAAACTGTTCGGTCTATTGTTTTAAAACAATTACAGCTGATCGCATCCATACTGTTTTGAAAATTGACAGCGGCTGATATCAGTGATCTCCGTGAAGTTCACAGCACATCTAAAATTTTCTTACCGCGACTTGGGGAATCAGCAACGTTCGTCAAAAGTTGAACCATCGAGACTGGGTCCGGCGGGACGACATTTCAGCGGCCCAAGCGTCAACTATGAGTACTTTTGTACTCACCGGAAGCCACTTTTGTCGACAGTTTTTATATAGAATTGATATCCTTATAGCCACTTGTAGCCATAAGAAAAACGGCGGTAACACATTTGTTAGCAACAGTACATTATTCCATATTTGTTATTATATCGCCTTAGTAATTTCATCTAATTTTCGCAGCAGGTGCCCCTACGATAGTTACAGGGAAATATGAGATTACGATTACTGTAGATTGTGAACGATGGAAAGCTAAAATACCCGGCGAACCGGATTTCCGCTGTCTGCTATAAGACTGTCTAACGCAAAATATCCACGTCAATGTAGTTAAAATATACTTAATTTCATTTTGCCGACAACTTTCATACAACAGTGCCGTCCTGACGCAATAACTGATCGGTGTGTGAAAAGCGTCAAGTTAATAGTTTTAGCGCACGGACGTGGAACATGAGCAAGGTTCACAAGCGTTCTGAACATGGGAGTAAGCCGCGGAATTTTTATCGACCAATGGCTAGAAAATTACGTGTATACATACGGCAAAATATATGCATAGATCTTTTAGCAGAGTAATCTATTGAAAATCGCATATTTTTATGAAAAACTATAGTCACATTGTTTACTATGGGATGATATGATTAATATGATTATATATTATAGTTATTGTGCATTAGTAAAATTGTACTTATCAGCATCAAAAGATTCTGCTTTAAAGAAGATCTTATAGAACCAATGGATCTGAAAATAAAAAGTTATCGCGCCAATAATAGCACAATCTTGACGGCTTGATAAACAAAAACACGATTGTCAAATGCTTTAATCAACTCACCAATTACTGCTAACCGACGACAACAAATTGGATGACAAAAATGAAATCTTCACAATCAGACACCAATGATACGCAAATCTATCAGAGATCATGATATTCGCGATAAATTATTGCTACGTGCCAATTTCAAATTGCGATATTGGTCATACCATACTTTCTGATCTTTGAGACCAAGGAAAAACAATGTATCTCTTTCCACACTCATACAATTCATTTATTCCTTGTATTCATCTCCTCTAGTAACATATGACAACCGCCATACACCAATTTCTCATGGATAAAAGAAAATTGATTCATTCAATGGGAACATCTTCATGAACAACTCATCTCTGTCTGTTTAACATTGATACCTTCTTAATATGACAAAAAATAAACAGTTCTGCAACAGTGTTGGGCTCGATACTGCTGGCGATCGCACTATGGCCTCGGAACTGCACGATCACAGGAATCTCCGTTGCTTGGATAAAATCTTAGCTCAATGCTCCCTTTACTTATTAAAAGTTATATCTTTGAATTCCATATCCGGGAACAACATCTGAATATGATTATCGATTATTTGAAACAGTTCTGGTGGCTGTGGCATTCTGCCCGTCTCAAGCTTGGACCACACTGGAACATCTGTGAAATATTATCATTGTTATTATTGATTAGTCACAGTAGATTATACAATTTGTATTTTCATTCAAAAAATAGTTATCTACCATTGAACAAAATTTCAAAAGCTCCTGATGATATCAATTGTCTCTCTATTGCATTGCACATGAAAAATATCATGATACAAGCGTACAAACGATTGTCCATGCACCATTGCCACCATGAAGGAGGCTGAGGTATTCCAACATATTGCAAAATGTTAATTCCACTTATTATGAGTATTATTATGATTATCTTGGCTGTACCCTGTAACAATAAAAGACAATGAAACACTGGCACACGCGTGCTATCAAATTTATTCAATTCCATAAAGTTGTGTTACCAAAAATTTGGCTATCCACATATTGTAACCAGGAGGATTGTAATTTTCTCCATCGATCTGAAGCTCAGGATACTTTTGATGAAGTATATTGACATAGTCCTCGTACACCCGCTTGTAGCCACACGAATAACTAAAACATGCGTGTTTGTAATTTACGCGTAATATTATTATTAATCGTTGTTAGCAATACGAGATGAAGAATAGGAGAGATAACAAATGAAAAATTGTCCAACTCACCAAAAATAGAATTTTACCGTTGGTCCGGTCTGTGCACCGAGTTTGGTTAATGACATGTCATCATCGCTCGAGTGCACCCCCGTGCTTATAGCGCACAGGAACACGAATAGACAGATACTTAACTTTAGCGATCTAATCATCGCGCTCGTTTATATCATTTAGAAATAAAGAAAAAACGAAACAACACTACCGACAACACCTCAAAGTAAACGCTTTTATCTTTCACGTCGGCACACGAGATCTCACGAGTAATGTGACGACAATATTCACCATGGGAGCATCACGCAACCTGCTGATTAATTGCCAGGCCTACCAAACGCAATGCTTCACCCTGCTCCGAGTATGAACTTGCGAGATAATAAAAATGTCTCAGCCAATTTGACTTGAATTATATTTGTATAATGCTCGTATATCCTGTGTATTACTTTATATGCTCTCTGATTCGGCGAGAGGATATATTATATATGTATATAAAGAATCAGTGTCGCCACTCGCATGATATAAAAATTATGTTTGCAACGTAAACAACTGGAATGGCGGTAAATTCAATTTTCAGACTGCCTTTAACATACACTGAAATTTTGCCGGAATCGTATATTGACAATATTATGTATCTATGTTCAATATAATATAACCCTCTATGGGCCCGTGTAACTTTCAGGTCACATTTTAAGGTATCGATATTTTACCAAATAATTCTGGCTTTTTTCTCATGAAAAGATAACTTAAAACAAAAATTCGGCTCATAGAAGGATAAAGCAAGTTTTATACGAGGTTAAACCGTCTACTCAGCTATACGGATAAATGATAGTTCATATCCGTTGAAAAATAGGACTTTACGTATATCCCTAAGTCTCGTATTTCACCATCAAGGTTTTCAGGAAAATAAATAGATGCCATTTGTCCTTATGCATTGTGCGCCCCCCATCCAAAAGATTCCATTATGGAGAAGCTATGAGTTGAGTAAAAACGATATCATAAAAAAATGTAGTCGTTTTTCCAATGTTTTTCGACTATATGATAAAGAATTGTAGATTTTGAAACTTTTCGAAATAAATTTGCTTGCCCCCTGCTGAAATTGTAAGATATTGAAATTGATCTCGATATCTCGTTGTCTTTCTAATCTAATCGCTTCTCCTCTTACGCGATTGTTAAAAACAATTCGTAAGCGATATTTCTTTGCCTCTGTGATACAACTCTCTTTGAAGTTCCATGTAATAGCCGTATCCACGGTAAACAGACGCGTTTCTTTGGCGTGGTCAAAATTAAACGATTGTATTTCATATAAAGTTAGCACCGCTTTTACAATCACGATATCATGGTTCTGTTGGGTGAAATCTTTCCGAATTTTCGAGCCTCCACTAACATAGGAACGATTGATTTTCACGAATGGCTCAACAATTCGTAAGTTTTTTTATCACAGTCATGGCATCCGGCTAATATAACCTCAAAAAGAACAACGGTTTCACCGGTTTTCAGCATGACCGTGCTCTTAGCTGCAACATGTCTTTATCCTTTTTCTCGTTATGTTAATTCTGAAGGATTGTCTTTAATATTAAAAAATAGCATTGACAAATATGTTTCAATACCATAGAAAGAACCAAATCCTTTTCAGCCGGGTAGTTAATGGGTTCATGTTAGAACGATAATGATTATTGTGTTTACAGCAGCTGTAAAATGTTAATGCCACCATTGCTCAGATAGCCATGCCCTGGAAATAACGGATAGTTGTACCAAACAGATATATTCACTGAAATTCCTGAATCTTGTTTTTTCGACAATAAAAACGGGAGAAATATTTACGAGACACTTCTTTGACATTGAAAATTACTACCATTGTTTTACATTTGAGCGTTTACAATAGTAATACGACGAAAATACTTTTATGGTCAACAATACACAATCTAATCACATCTAAATAAAGTTATCATTATCATGATGGTGGATGACCTTTCTTAATTGGAATGGTCAAAATGGCATTCATTGGGAACTTAAGTTTATAACAATAATTGAATTGTGTTGCCACCTTTGTTGTCAACATTCATAAATAAACTGACATTTCCAGCTGGGCCATACTGTTTTCCCATCCAAATGATTTTACACCAGTCTGCACTACGGAATTGGCCAAGGTCGTTAAACTGATCCCAGAATTCACCAAACTAGGTGTCAAAGTCATTGCTATGTCCTGCAATTCTCTCGATTCTCATATCAAATGGATCGAGGTAAAAGTGTTTTATTTCTTTACCAACCTTGCTCAGTCCTACAAAAAAAAAAAAACAAACATTGAAGAGTTAGTAAAAGGAACAGATAAGACATAAGATTGTGTTTCAGGATATAAAAAGTTATGCTGGAGTATCTATGGATGGATTTCCATACCCTATAATAGAGGACGAGGGGCGAGTCTTAGCAACAAAATTTGGCATGCTGGACCCTGATGAGCTAGACAAGAATGGAATACCACTAGCTGCTCGAGCTGTATTCATTATTGATCCTAAGAAAAAGATGAGACTCTCGATTCTGTACCCGGCCACGACAGGAAGAAACTTTGAGTATGCGAGATGTCCCTCTATCCTCCTAATTCTTTCTCTCTGAACTTCATAAACTTTTCAGAATTATAATGAATGTTACTTTCAGCGAAATCATCAGAGTCATTGAATCTCTTCAGCTGACCGACTCATACAAAGTTGCGACTCCCGTGGACTGGAAGGTCCGTATTTTGTTTTCTTTAATTCTTAAATATTTATCGTAGGTTCGCAAATTAAACGTTTACGCTCGAACGTTTGTTTTCTTTTTCACAGAAAGGTGAGGACGTCATGGTACATCCCGCACTGTCAAATGACGAGGCTCAGAAAATGTTTAACGAAAATATAAAAACTCTGAGCGTACCTTCGGGCAAGAATTACATGCGTTTCGTGCCGCATCCGACCGAGGCATTGTCTAAAAAATGAATCTTGAAATCGTTACATTCCTGAGCTTTATTCGAATACTGATCATAAACTAGCTTTATCACCTACATATTTTACGACTTCATTGACAATATTTTTCGTTACTTTGAAATAATAAAAACTGTAAAAAAAAAAAAAAAACAGAGGAAACAAAAAAGAAAATAAATGAAAAATAAAGCATCTCTTCAAAGAACGTGCGACGTTTAAACTTGTCCATCGCCACCTCGGGAATGCCGTAATATCGCATATTTCATTCGAGTCTCTTCGACCACGAATACTTTTTCACTCTCTCTCTCTCTCTCGCTCTCTCTCTCACTCTCTCTCACTTTTGCAAACAACAAAAGAAGCCGTTTATTATTTCACCTAGTATAATTAAAAGTACACTGCATTTTTTATATACAACTTTTCCAAGTACACGTGTTTTGTTTATCTTTCGGCTTACGATATCTAGGCAGATTGTATAATATGTACACTTTTCGTTTACTTTTTCTTCCTTCTTTATTCGTTATTTAATTTATCGCTAGGTATTTATTTTTATTATTTTTTTTTACTTCGCCTAAACGGTACGGTTATATTATTATGCGTATAATAATATATATATATATGGATGTATATATATATATATATGTTATAGCAGTTATATAAAACAGTCCCTGGTCAAAACCAATAAGATCAAAAAGGATAATAAATTTAACAAAATTATATTTCATATTATCGTAACCATTATTTTTTTTTTTTTTTCGTAATTAAAAGTTAATCACCACACAAAGTATCATTACCACAAAATACTATTGCGTCATGCGTCCGTAAGTGTGGTTCATCACACAGACCACCTGCAATCATTGTCGTTTTTCAAATTTGTGGGGGTGTGTGTGTGTGTGTGTGTGTGTGTGTGTGGTTTTCCCCTCTCGTGATCTCTCCTTGATTAGCGTTTTATTCGATTCACTACATATATCACGTAGTCCTGTATTTATTAATTTTCTTTTTTCCATTTATTTTTATTTTCATTAACTTCCGCGTGGAATCACCGCGCACGCACTGGCGTTCAAAACGTCGGAGTAATATAGTAACAATCCCCGTTTTACTACACCGTCGCGAGCCCAGTCGTACCAGTCCCCCTTAAACGGGACGATTTTCGTATCGTCGTAGAAGGGACGACTTCGAGACTTTGTCGTTTGCTCGCCGATCGCGTGATCGCTCCACTCGACGTATCCAGGGATTTCTCACATTTGTCCTTTATCGAACGTAGCTTCTTTACGTTTGATACGTTTTTTCCCCATCACTCACCAGCACCGTGACTATCGTGCTGATTTTCAGCATTCTGTTCTCCTTCCATTCTAGCTTGCCTTTCCGCCGCTGCTCTCGCCTGTCTACCAGCACTGGAGCGAAGATTCTTGCGCTCGGGCGGTGGCTCGATGCTCATGCGTTTGCCACTTCGAGATTTTTTGCTCTTGGCAGCAGCCGCCGCGACGGAGGCGGCGACACTGGCTTTAACTTCTTCCTCGCAGTCGAAGGATTTATTACTATCAGCCTTGGCGTTCGTACTTTGCTGCGGCGAACTGTCAACTGGTAGGGATTCGATAGATTCTTTATTGCTATTGCTTGAAGTATTGAGCGAGGCACAATTCTCTTGTGCCGGTTGTGCTGCGGGGAGTGCTGGTGAGGTTACTGGTGGTGAGAGTGCCGGTGGTGGTGGCGGTGGTGCTGCCACGACTGGAGGTGGTGGAGTTTGTGTCGGAGTTACTTGCACGGGTGTCGGTGGCGTGGGTTGTCGTTCACGCTGTGGTGGTGCAGGTGGTGGAGGTGGCGGTGGTGGCAGCGATTTCGTCGTAATCGGCAAGGGTCTTAGAATCGTCTCGACTTCGAGATTCGTCTCGCTCATCGTGACTTTCGGGCTGTTATCGACTATTTCATTTCTGATCCTCTTGGTAACTGGCTCGAGGGTCACCTCCAAAGACGGTGGTATTTGTTGTTCGATCGCGTGCTGATGGTCTGAATTTCTCGAACGTTTCGAGGGTCTTTGGAGATCTTCGAGATTTCTTGTTAACAATTCCGCGCTCGTACGGCTTAATTGTTCAAGAGCCTCCTTCATCTCCTGTTCTTTGCTCTTTCTCTCGAGCCGCGCCGACAAGTCGGCTATTTCGCTCAACTCGATAGTTTCCTTCTTTTCCGTACGTTCTGGCTCGTTTCGCCTTCTGTCAACCTCGTTGTGTAACGCCATATCGGTGCATTGTTGAAGCGTCAAGCCCGGATCCATCGAGTAACGCGACTTTTTCTCTGCCTCTTTGCGTTTTATCGACTCGGAAATTTCTCGCTGTCGCAAACTGCTCGACGATGAGGCAGCTTTACGCGAGGACGACGACGCCGACGATGCACCCGCCGCATTAGGTGGATTAAGCAGACCACATTGAGCTAAACTTTCGTAGGCTGAAGATACGCCACCGGGTTGCATGGAGAATGGATTGAGACCACCGAGCCCGAGTGGTGTGTAAAGCAGGCTCGGATTCGGGAAGAAGAACGGGAATGGCGTTGTCGTTGGCATCGATGACGACGAGGTTGAGGTCGAAGGTGCCGATGATTTCGACGATTCCATTTTGTTTCGCGATTTGCTCGTACTCGTGGCACTTGTCGAGTTTGCATTTTTCCCACTTACCGAACTTACCACATTCGTCTCAGCTTGACTCGTCGAAGTAGCACCAAGCGCGGCTTCCATACCCGCGAGCGATGGTAGCCCGAGACCGGCGAGATTGGCGAATAGCGAATTCGTCAGGCTCATGTTGCTCAAATTACCGAGGTTGCCAAGGCCACCGAGAGCACCAAGATTCGGCAAACCGCCGAAAGGCATCAGCAGAGGGTTATTTTTGGGATCGAAATTACCCAACGACAAACCCGACAGAAGTGAATTATTGAGATTACCGAGCGATGAGAAATTCAAACCCGAGGCCATCGATGATGCCGCGAGATTCGCCTGATTAGCTGATTGTTGACTCGTCGGACTTGGCATCATCGGTGGCCTTCCTGGACTCTTGCCCTTGTTGCTACCGCGATCGACACCGGGTAATCTCTTTTGTAGATCATGCGGCAGATTACCACGCTCTTTCACTAATTCAGCCCACTTTGGATCAACGTCGAACATTGGATTCTCGATAAGCCATTGACCAAGGCGTTTGAGTTGCGGTGCTTTACTACCGGTAACTTTTTTGCCCGTTAGCCTGTTGATCACAGCTACGTTTTCCTCACCAGTGAGCTTCTTCCAGTCGAGAAGCGAAGGATCGACCCGTGGCCGGCGGCGTCTCGGCGCGCTAAGATATTCAGCGCCCATCTGTTCCGACATTGCGGTTTGTTCGGCAAGCCACTTGTTGACCTTCGCTTCGTGTGAATAGGAACCGATTTTCGACGAGTATTCCGCAACTTTGTTTATGTCGGCAATCATAGCTTCGTAGCTCTTACGATGGCTGCTCGAAGACATGTGCGCTGAATTGAAGGCCTGCTGCTGTTGATGTTGATGCTGTTGATGCTGATGTTGTTGATGTTGTTGGTGTTGCTGCTGTTGTTGCTGCTGCTGCTGCTGTTGCTGCTGCTGCTGCTGATGTTGTTGTTGCTGCTGTTGCTGCTGCTGATGTTGCTTTTTCAACTCGCGATTTTGATGCTCCGCCTGTGCCAACAGAGCGGCGAAACTGTCCTTATGCGAGTGCAGCGAGGGCGGCGGATGATTCGAGGAACCCGATGCCCGGGACGATGGAATCGACGTTACGGTAATAGAGAATGGTTTTTGCGAAGGTGCCGGTGGATTGGGAAGACCGATCGGAGCAGACGTTGGTGTCACTGTAACGTTTGGCGTTATAGGATTCTTCTTAGTGTGTTCGGGATAGTGACTGCTCTGCTGCTCTTTCGCCGCACTGAGACCGAGAACGATCTCATCGAGCTTTCGACGCTTCTTCTCTTTACCGACCACTGGCTCATCCGCCGGCTAAAATGACATTGAAATTTATCAGTCATTTCCGAAAAGTATTCGAGACAAAAAAACAAATTCGATTAAGGATGTATTCGGTGTTAAGTACTCACGCAATTCTTTCTCTTCATGAGTTTGTCAAGCATACTATCCAGTTTGCCTTTATTACTGCTCTGTTGTTTGTTCTTGCTAGGCATAGAAAAGTCTTGAACTTCGTTCATCATGTCCTTGTTGCTCGGTTCCGTGCTGGTTTTAAGATACCTATAAAAATAAATAAAAACAAATAATCAATCAAACACAATAGACTGATGAGTACATCAACCGAAAAGGAATATCGATAATCCGATGAGAACATCTTACCCCGATGACAAATCGATCGGTGTTAATGTACTCGACGTTCCAGGAATGATAGTCGTTTTTCCAGGCACTGTATATTTAAGATCGAACGGCATATTCGGCGTTCTCGTTTGTTGATGAGCCGGCGGAGGCTGCATCGGTGTCGATCGTCGCGATTCCTCGGACTGAGATTCCTCGTTAATTTCCCAAGAAGTACCGGACATGACGGTTGGCTTACTGAGGGTTGGTGGTGGTTGCTGTGTCATGTGACTACTGTTCAAAAGCGCGTGAAGTTTCGCTGTGAAAAATATAAAAATACGTAAAAATGTATATAAACGGAACAGTTGTAATAAAATGGTCTTCTGGTAGGTTTTCGTTAGTCAAGTCTCTAACACATGAATCAGGGACTTAACTAGATTGTAATTCAGAGCTTAAGTTTATCCCGAGCATACAAGCAACATTTACACAATTGAAATGTTCATATCTAGGTAAAATCACACTTACCTCGTTCCGTCTCCACGTCAATGGCGATGTGTCTCTTGCGTTTTTTCGATGCAGCTGTAGCTGTTACCGTAGCTGCAACAGTAGCAACAGCAGCAGTGGGGATCATGTTGTTATTGTTACTGTTGTTGTTGATGATGTTGTTATTAGTGTTGCTGCTGCTGCTGCTGCTGCTGGTGCTAATGTTTGTGTTCGTATTGTTATTGTTGTTACTGCTATTGGTGATGGTGTTGGTGCTGGAATTGGTGTTGTTGGTATTGGTATTTCCAGCCGCTAAAGCCCGAGACACACCGTGATCAGTGGTGATCGTAATAACCTCGGAATTGTCTTTTTCGGTACTACATTGCTGTGCTTGAATGATTTCGATCTCGTCTCCAGCGGTGAAATTCACTGCTACGGGCCACTCTTTGTGCTCGATCGCGTGCACTATGTGCATCAGACGGGCCTCGATCGCGTGTTCCTACAAAGATTAATTTTTGTTTTCATTCTTTCTCAAATGCAGGGTTCCCTGAAAGAATTTGTATTTACCTTTGGCCACTTCACGGAAGTGTGATAACTATGAGCCAGGAGCTGCGCGACAGTTGGCTCCGTGTAATCGATAGTTTTGTCCCGTAGGACGAACGTGTCGATCTGCGTCAATCTGGACAGCGGCTGAATGACCTCAAGATCGGGAAACATCGCTTTCAATTCTGCCGCTTGAACGCTACATTTGTCCTCTAACTTCGCGGCTTTGGTCTGTTCCGTATCTACGCTCGTCGATTTATCCTCGCTCTTCGGAGTTTCTTCCTTGACGATTTCCTTGACGGGTTCCTCGACTTCCTTTTCAGGCTCGGTTTCGGTCTCTTTCGTCTCGGATTGCGTTACTGCTTCGGTCTCACTCTTAACCGATTCGACGGGCATCACTTCAGTAGCCTCTGCAGAAGATTTTGTCGTTTCAGATTTTTCTTCTTCGACGCTTTCTTTGGCACTGCTGCTGTCTTCTTCCATCTTCTCAGGCTCTGCCTGTTTCTCTGGGGTCTCTTTATTTTCTTCTTCCACCTCCTCCTTTTCTTTAACTTCCTCGACGGCCAAAGTCTCATCAGCCGGTTTTTCTTCCGATTTCTCTGCTTGCTTTACCTCTTTCTCTTCCACTTTTTCTTCGGGCTCGATTACTTCTTTTTCCTCAAGTTTCTCATGTTCTTTTTCGGAGATTTTCTCTGCGGGTTCTTCGGCCGGCTCCTTAGGATCTTCGCTAACAGTTTCTTCAGCAGGTTTTGAAACCGGGCCGTCTATTTTCGTTTCAGTAGAATCTTCCTCTATAGCAACTTTTTCGGCTATTGATTCGGACTCTTTCTCAGGAGTTTCCTCCTTTTCTGTTTCCGTTTCCACCGTTTTCTTTTCCTCCGCTTCCACTTCTTCCGTTTTGTCCTCTTCCTCGGTCTTTTCTTTATCGTCCTCTTTTTTCTTTGGCGTCTCCATTTCAGGCTCAGTCTCGACTTTTTTATCCATCGTAGGTTCGTTCAGCTCTTTCTCCTTCTCATTCTCCATTTTCTCGCATTCTTCCTTCTGATCCGTTGGAGGCTCCGCAGGCAACGTATCAATTTTTTCCTCAGACTCGATGGCAATTTCTTCGATGATCTTTTCCGGCTCGGGAGTTTTCGTTCTTGGTACTGTTGTGATTGTCAATCCGTTATTCGGTACGATTTCCTCGATCTTCGTTTCCGCCTTAACGAGAGTTAACTCAACATGCCCTTTCTCGGGACTCAAAACATCAGGCTTCTTGTCCATGGGAGTGAGACCATCTTTCTTCATAGCAACTTTCTCGATCTTCAGGGTACCTTCGCCTTTCTCCAATTTAACAAGGATCTCATTCTTGTCGAATTTCAGAATATCCTCGCGACTTTCGATCTTGATCGCTTTCTCTGTTTTTTCGAATATTTTCGGGGTTTGCACGATGCCGTACATGCTTTTGCCGAGCATCTTGTGGAATGAAAAATCGGGATCATTGAGGATCGTTATGTCGGTGCGTCCCAGACCATGCTTGGCAGCACCGAGTAGCAATTCTTTGTCGTGTCTACCCGGTTGCCACCACTCGGGTGTGTCACCGGAGGGTTGGCACAACGAGAGCCTCTCTTCAAGATGAGGATGCGACAGAATCTCTTCGCGTATTTTACTGAGGAGATCGACGCGACCAAGGATCTGCCGGGCTTTGTTGGGTGTAAGATGTTCCGATGGAATGTCCGAGTGCCCTGAGAATTAAACACAACATATTTTAGCAATGCTGATCGAAATAATGTTCACGAAACGAATGTGCGAACGCGATAGAAGCAATCTCACCTTCGTCCTCATTACTCTTGGAGTTGCAAATTTTCTTTAATGTCGCTCTGAAGGACATGTAATAATCGGTCAGATCGCCATCAGTCTTCTTCTCGAATCTTGCAATGTTCTTGAACTTAGTCCAATCGTATTGAGCCTTCTTTCTATCGTAATTGACACCATAGGTCGAAACTACACGTAAAAATTCGTTCTCCTCGCGACGCGTCCATTTTGCCTTTTGTTCCTCAATTCGCGTTTTTTCGCGTTCCTTCACCATCGCTTCCATCTTTTCTCTCCTCTCCATTTTCTGTAATGTAATATCACAAGTTTATTAATGACGTATTGGAATTCTATTCGAATACAGTGTTATCGTACCATCGAAGCTAAATAATACTGACCAGAAGATACATGGCAAGTTGTTGCAAATCCCATCCTTGCATATTCAACGGTGGGTCTGTAGTCGTGCTAGCATGATTCGCCACCTCGATTTGTTGTCCCTGCTGTTGTTGCTGCTGCTGCTGTTGTTGCTGCTGCTGTTGTTGTTGCTGTTGTTGCTGTTGTTGTTGTTGTTGGTGTTGCTGTTGCTGCTGATGGAACTGTTGCTGCTGTTGTTGTCCAAGTTCCATGGGAGTTTTTGGTTTGAGTAAATTTTTGCCATCGTCTTTCTTAACGGTACGCTGATACGAAGTTATAACACGTCGTAATCGCGTATTGAGATCAACCGTTGTCGGCCACGATTTCTCATCATCGAGAATTATCTCTGCACCATCGTGACTTCCGCTTGCCTCAGCAGGTACGGGTGTGTCGGCTTTGATGGATAAAGCTGGCGAATCGGCCGACGTCTCGGCACCAAATTTCTCCGTTTCTTTGGTCTCTTTTGGTACCGTCGAGGACTCGATCTCTTCCACCTCGGGCTCGACGACACTGTTCTCGTCCCTGTTGGCGAAACAAAATTAGATATTTTCCAACCACACCTATTGTCAAGGGACTTGAGAATTTTCAGCCCGAAGAAATATACATTGAGATTTCGAAGCAAAAATGATTGTAAAAAAAATATAAATTAAAATCCTTTCTTTCCCTCCCCCAATTTATTCCAACAAGTTTTTTTTTCTGTGTAAAATATCGTTGCCTCGATGTTTAAAGCTTGACAATAATCACTGGCAATGAAAATAGCTCGATCGGATCGGAATCGTCTGTCTTTGCTGAAAAATACACTTTACATTTACCAATATGGATTAAGGAATATATATTATATCGTGTATGAAGCATCGCAGAGAGAAATTCAAAGGGACGAACAACGAAAGCCTCTGATCGTTTCAATGATGTTTCACTTCTATCGCTCCCCCCCTCCCTCCCCAATGATTCTTCCTTCTATGATTTGATTACAATAACTGTACGCTTTGCGAAAACATAAACGTTAAGCGGATGTAATGTGCGTGCAGAGAATGTGTTAAAGTTATGTGTATATATATATATATGTATATATATTTATGTATGTTTATATGTATATATGAATATATAAATATGTATATTCATATATATGTATATATGAATATATAAATATATGTATGAATATATATGTATGAATAAACATACATATATTAGTAAAAAAAAAAAAAACAGCAATAGCATCCGAGGATATTAGCGAGAAATAATGTAAAAAAAAGAATTAGATACTCACTTGGCCTGGACGGTCTGAGTCTGGGAAGGGGGAGGACAGCTTGAAATGAAAGAAAGCGTGGGATCGGTCCTCATCTGGTCGTAATTCTCGTAGCCATGTTTGTAGCAGCCAACTATTAGGGACTTGTCTGCCGTCGTGTCCCACCATTTCGCTGGTCGCTCCGGTAACTGCGGAGGGTTTATCCGCAACGCACTGTAGGGCGGTTTCACTTACAATTTGCCAAATTCACAATAATGCCAATCGTGTTTCATCAAAACAACAGTATTTCTCTTTTCATTTCTTTCTCAGAACTTTCGCAAAGTAATTTTGGATCAAAGACTTGACGATATCAGTTCTTGAGCTCGACATTATCGTGCTCGCAATTAATATAAAAGTAAAAAAAAAAAAGGAAAAAAAAAGTAGAAAAAGAATAATAAAATAATCGCGAAGCTTCGTAAACAGATTATCGGAAATTAAGGACAGCCTGCTTGTAAAACTTAATCACCGGTGCTTCAATCAACATTATCGTTAAATAAAGAAAAATAGGAAAAATAAATAAAAAAAAAAAAAACAATGCAAATGCTAAATAAAGAAATACTTGAAAAGAAAAGGACATCCTTGAGGAACCGTACGAGATAGTAAATCAACAGATATCCCAGAATAAAAAAAATTAAAAGTTTATCAATCAATTATATACACAGAGCTAAGTACTTCAACTACATGCATACACGAGAAGAACTCTTTCACCAGATAGTACGATCGGCCACTCAGCTAGAGAATATGAAATAGCTATAATTTGCGTCCCCAAAAGATTCATCTACAAATCAAGTTTCGTGTAATTCTCTGCGTGACTATCAGCAATAAAAATCATTAAAACAAAAAAAAAACAATAAAAATAATAACAGAATGTGCATTTAACAAAACAAAATAAAAATAAAAACAAGAACTAGAGTAGAGGAGATACACTCGTTCCGTTATTACCACGCGCCTTTCTTTTTCTCTCTATGTTTCGATAAAAAAAAAATCGTCGCAAAGGTCGAATAGCGCGAGTTAAAGAACCGAGATCGCCAAATCTTTCTAACAATTTTCCGATATTGTTGTAAAGAAAAATAATTTTTTTTCTGCCCTCTTGCCACAGTGCACTGCTCTCATTGTTTTTTTTTTCCGTTCTCGTATCTTGCGTACTTTTTCTTTCTTTTTTTTTTGTTTGTTTCTAAATCTGTCTTACCACATTGTCGTTGACATCGCCGGATGTTTAGGATGCGCGTGGTGTCTCGTAAACACGCACACACTCACAATCACGCGCGCACACATACACGCGCGCACATACACACACACAACATACGTAAGTCAAGAGTGCACGCGTTCGATAAAATGAATCAGGATCAGGATTTGTAAATTTGGTTAGTAGCACAAGACCCGCCTGCGTTTCGGCAATCTTTTCGTGTGTGTGTGTGTATTATTATTATTATTATTATGATTATAGTAATAAGAAGAAGGCTACGGTAAGTGAACGTATCTCGGCTCTATGAGTCATTCCTCGTATACGGATATAAACAAGTCCCAAGGGTGAAACAAATACATTGCGGCATGCACAACTATAAAAGCGCTGTATGAAGCACATATGTCAAAGTGCATGATATGTTTATGTGAACAGGTCGCAGTAATTAAACGAGGCAATAATGAATGGAGGGTGGGGGCAAAATCGAAGCATCGTTGTGTAATTGAAGTTTTCTCTTTTTTTTTTTTTCGTACTGTTTTGTTCTTTTTTCTTGGCTTTCTCTTTGTTTGTTTGTTTACGAACCTGACATGAACTCCATCGGATATGTGCTGTACCAGATCGCCGATTATCTCGTGTTTAATGTAATAGAGCATTCGAACGCGCAGAAGAACCCTGAAACATGATACAATGGCAGTGAGAGTTGGGTCGATGAACGGTGGAACGGTGATTAAACGGATAACGAGAAAAAAAATAAAATATACGTGATAGTAGAAAATATCGTTGTACCTGTTCGCATGACGGCTGAGATGTTTCTTGTAGGTGCTCTCGAGGAATATATCGCCGTCATACTTTTCCGCCTGACTCCAATGATTAGGATCCGTTGGTCCGCCGTTTATCGTCGAACCTCGCGTTTCGCGACATTCGCGAACTCGACTCTTCTTCTTTTGCCGGCTGTGTCTCGACTGAGCGTTAGCCGGTATGGTCTTAATTTTTTCACCATTCTCCAGTGGCGTAACGAGATCCCAGATGAAACTACGGATCTTCTCGTCGCCTCGATAATAACGCAAACAGTAGAGGAGAATAACGCGAGCGCAATCCTCGATGTCGATTTCGCGCCAGCCATGACGAAATTGACTGTGCTGAAGTATTTCCTCCCAGCGTCCCCAGCCGAATGTAAGAAGACCACGTTCGACCTTGAAACACTCGGTACGGGCCCAACTGCCGTAAACGACTTCACCGTCACGTGGCACATAATCGTCGTAGAACTTTCGTGATCTTCTGCCAAATTTGTCGCGTTTCTTCTTTCCTGCGTTTGAGGGGAACAAACATTCAACAAGTGACGTGTAAGTAAGCTTGATCTTTTCATCGGGCTGTTTCGGACCTAAATTGGTAATTTTTTGGACGTTCTTTCGCGCTTGACGAGATTATTTGGATAACAACATTGTCTCGGAAGACACTTGTGCACATCGAAAGCGTTACTCGTGAAATCTACACGATGATGAGAATGATAATCGCAATAGAAACAACGTGAATTTAACCCTTTAACGGCCTTAAATAATTGTTACATCTTTTGTCTTATATTTGATTCTACTTGTTTCTCTTTTCGCCACAAACTTTGCAAATTATTTACGCAAATCCGTACGTCTGTCGTTGGCCGCGAAAGTGTCAATGCGCGTAGTGAACGTGATTTCTGTGCCTGCGACAATGAACAGGTTACGATATTTATTGCAATGTCTTTTGATTCGAATGGGGGGATGTACTGTGTTAAGTGAATGACTGTGCCGCATGCGCATGCCGGCAAACATACCTCTACCTGTGAGGCCAGTTCCCTCGTCGTCGCTGTTGTCGTCCGAACTGTCGAGTTCCGACATATCAACGACCGACTCGTCGTGTCCGTAACGTTTTATCTGAGTTCTTCGTCGAGGTTCGGATATAACGAGATCCTCTTCTTCCTTCTTCTCGGTAGTATCGATTTCCGCTTTCTTCGCCCATTTCTTCCAAAAATCAGGATCATCGATATTGATGTCGGAACGATTTTGCGAACACGCGAAGCTGGCTTTCGAGAACGTCGAGCCTTTTTCCGCCTCGATCGTGATAACCTGAGTTCTTCTCTCGAGAATCTGTTCGATATCTTCCTCGCAAAATTTGTCACCGGCATTGTCGTCGTCCATGATTGCGCCGTAAGCGCCTTTTTTCAATAAATCTTCGATCTCTTTTTTGGTCAATTGCTTGTTGCCAGGATCTTTGCCACCCTGCGACGTGTTCATGGACTGCAATATCGCTTTGTCGAGTCCGAGTTTGAGAGAAGCTTTGTCGAACATCTCCCGCTCATACGTATTACGACAGAGCAAACGATAGACCTTGACCATCTTTTGCTGTCCGATTCTGTGACAACGTGCCTGGGCCTGCAGATCGTTTTGGGGATTCCAGTCGCTATCGTAAATGATTACGGTATCGGCTGCGGTGAGATTTATACCGAGACCACCGGCTTTCGTGCAGAGAAGAAAAACGAAACGATCCGAATCGGGTTTGCTGTAACGATCGATAGCGGCTTGACGTAAATTTCCGCGTATCCTACCGTCGATTCTCTCATAAGGATATTTCCTGTACAATAGATAATCCTCGAGTAGATCGAGGCACTTCACCATCTGACTGAACACGAGAACTCTGTGTCCGCTCGCTTTCAATTTTGGCAGTAACTTGTCGATCAACACCATTTTGCCGGAACTATTAACGAGCGCGTGATAATAAGCCTCGCTGTCTTCCTTGTCGGGTGACTTGTAGTCCAGCTGTATTTGATCCTCCGCCCCGTTCAACAGGAACGGATGGATGCAACATTTACGTAATTCCATCATGGTATTCATTAAATTTGGAATGTTGGCCGATGTCGTACCTTTGGCAAGAAACGAGAAATTTCTCTCAAGAATACCGCGATAATACTTCTTCTGGATGTTGGTCAGTTCAACTTCGACGACGGTTTCCTCCTTTGGCGCTAGAGACTTCTCCACGTCTTCTTTGAGTCTTCTGAGCATCATTGGTTTTAGGAGAAGCTGAAGCTTGTTAACTTCCGTCTCGCTGCTCAGATTGCCGAATTCTTTTAGGAAAGCTTCGTTGCTCGCGAATTGCGTTGGCTCGAGGAAATTCAAAAGTGAGAATAACTCATTGACGTTGTTCTGAAGTGGCGTGCCGGAGAGCAAAACTCGATGTTCCAGGTTCAGCTGTCTAAGACCCTCGAGCAGTTTGCAATTACGATTTTTTAATCTATGAGCCTCGTCTATAACGCACAAGCGCCAATTGTATCCTTTCAGTTCATTGAAATCTGTGATTATTATCTCGAAGGTCGTTATGAGTACGTTAAATTTGATGAGATCTTTGATCTGTACGCCTTTGTCGTTTTTATAATAAACCTCGTACTCCTGGAGCATCGTGCGACTCGCGGCTGAACCGTGATACACAACCACGTTCATGTCGGTCCAACCCTCAAATTCGCGTTGCCAATTTGGTATCGTCGACAACGGCGCGATTATGAGAAAAGGTCCTCGTATGCCGTATTGATAAGCCGCGTGTACGAAAGTCAATGATTGTATCGTCTTACCGAGACCCATCTCATCGGCGAGTATGCAATTGTGACCGTTGTACCACGAGAACAAGAGCCAATTGAGACCCTCGAGCTGATAAGGCCTGAGACTGTTTCCAGCTTTATAGATCGGCGATACCTCGAGCTTCTTCCAAGCGACGTTCGTTGGCTTTTTCTTAGGTTTCCATTGATCCTTGGGTGGTAGTTTATTGAATTTGTGAAATTGAACGATTTTTTCGGGATCGACGTTTTCCTCCAATTCCCAGGTCGAATCCTCGTACTGGAGCGAACGCCACTTGACGAGAAAGTGCCTCACCGTTTCGCCGCTCGTCGGATCTGTGTGTTTAGCTTCATCCAAGACTCTGTCCACCTCGACGAAATCAGGATTAAACGGATCGTCCTCGGTCTGTAGTAGAGAAAAAACAATATCAATAACGTCCCAATCGAAATAGACACTATTTAAAGAAATATGATAAAAATGTACTTACGTTTTCGAATATATTCGTGCTTTGTTGCATTTTTTGCTTAAACCTCTTCAATTTCGCTTGTATTCTCTTATCACCTTTGTATAATTCCTCCTCGGTTCTCCATTCGCAGTGAAGATACGAAAAGTTTCGATATTTTACGAGGTACTCTTCAACGTCGATCATTTGCGGTTTAACTTCTTCATTGTTCGAGGATTCAGTGCTCTCTGGCTCTTGAGATTCGTCCTTACATATGGTCGTGGAGGATTCTTCCGTTTCGTCTTTCTTTTCTTCGTCCTTCTTCTCCTCTTCTTCCGCATTTTCTATTTTCACGACTTCCTGAATTGCCTCAGCCTCTTTCTCATCCGAATCGTCTTTATTCTCCTCGGGCTTCTCTTCCTTGGCCTTTTCTATCTTTTCCACTTCTTCCTCCCCTTCGTTTTCTTGTTCATTTTCTTTCTTTACCTCCTCTTCCTCTTCCTCTACTTTCTCGGTCGACTCTACTTGCGGCTCTGCCTCCTTTTCGTCAATATTTTCTTCCACTTCTTTATCCTGTTCTTCTTCATCTTCCTCTTTCACGTCCACCTCCATCTTTTCTTCCTCCTCTTCTTTCTCTTCTTCCTTGTCCTCCTCAACTTCCTTCTCAACTTTCTCCTCAATCTCTTCTCCTTTATCTTCCTTCTCGTCTACAGCCGCGATCTCATGTGTCTCTTTTTCTACTTCCTCGAGTTTTTCATTTTCTGCTTCTTTCTCTATTCCACTTTCTTTATCTAGTTCCTCGTCCTCCTTAGGCCCTTTATCTTTCTCCTCGGATTCCTCGTTCTCTGCTTCCGGTTTCTTTTCCGCCTCGGCATCCTCAGTTTTAGCCTCTTCAGTTTCCGGTTCGGTTTTTTCCTCAGTCTTTACATCAGTTTCGGTCTTGATTTCAGCGACAACCGGAGGCTTCACTTCTCGTTTACCCATGCGTACGCAAAGGATATGTTGCACAACCATAGAGTCCTCGTCCGTGGTATTCTGAAAAATTGGAATGGACATAGTTATAGTCCGAGAAATATCATTGGACGAACGTAATCGGTGATACTTAGGAAAGGGAAAAATGCACTCACTATATATACAAAATTAGGCTTGTTCGGTCCAACATCTCCACCCTCGTTCTCACGCTTCGTCGACGAGGGTTTCGAACCACTTGAACCGTCAGTTTTTTTGGCAAGGGCGGCATCCTGAAGAGGGACATCATCGTCGGAAAATCTGAGCATAACATCATCGACATATTTCTTGCGATGAGTGTTTCTAGCAGAACGTCGTTTATTCAGATCATCACCAGCTTCAGGTGATGGTGGTGGAGTCGCGGCGAGCTCTTCGCCATCTGAGTCCGGTGCTATGCGACTCTTACGTTTTCTGAAATAAATAAAAGAGCGAATAGTTGGAGTGAAAAAACTTATTAAAGATTCGACGGCTAACAAAAAGTTCGAAAAATTCTTAACTCACTTTGAACTACGTGGCGATCTTCCGATCGAACTTTTGCCAACGGATCGTTTCCGAGAAGATTTCTTCTTAGCCGGTGTAGAAACTTCGGTAGTTTCTTTCTCCACTGTTTCCGCAGCTTCCTTCTTCTCCGGATCCTCGACAACTTCGCTGGTCTCCTCGACCTTCTCTTCGCTATCTTCCTTTGTATCAGGAACAATCGGCTCGGTAGTCGACGAATCTACTTGTTCCTGATCGTCCTGGATCGGCTCGTCGCTCGGTTTAACCTCGGCATCTTGAACAGGCGCAGATTCCGAAACAACGGCTTCCTCAGTTTCTGGCTTCTCCACGGCATCTTCATCGGCGGATTCCGATTGAGTGACTTTCCTGCGATGAAAATTGCACGATATTACAAATGAACTTTATTCGGAACTTCAACCTATATAATAAATTCGACGGAAGATAAAAAACGTATTACTCACTTTCGACCACGTTTCGATCCTTCTTTAGCCTCTTTGCTCTTCTTTTTTCGTTTTGGTGATTTTGCTTCTTTCGGCGGTTTAGGCTCTTTTTTCACTTTTGCCTCTTTTGGCTCCTTCGGTTCTTTAGGCTTTCTCGGCTTTCTCGGTGGTCGTGATTTTCTACTCTTGTTCCATTCTTCCTCAACGTCACCACCCGAAGATGGTTTATTATCTTCGGAGTCGGCTACGCTGTCGACTACATTGCTACTGTCTCCTGGTGTTACAAGATTGTCCGACAGTGGCTGTTCGGGTTGTACACTGGGCTGTGCAACGATCGGCGGTGCAACTTCTTTGTCAGCTTTTTTGCGACTCTTTTTCGTACGCGGAGTACCTTTACCACGACCTCGTCCAGTCGTACTAGATACCTGTGTCAAGACGTAACAGCAACAATGGAATTACAAATCTGTGTGGAAAATGAAATGAAAAGCACGAATTTTCAAAACCTGCTAATTCGTACTACTGAATCATATAGAAAGGACACATTCGAGATTACTAAGGGGCACAGTATCAACTTTACTAGGTGCGCAACTAAGCTTCCGGGGTTTTTTTGATAAATAAGAAATCGAAAATTTGAAGACAACTACAAAAAATGGTTTATTCGACGTATTGTCCCTCTCCGTTCACACATTTTTCCCATTTCTCGGGCAATACATAAATTCGGCGACGATAAAAGGACGTGTCTTTTGACTGAAACCATTCCGACAACAAATTTTGAACTGCCTCATAACTGGCTAAATGCAGCCCACTCAAACTATGCACCATCGACCGGAACAGGTGATAGTCCGAAGGGGACAGGTCTGGCAAATACGAGGTCGTTTTTCGAGCAATTCGTGGTTTAAATTAATCAGATGTTGTCGGTAGCGATGGCCATTGACAGTTTTGCAAGGTTTCAGCAGCTTGTGACACATAATTCCTGTCTGGTCGTGCCAAACGCAGATCATTGTTTTTTTCCCAAGTGATTTTTCCGTGCCGTCGATGTTAACGCTTCGCCAAATGAAATCCACGATTTTCTGCATTTGGGGTTCTCTAAATATATTCATTTTTCGTCGCCAGTAATAATTCGATGCAGGAAACTTTTTCTATTGGGCCGCAAAAGCAAAATTTCCAAAGTGCCTCTTCGATTTTCCATCGGTCTCTCAGTCAACGCATGCGGAATCCACTTTCCTTCCTTATGAATGTTTTCCATGGCGTGCAAACGTTTGAAAATGCATTACCGAGTCACATTTAATGTCTCAACAAGTTGATCTTCCGGTTGTGTATCATCTTCGCCCAATAATATTTGCAAATCGGCGTCCTGAAACGTTTACGGCTTTCCCGAGCGCTCTTTATAGCCGATATCAAAATCGCCACTTCTAAACCGCTTGTACCAATCTTCACATGTTGTTTTCGACGATGCATGGTAATGGTAGGCTTCCTCAAGTAAGCGACGTGTTTCAGTTGCAGTTTTTTTCAAGATGAAGCGGAAAAGCAATACTTCCCATAAATACTGTTTTTTTTTTCAGAACAAAGTTTGACATGGTAGAGGTGAGAAAAAAGGTCATCGTATTACGATATGTGTTGATATTATCACTGGGTATTGTCAACAGATGTCCAAGCTATAAACACAGTCAATTTCAGACCTGTATGCCGAGTACAAGTGTCGCTAGCGACATCCACGTGTGAAACTCGAGAACTTAGTTGCGCACCTAGTAGTAATGCAGACTAGTATTTTATGATATGAAACTGTAACGAGGAAATATTAAACGTACCTGAGGACTATCGACGACAGCGGCAGTGAACATCGGCGTTTGAAGTATACACTGTGGTCCACCGTTGCATTGTTCGTTTGTTTCGTGGGCTTGAAGAGCCTGCAGCTTCTCTTGCAGACTGACGATCTTTTCCTGATTCTCCGGTGCCGGTGGCATGCAATAAAGTTCCTGCAATTGTTGTTGAAGCGCGGCTCTCTCCTGATGATGAGTCACGGGTGCGCACGTGTTATTGAAAGTCGCGGGAACTACGGGCGTGGGAGTCGTGACCGGTGGCATAACGTACATATTCGGCACCGTATTGCTGGTTACCATTTCACCTCCTGTATGATATTGTTGTTGTTGCTGTTGTTGCTGTGGTGGTTGGGACGTGGGCTGTTGTCCCGTCGCAACTATCATCTCATTGGTGTACATGCTCGTCGGTTTTTGTATATTCGTGTACTCGCCGAATGCCGGCTGCACCTGATGAGGTGTCTGAGCGTTCGGCAATGAGACAGCAGTTTGATGAGGTGGTATAACAATATTTGCCGTTTGGCCGACAGGGGTCATTTGCTGCTGACCCATCAGTGTCGCGGACGGTGCTACGGTCGTTTGCATTTGCTGGGCAGCTTGAGAATTTGCCAATTGCGGACTTGTCATTTGCGAGGGCATGGGAGTTTGGTGAGGCATTTGAGGCTGTAGCATCGCGTTGCTCGTCGGTATCATGACTTGTTGTCCCATCAAAGGTTGTTGCTGCTGAGCTTGACCAATCTGAAGCGGCTGTTGTTGCTGCGTTTGTTGCGGCATCAGAGGAGTCTGTTGTTGCTGAGCTTGCACAACCTGTTGGGGTTGTTGTTGAGCCGTAACCATTGGCTGTTGTCCTAACTGCTGAGAAGCCGGCGTTTGCCCAACTTGAATGGTCTGCTGCGGCATAGTTTGTTGCTGCGGCTGGCCCATCGGCTGTTGTTGCGGTTGCACCATTGTTTCCGGTTGCGTCTGGCTGAGTTGTTGTCCCATCTGCTGCGGTTGAGTCATCATTTGCATTTGTACAGGCTGTATCATTTGAGGTTGCTGTCCCATCTGAGCTTGCTGCGTTTGTCCCATGGGCGAGTGTTGTGGTTGCCCCATGGGAGTTTGAACTTGTTGCGGATGAACCAACTGAGCTTGTTGCGTCACTCCAGGAGACTGCAGAGGCGTTTGACTCAATTGCGGTTGTTGCACCATCTGCTGACCCAAGTGATGCTGTTGTACAGTCTGTTGCTGACAGACCATAGTCTGTTGGGGTCCAGACTGTTGAGTCTGACTGACGATAGGTTGCTGCTGCTGGGTATGCATCGATGCACTAACTATCGGTACCGACATGTGCTGCACAGGGTTCAAGTCTTTCTGCGCTTGCTCGCTAACCGCGACATCGTTAACCTCGCATCCATCCGCACTAGAAACAACGTTCGACGGTGTTTGTTGTTGTTGTTGTTGTTGCAAAATCGGTGACGTCGCACCACTATCGATGCTACCGCTCGTGCTAGACGCGGGCAAAGATTGCACGGTTTCTATCGGACTCGATCTTATCGACGGCGTAGGCTCCATAGGCTGCGGGAGACTGACTTGATTGTTACTTAGCACAGAACTCTCGACCTGGGGATGTTGTTGTTGTTGTTGTATCTGTTGAGACTGTTGCTGATTGATAATTTCTGTATTTTGTTTCACGATCGCCTGCTGTTGTTGTTCGATAGGCTCGATATCTTGAACGGGAGGATTGACGGCGACTTGAGTATTGTCTGGCGTATCTCTCGTTGTCGTCTCGACAACGTTGTGCACATCGTTGCCGTTGACGGGAAACATCGACGATGGCTCGCTCGTTGTCGGAACTTGCTGCTCCATCATTACTCGAGGGTCGTTAATGCTCATGCTTGGCCTTATCTGTTGCTGTGGCTGTTGCTGCGGCTGCTGTTGCGAAGGAGGTTGTTGTTGTGGCTGCTGTTGTTGTGGCTGCTGTTGTTGTTGTTGTTGCTGCTGCTGCTGTTGTTGTTGTTGTTGTTGTTGTTGTTGCTGCTGCGGTTGCTGCTGCTGCTGCGGATGAGGCCATTGCGAAGGCATCGGCATTCTTGGACCGGTGACCGGTGGCATGGAATTTTGTGCAGTTTGCGGTGGCATTATGCCAGACGGATGTGACATTGGTGGACGAGATTGAAATTGATTGTAATCCTGAGGCGATACGGTCGGATTCGTGACTGCAACGCCGGGTATGACCATTTGTTCGAGCGCTTGTAGAGTCGTCTGTTGGGACGCCGCGGAAGAATTCATCGACATCGCCGTAGGGGGACATGGCGATACGGATACCGCATTAGGCGGTGGACCTGGCTGTTGTTGATGAGGAATTTGTACGTGAGGATGGGGCGAGAGAGTAGTAGGTTTCGCGGGGGACATTATGGGTCTCGGTGACATTTGTTGCTGTACAGCCGGTGGCCTCGGCGACATCTGAGGTCTGGGCGACATTTGGGGCGATAATTGGGGAAAAGCAGCTCGATACTGAGGGCTCGTGGCGTGTTTCGTCGGGCCAAATTGGGGATTTGGTCCCGGATGCTGCGGCTGATTGAACATCGGGGCTGTGTGATGAGGATATTGCGACTGTTGCTGCTGCGTTTCCATCGCTTGCTGCTGGGTCCCCGGATGCTGGGGATGCTGGGGATATTGCGGATGCGACGGAAGCGTTTGAAGCGTTGGATGAGATTGTTGATGATGATGGGGCATTCGTTGTGGTTGCTGCTGAGCCTGCTGCGCCGCCTGCTGCTGTTGCTGCTGCTGTTGTTGTTGTTGCTGCTGCTGCTGCTGCTGAACAGCCGCCTGTTGTTGCTGCTGCTGCTGAACGGCCGCCTGCTGTTGCTGAACAGCCGCCTGCTGTTGCTGCTGTTGCTGATGCATAACAGCAGCCGTTGCAAAGGCCGTGTAACCGCCCGAGGGCTGATACATCCCTGCTGGATTACCTTGCTGATAATGCTGCTGCTGACCAGCCATGTGCTGATAAACACCGGCCGCACCGGCAGTCTGCATACCTTGATGGGGCACTCCCATCGTACCGATCATACCCTGCTGAGCACTGAAATGCTGCTGTTGCTGCTGCTGCATCTTCTGACTGATCGTCGATTGATCCTGCTGATGCGAATACTGTGGCATATGTTGCCTGTAAGCCGCTGGCTGCGGCGCCATCTGATTGTAGTGCCTCTGTATCTGGGAATACGTACCGCCGCTACCGGGCCAAGCTTGCATATTCGGATCCATTCCCATGTTTCCACGTGCCATCGGGTGCTGCTGCTCCATCGAATACATATTGTCCGAATAACCGGGATACTGTCCGCCCGGTACGGGATGAGGTCCGCGATGCTGGGGCGCCATGCTTCGCGCCTGATTCTGTTGAAAACCACCCGGCATCATAGCCGCCCGTTGCGGCGCGCCCGCCTCGAAACTTCCCATATTTTGATTGAACATCGCGCGCTGTGCCGGACTCTGTAATTGATTCGCGCCGCCAAATTCCGTACCACCAAATGACGTCAATTTTTGCAACGGCGATTCTTGCGTTATGCTATAAGGCTGATTAATGTAAGTTCCGCCACCGCCACCGCCACTGCCAGCGCCACTGTTCGGTCCTGGATTTGAGCCATCGCGCGTTACGACGTTGTTGTTCGGTCCTGCCGGGTCAAAATGATCGTTCCCCCCAAGATCAGGAAGAG
Source organism: Netelia fuscicornis (assembly GCA_946811545.1). Lineage (NCBI taxonomy): Eukaryota > Metazoa > Arthropoda > Insecta > Hymenoptera > Ichneumonidae > Netelia > Netelia fuscicornis. The sequence continues at coordinate 12,465,621 of OX328011.1, read as the reverse complement.
CATCGAGCATTGAGCCACTGACATCTTCGCCAAATAGGTCGTACGAGTCCATGTCTTTACGCTTCACAACTCTTTGCCTCTGTCTCGGGCACAAGAGGGTATTGTACGATCCTTTCTGTTACCAGTAGTGTACCCATCATTGATTCGCTTCTGTAACTTCTGCAACCAATCGCGCCATAGTCATTGTACAGTTTTTCATTCTCATCTCCTTCAATTTTCTCATTTATTTATAATACATCTTTATCAATCAGACAAATTTAAAAATTATCATATATCAGTGATCGATCCAACATCGAAGAACAATAGTAAACACCTATTTACGAATAATCGAATGACGATGCTGTGAGGATGCATGCCGAAGGGGAAAAGCTATACGCTTATGGTTTTAATTCGCATAATCGTTATAACTTGTCCCCTTTAGAATGTACCGATTTTCTCTGTTTTTCAGGGCTCTATTGTGATTCCTGTTTACAACAAAACCGTACAAAAATCAAACAAATAAAACGATCCTGAATAATCTCGCGTATCATTACGTACAATAAGAAGATCGTAAATTGTCACAGATTGAATGTAATTAATTATCCACGAGCGACTCCCACTCATCAAGTATAAGTACCAGAACCACATATGACCTAAACTAGAACGAATAACAACTCGAACCTGAGAAATAAGCGAGCCAAGAATATTTTAGGTAGATTTCAGATCAGCGACCATTTGTAATAATGATTACTCGTTGCCATTTTTTCAAGCAGCCTCATGACCTCTCTCTCTCTCTCTCTCCCTCTCTCCCATTAACAGTAACATAGAAATTGGCGACTGGAAGCTTCATCGACGGAACAGATAAGATAGCGATTGCACAGAATGCACGGAAAAGAAGAAAAACATAACGCCTCAAATTAACAATCCAAAGTGTATTATGGAGAACAAAGAAACGATTCGTGACCGTGCGTAACGAGTACGGCCTTGCGTATCAGTCGTCGAAAGTTCAGATATATATCGACGATATGCTAAAAAAAAAGAGAAATAAAAATTCGTACGATGCTCGCGATATTCCAACACAGACTTGCCTCTCGATACCCGTGTGCGATATAAAATATCACACGTTCGAATAAATCCGTCAATTTCGCATAATTAAACATAAAAAAAAAAAAGAAAAAAGCACCGAAGCTCAAAACTTTCCCAGCAATCTCTCACCGATCAACACTTTTTCGTCGTAACGTCAACTGCAAGAATAAAAATACAGCCGAATATCGATATGCATGAAAATCGATGCCGTCGGTGCAAACTGAAGAAGAAAAAGCAAACCAAACAACAAAAAAAAAAACAGGAAAAGAGGAACTTCGTAGCGTGCATCTCGAACACAATGTGGAACACGACGTGGTGAGACGAAGCGAGAGGAAAGGAGAGAAAAACGTTCGAATTTTTCGTCATTAAAAGTTAGAAAGTAACGCCGGCATCGGTCAAAGTGGAACGCACAAGTCGAGCGTCGGTGATATATAACGTCTCGAAGGGTATATACTTGTACCGAGCGCGATGATGAGCGAGCGAGAGACAGGCGCGCACACGTATATACACAAATAAATGGAAAAAAAAACGAAGAAATACGAAAAAAAAGATGGGGGCGAGAGAGAAGAGAGAGAGGGAGAGAGTTTGGCGGAATGATACATCGTCAGAGTGAATATCGAAAAAGACCGAAAATATTGGGCGATATCTCGCGACGTGTCGCCCGACAGGTAATAAACTACATTTTGCCAATATTTATTAGATATACGAACCTCGGAGGACGAATTAAAATCACTCACTCGCGAACGAATTACACGTATCTATGTATACGTGTGTCTCTGTGTGTGTGTGTATTTTTTTTTTCTTCTTATTTTTTCGCGACCGAACGATTTCGTCTAGGGTAAGAGCACACTCGGTTCGTTGAGGAAACACGACGAGAGAAGAGCGGGTGGTACTCTCACACAATCACCGGTTTTACATTAGAGACACAATCCACACGCGCACGATCGTAGAGAGAGAGAGAGAGGGAAAAAACGAAGACACGACGAGCAGGGACGGGGGGTGAGTGCGGATAGGGTGGAGGAAGGGGAATAGGGAGAGAAATACGAACGCGCGACCGGGTGGGTGGGTTGAAAAAAAAAAAAAGCAATATAAGAGAGCACACACAGGGGAGGTTTGTTCGAGGAGGTCGGTTGCGTGTGTTGCCGGAGAAAAATCTCACTTTTTCCCGTCACTGACTGGCGTCACTCATTTTTATGTATTATTGTAGGTTTTTGTTTCTCTTCGCTCGGTTTTCTTGTTTTTTTATTTGGGGAAATTTTTCTTCGCGTTCGCGATGGTGCTTCTCTCGTTGAGCAGCACCGGGTCGCGAGGGACGCGCGACGCACGGCTGCAGCAGCGGCTGTGACTGCCTTGGCCTGCCTCTCTGCTGCTTGGTTTTCGCTGCCGCCTCTCTCTCTCTCTGTGTGTTTCCTTCTCTCAACAGTTTCTCGAGGCCAGGTGCGTCCCCGTAGTGACCGAGGCCTCGGGGTTAGAGCTCGCGTGCCTCGGCACACCGCGCCGCGGCAGTGGCGGAGACGACAGCACCACCACTACCGTAACGTACGTACTACTAACACTACCACCGTGACACTCGTGCGCCATGTTATATCCGTCCGAGCGAGAGGCATATACAAATGTCGGTTTGTGCCATCCGCGCGAGTTCGAACATCCTCGTTGCCTCGTAGTTGTGAGAAAAGTTCTCTTATTCCCCGTCTTGTGAACTCCGGGATCGTAGCAAAGTGCTCGAGCTCGATGTTTTTTCTTATACGTGCGCGCTTTTTTTTTTTTTTTTTTTTTTTTTTTTTTTTTTTCGATAATATTTATTTTAAAATCGACGATACTACTCCCCCCCGTTGTCTTTTCACATCGCGTCTCGTTCACTGTATCTACGTATACACGTGTACAATTGCACGATCCATCCACGCGATTTTTGGCTTTTTCGTACGTTCGTTCTTTTCTTTCTTTTCAACGGACGCTCTCTCGCGATACCGTGGCTCGTAGTGCACGAAACGACCGCACTCGGGGGTTCTCACTACGATACTATAGTGGCAATATTTCGAGTATATCTTATAGAGTTCGAGTATCAGCACACGGCGCACACGAGTACAAGAGCCACACGGGAAGGGAGAGTCGGTAGGAGCGGGGGAGATCGTTGGGTCACTACTACTACTGTAAAGTCCGTAATAAACGTGGCTCGTGGCGCGCGCGGCTTCTTCACGATTCTCCTCCTGGCCAAACGCACCCCGGCAGCAGCACTAGGCAGTGGCGGCGGCGCGCGCGTTCTACACAGAATTTCTCCGACGACTGTGATGGTGGTGGTGGTGGTGGTGGTGGTGTGTGCGCGAGAGCGGGGTAGTGTTGGTAACGGCGACGGGGCATTGCCGACCGTCGAGGTGTGAGCTTGTCCCTAGACCTCCCGAATCATTCTACTACATACTACAGTACTTTGTCTTTGTCTCTCTCGCTCTTGCACTCCTCGTTTTCTTCGTTTTCTTTTTCCCCCCCACCAATTGGACGAGTCTCGTGCGAACGTTTCGCGTTTCTGTTCCTCTCGCATTGCCCTCTACCGACTTTCTCGCTCGCTAGAGTTTTTTTTCTCTCTATTCCTCCGTAGCCGAAAGGAAAGGGGGGGATGGGCGGGGGGGTGTTTCTCGCCACTGCAGCACGGCTATCGACACCACGTCGTTTTTACGTTTTATACGTATCGTCTTTTAACGTATTCCACGCTTCTATATGTATATTTTACTATAGGCTACAATATAATTCGCGTGTATCGTATATTCATCCACCGGGCTCTACCCAAGTGCACACATAACCACAAAACGCGCGTACCCACGCAGTAACGTGCCATGTTGGGGCACCGCGAATTCCCCCCCTCCGCCGAAATACGAAAAGTTCCCCAGACACTACGGAGCTCAGTTGAGCGAGCGCGAGGAAGGAAGGGTGGGAGGGAGAGACAGAAAGGGAGAAAGAGAGATGGTAGACTCGGAGCTAGCTCCATCTTACTTCCACTCTGCGGCGTTGTCGAGGTGGACATTTAAAAAAAAGCGAGGACGATTAGTGAATCGACGAGGGTTCTCTGTCCCGGGAACTTTCTGGCGAATTCCGCCATGGCTTGTATATGTAGGTGTATACGTACATATCTATATATCTACATATTGTATACTATAAAGCCTTGAGAAACTTTCGTCTCGTCTTCGGGTCTCTCGTGGACACGATGACTCTCCTCTATCTCTCTCTCTCTCTCTCTCTCTCTCTCACTCTTATATCCACGAACGCCATTGTTTGTTGCAAAGATTTCTCTGTCCGTATATATACCTTTGCGACTAGTATAAGTATAGAGTTGTCTTCCTGCGCTCTGTGCTACTACGAGAACTCGCCGACCAAGTATATTGACCTCTCTCCACCTATTACGATAACTCGAACGTTTTCGCTCGTTTCGCGGTGCTCCGAGGGACAGAGGGAGACATCTTTTGGATTAATTTGGCAACTGGAGACTCGATATATGTATATTCATGCATATTCATATATATATATATATATATATATATATATATATATATATATATATATATATATATATATATATATATATATATATATATATATATATACAGAACAGTATATATATATATATACAAAAACAGTCATATATATATATATATATATATATATATATATATATATATATATATATATATATATATATATATATATATATATATATATATATACACACACACACACACACATATATATGACTGTTTTTGGGATCTTGTCGAGAATTGAAAATACTCCAAATTTTGACTATTGTTTCTCCCATTGTTTTTTTTTACATAGGCAGCCTCGAGGTATGACGCACGATATTGTAGATACGTGAATGAAAATTGATGAAAAACGTGCCGGCGTTGAGAACCGAAGTTTCCAGAACTCACCGGGTGGGTCGACATTTATAGCAACGCGCGCGCGGTCACTCCATGGGGATTTGGATAATCGAAGGGTTCGAGGGCTGTGCCCGGAGTCTTTTGTGACGTGAACCGTGAGACGAAGACAGAAAGATGGCATACGAATGTTTGGTGAATGGACGAAAATTCGATTTTACCAGGAAGTAAAATCTAACATGTCCATCACTCTGGAAAACTTTGTTTATAAAATAATTCATCATTCGATATTAACCCACGATTGTATATATTTTACATTAATTTGTTTAAATCATAAAGATTTATCTTGAAGTTCGCTGAAGTTGGTTGAAAAAAAAATAATGCCGAATTAAAATATTCGCCCAAAACGTCTCAGCGACGAAAAGTGAATCATACTTCTTGTCATAGGGAAATTTTTCACATCATGATTACGACACTGTTTCTTGGAAAGAAATGTTTAGGGGCATCAAACGCTCTTCGGTTACACGGCACCAACACAAATTTACTAATACATTCGCAAAATTTATTCTAGTGAAATATACGTACAAACACAAATATACAATGTGTACGTATTGAAAAGTAAAGAATCCAAAATATATTTTACGACAGTGTACGTAAAATATTCTGTATCGGGTTGAAGACGAACTGTGCAATTGGCGGTAGCAAGGCGGGGTCCCGAATTACACCAGAAAGAGAACCAATCAGATTTTACCTTATAAAGCGGCAGTGAGCCGCAGGATACTTGATTAACCAATCGCGTCCTGTGATTCTCGCAAACCTTCTACTGTGTGCATTCTCTCTCTCTCTCTCTCGGTACAGTTGTGTATGTGTACCGAATACTGTTTCGCGTATATGAGATGAGATGAGATATATACAGAAGAGCATGGAGGTTACAACATACTACGGAATGCTAGTATATACAAAACTGTGTATACAATACATACGAATGATACATTCCCTTGGACTTGTGCGAATTAATTCTCTCCTTTTTTTCCTCCTTTCGATTGTCGAATACTTTAATGGTAGCAGGGGACATTATAAATATACTTGGCAATCAATTCACTCGACATTGAACATGGTGCATTTGCAATTTTTTTTTTATTACCGGTGTCTCGATACTGCGACATAATTTAGGTAAATGAAAAAAAAAAAAAAAAAAAAAAACGAGACGGACTGGGGGATTTTTTTTTCATTCTGTATAAACGCAAAGAAAATGCTGGCGTTGCCGTTTGCACGAATGTACTTGGCTTGTGTTAATGAATAGGCTCGAGGGTTAATTGGTAGTAAAATAATATTAATTTCGAGCAGGTTAAAGCTGCGCGTATGTGTACACGTAGATATAAATGTTGTGTGTATGGTTATAGAATTACAGGAGTTTGTCGAATGGAAAATAAAATAAATATACGTTAATGCCGCGAAACAATTTGCAATAACAAGAGGATAGAATGAATTATTAATCGTAGGACGTAGCATCGAAAAAAACGGTATAGCTTGTCGTAAAAGTATCAGACTCGAATCACCCTCCAACACTTACATCAGGAATTCCACCATTTAGCATCTTGTCGTGTGCGAATCGAACGAATCTAAATTTTTCGAAACCACCGACCAGCGAGTTTTAATAAAAACACACGCGAGAAATAAATGAGAACATCGAAGAAAGAAAAAAGGAAGAAAAAAAAATAATGCATGCACGATATTTAGAAATGGCTGATGAGAACGAGAATAGATGACGAAAGCGACGTCTCGTCGACAATAGCGAATGGAGGAAACAAGCAGAGAGACAGAGAGGGAGAGAGTGAGTGAGAGAGAGAGAGAGAGAGAGAGCACCTGGTATACACGATCGGAGAAAAATATACTAGATGCTACATTTTATTATTACGAGATGCAATGGACTACCGCCAGAAGTCGGAAAAATGTTCAATTATCCCCCGAGATCAATTTAAGAATTTAATTTGGTACAAAAGCGTGCCACGAATAAGGTTAAATAATTTTTTGTACTCACGTTTTTCCACGATTTGTTCCCATTTCACCGTGAATTCCATTTAAAACACTTGCACGGGTATTCGTTTAATCGTTATCTTGGTGTCCATTTTGTTTGGTTAATTACTAAAGAGGCGGCAGTGCTGCCGCAGGTTACGTTGACATAACATGACGGCCCCCGAGGCAAGAGCACGACGGAACTCAAATGTAATCGATTAGTTCGTAAAAAGCATTTTTTTCCCATTCACTTTATGCTTGCTCAAACTTGTTAAATTGCCGATATTAAAATAATAATAATATTTCACGAACACCACGCACTCACATACACATGTACACAGCGCGTATTACTATCTTCTCTTCTCACTCTGTCTCGTGCCTGAAAAGGGAGACTCGAATCACAATCGACACTTCGCGTTACTGGAGGGACTCGTTCGGCACCGTCCTCGGTCCAGCATCTTTCTCGGCATTATCCTCGTTTCATCACTAAATATCGATCCCCGTGTACCTGCGATACAATCTCAACGACGCGTATTTCCATTATATGCCATATAAATTATTTATTCCATGATCAAATTCCGTTATTTAGTTGTACTATATACTTCTTAGTGGCCGCCTCTCGTTCTCTCTCTTGTGCGTCTAAAGATAACGGAAATGGAGTGACGGCTGTTGCCGCAGTGCTGCCCCCCGCGGCAGGTTCCAACAACAAAGTCCCCACCCAAGAATAACTTTTGCCACTACAAAAATTTTTTCACTCCGTGTCCCTATGAATCGCTTGGCAATCGAATTTCCAATTTTCGCTGTTGAATCAATATTTCTGTAAGACGACAATGAAAGACACGACCTCATTAAACAGTCGCACCTGGAGGATTACAGTATACATTATTGACTTGGCAGAATAGTATTTCAATGTATGGCATTATTAAATAAAACCTACCAATGCAGGCTTGTACATTTTTTTTTGATACAACTCGGAATAACTTCGGACTGCTCTGTTCAAATGTTGACATTTCATAAAATATTAACTTGTAAAATAGCAAATGTTTTTTCGTACGCAACCCCTAGAACTGATTTCTTCGAGTTATTATACTTAATCTTGGAAGACCTAAAAGAGCATTGCTTAAATATAAGTTACCTATATGTAGAGTTGGACCCCACTGGTATATTACCATGGTTATGTGAAAATATCATTGTATTATTCTATGTCTCCCATTAATACGAAATATATTTTTAATAAATGCATAACACACGAACGTCAGTGTCGAGTCTTCGTATTCCAAGCACAGAGTTACGAGTACCACCAAATCTCTTGCAAAACGTATCCTGACAATTAAGGAATGAGAACTAGTTGCACAACGTTGTTGTAGAAACGCGTCGTATCGTCAATATAATTATTATACAACTTGAAATACGACGAGCAAATAAAATCTAGGGAATTATTTGAATTGAGCGCCACTTGCAGTTGTACGACTGTATACATTATCAGCGTAACCTGTCTCGCGTCCAAGTGGCTCCGTGCAGATTTCTAAATTAGACAATTATAAAAATCGCAATTTATCGACATTAACAAAGGGTTTGACGAGGATTTCGCATAAGTGAGCAGTTGACAGGTGGTTTGACGTTTATCCGCCGCCATAGTTGTTAGCGACAGAGTGTATAGGATCTGCCATATTGCGTGGTGAATATACAAGTTGTACAACAATTTACTTTATTAAAGAACAACACCCCGTGGCATTCCATGGAAAAGTGAAGTGTTACGAGCATCGATATATTTTGGCTCGACTTGCCACCAGTATAAGAAAAAAATACATCGTTTCTTTCCGAGCATCATATAAACATAAAGGTGAGAGCTGTGAGAGTTATGTTTTATTTGACATGTGATTATTTTCTTTCCATTTTTTTTTTTTCGTTTCTCGTTCGGTCCGACCCTGTCGGAATGGTGTCGTTTCTGGGTTTCGAGCAATTACGGATACAACGATTAATGGTTTTGTCATTTATATTCGTCAACAGCTTCGAATTCTTCAAAGGAATTCTTTGTCGCAATACACGTATGCGCATACTTACACATACACACCGTTTTGTGTGCTGGCAAATGATCCTCCTACTTTGCTTTGGATGTCACAGTACAACTATAGTTCTACTGCCAAGTGCACGAGTACTGTTCATGATTCACGATGAATAAACTCATTTTTATGATCAATTCTAAATGATTTGCCGACTTCGTCAGTAGTTGTCCTTGCTATTTTGCTCGTTTTGTCGCTATTAGCATTACTCATCATTATTATACAGAAAATTGCTTATTTTTCGTATCTGCGACGATGTTCATACGTATTCGTACACAGACATATTTTTTATCCGACTCTTATCGCTCGGCCAGCTCGGGTCTTTTGATTATTGAAATACGAGGTGATAATGCTTCTACTACGCTGTTGCACGCGATAATCTTTTCGAAGCATCTTGAAAAAAACTAGAAAGTTCCTTCTGATCGATTCTAAGTTTTCATGCAAAATATGACACGAAGAATAAATAAAGCATCTTCGCGGCGTTTGTTTCAGAGTTTCCTCGATACGGAAGATAGTTTGAAGTCCTGCAATTTACAGCGTTTTTTTTGTATTGCTTCGTGTTACAGATTCAAAATGTCAGCAGGGCCGTACAACTACTCTTACATCTTTAAATATATCATCATAGGTGATATGGGAGTAGGCAAATCATGTCTGCTTCACCAATTCACCGAAAAAAAATGTAAGATTGGGAATGAATGGTTTTGCACGCTGGGTCTAATGGAAAAGATTGTACAATACTGATGTTATTCTGGTTTTCCATTGATAGTCATGGCAGATTGTCCTCACACAATCGGTGTCGAATTTGGCACTAGAATTATCGAAGTAGCTGGCCAAAAAATCAAGTTACAGATATGGGATACCGCGGGTCAGGAGAGATTCAGAGCTGTAACAAGGTCTTACTATAGAGGTGCAGCTGGTGCTTTAATGGTTTACGACATAACGCGTCGATCAACCTACAACCATCTGAGTAGCTGGCTTACAGATACTAGGAATCTTACAAATCCAAGCACTGTAAGCCCATTTAATAGCACTAGTCACAAAAATATAGAACCTTTAATCTGCTTTCACTTACTAACTTGTTTTGTTTCAAGGTGATATTTTTGATTGGTAACAAGAGTGATCTTGAAGAGCAACGTGATGTTACGTATGAAGAGGCTAAGAAATTTGCCGATGAGAATGGTCTTATGTTCGTTGAAGCTAGCGCGAAAACGTAAGATTGGTGACCGAATGATAACTATTTTCATTACATATAGATGTTCACACGTATCTTTTTTCCTTACAGAGGACATAACGTCGAGGAAGCATTCTTGGACACGGCTAAGAAAATATTCCAGAGTGTGCGAGATGGGCGGTGAGTAAACTTTGGTGATATAACAGTTCATGCCATGATAATTTCCATAAAAAGTGTGAATTTAGTTTACTGCGGTTACCAATGCGTTCTCTTCTAAAGAGTGATCTCGGAGATTGTTCGATCTGTGTTTCGCGTATTATGAAAATGTTTATTCGTGTTTTCAACAGTTTGGATCTGAACGCTGCTGAATCCGGAGTTCAGCACAATCCAAATCAACCAGGACGTACCAATCTACAAGGAGTATCTAGCGAGCAACCGGGTGGCAAAGATGCTTGTTCATGTTAGGCTAAATATTTGTCTGTATATAAGCCCCCAAAATCATCTTTGCCGGTAACGCGTAAATGATTTACACCGAATATAGTAAGGAAACAAGAAGACAAAAAACGGAAGCAAAACGAACGTTTATACCCCCACATTGAGGCCCACTGTCGATCGTGATACAATACTAATAATATATAAATACGATGCACGTGAGTCTCGTTGCAATGCAGTGAAAGAAGAGGTACACGTATTCGAGAATCCTTCCATTACCGAATTTGGCAGGAAATTGTGACAATTCTGCTTCCCTAATTCCCTGACCCTTCACCCCTAAAATATTCCACGAAGGTATCAGAGAAACGGTAGACACAGAGAGACCATTTACCTGTAAAAGAAAAGGCTCATCTTGTATCGAAAACTCTTCACGAAGATGTGTTTGAATCCAAATGTTTGGTCACACAGCGAAGACGTAACGCGTAATAAAACAAAAACAGAGGAAGAGAAGATAAAACACAAAGATGATTTAAGTTCGACTAGAGAAACCAAAATAACACACTGTAACGCTATAATTTTCTAGTTATGCCAATCGCGATCTAATTTTGGGCACTATTTTAAATATACTTCTGGAAACTTCTGTCGTTCATCGGGATTGGGCCTAAGTAGCAATAAGCAAATGCTTAGGGGTACGAAAGGAAAGAGAAAAATAATGAGCAAGCAGTTATGTTCTATTATGAGTTGTAACAAGTGAAATATATATGCATATATATGTATGCATATATGCTTTTCAAAAGCACGTCGTGAACATCCTTCGCACGATATTTGATGTCTAATCCTAAAGCTGTAATTCTCCCACGCGCTGCACGCAGTCTCATATATATTTGAAATTTTGGCAGAGTCTTCAATTGTAACATGGGGCGATGAAAAATTTGTACAAGGAGGCTTATTGATTATTACAAAATGGGTGTTTTTCCGTTATTACGTATATATGTGTATATACATAGATATATGTATACATACATATACACACTTAATAATATGTCGTTTGTATCAATGATAAATTGCAACAATATACAGGTGATAATGACACTTGGTTTATTCCTACGCGTGGGATATACTGTCTGAAATATTGCCCTCGATTTTTTTCTATGCATACCCCTCTTATTGCATTGAAACTTTATGAGCATTTTTTCTCATTGCCACTTCTGCTTGCACCACATACACATGTATAGTTATAGTTCTGAGATAATGAAATATGCGTTTAAGAGTTCAAATGAAGAGAGAAAAGAACACACTAGGAGCCTTATTCCGAGCTGAGAATCGTGTGAATATATCGGCCAGCTATCGTTATCATTTTTGCAATCTTCTGAACTATTGTTGCAGAAAGAAGAGGAAAAAAGATATCTCGCTAAGAAAAATCTCTCATAGTGTAGGGCAAACTTGATGAAAATTAATATATATATATACATATACACACACATATATAAATGTATATGTGTGTGTGTGTATAAAAGGCGAGGGTATACTTAGGGACATAAGATTTCACAGACGAAAAGATCTGCTTTCTGTTAGATGTATGCTGTAATGTGAATTGAAATTTTATAAGTGTGATTCCGTAAATAATGAAATATATAGTTCTGAAACACATACATGAATACACAAACACACATATACACGGATATGGAGTACGGAAAGGAGAATAATTGTTAAAGAACCATCGCGTTATATTAAAGATCATAGCGATATGCTGTAAATCATGTGATCTGGATATTGCGTATATAAATTACGTTGTATGTTTAAAAAAAAAACACAAAGTTTGAAATATCAATTGCGATCATGCTTGAATTATTATCGCCATAACCGTTGGTGCAGTTACAACCCATTGAAAAAAACGAAACGTTTGACGAAACGAGAAAACAATTGTAGTTTTATCCAGTAGTATGATAACGATTATTATTATTATTATTATTAATTATCTGGTAAAATCATTGTTACAGGAACATTTAATGTAAATAAAAAAAGTATACCGTATGAGGCGAAGATTTTTGTCTGGAACGAATATAATGAACGAGTCAGAAATCTTCGAAAAAATGTGAATCGAAATTTCTTTGATAATGAGATAATGTCTACAAACTGAATTACCGATCGTCGGTAATTGATAAGAATATGGTTGACCGAGCGCCCTCACATTGCCAGGCAACGCTTGATCTTAAACTAGAAACTAGTCACACGTCGCGTCGACTTGCTGTGTTTACGAAAGTGCCGAAGCATCGATATTACTTGGGACTGTTCGTTACAAATATCATTAATTAAAGAAGTAAGTACAAATTTTGTTGCTCGATGGTTTTTGTCTCGAAGCCACGTATATTATTTTATTTCAATTCTGGCCAACAGACATTGAACAGCTGATCAGCGAGCGATCAGCTGTTCAGTTCCAGAAGCATCGATAATAATAATAATAATATTCACTTTCCGTCAATAATATCAGTCTTTTATTGTTTCTCGAAGGATAAAATTGTCGAAAAAAAAATGAATCACTCGTGCAGTTGCGCTGGGCATCACAGTGACGAGGCGGAACTCGGGGTTTCATACACTTTATATCAGAAAATAAACAAGGAAGGTGTCGAATGCCTCAACGAAAGGGAAGATGGTTCTGGAGTCAAAGTTTTCAAACCGTGGGAAGAACGGTTGAGCAGAGATAAGGTGTGTGTTCTTAACATAGGAAATAAGAATGTAATTTGCTAAAATATAGAAAATAGTTACTATACTTATTGTTAGTGAAAACATAAAACCAGTTTTTAAAAACTATTTGATTGATATACTAAGTACATTCTCATTGTAAATACCTGAAACTTTTTACAGTTTGTTGAGAGCGACGATGACGACGAGCTGCTGTTCAATATACCGTAAGAATATTTTCTTATTGTCCTATAATTAGAAAAATGTGCTAGTAATTGTCAATCTCAAACAATTAATGCTTTTTCCAGGTTTACTGGAAACGTTAAACTCAAAGGAATAATAGTGATTGGTGGACCGGATGAATCATGTCCTACCCGCATGAAACTGTAAGTTTCTTTTAAAAGAAAATCTATAAAAAGATTTCTAGAATTATAATTTATTGACTGTTCATTGATTACAGTTGGAAAAATCGTCCCAGCATGAGCTTCGACCAGACGTCGATGGAATGCGATCAAGAATTTGAGCTGTTTAACGATCAACAAGGCGTTCACGAGTATCCGATAAAGTACGTTCGTTCGCATTCTCGGTTAATCGAGATTCAGCACGCGTATACCGTGTCAAGGCCCGAAAGACAAAAAAAAGCCTTGATCCTCGTACCATCATGGAATTTATTTTGCTTCTTGGCAATCCTACCATGCGACTCTACAGTTGATAAAGTCTTTCTTCTTTCATCAGAACGAATGGTCATATCGCGTTACACATTGTCGTGGCGAAAATCCTCTGTGGCTTTCGCGGATATTTATAAGCGAATTTGCGGCACGCGTTGTTACTTCGCATGATTGCCAAAATATTCTCGCTCATACATATTGTATATTTTATAAATAACACGTCCAATCTGGCATCTTCCGTAGGCGTTGTCAATGACGATCACGTTTACCCGTTTCTCGTGTTAAATTTTGTGCCCGTGCACTTTTATTCGCACGTGGCAGACACGAGTCTGAAAGAAAAGACAGATGAACGGAAGTAAATTTGCTAAACTTTGTCGGGCATGGAAAATTTTCATTCGCACGTGTTTCTAACTCCCCTCTTGTTAGCATCGAATATTTTACCTTGACGTTGAAAATAATTGAACAGAAAGATTTTGAGAATAACTACCTTTTAAGAATAACAACCCTTATAATTTCCTGCGGCAATCATTTTAAATTACCTTTCTTTTTGATAGAAAATTTACAATGGCACAGGATGAACCGGGCTTTGCAAAAAAATACAGCAGTCTGACGATGGATGTTATTGCGCGTTAGTTGCCTGATTGGGAATCCCGTCGTAAAACGATATTAGCATAGCGCCCGTAATCGTTTCTCGATAACTGAAAATTCACCGTTGTTCAATTATCGACGTTTTCTTTTTTCACAGGGTCGTAAAATTTTCATCGGTCCATCATTTGACCCTTCATTTCACGGGTAACGAGAATGCGGAGAGAACGCGAATCGATTATATTGGACTTAAAGGCGAATGGACAGCCGGACATCATCACGGTGTAACAATATGCACATACGAGGCTCGACCTCAGATCATCGATCACACCACAGATATCAACACGGATGTTACGAGAGAAATTCAATGATGAAACAATTCGTGAAACGACGCGAAATATTACGAATACATTTTTTTATCGTTTTGTTACGCTCCATATCACTTCGATACAATTCTTTCTATTTTCGTACCCTTTATCTGTCTCTTCATTAACAGACCCGTTACACGAACCATCACTGTCTCTACCAAGTGAATAAATATTCCGAACGTACGTAATAAAAACTATTTAAAGAATCACATTGTAAACGAGTCTGAAATGTCTGCGACTGATCGTTATAACTGATATCAAGATAAACACAAAAACTTCGCGGGAGCGAAAAATATACTAATTACACTTTACACAATCGCTCAAAGTATAGGATTATATTCCCTCAGTTGGTGATCGAATAAATAGAGCTTATGCAAACTTATTTCGTCACGACCAAACTTGCGCAATGGTCCGTGTGAATTGTCGATAACAGACGTTTCAACTTCATCTATTAAAATTGCGAATTCTAGATTAATGAGTTTAAAAATGGAAACAATGAACGATGGACGTTGTTGGATATTTTTCAGAATGGAAACAATTAAGGAACGCTTCTATATAATGATATAATAATTTTTATTAAATTGTAATACTACTGGAAATTCAATTTCTTTTTCCGTTCCACGACCATGTCCCAAAATGACTCAACAACTTTCTCCCGCGACGAGCGTTTTCTTTTTTAAGAAATTTCTTTCGATAACACTGCAGATTTAATTGCGGACGAGAAATTGTGCAAGAAAGATGCACAAGTCGCATATTCGTGAATCATAAAATTTGCGAGAGACTCTGGTTGACTTTCACGTTGATCTTGCGTATGAAGACGGTACATTGGCCGTTCGTTACTCCCAGTGTTCTACAAGCGCCAATTCACACTCACACTCTGGCGTGCTTTATTTTAGGCTTTGTCGAGATAGAGTCCGAGCAATGAAGAACACGCGGACAGTCTCGTTCGACCTGCAACTAGTCATAATTCTTTCTGAAACAGAGATATGGTCAATGTCATTCCTAACATCAAATACAAGGATAGATCGATGACGAATGTAGACTGCAACTTAGACTGCAATTCTGCTGCATTGTCACTATCGATGAAAAAATTCATTAACAATTCATCTTCTTCCTAAATCCAAAATTGTAAAACTCAAATCCATACAATTCCTATTTTTTAACACTAGATTTACCAGACCAGTCATTTTGACTGGTCGTGCAATTTTTAATTAAAAATTCCTACTGCATGTATCATTTGTTTTCTGAAATGACGTTATGACTTCTGTAGCTGTAAGTAGAAAATATATTTAATGAACTCAATACAACTTTATATACATTTGTAACAAATATATTTAAATAGAAACATGTATATGCAAATAGCTGGTAAATCTAGTGTTAATGACTTTTGTCCTCAAAAAACTTATATTTAACGCGTCATAAAAAAAAAAAAAATGTAAAACGATGACGAAAACAAAAATAGGACGAACTTTCGGATTTGGTTCAACGACGTTGTTCCCTTTGCAAATAGACATTGTTCTCTCCGTACGTTTCGCGAGTGAATCGGCGAGTGGGAATTGCTAATCGAGCTTGCTAGCTCCTCGTTCTCGCGCGGAAAGACACGAACTCGTGCGGTTCGTACATTCTCGTTTAGTAAACACGCGCGAAGAGGCGCACGATAATGTTAGCGACGGAGAGACTCGTGTATGTATCAAGTACACGAGCGGGGCTAGGGGAAGCCAATGCAAATTTTTGCAAGAAGCATTCGCGTGCCGGCGATGCTGGCGCATAGTAGGTAGTGCAAAATCGCGTTTCGCCGCGTTGCGTCCAAGTGTTCGATCCTCGATTATGCGGTACGTCGTTTTTTTCCATTCTCACGAACGATACGACAATATTACTCGATGAAATACAAAATATCTCCACGATTAAAGCAGTTCGCGTTTAAACAATAACAATATTTATAAAAAAAAAAAAAACAGTCGATAAAAATAACGCCAATCTCCAACTTATTCGTCCAACGCAAATATAAAGCCTCGAAACACTCGATAGTGTGAGTTGTGCAATTTCTCAAGATTCTTAAAGCAATGAATAATCACAAATAATGATAACAATAATAATACATTGTTGCGCAGAATTAACACGCAGTCGTAATTTGAAACACGAAGATTGTAAATAGCGATAAGAAAGAAAACAAAAAGATAAGGAAGCAAACGAAACGAAAATGGAAAATGAAAAAGTCGTGATTAAAGAAAAAATTTAAGAGCGACCGGGGGCAGTGATAAAAATACGTAGGGAGTTTTGTTGGGGTAGTTGCGAGAGAAGAGCGCGCATTTTACAGAGCTTCGGGCTGAAGTACGACGATACGAAAAGCACACGTTTTCATACACGTGCGTTAAAGCCGAGAGATTGGAGCTTCGATACGATGCTCACCATCGTACGATATTACTAACCGAAAGAGAGAAATATAGTCCTCGTTATGTTTGCCCACGCGACAAAGAAACTCCACAGTGTCACAAAGATTGCAAGCTTGAACGGGTGAAAAGCGGCTTTCATTAGTCGTTTGCTCTCTCGTATTTTGTGCAAACGTCGCTAACAACGTTAAAGAGACGCGGGAGACAATCTCGTCATGAAAATTGTCGGTTTTTCTAGCCGATTGAAGTAACTTGTTGCAATAGTATTTCAAAGAAAAATTCATGATTTTTATTTAGGTACGAGTCATTTCATGAAAAGTCAATAAATTCTTGAATTTTTTTAATTTCCTATCAGAATTCTTTCTTGTTCTTGACTCGATGCTTGTTATTTGAATGTTTGAAACATTTCGTATTATCGTTAGTTCAATCCAGAGTTGAGAAGGATTCAAAAATTTGGAAATTTTAAGATACATTTTTTTTCATATTTCTTAATAAATGTTCCTTTCTGTAGAACGAATTAATTTTCACCTAAAAGAATATAAATTTATGAAGATGTATGGAGAAAAATTGTATTAATTTAGTAAGATTTGAAAATGTCGGTGTGTTTTAAAACTGCAAATATTTTGTTTGTAAACGAGTGGTACATTTTTTCATGAATTATTTTTCGATTCTTAGACAATATTGTTTCAGGCGTATGTTTTGTTCTTGACTCTATGCTTGTTATTTGAACGTTTGAAACATTTCGTATTATCGTTAGTTCAATCCAGAATTGAAAAGGATTCAAAAATTTGGAAATCTTAAGACACATTTCTTTCTTCATATTTATTAATAAATGTTCCTTTCTGTAGAACGAATTAATTTTCACCTAAAAGAATATAAATTTATGAAGATGTATGGAGAAAATTTGTATTAATTTAGTAAGATTTGAAAATGTCGGTGTGTTTTAAAACTGCAAATATTTTGTTTGTAAACAAGTGGTACATCTTTTCTTCAATCTTTTCGTGAATTATTTTTCGACTCGTAGACAGTACTGTTTCAGGCGTATAAGAAGAATAAACGAGTAACGACGTTAGGTAGAATGAGACAAAATGAAATTAATTATATTTGTTTTACTTATTTTTACGTATTTCATACACGTCGGCTGAATCAACTTAGTCATTGCAACGTGCATTTTTCAGACAAGGAAGAATTGAAACGTTCATCAATAATGCATATGCTATTTGCCACATATACCTACAAACATCTATCGTTTCCGTCTTTTCCTTCGTCGTATCGTTCCTCGAACAATTTTTATTGATCGATAAACAACTTAACAAATATTTACAAATTTTCTCCCATCAATTTTCCAACAATACATCGTTCGAAAAATGATTAATTCCACGATCCTACAACGAATAATTTCCTCTTGAATTTGTCTGCAGTTTTTAATCCAAACTTAGAACATTCGAAAAATTACAAAAGAAAATAAAACAAAAATTTGGAAAAAAAAGCGGTATACTTTCATTTAAATCGGCGGGATGTTTCACGCGTCACTATTTAGTGTGCTCTCTTCCTCCTCAACGCTGCTCGTGGCGAGCGTCGCGTGGGTATTTCTGCCACACGGAAACCGAACGCGAGTAGAGTCTTGGCGCCGCGACGCCTCGGATAATTCACGTTCTCGGATCGACGCGGACAAATATATACGTATTATATTTATATATATGTAAAATTTATGTAGGAAATCGTGTGTCCAGAGGGGGAAACGAGTTCGACGCTCCGACACGAATACAAAGATGAAGACGTAGCGAAGTAAAAATATTTTATCAAACAAATACAAAGAAAATCTTCCATTCTCGAAATCATTCTCGCTTTGTCCCGATCTCGCGAAAGTTGACGTTTCTTTTTTTTTCGTTTTCCCCTCGGACGATTAGTTCGTATCGTTTATTTTTTGGTTTTGCTTTTCGTTCCAAGATAACAATTTAATAACGAATATATATTTATAAACGCTTTATCGAACGATCTTTGAACTTTTGTCGATCAAATTTATACTTATTCGAGAAAAAGATTTGCTCGACGATAGAGAAGTTTGCGAATAGTAATTTTAATCCTCGTATCCGCGAATTCGATCGCGAAGTTAATTGATAAACGAGTGACGACTTTCGCGGATATTATTAGCGTTCCAGCGAGTACCGTACGTACGTATCAATAGTAAACGCAACAATTTCAAAATGTGCAATATTTCAGAGTTCTCGTACATTTTTGACGAGATAAGAGAATGAAATATACGAGACAATTTCTTTCATTCGTTTTTTTCTTGTTTCCTTTTCGAGTATTAACGCAACAACGCTTTGAGAACGGGAGATAAAGATATTGATGAAGAAGTCGTTGCAGCTATTCTTGGAAAGGAAGAGAGTCCAATATTTCTCGCTGAATGTCATATATCGATTCATCCGGCGTCGATTAATATCGCAACTCGAATTACCCAGTTCATCGATAATTGTTATCGTTGTAACGACAATTTGTTTTTTTTCTTCTTCAATGTTTCATTGTTACGTAAATATGTAAAAGATTTATTTTTCAATTTCGATTATTAAAAATAAATCGATTTGAACAATAATTTCTGAAGAAATTTTTGTTTGATCGACTTAAATAACTTGGAATTTTCTATATATATTTTTTAATTTAGAATCTCACGGATTTAATAAAGAATTGCGCTGATTTTCCAGCCTCGGGCAAAGATCACGGATTACTCTCTGGCTTCGTTACTCCCGGAGTGTTTGATGTAGGTCATTGAAGTTTCCGCGAGCGCGAATCGACGCGTAAACGCAAGTGCGACTTGCCACCTCGCGCTATTATTATTCTCACAATAATCGCAAAGTCCATCGAGTCATCGACAATCGCAACAGCGACCGAGCGCACATCGGTAAGTCGAGAAAATATCCGAGACCTCGAGGCGATATGAAGTCTTATCCTATCCGGAAAAAAGGCCACGAGGTGGTTTTCCTTGTCCCGAGATCAGAAAATACGAAATACATAGTATTGCTGCGAGACTTTGTGTTGTGAATTGAGATACGTTCGAGCTAACGAGTGACAGAAAAACGATCGAGTGGAAATAAATTATGAGCGTTCGATGAAAGATTGTACGTTTAAATTTTTCGAATAATTAAGAACGATTATTAATTTTGTTTTTCTTGAGGAAGAAAATTGAAATTGTACTACGTTGGTAATAATTGGAGAAAGTTTCTACTTTGAACGATTTAGATTGTTCTACGAAGAACTCGACGATAGGTGGGTCGATTCTGATGGAAGAATCTTGATTCTAGCTCGATCGAAATAATTTTCATACGATTCAAATAATTTCAAACTAATGATACAATTTTTGATCGGTTACAATAATTATTGAATCATCCAAATTATTTTTGATTGATTGCAATTTCTGTGGAAAGGTTCAAATAATTTTTGATCGATTAAAATAATTTTTTATCGATTCAAATCATTTTTTATCGATTAAAATCATTTTTGATCGAACAAAATAATTTGTGTTCGATTAAAATAAATTTTGATCGAACGACGTCCATATCCACCCGGAAAATTATTGACACTACATCATGGAAAAATCTTTACGCGAACCCCGAAGAATTCGATGATTCTCTCCGACGCGAGAAAATAAACACGGCCGGCTCGTTTGAGACAAAGGCAAATGTCAACACGATGGCACGCCGCCACAATTTTCCTCGTGGGGGTCTTTCTATCTCTCGCCTTGTTTCCTCTCTCTCTCTCTCTTTCTCTCTATCTCTCGTCGTCTCGATTAGGGCGATTACCGAGCGTTTTACGAAGCACGATGCTCTTTGCCACTTCGTATTCGAAGGGAAAGTTCAACTCGTGTGTTTAATTACAAAGGCGAACGTCACTGAGGAAAGATGACTTCAGACGATTATACAGAGTCGCTCCAAGTTCTCGTACAAAGTTAATTATTTTCTCAAGTGACCGTCGAGACTTCGTAATAAAAATTTTTTTTTATCATTCGTTTCACACTCCTCGGCGACACGATAAACGTCAAATCAAATAATCCGACGTAAGATCGGCGCGAGATCGCGGTCGTCACTTAACATCTTTATCAATATGTTTTTTGGGAGGGAAAGATGACGTCATCTTCGACGATTTTATTTTTTCTCTCATTATTCATTGTCAGAAAAATTTCCATTTGCTCGCTCTTACGAACTTCCATATTTAACGAATATTAGCCGAATTCTTTAATCAGTTTCTATTCATAATTTTTTTTAAATTTCTTTTTTTTTCTCTCGTAATCGTAAATCCCCTTCGACGTGTCGTCGAACTTTACGCGGTCTAATCGTTACGTAAAGATACGCGATAAGCTACACGTGATTTTTCGATGAAAGATAAAATAAAAATCCACGATAGCGTCTTAGTGCGATTAACCGATTGCGAGTTCCCGAATACTCGAGGAATTTGTTATGAGCGTACGGGCGCGTGTACCTCGCGTGAAATTGAAAAAAAAACTGATAATAGACTTGACTAGAGTAGCAATTTTTTAATCACGATTTTTTTAATGAATTTAAACGACGCGTGAGTTCATTACGACAGAATCGTTGAAAATATTTTAATTAATTGTTTGCTTTTAATTAATTAGTTATTTTATTTTTTAAAAATTGAATTTTGTCGACAACGACATTCCATTTTCAATATTTACCTAATACCTTTATCATTGTTAACAACGCTATACAGCGATACGAAGTTATTTTATCGAGCCCTATTCCCGTTTTTCGAGTCTTTTTCACTCTGTCGCAGCTAAACCCTCGATAAGGCCAAGATTGTTTTGGTAAATAAACACAAGCACGCGTTTACTTTTCGCCATAATGACGTGTAACGTCCCATGTACGGTTTTATCATCGCGTGACTCATAAACTGCAGTTCTTGATGCGATATTGATTTATCACTCGGAGGTTGAGATTATTTCTTGCAATTTATCTCATCCACGTGTGTCCATTGAAATGTTTGTTCCATCGATGAAAACCTGTAATTAAAGACTGATTTAAAAAATTGAATAACGTTGATACGACGATCTAAAGCGAAAACAATAATTTACAAATATTTTCTTATCTAGATAATTAACATTAAGTATCGCGTGACAAAAATTGTATTTTCCCAATTAATTGCTTTTCCATGCGAACGTCGTTATTGCCAAAGATTGTATCGAAAGACAAACATTATTTTCATGACTCCCAAATGGAAAAGTTTTTCGTTTATGTACGTGATTGTCGATATAAATGTGACGGTCCTGACGTTGATAACTGTTTTGCAGATAGTGCGATGTTGACGCACAAAAGCAACAGGGACATAATAGATGTAGCGACCACGTATCGCCAGCTGCAACGGAATCGTGGAAATGACTCAGTTTTGAAACTCAGTCGTTGTTTTTGTCACCGTGAATGAGAAGGGACTAGGCATTTTCATAAGCACATTCGTTTGTTCTCGCTCGTCCCACAGTGTGGAAAGACAGACCTAATTAACAAGAAAAAAAGAATTAAAAAATTTTTAATTAAAGAATTAAACAGTAAACGAGAAGTCTTGAGTCCGATTTGACGAGGGTGGAAAAAAGCAGGGGAGCATTTCCTGTCATCGTATTCTGGACGTTTGAATCGAGTCGCACAAGCTTTTGCCACCACCACCACCGCCACTCTCGACGAGTGGAGAGCACGAGAGCAGAAACTTCACGGATCCGACGATCGTCGCTAGAACTACTGCTTCAGTCGTTTCGAAACGAGCCAAGGGAGTGTCTCGTGATCTCGAGGAAAAAGAGGAAAAAACAAATACTGTAATAGCACGTGGTCCCGCCTGTCGTCCGAGCGATACTTATCAACAACCGAGTTTTCCCCGTAACGATAACGCGGGAATATTTCGCGAATTAATTAATTTCATTAAAACGTGTAAAAAGAAAATTATTTTTTAAAATTATGAATTAATTAATGAAACTTGACAAATGAATTATTAACTATTATTAATAATCAATCAATTAATCGATTAATACATTAATTATTAAAGATCAACTTTTTAATCTTCATTTTCGTCACATAATTAAAATCAAAATGACGTGAAGGAATCAACGTTTTACAAAATTTTTAAACGTCGTCCAGAACTTTTCGAACGACATTGTGATTATAAACAATTTTTTTTTAATTAAATTATCGACGATGATCGTACGTAGGATTTCATCCAGGAGTAAAAATAATTCAACGTTTTGTCTATAATCTCCTCGTGTCTCAAAACGCTTAAGTAGGAGTGAACTACATGTGCGGTTTATGAAAAATTCTCGCGGGGAAGGCTTATCTCGAGGCGAACGATTTCCACACATGTGTATTACGGTAATGTTCTAACGTAGACACGCATACGTGTATAAATATATGTTATAAAGTTTGTGTATCAGTTGCTTTACGACAGCGGGAGAGTGTCGCCGTCCGATTACACGTCTGTTGTCCCACACTGCACATCGGCGTTTTTTTTCTCGGCCTGTGGACAAATTGTAAATATAGAATAGATTTTTTTTTCATTTTTTTTTCAATAGATCAAGCGGGAAATAAAATGTTCATTCTCGGGAAAATCGAGGAAGACGTTATCACGAATTACTCCAAATTAAATAATTAATCGATTAATTAAGCGGAATAATATATTTTAAATATTTTGTTCAATAAAGGTCAAGTGTGCGCGAGAAAAAAGAACGTTAGATAAATAAACAAGCACGAGCCATGGCTAACTCGACGAACAAAAAGTTTTGCGAGCATGCGAGAAACAGCAACGGATCGAAAAAGGTTGGAAAGAGAGAAGAGGAGAATGGCTTATACGAGGATGTCGCTCTCAAGGAATCGATGGATCCTTGCACAGGACAAACGCCACCACCGGACGGTGGTTGGGGTTGGTTCGTCGTTTTTGGATCTTTCATGATCCACATAGTCAGTGAGTACGAATAAAATAATAATTTCTCACCCCTATCGTTTGCTTTTTTTTTATCCTTGCGTCATTATATTTGTTTTATCGCCTACTCACACGCGAAACCCCAAGTCCAATTTTTCAGCGAAACTCGCAATTATCCACGTGCTGTAAACAAATAAACTTACAATGATTAAGTAACCTTAATTTTAGATCGATCGTGAAACAAATTTTGATTTTCTATTTCTTTTTGTAAATTTGAAATCGATTGCAATCAATCTGTTTTCATAGCCAGAGAGAGATTCAATAAATATTTCATTTCCGTTGTATTTAATTCGACGATTGTTTTTTTTCACTCTGATTGCAAAATAAATTGATAATGAAAAGCGTGTAAATTGTGCGATGGAGAAAGAGAAAGGGAGAAAACAGAAATGCGAGGGGTTGTTTTGATAATCGATACGAAAACTTTCCAATCGCTAAGGATCGGTAATTATTTTTGTTTATTTATTTATAGGGAGTTGGCGGTTGATCAGGCACGAATGAATTTTTATATTCGTATGCTGTATATAGTTACAACGAGGGGGGATAAGAGAGTCTAGAAACAGTAGAGGAGAACGACGCGAGACTACCCAATTAGAAAGTTTGTCTTGCGTAAGAAAATTCATTGGCATTGGCTACCTCGATGGCTTACCTTCGGCGCAAGAAAATTGCATTTTGTGTACAACGCGCGAAATGTAATGGAAAAGTTTGCGACGCGAGGATTAAAAATAATGTTCAATGATTTTTTTCCTCACACAGAGACTAAGAAATACTCGAGAATTTTGTTGTTTCGTACGGTCGTGAGATTTAATCTCACGTGTTATAAAATTTAATCAATCACGTGGATTCCAATATCGACCCACATTACCAATTCGTTCGTTATCTCACGAAATTCTTTACGAAAGATACGATGGCGCACGAGGAGTTCGTTTTTGAATCGAGATCGACTCGATGAAAACGATCGATCAAATTGATCATCGATTTTTCATACGACCTTCGACCTTGGAGCTTCGACATTGACCCCGTTTCATTGAATACTTTGTCCGATAATACGTAATAAAATGTTATAGGTTTCGTTAAAATCGATCGATCGAAGGAAATAGAAATACGATTAATTTTTTTCGTTTTACTAACTTTGTTTTCCATCTCGCCACGCGTGTTTCAACGCCGTCCGAAATTTCCTGCTAATTTGATCCACGGGGTTTTTAACTTTTGCTCAATTGCCAATTAAAAAAGAAAGAAGATGAAAGAAAGAAAAAAAAGTCATAATGGAGCGTAAATTTACTTTACGAGATAATAGTAGCTTTGTTTCCGTTTCGCGTTTATTGCGTGACTCTATATCAGTCGTCTTTTGACTTTGTCCATTTTCTGCGCATACGCGTGTGTTCTTCCCCCTCGTTCCACGTGGCATAGACACGAGCCAAGTATCGTGCGAGTACGTCGTCAAAATGAATTAAAAGCCCGAGTCTTCTCGAGGGAAATTACATTCTTTAATAACATTGTCGATCACGAGACCTTCGATCCTTCTCGAAAGTTAAACACGATTTTAGCTTCTTTTTCTTATCTTGGCCTCGCATTGATTTCCAACAATTTACCGAACGCATTGAATCGAAAAGCTTGACGTTCGATTTGAGAAGGAAAAAAAACACTTTTTTTTTTGCAGCTGACGGAGTGACTTATTCTTTCGGCGTGTTTTACGTCGAGCTTCTTCACTACTTTAACGAGGGCAAAGGAGCCACAGCCTGGATCGCCTCTATTCTCGTTGGCGTCACACTATGCTCGGGTGAGAAAATTGCATTTTGTTTATTTTTTATATTTTTTTTTTGTATTTTTTTTTTGTAATTTTACGTATGTGCGAACGCCTCAAGATGTCTCCTGGAATAATTTTGTTCTCACTCCTGATCGAATGAGATGGAAATTACCTTTTTTCTCTAGGTAATGGAACGTCCATAAATAAATTGAAGAAATCATCGCGATCGATGCATTTTTATCGAATAAAAAGAATTTTTTCTCTTTTCTTTTATGTTCGCTGTCAGGTCCGATATCGAGTATGTTCGTGAACAGGTACGGCTGTCGAAACGTTACGATTGCCGGTTCGATACTGGCGAGTCTCTGCCTCTTGACAAGCGTTTGGGCATCGAGCGTCTTCGTTCTGTACTTCACCATCGGTATTGGAACGGGTGAGCGATTTTTATACTTCGTTCTCCTTCTTCTTTCTTCCTCTTTCTATCTTTCTATCATTCGTTCGTCATTTCGCACATCGCGCCTCAATCTTTCTCAATTCGATTCGTTTCCGAACTGCAAACTGAAGCGAGGATTCGATTCTCGACCGACGCAAGGTAAGACATTTGCTTTGTGCGTCCAACGAAGTTCACCTGCTAGAGATTGAAAGATTTGTTTGCATTATTTTGATTTCTTTGAAACATTATCACGATAATTGTTGTTTGTTTTTGTGTTTTTCTCGAACGAAGCAAAGTGACAATCGGCTTGACGAAATTTTTATTTTCTTATTTTATTCAAGGTTTCGGCTTCGGTCTCATATACTTACCTGCGATTGTAAGCGTCACGTGTTACTTCGAGAAATATCGTTCGCTCGCAACGGGCATAGCGGTTTGCGGCTCGGGGCTGGGTACCCTCGTATTCGCACCGTTCATCGAATATCTCATTGCTACTTTCGGCTGGCGAGGAGCTATGATGATTACGTCCGGAATCGTCCTGAATTGCATTATATTCGGTGCGATGTTCCGCCCGCTCGAACCTGCTAAACAAGAAATTTCGATCTCAATGAAGGTTGTTAATTAACAGACATTCGTCGCTAATAATTAACGGAGATTAATTAAACAAGAATTATTAATGATCGATAATTAATGTTAATTAGAATCAATTACTATTTATTAATCGATTATAATTGGCTAATTAATCGATCATAACTAACGAAGGGAATCGTTAATTCTTCAATCAACTGTTAATTGATGAATTTCTCTCTCGCTATAATTAGGATCTCGCCAATAATTCGGTAGTCAAAAGCCGACAGCTCGACTTACCGATTAAAAATGGTTTCGGCCGTCACCACAGTGCTAGCAACGTTAACATCAACAATGGAAAGGAGTATCTCGTCAACGGCCACGACGACGAGACGAACGTCATGAGAGTCGCTCTGAGCCAACCGATGCTCGTAACCAAGGGTCATCATGGTTCTGGAACGATGGCAAGATCGTTCGGTAGCGGTGTGATGAATCGAAGAGATGTATTTTATCAGGGCAGCGTCGAAAATGTTCGAAAACGATCGTGAGTTAATTAATCAATTATTTCATAATTTATTATTAATTAAAAATCGTTCAGAAAATAACAAAATCAACGAGAAACTTAATTTTTCACTCAAATAAAATTATCCATGATTTTTCAATTTATTTAATTCGATGCTTTTTTTATATTCGTAATTAATTTTGATGAAAAATTATTATAATCGTCGATTATCGTTACAGGGAATCGTTCGCATTCAGCGAGGAAAATGTGACAAAACGAAGAGCTTCGGTGAAAAGTTTGCCAAACGGTACGGGCCACAAACAAGCCGATACGGTCGAGTGTCTTCCGTACGCCCAGGAAACAATGTCGATTCTCCAACAGATGTTGGAACTTTCGTTATTGAAGGATCCGGTTTTCTTGTTATTCACACTATCCAACTTTTGTACGAGTATCGGTTTCAACATACCATACGTTTATTTAGTGGTAAGAAATCGTAACGCAATAATTAATTACAATAATTGTATGAAAAATCGGTATTGTAAAATTTCA
The DNA here is from genome assembly GCA_946811545.1 of Netelia fuscicornis. Taxonomy (NCBI): domain Eukaryota; kingdom Metazoa; phylum Arthropoda; class Insecta; order Hymenoptera; family Ichneumonidae; genus Netelia; species Netelia fuscicornis. The sequence continues at coordinate 12,437,563 of OX328011.1, read as the reverse complement.
AAAAATTTGAGACTTTTGATAATCCATGGAATTAAATTTTTTTCATTGTTAATTTGTTTAGGCTCAAGCGGAGGAACGTGGAATAAACAAAGATGTATCGAGCTATCTGCTAGCCGTGATCGGTATCGCTAACACCGTTGGTCGTATCATACTCGGTTATGTGTCGGACAAATCGTGGATCAATCGACTTCTAGTCTACAATGTTTGCTTGACCATCTGCGGTCTATGTAAGTTTTAATTTATTGAAGTATGCAAGAAAAATTGATAAATCGTTATTGATAAAAATTCTGAGAAATTTGAAGAAGTAACGAGCTTTTGTAAGATTCAAAGATTGATTTTCTTTAATCCAAGTTGAAGTATGTGCAATTAATTTCATTTTTTTAATGATTTTTTCAGCAACAGTATTAAGCACTTTCTGCGATTCATTCGCAACGTTCGCATTTTATGGAACCGTTTTCGGTTTCACAGCTGGTGCTTACGTCGGACTAACGTCTGTCATTCTAGTCGATTTACTGGGCCTGGATAGGCTCACTAATGCCTTCGGTCTTTTATTACTTTTTCAAGGATTCGCGTCTCTTCTCGGACCGCCAATTGCCGGTAAGTCGTCGAGATTTATCGAAATTTTGAAGGAATATATCTTTGTAAAATGCTGGGGTATGACTTGCTTTGTCCATTGGAAAAATACTTTTATTTATTTGAAAATTAAATTGCGCGAATTTGTCTTGTTTGCAGGTTGGCTGTACGATGCGTTGAACACATACGACCCAGGATTTTATGTAGGCGGTGGCATGATCTGTATAAGCGGGCTAATGTTATTTTTAATACCACCGCTTCAGAGAAGAATACAGAGAAAAATTGACAGAGAGAACAGACTAAAGAGGATAGACGTTATGTCTTAGCGCAAATTAAATATAAATATATGTTTTATTATTATCACAAATTTATTCGATCGTGTATTTCTTTGTATCCCCGCCAAACCTAATCTTCATGGAGTATTTACTCGGTCGGTAACGGTGACGAATTGGGACAATATTCGGAACTCACATAAATACCGAAAGTAGATAATGGAGTGCGATGTGTGTTCTTTGAATTAAACAGCAGTTGGTAAGTACGGCTTCTGTAACGAACCGATAAGGTAGTACTCTACTTGATCTGATACTTTCGATGACGGAAATGAAGATGTCGTTGAACTGGCCAAAAAATCTTGGCGGAAAAACCAATTTCATACACGGCGATAGATTAGTTATTGAAAAAAGTGGAATTTCACATTTCTGCATCATTTTGAAGGAAAAGTTTGTCAATACGGGATTTGGACGATGATATGCGTATTGTACGGGAAATTTCCGATTCCGTAATCACCCTACAAACTCTTTTCGGGCAAAAAAAAATTGACCTCGGGAGATGCCGACATTCGTCATTTACTTTTGGGCACTTTGGGGGGTCCGGAGGGGGTAAAATTTTTTTTTTGTCCAAAAAGACTTTGTAGCACCATTTCTGAATCGGAAATTTCCCGCGTAACACGAATATGATGAAATAAAGGGGTTTTGGAACAACAAAAATTTTGACCTCATCGTCTTGGTGTTTTTTTAGAGGTCGCCTCCCAATTGGTCCCAAAAATCGCGATTTTCCGAGGATCGCGGCGGCCACAAAAATTGAGCTATCCGGATGATTCTAGGCGGGATCTCGAGTGCTCAGCGAGTTCTTCAAAACGTTATTTGTGAAATTTTCTGTCGGACGAACGAGAGCGGAGATACAGCTTCGCGAAAAGTCGATTTTTCGAGGCTTCGCGAATCCATCGATATTGCGATGTACTGCATTCCGGTGAATTTTAATCCTTTCTCAGGCTCTAAGAACCTATGTCGATCGCAAATTTCCCGTACAACAAGAAAATCATATTTGTAATCCCATTTTATCTCAATCCTTCTATCAAAAGTTCGAATAACTGAATTCTCACGTTTTTTTCACACTATAACCGCCTAACTTCGACAAACTCAAAATAAGAATATAATATTTGTGCCTTATTAAAAATTTCCGATTTACAATTCTACTTTTACATTTACCTCAAACAAAAACGTACGATATCGAGAAATTTAGGGATTCGAAAATTTAAACGTTAACATTTGACTAATCTAAAAACAGTAAGTGCGAGCGGTGTTTCCAAATAGAAAAAAAATATGTAACTTGTACAACATTCAGAGATCTATAAACGTGCGGGGCTATCACTAGCGGTTATATATACAGTTATCTATACGATTGTATACAATATAGGGTTGCCGAGGATGCCAAAGAGGTTATCAAAGTTCGATATATATCCAGCTCACATACACAATTTAAGCTTGGAATCTTGTAGCGGCGGCGACCCCTGCAACTGGTGATATCGCGCGTCGCTTCGCTTCGATACGCCTCTCTTGTACTCTCTCTCATAATAATGTACGCGAGAAACGAAGTGAATTTTCATCGAGGCGTAATACTCGAGTACACACAGTGCATATGAAAAGCGTGCGACGCGAGAGCGAGGGATCGCGCGCGACCGACATTCGACTCGAAGTCTTCTCTCACTAAATCGTATCACTTTTTTTTTATTCCTTCTTTTTATAAATTTATTTATAATCTCCATGTCCATATTCATTATCGTACTGTGTCTCTCGCGTTCGCGGTCGAAAGATAGTAAAACGCGTCTCCGTTATACGAACGTACGAACATAGTATATATGTAATCATCGTCTACAAGGGAGCAATAAACTCGAAAAGTCGAGGCGAAACGGAGATAAGCGTTAGCAAAAAGAAAAAGATTTCTTCGAATTCAATCGAAATTTCATGCACGATCGATTTCTCGTTTAATTTAATGAATCTTTGCCAGAAATGACTTTTCTCGTTCAATAAATTATAATTTATACGCTTAAGGTAGTCGTATCGTTGGGTGGGGGATTACAATTTTGTTCCCATGTTTTTCTCACATTCCAAGTCGACCGAGCATTTAAGTTCATTAAGAAAAGTCGTTGCACATTGACTAAAGAACAACATAGTCAAAATTCAAATTGATCATACGTAAAGTTTATTTGTTATATAATAAACAAAATCATGAATTTTTTCCCATAAGATTTGTTATAAAAACTAATTGAAGCTTCTTTGATGTCGTATAAAAATGTGTGCAAAATTTCAACAGGCTTCATCGACCAAATGATCGAGATACGAATTGTATAATGTTGCGATATTTAACACGGGCTCTTATGGAAGATTGCGAAAAATGACGATTTTCAAGAATAAATATCGTGATTTTTGAGTCGATAAAGGCCCCTGAAATTTTACACACATATACGTATATCAAAGAACGTTTCTGCAAATTTTCAGTGAAATCTAACGGAAGCGCTGTAATGATAGGACTATCTTAATGTAACGTAATGTAGAAAAAAAAATATTAAAATTAAATTACTCAAAACAGTATAACATCTTGCCTACCTCTTTTTTTCTGTTTATGCGTAAACGTATTGCTGATATTATAATGCGCGTGTCTATGCGAGTATTTTGCACATCTGTCCAAGTGTCATCATTCGAGCTTCCCGCTCTTTTGAGGGGTTATAGTAGTACAAATAGCCTCTGTCAGGGGGCGCTAGATCACCACGCGTTCGTCGGCGTCTCTCATGTCTCCGGCGAGGTTGAATTCTACTCGCGATATTCACGAGTAAAGATGAGAGAACGTGAAAAAAATGGATAAATAAATGAAAAAGGAAACAAACCCCGGTGAAAAAAAATTCAAGAGACGCTCCCGATGTCGGGTTTTAATCTATTTCCTTTATTTCGTCGTCGACGCGTTCTCGGCTTCGTTGCGCTTCTTCTCGCTATATATATTATATTTCATGTCTTTTATTTCTATTTTTGTTTTTTTAATTCTCTTCTTTGTCGTTTTCGCGCCCACGAGAGTGGTACGAATTCGAGTACACGCCGCCTCCTCTTTCTCCCTGTGCGTATAGAGAACGACAGGCGAAAATAAATAAAAAATTAAAAGGGAGATAGAACACACGAAACGAAACGACGGCGCAGAGACACATTAGCTATATTCCAGGTTTGCATGGCGGAACGCCCCTGTCCGTGCTACTCTCGCGACTGTTTCTCTTTTCTCTCTCCGTTTCGTTCTCTTTCTATCTTTCACTCTTCTCTCCCTCTCGGGCGAGTTGCGTTCATCCGGATGGCTTCTCTCCGTTTCTCCTATATATCTCGCACACGTACTGCACGAGACGGACGTTTAGAGAGAATCGCGAAAGCCGCTGCTGGCTTTTGCTGTAGATATTTCTCTTTCTCTCGAGAAACACAGAGAGCGAGAGGGTGATGTGAGTTTACGAAAGCTACTTCTGTACCTACTATCTTTTCCACGACGTCGAGGACGCCGACGAAGCCGAGAATTGCCCGCAGACTCTAGGTGTAAATTATCTAAAGAACCCCATTCGAGCCATTTTCTCCATCGCTTCCATGATGTAGAGAGCCACGATTTTGTGCATGCATCCTCGTTTTTATTAACCTTACTAATATCTTTATGGTTTTAATGGATAATTTTTTTTCCTGGAAATAAAAATATTGAATGCATTGCAGGTAAAGTTCATTTAAGATGGATTATTAAAAAAATACTTAACATGGATCTGCAGACCGTTAGTCGCACGAGATCTTAATGGCGAAGGATTGATCGAGAATCATTTGTCGATTTTTGTGGAGAGGATAAACGTTTGTAACTCCTTTCATGATTTAAGCAAAAGCATACATTTGCAAGAGCTGATATATATAAATATGTATATATATGCATTGCTGCATTTCATCGTGACGGAAGAAAGAAAGAGATAGATTGTTGAAATTCATTATAAGCCCTTCATCACGGTGTGCACACGCTAATCGAGCGAAACACGCACGGACCATCCTCCTCGCGAGAGATTCTCTTTTCACATCTCCCGATACGTTCGCTTATGCCATTCCTCAAGGCTCTTCGTTACTGTAATCTTCAGTCAGTTAGCGGCGAGAATAAACATCTTTGGCGAACAGAAGTTGCAACGTCGGGACGATACGAAAATCCTGCAAAAAGTGCGACGAAAAATAAAACTTTCGGTAATAAACGCACCATTACTTTTTACATTCTCCGGTACAAGTACTGAGAACTGTATATCGATCAGTCTTCTCCTTTATATTTGTCCATTTTGTACTAAAGATCCATGGATATTTTCTTAAACAAAAAAAATTATATTTATACGGATAGCATTAAAAACGAATTCGAAAGAAATATTCAGATTATTTAAAAAAATCTTTGTAATATATTTTTTGCGAAAGCATATACAATTGTCTCCCTAAGCACTGACAGACGATGTTGACATCTGTATTTGATTGTTATAACAAACATCCACCATAATACCATACGTAATCCGAAAAGAAATTGTCAAAACATTCAACATAACCTTGAAAAATTCACAACGTACCAGAGGCCCGTTGCTGTCCATCAAATTTCGTGGCACTGTGGACTCGAGCTCTTGTAGTCGATCATACTCCGCTTCGTTCTACGTATTGGTTATGTTCGTATGCATTGCGACTTGCCGCTGGTGTCCTCCCACGAGCTTTTTATCGTTTTTACACTGGGTTAGCTCAACATTTTTTTTTTTCGTTTCTTGACACCGTTCACCATCACTCGGCTCCCCAAATATAAGAACGGGGTGTCGGGAAAAGTTGACAAGAACTTCCCGGAGAACGAGAGACGCCGTTGTTCCATCCTACTCTTTCGCTTCACGGAGACGGGACACGAGAAAGCTAATACACACACACTAGTGTGTAATAGAGTAACTTAGGGGCGGAGTTGAGCGAGCTGGTACGAGGGTGCGTTCGTATTTCAAAGGACCCGCAATAACGTCGCCGCACGGTCCTCATTATGTTTTATAAGTGTATGTGTACGATACCTACGAATACGTGGATATCACGATGCTGAGTTGCGACACTTTCGTCGGTCGCGATTTTAGATCTACGGAAATCGATTATCCTTGTCATTCCCTTGTATCGTCTACAAGTCTTACTCGTGCAGAAAACTTAGCTTCGTACATCGAGCGAATTGTTATCTCGCATCATTAAGAAATAATGTGCGCAGTGATAAATAACTTCCCGATGACAATGCACTTCGCGGAGGAACGACGCCATTTGCAATCTGTCATTCTCAAGTTCCGGCTTTTGCCACTAGGCTCGCATGAACGGTTAATAGCACAACACGACCCTGATGTAAGTATGTATTGCTAAATTTATCAAATGTATATTTATTACTAAATTTTCAATTAGAAATAATCTCAGCTGTAAGCATCAAGAGGTTGTTCCGTTAATTATAAATATAAATATCGCGGGTGCGTTTTGAAGTTGAATCCAAGCGGCTACTCGGAGGAAATGAAAGGGATTCCTTTGAGAAAAAAAAAATAGAAAATAAACGAGGCGTGAGATCCAATTTCCGGGGGTTGCGCAAAGAGTAAGGTTTGACGCTTCTTCTTCGCGGTTCGACGATCGTCGTGATGATGAACACGCGACGTATGCGTGGCTCTCGACGTAAGTACCTTTAGCAAAATCTAAATTTCACTAAACTCGCATCATTTTTCTCTATTATACTATTTTTATAAGAAAACACACTTACTGTACCATCAAATATAATTCTTATTCCTTTTTCTTTTGTTTATTAGGGTCAACGATGGAGTATAAAAAATTATACTAGGTAAATAAATTAACCTTTACATTCGTTTCGAATTGTTGAATAGAAAAAGATCTTTGACAACGAATATTTCATCAATGTCAAAGTAATTCAATATAAAATAACTAATATAGTCATCTAACGATTCAACGACCATTGAATAACGATTCTATGGTCGACGGTTGTTTTTCATTCAACCGTTAAAGCTTTGTTTTATTCTAAGGATCTATCACAATCCTTTGCTGACGAAATTGGATCATTGGCATTTCTTCCAGATTCTGGTTTTTTCGACAGACAGCGAATGCAGAATATCATGCGATCCAAGCGATGGAAGTAATGTGATGGAATTTACTTCCTTTCACCTTCTTCGCAGGGGGAAGAAAGAATCGGCCAGCCAGGAATCCGTCCAGGGTTTCCGGCGCTTTCCCCTTTGTAGACAATTTTCCAATGGGCTACAAAGTCCATCGGGCTTTTATTGGCGATCAGCGAAACCAATATTGACGCAATTGACCAGCAGTCGTATTCGGACCTGAAAGTAAATGTAATAAAACGTTAAGTTATTCGTGGATGGCATGAAAAAAGGAAAAGGTTAATCAATTCAATCGTGGGAAATGAACGACAAAAAGAAATAATAAAAATTGAAACGATATGTTTTTCTTTTTTAGGAAATACGAAAAAAGAGAACAAGGAGAAAACGACAAATGAAGAAATGAGTGTCGTGTTTAAGCATAACACTCGAAAGCCCGCCTCGTGCCTCACGAGTGACATTAATCGTCGTTCCTTTCCCTCGTGTCAGCGGGCACCGAGAATTTTATCGCCGTCGGAACGTCGCGAGAGCACGGTAGGGAACGTCGGATATAAATTGCTCTTGCGTTGAAAATCACGATACGTAAGTCAGCAAAGAAGAAAAAAATGTTCATTAATCCTGGGACTACGAGCATTGTTTTTCTTACATCGATAATCCGACCTTACTGCGGTCGACGACGAATTTTTATAATTAATTAGAATCGTCCGTTAACTCGATTCAGTTCCAAATTCAAAAGCGCTCGAGCCGTTCTCAATTTAACGCTTCGGCAAACGAACATCGACACTCGACGAGAGAAATAGAGAGAGAGAGGAGAGAAACGAATAATGAACGTACGACGAGAAGGAACCCACGTGTTAAGCATCCTTCGAGAATCAGAGCGGAGTGCGGCTGAGAGAGCGGCTTCTCCATCGCGGTCAAAGGACTTTCGATGTCGCGGCAGACGACAGACGTGTCGAGTCCCTTCCAGGAAACACCGAAAGGGCCCACCACCTAAATTCTCTCGTTACGTCAGGACTAAGATGATTTGTACGCGTGGCACTATACCGAGGAGAAAATTCAAAAAAGCTCGTAAATTCACTCCTTTCCTCGCATTGGCCAAATTACATCGTTTGCCATTATGAATTCAAAATCTCAAATCAGGAATCAAACGCACTGTTATCAATAGGATTCTTCGATACCGTAACAAATTCATCATTATTATTATAGTCGTATAAATCACACTCGATAATTCATCCTTTCTTTTTATTTCTATTTGTTCTTTGCAAATTACGACAAACACAATAATGTAATAACGAAGAATTTTCTTTAATGATGCGTAATTTCTTTTTCTTCGCGAAACGTTCCTCGCGTACAAACACGAATCTTATTAATGCAATACTCGAAGCAACTTGTTAATAAATATTGTTCGATCAATCGCAAGGACTCCCCGGTTGACCGGGACTAGCGGATATCTGCATCATAACGGGTTGAAAGGCCATCGACGTAGAGGTGTTGCCAAGATGAGCGGAAGCGTTCGGTACCGAAGCACCTGGATGATTGTGATGATGATGGTAGAGAGCTGCCGAGGCGTAATACTGTTGGGGATGATGATGATGGTGATGATGATGATGAGGATAATGTGAATGATGCGAATGATTGTGATGATTCAATGAATTATGTTCACCTGGCAGTCGTTCGTTATTGTTGTTATTGTTACTGTTTAATTCCCCCGCGTTATTGCTTCTATTTCTATTACTGCTGCCATTAGTGCTATTATTATTATTGTTGTTGTTACCATTATTATCTGAATTTTGATTGTTATTTTGATTATCGTTTCGATTATGATTTTCCTGATGACTGGATATGGGATTGTGCCTGTGCGTGTTATTGTTCATGGACGGACAGACGGAGGACGAGGAGTTCGTCGATGACGAAGACGTCGAACCGTTTGTCGCGTGATTCGGCAAAACGGCTATGCTAGTGGCGAGTATATCGTGAACGGTGTGTGAACTTGGCCATTGAAGTAGTCCCGACGTGGAGGTAGATCCGATGCCGAAAGACGACGTCTGATGATGATGATGATGATGCTGGTGATGGTTATTCTGTCCTGTTGAGCCGGTCGACGTTGGCGGCGATGGCGATAGCTTGGTGGACGACGAGGCAGTCAGACCAACTGGAAACGCACCGGGAACACACACGCGTTCACAAAATTGATCAGATTTTTGTTTCTTTTTTCTAGTGTCAATACATTATTTTGTGAGAAGTTTTATTAAGAATCATCAGTCGTTTGTTTTACTTTGTTTCAACGACTCTCGTACGTGTAATTTTGTGGGTCCGGTGAATTTATAAAGGAGAAACCGTAAAGGAGAAACCGCACGGTTCATCAATTTTGTCGTTTAATGTATCAATTGTCCGGTTGATTTTTATATGGCTAACCACGCGTTACAAGTTGTACAGACGTATTATCTTGTAACGAGCGTTTTTCGCCTGGTCAGTGGAAAAGATAGAAGTAAAAACAATAAGAAGACAGAGGAGAGATGAAGGAATCGCGTGGATGGCAAGAGCGTAAATCTCTTTTGTTCTTTCACCGAGAGAGTAAGACGACCGAGATAGATAGGTATTTATACCGAGCAGAGTTGCCTAGAAACTCTGGCTACAACCAGAGTTGAGGTATTACGCCTCGCGACAAGACAGGGTTTTCTCTTGGATGGAAGCAAGAAGAAGAAGAAGAAGTAGTAGATGCTACGACGGTATAGTAGTATTCTCTTATAGGAGGGAGAATATTTGAGCTTGCAGCCCTCCTGGCACGCGGCGAGCCCGAGTCGGGTCAGGAATGACGTTGAATCCGACGAGCTTCTCGAGCGTGCAGTTTAGCTACAACGAGCCTTGGAGACAAGTTCTCATTTTCTCTCTCTCGCTCCCTCTTGTATTTTCGCTATCGCATCTCTTTCATTCTCACTCTATTTCATTCTGTCTACGACTTCTCGGTGGCCGAACTCGTCACTCTTGTAGCTTTCGTCTGTGCGAAAATCAGGGAAGGCCGACACGTTTTGTAACGTCTCCTCGCTAATTCGTTGTTTCTTTTGGGTGAAAAAATTTGTAGAACGATTCGAGTGACGAAAAGCTGTATAGAAAACAATTGGAAAGTTATGGTATATTATGAATTGTTGTGTTTGTAATTCGACTCTAGCACTGAATGTCTGGTCAATCGAGTATAAAACATGAAAGATTGTTTGCGTCTCATCTCAATACAAGCAGGTAGTGAGTTTATAAAAAATTAACTCATTGTCAGCGTATGAAAATAACTAAAGAGACAAATTTTCATACAGTTTTATAAAACATATTTCTTCAGTAATGGGCTGCTAGCTAATTACAAATTCCTCTTTTTATTCACTATGGCACATTTTCCATGACGTGAATCTAATCATAAATTAACATTGGGTAAAAGAAAAGTTAAAAACGATGAAAAAAGAAGTCTTACTTAACGAACTTTAAAGTCATAATCGCATAAATATAATGAAACATTAGAAAGGTATAAATTTTATAGGTCGTAAGTCGAAATAATCTGCATGAAAAAAATGTCTCTTACATAATTTAACAAAGCGGACCAAATTGTTTTTTCCTCTAACGCAAAAGAACTCTATGCTTTGAGCCAACTGTTATTTACATCACTTTCTTTTCGAAATAGATCAGAATTATTAAAAAGAAACTGGATACTTCTTTGTTTTTAACGATCCTTCGTATTCTATCGTTGTTTCGATAAAAGAATGGAGAAGAACTCAGTACTTTTTAGCTGTCACAATCGAACACAATTTTCTTTCTCATCGTAACTCTTTTATCCAATCCAAGTTGCTGTATTAGAGGACAAGCCCGGTATTTCGTTCTCACGTAAATATTCATGATATTTATTCCCGTGACTAATTAATTAGCTCTAATATCTCTGCAATATCGTTACGGTTATTAACGCACGACAAGATGTAAACTCAACGAGAAAATTCAGGTTAAGCTCACGACGCTCATTTTGTGTCTACCGCGCGAACTAGCGGCGGTAAGTGGAACTACCGCGACAAAAACCTGTTGATAAAAAAGAATAAGCAAAGCTCACCTTGATGATGATGATGATGGTGTGGAACAGCAGCTGGGGGTGCCGTGTGATAAGGCGTCGGTGGATAAGGAACTGGACAGAGAGCAGCTCCAGCAGCGGCCGCTGCGGCATACAAATGATGATGATGATGGTGAGGATGAGCTGGATGATGATGCGCCGGATGATGTTGATGGATGGCAGCTGCAGCAGCCGCCGCAGCAGCCGCGGCTGCGGCAGCACCGACTTTATTTCTCAAAATCCTTGATATGCTCGAGACCGATGGAACGTTGTACTTGTCGCAAACACCGTCAGATAAAAGGCGATCGCGTATTTCCCAGGCGAATATTCCTGGATCTTTGAGCTTGAGTTGTTTAATATACTGTACTACTTTTGGGGTTGTAACGCGTGGTTTGCTGCCACCTATCGCGCCCGGCAGTATACTACCGGTCTCGTGATAACGCGCCAATATTTTACTGACGCATCCATGACTGACACGCAACTGTCTCGATATGTCGCATGGTCTTATACCGAGTTGCGCCAACTCGACTATTCGCAATCTCACGGCGTTCGGTAATGGTCGCCCATTCACGAATACCCCGCCTAATTGATTAACCTCTCCGTATTGTTGCTGCTGTTGTTGTGCCTGTTGCTGTTGTTGATGTTGTTGCTGTTGCTGCTGTTGGTGCTGATGTTGATGCTGGCCCCCGAGACCGGCATTGCCGCTGCTTTCTGCAAAGAATGAGGAAAAAACGCGGGTAATGGTTAACTGAGGATAATCCGTAAACTTACATTGATAAATCAGAGATTCGATCGAAATTTTGACGTCGAGTAAACAAGCTCAAAGCTTCTCGACTGTATTTCGTGTAAGAATGGAAAGTACGACTGTGTGCATAGTTCTCCGAGTTGAAATTTACAGGTCGTTGGTGAAATTGGGCGAGGCGCATACAATTGAGCGAGACAAAGGGAATATGCGACAATACGAGGGTTTCTCGTCGTGGACAAGATAGCGGTAGAAGGATCGTCTTGACGAGTGAAATCATCGAGTAAACGCAACCAGCGGAAGAATAGTGGCCAAAAGTCTTTTGTGGCAGTTAACGCGATATATATGCGAAAGGATGAATGTATGCGTTTCGTATACGATTGTCGGCTAGCTCTCAAAACAGCAGCAGAAAAGCTCAGTGTCGAGGCACACACGCCAGCTTCCCGAGTACTCGAGCGTAACCGTTCCACCAAGCGTTTTGCGACTCGGCCGTGTAAAATGGTCGGGGACTTTTGGTTTTGTGGATGGAGAAAGACCAACGATATACGCATATGTGTGCATCGCAGAGTGCTTCATCGGTGTAAGAATATTTTGAGGGTATAATACTGTAACGAGACACATTGGCGCTGAATTTGTAGGGGGTATACGAGTCGTGTGATTAGTGATCCGCTATATGCATGTGCATGTATGTGTATAGATGTACGAATATATACAATCGCATATCTGCATGTCGAGGTTGATTAATTCTAGAACTAGAATGAATGAGCTATTAAAAATATCTGTAAGCGCTGGTATTACTACTATTGTTATTACTAATGATGTTAACTATACGTCCAAATCTATAAGGTAGTTTTTTGTAAGTGTAAACGATTTTGCAAATTAATCTAGATTTTTATCTTGTAGTAACTTTTGTTTATAATGCTTTAGACATGTGGATTATTCGCGAATATTCATTTATCAATACATGAGGAATTATTGATTAATCAATCTCTTCCACAATGGTTGCTTTATAATTATAATTAAATAGCACATAAATTGGGACATGCTTTGGTTAGAGTCGTCAATGAGTAAGGACATTTCATGTCTCACAATCTTTCTATTTTTTTTCAGGGTGTTTTCGGTGATACCGAGAAGTCTGAGACTATTAAAATTCGTTCACGTATAAAAGTTCCAAGGTTCCTATAAATGAATGGCGATGGTTGTGGCAGTCGGCATTATATGGATGTAGAATAGTGCGAGGCATGAAAATCTATATGTGTTTTATGTACATAAACCAGATTCGCAATTCCCTTTGAAGCTCGACACCATTGACTCGAGGATTTTGTCAAGACTAATGAGATTGCAGGTTCGAGTATGCGCAACAGTAAGAAATTTTCAATGATGCGAAGTTCGAGTTAACTTAACTTGACATTTTTCACGTGTAACGATTAATTTTCAATTCGCAGACGAACAGGAACAAATTATTTCATTGGCTGCGAAGTCTGTCGGTTTACGTTGTATATAGAGCTTTTCGCGTTAGAATTCACGGCACGTCGAGCACTAAATCGTGTTTCACGAGTTCGCGCGTCCGACGCTCTCGCCCGGCACCCCAGTACGGAATCTTTCGCCTCGGATTTCGCGCAGAAGAATTGTGGTATACTACGAGCACATATACATATCGGGTTTTTCATGTTGAGTCGTTCAATTCCTGAGTTTTGCAATGTAGAAAAATATGCGTTTCTAAGTTTTCTCATTGAAATTTGTAAAACTTGAAGATAACAGCAACAACAAAAAATCTAAAACATAATTTTCAATCATCGTTGACAAAACAAACAAAATACATAGAATTCGAGTCTTTCCATTTACGAAAATACGACAAACCTTGAGATAAACTTGAATCTTAATTTACAGATTTCAACCCAGTGATTTTTGTTGAAAAGCGAGGATTGAATTTTCATCGTTGAACTAAACCTCGCTCCACACGAAATTCCCCGTGTACATGTAAACGCATCTTCACCACTAATGAGATGCAAGCATCGGGGACAAGATTTTTAACGGAGGAAAGTTACACGAGTCGTATCACGCTGAGAATACTCGAGAGAGAGAGAGAGAGAGAGAGAGAGAGAAAAGGAGCATTGGAGTACCGATCTCTATACACAAATATATATAGAAGAGTAGCCCTTAATTAGCGAACTTCTGCCCTGGCAATTGCCTCTCGCTACATTCCGTTCGCGTTGCGACACTCCCTCTCGCATGTTCGTCCGCCCCTTCGGGTCGTGTGCCTCTTCCGTTCCGTGTGCACTCTTTTCCTCTCTCTACTGCTACTGCACTCCGCGCGTTGACTCGAGCAACCCCTCGGTTCACCACTCTTCAGCCTCGTCGAGAAAATTGGGATCCACACTCTCTTTCCTTACTTTCTCGTTTACGGAATAACCATTCAATATGTATTCTCGTATTTTAGTCGCCTCGTGAACGCATTCCACATATCCCTGCTATATATTTTTTTTCTCACCGAATGTAGCGATAAATTTTGGAAAATCTATGACCTGGCACTTCGCCACCGGAAGTTCATTCTCAGGAAATTTATAGGGATTCGTTATACCCCAGAAACTGATAAGTGAAAAAGGATCGGTGAGTCGAAGGGAAAAGTAACATTTTAAAGATCGTCTAAATTTAATTGTAGGACTTTAATTGTTTAATTTTATTTTTCACAGGTCATCGTGTATATCGGATTTATAAAGAGGAGGAAAGCTTTTGCAGTGTCTCGCAAATTCTACGATATTTCTCGGAACCTCCTCGTCGCGAGACCAGACTGCAGACCCGAAAAAGCAAAGTGGAAATTCGAGATTGGCAGTGGCGGTTAATGGCGAAAACCAGGAAAATATAAGAGTGCCGTATATTACAACTAGGTGATGTACGCATCGCGTATTATTGCACATATACATAGATATGTGTGTCTAAATTAGTGTCTTTTTATATATCTATAGATGTTAAACACGTGCGCCCACGTTTCGCGGATACGATAAATAAGGGCGAGGAGCAAAGAAGTAGATCGGAAGAAAGGGCACGCACAGAGCCAGGGCAGAGTGCCTCGCAGTCTGAGATTCTCGGAAGAGTTTCGTCGAGGAACTTCGGGGAGCGCGGCAAAAGTCCCGAGACGCGTTTTTGCCATCGTCACCGTTCACCGCGACGAAGACGCGCCGAAAAAGTGAGAGAGAGAGAGAGAGAGAGAGGGAACGAAAACGAAAACGATGCTTCTCCACTATTCGTCGGTCCCCCCTGAAAGTCCCGATCTGCCACTTTTTTTCGTTTACTTCTTATTCAGTTCGTCCACATTTTTTTTTTACCAACTTAATGATCCCAGCAGGTTTTTGTCGTTCCTTTTTCAATAGGCAGAAACTCTTTTTTCTTTTAGTAAGTCGATTATCCGAGTATTCATTGTGAATTTTTGCATTCATCTGGAATTGATAAAATAATTAAAATTGGGGTAAATAACGTGAAAGCAATGCATCAAGTTTTTATCGCGTTAATATCTTGTTTTAATCTGGCGTTGCGTTTTGGTCCAATAGCCATTTTACATCGTACTCTTCCGCTTATCACAATTTGAGAAATAAACGTGCGATAGGACGAGATTTATTAATTGTAAATATTATAATATCCGATACACACATATATATATATTTATGCCTACGTGATACTCTCGGCGAGCACACTTCGATGATAAGAGTTTAATTACCGCGGCGAACGTTCCGGCGTCAAAAGGCGCCTTCGCCAATTACTCTGGCTCACTTTATTACGGTTTCTTAGACACAGCATCGGTAGTTCGTCGTCGTCATTTATTCCGCTCTCGACCTCTCTCTCTTTCTTCCTCCCTCTCTCCCCCGCATTCGGCCCATAGAAGCCACAGCGACAGGCCAAGAGCACGCTTCTTACGTACCGATGACGTTTTTACAACCAGCATCGCAGTACGACTATGTGCTTTTAATCCTTGGACCACGTTTTTATACGCATTTAATTTTTTCTTTACTTTACTCGTTCTCCAAAACAACAAGCAAAATCATTATTCCCATCAATAATTTCCACTGCGCCGAATTAAATATACTTTAATCTGTTTTCCATTTTGCATGCGATTTATTACATCAATCAATTCACGTATCATCAACGCAAATTCAATCGATCAAAAAATATGTTTACCAAAGGAATATTTGAACTTATCAATTAATTAATTAATTAATTAATTAGCTTATGCCGTGGCATACGTAATAATATTAGGATTTTTTTTCCAGCATCCAGGACATGTATGCGAGTGCGAACGGGAGAGCGAGAGCTCGCGGTTGATGAATGGTACGGGAGATCAAAGAAACCGGTTGTAAGGGAGTCGCAGTTTACACGCGTGTAATACATGTGTTTAGCCGAGGAGCTACCATCACCAACGCACTAAAGAACATCTCCTAGGGTGCTCGAGTTTGTATATTTATGTGTATGAATACAAAACTCTTCGTGTATACGCACGATACATCAGATATTTATATACGCGTATATCGTTATTCCAGAACAAGTGTATTTGACAAGGAGCGTGTATGAAGAGACGGTATATACATTACAGGACTTCGTATATCATCCATACACATATCACTGTACTCGGTGTATTCGGATATATGGATTTTACACGGTGGTGAGTATTTATTTATGAGTCGGTACAAGTAAATGGAGTCGAAGTGGGCGTATTCGTAAGTTCGAGTGATGGATGTCAGTGTCACCCGTTCAACATGTGCTTTATTTAGGGATCGAGAGAGCGCCGAGAGAAATAGAGAGCGCCGCCACAGGGAGAGAGAAATAACCACGTAAAAGGGACGGTACAGGGTACACACGGAACGAAGGAGCAAAAGAATCGAGTAGAAGTGGAGAGAGCCCGAGAGACGGACGAATTTCCAACCATCGGGTTTTGTTTGCCTTCCGTCTAATCCGCTAATTATCGAAAGGCTTTGTGTCTCCGGCAGGGGTTTATGCTGTTCGAATGGAAAATGAGAATTCTAAATAACAGAAACAGAAATACTACTGTCTTGGTAATACTTGATATACAATTCTTAATTATGATACTTGTGTGAAATGGTGCTTGAACTGCAATTCGATTACCAAGTTAATTCTTATAGCGAAACATAGATGCTTTTTTACAGATATGAAAATATTTTCTAAATATAAAAGTATCGAATCAAGCAAAATTCTCGCATTTTTTGTTTGTTTCACAGACGAGTAATGAAGAAACTTCTGTACGGATGGCGGCGTAACGAGAACGAAGCGGCTCGATACGGAGCTCAGAAAATCCGATACAAGAACCAAGAGAGAGACCGAAAGAAGATGAGAGTCGTTAATAGTACGAGAATGACGCAAGTGTGATAATGATCTCGCTTCGTTTGTACATACATACAGAGTGGTCTTTTGTGAACCGCGGCTCGTCGGGTCCACCCTGGGTGCCTTTATATTATGTATTAAGAGCGGTATATATGTAGAAGCTAAACTGGTATGTAAGCTGTGGGTATATAAAAGCTAGGATGGACGAGTGGATGCCAAAGCTCTCGATCCAATTACCCACATGACCAAACACATCGTGTACTATCATGTAATCGTGCCTCTCATCGTCTCGAACGCAAGATACTTATTTTGGCGAGGTAGCTTATTTCGCACGAGAGCTTTATTCGGTTCTACGAGACGCAAATATTGTTATGCAATTTTTTGAAATATCAAAAACGCATTGGCACTCTAAACGCTACGTACAATTTTTTTTGATCAATTAACACCTTGCGGTAATGATGTGAAAATTTAATATTAATAATACATAAACGATGAATCGTTGAAGAAACATATATATTGGTCGATTCTGAAACACGATACTGCTATATAACGAGGGAGAACAAGGTCTGCAATTTTTTAACGCGCCTTTTCTCACATATGAGCATTGGGCGAAGGAAGGCGAAAGCGTGAACTCCGAGGTGAAGAGTTAATCAAGCGGACCGGTGAATCAATCATGTTCGATCGTACCTATTATATTACGTTTGTATTTGCTTGGAACATTTCTCCTCTCGCCCTTTTTTTTTTCTCTTTTCCCTACCATTCTCGTCTCCTACCCGACACGATAATAGTAACAATAATAATAATCGTCGTATAATAATCATGAAAAGAATTGCCCTGGTGATTTGATTAGCGCGGCGCCCTTCTCGGCGAAATTCGCATCGGGTTTCCTTCTCGATTGCAATCTCCGGCACCTTTTTATTGCCTTCGTCCTCATCACCCAACTTCTTTTATTTTTCTTCGGTCGGATATTCGGCATTCCTTTTAATCACTTTCGATTTGGCTTTTTTTTACTTCTTTACCTTCCCTAATTAATTCTAGTTTCCGGTATTTTCGTGAATTGATTATGCGCAAAAGCTTGACACGCAGCGCTCCCAGTGGTTGGGGCACTAACTACAAAAAAACGTTCCAAGGGTTCCACAAGCTTTGCTCTTTCATATACGTCTCTGATTGGTAGGTGTTCGCTCCCGCGAGGATGCGGTGCTGTTAGACGTAAAATGGCCGCTGGGAACGTCGGCCGCGTTGAAACCCGCACGATATTTCGTCAAACGAAACTCTTCACGTAGAACGATCACAAGATTATCTATCAGTATATGTATGCTCATTCACGGGGATATAGGGGATGTATATTCGGCTTGAATTACTCAGGGGCTTGAAAGTTTGAGGCTCAAACATTTTTTTTCAATGTAGGTATAGGAAGCGGCTCGTGAAGTGGTGGGGTATTTACTGTCTAACACAACGGAATCTCAGATTGAAAATGGGTAAAACGAGGTGCATGTTCGTAATGAATTCGTTCTAGAAATACCATATATTCTATTAAGGTAGTCCTATCATTGAGTGGGGGATTAAAATTTCATTCCCGTTTTTCCTCACATTGGAAGTGGACCAAGCGTTAAAGTTCATTAAGAAAAGTTATTGCAAATCGACTAGAGAACAACATAGTCAAAATTCAAATTGATCCTACGGAAAGTTTATTTGTTATTTAATAAACAAAATCATGAATTTTTTTTCCATACAATTTGTTATAAAAACTAATCGAAGCTTCTTTGATGTCGTATAAAAATGCGCGCAAAATGTCAACAGGCTTCATCGACCGAATGATCGAGATACTCGTTGTATAATGTTGCGATATTTGACACGGGCTCTTATGGGAGATTGCGAAAAGTGACGATTTTCAAGAATAAATATCGTGATTTTTCAGTCGATAAAGCCTCCTGAAATTTTACACACATATACATATGACATTAAAGGACGTTTCTGCAAATTTTCAGTGAAATCTAACGGAAACGCTGTAACGATAGGACTACCTTAAGATGAGCCATAAGTGCTGACGTATCCTTGTCAAACAAATCTCAATCGAAGTATGGTTTTAGACTCAAGCCTTTGTGTAGGTGCACATATACCTGTATACGCGCATGCGTATAGAGTCGTGAGCTTGGACCCCGCGGTACAGTAGCAAATATGGCGGCGCAGGGATCATGGGTACACAAAATACACAGTAGCCGTAATGGGAACAGTCGCATACACCGGTGTCGACAATGTGAACGTCGGGGATAAAGAAAAAGCCTACAAAGTAGTACGAAGATCGGAATTGTACAGGGCGGTAGGCTAATTCACGTTGTTTGGGTAGGAGTCCTCTGTCAACGTAGACGCTGCCGTGGAGCAGACCTTTAGTCTTTCCTCTCGGTCGTCTTTCGGGTAAGCTGTATTTGATGTTTATTTGGTGTAAACAGTACTAATTGAACGCTAATGAATATTCTATAACGGCGTACCCATTGTTGTGGTCAGTCCTTTGGAATTTTTCGTGAATCTTATATACGGGTAGACAATATACATGTGCTTCTTTCGTACAGTTGCCTTAGCGAATTCGATAGATTTTCGGAGTCGAAATTCCATCCAAGAGTACAGCTGATGCATGAACTTACAGCATTAACTATATTTGGTCGTAACATGAAAGTTACAAAGCATAGTTGCAAGGGTCGCAAGTATGGTACACGAAAATCTCGTCATACACGTTCGCGACGCAGCGAGGGGGGGAAGTGGCAGCCATCTTTGTTTCACAGGCATCCATGATGATCGCGAGTATCTTTTGTTAGACAAGTGCGCTGTCGCACCCCCACGGCGGCCGGCGGAGGTATCGCGAAAGAAGTAGTGTGACTTGCGTTAACAAGTTTAATATCGTCGATCGTAAGATAAATAAAACTGAAAGTGAACAAAACTCGTTTCCAAATCTCCAAATTAAGTGAACTTTAAATGGATATGGTACATGAACCCTTGATATAAATCTGTAGTACCAAGTCGTGCTCGCGAATCGTCGAATTAGGCGAAACCGACCGTGGCGCCGAGAAGGGAGAACTTCGCGAGGGACTTCGTTTATCAGATATCAATTAACTTCAAGGATATGCTCCAGCCACCGGCCAGTGCGCATGCGTGAAACCGCGTAAAAAGTAGTGTCAACGAAAAGTAATGAACGATTTAAATAAACGGTGTACAGTTCAGTGCCGGAACAATTTACATCACACCGCAAAAGTATTATTTAATCTAGCTCGTTGCTTGTGTATGTGTGTGAACAAACATCAACAGTGATCGCATCATCAAAGTGGACGTTACTTATCCGATCTTCAACGAGAGGCCTGAAATATTTGGACAACGAGCATTCCAAATTTGAGGTTAATTTCTGTTAATCAATGATACTGCGAACATTTTAGGTTATAATATAGCATTTTACGATTACATTGAAACAATTATGTTACACATTTAAATGTAACAAATTTGAGTCTCCAAGTATTACAGAATCGAAACAATATTATCGTGCGTGCTGATTACGAATAGTTTATTTAACATTCTTGCTGTTCTTAACGCTCGAATAACCAAGAACATTTTTTTGCCCGAGTATCTATAATAATGTACGCACATTTTATGCGTGTACGGGCCATCGAGATCGTGTAATCTGCTTTCTAATATATAACTGACCCACGTCTCGGATAATCGGTCGTCGCAGCATCAAAGGTCATCGCGATCGTGTCGTCAAATCCACAGTTTGTGAATATACACTACATATATATATATATATATACATATATGTATACGTCTACACACGCATATCTTTCTTTACACATCTATATATATGCGTATTTATAGAATTATGATTGTTTCCTGTGATATATCTTGATAAGAATATTTTTATAATCCGTACGAAAAATTATCTAACCTTTTTTTGCATACGTTAACTAAAAAGTTTTCCTGGAAATTGAATCGAAGAATATCGGCGATATAAATTGAAAAAGAGTAACAATTTCATATTGATCCTAAATTAAAAAAAAAAATCTTTTATTTTACAGCAAGATTTGAGACGGAAAATCTTCTCACCTAGCACGATCGGGTCCATCGAAAGGCCGGAAAGGCAGCCGTCGGGTATTCGCAATGTAAGCTGCGTGTTTGTAACTTTATTTATTCCTTGTGAGAAACGAAACGACAATTTTGTCAATTTTCTCTAATCTCGTTGCCAACAATTATTTCCTTTTCTCAATCCTCGTTTCTCCTTTCGCAATTTTCTCGTTCTCGACACAATCTCGTTTATCGTTTCTTTTTCCCCAAAGCCTTAGTTTTCTCGTTGCAAAAATACACCTCGATACGAATTTCGCGATTAGTTTTTTTTTTCTCTTTGTTGCACTAATAACACGTTTTTTTTTTCGTAGTTCAACGTTGACGAAACTCAAGGATCGACCTTGATCGTTATTGCGTCTCACGGAGGAAACAAAATTCTTCACTCGCGGGAAACAACACGGAAGTGTTTGAGAAGGATACGTAAAGGAAGGAAGAAAAAAAGTCGAAATAAAAACGAGCGATCGTGGTATCGTGAGGAACCGCGACTGAACACGGTCACTGGTACACAGCTCGCCCTTTACTGCCTCACTGACTGAGACGGCAGATTTACCAGAGCAGAAATAAGAAATCTCGGAACGCGCGCTCTGAGCGCTCGAGCGTTATGTGCTTTTGCGGCACGTTTACACACGCCTCGCGATAGAGGGAACGAAAGAGCGAGAGAGAGAAAGAGTAGGGCTCTCCTAGTATCTTGCCGGTGCATGTACGCACAAAACGTATTCTCACGTACACAGGCGCACGAGCGTGGCATCGAGCCAGAACCAAAGGCTCTCCATGCTCCTCCTACTTTTACACGCGCATTTTCCCCACCCACGTTCGATATAATTTTACCCGGCAAACGTAAACGATACATAGTCTCGTATCTTTTTTTCTTCTTCCAAATTCAAACAAACGAATTATAAAAAATACAATTTCTTTTTTGATAACATTTTTTTCCTGTAGGACATCATTCTTTTTATTCTTATACAATGTATAAGAAACAATTATTTTATTGCAAAGTTTTTTTTTAACTCAAGTATTGATGGTTGAATTTCAATTTTTTTTTTACTTTGGAATGTTAAAGAAACGTGCGTTTCATAGAGTATGTAAAGAATTAAAAAAAGACTATATATACATATGTTTCTAAAAGTATGAATTTAGTTCAATAATTTAATCGATCAAATTCCAAAATTTAATTATTACCAGAAAATTGTAATCTCCCTTGAAACGAATTAAACAAAGATCCAAATTGTTTTATGTAGTAATTAAAAAATTAATGAGCGCAATATTTAAAAAAAATATTGATATCCTCGATAGTCGAGAAACAAACAAAAAATCTTGCTTAAAACTAATTAAACAAATATCCAAATTGCCTTACATAGTAATTTGAAAATTAACGAGCACAACGTCAAAAAACAATATTGAATTCGTCGATATTCAAGAAACAAACAAAAAAATTTCCTTAAAACTAATTAAACAAATATCCAAATAGCATTTTGTAGTAATTTAAAAATTAACGAGGACAATATTAAAAACAAAATATTGAATTCCTCGATAGTCGAGAAACAAGCAAAAAATCTCTCTCAAAAATCATTGAAAAATAAAAATACATCGGCGACGACGAGCACGAAGAAGACGGTAGACTCCGCCTTCGCGAAGTCGTGGCTTGCCCCACCACAATTCCCCACTCACACTCCCCAACTCGCTCTATCCTTCGTGTTCTCGTCCAACCATCCCCTTAAACATCGTCCACATTTACAAAGCGTGGGTGCGGTGAACGAGTCGTTTTCATTGGCTGGAACGACTCACGAACACGCGTCGATTCCCCCACCCCTCTTTCTTTCCCCTCCCCTCCGATGAAACGTATTCACCGAGTATTATTCAAGCACGCAAATGCGCGCGCGGGTTTGTATTTCGAGCGGGAAATTAAGGGCGTGCGAGACGGCTGGCACAGAGGCGGAGTTGCCGGATATCACGCTCCATTGTGGATGCGCGCAAATAAGTTCTCGAATAACGCCGCTGACGCCTACTCGTCGGCTTAAAGCCGGCGCTTAAACTTTCATATCTTAGCTATTTAGATATTACACACATATTAATATTAATATATTTTTCAGAAAAAGAACGAAGTCGAAATCGCCATAGATAAATTCCAACGAATCACCGGACTGTTGCATTTGACCCCGAGCTGCCTCAAATGTTTATCCTCGGTGCACGATGCAACTGAATAGGAGAATAAAATCCAAGGAGTGAAGGAAAGGAAGAGCTTATTTCAGTTTCGGTATTTTCCTACCTGCAAGCACTAAAGCACACCTGCCGTTCAGTGGAAAGAAGTAAATTTCAGGCCAAGCACATTTTCATTTCTCTCGCCGTCTCTGTAACGAATCAGATTCCTCAACGTGATACGCATTGGACAAGATACGTCGCATCAAGTGGATTTGACCCCGAGCTGCGTCAAGCATTTATCATTGGTGCATGATGCAACTGAATAGGAGAATAAAATCCAAGGAAGTGGAGGAAAGAAACAGCTTATTTCAATTTCGGCGTTTTCCTACCTGCAAGCACTAAAGTACACCTGCCGTTCAGTGGAAGGAAGTAAATGTCAGGCTGAGCACATTTTTATTTCTCTCGCCGTCTCGGTAACGAATCAGATCCCTCAACGTGATACGCATTGGACAAGATACGTCGCATCAAGTGGATTTGACCCCGAGCTGCCTAAAGCGTTCGTCCTCGGTGCAGGATGCAACTGGATAGAAGAATAAAATCCAAGGAAGTGGAGGAGAGGAAAAGCTTATTTCAATTTCGGTATTTTCCTACCTGCAAGCACTAAAGCACACCTGCCGTTCAGTGGAAGAAAGTAAATTTCAGGCTGAGCACATTTTTATTTCTCTCGCCGTCTCGGTAACGAATCAGATCCCTCAACGTGATACGCATTGGACAAGATACGTCGCATCAAGTGGATTTGACCCCAAGCTGCCTAAAGCGTTCGTCCTCGGTGCAGGATGCAACTGGATAGAAGAATAAAATCCAAGGAAGTGGAGGAGAGGAAAAGCTTATTTCAATTTCGGTATTTTCCTACCTGCAAGCACTAAAGCACACCTGCGCGTTCAGTGGAAGGAAGTAAATGTCAGGCTGAGCACATTTTCATTTCTCTCGCCGTCTCGGTAACGAATCAGATCCCTCAACGTGATACGCATTGGACAAGATACGTCGCATCAAGTGGATTTGACCCCGAGCTGTCTAAAGCGTTCGCCCTCGGTACACGATGCAACTGGATAGGAGAATAAAATCCAAGGAGTGGAGGAAAGGAAGAGCTTATTTCAATTTCGGCATTTTACTACCTGCAAGCACTAAAGCACACCTGCCGTTCAGTGGAAAGAAGTAAATTTCAGGCTGAGCACATTTTCATTTCTCTCTCCGTCTCGAGTCGGTAACGAACCAGATCCCTCAACGTGATACGCATTGCACGAGACACGGCTCCTCAAGTCGTGCGTACCACTTCGCGCTTCGACGACAATTGGCTCGTTTCGCCGCTAGTCGCGCATACACACGGCACCGGACACACACATGCGTTTTGGATGTTCTACGTGCACAAAACGTTTAGTAAAATTATCATACAATTGGCAGACACACGATTTATAACGGGCGATCGTACCTTCGTGTGGGAGAGAAAGAGACAGTGAGAAGGGAGAGAAAAACAAATATTACACGGCGATTTAAATGCCAGAGCGCCATTCGCCACGCTTCGATACGCTGAATATATTTAATATGCGCACAAGTGCGTACATATATTTATATCTATATAGATAGATAAGTAGATATATACATAAACGATCTACGTTGTAAAATCCAATAGAGAGAGAGATTAATGCTCGATCGTTACTAGATTAATGTCTCGGTAGAACTCTGAATGCACAGAGAACGAAATAATTTTAGCATCATCGACGAAATTCGCAATTCTTATTTTTCTTTAAATTCGAATCTTCATATCCCTCAATTTTTATTCATTTCGACGATACAATATTAAAACGACGTTGATTTATTCGATTGCTTGCTTCGTCGGTAATGGTTTAAAACGTATATTAATAAAACGAAATAGTACCAATGACGAATAGCCATGGTCACTTTATGCTCGCTGTTACGAGCTGCGAAACGCCTGTCCCACCTCGTTGAACAACGAGCGTTTGTCACGCGTATCCCCACTCTTCCTCGACTGTTGCACTCCCCCCGCGATGCACTATCCGTATAGCGAGAGATACAATTCCACAGATAATCGCGGGTTTAACGCACGGAACGCGCGTACAAGACCAGGAGAGCTTACGTTACCGAGGTGCGAGTTACTCTAGTGAGAAATGGTTTATGGGATATTGGGTATGAAATGAGCAAAGGACGTTTCACACCGCGAAGCAGGGAATTATCTGGCTACAAGCCCAAAAATTCTAAATTTACGTTATAGAGAGCGAGAGAGAAGAGCCACACTTACGTTTTATAACCTATGGCCGCCGGTACCCTCACACAAATATATAAAGAAATATACATATATATATAATACACGTGAGTGCGAGACGCTTGCTTGAACATGTACTCACGCACATAAAGGGGCGTGCGTCTCGTTTGCTCAACAGAGACAAGTTCAATTTTCCAAGAATCGAAGAGAAAAAAAAACAAACCCAAATTTTGCACCCCTTTACTCCAGCCAAAGTAACGAGAGAGGCGATACTTTTATATAGCGAAATGTTCATGGGGCGAAGATAGTTTGATAACTCAAACGATAAAATATCTCGTGACACAGAGAGAGAGACCATTGGTAAAGCTTCGTCACGTTTTGCGATTCGTTCGAGTCTCACGAGAATCGAGAGAAACCAAAAAGCCACGAGGGCTTCGTTTAGCACGTAATATAACGCTGCCAGATAGCTATTTATACGTAAATGCATACACGTGTACTTGCACGAATTTTGCGGACCCGTGTGTATTCGGCGTATGAGAGAACACAGTTGGAAAACGACGAATCTGAAAATTTATACATGCAAGAATTTTGTATATACATTTGCGCGTTTGTAGATGTAAGAGCGTACCGAGGATCGTAAATTTATACAAGCGAAATTCGTGGATGCGAGAAAGTGAGTATTTCGTACCGCACCACGCGCCGTTTCCATGCTTTCTCGTTTCGTACGAGACGCTTGAGAATATGTATATGTATATTGTAAGTAGTAGGGTGAAACTATCGCTCGCGCGATGCTCGGCGACTCGCGGGGAGGGGACAGCGTCTCAAATCCGTGATACTCTTATGGCTGCTGGCATGGCGTGGCGGCTTAATGGCTCGCGACTAACGTTCAGGGTCGGAATACGCAAATACGGTTACCCCGTTCGTTATTTCCCTCGAGTTTCGCTTCGATACTCTTGTTCAACGTTTATCGACACTTTGAGACGAAAATTACAAGGCGAAGAATCAAACTTGCATTTGGCACACGTGTTTACCCGCGAGAAACAGTTTTCATCTTCGTGTGGAAACTTTCTTCTCGCGACGCGCTTTTTTTTTTAGTACTTACAGTACTGGGGCCGTACGCTCATTCTGTTTCAAATGTTGCAAAAGATCCAGAGCATCGTGAAAACCTCCCTCGGTCGTTGGCCGTTTGTGCTTTTCGTAGTAGTCGTAGGAAATCCCGGCTAGCTTTGCCAAATAGTCTGATTGAAATACGCCAGTTTCGCCGTAACGAATATTAGTGGGAAATTGGCTGTGCTATAATATATAACAGGTACAATATACACGGGTATTTATGCGCTATGATGGGAGGTTTGGATTATAATTAATGTGTGTGTGAAGAAAGCTCCGGCTCGTTATGCTGTGATTGAATTCAATTTTTATTTCGACGTTTATGGAGTATAAAGCATTTTTGCAGTAGTCCGTGAAAAAAGCGGGTTTTCTTTGATTTCTTTAACTTCTTTTTTTTTGGAAATTTGTTTCATTCGTATTATTCCATCTTGATTTTTCTTATCTATGTTAAACGTGTGTGATATTTATCGCGCCTTGTTTCGAATTCTGTTCTTTGTACTATACATTGGAAGCCGATACTTTGAAACTCTAAAAGGTCGATGGTCTCGACGAGACGATCATTAATTTTAAAGATAGCTTTTCTTTTTTTAAAAAAACATATTTATTTTTCTTTTGTTCTTTCATTCGTACTGCAAGATATCAGCGAT
Organism: Netelia fuscicornis; assembly: GCA_946811545.1. Taxonomy (NCBI): domain Eukaryota; kingdom Metazoa; phylum Arthropoda; class Insecta; order Hymenoptera; family Ichneumonidae; genus Netelia; species Netelia fuscicornis. The sequence continues at coordinate 12,410,131 of OX328011.1, read as the reverse complement.
CGACGACGGCCTTATAAGGGCGAGACGCTTAACAGGGTTTTTGAGACTGTTTGAGTTAAAAAGGAGAAGTATAATTTGTTGGTACAATAGAGAAAGCTGTATACGAGATTGTGGATAATAAATGAAAAATCGAGGATGAGAGTTATAACAGGACGAGAATTGTGGTACGATTCCTTTTCTTATCTCGCATTTTTTTTTTACGTAGATGTCGAGCGGCGATTGTCATTTCGACTCGGTGCGACGATGATAATAGAAAATCTCGATCCTTTTCTTGGTTTTTCGGGACACGATGTGTGTTCCCGAACATTGTTATATTTATATACAACGATGGTGCGAGAGGACCAATTGCTAGCCATTGTTCTCGTCTTCTTGAACTCGAACTCGTATCTCGTCCTCCTCTTCATCCGCGGGTTCGGGATCTTCTTCCATTTTGTCATTCTCGTGCTCGGGCTTGACGATCTCGTCGTTCTCCACTACCGACGAAGGTGGTTCGTCGTTCTCTATCTTCGTCGTTATCTCAGGCGACTGATCCATCTTCGTCGTTAATTGTTCGTTGGTGATTTTTGGCTCGGGATTTGGATCACGATTTTCTTCGCCCTCTTCCATCGCGACGTGCGAAGTTTCGATCGTTTGAACGGTCGCGGCAATGCCATCGTATTGCTGCTGGTGCTTTCCATAACCAGCCTGTGATTCGATCAATTCCAGCTCGTCGGCTAGAACTTTTTCTCTTCGCTCGACCTCCTCTGCGATGGAAAAAAAGTGGAAAATATTTAACACATTTTCGGAGTAACGGGGATTTAAAAAATCACATTTATCTTGTCGTATTTTTACCATGAAGTTCTTTGGCGCATTGCTCAAGGAGAGCATCGGTCCGAGGATGCTTGCGCTTCGGCAAATAATATATCGAAGGCTGTGCCCTAGTTCTGATGAAAGACGCAAGTGGCAATTGCACGGCCCTCCATTCCTGGAATTGTTTACTTCTCGCTAGTTTAGCCTCGAGAGCTCTAACTTCGGCCAATTGTCGCTTTCGCGATAGAAATAATTGCTGCCTCTCTCGCCTGAGTTCCTCCTTTTCGCGTCTTCTTGCTTCTTCCACCCGAGCCTCGACTTCGGCTTTTTTGTCCTCCTGAGAAGAAAAATATCGTAAGATTCGAATTCGTAATACCAAGTTCGTATCGAAATCAGTAGGAATTCGCGCACTTTAGCCTTCAGTTTAGTTTCCTCTTGTCGAAATTTCTGAAGAGTGCCGAGTAGCGCACCAAACATTCGTTTGTTTCTCTGCCTACTTCGTTCGTCTACTCTTTCTCGTCTTATGACTTCCTGGCGTGACGGAACTTCTCTAGGCGTTGCTATTACTCTGGAGGGAACTGCTGGCTAGAATAAAGAAAGGAAAGTTAATCGAAGAATTGATAAAGCGAGCTTCATTGTGGAGGAAAATTTGTTTTAACAAAATCTTTGTATTTCTTAGATATCTGACTCTAGTATTAAACAAATTCCATACCAAATATTTTCTCTTTTCTTTTCAATCTACAATCTTGCGTTTGCCAATAATAGATTGGAAGAATGAATTTATTACATCGACTGAAATTCAACATTTGTCAAAATTACCTTGATTGCATTATCATCCTCGTCAGCACTGTCGTCAGGATTTGAAGGAACTTTTGCACTAAGACGACTGAAAACTGTTTTAGGCTCACCCGCAGGTGCTTGCCAGCGTCTCCTACCACCCGACTGGTCATTATTTCCAAAATCCAAACCTCCTCTTTTGCGGTCCTCTTGTAGAGGCTTTTTCTGTGATATTCTGTGACTATAAACAATAAAACCATTAAACTTAATTTGTTTATCGCGTATTTATAAGTTTTCGACGAATTACCGACGAATCTTATTTTTCTGTTCAGGTTAGCTTTTTTCAGTTGTGGAGATAGAAACGCAAAAACTAACGAGAAGTTTTTCACCATACATTGATAAATCGTCGACTACCTCGTTGATGAATAAAAACTCAGATTGTACGAAAAATTTGAAAGAAAAACAAACCTGGGCGGAGTTTGTGCGGGTCCATTTTCACCATCGGGAAGTTCCCGACCGAGAATTTTTCTGATATCCCGATCCAAACCTCGAAGACCGTCACGAGCCGCTTCTAATTCAGCCTCGAGCCTCTCGGCACCCCAACCTTCCTTTGAATCGAGTCGTCTCATCTCATAAGATCACCTTGTGTCACTCACTTATTTTCAACGAAACGATATTTGTACATAAGACAAAATACCGGAATTGTTGTCGAACGTAACCGCAATGTCGGCCATATGCGATGCGTTTTTTTCCTCTGTGTATCGTGTCTTCTTTGATCGATTGTTGCTTAGGGAAGGTATTCGTTCGAGTGTTGGCAGACATGGCGCATTCGGGCAGGAGAGGGGGGAGTATCGAGCGGGTAAATTCAAACGAGAAATTCTCTTCAATGAAAATGCAGATTTCCAAGAGCCCAATTTTGTTTCTTATATTGTTGCACTATACATATAAGTATTACAATATTGTGTCGCAACGTGTGAAAAATCTATGTTCATAGCTTGGCCTGTAGAGTATTGTCCGTATTACGGGAGAACTGTAGAATTATGTCCATGTACGTTCCTTGAGAGCGTCGCGTCAATATTTTTTCCAAAGCTACGATTACGTGCGATAATTTTTCTACGTCGATCTCGTATATCGACGTTCTTCCTGATGAATGTATTGCACCGTATGCGACAAGACTGACTAGCGTAGATTGATAAAGATCCAAGGAAAGCGTGTAAGGATGTTGGACTAGACTGTCCTCCTCGAACAACAAACTTTCCGTTCTTCTTTGTGTCTCCTTTAGTATCTGCTTCTCGATTCGTTCACCCATGCTCGTATCATCCCACTTGAACAAAACAATCACGATTATTAATCATAACAACTAAATTCCGTTTCCTTTTTTTGGTGATAAATGAAAGTGTTGATATTTTAGTTTTCACATTTTTATAGTTATCAATTTTCAACGGTAGAAACAAATGTGGACGTTCATACTGGGCAGTGATATTATAAACCTAAAAATTCATAACGATGAGCATGATAATTAATCAAACATTACTTGCAATAATATGAGCCAAGAATATTATTACAAGTAATCGTATTCGCAAAAAAAGAGCAAGCGCTTCACAGACTAGGGGAAATGTCGGGGAATGAATCGAGCATTGAATTGCATAAAGAAATATGTATATCGTGTCTCACCTGAGCAAGAACCGTACAAACAACGTATACAGCAATGGCATATGGTGAGATAAGATTGCGCAATAGATCGTATAATTTCGAGTTTTCACCCGTCACAAAACAACCGTTTTTAAGGCGTATGCAATCTTCATTCAACAAAAACGATAAGTTCTTGTCCCATTCGTCAATCACAACAGACTCAGGAATTTCCAACGGCACCGCGAATTCCGTACTGAGCAATGACCTTAGCAGGAAATATTGTTGGTAAGCATTTTCTGAAAAATAACAATGTACAAGGTTCTCGTTGTAATAATTTTTTTTCTTCCAATTATTTGATTCTTGCTCACCTCTGGATACGCCGACACGATGAATCGCAAGAGCGCACATCGAGGGCTTTGCGAATAGCGCCAATGTAGGATTCACGTAAATCGCGAGATTAACAGCTGGCACGGCTATCCTCATCGTTCGATTTTCTAACAAATGACCTTTCGCTTTGCGATTCTTATTCATTCGAGTTTCTCGATGTCTCTCTTTCAGAGTTAAAAATGTCTTAGCATCAAAACCTAAGAGATCTTTGTGCACGTTCAAAGATTCTATTATCTCGTCAGTTTCAGTTCTCGGACTGTTCTGGGCAGGGCTGCAAAAAGAAAATATTTGAATTATCATTTTTAGCTTTTTTAGCAAACAAGAAAAATCCTAGTACATTTCTCCAAACATTGCTTCAAAGATATGAATCTAAAGATGTATTGTAAAATTGATTGTAAGCATCAGGGGGAAGCTGAATGTATGTTTGATCTACCAACTTTTCGATTTTCGGTGCTACGATCGCTCCGAGCGACCCTTCCATGAGATTTCTTAGCCAACAATAATCCTTGGAAAGAGTGTCGATCGTATAAGGTTTTTCTGGATACGATTGAACTCGCTCGTTGTAAAGCACAGCGATGAGATTGAACGGTGTATAAACGGTATTTCGTTTATGTGTGTCAACGATCGCATATGCAAGGCTCGTCACTACCTCGGAAGGTAATTTAGCGTTTGGCGAGAGTGCGGACATTTTGCGAATGGACGTATTCACATATTCCCGAGCTGAGATAGGTGGTGCTATGTTGAAATGAACATGTCCATGAGCCTGAGGTTCTCGAAGTATCGACAATGATCGAAATAGTCCAGTTGTGGTTTCAGCTGGTTTTGGCTCGCCCAACAACTCATAGGCGAATAACGATTCTTCGAGGGGTCTATCGTAAGTTATGCTCATTGGTATAAAATGAATATCTGGCACGTCACCTTGGAAAAGGCCTTCGAGGATCATAGCTAAAAGCCCTGAAATGAAAGAAATAAATGTTATTCCAAGATTTGCCTTGCAAATCTCTCAATAAAACTCAGTTTCATTTTTCTCTAACAAGGAATAATTACCGTATTTTGGGGCAAGACTCTTTTGGCTCCTGCTTCTCGTTCCCTCGATAAAAAATTCAATGGCTCTGTCACTGTGAGCAACCAGAGACGATATATAAGCGCGAAATATCTCCTTGTACAAAACATCGGTGGAGAAGCTTCGTCTCATATAAAAAGCTCCCGTTTTTCTCAACAATTCACCAACAATTTGCATACGATAAAAATCCATGCCACTGGCTATGTTGGGCAGAGCCATGTCATGCGAGAATAGAATGTACGACATGAGTATGAAGTCGAGATAACTTCTGTGTGTCGGTGCATAAACATATTGAACCGAAGAGTCTCTCATCTGCGATCTCAATTCCAAAATATATTTCTGATTGACCCGGAAGCTCAGGAGAATTCTTTTGAGAACTTTAACCACCAGTAGACCTGAAAAGCAATGAAATGGCTTAATTGGAAGAACAGACATATAAAAACATTCGTCATATCGAACGATGCCCGAAGTAAAACCGTTCAATCATTAGAACCAATAGGTAGAAATTACCTATCCATCGAACTGTGGGAAGATGAGCCTTACTGGCCATTTCTTCGAGCATCTCGAAGGCTTCTCTCCGCAGCACAGATTTGTCGACATTTCGAGCAGCAGCGAGAGATTCGATAGTGAGAACGACTCTAGGATTAGCCAGCGCTTCTTCGATCGCTCTAGTCCTGGAATATTTGGCTTCGGGTGGCAACGAATGAGGAACCAGTGGCTCCATTGGTCTCGAGACCCACAAAAAATCCGATTCACGCCTTCGATCCGCCAGTAAATCGACGAATTCACAATTTCGTTCCATCCTTGAAAAAAAGTCACACCTCCTCGTTTTGTCGATCCTCCCGTCAAAGACGATTATCCTTTTTATTTTTTATTCCCTTTTGCGTTTCGTATTTCATAACACTTTTAACGACTCAGCCAGCGCCCGTAGGTGTGCTCGTAGTGACAAAACCAAGTCCAATGGTCAGTAACATATTTCCAATTCTAATGAGCCTGTAGGCTTTCTGTCTTGAAAAACCTGGTGGTAATGTTTGCCTCGGGTCGTGGAAACAAACACGGGTTACTTCCAGTAGCGTACAGTGTCACGGACGAATAGCCGTCTGCTAGAATCTTTGACAGCGATATCGTCTAGTGATTTTTCGATTATTTGTTTTGTTTTGTTTTTTTCTTTATCTCGCCGGTAAGTACACGCGATCCGTTACGAATATATTTCACCCTCTTACGTCTCTCTGCGATCCTGTCGACCGAGGCGACTGGCCGTCACTAGCTGGGGAGATTTACGTGTGAAAATGGGAACAGCGCGAAACAAAAATTTTTGTTAATTCGATTATCAAAGGGAATTCGTTTCTTCGATAATGACGAGACTGGCAGCTTGAACGATGCGAAGTCTCGAGAACACCACGCCCAGTTGCAATTTTATGCTTCGGACACGCAGCACCATCTTGTTTCGTTCATCAAAAGGTCATAGTAGAAGTCTTTCTGTGCTGAGTTGATAACTTACCTTGATTCGAATTGTCAGCTTGCTCGTTTCGGGATAAAATATCAACGGAGTCGTGGCTTACATTTATCTAGAACTTTTTTTTTTATATTACCACGAGCAAAGATCCTTTTTTAGGAACCTTTAATTGCAGAGAATTATCGAGAGAATATCGATCGTGCGATAATTAGGGTAGAAAATAAAACTACACGACAATTTTCACATGTATAAAGTTTGTAATGTAGTTATAATGATTTATTGTAGTAAAATTAGAGTAATAACAATCACATATCGTGTCATCTATCAACGAGATATAACACACATGTTCCTTTCATTTTATTTTTCTATTTTTTTTTTTCTTTTCTTTCGTTTTTTTTTGTTCATTCTCCTCACATTCTTTACTTCCTTTATTTCATCTTTCATTCTTCGTTCATTTAAATGATGGGACATAAATAATTTAGATGCATCGTCGAGCGATTGTGTGCACGATGCCACAGTGCTTAGAAATCACGTAACATTAAAAATATATATGTATAATATATTTATAATATGTATAAATTGTTGAGTTCATTCCTATAAATATCCTCTAAAAAAAAATCTTGTGTGGCAAATCAATCACTTCGAAACAAATTCACGATTTACGTTGTTTTTTTTTCTTCTTTTTCTCTTGGCTTTTTCCTTTTATTTCTTACTCCCTTTTCTTTATTTCGTATTATTACTTTATCCTTTCTCGTTCCTCGTTTAAAATGGTTTTATCAGTATTTTTCCTTTCTCTTCCTCTCTTGTCCATTCACGTTGTATTTATTCCTCGCCCCTTTCTTCATTCGTTTTTCTCATTTTCTCTCTCGCTTCTTCAATAGTTTAGGCACCAATGGTATGCGGACCCTGTCTCTTTGGTACATACGACCGATTCGACTTGTGTTTTCTCTTCCCGTGGTTTACTCCTGTACTCGTTGCTTATTTTCTTCTTTTTTTTTGTTCATAGCATATATATATACTTTTACTTTTTTTTCTCTCATTGTTTCTTCGCAATCAGTATTTAAAAATTTATTTTATTCTATTCTTGTCTCATATTAAAACCGAACGCGTCGTACGAAGACACTGACAAAAAATTGGTGTCCCACGAACACGTTTGAATGAGTTTGTTTTTCTTCATTTATCGTTACGATCTTCTTATTCCATGTCCCACGGTCGATGACGCGATCCGTAACGACAACAACGACGACGACGACGACGACGACGACAACGCGACCGATCAACCTCGGCCTTTATGCGTTATCGATAATATTTTATTATTTCTTCTTTTGCTGTTGCTGTTGTTGTGGTTGTTGTTGTTCTTGTTGCTTCTTTCTTCTTTATTCCTCGTTATCTTCTTGCTTTTATTCTGTTATTCGCGAACGAGAACTCAGTCTTCTTCCTTCTTCTCGGGCTTCAAGTCCACCATCGCGTGAAGTTCTTCCGGGCTGTATCTGTTTATAGAGAAAAACGAACGAGATGCTTAGCATTTTATAACAGCTTTGATAAAGTCGATTAAGTGTCTTCAAATAAATAGAAGAAAAAAAGAAACGAAAATTAAAAAAACAACGTGTATTAAACGGGGAAAACTCTGATCGCGTTGCGGAATAACGGCCGATCGTCCCGACACGAAACGATCCGAGAATTGACTACTCGTTCGTTTTTGTATCGACGCGCGGGCGCCACTATAGCGGGATTATCCCGCAACCCGAGCATTATCCATCATAAAGTGAATTTTTTCGAATATTTTATTTCGTCCCGTTTGCGAGCGAATCTCTCGCGTTAACGGTCTCGATATATCCACGGTTTAACGATTACGAGGTACATGATGAAATTATGAAAAACGGAGAGAGAAAAAAATTGATTTCAAAAAAAAAAAACAAACAAACAAAAAAGACAAAACTAAATAGCAAAAAAGGAAATCGATACGCGGTTATTCAGGAGCGAGATGATAAAACCTACCCTAGGAGACTCTGCAGATCACAGACGAAGCGATAAACGTATCGTTTTCCGGCTGTTTTGTGAATAATATTCTTGTCGTAGTAGTAACGCAGACCTCGGCTGAGCTTCTCGTAATTCATCTTGGGCTTGTTTTTGCGTATGCCCCAACGGCGGGCTACCTCGTCCGGATCGGTTAGCTTGAATTCCCAACCATCACCGGTCCACGATATGAAGCCTTGACACGATTTATCCGTTAGCAGCTCGAGCAAAAATTGCCACAGTTGTATCGGTCCCGATCCGGTAAAACAGGGACCGCCACCTGTACAAAAATAGACAAACGAGTTTGAATTAAATTGTCGATCACAAGCAATATCTCGTTATTAATTAGGAGAGTAGTTTGAAGACGTTAATTAACAAGACGACGAGCAATTTTGAATTTATATTAGTGAACAAAAATAACAAAAATTTCAGATTTTCATCGTTTATTGAAGAAAAGATTGAGTTCAGATTGCAGGATTATATTTGAAAAAATTAAATTATTTTTTATTTTCAGTCACTCACCGGTATAGCCAGCGAGCATGGCGCTTTGCAAAAGTGGTTTTTGATCCGGATTATTTCCGATCGAGGAAGGATGATGAGGATTCGACGAGTCGCGTGGTCCAAGACCTGCCAAAAATGCTGGATGATGGGACAAGTGTTCGCCCAATTGACCAACGCCCCATTGATCGCCACCGACCCCCGTGGCGCCGCCACCTCCGCTTCCGCTACCCGGTACGGTCTGGAAGCTCGTCGCGTCGTACTGTCCATATCCGGTCTCTCCGTAATTCTCGTGATAACGACCTTGAATATTATACGATCAAATCGTTAGAATTAATTAAGGTAATTTTTCAATTTAACGTTTTTAACTAACATTTTATTTTTTCAATTATTTATTTAGGTAGATATTAGATAGAAACTTGGTGTGCATAGCTCTCAAGACCGGGGTGGTTGTGTGCACCGATTTCACCATCAACCACTCCGGTGGACCTACAGTTTTTTTCTTAGGTGGATGATTCCGAACCACCGAGAGCACAGAAAAAAATTCCATTGGTACGGGAATCGAACCCTGGCCCTCTGCGTGTGAGTCGGGAACGCTACCCCCTATACCATTGTCTCTCTACTCTTTTACTTATTTATTAATCTTCATTTATTGTTTCAGTAAAATTTACCTCGAGCATAATTCTTGAACGGCGATGGTTGATACTTCGGCTCGAGATGAATTCCACTCGCGCTGTAGAATTCCGGCGAACCGTCGAGATTGTAGGGATTTGGCGTTTGATGATCTTGGGGTAGACTGTGATAATCCGACGCTTCGTCGTAGCCGGAATAATGCGCCGGCGTCATGTAACTCTCGTTCGTCGTAGCGCCGACTCGTAGGTCGCTCTCGTTGCTTCCACCACCACCGAGATCACCGCCCCCGGTCATTCCACCCCCGCCACTCTGCAGGTGCTCCGCTATGTGATGGCTCGTATAGTTCGCTGAACAAATTATATAACGAGTTATAGATCGATTTATCGTTTCGTTTAAAAGATAAACATTTTTTTTAATTGATTAATCAAATATTCAATTATTGACTGATTAAAAGATCCAAGCTTGCTCGTAAGTTAAAATTGATATGAAAAAGAAAAACGGAAAACAAAATTTATTAAGTTATTATTATCGACAATGATATTTTTCAATCTCGACGATTTTAATAGCATTAATTATTCGGGATTAAACAAATCTAAAGATCGTAAAAACATCGATATAAGTCGATAATATCGATAGAGAAAAGTAAAACAATATACTCACATTCCGCTTTGAGCTGATTCAAATTTCGTAAGTGTATGTACGCGTTGCTCGCGTTATTATTGTTGTTGTTATTGTGATTGGTGCTTGGTGTCGTCGTGTGAGAATTCGGAGGCTGGGAATTGTGATTGCTGTGCGGCGGTGGTGATGTCTCGTCTCTCTGGCTCTGATCGTCCTGGCACACGGGACTGCGCAAATGATTGTACCCACCTGTTAGATAACAAAAACAAAACACAAAATCAAAACTACCGCCAAAAACATTTAATATTCGAACGACCTCTCGATTCGCTTAAATTGATTCAAAAAATATTTTCTGTAATGAAATTAATTTTTTCAAAAATATATTAATTTCTCGTTGTTTTTTTTTTTCAGAATACGAGTACGAGAGAAAAAAATCGCGCATTCAAATCCAAGAAGAGCGATATGTACGGGGCGCGTGGTGAGAACGAGTTAAACGTGGGCGTCTCGTATCAACGCGATTGGTCCGTTTCGACTCCGCCTATAACGCCGACTTCCTTTCTTCGTTCAGCGATACTACAGTCCACATTATAACGTTACGTACACAACGCGTGTGTGTATGTATATACATATATATATATGTGTGTGTGTGTGCACAGTTCACTCGCGGTTCGAACAAAGACGAAGATAGAAAAGCCGCGAGAGAAACTGTTGGAGAAGGGGGGAGGGGGGAGAAGAACTCTTGTTCGAACTCCCCTCCACCATTTCCCACACGGACACACGCACACACACATAGAGGCGCACACCCGGTATATCTCATCGACGTACGATACCGGCGGTGCTATACCTCGCGTTTCACGATTCAACTCTACCTCCAGCCCGCGCTTTTCCATCTGTCGTCATTCTATTTTTGACCGAGAAAATTTATCAACCATTTTCAAGGTCAAAAATATTTTCGACCTTGACTCCTCAATTCCGGTAGAGTTTGTTATTTACTTTTTTTTTCTCGAATGTTGAATTGAATTGAAATTGCAATCGATCTTAGGGATTATTGTGTACGTAGTGTGATAAGAAAATTGATAACATTTTTATGTGAAAAGTTTGTAAATTTTTTCTAACTGTTGATAGTAATGCGTCAAACGATACGAAAATGTCTTGTTAAATTTAGCCTAGTCGTTGAAAGTATGAACGATAATAAGATAAACGAAAAAAAAAAGGATTTTTATGAAATCCATTCGATATTCCTCGATATGGAATTAAATTGTTTTATCTATCTCACATTTTCTCAAATGAGATACTCGTTGTCTACTTGAATCGTTGGGCGAATAAATTCTCAAGGACTTAACGGCTGCTAATTCGTAGCTCGATACCGCGCGAACTCAAAGGCCCCGGTGGTTAATGAGAAAAAGGGGCTAGGGGGATGAGGGTTGAGCAAGAAGGGTTGCAAATATATATTTATGAGGACGATGGTGGCGAGTCGCGATGGTTAATACCGAGTTATCATACGTATTAGTTTCTCGCCCCTTTGGACACACCGACAGACCGTCGGTGTGCGCATGCGTGGAGGAAACAACGGCTCGCATACGTCGTATCGAGACTACGCGAGGCTATAACGCTTCTCGCATTCACGCGCGTGTACACCTGCGTTCGCGCGGAGTGCAGCGTCGCACTGCTGCTGTTGCCGTCGTCGTTGCTTCTGCTGCTGCTGCTACGTCGGTGCTTACGAGAACCGAAAGGGAATGAGAGAGAGAGAGAGAGAGGGTCGTTGCTTCGGTTACTTCTATGCACCTCGCACCCCATTTCATGGACGATGAGCGTGGGAGTGCTTGCCCCGAGCGGCCCTCACGCCCCTCGTTCAACTCTCTCCCCCTCGTACAGCTTGTACGCACCACCTTTGCATTTTCTGCGTTATAATTCTACATTGTAAAACGAACATGCGAGCTACCAATACGCTTTAATGGGCAACCCCTCGTATTTCGAAGAAAAGCCCTTTTCTCCCATCCGAGATATCGAAGCAACAGTTGGATCGTAGGAATTCACGATAATTAACATTTACATAGAAAACTGCGTGAATTAATTTGTCGATAATTTAATAATAAACGTAACGAAGTATCGATATTTTAATCGAGGATTTATTTTGTCCTAAAAAGTATGGCTAATCGGATAGATCGTGGGGATAATTATTGAATTATTCGAGAATGAAAAAAATTCAATTTTTTTTTAACCTTAATGTAAAATCATGGATTTATATTATCTACTCGTTTAATTCATTACACAAATTTTTAAAAATAACGATTACCCCATTATCTCATCGATATTTCAAAAATTCTTATCATTCTTATGAATTTACAATTTATCGATATGAATCGTGTTTCAAGCGCGCTCGATATTTAGTCAGAAAAATGATTTTGCGAGTGTTCGCATCGTCGAGCCGATCACTCGTGTTCAATGGACGATTAAACGCGATGAATTGATACAAAACGCGAGTATCGACTGAGGTGGAGGTGAGTGAGAGGCGTTGATTACGGAATGTTGAGAACGAGAGTTAAGTTTACAAGCGAAAGAGAAAGAAAGAGAGAATGAGAATTAGAGGAACAGGCAGGTCCGGTGGCAAAAGCTGGTAAGGCAAAAGTAGTGCCGATGTGGCCGGTGGTACGGTCAGCACCAGCAGCGTCGGACATCAGCTGGAGAACAGGTGCCAAAGGCGGTCAGAGACGAGTCGACGAGCGTTCTCTCTGGCTGCTCGTTTCTTCTCTCTCTCTCTCTCTCTCCCTCTCTTTCCCTCTTTCTCTCTATATGCTCTCTGGTGCTTGAGCAAGAAAGCGAAGGCTCGACCATAGCGCGCCCGCGCTTACACGATCGCGAGCGGCGGCGGCGGTCTCGGCACGCGCCAAACCGAACGAAACGAAACGGCCGCTAACCGCGCGCTCGAACGCGAGAAGAGAGTCGAGAAGTCTTTTTCTCTCTCTCTCTCTCTCTCTCTCTCTCTCTCTTTCTCTCGGTTCTCGTAGTATCGTCTCGTCCGCGGGCTTCTCGCACAGCTGCTGTCGCGGTAACGTTCCCTCAAGAGACTAGCCAAGACGCCGCAGACGGTCGGCTGCTGCTGCTGCTGTTTCTCCGGAGGATCGATGATGAAAAAAGGAAGAGGAAGAGAGAGAAAAAAAAACAGAATCATGAATCCAAACACGAGAGTAGGAAGAAAAAATAGTGAGTTAGGGAGAGAAAAAGTAGAGTCGAAAAAAATGAGACCCTATTAACTCGTGCTGCGAGAGAGACCTTTTTCATCCGGACCTTCCCTCCCACCCTCGTTGTATATTAGAATAGGATTTTCACTTCCAATGTAGGAACGTTTTCCATACGTTTGTCGATATGTATAGCGTTGCTCTACTCCCTCGAGACACCCGCGTGGATTTTTCTTCTTTTTTTTTTCATTTTCTCGTCTCGCTGACTAAGTGGTTTTTTTTCAATTTCTTTTTCTCGCCTGTGCCAGGTGAGAATCGTCATTAATATGGAGTATCGAAATTGCTCGGTGTAGAATATTCGCGGGGATTCGTGGGATACGTTTCGTGATTCCGTTTTCAACAATCGTGTCAAGGTCTTGGAAAAATATGGACCGTTGTTTGAATTTTTGTTTCATTAATTTGTTAATAATGGAAAATTGGATTGGAAAATATATTGAGGAAAAGTATTTTTTATTTATCCTACAAATTGACTACATAGCGAAAAATTAGTTGATAGAGCTTCGTACATTGTTCATAAAGTGTAATGTGGATGAACACGGAGAATTTGTATGAAAAATTGTATGCGGGAAAACGATAATTCAAAGCTCGAAACGTATTGTTTGTTTGAACTGTTTTTGACCCACGAGCTTTCCCACCATCACTCAATCACATAGTTCGAGCCGTAGAGTTATGAAATTTGATTATTTTGTATCATATATTCGTAACCTGGACATGAATAACTCCACGTGGACGCTTGAATAGGTTTGCACTCTGGTCTACGCACGATTTAACCCTTTGCGCTCGGATTAAATTTGGAGATGGGTATCGTACTACTCGGAATTAATTTCCGTCGATAGAGCAGGGATACATAACACGCAAGTTTTACTGGTCGCTTCACGGGAACTATCTCACTATCAGAGTCACTGCAATAGTTATCACTTTCTCTATCAGAATCAGTATTCGAGAGGCCAAAATAAAAGTCTTCATCGCTATCGTCAGTTTCACCCAACACTTCTTGCGGCAACTTTCTTTTTGCCATTTTGGGGCATTATTTTGGAATATTTTAAGAAGAAAGAATGTCTAATAACTGTTAAATACAATTTATAAAATGTTCTTTGGAATTCTACAAGGTATTGCCGAACGTTGTCGATTTCATTAGGTTCAAAAGAGGACTGACTCGCCGCTGCGTCTTGCATGGGCGCTGGGTGACGACATTTGTTTACATTTGGATTTCGTTGTCTCCAGTCGATGGAGCACTGTAGTAGTTCGTGAATAGGTTCCTTAGGCATTGAGGTTCGTATAGGAAAACTGAAATCTGATACATGAATGCATACAATATACGATTCGTATAGTTCCTTGCTGTGGTGGCTGAGAGCAGACATACGAGCGGAATGGTAAAAAGGCTTTGGTGGCTGAGAGTGGACGGGTGCAAATACGAGCATACGTATTGTATGCACTCGTATGCTTTGCACTCGTACTTTGCATACGAGTGCAAAGGGTTAACTTGTTAAGTGCATCATTATGAATATTTGATTGCTACTGCGACTGCAGTGACGATGACTGTTCGAAGAGACACTTGAAAAGAAAACTACTCATTACGACATTACACGTTGTTTCTAATTAACATCATTTTTGTGGGTTTAATAAAGTTCGTGGGAAACGTTTGGTATCTATCGACAATGTGCATGAATATTAAATTCTTATCAGGTTCACTAATTTTTGTTAACATTTTTTGAATACGAATAATAATTGAAATATTCATCCTAGATTGTGCTATTTCGGTCACGAGGAGAAGGGCAAATGTTTCTGAAAATTGAAATCGAATTGAAGGTATTTATTGACAAATATCGTCTTAACAATTCTTCTTTTTACTTTTTTCAAGTTATTCTTTAGATCCAGATTTTTGCTATGTAATTATCACCAGCGCATGATACTATAAATTAACCAACTTGCCGCTGATATAACCGTCATGATAATCGATAAATCGATAAGGTTCGTACCGATCAGTGATCGATTCGACAATATCAAATCTGACACGATAACATATTTTGTATTTAATGTGTAAATACATAATAGAACGATAATTGGTCTCCAGACCTGACGACTAATAGGATTACAAATTTTAATGGCCACGTTGATGATAGAATCAACAAAATTATCGTATAAATAAAAAATTGCAGATAACGATATTTTTTTCACCAATTTCAGTTTTTGGAATTTTCTTTTCCATCGTGATAAAGACGAATGGCGATTTATTAATATTATCGGCAACTTTCGTAAATGAAACACAGTCAATTCGATGCGAAGTCGGGTTTAACGTCAAGGAAGTCGATATGTGAACAACATTTCCTTATTTACCAGAGTTGAAGTTCAACATCGTCGGAAACTAAAATTTATTTTCCATATCCCTTCCCCATGAGTTTCAGTTATTGACAAAAGTTCTTCAAGAGCAAGTCTCTATGAAATCGAACTCACGAAGAAACCATCGTCTGGGAGCAAGAAGTACAACGTGCAAAATTTTGAATTTCGAACATTTTACCAAATAAATAAAAATCGAATGCTGCTAAAGTACCTAGTATGTCCCTGGATAACCTATGAATTTTATAAAATCTACTAAAACATTTGCCTAATGTACATGGGCGAGTTCCGAATTTAATAAAATCTAAAAAAACATTTGCAATTCGATAAAATGCGTAAAATCTCGAAAAACAGAATTTCGAATATTTTTCCGTACAAAAAAACATAAAAAATTACCGAATTCTGGTAAAATAATATTCAATGTATGTGGGCGAGTTACGAATTTAATAAAATCTAAACAAATAATTTGCAATTCGATAAATTCCATAAAATCACGAAAAACGGAATTTCGAATATTTTTCCGTAACAAAAATGTAAAAAAACGACCGAATCCTGCTAAAATAATATCCAATGTATGTGTGTGGGCGAGTTACGAATTTAATAAAATCGAAAAAAAAAAACATTTGCGATTCGATAAAATCCAAGAACATCCCGAAATAAGTTTTTCTGAAAAAAAAAAGAAGAAGAAACAGAGAAGAACCGAATCCTGGTAAAGTACCTGGCGTGTGGGTGGTAGCGTCTAAGGAAACAGGCGGCATTATCGTGGCTCTCGTCAACGCCTGTTGATGAGCCGTTTGTTGATGATGCTGCTGTTGTTGATGCGCCTGTTGTTGATTGTGATGATTATGAGTGTTATTATGAGAATTCGTTAAAGCCTCGGCATCCTGATACGACGGATAATCCGCATAAAAAGGCTCCTGGGCGGTAACGAGCGTATCGAGCATTTGGAGAACCATCTCCGAGGAGGGTGAACGATTTCGCGTCGTTTCCGTAACGTTGTTTTCTCTCGACGCGTCCTCGCGATTATCGCAACGATTTTCGTCACGCGCGATCGACGAATAATCGTTCTCCCTCACGATATCGACATCCGTCGTAAAACAATTCCTCGTCAAATTGTTCGACGTCGTTGGTGTCGTCGTCGTCGTCGTCGTTGTCGACGTCGTAGTTCCGTTCGTATCGTCGTTATCGTAATAAGACGCGAATGACGTCGACGTCGTTATCCCAAAATCCAATAAATTTCGTTGGCTCGAGTTGATAACGACGAATTCGTGAATACCGATCGAATTGCCGGTGACACGGGAAGAGCCCGATGTCTCGAGGCTCGCGACGCCCGCCGTGACGTCGCAAATATCAATCTCAAAGACGCGCTCTCTTCTTCCCTCTCTCGTCGATTCTTTTCACCCAAAAATTCGATAATTATCTCCACCCTCGATTTCTCGTGACGAACTCGATTTTTGTTCCTCTACGTAACACTTCCGGTTCGATCCGATTGTTTCTTCAGTTTTTTGTTCTTAGAACGATGACTTTTCGTACGTCGAGAGAAAATAAACTCTAACTTTGAAAAATTCTCGAAGCTGCTCGCAGCGCCACGCACCGGCTCGATGTCGTTCTCGTGACTTCCGGCGCGAAAGAGACAGAGAGACGAACACCAGAAAAAAAACACACTACGATCCTAAGCGAGACTTCTTCTCAGGGATTAATCCTTCGAGAGACGCACACACACACACACACACTGCACACCCACTTACACAATCGCACGTGGTAATTTCGTACGTTTTTCTTCGTTTTTTCGTTTTTCGTCAAATTATCGAAATTTATAATTCCTTTATCGTTCTGGATATCCGAGCGATAATTTCTCGATAAAAACAGCACATTCACCCACACACACGGGCAATTCTCTTGGCGACGATAAGAGGAAGAAAAAAATCAATCAACGCTCCGATCGAAAACAAAAAAGCACACCGGAAGTATCGACGCACGTCGCAAGTCGATGTCTCGATCGATCCAAAGCGGAAACCCCGAAAACAATCACAAACACTCGACACGACGATCGTAAGTATATCCTTGTTTCATCGCGTGCTGTCGCACTCTTTTCCAACACTGTCGTTCGAATCGAATCCAAAAAAAGAAAATCGAAACGCACCGTGAAAAATCTCGCCTCGCTACGACCTCGTATCGTCGCGATCCTCGTCGATCATCGTTCAACCAAATACTTGTCCGTCCCGATCGAACGTTAAAAGTCAATGAAATCGCTCGATAACTATCTCACTTCCGCCAAAGTTAGAAAAAGAAAAAAAAAAATAAACAAAAAACCAAACAAATCAGAAAAAAAAATTCACGAACCGCGAATATTCGTCGCGAAGTTTAAATTCGTCGAGATTTCGCGTTACGAAGCTTGATACGAAGGGGAAGAAGAGAAGAGAGTTGGTTAAATTCTCGTAATGCCCGGAGATGAGAGAGAAACCGAGGCGGGCGCAACACACCACTCTCCACTTGACGTGAGCGCGCGCGTGTCACTGTGGCAGTGCCGCGGACCGTTTCCGCTCTCGGGCCTAGCCAGAGACAGACCCCGCGCGGCCGACAGAGAGAGAGAGAGAGAGAGAGAAAGATAAAGAGAGGGATACGAAGAAAGGGAGAGAGGGTGAGAGAGAGAGAGAGAGAAAGAGAGAGAGAGAGAGAGATCGTGGTTCGACGTGGTAGCTTCCCTTCTACTTCTTCTTCCTTTCCACCGGGCGTGCTGTTGCTCACAGCCGCCTCTGTCTATGCGCTCTGGCTCTGTCTCGTCGTCCCCTTACCCCCACCATTCCTACCAACCACCACCACCTCGTAACTCACACACTGCTGCAGTGAGAGAGTAGTTAATCTTGCCTTCGCACAGACACACGCACACAGACACAGGCACACACCTATATATATATATATATAAGGATGTGTATATAACGTTTTAGTGTATATAACATATACGTATATACAGATATATAGCTACTGGAGACTTTAGCGTCATCGCCTCCGCCTCCCTCTCCACAATTTTTCGTTTTTTTTTGCCACCAACACTCCCGTAGCTTCGTTTCTCAGGACACCCACACATGCGATTCATACACTTTGCGCTGAGTGTGCGATGATGTGTGCAGCATTATGCTTGTGTGCATGCGCGTATATATATGAGAGTATATACACGTGTGTACGATGACGATGACGGAGGAGTGACGATTGAAGGGGGGGGGGGGGGGGGGGGGGGGAGTCGTCTCTCTTAGTTCTCTCTCGCACGTCCTCGGTGCAAAGTGGTGGTTGGCCAGCTTGGAGAGGGGACGAGTCGTCAATACATATAAATATATACGAGGAGTTTGAAAATTTGGCAGGAGAGTTTGAGGCGTTTTATCGGAGATGTGTATATGTTTGTATGTGGGATGGAAATTGCAGAATTTGTTTCCATCGAGGAGCGATCACGGTTTTGATCGATCGGAGATTTGACGATTTTTCTTTATCTCGGTAGATTTGTTATTTATCTCGCACGTTTCCGGGTTTGGAAATGAGAAAATAATAGATCGATGTATTTTGGAAATACGATTAGGATTACTTTAATCGTTACTAAAGATTCTCGTGGAATTTTCCAACTGAGAAAAATCGTTTTTTTTTTAGTACATTAAGATTTCATTTTGTGAAAGAATATTTTAATAATTCGAAGAATAGTAACGAGGATAGTTGGATTTTAGAATGTTCAAAAGCATTTTAGACATTGTTTTTTTCTCGATTCGAGGCTTTTTTTAGCGGTAACGTTATCGGATTTGGGGGAAGGAAATTCGTAGGGCGAGAGACTGGCGAGGGTCGCACGCCTCCACCTAACCCTCAACCACCTGCTGCCTCGGCAGTTCTATGTACGTGCTCGCCACGACGTATGTTCGTGCATTGAAATCTTCGATGCTTGTTTTCATTGCGAGGCGACGTAAAAATTAGTCGAAAACATCGTTTACAAACTATTTGTTTTCGTCTCTCGTACCAGCACCGTCACAAATTTTCCAAGATGTTTTTACTCGTTTATATATACCTATATATATATATATAAGTATATATATAAATATAGATATTCTGCATGCTGGGTCGAGGCACGACGAGAGATGAGTTTTCTCCGGGGATTTCCGGTCCGAGACTCTGTCTCTCTCGCGAAGAAACCTTCCACCATACTAATATACAGACATATTTATATATATATATATCTATACGCGGAGGAAGAATCGTTGCAGAGGGTTGCAAACACACCGAGTCGGCACTTTGCCCCACCGGGATGTTATATCGCCCGGAAAAATCTTTCAGTGAAAAGATTTCCTCTTTCCCTTTCAGTTTCTTGAAATAAAAAAAAAACGTTTTTTTTACTTCTCGACCATCGAGATTCTTCCCCCGTGGCCAAAAAAAACCATGATCTCGCAGGTTTTACGAAAACTGCTTTATTGATCATCGATCCATATCGATCCTTTCGTAATAATCCTCGTTTCTTTCCCGTTAGGAAAATATTTTGAAGGAAAGAATATCGATTTTCGTCGATTTCGAATGAAGATAGAAATGAAAGATTTTGGAAAAAAAGAGACGAAGAGGTAAAATATATTAATTTCTATATTTTCAATTATTATTAATCTAATCAATCGATATTATTTCTTGTTATAAATAAAAAAATAAAATAAAATAAAAAAAAAAAACAAAAAAAAACTATCACTGCTCGATAAAATAATTACGAACGAAACGGCCATTGATTTTTCACGGGCGGGGACCCAGCTGTATATACATGTATGTACGTATACGTGTCGACGATTCACCCACGCACCCTCTCTTCGTGTTCCGATGGGCCCAGCCTACTTTTTTCCGTGTGGTATATTTCTTTTTCTTTCTCGCACGAGAAAGATGAGGCGCGGGTGGGAGAGAGAAAGAAAAAGGCCCTCGGGGAAGGGAACCGGATGCAGTAGAGCTCGAACGACGAGGTGAGGGAGGGACGAAGGACGAGAGGAGGCGAGGGAGAAGAGTGTCGAATCCCCGTACGTTGGCTCTCGCACGTGATACACACGGTGGACCGGAAGTCCTCACCTCCCTTCTTCGCCTCGTGCCTCACGATTCTTTCGCTCTCTCTTTCTCTCTCTCTCTCTCCCTCTCATACGCACACGTACACACATAAACCGTTCGGTCTCTCTTTCGCTCGCTCCGTTGGAACAAGGCCCAACGGGCAATGGGTCTTGCGATACGCCATCGGGTCATAGTGCGACAAAGTCCAAAAGATTCATGCAAATTAAACGAAAATGTTTTTTATTACGTTATCGAAATAACAAATAAAAATCTTCCAATACGCAATGTTTAACAAATTATTCTAGATTTTTGACATCTTTAAATTTTGACTTAAAAATTCATTGGAAATTTTTGACTTCTTCAATTTTACCTCAAAATGTTATTCTAAACTTGTTATTTCGCGCGAGCGTAAAACAATAAAATTCTATGAGATTGAAACAATTCGTTAATAATATCGATCTTCGTTTTTGTTTTATTGTATATCGAGAGATACAAAGTTACAAATGCCAATCGAAAGATTCGAGAAGAATTTTATTCCTCGCTCGTGCTCAGCCGCGACGAGAAATATTTTTATACGTGTCTCTCGAGTGCGTTAGCACGTGCCCGGGAATAGAATTTCAATCGCGAAGTACATGGTCGAACGATGGAAGGCGGATGAGACGGGGGTTAGGGAGGTAGCGGAAAGGAAGGTCTCTAACAAAAATTATCACAATCGGTGGCCCCACGGGCGAAAAGAAATCGACGATCAGTAGGAGGAGTCCTCGAAACGCGATGGCATTTTTCGATCCGTACGTACCATTAAAACTTTTCTCAATGAATGATCCCTATATACATTATGTCTGCCTATATATATGTATATATGCCAGCGAAGGTAAAGGTCTCAATGATTTGCTCCGAAGATGAGAGGGATACGAGAAACCTAGCAGGGTCGCATCCGCTCGCTTCCGTTCTTCTGGTACGCGTACCACAATCTCTCTCTCTCTCCCTCTATATATATATATATATTGAGAAAGAGAGAGAGAGAGAGAGAGAGAGCCATCAACCAGGAGGGCATTGTTGCGCGAACGGTAGCTCAAGAAATTTACCCTCCTACGTATATATGTATGTATATATATTTATATCGTTGAGCATTGAGTACCAGGAGAAATGAAGGATCTGGGATTATATAGTAGTAGGTAAGGTATAGAAAAGTAAAAGAGCGAGAGTCGACGATGCAGGAAAATGTAGAAAGAGATGACGAGAGGGAGAAGCAGCTCTTCGTGGTGGTTCCGTTTTTGGCGCAGGTTGTATTCATCGTTTCGTTTCATTCATAATGTTCTCTTTATATACCTATATATATATATTCTTCCTTTCTCGTATTTGTGTTCACTCTCGTCTCGTTGGTACGAGCACACTTTACCAAACGATATCGGCTCGTTCAACACTCGCAACACGTACCATATACGCTCGTGGCTTACGTATATATACGGACGCATGTCGTTCCATGTCTTGTCATCTTGAAAACTTTGAAGAAGAACCTTTTTTTTTTTGAATTCGTCATTTTCTCGTTCACGAATTTATCAAATTCTTCAATGGAGATATCGTTATTACGGGAGCTTGGAATAGACGATCGATCGAGGGGCTAGGTTAACGGTGTATTATCTTGTAATTCGATTGAAAAATGGGTCATCAAGAATCGGAGTGCTTGATATAATTTATAATCACGTATAATACGATTAACGTAATGTAGGTTTCCTTTTATTGGACGAAAAAATTAATGATTCGCAAATATTTGAACGTTCGCTGAGATATTTCGAGAGATTTAACATTTTATCTTCCACAGATATTTCTCGTTTAGCGAATTATATAACGATATCAAAATTTCCGGGATAAATACGTAAAAGAAAATGTAAGAAAAAAATCACGTTTTCCGGTATATTTCGCTATATTTAGGCACTTTTCCAATGAAAATTTGGTTAATTTCTTCGAAAGTTTAAAAATCGCTAGAAAGAAAGTTTCATCTTTTTTCATTCATTTTGTGACTCTCGATATTTGTCGAAACCGCAAAAATGTTCAATTCTGCTCAACAACGTGATGTTTATTATGATCGAACTTTCTAAAGAAACAAACTATGACTCGGAAGTAAAGAAAAATCGAAAATGAAACAAGTTGAAGAGAACCAAAGCATACAAAGATGCGTAAATGAGCGAACTGGCGTACAATACGACAATCGTTCAGCAGGTTATTCAACGCTCGAGCGGTTTGTTAACCTCTAATTTTCGGTGCGTCGCAAAAATAAGAACCTTTACTCGTCATCCGATCCGCGAAATTGTCATTCTTCAAACGACAAAATAAAATAAACATTTCCTATACTCCTCGTACTTTTTTTATTACTCGTCTCGATTTATCACCCAACATTTCTGGCCACCTTTCGATATCACATGTGTTGAGATAGGTCAAAAAACTCACGATGGCGTAAGGGGAAATATAACGACCCGAGAACAAATATAAAAAATCTGATAACTCGAGTAACGTGTTCATTTTTTCATATCGCTTTATGACAGTCGCTTCGTGGTAAAAATTAATATACGAGGGTCATGGCTTGGCCGATTTAACCTTGAATATAATATACATGTGCATATATATATACATAGACATTTCGGTTAGAAGGGAAGAAAAAGACGAGAGAAGTGAGAGAGGGAGTGGGGGGGGGGGGGGGCTGGTAGTGAACACACAGCTCGCGTTACAACCGGAAGCTGGGAAGTAAGGGAAGATGATAGAAGGGGCCGGGGAGTGGCAAAAGGGCAAATGAGAAGTGGAGAGACGAAAGAAGGAGGGGTTCTACCTACCCCAATACTCGAGAGAAACGTAGGCCAGATAACCTTTATGTACATATATATACACAGATATACGCCGTATATACAATATTCTCGAGTGCTCCTCCCTTAATGCACCCTTAATGTACCCCCTCGAGGTGGTTTCTGGCAGCGTGTGTGTCGCATTGTTGCTCACTTTTGGCGAGCGAAGAAAGAACGAGAAGATAGAGAACGAGACGAGACGATGAAGAGTCGGAGAGAGAGGGAGAGATAGAGAGAGAGAGAGAGAGAGAGAGAGAAAAGAAATAAAAGATTGAGCGTATGAAGAGGGGCGGAGTAAAAAATGCAGAGATAGGAAGACCGGTAAAGAAGTTGAAAAAAAAAATAAAGAAAAAAAAGAAAAGGAAAAGAAACAGGGCGAGATAGAACGAAGGGAGGAAGTTGGAAGTACGAGAGAGCTGCGAGCAGATGCACGCGCGGAGTGCACATTTTTTAATATACATATATAAGCCATATGTGTATAGTAATACGCAGGGGACAAACTTGTCAAGCTACTCGAGAATATAATAAATACGTTGAAAGAAGGGGGAGGGGGGAGGGTCGAGGAGGAAAGGGCGAGCAGGCGTTCCATCTCGAGAGGGTGTGCGTTTTTCACGTACGTCGACCACGTGCCGTGATTTTTCACCAATCAAAGTGAGAAACGGGATGTAAAGGTGGCCTATATATTTCTTTTTTTAAGAGATTGGGGAACGAGGGTGAGCGAAATTTAAAAAACAAATTAAAACAAACTCAAACGAAATATTTAACGACAAGTAATAAATTCTTACGAACAAGTTATCGTACAAAGAATTAAATGTTCTCTCTCCCTAGATTGTAATTATTTTATTTCCATAATAATTTTGGATTATTCAGTAACATCTTTCGATTGATAAATGAAGTATATACGAAGAATCGAACGATAAGATTAATCATTCCGAATATTTCTTACTTTGACAATTTTTTCTTCATTCGTACTTTATTCCATTTGGAAAAAAAATTCATATTTGAGCCTTTGTGCAAGCGGCTCCGAGTCCAGAAGGTTCGTTCTATCATCGTTACACGATACGCGACAAATATTAAGCAGCATTTATATATATTTATATATACATATATATAGGGAGGGGGGGGGGGGGGGGGGGGGGGGGAGGGGCCGATCGAAATGCACAACGCGAGTCTTCGATAACTCGAGGTTATGAGCGACCGTCGTTCGTTCGTCGAAGTATAAACCAGAAAGAGAAACGACGGAGAGAACGAAGAAGAAGAAGACGAAGACAAAAAAAGAATTCTCGGACAAATGTTCATACGCATAAACGCACATACAAACAGATATATATATTTATACGTTTATCGTCAATGTGGCGCTGTCTCGACGAGAAGATTGACAAACCTTTATGCCGATAATGGCAATCGGTTGGCCGACGTGGCACGAACCGAAGCCGCGAGAGAAAGACGCGAAACTTCGAACCATTTTTGGCAAGTTTTCGTCCGCGCGACGATTTATAAAATCGCAGCCGGTGTATATCGTAGCGAGCGATTAAAATATAACTTCTTCGGACGTCTCGTTACTTCGTTGCTTGCGCGCGCGGCCGATGTGTCGCGTGCGTGCGATTTTACGCGTACGTGACGCGGAGCTTACAGCGTTACGATGCGTGACGCGTGTACAGAGAGTGAAGGGAAGGGGAGGGGATCGAGGAGGGTTGTAGGAGGGTCTCTTTCTGTACATAAGTACTTCGCTACTCGACTCACCGAGGAGACAAACGCGGTAAAAAATAAAAAAATTGCCTCGTTCGTATTATTCAAAAATAAAAATGTTTTTTTTAATATTAAAATAATATTCACTTCTTTTTCATCGATGTTAACTTCGTAAAACAGTACGATTGGAACAATTGTCTGAAACAATCTGAAAAACGTGCAAAAATATTTGACTAACGGAATTAAATTCGTCACGTGGACGTTTTTTTTTTATTTCTGTCGAAAACGGCTGGATATCAGGTTCGAATTTTGTTTAACTCGTACGAGAAAGACGGAAGAAAATGTAGAATGAGCTCCGAATGGACGAACGTTCCGAGGCACAGAAGCCGAAAGCGAGTTCATAATTTTCCTCGTTGTTGTTGATTATTATGACGATTGTGTATCCCCGCTCCCCGTTTAATAAGCGAGAGTCACTCGTGGAAAGGCCCGAAGAACTAGAGACCTGGAGGCGTGTGTTCAGAAGGAACGAACGAGGGTACAACGAAGAAGCGAGAAGAAGAAGACGAAGAAGTTGAAGTCAGCGAGGCATTGCGCGATACATAACGCACAAAACGTAACGGTATAGAGCGCAGGCAGAAATAATGAGTCTATTATAGTTTTAGTGCTATACGGAGTGGTATTACTAACGTATCGTAAGCGTAGTAGCAAAAGTCCGTTCATCAACGACATCGGAAACTAAGAGTAAGAAAGACAATGAATAACGAAAAAAAAAGAAAAAAAATACGAGAGAGGGGGGAAAGAAAAAGAGGAGTACAGAATTAATGTAGAAATAACAGCAGTAGCAAAAGTCCGTTCATCAACGACATCGGAAACTAAGAGTAAGAAAGACAATGGATAACGAAAAAAAAAAAGAAAAAAAACGAGAGAGGGGGAAAGAAAAAGAGGAATACAAAATTAATGTACAAATAACAACAGGCAATAATCTCGAGTATCAGAGTCCACTTTTTTCTCTCATTTTGTTTCTTTCTCTGTCTCGATGTTCGAGTATTATCTCCATCCCACGCTGGTCCAGCAGCGAGTGAAAAAAAAAACGATAAAACAGAACGGTTCGCTACTTTGTAACTCCGATACGTTTTCTCCGGGGTGTCGCTATCTGTAATTTTAATTTTTTTCTTTGTTTTGTTGTTGTTTTTTCTCTTTTTTCAATTATTTCTTCATTCGCGTTTTGAAGCGAGAACTAGAAAAATTCCATCGCGTATCGTTCGTTCTCCCATTCGTGGAATAACGATTATACGTTTATTATTGGTCGTTATAATCGTTACTTTATAACAATGATCATTATTTTCATCGTTACGATGGACGTGCATTCGCGTTTTTAACGTCCGGACGCGATAACGCGATCCATGATATTTTAACGACGGTAACGAGACACGAAAGCGATTTACGTTCCGCGTGACGTCGATGAGACACGATGAATCATGACCGCGATCTAATTCGTAATTATGTTAATATTTGACCCGTCTCGTCTAGCGATTTAGTCACAAAAATTTCCTCTACGTTCTCCTCTTTTATCACTGAAATTCATGGAAACCGAATTTGAGATCTGAAAGAAAAGATCGACAAATATTTAAAAACGAAATAGAGAAATTCCACCCTACATTACCAACCCCCGAGTATATTTCTTACATTAGAAAAAACGTTTAATTTTTTTCGTTTTGGTAAAAAAATACAGTACAATATTGTAAGAGGACCGAGCCATCAGCGTCGACCGAACGCAAGAATGGCGTCCGACGTCGCGTCGTGATTCGACGCCAGCACGCAGAGTCAAACACACACACACACATATATACGTATGTGCCTATTTGTATACGGAAAGATATATATACAGGGTGTTATAAAAGTCGGGAAACGGTCGAATATCTCAAAAATAAAGCATTTTAAAGAAAAATATTTCAGACAAAAGGTGTATGGTTCCGAAAGGGCTATAAGATGGTGCCATTGAATTGACCTTGAAGAGTCATTTGAAGATCACGTGAAGGTCGCCTCAATTTTTTTAAATGGCACCCCATTTTTCTATTACATATTCTTGTAGTTGATTTCGAGAGCTTTCCAAAACATCATAATCAAATGTTTTTTCATCAATTAAATTTCGAGTTATAAGGCTTCAAAAGTTCAATACCGCTGGCATTAGCGTTAACCGAGATGTACAACGTGGCGGTTGCACGGTCGAATTTACGGCGGTATGTGTGTGCGTGTGTGTGTGTGTGTTCGTTAAATAGTCAAAGTAAAGCTTGAACCTGCACATTAAGTACTAGATGCTAGACGATTAGGCCATTGTCACACAATACACACACACCCACACACACACACATACGCACGCACACACGCATGCACGCACGGATGCACACATGCACGCACGCACACACACACATACCGTCGTAAATTCGACCGTGCAACCTCCACGTGGTATATCTCTTAACGCTAATGCCAGCGGTATTGTACGTTTGAAAAGCCTTATAACTCGAAAAGTAATTCATGAAAAAAGATGTAATATAAAAAACACAAAATAAAATATTTAAAAAATCGTTTTAATGCCTTTAATTAGATCTCTCGTAATAAGATTCCGTTGTAATTATTTGGTCGTGGACGTGTGTCCAGCGTGATTCTTCTTTTAACACATCAGTGGTGCGACAGATTGTTAATAATTTATTTATGATAGTTTTCAGCAAAGATCCGATCAAACACGACAAGTCTTTACATGCTTTATTATTACTTTTACGATTAAATATTGTTCATATAGGAGATACTAAATATCCCATTGTATTGTTTTCTCTATTTCAATATTTTTTATATTACATTATCTTATTACGGTTTCGCCACGCCTAGTGCGGGGAGTGGGCGGCTCCAGCTCTTCTCGGCGCGCTCTGATTGGTCCAACTTTAAATATTTAAATCTCGTAAACTATTGACAATAACCCTAATGTATATTTGCAACTTTTGTTTGTAATGGCCTCATCGACCTCAGAATTCGCTGTGCAACATTTTATGTAATTCACCCTGTATATTCGTAAAAGATATATAGTCAACGATTTGCACACGGAGAGTACATGCGGCGTTACAGCAGCACGCGAGTAGCAACGGATCATCTCCATTGTCCGCGGCGAAGCGTGCAAGCCCGCGACTAGACGACTGCCATTGCGCGCGCGCGCTCTCTCTCGCTCCGGGTGGCTTTCCCCGCGTTCACCAACGACACAAGCATATCGCATGCGCGCGCGCACAATTTACCAGCATCGCCCCGAGCCTTCTTCAACGTACGACGGGCACGATGATGATTCGCTTCGGTTGCCTCGTTGGTTGCCTCGTTGCTCGCCTCGCTATGACGTAATGACACACACGGATTCGTGATTGTACACACACACAGATGCGAATAAACCGCCCACCCGCTTAATCGTCACCGATATCAAAATCTCCCGTCGCTCGTCTCTTCTATCACTCGCCATTTTGATTTTACTATCGCATAATTCAGACACGAAGAGAAAACGAATCTTTTGAAATTATTTGACGATGATGAAATAATAGTGAATGTTTTCGAAAGATTCTCGAAGTGAGAATTAATAATAACCGTAATTTTGTTATAATTGTTATTTAGGGATGATTAATACGTTTTTTTTCCTCGCCTTCTTCTTCTTCTTCTTCTTCTTCAAATTGGTGTCACAACACCCGAGGCTTTGAGAATTGAGAGAAAAAAGAGAAAAGAAAACGCGATAGGACGATAGAGTAATTACAGTCCTGTGGCAACGAGTGTAAAATATACGACGTAGTCGTCACGAGGCAAATTTTCATACGTAGGTTCTTGGCTCGGGGTGGCTATGGCGACCATCGCAAAGTGATCCTATCTTTCTCTCTCTCGCTCTCCCTCCCTACCAACTATCTTTCGAGTCCTGACGCAACAATGAGAAACTCCTTTGCCTTCGATCGCGCAACCGCTTTCGTTTGTCTATATTGCGATATATATACATATATATGTATTTCTATATATATATAGGCGTAAATAAATAGCGAGCGAGGAACGAAACGGGGTTTTTGGGGGAATTAAAAAAAATATTTCTTTCAATAAAATGAGATTCGAAGTAAAAAAAATGTGTCGAAGTAAGAAAAATGAAATCTTATGGAAATATGAAATTGTACTCACCGTCGTTGTGATAAGGTCTCGGTGGTAACGTCGTCGATGATAAGGATTGTTGAATCGAGGCCTGCTGAGACGCTGAGTTTCTTGGTCCAGCACCGGACGAGGACGTTGTGGAGGTCGTCGAGCTCGCTGGTGTCGCTGGACTCTTGTGTTCCGGGGTCGAGACCGAATTGTTGGATGCGTTACTTTGTTGCTGTTGCTGTTGATAACCGAGAAAATCACCGAGATCCGGTACGCAAACGCTCTCGTAAAGATTCGCCGGCATATTCTCCAACGACGCCTTCTCGACTTCGTCCTCTGAAAATAGGACAACGAAATGGAAGAAAATTGTTTTTAAAAAACTGAAAAAAAAACGTTGATTCACGTTGCATCGAGCACGTTTTTTTGTATCGTTGTTACGTTTAACCCCTCCTGGCGAACGCGCAACGGAACGGACGCGCTTATCCCAGGGGGCTTTCCCAATTTCCGTTTTTGCGCGCCCGCGCTGGCACGAACGAGAAATCGAATCCTCGAGATTTTGCTATCGCGCGGGGTTAACATGCGAGCACGCGCAAAGTGCGAAAATCCGGTGTTGCGGACGTTTGGAAATTCAGAAGTTATATTTAGATTTTTTGCAAAATAATGCAATATTTGTTTTCCCTTTTTTTCGAATGAAATTCAAGCCATAATAATCGTATATCTTTCGAAACTTACTAAACATTTCTCTCCGATGATTATTTATCCTATAAATGCGAAGATTATCGTCCTAAAACTCCTAATTCGACACGTCGATTTTAACATTCATTTATTTCCGTTTATCGACGTAAAACTATTCAATATTAAATCCCATTTCTATAAACAACAATCGCATCAACAAAACAAACACATTTATTCATTTATGATAACTATTCATACAAAATAAATGAATAAAAATTATTTTTTTTTAAATTAATATTATCTTTAACGCGTAGCAACAAATTTATTAATTGGCGAATAAACCCAAGGCGTTTTTTCATCCCCCTACCCTAGGCTCGACGTTAGCGTAAAGTGCTTCCGCATACACGAGAGCAGCCATGTACGGAACAATAAAAAGCATAAAGGAGAATAGTAATAATAATAATAATGACAATAATGAGGGAGTAAGCGCGGGGGGTTCGAAAAACCGCTTAAGTGGCCAAACTCGCAATGGCACGGCACTCACAATTCACTCTCTCGAAGGCACAGGACATCCGGAGGTGGAGTTTCTATGGTGGGCCTCTTTTTTACCTTCTTCGTCTTCTTCTTCTCTACGTTTTCTTCGTCTTCTTCTTCCTCGCACATCGAAACCCACCCCACACTTCGTCTTTCTCTCTTCGTGTTCCGCTAAATAAAAACCTCCAGACTTGATTCAACTCTCGAGTTTTATTGTTCACCCTCGAGGTGTATGTCTCGACTATATATATATTTTTCTACGATCTATAATACTGAGCATTCTTGAATCTACCTGTCCCTCGGCATCGGCTATTTTACGGAAACGCGATATGTTTTACCCCCACCCTTACCTCCAGTCCATTTCCGATCCTTCTTCTCCCTTATTCAGGGAGAGACAGGATGTCCGCAAGCTATATCCATGAAATACGATTTTTCTCTTTCATCCCTTCGCGCACTAGCTAGCTAACCCACCTTCTTCAAGAACTTTTTTTTATATATCGAATGCGCTTTTTTCCTCTCCCGTGCATTGGAAAATTTGCAAGCTCGATTTTATCGTCTCGCGATACATCACTCGGGGGAAAAACAAAAATCGTTGGGGAATATTTTACGACATCGAATTTCCAAAAAAAAAAAAGAAGAATCTTTAGCTTGAGGAAAATGGCAATTCTCTTTTCGAGACATTGGACGACAATTAGAAATAATTAAATAATACATTTATAATTTTGCGAAAATTGTCTCGAAATTTCTGTCGAAAAGTGAAATTAACGAGAAATTACTTTTCATATTTCACTGAAAAATCTTCGACGTGGAATGGTTCGTCTCCAAATCGTGTAGGACAAAGCTACGTGTCGCCTGGCGTACGATTCAACGTCGAGTAATTAGCTCTCGCAACTGGTGCAATTCCGAGAAGAAAAAGAAACGAACCTGCGATACATATCAAATGAAATTTGACGCGGTTTGTTAAAATCGCAAGAAAACGCAATAACGATCCGAGTACAATCTACGAGGATCTTCGCAGCGTTTCGAGTGATCCTTTGCCAGGGGGTTCAAGCGGTTAAGCCTCCTACCACGAAACATTGCTCGTGTTACCTATCGAGTATACGCATACGTGCGCATACGAGAGACGTACATATTCATTCTTGGCGATGTTTTGGATTGATCGTTTCCGGTCTCTGGTCGGTCTAGCCCAAGCGTCACAGCTGCTATCGGATGATTCGATCGGGAGCAGCGGACGAGATTTATTGCTTACTGCGCAGTAAAACGCGCCCAACGATATTTGCCCACGAAGCTTCGCCACCTCTTTTCTCCCAACCCAACAACCACCGTCTCGCATTGTTTCTTTAATGAACAATTTTACCTTGTTCACAATTTGCCAACGTTTATTCGATGAACCGAGACACGAATAATATTATTTTTGTACACAATTATTATTGCGTGAAATAATTAATATGAATTGTAATTTTGATTTTCGTGGAATTATTCGGAGCTTGTTCGTTATAAGGACGTTGAAAATTTGGACTTACCTTTCTGAAGTATCTCCAAATGTTCCCAGAGTATATCGCCCATGAAGGCTGGGGCACGTGCCAGAAAGGACTCTTTTCCCATGGCACAAATCTCCTTGCCGGTCATGTGCTGCCAGGGTTGCATCGCCACACCCTCCAGCGAGAATTCCCTTATGGCCCAGTGAATCCAGTGGTGAACTGCCGTCTCCGACCACTGTCTCGGGTCTGAAACAACAAGAGATACACGTGTTGCGATATATATTATCGGGGATACGGTAACTAACGACCCTGCTGCTCGAAACAATGTGAAAAATATTTTATCGTTCGAAACTTTTAAGCGGGAAGGGACTATGACCCGACTGCTCGAAACAATGTGAAAAATATTTTATCGCTCGAAACTTCCAAGCGGAAAGAGTTGTCGACGCTATCACAATTTTCCGATCGTCTCGAAAAATAAGCTTGGAAAATTTCTCGTAAAACAATTTATTCCAAGCCAAGAAAAAAAGATACGATGATATTAAAAAAAACAAATTCTAAATTGCGACTTGGTTGTTAAGAATAATGATAAAATAGTGACGAAATGCAAAAATTATCGCGATCGTTGCATCTTCGATTCAAAGCACGGTGCGAGAAAATGAAAAAAATAAATAAAATCGATGAATGCTCGTGGAACGATAACGATCCAGGCGTTACAAAAGCTCGACCGCGCATCGTCGAGAGACTCGTTGAATTCCACCATTGCCGAAGAGCGACACCTCTATGAGCCTGATGGGCAACAATACCGAGAAACTCTGGAATGTCCCATTTGAGGTGTGCGCGCCCATATTTGCGCACGTTTTGTGTCGCGCATTGTTTCGCGGTATCTCGACAGAGTTTTTTTTCTTCTTCTCTTTCTTTCTCTTTTTTTTAAGTGTATAAACGTCTCGTCGAAACGCACGTCTCTCTCGCGTGCGCGTATAAGCGATCGTCATCGTGCCGTCGAGGTGCCGATGCCCTCTGAGCTCGTTGTCCCCGACTTCTTTTTTAAATCTCAAACAATATGCGCTATATATATATAATATCCAACGTTCTATACTATCGGAGTTAATACGATTCAAATGATTTGGTAGATTCAGTTGCGGACTTTAATCGACCACTCGATATTATAAACGTGTTCCGTCGCGCAATCTTGGTCTCGACTTACTTGTACGGCGCAGTTTGTTCACTTCGCAAAGTGAAACGGCGTAAATTCACGAAAGCATCGATAAACATCTTACGCGAGTATCGTCGACCGCGCTAGAATTGTTTCGCAAGAGTACTGACGTCAATCATTGAATGAACTTAAGATGTCTTTGAACCGAAATAACAGTCTTTTTAAAAGAAAGATTTTGCAAAATTTGGCTTTGTCTTCTTTTTTTTGTCATGTATTAAATCCTGGAGAAATGTCCTGGAAATTTGTTCTCTCGTTTGAAATTTTGTTAGAATAGAAACAAGACATTACATTGTTGGTATTTCCCGAGCGAAGATTCGATCAGCAACGATGTAGTGCAATGTACACACAGTTTGTTGAGTAGTTAATTGTTGTTTCTCTCTATCGCTACTCTCTCTCTGTATCTCCCTCCATACGCAATCTATTCTCGAACCGAAATAAAAGAGTCATTTTAAAAGAAAGATTTTGCAAAATTTGTTTTTGTCTTCTTTTTTTTGTCATGTATTAAGTCCTGGAGAAATGTCTTGGAAATTTGTTCTCTCGTTTGAAATGTTGTTAGAATAAAAACAAGACATTACATTGTTGGTATTTCCCGAGCGAAGATTCGATCAGCAACGATGTAGTGCAATGTACACACAGTCTGTTGAGTAGTTAATTTTTGTTTCTCTCTATCGCTACTCTCTCTCTGTGTCTCCCTTCATACGCAATCTATTCTCGTTGATGGTCATTCATTATCACGTAACGATTGTTGTCGCGCGGGTGTGTGTATGTGTATGTGAGTGTGTGTTCCACGAAGGATTCGTCACGCCACGGGGCTTTTCGCTAAATCAGCGAGTACCGACGAATTAAAAAAAAATAACAACTAATCGTCCCTTTCATCGAATAACGAGTAAAAATTATATCGATCATTTTATTTTCTCTGCAACATCCTTCTTTACAAAGATTGCGGATGTGAAATCAATTTTTTTCATTAAAACAAAACAAATTGCGAGTCACAAGTACGGAAAAAAAATGTATTCGCAAACGTACAGAGACGTGAAAATATTCGAATGAACGTTGTTTTTTTAGTGTTCATCGCGTGTGCCAGAATGTTGCCGAAGCATGGGATGGCAACTCGGGCATGTCCATACGAACGTATCCAAAAAGCAAAGAGTCGTACCGCGAACGTGTATGTACGCTCGTCTCACCTCGTGCACGCACGCACGTACCTCATAGCATATATATACATATGTATATGTATATATATATATATATATGTACGTAGTTGCAATACGTACAGGTAGAACGTACCTATGTGTAGTGAGTGGAGAGCGAGTCGTGCGAACAAAGGGACTCGGGGGATCGCCGCGATTCGGATGAAGGCCTTTTATGAATGGAAGAGAGCGCTCTGACTAGGCGAAGTACGAACGAAAAACGTGTGTGGCGTGAGTCGTGTCTATTTGTGTGTGTTCGTGTATTTGTAATATATATATAGATATATGTGTGTGTGTACATATATAGGTAAAACTCCTCCTACCTCTGCGCGACCTGGGTTTCGACTTAGTCGTTCGTGGAACGAACGTACGACTGGTACACGATATTATTACAACGAAACGGGATAGAGTGAGAAAGAGACGTTGAGATAGTGATAGGGAGGGACAGAGGGCGGGAGGGAGAGATAGAGAGAGCGAGAGATCTATGAAGCACGCGCAAACGCCTGTATTTTATATTATAAATACGTATATTGAAAAAAGGCGCGCATTTGAATAAATGCATAGATATGTATCCTCTTCTTCGACCTGTTGCTACCGGGAAAAGTTAGAAAATATGACCTAGAGCCTAATTGTAAGGTGAAACACGTGGGGGCTCTACAATTGTATTTACTGCAAAAAAATTGAGTTTTGAAGGGCACACGCCCACAGGAAAAGGATCATGAAATATTGGATGAAAGAAATTTGTCAAAAATGATTTTACAAGGGTATAATTATATCGGAAATGTCCTATATACAATGCGAAAATCATAATAGTTTCTCCAATACGTCAAGAACTCTAGGAGGAAATCACAAAAAATCCGAATGAACGGTTGACCCACTTAAGGTTTATCAAATCTGAAAATTCTAAGGTGAAACCATGATTTTCTTGTTCTACGGAAAATTTGCGATCGACATAGACTCTTAGAGCTTGAGAAAGGATTAAAATTCACCGGAATGCAATATGGCCAATTTCGATGGGGATCGCGAAATCTCGAAAAATTGACTTTTCTCGGTTATGTATCTGCGTTCTCGTTCGTCCGACAGAAAATTTCACGAATTACTTTTTAAAGAGGCCGTGGAGCACTCAGCAACCAGCCAAGGATCGTCCTGATACCTCAATTTTTGTAGCCGTGTCGTTACTTTGAAAATCGCTTTTCCGGACCCACAAGCAGGGGCCTGCAAAAAAGGCCTTGGCGATGGGGCCAATTTTTTTTTTGCTCCAGATACCCTTCATTTCATGATATTCGTATTGCGCGGGAAATTTCCGATTCCGAAACCACCCAACAAAGTCATTTAGGACGAAATAAATTTTTGACCTCTCCGGACGCCCCCAAAGTGGGGACAATAAAATCCCGAATGTCGACATTGGCACCTGCCGAGGGTCAAATTTTTTTTTCCTCGAAAAATACTTTGTTGGGGGGTTGCGAAATCGGAAATTTGTCGCTGATTAAGATTATGACGTTATTTTGGCCGATATCTCAAAAACTCTAGGAGAAAAAACGCAAAAAACCCAATATATCGAATTAACTTAAAATCCATAAAATCTGAAAATTTTTAAATGAAACCATAATTTTCTTATTGCGAATGGTAAGAAAATTTCGTTCATAATCATTGAAAATTTTTAAATGAAACCATAATTTTCTTATTGCGAATGGTAAGAAAATTTCGTTCATAATCATTATGCTATCTGCTTTTTTTTCCACAGAAGAAAAAAATCCTGTCAGACTCATTCGACAGGAATTATCCCTCATAGCATATAGAAAAAAAAAGTCACGCTGGTCCATATTTCCCATTTTGGATTTATTTACATATACGCATGTAAGGTAAAGACATCGAAGCCGAAGCAACGAGCAGAGAAAGACGGAGAAGTGTCTAACGGGGCGCGAGAGCAACACGTACAACCGAGAGCGAGCACCGGGGGACTGGGTTATGTATGTATCTCGATGTGTGCGTACCGCGTGTGACGGATCAAAGGATACCGCCGATGTTTGAGGATCGCGCCGATGTTTGATCAACTTATTCCTTGTCAGCATTGTTAACAGACTCTTATATTATAACGTGCGGACTCCTCCATGTTCTCACTGACTCTCTCTCTCTCTCTCTCTCTCTCTCTCTCTCTCTCTCTCTCTCTCTCTCTCTGCACGCACTGCTCATAGGCTTCGTTTTCACTTGTACGATCTTCGTATCTCCCTCTCTGTAGATTTTTTTCTTTTTCACTTTTTTTCGTATTCTTCGAGAAAATTTTCTTTCCCTATCCGCTATGGAACAAGAGTCCGGCGACGCGGGGAAGTACGCGATAATCTCAGCTCACAGGTGTTCGAGAAGTCTGCTTAGGGGCGCGAGGGAACTACGCTTCTTCTCCCCGAGCATTGTTTGACGAACGAGAAGAAAACGAGAAAAAGAACGACGAGAAGAGACACGATTGCTGGAATTTGGATGAGTCGAAAAATGTCGCCTGTTCGTTCGGTCAAATTCTTGGAGATATTTTGACGCAACGCGAGGCGTCAAATTTCCGACGATCGCTTTTTTCCTCCATTTTTTTCGAAACTATTTCGAAAAAAAAAATCACCTGTCCCAACTTTCGCTACACGCGCAAATAATGCAACAGCTGTTGCATCCTTTTGTCCATTTCGGTTAAGTCATCGAAGCGCCAAGAGTACCGTCTTTCATTTTTATTGCGATTCCATAAAAGAAAAAAAATGTGACGAGAATTGATAAGACGAGGTCGAGATGCAGGTGTCGCGCCGTTGGCCACGCCCCGGTACCAGGTAAAAAAATCAAAACTCTCGAGCGTAGCGAAAGCACGCAATTGATTTAGGAATTTGCCAGGTGTGCAGCTGCGTGGATTTTCCTTGTCTCCCCCCGATGTACGACTCGCTATCTTCGCGCACGTCTGTGTTTGTGTGACTTGGGCGACCCCACAGGTGCAACTGCGATCGGTCAATAGAGTACCTGTTGCATCCCCCATCTCTTTCTCTCTCTCTCTCTCTCTCTCTTTTTCTAGCTATCCATCTTTTCCACCGTATAAATACACTCGAGCTCAGAACAAATCGTTCAAAATCATTTTATGACTGTCAATATTGACGATCGGAATAAAAAAAAAACAAGGATAATAGAAAAACATCTAACAAAAACAAAAGCTCGTTATGTTTTTTCAAATCAGTCAAATTTTATATAAATTATTATTTTTAAATATCTCATCCTAAATTCATTTAATTTATTCCACACGTGTTACAATATTAAAACATAATTAACATCTTTTTTTACCTGATAGAAAAACATCTAACAAAAACAAAAGTTCATTATATTTTTTCAAATCAGTCAAATTTTACATAAATTATTACTCTTAAATATTTTATCCTAAATTCATTTAATTTATTCCACTCTTGTTATAATTAAAAAACCAAATAACATTTTTTTTACCCGATAAAAAAACATCTAACAAAAACAAAAGCTCGTTATATTTTACCAAATCAGTCAAATTTTATATAAATTATTATTTACAAATATTTCATCCTGAATTCATTTAATTTATTCCACTCTCGTTACAATTTTTAAAAATAAATAACATTTTTTTTACCCGATAGAAAAACATCTAACAAAAACAAAACGTTATATTTTTTCAAATCAGTCAAATTTTACATAAATTATTACTCCAAAATATTTTATCCTAAATTCATTAAATTTATTCCACTCTCGTTACAATTTTAAAAAATAAATAAAATCTTTTTTTACTTAATAGAAAAAAAAATCTCATTTCGTTCCAAACATCTCTACCTGCAACTCTCGTACGACAATTTTTTTTTCATCGCATAAAATACATTCCCCTCTAACCTTTCGATCTGTCACGAGAAAGAGAGAGCGAGAGATTGACAGTCTCGTGTATCAGCACCGTGCATCGCAATTCGCAAAGTTATCTCCGTCTCTCTATGACTGGGTTGGTAATCGCACGTATGAATGTATAGCGGCGCGATGTTGATGGGGTTCTGATGGGGAGCCGATGCCACACATCCGGTATGCGCATTCAGAGCCACGCGGGTGTGACGTTACTTCCGGTCTACATGCCCTCGACGATCCGCGTTCGTTCGTTTACATACGTACGGACACGAACACGCATCAACACAGACACACACGTATGAGATTGGTTAAAGCCACATAGTGTGTGTGTGTGTGTGTGTGTGTGTGTATGTGTGTGTGTAAAGGAGGTTGATGTTAGTACAGGAATGAATCAAAGGTGTACGTATCCTCGGGACACCGGAGGGTCCCGGCGTCGCACCGTCGGAGATCACCTCGTCTGACCTCACGGTGAACCTAATAGCCTCCCCTCGCGAGAGAGTCTCGTTCCACTTCGTGTAACGAGAGAGTGGACTGCCCTACACACGTATCATAGTTTCATATGTATGTATATAAACTTCTCTCTTTACGTACGTACACGCCGGTGTCTTTCATTACACTCTCAAACCCGCGAGACTCTCTTTTCAACCTCAAACATACGAATGGCCCGACACTCGACCGATAGTTCTTTTGTTCCAACCGCGCGCGTTTTATCTCGCGAGCTCCATCTACCTCCTCTCCTCGTGTGTCCAGCTCACGGTCCGGAAAAACCAATTTTTCTTTTTTAACTAAGCATCTCCATCGCGAAAGAAAAGAGGAAACAAACGACTCAACCAATTACGAGTTGTACACGAAAAATACGACATCTGCAATCTTTTTTTATTTTTAAATAATTTTGCAAATTGCTCGTTTCAAAATTATTTTGCAATATCCGTTTGAATCGCGCTTGAAATTTATTCGTAGAATTGCGCTTATTGCTAACAATACTTAACGATGAAACGTATAATTTTTTCAAAATTATTTTTTCTTATCAGTTACAATTAATTACCTTTGGTTATGTTGAGACGCATTTGTTCCTTCTCCCACGATGCGAATGAGGCCTTGAGGGCCTCGGTCATCTTCTTGTTGGTCCCAGGCGTCAACGGCGGCACCTGCGCCGGTATATCTGCAACGATAATATTAAATAATGAATTAAACAGAGAGAAAAATAAGAACATAAGAAACGAACGAAGAAAAAAGATAAAATTACAATAATAAGGTGAAAGAAAAATATTAACGAACGAGTACGATGAATATCGCGGTAGCCCGTCCCTTTTTGCATCGCGCCTCTACATATTCATCGCTGGAAAAATCCTATTGTTCATAATATGGTCTATAACATATAGTTATATGTATATACACAAACTCATATATATACATATATATATATACATGTATAATCGACGAGCGAATAGAGAAGAATGATAATTATGTCTGTTATAGCACGCAGCCGGGCCGCAGTGTCCATTCGCGGCGAATGAAGAGTATCTGATCGCATAGAGACGGCACGCCAAGAGGTCACTGTAACACGCCGCTCTATCCTTCCTCTCGTTCCTCTTGCGTTAAATTTATTCGAGTTTTATGGAAAGGCAGGAGAAAAAAAAATAAAATAAAATAAAAGAAATGAAAAGGAATATGGCACAGGTGTATATGAGTCCTCGCATGAGCACGCTGTCCCGTTCGGTTTCGTTTCGCTCCGGCAACGCGACAAAGAATAACAAACTATATATATATATAGCTGTAAGAGAAACAGCAGCAGGGAGCTAACAGTAGGATCGCGTGGAAACGCCTCGATTCCGTAAATTCCATCGTGGGAAAAAAAAACGGAGCCAGGCTTCTGAGGAGTATCGTACCCCGATACTCGTACAACGCATAACGTAGGTACTTAGGGCAGGTTCGTACTATAAATATGTAAATTTCGATCGATTTATGAAAATGCATAAAATTAAGGCGGCGAGTTCGATAAGGTGGACGATAAGAAATGCTCGATTGGAAATTAAGGAAAACTCGTAACGATACGTGATTCAGACGCGTATCCTTGAGGAGGAGAGAATTCCTACGCTCGATTAATGGAAATTTTGTTCGCGAACGCTCGTTAAATCTATGAATATCGTGTAAAGACTCGAGATAGCTTGTTCCCTCGAGGAGTGAAAATTATTCAAACTATTGCCGTGCTCACTAACGCATTATTTTAGCCTCAAAACAATATTTTTTAAATAGTCTATACTTTTTTACTATATGGTTAAAATTTTGCAGTAAAATATATGTTATTCTTCATATACTAAACTACTTTTGTGCCAAATTTCAAGAATTTCGCATGACTCCTTCGTACATTTTGGTGACTGAATATCCGTAAAGTGCTCATTTCCTAGGGTATAAGCCATTGCTGGTTTGCAAAATTTGCAATTGTTGAGAAACGATATCTTGAAAACGGCATGGTGAAACAATCTCAAATTTCGCAGAAGTATTCTCCAATAATTTTTTTAGTTTTTCACAAAAATTCATTAAATTGGCATGAGTTTTGATTTGTGTTAGAACTACCTTAATAAGCGCAACGACGATCGCTGCTCTTTTCGAGAGTCGTACGGTGCGCGTCAGGTGTCACGATCGGTTACGACCCTCGACGTTGTGCGTGTCGACGTAGACCGCGAGCGTTGGCGCAACTCACAGCGAAAGGTGGCAAAGCGCGTATACCAGAGAAAAAACGACGTACAGTTCGAGAGAGACAGGCAGATAGAAACACGAGTAAAGTCCTCTTTTCTACTAGATAGTCATCGTTTTCTCGTAAAACCCTCGAGAGGGGTTGCAACACACGGACATAGGCACATCGCAGTGTCCGTTGCATCGCGCTCGAGCTCGTACATGCGCGCATCAGGTGCGCAGGTGCGAGTTCTCGTTTTAATTTTTTTTATTTGAAAAAAAAAAAAAAATTGTATTTCGTCATCGCAACGAGCCGGACTAATTTTAACGACGTATCAAAAACAAAATAAGAAAAAGTATAATATCATACGCGTCGAGGATACGTTCGAGAACATTGATAACGAATTTAACGATACGTAGCCACGTTACGTCGAGAATCTTTCGTGCGATCGAGAACTTTAGATATTTAACAATCGCAATCGCATTTAATGGAAAACGGCTCGTGTAACCCCTGAACCTTTACGACCGCCACGGGACCTCGCGGCTATTCTACATAAATTATCATATTAGTTGTGCTTGGGAGCTCCGCCAGTTTTATTTCGCGCCAATACGCATTTATATATATTCTCATTATTTATAAATACATACACGTAAGTATACGTTCGTGTATGTGTCTTATACGAGGTTTTATTCCTCGACAATGCGCATATATATACGAGGTATTATCCACTATAGGAAAACTTCGGAAGACGCGCAACGTAGACTTTC
Organism: Netelia fuscicornis; assembly: GCA_946811545.1. Lineage (NCBI taxonomy): Eukaryota > Metazoa > Arthropoda > Insecta > Hymenoptera > Ichneumonidae > Netelia > Netelia fuscicornis. Next base: position 12,368,549 of record OX328011.1, on the reverse strand, counting down.
GAAAACTAATTAGTATACCGAGTCGAAGGCATAACCCTCGTGTTTCCAAGGGGCTCACATAAATATTTTTCCTCCATCTAACCGATAACCTTAATTGGCTTAAAAAAACCATTTGTATACATCGTTAATGAAAAAGAAGAAACACATAGGCCTGACACAAAGCCTTTTTGATCTCGAGGGATCAACTACGACGACGTATATCGCCTCGTATCATCCTCGTGTCGCTTTGCGACGAGAATGAAAAAAAGAATAATAATAATAATAATAATAATAATGATAATAGAATATACAAAAATTCTTCGTTGTTCCCGAGCACTCGAGCCTCGAGAGTTTGAGTATTCGTCGAATAAATTATCCAACCGAGGCTTTTGACCCTCGCTGTCTCTTCTCGCTCATCGGATCTGCATTAAAAATAAAATTATAGTTCGAATTTCTTTTTTCTCTTTGTGTTTTTCTTTTTCGAGAAAACGTTTCTCCTCGATCGTAAGATTGCTTAAGAGGCAGTGTAACTGGCGACGAGCTGCTTGCACTTCGAAAACGAGATCCGTAAATTGTCCGGCACTGAGCAACCGATTGCCTTAAAATTTGGAGGATACATAGAGAATTATGGCATAAAGTGCATGACAGTCTTATTTGTCCAAAATTTTGGAAAAATTTTTGCAGATTCAGTTACCACCGGAAAATTTTTTCCAAAATTTTGGAAAAATAAGACTGTCATGCACTTTATGCCATAATTCTCTATGTACCCTCCAAATTTTAAGGCGATCGGTTGCTCAGTACTGGACAATTTACGGATCCCGTTTTCGAAATGCAAGTAGCTCGTCGCCAGTTACACTGACTCTTAAGGCGGTGGCTGGAGAAAAGATCCCTCGATTTTCGTTGGCGACAATTTATTTCTCGTTTGTTCGTTCGTTGTTTTTTCATTCGTCTTAGCGAGACGACGTTTCAAAAAATTTATTAAACGCTTACTCTCTATTAATATTATAGTTCGAATTTCTTTTTCTCTTTGCGTTTTTCTTTTTCGAGATAATGTTTCTCCTCGATCGTAAGATTCCTTAAGTCGATGGTGGAAGAGAGATCCCTCGATTCTCGTTGGCGACAATTTACTTCACGTTTGTCCGTTCTTTTTTTCGTTCGTCTTAGCGAGACGACGGCGACGTTTTAAAAAATTTATCAAACGCGTGCTCTCTATTAACATCGGGTGGCACTTTTTTCCCCCAACGGACGTTGGGCACGTGTTCGGGGATAGGGAACGATCCACACACGGTCTTATAATCCCCCTGACTTCGACTTCACCTCTCGGAGCTCTCGAGAAACGAATTAAGAAACGCGCATGCGTCGTTGTATAGATGTATATATAGGTCGAAGAAGCAGCAGGGGCAGCAACAGCAGCAGCAGCAGCCCGACAACTGCAGCAGCTGGCGTTGACCTCTGCCGCGAGAGAGGCCAATCGGTAGCACATAATTCGGCACGATCGCGTGGTTGTATTTCGAAAAAATTCATCCAGTGAGACACCGGCGGGAGAACCTCAAGCGTACATATAGATATAGATACTTGGTATATAGGAAAGGGGCCAAGGAATTGCCGGACGATGCGCGACATATGGTTCGCCATCGGCTTGAGGTCAAAGTCAACGATGACTTCTAATCGTCATCCCTCTTCCACCATCCCTCTTCGTCGTACTCGCTATATACCTAGTCCAACACGTTCACGAATCTTCCGTAATAATATCTTGAAAGTAGGAGCAGCCTTCTTGGAAAATTTAACGAGAAACTTCCATAAGAAAGCAATTTTTCAAATATTTTCTTAAGAAACGATTTTTTTAAGGAAATTTATACCCACAGCTAATTAATTCGATAAAAATAAATTTACGTTGAGTTGCGCGCGGTTCGTTAAAAAAAATCTCCAAATACGTGACGAACGGAGAGAGGGGGGGGGGGGGGGGGGGGGGAGGAGAAACAAATCATTAACCGATAACACGATTCTTTATTTTCCATCGTGACGATAAGATATTTTTGGACAATCGCGTCTCGAAACTATAACTTCCGGTTTCTCATGTACATCGCACTGCGACAAGTCTCCCATGGGCATCCGGATACTGGAAAAAAAATTCCCAAACTCGTAAAATTCCAAGATTCGTCAGGACTCATGAAACAAAAGGGACAGAGCAGCTTACATGGTCGAGTCGACTCGAAAAGATTCGTATGTGCGCAGAGCGTGCGGCGTTCGCGTATTATCGGAACAGAAAAGCGTGTGTTTCGCTGTGATATCAACTACTGTGGCGGGTGTGCCGTAGCGATAAAATAACAAGCCCCCTCCCTTCTCTCTTGCTCTCTCCCTCTCTCTCTCTTGCTCGTCCCGACGACTTCCTGAGGCGCTCGCAATCCAGCAAGATTGTTCGGAGCATACTAATACGTTTACCGAACATATTATTAACGCGTTACTATATATAAATACGTACACATACATATTCACGTATAAATTGTAACGTCAATTTCCAAGTAAATTTCGTATATATATAAATATATAAAACGAAAAAAAAAATTTTTCTGTAACGATACATACATATATATATTTGTATGGGCAGAATGAACCAATTATCGCACTGATTACTGGACCCCGATAAGCCCTCTCCGCTTTTCGCGTCGACCGCAGAAGCCGGGCACGCATGCCACGCATTTTTTCTCTTTCTTTCTCCGTGCGCACAAATGCTCGCGGTCAACCCTCGATGCAGATAAAGAACGTCCAACCAACAACTATGTAAATCGCTCTTGCGGTTATTGTTATATCTTAACTCTCGACTACTCGCCTTCCCTTATCTCAAACTCTCATGTACGCCATACGACTGAATCCGCATCCTGTGACACAGAGTCCTCGTTAACTCGGTCGCGGGCTCTTTATAGAAAAAATTATGTTTTTTTTTTTTATTATTCTTATTTCTATATTTGTTTTCATAGGTTTGTTTTTTACGGAGAAAAAAGAAAGAAGAACAAAGAAAATTAATTTATAGTCGAATAGATTTTGTTTGATTTTTGGTTTGTTCATTAGATATTCTAATTTTTGTGAATAATTAGGATTTTTCTGCGGGGAACTGTTAGAGATTCGAGCCCATTTACTTCACAAAACTCGCCGACTCTTTACAGAAAAATTATGTTTTTTTTCTTCATATTTCTGTTTTCAGAGATTTATTTCTTCGAGAAAAACGACAAAGACAAAACAACAAAATCAATTTATAGTTTTATTGATTATTTGATTTTTTGTTTGTTCGTCAGATCTTTGAATTTTTGTAAATAATTAAGATTTTTTTTGAGCGAAACTGCGAGGGGATCGAGCTTTATTGTGCGTAATTCGTCGTGTTCGTACGAAGCAACGTCGAGCCCACTTACTTCACAGAACTTCTCGGATATAATTATTATTTAATAGCATTATAATATATACACGTATATGGACCAAACGAACTCCGTGGTGACTGATGCGGGTTCGTTGACCAAGTACAAAGCTTGTTACAATAGTAATTCAGTCCTTCTAAGCGTATCGTTTTCTTTTCTCTCTTTCTCTGTCTCGATATATCTCTCCGAGGTGCGGGCAAGAATCGCAGCTTTTATTTTCATCTCGTATTCAACGTCCCCGTACACGCACGGTAATTCAGTTGTGAGCGACGATAAAGAGGAGCGGCGAGGAGAATCGACTTCCGTATAATTGCGTGGGGCGTAGGGAAAATCTAAAATAGCAAACCGTACGAATGGAGGAACGAAATCGATCCTAGATTGCAAGAAGCAATCAAACATTGGACATGATCGAGTGACTTTTAAAAGCGCTACCGTCGCATGGTAATAGTCCATGCGGTGATTGGAATGGCGCGTTATTTGAATTCCAAGAGCGAACGAGAGTGCTCCATTGTTTTATAATAGCGCACGGTAATAACGATTCGATTCGTCTCAATTCCGATCGCTTCAACGATGTATACGTTTTAATTTTATTTTCTTATTTGAAATTTTTTCAAGGAAAACACAAAAACGTAATAATAATTGTCACAATTGCAGTCGTAATTCGTTCGAGAATCGGTCGGGAACCGAGAAATCGTCGATCGTTCCTCGTAACTTCCGTCGTCGAGTCGTCTGGATCTCCGTTAGTTGTTACCCCCGCCCGATATTATGTGCGGCTCGTCGTGAAATGTGCACCCGTACGGGGCCGTATATACATGTAACGTATGTGCCTGGCGCACGTGCGCGCTCGGCCGAGCTTTGGCCCTAATTTTATCCACGAGGCGAAGCGCGAGCGCGCGGAGTTGACGTAAAAATAAAAGTAACGACACACCCGTTCATGCGACACGGGCTTGATGCGTGCTTCGCGTGAGTTTGCTCTATATTATCGCTCCGTGCCTACCGGCCGAAATGTACGCCGATCCTGAGAACGTTCCCGTATAATATTCGTTCACGGCTCTCGCCCGATAATCCAAAAATCAATTATTTCAATCACACTTTTAAAACACAAATTATACTGATTATGCTTCACGCGCTTGCCTTATTACGATCAAATTCTTAAGAATTAATAACATTTCGAGTCGTATAATTTACCTCGTCTAATTTTACGAACCTTCAAAATAACACATCGTTATCAATTTTAATCGAACATAATCGCCCTCGATCGATCGAATCGAATCGCAGATGCGATTAACGGTTACGGAAACTTAATTTGTATTCGATAACACGTACTATCGTTTTTCTTTTACGCGAATACAAATTTTCGTCTAATTTAACGGAAAGAGCTGGGAGGAAGTGGGATAAAAAGAAGAAAAAATGAAGAAGGAGGTGAGGGAAGTCGACGAAGTTTCTCCAGTAGGTTACTCGGGTATTCGTAATGGTGATGTATCCGAGCTCGTGGAGCTTGAGAGAAGCTCGCACACGCCACGCGCCAACTCTCTCCTCTCTCGGGAGTTTTCCCCTCCCGCCGTGGTGGCGGTAGTGGCGTGTCGCGGTAACGACGGACAGGAAGTGCACGCCGACAGTAAGCGCAGCGGTGCACTCTTCCATATACGTGGTGTGTGTATACACCAGCTTTAGTACACTCTGGTGCACTCACTCTCTCTCTCTCTCTCTCCTTCTTGCTGCTGTGCACCCCCCTCCTCCCCCAGTCTCGCCATGCTACCCTCAGCGTCTCGGCTACTTGGCCGTCGGCGACGGCGCAACATCTGTCGCGTTCGTAGAGCCGCACGACGTGCGCGGGTGTTGCACACCACGAATCTCTTCTCTTTCTCTCTTTCATTCTCGTTCGCTATTATAAGTAGTATAAACTCTCCTCTAACCATCCCTCTCTCTCTTTCTCGCTCTCTCGATTTCACATGCACAGACATACACTTGCTCATTTTCTCTCTGTCTCGCTCTATGGATTGCTGGAGTCACGTTCGCGTGCCATAACCGTTCATCAGCTTAATCCGAGAGGAAGAGGGTATTGGGGAGGAGCGAGAGTGAAAAAGGGGGCTGCAATGGGGTTCAATGTCAAAGTCAGGGATACTCGGTGGTTAGAATTTCTTTTGTCGGGGTTGGGTGTACGAGAGCCGGACTTTTCGCGTCGTGTTCAATGTCAAAGTCGGAGAGAACTCCCGGAGGGCGAGGATTTATTTTTGTCGACTCGAAAAAAAAGCTCAAGGAATAATATAATATTCCTGCAACGAGTTTAAAGTTTAAAATATCTCTCCATTTAACAAATTTTCGTAATTGTTTGTTTTTTTATTGCTCAAATTACGATCGAAGGTCCAATCTCGTTATCAAGGATTTATTTTTGTCGACTCGAAAAAAAACCTCAAGGAATAATATAATATTCCTGCAACGAGTTTGAAGTTTAAAATATCTCTCGATTTAACAAATTTTCGTAATTATTTTTTTTTTTATTGCTCAAATTCCAATCGAAGGTCCAATCTCGTTATCAAGGATTTATTTTTGTCGCCTTGAAAATAACGCGAAGGAATAAAATAATATTCCTGCAATGAATTTGAAATTACAAATATCTCTCGATTTAACAAATTTTCGTAATTGTTTATATTTTTTATTGCTCAAATTCCAATCGAAGGTCCAATCTCATTATCAAGGATTTATTTTCGTCCCCTCAAAAATAACGCGAAGGAATAAAATAATATTCCTGCAATGAATTTGAAATTACAAATATCTCTCCATTTAACAAATTCTCGTAATTGTTTATTTTTTTTATTGCTCAAATTCTCGTCGAAGATCCAATCTCGTTATCAACGAAGCTAACTATCTCTCGTGAAATTTGGTTTCTATCGATCACTGGACGATGTACGTACGCGAAAGAATCGGCAACGTAAAAAAAGAAGAAACATCGTTCATTATCGCGATCCTATCGATTTAATCTGCGAATTTTATCGATAACAATTTACCTCTGGGCCTGCCGAATGACTTCATGGCCTTGATTCCCATTCCGGTGTGAGTATCGCCTCCGTAATCGACGTACATTCCTCTCGCGTTCGTGCACTTCGCCAATACGGAAAAACGATAATTTTCCGGGTTCGCGCACCCCCTCATTCACACACCCTTCACTATTTATATGCTTCTATATATATATATATATATTAAAAAATAAAATTGTTCAAACGTTTATGCGTAAACGTACTCGCAATTTTCTTGTTTTCTTTTTGGTCCGCCTCCGCGTCTTTGTTTCTTCTTTTTACCTCGTCCGAGCGAACGAAACCGTCACGTGGCCGGTGCGATCCGACCACGTCACGCTCGTCGAGATTCTTTTTCTTTCAGCATAAAAAATTCAATATAAATCTAATTTCGTATTTCATGAAAAAAAAAAAAAAAAAAAAACGAAAATTCGTCAGACGACAAATCGCTCGTAACGAATATATAAAATTAATTCGCACCATGAGGGTGCTCGATCGGCGTTTATCCCATTATCGGCTCGATCCGTTATCGCGATCTCGACGAAATAATGGAGGTCAGTGGAGTTTCCGGTCGATCAGCTGTTCTCGTTTCTTCACAAACAAAGTGGTGAGATCCAGCGTTGATTTTGCCACGGTATCGTCTTTTTCACGGTGTCGCGTGTCTCCACCATGTGTTTGCTATCAATTCGTATAACTCACCCCACCCCCACCTCCTTCTTTCTGCTCCCCTCCCCTCTCTCTCTCTTATCCACCCCCTCTCTATCTTTCTCTCTCTCTCTCCCGTCCGCTTGAGTTTCACACAGCGTGCGAAAGAGGCGAAGCGGGGGGAACCGGTCTATTTTCGAATATACCTGCGACGAAGACGAGCTTTCACGCTCGCGCAACGGGCTCGAAATCCCCACTTTTTCCTCTCACTCTATACACCCGTATATATATTTATCTTTCATATATACATACATATATATGTATAGAAAAAGATATATGCATATACGTATGCGTATTTCGAAGCGGTTTAAACGTGGGCGAGAGAGAATTTATTAGGTCGAATCCGTCGGGAGGAAGTTGAAGCGATGCGAGATTACGTCGCGTATCATAGAGAATATTCGCTCCGTAGAGTCGGCAAAAGAAACGCCAATGCCAGATAATCCGTGTCCCTCCAACGACACAAAACTAGCAGCGTCCAATAACGTTGACTCTTTCTTTTCTTCCTTTTTTTTATCCTACGACGCTCCTTTTCGTCCCCTCTCTTCTCCTAATTTCGTTTCTCTCCGTCTCCTCGCTCTTCAGAAATCTCTCAGTCCATCGTTTAACGACCTCTAATGATTTTCGTTGAGACGTTGCTTCCACGTTACAAGTCCTCGGACGAAAAAATCTTCTCGCTTTACTCCAAAAATCATCGAGTTTCCATTCCTTCCTTATTTTTGTTTTATTTATTTTCTCAAGCCGCGAAGACGTTAGTTTATTTTCTCGGGCAAAGAAAAAAAAAAACGAGCCTCTCGCTTTATCGTACGAGTTATTCGAGCAACTCGAGAAACAGCGATTATCAATATTCCCACGAAAAGTTTACCGAGTCGCGATTGATCACAGTGATTAGACGTCAAACGCACGAATTAGCATATGTACACGCGTATTTATGTGTGCGTTCGTGCACACGTATGTGTATCCGTGTGTGTGTGGGTTTGAATACGTAAGGTACGCAGGTGCAATAAACAGTAGTGGTAACGTGAGGTGGGGGGTGGAGTCAACGCGGACAACGAGACGACCAATGATCGCCCTTGCGTATGACGAGAGGACTGGTATCGCACACACCAGAGGGCGTCGAGGAAGCCGCGAGGTCTTTGGTGGAGGGAAAAAGTGAATCGAGGGGGAAAAGAAACAACGAGAGATGCTAACAGACGCACACGTTACTCCGTCGTCTTATTATTGTTCACGAATTCTCGCTCCGTTTCGTACGACGCTCCTTCAATCTCGTTCACTTCTTCGTCAACTTCCGTTGGCACATTTTTGACTCATTCGCGCGAAAAATTCACAATTACGTCACGTTTACATCGAGTTCGATCTTGGTTTATCTCCCGTTTTGCGTTTGTTATTGTTGTTATTTTTCTTTAATACACTTCAATTCACATCGCGACGCACACAAAAATCGTTTGGTATCTTCCGCGTAACGTATTCGTTATCCGGATGAGTTTTCCGAGTCGCTTCGAAACGTCGAATAATCTTTCTCGCGACGTTTCGTATCGTCCACGGTGTCGAGACACACGCGCGCACACACATGAAACACGCGCACACACATTCACATAGGACACTCGCGTTTCACGCGAAGTAAAACGAGAAGAGATGAGAGAGGAGAAGAGAGTAGACGATCGCGAACTCTTCGCGTTACCGCGGCTAAGTGCTCACGCGGCGGTGGCGGCGCGAAGGGCAAACGCGGAGCAACGGAGCATGGAGAGCCCGCACGGTGGCACGGGCGGGCAGGAGGGAGGAGGAGGAGGAGGAGGGCGGGAGGGAAGGAGGGAGGGAGGGGGAGGAGGGAGAACCGCGAGCAGCGACGGAGACTCGCGAGGAGAGCAAACGTAATATACGCGATGAAGAAAGAGACGGAGATATATATGTGGATGAGAGAAGTCGAGGACGCGATGCTTGTATTAAAGCTTGCGCGAGCGTTCACGTGTGTGTGTGCCTGTGCGTGTGAACGAGCGCGAGGAGAGGAGAGCAGATATAGAGGTGGAGGAGAATCACGGACGGAGGGGCAACCGCGCTGAGAAGAAGAAGGAGGAGGAGGAGGAGGAGGACTGAGAACGGTTCTCGCCGCGACGATAGAGGAGGAGAAGAGGGGGAAGCCTGAGAGACGCGCGACTCAGATATATATGTATAGAATACGGGCTGTACTGATCCATGAGGTGGTGGGGGCGAGGAGGGGGGCACGGTGTAGTCTCTTGGTCGCGCGCGCGCGCGAACTTTTCAAACCAAGACTTCTTCCTATAACTATATTTGTTTTATATATTTGCTATTTAGATGTATATATGTATATTTTATTTTTACGTGAGGGATTTAAGTGTGTATGGGTCTCTCTTATGGATTGTCTCCTCCTCCTTGGCTCGGTTTCAGTTATCTTTTTCCTCTTTGTTGTGATTCATCGAGGTACAAAGAGAAAAGAGGGATTGGAATTGTGAAATATGGTTATGGGATAATTCAATCATCGAACGGTGGAAATTTGTTATTGGACAGGGTAGGAATATTTTTGCGGGAATTGTCGAGAAAATTGGGAATTTTGGGAGAGGGAGATCCTGATTTGTATTTCTCGATCTCGATGATCTTATCTCGATGGGTAACAGAGAGAGAGAGAGAGAGAGAGAGAGAGAGAGAGAGAGAGAGAGAGAGAGAGAGAGAGAGAGAGAGAGAGAGAGAGAGAAAGAGGAAGAGGGAGAGAATCTCGGTGAGGTCTCTCCCTCTCCATCGTGAAATCTCGCAGTGAACAGCCGCTCGTTCCCGAGTTAGTTTTATGAATGAATACCCTCTCGACCGGCTGTTCGACGCGAGACATGCGCACCAGCAACAGCAGCCGTAGAGCCAGAGTCTTGCCACCGCCTTTTTCCTCTCTCTCTCCCTCTGTCTTTCTCCCACCTCCTTTGGCTCTTATCACTCTTTCTCTCTTGCGGAAGCGCACCTGCTGCCCTGTCTCATTCTCTCGCACGTTCGCTCTTTTCCTAGTTTCGTCTCTCTATGCTCGAGCGAAACTTGGATCGCATTCACGTAATACGCCCCCGTTTCTCTCACGGTGTTAAACATACACACACATACGTAAAAAAGACACAAAGAGACACAAAATTTATACGAATTCCAGTCTATATTGACTCGAAATTTATTCCAGTAATTAATCTTCTCGTATCCAAAGTATAAACATTCCTATAAACCGTATCAATTTTATTTCATCGAACGATGAAAAATTTACTCAATTTCTAGAAGAAAAAAATTAAAAAAAAAACAATCAAATTCGACATAACCGTCCGTAACGGAACTTTTTTCACTCGGTTTATAATGCACTTTCGAATTGAAATTTAATTATACCACGGTAATCGAGACGAGCGAAACAAATCGAATTTTTTATCAATCTTTTTTCGTCCCATTCGTGATTCTTTCTAATAGCGTACGAGTCGAAATCAAATCTTAATCTTGGTCGCGCGAGGTTAATTAATATTCCAGCTAGAAAGTGAGAGAAAAATATTTATATATCGCTGTTATACCCATTACCAACGATTGCCTCCATACACACATATATGTATCTGTGTGTGCGTGTGTATTTATCGTGTGAGGAAATCTCGATTAACGGATTTATCGTCGCGCTGATGAATCGGCACGGCATCGTCTCGGTTATTATTATTATTGTCGGATATCGGCGCCGGCACACGGGATTAATTAATGAGGGACGAGAGGGAGGGAGAATTGCTGGCGTATCGTAAACGAGTCGTTCAATGAACGTAACTGCGGAGACGGAAATGAGTAAAGGAGGAGAGGGGGAGGGGGGGGGGGGGGGGGGTACAACGAAAGTAAAAAAAAGAAAGAAAAAGGTAAGAATAAACGCAAAAAGGAAGAAAAGAAACAAGACTAGTAAGTAATGTTACTACGAGGCGGTAAAGTGTCTTCCGGTTTGCTCCGTTCAGTCGATCGAGCTACTCGACTCCATTCATGGACTCTCTGCTATCACCTCCTCCCTCCCCCTACCTCATCTTTCTTTCTTTCACGCGACTACTGCTCCCCCTCCTCTCTTGCTCTTTCCTCCACTCCCCACCACCAGGACGGTACAACATGCCATTCTCTGTTCTCGAAGAAACTTTTACCAAGTGCTTCTCCCATTCGCTTCCGATTACGTACTTCGAGATTCGAAAACGAACCTACACTTATCTAGTTTGTTTTCGTATTTTGTCGATATTTCAGTGTCACTGGAAAAGTCAAAATTCACTAATGTCACACGTGTTTCAATATACCTCGAAGTACAAATATTGATTCGATAGAATTGAATATAAATTTTGTTTCAACGTCTGGAGATGAAATTATCCGGGATGCGGATAAGTGTCGCTGAGAATTTCAGAGAAAGGGCGACCGGTGAGAAAACAAAAAGAAAGAAGAAAATGGTAGGCGATCGTGCTGGGTCAGTTCGCGTGCGTGTGGCAACTTCGTCGAGGAAAAGCGAACGGGGAGTTGGTAAGAGGAGAAGGAGGAGGAAATAATAGCAAAAAATGGTGGAGATAAGGGCTTAGGATATGGGATTGTACGTACGAGTATGGTTAAGGTAAAGGAGGGAGCGAAAGGCTCGTGAGGAAAAATCGAGAGGAAAGAGGGAGACGGTTATATACGGTAGAGAAGATGAAGTATTAGCGCGTTAAAGGAATATAGAGAGCGTGGTACGATAGAAATAAAAAGAGAGAGAGATAGGTAGGTGGCCTGAGGCCGAGCAGGTTTTTGCTCGATTTTTTTCGTCTCTTTCCTACACTGTACTTTTTTTTTGTTTTCTCACTCCCCGTTTATTATAACTAGGAAGCCGATGGTGCTGTTGGCCTCTCTCCCTTCTCTCTCTCTCTCTCTTTCTTTCTCTCCATTGCCTCCCGGTGTGTGTCCGATAATGCCACGACGGTAGGTGTTGCACATAAACACGCGTCCAACATATGCGAGTATTTGTCCGTGAAAGGAAAGAGGGAGAGAGAGAGAGAGAGAGAGAGGGCCAGGAGAGAAAATCGAAGTGACCGAGTTGAGAGAAGAGAGTACGAGAGCCGAGAGCTCGAGCGAGATGCAAGAAGACGTGGAAGATGAGAATTGGAGAGAAGGAGAACGGGAGAGACAAGGAGATGTCAGATGGAGAGCGTGAGAACACGTTAAAGCCTTAAGAAGATGAAGTGAGAAGAGGAAGTACAAGGAAGACGGAGAGAGACGCGGATCAGTCAACGATTCAGTTATTGGCTCTTTAAATGGAAACTCGTTCGCACGAAAATTTGGAACTTTTTGCATTTATTTTTAAACGATTTTCACACGAATATTGTGACACGCAATTTTATTTTTGATTCGTTTGTTAATTGGGTGCAAAAATAAAAACGAAAACTTACATTTTTTCCTATTCAACAAAATTCACAATTTTATTTTTTATTTTTAATATTTTGTAGATTAAAAATCATGTTTTTGAATAAAAATAAGAATAAAACATTTTTTTAAATGCCGACGTCCTACTTTTTGCAAAGTATGAAAAAACGTCGATTTTTTTCTGAGAACTATGCAGTTCGTTAGTTATAATACGAATGGCCAATGGCCGTACCGATCGTGTCATTGAATCTCACGACGTAGCTCGAAGCAAACGAGAGAGGAAGAGAGACAGAAAGGGGAACTCTGAAGAGAAAAGGTGCTCTGTGCCATCTCGCATGCGAGTAAACTCCTGCTGGCCAGCCACTTCGTGAGGAAGAGAGCGAAGGGCGGGGGTGCGAAAGAGAGTCACGTCACTTCCTCAGCCCTTGGGGCAAACCACTCGGTTTGCTCTCGACTTCCGGTAACCTCGTGACCCGTGGTCTCCTTGTGTCACGCAGACGCTTCCGGTATCCTCGACATTTTTATCTTCTTCTTCTTCTTCTAATTTACTTCAATGGATTGGAGATCCCCCCGATTTAAAATATAACAGTAAAAACAAAAACATTTACAAGCCGAGCATAAATTGACTAAATCGTCACACAGTTTATTAACGAAAATATGAATTCATAACGTTGTTTTTAATTTTCCATTTTTTTGCCAGATATCTTTCACCGGAAGTCCACGAGCGAGCACGTCACATGCCATTGAGTAACGCATTGAAATTGACCCAACACTCTCGGTCTATACACCTTGCATACACACGCGCGTGTGTGTGCGCGACGTCTTTTTTTCGCCTCGGACGTCCCTGGTGAAAGTCAGGTGAGGCGAAAGAAGAGGAAGAAGAAGCCAAGTCGAAAAACAGCGTTTTTGTGGCAAACGCGACAGAGAGTGAGAGAGAGAGAGAGAGAGACAGCACGATAGAAAAAAAAAGAAAGAGAGACAGAGAGGAAGGGAGGGAGTCGAGATAACGGTCGTTCAGAGTTTGACCGACTTCCGGTCTCGTCGAGAGAGCGTACGAAAAAGAAAGCAGCGAGATTGATCGATCCGTGATCATGATCTGGCCAAATCAATGATATCGGCAAAAATCACGAAGTATCGAAATTGTGATTACAATTTTTCATTCTCACTACACTCTATGTATATATCTATATACTTCCAGCTATTGTATATATAGTTATGCGTGTGTGTGTTCTCTTTATTCGTTGTAAGACTGCGGTCTCTTACCTCCGTGAGCTAATTCTCATGCACGAAATTCTTTCCCACGGGAATCCCGCGGGAATCTCCATCTCTCTTTCTCTCATCGTGTCATCGTTATCGTTTCGAATTCGAGCAAGAGCTCGACGCCTGCGAATGAGAAAGAGAAAGACAGAGATAGAGAAAGAGCGCGAGAGAGAGAGGGAATTCTCCTCAGCGAGTCTCCTCACCGAGTGCGCGGATGAAATTCTCCTTTCGCCGCTGAATTTTTTCGCCATGGACAATGAACTCGTTCCCTCTGGAACACTCTATGGGTCGTCATATATCCCTTCTACTTCTTCATCGTCTTCACTTGTTCCTCTTCTTCTTCTTCTTCTTCTTCGTGTTCGTCTTCGTCTTCTGGTCGAACGACGCGGATACATAATGAAGCCGTCTTCGAGCGATACGAGAACTCGCGGTGTGCGTAAGACGACATTGGACCAGCGTGCAGAAGCACCAGGGAGAACCGAAACCCGCCTGTGCGGTTTGCGAAGAAGCGATTTCATCGTATGTTTGGGCCCTTGGGTTTTACTCTCCCTCTCTCTCTTTCTTTATATATATATATATACACATATATTTATATAACTATATACATATAGAGTGCGAGTATAACGCAAGCATATAATCGCGAACGAGCAGGTCCGAAACGCGACCGAGATTACCCTCGAAAACCAGTTCTCGGCTTTGCTCCCACGCCGCCGCTTATACGCGCATATATAGACGTGCAAATATATATACGCATCATGAGCTTCTGGCAATATGCAGCATATATACGATATCTATATGTATAATATACAAAGTAGTAAAAGAAGGTGGGACACTAACGCGGACTCGAGAACGAGAGACAGGTGGCCAACGAGCACAACAAAAAATGAAATCGCGCCTTCTATAAATAAATTTTCATTGCGCAACGTCGCGCCATTTTGGTTCTGTAATTAGCCGCAATTAACCTTTTCTCTTGTCATTTTTCTTTCTTTCTTTCTTTTGGCGAAGTTTAATTCGAAGATGAACAGTCATCGCGGTCATCGATGATCGAACGATACGCGCCAAGGGTCGTTTTATGGGTCGTATATATTTGTTCCAAGACGAAGGGAGAGAAAGAGGGGAAAGATGCAACGGATAAAAATTGCATACAGATACACGTACGATTAAGAAATGCCGTTATATTATGGTCGACTTGCAAATGTCACGATTCATTAAGATGAAGTAATCAAGCGAGACTTGTCTCTTGCTATCTTCGACACGTCATGATACTTTTCTCCTTGTATACAGACATATTTATTATGCATGTGTGTGTTTGTAGATGTAAAAGGGCGTCTATACGACGATCTTGGTGCGTTTAATTGCGAACGCGCCATTCGCCGATCACGGCAAATTAGCATGATCGATCGTTTAATCTTTGTGGCGCCTGGAGACTTCGAGTCACGTGGTGATCATCAATCTGTGTAAATAGAATTGATACACGTATATTCTCTTATGATTATCACGTACTCGCACATTAGATAAAGATAAATATCGTTTTTTTTTTTGCAAAAATCGAGAATAGTTTCGACAAATATTTCTCACGCTGTGTTTAACGTACAAAGTCAAGTTCTAGGTACTTGTTTGAGGTAACGATCACGAAGAATTCTTGCTTATGTGCACGTGAACGTTTGGGAATCGGTATTTGGATTAATTTATTATGACATTTATTCGTTTTTATGTTTTAGACGAAATGTAATTTTTCTTGAATTTTTGTCGATTGTTTATTTAACATTGGCATTCATTAATATATTTGCATCCAATCGCTACAAAAAAATCATCGTTGATTATTTCACGTTTAGATGCAAATGGATTGACGAATGATTAATTTTTCCGTCGTATTTAATATCGTCTTTGGACAGGTGCGAACGATCGTCATTGATAGTTTGACGGATGGTTTTCTTGTTTTTCTCATCGATTGATCGCACGTGTGTACTCTTTGTTTATTTTGTGACGATGCGCGACGAACGAAAACCACGTCGCAGATAGCGATAATATGGATGTAACGATAGGTATGGTAAGTTATCGAGATTAAATAGTGGAAAATATGCGAATGAATGTACTAACATACGTAACGTCTCAACGAAAAATAATATTTGATTTACGTTTTCTTTTTTGTCAAGGATGAATGATACGTTATAATGTTAAATTATCATGATCGATGATCTATTGAAGTGCCAACTATAACTATCGAACGAGTTGAATGAAAATATTGCAAAAAAATTAGTTGATTTAAAAAAAAATGTAAATATCAATAATTATCTATGAAATTCATTAGCGCAATTAAATTTCATACTGAAATTACAAATATAATATAACAACGCAAAATTTATTCACAAATTCTACAAAACAAATGGGAATAATTAAGAAAATGATAAAATAACGATACGATTTATTTTTAGACGATAATATTGCAAATCAAAGAAAACAAAATCTCGATAGAAAAAAAGAATTGTGAAAGAGGGGGAACGGAATATTCCATAGTTATATTTTATTGAGAGCTTCTCCACGTGTTTCAGGCACAAAAAAGAGTCCTCCTGGGTACGAGGTATAACCGAAGAGAGAAAGAGAGAGATAAAAAAATACGAGGAGGAGTTGGAAGGAACGCAAAGTGGAGAGAAAGAGGGAAAGAGAGAGAGTGAGTGAGGACACGGCTCACGTAGTAAGCGTAGTAAGAGCGACCGGAAGCTCGAAGGGGAAGCCGCTGGAAGGAGGGGGAGAGGGCCACCGGAAACGGCCGTAGCCCCGCGTCACGAGTCTATAACGCACACACGGCCTAACCGAAGAAAAGCGTTCGTTGGGCCGAACGAGCGCGACAGACAAAGAGAGAAAGAGAGAGAGAGAGAGAGAGACCATCGTCGCATTGACCGCGTGCGTGTGTCCTCGTTAAACCAGAGAACGAAAGGGAGTGAGAGAAAGACGGTCTTCGCAGTTGCGAAGCACGCACGTATTTCGGTGCGAAAGAGATGGAAAAAGAGAGACGAGGGAGTCAAGTTATTTTTGGTGCCTGTATATATGTATATATAGACAGCAATCAGAATGCAACAAGTGACACATGCGCGTTTGCTCGAAACTCCCCCGCTCGTTTCACTCCCTTTCCATCATCTCTCTCCCTTTCCCCCTCCCTCTCCCTCTCTCTCTCTCTCTCTCTCTATACGTACGTCTGTCTGTCTCCACCCTTTCATGAATGACCCATCCGAGCATAAATCACAACGGAATTCACCGAGAAATTCATTAATAGACGACGAGTACGAGTTTCAAGCCGCCACGTACGATTTATAAATACTTTTACCCCGAAATTAAAATTTTATAGAAATTTTCATATCCACAAGTTTTATTTTTCGCATCACCAAATATTAACAATGTCTGCAATAACGGCGAATAATCTACATAAACATATATACATTTTGCTTAATTTCCTCAACGACAAAAAAAAAGTCCAAAATTCATAATTTTCTTAAAGTTGTCAGTGGCGAACGGTCAGAAATTGAAGGATTCATTCGTATGCAAGTGGGGAAGCTCGAGTCGTGTCGGCAGTAACGACAGACTGGAAGAAAGAGCGAAGAAGAAGAAGACGAAGAGGACGAAGAAGAAGACGTAGTGAACGAAGAGAAGTGACGAGGATCAAGAGGGAAGAGGGGAGGAGACTCGCGGGGGCAGACTCTCCTAACTTCATCTTCGTCTCGTTTCTTCCCTCTCCGTCTTACTTTCTCGACTTTAATACCCAAGCCATCTCTTTCTTACTCGTCGTAGTCGTTTTACCGCCACCGTCACCTCCTCTTGTCCCCCATCCCCCTGGGCACTCCACCTCAGCCCACCCCTCCCTCTCCAACTCCCGCCGTTTCTCTCTCTCGCTCTCTCTCTCTCTCTCTCTCTCTCTCTCCTCATTCCCTCTGACTCACTTCGTACTCCACTACATTATTGTTAGACAACTGGCCGTTTCCGGCGCTATCGCTTCTACGTGTTTGTCATATATTTACGTTTGTCAGCGCGGGCATGCACAGCACACGAATAGCGTCCTCCGCGTATAGTCCCGATGCTCCGCTACGAGTTACTCGTGTAACGTACACGCTCGACGATCGCGTGTGTCTCCTCGCTTGTCCTCAACCAAAGAAATGGCGCAATTTTTTTTCGCATCTCGATCTCTCTCTCTCTCTCTCTCTCTCTCTCTGTTTCATTCTTTGTCTCTCGTTCGCGAATCCCTCTGAACATTCGTTCTCGCTAATATTCTATTCTTGCTTAACATGCTGCGAGGTTAACAATTATTTAAATATTTTTTTATACGCGATATGTAGATGTGTGTGTCTGTGTGTTTGTGCGATTGTATTTGTGTATATAGCACAGTAAATCTTAGCACCTGTCTCTGGACGAGAGACCGCGAACTAGCTTCCTGGAACATCGCTGAAAGCTACATCTATATAATTCTCTTTCTATCCCGGGATAAAAAGGAACTCGGCTCGCTAACAGATCGTTTCCGCCGTAACTCAGGATTCGCCTCGAGCGGAATTATTCATTGTCGGTTTTCCTCGGTACATTCGTCTCTCGTTTTGTACGTACGCGTATGTGTAATACAATCCATCGCGGGGGTATCGAACCGGTGATGATCGTCTCGATTAAAAAATAATTCGTTAGAAAATTGCATCGACGTAATTTCATTTTTTATCTTTTTTTTTTTTTTTTACAAATAATCAGAAATAGTAAAATTGATTAAAACAGATGGAATTTCGATCGTTCGATTCGCACGATCACTAATGGATTTGTTTTTAATTAATTATATCGTGAAAATATAATTAAAAATATTTTTTACATAAAAAAACAAGGTTTTTTGCGCGTGTGTGTGTGTGTGTGTGTGTTTTTTTCAATTGTTTTTAATGGCTTTGCAAAATTGCATATAAAATGCACAACGAAAGCGCATCTGCCGAAGTATAAGCGGGGTAACACGCCGGGGCTTGTTACACCGAGACACACACGAGACCAACGATCCTCGCGAGAGTCATTACGTAACGGACTTTTGCCACAGAGAACCCGAACAAGAGAGAGAGAGAGAGAGAACGTAAAGAAAACGACGGTGAAGTTACCGAGGCATAAAGTTTGAAAAAAAGGGGGGATCTCTTTCTCTCTGTCCTCGAAGCGTATTTCTGCATATAAGTGCTGTGTCTCCATGACTCGTCCTCCCCCCTTATTCGTCTTCCATTCCCTCAACGTTTTCATCAAACTACCAACTAACCAACAAAATTGTATTTTTTCAAATTCCACCCGAACAAAAAATGTCAAATATCCTCCAAACATCCCAAGAAGAAGAAAGAAAACCAAAAGAAGAATTACCTTCGAGACGTTTAATGTGAAAAACGTCGAACGTAGAGAGACAAGGACCGATAAAGTCGAAGAAAACGATAAAGTAGAAAAAGCGTTGAGCGTTATAAAAAAAAAGAGCGGGGAAACAAGGACGGGGGGAGGAACGAGGTAGAGGGGAAAGAAAGAAGAGGGCGAGGGTCGAGGGGAAGTTCGCGAGAGTTCTGGCTGGGTGAGCGCGCGTCCGGTCATTAACGGAGCTTATCTACATGAGCACACCTCAAACTAACCCAGCCGAACCTCGGTTACCTCTACGTTCTCTCACTAATACCGCTGCAACTATTGCTACTACTACTTTACTACCTGTTGCACGTTTCTCACTCTTGTCCTCTCTATGTACAATTTATATATCTATATGATATAAGAGATATAGCTACAGGTATATACACATGGCTAAAATTGTACGTAGGAATATTCTGTTCTTTTGCTCTGACAGTCACGATGCCGGAGAGTTCTCGCATTGCCCGCCGAAACGAGCATTGTACGATTCTTCTTCTTTTTGTCCCACTGTTTCTTTCTCTCTTGGGACGTCTCGCTTCTCGCAACTTTGAAGACTGAAAAAAAAACTACGCATCGCACATATTACTCGGGTGCTCGCGGGGATAAATCACACGTTCGCGACAGTCTCTCTTTCTCTCTCTGTCGGGCGCGATTTTTTTGTTTCAGCCGCCGAGAGAGGTCTGAATTATTTTTTTCGAAGGACGCAGACTGAGATTGTCCGGACGCGACCTCTGTTTGACCCGTGACGAAAAACGACCTCGAGAGAGACGAGAAATTAGTCTTACGGATATTATTATTATTGTGTTGGAGGATTGGCGAACAATAAGCGGGAAACAATTGATTTGTTTGATGTAATCGAATTTTGTTTAAATTTGTCGTGGGTTGGACGAGTTACTATTTCACCGAGGGATAAGATTTATTTTATGTTTCGATTGCGTGGTTTTTTGTGTTTGTTATTCAATGAAATTTATCGAGTTTATTTGAATCATGGTCGAATCGATTAGGCGCAACGAGGCTTGAGAGAGAGAGAGAGAGAACTTGTGCATGAAGAATTATAATTGCCCGAGGGTTAATCATTCGTTTATACCTCTACGGTCATTAATCATTCGTTAAAATCTCGTAATACGATTATGCGTACACGGATATTTTATATACGTGGGCAAGAGCGAGAGACAAATATAAATATAGATATATTAATCGATCGTTGTTTCTTCACTCACCGCTAAGGAGCAGCCATTGTAATAGCAGACACTATTTTACATCGTACCATGAGATTCTCAGTTTCTCCTTGACTTACCTGAAACCAAAGAGAATAAAAATGTAACGTAAATGCGTTTAATACAAGCTATCATAAAGCAAAAATCATAAATATGAATGAGTAGTACGAAAAGTGGCGAGACTCTTGTATCGCTTTGAAAATCTTTGTAACGAGGAAGAATAAACAAAATCGCAACTTCACGATTTTATCGTCTTCATTTCAGCACGTACATAGTTCTCGGAACGATTCGAATATTCCTATCGTGGTTCAGTGACTTGGAATTGTATGTAGTTAAATTCTGAAAGTGGATGATTTTGATAAGGGTTGATTTCACGCGTAAAAGTTCTTCTATAATTTATTGTGACAATTTTTCAAGTCATCGGGTCGTTGCATAATTGGCGCACGATGCTTATCGAAGAAAATTCTTTTTTTTATTCTATATTTCAAATAAAACCAAGCTTCCTATCTGTTTTCAATCTTAAACCACCCCTAACAAAAAAGATCGTTTATCAACCTGAAATTCTTCAACAATTTTTCGCAATCGGGACGGGAAGATCCCAGGTGCGACTGGTAAAAAAAAAAACAAAGTCAGAGAGCACCCCGAGTGAAGTAAAAGAGAAGCAGGGGGGGGGGGGGGGGGAGAAAGAGAGAGGTCACGCAGAGCGTGGCTTCGAGGGCAGCAAGAAGTGGAAGCACGCTTCGCTGCTCCCGCCGACGAGCCGGAGCAGCACACGGCGCAGCAGCACCAGCAGCAGCGGCAACTACGACGAGCCGAGCCGAGCCGAGCGAGAAGTAATGCTCGATGTGGGTGCGCCGTTTCGTTATATGTACCACCGGCGCGTAAAGTAAAAGAGAGAAGAAATAAAATAAAAACCAAAAGAATAAACAAAACGTGAAAAAAAATCTTCAAAAACGCCTAAATTTGCAGACACTGGGATATCGAACGAATCTTTTCCTATTGATCGTCGTTCATTTTGTCTCGGGACGCTCGTAGTGAACTCAAGGGGTTGCGAAAGTGCTTTTCTTGCGTTGAAATTCAATCGTACAATTCACTTTGAGTTCGACTCGCGATTCGATCGGAAATCTCTGGCGAATTTTAATCTCGTTGTATCGAACACAACGAAATTGTACCACGTATATACGTGATTCGCTCAACTTTCGATGGTGGTGAGAAGGGGATGAAGTGCGAGAGCGATTAATTAAATCGTGGCAAATAGAACCCTTAGATGTTCCTCGTGACGCAGTCGCGATGCCACGAGGCATCGTGAAATCGGGAAACACCCCTTTTAGACGAAGCTAGATTCAACGTTCGTATCGTCGATGTTTGATAAATATACGTTATATACATTGCTACGAGCTACCCTCGTGGACGAGCTCGAAGTGACAGAGAGAACGCAGAGCGAGATTGGCGTAATCGACGCCTCTGGCTATCATTAATCAACAGGAGAGTTCCTCTTCGTGGCTCGCACACCCGCAAACGACGAACTCTCGACCGATTCTACCGTTTGTCGAATGCGCTTCTCACCCCTTTATTCTCCTTCTAATTCTCTCTTCTCTCTTCCCGAAGCGCGAATAATACCTCGATGTCAACGCCAACGAGAGAAACGCTCTCCGAACTTGAATTAAATCGACGATGCGAGAGGAGATGAAGAACTTTGGACGATGGTCACTTCACGAGGAAAATGTCAAGAGGGTTGAAAAATTCGTCAAAGTTGAAAATTAAAAAATTCCAATTCATCTGAATAATTCTCCTTCGAATTGAAAAAATTCTTATTAATTAAATTAAATCGATTCCTCGTAATCTTTTTTTGTTTTAATTTTTTTCACACCTCAGGCTGTACAGTTAGATGCTAGATAAATTTGTGTTTGATTAAAATAAATATTATTCGATATCGATAAATATTATTTGATCCCAATGTCAACGCCAACGTGAGAAACATGTTCCAAAGTTGAATTAAATCGACGATGCGAGAGGAGATGAAGAACTTTGGACGATGGTCACTTCACGAGGAAAATGCCAAGAGGGATGAAAAATTCGTCAAGATTGAAAATTAAAAAATTTCAATTCGTCTGAATAATTTTCTTTCAAATTGAAAAAATTCTTATTAATTGAATTAAATCGATTCCGCGTCATCTTTTTTTGTTTTAATTTTTTTCACACCTCAGGCTGTACAGTTAGATGCGAGATAAATTTGTGTTTGATTAAAATAAATATTATTCGATGGCGATAAATATTATTTGATCCCAATGTCAACACCAACGAGAGAAACATTTTCCAAAGTTTAATTAAATCGACGATGCGATAGGAGATAAATTCGGACGATGGTCACCTCATGAGGAAAATGCCAAGAGGGATGAAAAATTCGTCAAGATTGAAAATTAAAAAATTTCAATTCGTCTGAATAATTTTCTTTCAAATTGAAAAAATTCTTATTAATTGAATTAAATCGATTCCTCGTAATCTTTTTTTGTCTTAATTTTTTTCACACCTCAGGCTGTACAGTTAGATACGAGATAAATTTGTGTTTGATTAAAATAAATATTATTCAAATGAGATTTATTTTCTTAAGGTATATCTATATATGTATATGGCGTCTCAGCTATAAAAATACATATATATGTACTATAGGTGAGTAGGTAGAGGTTGGTAGGTGGGTAAATGACGGTAGATGCGTATCGCACGCACAATGCGGGATCGTGGGAGCTCGCGTGCTTTCGCTCCCACGCCGGCGACGATGG
Organism: Netelia fuscicornis; assembly: GCA_946811545.1. NCBI lineage: Eukaryota > Metazoa > Arthropoda > Insecta > Hymenoptera > Ichneumonidae > Netelia > Netelia fuscicornis. The sequence goes on along the minus strand of OX328011.1, from coordinate 12,345,432 downwards.
TGCACCTCTCGCTCTCTTGTCTCATATCGTCTGGCGGCCTCACCGCCACCGTTTTCCCTCTGCCAGACACACACACACACACACACACACACACACACGTACACAAACGCATGCAAGAGCGATGCCAGAGAACTCCTTCGCCCTCCTTCGTTCACCTGTGTGCGTGTGTGGACCCTCCGCTAGCAAAAAAAAAAAAAAAAAGAAAAAAAATTGCTACCGCTACTATATATAGGTGTATTCATCACGAGGGTTCTCATCTCGTTAACGTCCCTCTATCGTAAATTTTTGCCGCACTAAATTCTCGAGTCTCGTCTCTTTCTCTCTCGCTCTTTTTGTCTCTTCCTCCTTCGCTGTGTCTTGTATATTAATTCCACCGTGACAATGAAAAATTACTATCGTTCCACGTGAAGAATTGTCGAGATTGAGACACCATCGGATTTTTATGCCCAATGTAATTCGGCGAAGGAATAAAATTTAAACACAGTAAATTTCTTAATTTTTTTTATTATCTTGTTCTACAAAAAATGGTTTTATTTTTTTGTTATTGCGTTACGTTGGAAAATTGCAATTTTCCAAATGTATTTAGATTGTAAAAATTGCAAATTTTATATTTTATTAAAAATTGAATTTTTCTTTCACGACTCGAGGGAAAGAATTTATGAGTTGAAAATTTTGTCAGTGACCGGTACCATTTATTACGTCTGGGTCACCGATCTCCTTGAGACAGGATGGAGGCGAACATATCGCACGATAATTGGGGATATAAATAAAGAATAAGTCTTGAAGAACACCAGACGAGAAAGCGAGAGGGAACGAGAGGGAGAGAGAGAGAGACAGAGAAAACAAAATACAAGAAGCAACGGATTATTTTTTTCGTCTTTAACGTCTTTAACATAGCTAATTTCGACTCTCTCCCTCCCTCTCATCCTCCCTCGAATCGCTCGATTATTCCTCCCTCTTGGTTCCTCGGGCAGCCAACCGCTTCGTTCTGGCACGCAATAATAGCCGTTTACGAAACGAAACAATAAACTATATGTCTATATTTATCTCTATAAATACGAGGGAGGGAGATAACTGTGACATACACATATAAATACGTTATAGAGGGTTCGGGGGAGGAAATATATGTGCGCTAATAGCAGCTGCACCTGCGACACGATGATATTCTCACGTGTTTCGTACACTTTGCAGCGCACTGCGTTACTGTTGAACACCTGTAAAAGACCGCCGTAACTCCTCTTTCGAGGAGTACCCACACACATAGCTATATGTTTATTTCATTTACATCCCCGCATATAAACTATTTTACCTCTTACGTGTGTGTGTATGTGTGTGCCTGTGTGTGTATATATAGATAGAGAGAGGGAGAGAGAGGGAGAGCTGTTTTATATGTAATAGGGGAGAAGGGACAAACCCCTATTACCCCTGAAGCATTCACTTTATACCAATTTCCCACACTTCGCTAAGCGGCTGCTTAATAACGCGTCGGTAGAAGGGGAGGGATCCCACGTGTACCACCGCAAACACGAATTTACCTCGTTTCTTTTTGTTTCTTATTTATCGTAATACAACTCTTCCATGAAACGAAATACCGTGGGTAGTTTCTTCCTCCGAAAAATAAGATATTTCACTCATTTTCGCTAATATTAAGATCTGTAGAAAAACATAATTTCAAAACGAGATAAGAATTAGAATTTCTTTGCTTTTAATAAATTTTCCGAAAATTTGTAATTAATTATTGAGAATTAATTTTTTGGATATAGTAAATTTTCCCATGGACAATTTAACCTGCAACCTCCACTGTAAAGTCCAAGGACGATCGAGGAATCGATGAGAATTCGAAATTTTCGTATTTAATAGAAAACCTCACAATGGATACGAATTTTCGCGAACGATTCTTTTATCAATCGCAAGCAGAGTTACAGAGTGAAACATATAGAATCGTAGAACGAGGTCGTTGGAAACACCGCAGTGACGTCATCGTGTCACGCCTGGCTGGGCACTGGTCGCGCCATTAACGTCAGCCCCCTCGCCCGCCCTCCCCCTCCCACAACCCTCGCCCAACGTGTAATCGTTGGCCCGGCGAGCACGAATAATCCCCGTGGCTCGTGTACCTATATCTCCTGAAAAGAATGAACGCTCGAAAAAAAAAAAAAAAAAATGGAAAACCGAGCGAGCTGCTGCGTACGTCTCCTTTCGAGCGATGTGAACGAGCGATGAGATACGAAACATTGAAAAAAAAGAACGATGTGTGTACTGCCCATGCGCGAGGAACAACACGAAAGAGCAATTATCTCACGTGGTACCTGGAGCCCCGGCGTTCATTGTTTGGAAATTATTTCGACTGTAATACCTACATTTTATATACGCGCGGGCATTAATATATTCGTGTATGTATACGCGAGTTTCATGTACGCCACGAGGATCCGGAAGCCACCGAAAGAACCTCTCCCTCGAACTCCTTTACTTGACGCGGTTGTACGAAACGTACGAATAAAAAATAAAAATAAAACAAAACAAAACAAAAAAAACAAGAGCGTATGTAAAAAAAGAATTCAACAGTTTCCCGTTACTCGACAGCGTGGCTTTAATTACTCGTTAATTGCCGGGAGTTCGTAATAAAGGGGTGGGGAGAGGGAGAGAACGAGAATTAAAAAAAAACACGTAAAGAGAAACGAGAACGACTGGTCTGTGGAGATTTTTTTTTCTTTTCTTTTTGATGGTGTTTACCGAGCCCAAATTCACGACTGTAATTATTCTTTTGAAAAATCTTTATTATAGTAACAATTACAATTATTTACAATTCTAAGAAATGTTTTTGTTAGAATTTTTTTAGTTTTTCTTTTTTTCAGTTTATTTATATTATATAATATTATATTTATATTTATTTATATTATATTTATATTACATTATTTATATTTATATTATTATTCGCATTTATTTTCATTTCTGTGCAGACGTTTTTTTTCCTTTTCGACCGATTTGTCGAGTCCAAAATTTGCGACTACAATCATTCTTTCGAAAATTTTTATTATCTTAATAATTACAATCATTTAAAATTCTAAGAAATATTTTTATTAGTATTTTTTACATTTTTTTTTTATTGCCTAGTTTTTTATTCCTTTTATTTTCAATTTATTTATATTATATATTCGCGCTTCTCTTCGTTTCTGTAATCATTCTTGCAAAAATCTTTATTATCGTAACAATTACAATCATTTAAAATTCTAACAAATATTTTCATTAACATTTGTTACGCTTTTCTTTCTATTAGCAATTTTTTTTTATTAATTTTTGTCAATTTATTTAAATTATCTTAATATACTTGTGTCTTTTTCGTTTCATTTAACAATTAAATCATACTTTTATTGAATTACATGTTTGTCTTTATTTAATTTCATTGGAATTGTTTCATTTGTACTTTGACCCCTCGAGGGGGGGATAACGATTCACGCATAGATTCGCGCGCAAGATCATCGGGATAGCCGTGTTACGGGACGCGATGCGTTGCCGTGGGTGTTCGCCAGGCGTGGTGAACGGGGAGGCGGCTGCACAATAATGCCCCTGACGCGTGTATACGTACGTATACGTGTGCGGGTGCATACTGGCTCGTATGCACCGCGGGCGTGAACGTCGCGGCTCGAAGAGCAGAGGTCACGAGGCGTAAAGCACTCCGCGGGGAGTTCCGCGTCTCCTCTCGCTTAAGCACCTACATATATATGTAGTCGTGCTGCTGCAGTAATACAAGTCTCGAGGCTACTGTCGTTCCAGAGATAAAAAAGTGAATGAGTGAGTGAGTGAGAGAGAGAGAGAGAGAAGAGGAGGGAGGATCATCAGTAAGAGTAGAGGAACAGGGTCATCGAGGATTGGACAAACGAGACTCCACCCGCAATATGCGCGTTATATTTCCCCTACAACACGAATCTTACACGCGAACGACCCAGCTCGTTGATAAATCAGACTCGTATCTCACGATCAATAATTTTCACCTCGATCCATCCAAATTTTTCACGAATAATAAAAAAGATATATTTGACGGACAGAAAGTAGCGAAGCCAACGTTTAATTTATTTTTCCATTCTTACTTGTTAGGGGAACGGTAAGGAAAGAATGGAGAGAAATAATAAATTTTTCAGTAAGGATTGCCAGACGGTTTGCATCGAGACGGAGGTCAAATCGAATTTGCCAGAGGAAAGAACGCCGACGCGAGCCTCGCTGAGAAAAATTCGATCAAATTTCGATCGAAAAGGGACGAGAACCCGCTCGGCGCGCGGCTATACTTTGCTTCGCTTATTACGATTCGCGACCTCGATATATCTATATATTCTCGGATATACAGCATAACAACAAATATATATTGGTTCTTATCGAGTTGTCAGCGACGATTGTGCCTTTTTTCATATCGAAACTTTCCCTCGTACCTCATTGTTGCACCCTTGACATTTTCACCCTCGCGAATCCTTTTACCGGAAACTCTTTGACTTTTCACCGTAATGAAATTGTCCTTTTCACTGGACGAAAAACAAAATTTGTACCATGACGACTTTACCAACGCACTGAAGAGAAAAAAAAACGATAAAAAAAACAGCGAAGTCATTCATCGTTATCGATGACTCCTGAGTCAAAGGTTCGTGTTTTCGTCCATTCGTTATGTTTTCTCTTTCTTTTCTTTCAATTATCAGAGACTCTTTATCAGACCCCCTGGGTCTTATCGACGAGACACACCGAGATATCGAACTCCGATTGACGATATATTTTTTTTCGCCGGAAAGCAAATTAGCAGACACGAAAAAAAGCGCGAGAAAATAAAAAAACGCGATTTCCAAAATATACGCGTGTAGATAAATCATATATAAAATCGAGAGAGAGAGAGAGAGAGAGAGAGAGAGAGAATATGAAAGCAAGGAATAAATTTGACGAGGAGTAAGAAGAAGCGCGATGCGAAGGCATCGTCATACCGTTATATACCCAACATGCCTCGCGGCAATCGCTGCTATAATCCGATTGTACCTTCTGTTCTTTTTTTCCCCCTTTTTTTTTGCGTTTCGTTTTCTCGTTTCTTTTCGTTTTTTATTTCATCCATCGCATCTCTCTCGCCGCAGTACGTTCTCCTCCCCTGGCGCAATGAGCAACTTCGAACCTGTTTTCTCGCACGGTACCGCGGCGCTTCTTGTACGTTAGCTCTTTCTCGTTGATTCCCTCTCGTAGCTTCGCTACTTTACACACAGCGGAGACGTACATACGCAAACTTACAGACGAAGCTTTTTCAGAGCAGATATAGGAAAAGTAACTTTTGTATCGATATTGCGAAGCTCCCAGTGAGCTCGAGCGGAATTGTCCTTTGGCAAAGTGAAATACGAACGGGTGAACTCATGAAAAAAGAAAACGAAAAAAAAGCGCAACGTCCTCTCGCAGCTGGTGGACCGGTCTCCCCGACGAGTAGGTATATAGATATATGTAATCTTGTTAAATATCTCGAATCTCCTCCTCTTTGTTGTTGTTGTTATCGTCGTTTTTCTTTCTTGTTTTCGTTGTTTAATCTTATTGCGCGAGGCGCTTCCGAAAACGTTAATTAAGAATTCGAACCGGTAACAATATCTTTCTTCCTAACGCGTCCGTCCAGCAGGACGACCGTGTAGGAAGAACGAATCGTTGATGAGAGACATATGCTTCGTTCCCTTAGGTTCTTCGCCCACCCTATATATATATATATATATACGTATACCGATATGAGAAAAGAAGACGAATATACGAGTTTCGATGCTCGCGAAACTGCGCACCGAGTGAGCTAATTGGGATTTCGCGAGACGGGAGGAATGGGGAACATATAATACCTACCCCCCATCGACACGCGAACCAACGACTCCTCGACTCCTTATGACGATCGCTCGCCGCTGTCGTGATTTAATTAGCGTCTCGAAAAGCCGCGAAACTGCACAGCCTCGACTTCTCCCTTTGCGCCTTCTCTCTCTCTCTCTCTCTCTCTCATCTTCTTCGTACTATAAACTCAAGCTACTTATATATATATATATACGCGAAGATACGTCTGTTATAAAAAAGAAGAAAATGTTTTTACAATCCCGGTTGTTGCTGGTAAACAAGAAGAAACAAAAGTCATTATTATTATCGTTATTACTCGATTCGAGTAAAAAAAAAGAACAGAGTTATCGGAGATATATTTTTTAATCATTAATTTTCCAAGGCTTGACATTAATTTCCATTCGTTAAGATGAAATATTGCTTTTTATTTTTTTGATCGTTCTAAGTTTTTTGTTTTTTTTTAATACGTTTGAAAAATAATGGAGGGAGTAAAGCGTCCTATGTATATTCCTTTAGTTTACGAGTGTCGATAGTTATACGCGTACGTATCTATAACTCAGAGGCTCGTATATCAGAACCGAGCGTCGTTGATTTCCGGCTTAAAGCCTTTTTCGCCCGGATAAACCGTACCGATACTATATATCGTACGTATGAATCCCCGAAGGCCCGAACGATCCGTGAGACCGGGATTCGATCGCGTAAACCAGTCGATATTATATCGACGGGGTATGTGTAATAGTAGTCTACACCTAGACTTTTTATAGTAAAAGGAACTATTACGTCTATCAGCCACGGAAACGACCATTCCTTTTTTATTTATTTATACTTATGCCCGCGAGGCTGCAAATCTCGTGACAGTGTGTCCGCTAGTGAAGGGGTAAAGGGGTGTTCTTTAGCGTATATTTAGCTTCAAAGACTCTATTCGTGAGACTGACGGAGTAAACCAACTTGTGAATAGAATAACTCGCGTATGCGCGGCCGGAAAAGTCGCGGGACTTTCACATCGGTACTTGTCACGTGAGTAATGGGGAACTACTCTCGTGCAACAGTCGACAGGGTTCGATTACGCATACGTTCATCTTTTGGATAAAATACGATAATGATTTTTCTTTTTTTACAATCTTGTAAATTTATCAATTTTGTTGAAGTTGTAATTTTTTATCAATAATTATTTATTAACGACTTTATATATTATACATGTATGTGAATAATTAGGTATTTATTTATAATTAGGTTTTATGAGAAATTTGAATGTTTTGATTGATTGATGAGATAAATCGATTTAGAGTAATATTTTTATGTCTTTGTTAAAGTTGTAATTTTTTATCAATAATTATTTATTAACGATTTTATACATTATACATGTATGTGAATAATTAGGTATTTATTTATAATTAGGTTTTATGAGAAACTTGACTGTTTTGATTGATTGATGAGATAAATCGATTTAGAGTAATATTTTTGTGTCTTTGTTAAAGTTGTAATTTTTTATCAATAATTATTTATTAACGATTTTATACATTATACATGTATGTGAATAATTAGGAATTTATTTATAATTAGGTTTTATGAGAAATTTGAATGTTTTGATTGATTGATGAGATCAATCGATTTAAAGTAATATTTTTATATCTTTGGTATTATTGCGATGAGTATCGGGTCAATGACACTCTCGTGTTGCTACACAGAGAAAGAGGGAGAGAGAGAGAGAGAGAGAGAGAGAGAGAGAGAGAGAGAGAGAGAGAAAGAACGATTCTTTAGTAATTTATACATCTCGTCGATACGAAGTAAGATTCAAGAATGCATCATTGTGACCGTTTGATTAATCGATCTTTATTCTGTTCCTTGCAGACTGTATTCCATCCTCGTGGATTTTGCCGCTCCTGCCGCGCATCGAGGAAAGATAAGTGCATAGTATGTACTACCTGTAATATATAGGTATGTAGCAAACTCGTGTATAGGGTTGGTCTTGCCTTCTCGCGGGAGAAATGGTCCGGTAGCGTCAGCAGATGTTGCTACACCTTTCGCGGTAACGGCGAGCAGCGAGAGCTAGGATAGTTAGTTAAAAAACAAAGACAACCGAGCGCGAAGAAGAAGAGGTAAACTCAACTGGAGGTGAACGAGATTGAAACGAAAAAACATCGAACGAGAAAGAAAATTTGATAACGATAAAACAATTATATTTTTAATTTTATTCCCAAATCGCGAGACTTATCACCGTATTTCTTTATTTATATTCTTCAAAGATTTTCAATAATTATCACAAAAATGACTCGAAAAAATTGATCGCAATTTCTCGAACCATGGACGATTTTCGGTGAAGAGAAGCGTCAAGATTTTCATCCCTTTCCACAAATTTCAAAACGTCTTCGATACGTTGTCAACGTCGACTGTCTTGTCTTGCCCCCTGTTGCTGTACGAAAAGAAGAAGAAGAAGGAGAAGAAGAAGAAGAAGCGAAAAAAGAAAGAAGAAAAAAATAATGAGAGAGAAGCAGCGAAAGAGCGAGAGAAATGGCAGAAGGAGAGATGAACGAGCGATGATGCTGCAGCAACAGCAGCACGCCAGGGAAGTTCTCGCGGACTCTCCAAGCCCTCGAGCGTTCTCTTCTCCTCTCTCTCTCTCTCTCTCTCTTTCACTCCCGGTATCTCTCACTCTTTATCTCTGTCTCCGTCGACTTATAAATAAATCTCGATCGCGTGGCTCCATCCCCCACCAGTTTCACCATTTGCCCGCGTTCATATGTTGCTCGCAGCATCTCTCTTTCTCTCTCGCTCGCTCGCACTCCCTTCGATGTTTCATCGTTGGACGCGCGCGCCGCTCTCTCTCTCTCTCCAGAGCCGAGGCGATCCCTTCTCCTTCTCGAAGATCCACGCGCTTCGCCACACGACTCTCTCGCGCGCTCGCGCGACGTGCTGCTGCCGTTGCTGCTGCTGCCGCGGCTGCTTCTGGTCGCTCCTTCTTCTGCAACAGGCTCTCTCTTCTCTCCTTCGATCTTCTGGTACTCTTGCTCTCCCTCCCTCTCTCTCTCTCTCTCTCTGATCGTGTTCCTCTTTCTCTCTCTCTCTCCTCTCCTCACTGTTCACCACGAAGAAGCCGGTTGCACAGGTGCGCACTATTCAGGATGTTGTACCTGCAGCAACTCCCGAGACTCTTGCCTCGCTATACACCTCGACGTATATGCACTTTGTCCATCTTTTCCTTCCCTTTTTTTCCTCTTCTTTCATTCTTTCTTTCTTTCATTCTTTCTTGTTTTTTTTTTTCGCCTTTTCCCCAACCCTCGTTCCCCAACCGTTACAACACTCGGACTCTTCTCAATTTTCTCCTCATTCGCCTCCTTATCGTAGAGATATTATTTGTAACTGCGATTATATCGCACGTACGTATCGATTTTTATACGATCGTATCGCGACCTGGAAACATTCTTGTTTCTTCTCGTTCTTTTCTTCATTTTCTTTAACGATCGTGAATTCCAAAATTATGATTATTATTGTTATCATCATTATTATTATTATCAAAATATTATTACAATTGTCGGCTTTTTTAAACATTCTTGTTAAATCGAAATCTCGATTCCGATAAATTGGGCGTAGACAGACTTTTCACTTCTGTTTATAGACGATTATGTTCATTTAACGTCGAGCCTGACTAGCGAGAATTCTACAAGTGGCGGTGTCGTTCTTGTCGTCGCATGAATGAAAGCCACGACGAGTTTTCATTCAACGTATCGAATACCGATCGGGACTTACGGTCTTACGTGTAAGCGGTTACCACTAAAAAAAACCTCTATATAGAGAACGGCTAGTTCTCTCGGGTAACGTTCTGTCTCTTTCTGTAGTAAGTTACCTATATATATATATCACTGCCAACTATAATATCAGAGTCCAAACGCCGACTATGGATATGTAACAAACGCGCAGTCTTTTTTGTTCACACGTTTTGTTTGAGCCCTATAACGAACCGAGAGGATGACGCAATGCTCGTATGTCCCTTCCGTTCGGATCTCGATCGTACATAGACGATTTTATGTATATAAATTATAACGGTCTCTCGCCATCTTACACACCGATGTGTTGCATATACGTCCAGGAAGACAGTCATCATCGACGTACGTTAAGTTACCCATAGTTAGTTTTATATATATATATATATTTCATAACTAACATCTTCGTATCGTATCTCCGCGAGATCCGGTGAGATGGTGAGTTCTGTACGAACAGGAGTGTAGAGAGAGAATCTTTATTACATACTCGTGGTGTTGCTCTCGCAGCATCCGGAATTATAATAACAAGACGAGGGCATTGATTATATCGTCGTAATATCGCTAATTAGAAAAAAAAGTTGGTTGTCGAGATGGTATAGGTGATGGGTTTTCTCCGTCGTCCATGTAAAGGTTTATGAGGATATTTTCATTAAATGGATTTATTTATTTTTGTATGTTAGCTATATTTGTCTGCTCGAAATTGACCGGTCATAAAATGGGAAAACGTGACAATTCGATTTTTTGTGCTTTCGAGAGAGAAGTTGGAAGAAATTGAAATTACTCATGTGATATTCTTATTGTACGGGAAATTTCCGATGTTATAACTCGCAATAAAGTTTTTTTGAACAAAAAAAAATTTTGACCTCCGCAAGTGCCATTCGTGATTTATTTTCGAGACTTTGGAGGGTTCGGAAGAGTCAAAAAATTTTTTCGTCCAAAAAGACTTTGATGGGTGGTTGCGGAATCGGAAATTTCCCGGGCAATACGAATATCACGAAATAAATGGTATCTGGGGCAAAAAGAAATTTGGCCCCATCGCCAAGGCCTTTTTTTTCAGGTCCCTTCCTGTGGGTCCTGAAAATCGCGATTTTCAAAGCGTCGCCACGGCCATGAAAATTGAGCTATCCGGTGGATCCACGGCTGGTTACAGAGTGCCCCATGGACTCTTTAAAAAGTTATTCGTGAAATTTTCTGTCGGACGAACGAGAACGAAGATACAGCATCGAGAAAAGTCCATTTTTCGAGGTTCGCAAAACCCATCGGAATTGGACATATTCCATTCCGGTTAATTTTAATCCTTTCTCGAGCTCTAAGGGCTTATGTCGATCGCAAATTTCCCGTACAACAAGAAAATTGTGGTTTCGTCTTGGGATTTTCAGATTTTGCCGACATTAAAATGGTAAATCGTTATTTCACATTTTTTCTGTTTTTTTCCTAGAGTTTTTGAGATATCCGCTAAAATAACGTCATAATCTTAATCAGTGACAAATTTCCGATTCCGCAACCCCCCAATAAAGTCTTTTTGGATGAAAAAAAAATTTGACCCTCGCCAGATGCCGATGTCGACGTTCGGAATTTTATTTTTCCCACTTTGGGGAATCCGGAGGGGACAAAAATTTTTTTCGTCCCAAAAGACTTTGTTGGGTGCTCGTGGAATCGGAAATTTCCCGCGTAACATGAATATGATCAAATAAAGGGGTTTTGGAGCAAAAAAATTTTTGACCTTATCGTCTTGGCGTTTTTTTACAGGTCCCTTCCTATGAGTCCCAAAAATCGTGATTTTTCGAGGATCGCGACGGCTACAAAAATTGAGCTATTCGGATGATTCTGGGCGGGATCTCGAGTGCTCGGCGAGTTCTTCAAAAAGTTATTAGTGAAATTTTTTGTCCGACGAGCGAGAGCGGAGATACAGCTTCGCGAAAAGTCGATTTTTCGAGGTTTCGCAAATCCATCAATATTGAGATATATTGTATTCCAGTAAATTTTAATCCTTCCTCAAGCTCCAAGAGTCTACGTCGATCGAAAATTTGTTACTGATCACGAAGGAATCAGTAATTTTTTACTGACACTTGAATTTGTCAGTGAAAAGGTTAAAAAACTGATTTTTCACATTTTTCGATTTTTATCAGACAAACTACGGCTAATCGACACTCAAAATGTAATATTCGTATTATACTGTAAATTTCCGATTCAGCAACCCCCAATAACATATTTACGGACGAAAAAGAAATTCTTTCCACTCCCTTTCCCCCAACCTATCGCAAGGCACGAAATGAAATCATCGACACTTCACAAGAGTCGGATTTTTTTTCTCTTCAACTCGACCTTATTGTGTCCTTGTAGAATAAGAAATTTACAGTATAACACGAATACGCGCATTATTATTCTCGGTTTATCACAATTTATCGATCAAAAGGACGTAAAACCCTTTCACCCTTTTTTTTTTAAATACCCAGCAAAACATTCTTATTCGCTCATTATTGTACCAAACAATATCCAAGAACATCAGACCCTGTAAGAACTCCCATATCATTGATACTGTCGTCCTTGATCTCGCAAAATGGTAACCGTTTTAATTCGGCGTGTCGTCACCCCTCTTTCTCTCTCCCTATCACTCCACAGGTTGCTCGCCCATATGGAAGAGCATCGGGCAATCATATCTTTCCCGAGCTCGCTTGCGTTTAACGTTCTGGTGATTCTGCTCGCCACGCGTACGCGTTTCAGGCACAGAGAGAACAGGGAGAGAGCATTCCACCGTGAAAAAAGGGAGAAAGAGAGACAGCGAGCGATAGCGGGACGTAGGGGCGGTAAAGAGAGGGGTGGAGGGGAAGGTTATAAGGGATTCGAACGAGCAACAAGCTCGAGAGAGAATCGTCTGTCTCTCTTGCTCGCCGATGACCTTATACGTCTTGGCAAAACCTGTTCGGTTACCCCCGGGTGCTCGAACTGCTTCTTTCTCTCTCTCTCTCTCTCTCTCTCTCTTTCTCTCTGGCTGACGCCGCCACCACCGATCTCTCGTTGCAATGATGCTTCTGCTTTTCTGCCTGTTGCGCTGTTGATGCTCCTGCTTCTCGCTGGCTTCATCCGCGACGCCTCCCGGCAGAATCAATTATTTATTTCGTTACTTTTATTTGTCGAATCTATACACCGAGTAACATTGAGCAGTGCCCTCCCTCCCCCAGACTCCACGAGCGCCAGCGGCGAGGGCTTTGCGGTTCACGCGGGAGAGCTCCCAGACGATTTAAAGAAAAAGGGCGGAGGAGGAGGTAAGGCGAAATTATTGGCAGCTCCCTCGCATTCACTCACACTTCAACGAACAACGGGCCTGCAAGTCGGTTTTCTTTTTATAAAGCATCTTACACTGTGCTTAAGAAAATAACGATCATTACTTTCCGAACATTAAAATGTGTTGAATTTTTCTTCGCTTAGAAATCGCAATTTCAGAACTCCATTCTTCCGTCTCGTTCTTTCTCATTCAATTTCTTCGAATTTTCTCCCACCACCTGTTCTCATTCAAGCCGGCCGCTATCATTATGAAACGTTCCATATGAATGGCGGAATTGTAAATATCGATCTGAATTATTCAGAGAATAAAACCGGCGAGACGCACTTGTCGTATTTGTCGAGAAATCGTCGTTGCTCGATTTCGTTTCTAATAGCTATTATTTCATACCTGAAACTTGACTTATTGTCCAATCAATCGATTATAGCAAAAATCAAACGAAAGACAAAAAAAAAATGAAATAAAATGAAATAAATAACAAAATTTTTGATCGCCTCGCTTCTTTTCTCGATTTTGGATTCAATCCGATGACTGAAAAAAATTCATCAATAGATACGAATAATGATAATAATGCGTGATCAAAGGCTCGATCGTTCTGCAACATCGAGACGAGAAAAATGAATGAAACGGGACGTGCAAAAGGCGCAAGAGACGAGTCGTTAAACTTCATTTGTTGTGCCTGTCTCGACGTTCGAAACAAGAAAACGAGACACCGAGGCATTATGTCACGTAATAATAACAGTAACAATGACAAAAAAAAGAAAAAACAAAAATAATAATAATGTGTTTTACAGTCGACAATTAACGCCGCATTGTTTGACTTTCCTCGTCGTTGCGCTGTACGAAACATTCGCGTTCTCCCTCTCGTTATTTCGTAACGCAGTCCCGGGCTCTCGCGATTGCCACTCGCGATTTAAAAGACAGAGAGAGAGAGAGAGAGAGAGAGAGAGAGAGAGAGAGAAAATCTCTCCGTTCGAACGTCGCGTTTTAATCGTTCGTTTTTTTTTGTCTCTCGTAACGATCGTAACCGTTAGAAAAAGAAATGCGATTCGAACGGTGAATCGATCGTCCGTCAATTTATTTAAACTACACTCGAATATATATATAAAAAAAACAAACATGTAATTAAAATATTTTTTAAACTATCAAATGTCTTTTGTAAAAAAGAACTTTGCTAAAAAGCTGTGCAAATAAAACTACCTAACAATAACAATAATATTAAAAAAATTAATTGCAAGCTATGAAATTAACGCTTGTATTTCGAAAATTATGCAATTTTTATGTAGCGAAAAAAATCGCAAGAACAAATTTTATTCCCAATCGATGAAATGCAATTAAATCGTGGGTGAAAAAGAAAAACATGAAAAAAATTTGGACAGATATGTTCATTAAGGAAGTCGACGAAGCCTTGGAGAGGCTTGTTACACGCACGAGCGTACAATGAGCGTGTACGTAGTTACGTTATAAAAGTCGAGCGAGTGCAGCTGACCAAGAGATCGTATGCACGTGTAAAACAGTGGAGCGTAATCTCGTTAAGTCTTTCATGCTTCCCCGGCTGGGAAATCGGTGGCGATCGCCGGTATCGAAAGGCCGTATACAACATCGCGTATTAAATATATAGTGCACGAGCCTCTCTCTCATATATTCGCATTCTCGAATCGAATGAAGGAACGGGTAGAAAGAGAGCGAGGGAGAATGAGAGGTGATCGGAGAGTTCTCGGGTTTTGTTGCGCAACGCGAAAGTCAAGGAGCTTGTTGCAGGCAACGGAAACGCGTTTCCCCACAGGATATACGTACTCGAGTTGAAAAACGAAAAATGAAAAAAATGAATTAAAGAAAAGCAGAGAGCGAAAGATGAAAAGAGCAAACTTAAGAGACAAAAACATGAAAAAAAAGACACAATACTTGGAAAAAAAAAGAAAGGAAATTATCAGTAGAGAACTGGTCCATACAGAGCGTTATATATAAATATCATACATGGAATACGGAGGGGGGTAAAGATTCTCGGAGTAATATCGCGAGTGTTCGTGCACGCTTCGCTGGCGTGCGAATAAAAGACGAATAACACGATGAAAATCAGGAACGAACGAGAGACGGAGAAAGGAGAGGAAGAAAGCAAATAAACAAAAAGCTGACGAAAGAGGCTGCGAAAGCCGATGTCGCGTGGAAGGAAGGTATGACAAGTCGTTGATGTCCCATCAGCGTATCCAACAGGACTTGGTTAATGTAACCGTGTAATTCAAGGATAGAAAAAATCGAATGAAAAAAATTGACGAATTAAAATAAACGAAGAAAATTGTAAATGCAAATAAAATAATTCATCGATAATTATATCATCTCGTATCCCGTCGAGTGACGACCGGACACTCCCACGATTCCCATCCGTGTATATGAAATTTATCATACAATATTGTTTCTTTTTAAAATAGAAAAAAAATGACAAATTAAAATAAACGAAATAAAATAAATAGAAATTGTCCACAAGATATTTCATCGTGTCACCTTCTGTCGACTAGAAGATCGAATGCAAAAAATTGAGGATAATTGACGAATTAAAATAGACGAAGAAAAATGTAAATACAAATAAAATAATCCATCGATAATTATTATATCATCTTGTATCCCGTCGAGTGACGACCGGACACTCCCACGATTCGCATCCGTGTATATGAAATTTATCATACAATATTGTTTCTTTTTAAATTAGAAAAAAAATGATAAATTAAAATAAACGAAACAAAATAAATAAAAATTGTCCCCAAGTTATTTTATCGTGTCACCTTCTGTCGACTAAAAGATCGAATGGAAAAAATAGAATGAACAAAATTGAGGATAATCGACGAATTAAAATAAACAAAGAAAATTGTAAATGCAAATAAAATAATCCATCGATAATTATATCATCTCGTATCCCGTCGAGTGACGACCGGACACTCCCACGATTCGCATCCGTGTATATATGAAATTTATCCTACAATATTGTTTCTTTTTAAATTAGAAAAAAATGACAAATTAAAATAAATGAAAATTGTCCACATGTTAATTTATCGCGACACCTTCCGTCGACTCGCAGCCAGACACTCTAACGAGTCGCATCTGATCAAAATTATGAATGATTCGCTCGCCAAGAACCGAAGTCTCGTTACGCAACAAAACAAAAAGAAAGGGCAACGGAGAAAATATATATAAACGTAAATATGCCCCGACAATGCGTGTCCAATTTTAGATATGCGCGTGTACATAGATAGAAACCCCATTACGTAGGTACACGATTGTTTAGCGTTCTCACTTACGAGTTCGTTGGTCGTTGACGCGGGTGATTCGCTCGACTTTTACGTATTTATATATACAAACATATATATTTATGGTTTTTGAAAAATTGTTTTAATAATGTTAAATTACTCCGTTATCATCGGGTCGTGTGAGCTCCCTGATAGGCGATATCCTACAGCGTGTAAATAAACGCGACCGACGTGGGAGAAAAGTAATCCTCGAGCTCGAACGTATCGACACGTCGATTTTTCCCTCTCTCTCTCTTTCTCTCTCTCTCTCTCTCTCTCTCTCTCTCTCTCTCTCTTTCGGACCAACGCGATTAATATTAATCATATCGAATCCCCTTCATCCCGTCGAACTAGTTGCAAAATATTCTTGTTTTTATTCCTTCCCTTTTAATCTCTTCTCCGTTCTCGTTTCCTTTCTTCGTCGAATATCGATAGAGTTTGTAATACATCCTTCATAATTACCGTCGGGATATCCTGGGCGCAGTTTCCTCCCCCCGTAATAATCGTCGTCACACGTCTGTACATTTTTATGACAATAAAACTACGTGTAATAATTTATGAATTATTATTTTCGTTAATATAAAAAAAGAATTTAATCAACACGTATATATGTATATTTTGATATTGATAAAAAAGTTCTTTCAAGTGTCACGATACATTGGAGCTTGATATCCTGGCGCTATCTCGCTAAAACTTCTACTACGGATAAATAAGAGATCCGTGGTAAGTCGGGCCGTATGTTTGATGGGAAGTTCATGCAACACATACGTGGAGAGAATCGCGATGGAATCCTGCGAAGAGAGTTGCTCGACCAGGGGGGAAATTAGAGCTACCGAACGAGAACGAGGATATATAGAGCGAAGGAGAGACCGAGAGAGCGAGGAAGAGAGAATGAGAGAGACGTAGAGAGGCAAATACGCCATTTGTAAAACCGCGGGATAAACCGGAGGAGAATTCTCGTACGCCGGATGGGAACTTTCCCGATGGTCGTGCGAGGGGGGAAAGAAGGGAGACCGAGAAGGGTGTCCTTCCGAGTCGACGAATGACGATCGAGAACGTTATCGCTCCCACAGTGTGGCCGCGTGATTTTTTTTTTTTACGTTTTTTATAAAATATATTATAACGAGCTCGCGCTGATATTACGTCGTTACAAAACGCGTCGAGCGTGCGATGATAAAAGCTCTCTCGTATGTGGCGTACACGCGCGCGCGCGCTTCACCGCGAAGGAAGGAAGTGGTCCAGCGAGATGGACTTTCTCACTCTCGTTTCTACGTTCGTACCGCCATACCAGAAATTTTTCTCGCTTCTTTTTTCCCCTTGCTTTTTTTTCTTAGCACGAATGGATTGGCTGTAATTACGCGTAGCGCATAATTAAGAGTTCACGGTCCAACGAGGTTGAATTTTAATTAGGTATTCGCAAACAAAACAAAAACATCATCGCAAGTGGAAAATTTCGTTGTCAGAGAAATATTCTAATTTAAACGAATTATTAGACAAATCTTGGTGGTGGAAATATAATTGAACAAAAAATCTTTATACGCGAAATTATGTTAATCGGAGGTAAATAAAATCCTCGATTAGCGATCGATGTCGATTGGATAACGAATACGACTTAACGAAACTCGATTTAAATAGAGCTGTACAAGATTAAACAAAATTCTATTTATTATGGAATAAGGATGGAAAGAAGAAAAAAAAGAAAAAAACACGTTGAAAACGATAGAAATCGTAGATTAGACCGTCCAATTTCCGTTCCGTGACGTTCATGGAACACTGACATATAACACATGTAACGTACACGTATAATACACATTTCCGGCCAGTACCGCGAGATAGTGATAAAAAGCCTATACATACATATATATTCCCTCCTTTATTCCCGAGTTTCTATGGCAAAGTTGAAAAAAAAGCATCAACGCGAACGAGTAGCGGATAAGAAATGAAGCTGTTCGAATACGCGGCTTGTACGTTGGGTGACTTGGCGGGCCTAACAGATTTCATCTCCGTCGTCCTCTCCTGAATCGCGTTCTCTTCTCGCTCCCGTCTCGCGAAGTTTCTCGTGCTGCGTTTATATATCTCGGGGGAGTCAGACTGCTGTCGTTTACCGGGGTAGAAACGAACCGTGATCGAGAGAGAGAGAGAGAGAGGAGAGAGAGGGAGAGAGAGAGAGAAGCGCCGACGACAACGACGAAGTGGATGGCGAGAAGCACACGCGGGTCCGATTCGCGATCCTGTCGCATTAATTCATTGCGATCGAACTCGAGAGCAAGAGACAGAGACCGAGAGGGAGGGAGGAGGGGGGAGGGGAGTATAAATATATACGCGAGAGTATGGGAACCGGGAACTCTGTAAGATATCGATACGTTTCGTCCTCGAAGCGCTTCTCTCGCGGTTCTCTCCATATGCGCGCTCTCCCTTCTCTCTCTTGCATTTCTCGTCGGGTGAAAAAGGCGTCGGACGTCTTCGACAACCTACCTTGCGTCGATTTATCGAGATTCACCCTCTCTCGCTTATTTATTCAGGACCCATCACTCTTTTCGTTCTTATTTTCTTTTTTCGTTCCCTCGTTTCCAGACTCGCAAGCCAAGAGAGTGTCGCGAGAGATCTCTCTCCCGGTAGAAATTCGATAACTCGCGATGCAATATTTTTCTTAATGAGTCGCGCTTAATCAATTCAATTCAGTTTCAATTAGTCCCTCATGCCTCGCACCGGCTCGAAAATATCTAAATTTTATTTTTGTAACAGCGATATTCAACTTTGCTTTTCTATCTTGTTTCTGTTTTATTCGATATTTTTAGTTCTTTTTATTTATTTCAATATATTTTATTCGTATCCAGTACAAATTCAATAACATTTCGATACAAACCTTATTGGATGTTATTTCTGGCCGGGACCTTGCGATCCGAGGTAAGCTGGACCCTTTTCATATAAATATAGATATATATATATATATATATATATATATATATATACACCTAGCTGCAGGCATCATCAGAAGGCAATTTTCCGTACCGTACCAAGCCCCCTTCGACGCATTACCGGCGCGTGGAAGTTGAAGAAAAAAAAGTCACAGTCTCAAAAAACGACGAGTCGAGGAGGAGGTAAAAGAAGAAGGATGAAGAGAAAGAAAGAGGAGAGAAACTCTCGGAGTGGACGAAAGCGAGAGAGAGAGAGACGCAACGACACTTCTACCTGTGTATATCAGCTTTACATTTATATCGCTGTATACATATACATATATACCCACGTATATATAGGAGCCTCATCGTGCACCGGAGGCTCTTAAAAATTAAAACGTAATTACGGTCCATATAATACACGGTAGCCCAGGAAACGCGATCGTTATTGGGAAATGCTCTCTCTCTCCGCGGCGCGTTCTCTGCCTTTCGCGGTGAATTACAAAGTTCTATCTCTCGCTTTGGTCTCGGCGTTGTTGGAAACCGAAGAAAGAGACGGAGATGCTTGAGAGTAAGTACGGGAGGAGATGGAGGAGGGAGGCGAGTGAACAAGGAGAGGGAGAGGGTTAACTGGGATCGGAGTATTAGCCGCGATATATATCCCAGTGTATGACCGGTTGTGCTCTCGCACAGTCATCGATACATCCTATTAGTTAGTTTCGAGCGAGTGAAAGAGAGAGAAGGAGAGGGAGGGAGGTATACTTGGCAACTATACATATACGAGACACACACGCCAAGGCACTTCACCGGTGCTCCTCGGTAATAAAAACACGTTCGTTTTTTTTTGTTTTTTGTTTTTCGATTGCCGTTTTGCGCTCCGCGAGAGAGTAAAAAAAGCTCGATATCTTGGCAAGCATTTATATATTATGCGTGAAACAGAAAGAGAGAGGGAGGGAGAGAGAGGGAAGGGACCATTGACGCTAATCGGATATTAGTCGTTCCCTTTAAATATGGAAATCAATGCTCGGCCTTATAAATAGTGCGGAAAACATAAGTACCATCTCAGCCTCGAAGGCTTTTTTTTTTAATTTTATTTTGATTTTTATTTCTGATTTGTTTTTTTCCTTCTTTTTCTTCAGATTCAACTCACGGAATGAGCGACAGAGAGGCGCAAGAGCGAGGCGCGGGTAACGATAAATCTCGTCGACCATCCGCGGACGAAAATTACGAGCTCGATGTAGCCAACAGGCGGGGAGAACGGGCATTCTACGGGACGTGGAAGAGGAGGAGGAGGAGGGAATGATCGAGTCAGAGAGAGAGTATAAGTAGGTGCATTTCGTGAGAGTTGCTCTCCTCTCTCTCTCTCTCTCTTCTCTTCCCCCATGCTCCCAGGAGGAGAACGCGAGCGAGGGAAGCCAGAGAAAAAACGGTGTGCGGTACGTTGCCAAGAGCGAAAGAGATGGAAATAGACGCGGCATTAAATATCTATACACACACACACACATATACATATATATATATATCGTTATACAGAGGAAAAGGTATTACTACCTGATGCTGGACGTTCCGAGTGGCACGGCTAGTTTTTCCTCTATCGTCGTGGAGGATGAATGAACCCGGCAATTTGTTGGGAGCGAGGACCGGGATGAGAGAGAAACATGCTTATAACATTTCGATATATATGTATCTATGTATATAGCTATATATCGAACTGTTACATACAGCTGTGCGAAGAGTTGTGGCAACTCGCATCTCCGCTCGTCCGAACACACGTGATCGCCTCGCGTCCGTGTGTGCGTGTATATACGCGAGAGACCGACGCGAAGTATGTAGAATCCTCTCGGACCCATTATCTCTGTGTAATCTCTCGGTGAGCAAGAAAAAGAGCATGCTCCTTGCTCGTGTGTATACACGCTAGTGTATTCGTGTATAGACGTGCCCGTTGAGAACGATAGATAGTCTCGTACACGCGTGTAGGAAAACGCAGCGAACTTCCCTCCTCGTATCTAATAGCATCCTCCCTAAGATCGTTCGCAAAAGGCCCCTGGACTACTCTCTGCGTTCGTACGCGCTCGTACATTCGCATCCGTCGCTATTCCGGGTGTGTTATACAACCCGGAGGTTATTGTCCATGGATAAAGCGTAAAAATAAAATAAAGACAAACAAAAAACAATGGGAACAGCTGTATTCTCCCATCGAGAAATATGGGATTAATTTATATAGATATATTATAGATGGAACGTAATCGTAATTAGGAATAATTAATCTTCGTACTCAAAACTTTGCTCATTATTATTGTAAAATTGATTCGCGCTCAAACTTTTCTTGAAAATTAATTCGTAATTATTGTCTTTTATCGCGGACGATCTCAGTCAGTTTCCAACACGAAGGGCATCCATGCAATATATACTTTTTTTCAAATTTGTCTTCCCTCCACGAGATGCAAAAGGGCACTGTCTGTCTCTAAAGCTCGCTATCTCATTTTACGTAATAACGATGAGTTCCGCGATGCTCTTGGAAGAATTAATTTACCCGTTGTAAGAATATAAGCTTGCCGAGTAGGACTAACATAAGAGGCTCTTCCTCGGCTCTACCTTTACTTCGTCGTAGACGAGAGACCGCAAGGTGCCCCGACATAAACATGGCTAATAGACGTCTAATCCCTGGGTTATCGAGAGGGCCTCCGCGAGCCAAAGACCGATATATATATACATATCTGTATAGTCGTTGGTATCACCGCGGCCGTATAGTACCGCCTCGCTATAATCCTAAGGAATATTATATACCTACGCGAAGCCAGAAAGGGTTACGCTTTTAAGAGCCCTCGAAATGATGCATAAACGTTGAGCCGTAAAACACGTACACACACGCACACAAACATGTATGTAGATGGATATAGGCGGGAAGGAACTCTCCCGCTACGCAAGAGGGAGAGAACATCACAGTGAGGAGCCAGAGGGAGAGAGGGAGTGCTTATCCATCCGATGTTCGTTCAACCGATGTTGCTCCTTGCTTCTCCGAACGTTCAATGCTATCCTCCTCTGGGAGCAATAACGCGTATATGTGTGATACGTGCGATATATAAATATGTATACGTTGTAGAAGAGTTAGAGCACAAAAGGGCGTATGTCGATTAGGATAATGCGTAAAATGACGCGAAATACGCCCTTTTTATTTTTAATAGTCGAGATATATATGTATATGGGTGTTGGACCCCGAGGCGAAAAGCTTTGAGAGCGTAAGGAGCAGCAACGAGAAACGGGAGAGAACGAGAGAAATCACGAAATACACGCTGATCGCTGGTGCAGGTAGGTGGGGGAATGAGGATTGGGGGGTAAGGAGGAGGGTGAGAGAGAGAGAGATGGAAATAGTTGGCCGGTTAGCCCGAGGCAGAGCCCCCCCGAGGCGTACCGGCGGTCCAGGCTCATGATTACGAGCCGCAATTATGTCTTCGCAAGAGAGAGAGAGAGAGAGAGAGAGAGAGAGAGAGAGAGAGAGAGAGAGAAAGAGAGAGAGAGAGAGAGAAAGAGATAGCTCTGGGGTTTGATGTAGCGCTGCCGCACTCTGCGGCCACGCCGTGTGTTGAGGTCGTCGTGTATAACGTCGAGCAAAAGTTATCCGAGCGTGAAACCATCCGCGAGAGAGAGAGAGGGATGATATTATAACATTTTTACACACGCATTTGCCATAAATTACCGATCGATTCCCTTTTTCTCAATTAAAATTGTTCCTTTGTATCCTTTTTTATTTTTTTTTTTAATTCAGGAATTTTAATGCATGTTCGTCCGTAAACGAGAATCTCGGTAATTTTCGTAACTTCTCGATTCTTCTATCGTTATCTCGAGAGTTTCTCAAATCGCGTGATACAAGCATTTTTCTTATCAATCGTAATATTATAGACTCGTGTCGTTTCCGGTCCAGCTTCGTAATCGAGCGAATCTAATGGCACGTGGAATCCTTTTTTTTTGTTCATTGACGCATTTTTATCGGTCGCGATCTTTCGTCTCTTATCATATCGGATTGGTCATTTTTTTCTGCTTCTTTTATTCATATCGATCCTTGTCGCACAGTGTTTCCGGTCAAACGCAACATTGTACCGCAGATATGATGTAATAAACTTGTAGCAGCCACTGTACCAGTCGCGGGAGCGTGGCTCGAGTGAGAACGGTGGGGGTATCGAACATGTGAACCGAGATGGGTAAAGGAGAGTTCTGCGAGACTGCGGCAAGCGGACAGAACGAGAGAGAGAGAGAGGAGAGGAGAGAAACCTGCAAAGGGACGTTAGGTGTGCGCCTCAATGCTATCTCTCCCTCTCATATATGAGAGAGAGAGAGAGAGAGAGAGAAATATATATATATATTTATAGCATGGTACAAATATACACATGTATACACAGAAAAGTAACGCGGAAAGAGGGGAAGTTGGCCGAGCGAGTCGTTTCTCGTGTGCAGGAGAGAAAGACCGCGGCGGTAAGAAGACAGCGAGAAGGGATGGTGGAGGGCGATGGAGGGGAGGCGGAGGAGGGCGCGAGAAAGACGGCGAGTCGGAGCGAAGAGAAGGGCGAGTCGAGAGGCGCGTTCCCACGATCTCATGAATGAACTCGCGTGGCCAGAGAAGCTTTAGAGTGGGGAGGGGGGATGGTCGGACTAGAGGGAAGGAGGTGGGGGGAGGGGGACGGCGAGAGGAGGGGGTAAAACGAGACAAGAGCGCGTCGGAAAGGGAGACGGTAGATCGAAGAACTATTAGGCCTTCGGGGGATGCCCGGAGGGCTGTGTATTAGCGGGAGTGAGAGAAAGAGAGAAAGGAGAGAAGAGAGAAGAATATAATCATGGATCTTTAGTGATATTTTTTTTTTCTTTTCACTTCTTCATCTCCCAAGAAACGGGGCTCGAGCGCTAAATTTGGGGTCACGCCAAATTTGTCTTTCCCTTTTTTGGTCGAAGCGGTACGTTCCCCCGCGTCGAAACTCAGATATATAGGTACTTACACGAAGATAAGCGATTAATTGATTCGAATGGTGAATTCATCGAACAAATCGAATTAGGAAATTTCCCCGGACAAAATTAACGGGGGAGTTGAGAGAGACAGAGACAGAGAGAAAAAAAGCATCGAAAATATACGTTCTCTTCGATTTGACTTAATGACCGAATCTCCACGAATTAACGTCCGACGTCGTTTATTTATTATTTTCATCGTCGAAGAAGTTTGGATTCGCGTTTATTCGATCATCAATAACCGTTGTTCGTATCGCACGTGTTTGCCCGGTGTTCGTTTATCAGGCTCGAACTATCTCGGCTTTCTTCATTTTTTTGTTTCGAACATTTTTTTTTATTAATTAAACATTCAGTCTTCATCAATCAGACGAGACAGTTCGCGCCGGCCAGCGAGAGTTTAACGACTCGGGGGCAAAAATCGAGGATTTCTTTTTTTTTTCCTTTAACGTACGTTTTAACAGTCTTCGTTCTACCTTCGTTGGGAGATTTTATGAATATTGTACGACTATGAGGGATCGCTTTTATGGATATTTTCGTCGAGATAACTCGTAATCTCGTTTTAATTCGCTTCCTACCGTAATAATTGATCAGTTTTGCACGCCGGATACTGCGAATTGTCGTCTACGTCTCACTCTTTGCATAATTCACCTCGTCGTTCGCGTATTTTCGGCCCATGCGAAATGAATTTTTTGTATCATCGACGTGTCCTGCCGTAGTTCGGTCCAGCTACATATATATATATATATATATATATATATATATATATGTGTGTATAGACCGAACTCTGCGGCGGGACACGTCGATATATATATATATATATATATATATATATATATATATATATATATATATATATATATATATATAGACAGCACACATACAGATACGCGTGTTAGTATTCGGTCCGACCGGATTGAGATTTTGCGAACCGGTCGGTTAAAATGGGGTTCTCCCGATGATCGACAACCCGCGCGAAAAGAGCGTGAGAATAAAAAGCCGAGGAACAGGGTGAATGAGAATTTTTTAAAAATATACCAAAAAAAGACGAACGTAAAAAGAAAAAAAAAAGAACGAACAAATGAGAAGAAAAAAAGGAGCGAAGTATCGAGAGAGAAAAAAAGATCCTGGGAGAACGAGTCGTGAAAAAGAAGGAGTATAGGCCCGTGGATTGGGAGAGTCGCGACGGTTCCTGGTCCATTCGCGTCCCTCTCCTCTACTATCCCGTGGTGCACGTTCATGAATGAAACCGTCGGTGCGAGCTGCCGGGTCGAGTCGCGTGGCGCCACGATGACGTCACGCACAACCTGTTGCTGTACCTGTTCCTTCCATGCTTCGCTCGTGTATACGTCTCTCTCTCTCTCTCTCTCTTTCTCACTCACTCACTTCCTCTTTTTCTCGATTTATCTATCTCTCTCCCTCTGACTCTTTTTGCTCTCCTTTATTTTCCTCGCCAGCTCGAACGACCCCCGTGATTATCACGGCGACCATACGGTGCGTCACAACGGGTGACTACGGGGTGGTGCATGTCAGCGTGTCTTTGATACAAAAATATATGAATATTTAGGGGTTGTCGCTGATGTGATTGACAATTTCATAAAAAATAAATTCATCGTTCCCAAATGTGTTTTCAAGCTCGTTCAACGTTTATTTAGAATCAAAATAAGTTTTGCAATATTTTCGAACATTGTCTTATCGATAATTTTAATCCGATTCTTGAAACGTTTTGGAAATTTTCCTATCGATCTTACTAAATTTCGTTTTATCGATAAAATTGTCTTTCGCACAGCTAGCATCCATTTTCATTAATATCTTTTTTCTTTTTTTATATAATTTCGCTTCTTTTTTTACTCTTTCACATTATAATATTTAATTACAGCGTACGACTATTTCATAACCGATTTCTAATTCTTCTTTTCGCGTCTCTCAAGTCAGAAAAAAAAAGAACGAAGTTAAGGCCATAATCACGTGAAATTGTCCCAATTAAGTAACGCTTCTTTTAGTGAACTCGAAATTGCGCATACGGTGTATTTTATATGACACAGACCGGATAGAAAACACCAAGTCTGCTTGCGATGATTCATATTTCTTTCTTTTTTATACATACATATACACACATATATATATACATATATTACTATCTGTATGATCATTGCGAATAATTCCAGTACGAAACTACACCACGATTGTTTACTTTGCGAAACGTGCCTCGTGAATGGCGCGAAATCATACATACATATATATATATATATATATACACATGTGCCCATGTGAGTTATGAGTTGCATGAAAAGTGTATGGCAAGGAGTAATATTATAGGATAGAGTCGGGCGAGACGGAGGAGGTGATGAAACATGCACGTGGCGTATGCAGAAAATTATATATATATATATATATATATATATATATACACATAGTTTCACCAGAGCAAACTGTTGCGAGTTTATGAATGAAATCGCTTTAATCGAAATTATGCTTTATACGCTTCTTTCATTCGGCCGAGTCTTTGTTTTTTTCTTCTCCTCCCTTTTCTATCTCGCTCGAAAAACTCGTTCTGTTTCCCTTTCCTTTCTGTTTCATTCTTCGTTTCGTTTTTTCTCTCTCTCTCTCTCTCAATTTGCACAATAATCCACGAGCTCGGCCGGGTATAACGAGGTCGATGTGGCAAGGATACTTCAATGCTCAACGATGGAGGGAAGAAAGAGAAAATTTTGCAATTTCGTTGCCGACATATGTCTGTCTCCTTTGTCATGCTCTTTAGTTCTGTACTGTTTCGTGCGAGAGCGAGTGGGAGAGAGTTAGCTCGGTTTTCATTAAATAAAAGAGCTATCTCTCTTGTATCCTTTCCTATCTCTCTTTATCGTATTTCCCGCGCAGGGATCTTCCTTATCGACCGAGGGGATCGTCCCACCTTCTTTTATCGCGACTCATGGCGCGACCGATCGGCAAAATTTCCAAGCTACAGCAGAGAATAAACGTCGGTAACTTACCGACGGATGGAAACTACTCGAAAATTTTCAATCATCACCACGTGACGTTAGATTCTCACCATTCGACTCTATCGATGGGTTAGGGATCTTACAACGATTATCGTCGAAAATACGCATCGCAATCCCATTCGAAGATCCACGAAGATAGAGAGATCGGTTCTCTGTTCTATACAAGTTGGTCTCGCGCTCTTCTTCTCGCGTCTCCTCCCGGTCCTATCTCGCGTTGTTCCTCAAATAACTCGAGCCCGACGCTTCATGAATGATTCACAAGCTTGTCGAGAGAAAGACAGAAAGAGGGAGGGAGAGAGAGAGAGAGAGAGAGAGAGAGAGAGGGAGAGAGAGAGAGAGAGAGCGAGAGCGAGAGGTAGATAGAGGGATCTCTATAAAACTCGTTGTGTACGGCGTATCATCTTCGAACGTGTGTGCGAACATCGTATCACACCACAAAATACACAATCATGAGCAACATAAATATATATACGCGTGTGTGTATTTAATTTATTCGCGATAAGAGCAAACGCTCTCGACGATTGAATATTTTTCACCGAAAAATCAAATCGACTTTCGTCATCTCGAAAATCATTTCTTTCGCAGGAGACAAAGACAGAGAGAGAGAGAGAGAGAGAGACAGAGAATTTCTTTAAGGTCAGGCACACACGTTAATGAGATTCCGAGTGAGAAGAGAAGAGAGACGCGGGGGCGTCTCTTGTCGTCGGGTTCTGGCATGAAACTCTCACGAGGGCATCTGGCTCCGGTACCTTTAACGTCGTAATATACCAGAGAGAAAGAGACAGAGAGAGGGAAAAAGTGCGTGTATTTCTTAAAACCCTCGTCAAAATAAAATGGAGAAAAAGAAATACAAAAATAAAGAAATTTTCAACGAGTCAATCGCCAGACTATTGTAAAGAAGACGTTTTGAATATCGATTTACTTTTGGAAAAATGATTAATTTTTTATTTTATCTGCATTTGCTCCAAAAATCGTTGCGAACAATTTTATTATTTTTCTGTTTTTTTTTTTTTTATTAAATCAGTGCCGATCTCTGATTTCTATATTAGTTGGTCCCAGGACCACGTTCTCACATACTCGCGCGTTTCACTTTTTCCTCGAGAACGATTTAGTGCCCCGCTGTCTTCTGGTCCGATGCTTAATATCACCCGAGCTTGCTCCGTTTTGTTTGACGTTGTTAAACTTGTTGACTCGGGACTCTATGAATTCTCTCTCTTCTCCTCTCCCTCTCCCCGACTATGCATCTATATACAAATATATAAAACAGAAAGAAAAATATCCATATACGAATGCAAACACAGAGATATACACTGTATGTATAAATAAGTCCCCGAGACCCTTTATGCGTATAAGTGGCAGAGGGACGAGAAAACAGCGGAGCCTGCGAAGATTATCGCGAAGCAAAGAGGAACGTGAGAACTCCGAGTCGGACCTGGACCTCTTTCGGTATTCGATAATTTTTACCAGAAACCGACGATTTTCCCGTTCGAGGTGTTCTCCGTCGCGTAAAAAAAAACCCCGCGGGTCCTCGAGGGTTTCTTTTTCTGGGCGAGTGGTGTATGTATACAAGCCCATCGAAACGAACCGATCGAATCGACATTGACGAAGCGACAGAGCGCATTCATCAACCGCACCAAGCATCGTATAGAAAGAGGGTGGGAGAGAGGGAGAGCTAAAGAGAGAAAGAGAGAAAACTCCACGCACAGCTGCGGTTACACATTTCACGCAATGTGCCGGCCACCTTGCTGCTTCTGCTTTTAACTGCATACAGATATATACATATATGAATATTCTTTCTCCGCTCCTCTGATCCCACAGAGCCACTGAAAACAGCCATTACAGCATTCGCGAGGCTTCCAACCCAACGACGACGATTCCTCTCCCAACTCTTTTCCCTTTCTTCGCTTATGTTTGCTTTTTTTCTGCCCGGGATCGTTATAAACAAAATTTTACGACACGTACATTTTAGCTAACGTACGAAATTATTCCTCTATTAAAAAGAAATAATATTGGATCGATTAATTAATTTCTAAGTAACTTTATAATTATGCAAGTTCGAGCAAGAATGTAGAAATCATTATTTTTTTGCGAAAGAAATTCCGTTTTGTAGTTTCCTTCGTTAAAACAATATCCTACTAATTATTTTGCCGGTAGATCCAACAGAAAAATTCGGTTTAATAGAAAATTTGCCAATTAATCTCGATGAAAAACTTGACTGAAAGAAATGTTTTTTTTTTTTTTTTTTTTTTTTTTTTTGAGCGAGACGATAATTATCCACGTTAGTGCTTCGGAAATGCGGGAGTACCGTATAAGGCTGTCCTTATAATAATATTGCGAGACGGATATTTTAGCTAACGTACGAAATCACTGCTGAATTAACAATGAATAATATTGAATCGATTAATTAATTTCTAAGTAACTTTATAATTGGGCAAGTTCGATAAAGGCTGAGAAATCATAATTTTTTTATGAAAGAAATTCCAGTTTGTAGTTCCCTTCGTTAAAACAATATCCTACTAATTAATTTACCGGTAGATCCAACAGAAAAGTTCGTTTTAATAGAAAATTTGCCAATTAATCTCGATGAAAAAACTTGACCGAAAGAAATGTTGTATTTTTTTTTCGCGCGAGACGATAATTATCCACGTCGGTGCTTTGGAAATACGGGATTACCGTATAAGGTCGCCCTTACAATAATACACAAGACATGTTGTACATAAATGCTGAGAGATCGAGAGATCAAGAGAGAAAAAGAGAGAGACAGAGGGATCGACAGACATTGAGAAAAAGTGGCAAGGGAGAGTAAGATTCCGATTGTAGCGCTTGACAGGCGAGCATGGCAGCTTTCGGAGCCACTGTTCAAGCCCTTGGTAATAAACCCAGGGCACGTAAGTGACGAAGAGAGAGAGAGAGAGAGAGAGAGAGAGAGAGAGAGAGAGAGAGAGAAATGGCCGAGGCGAAGAGAAACGAGGAGGATTCTCCGGGTGTGCGTTCATCCGGTACTCGTTCGCGTGGAATAAATTCTACGCTGCTTCTACGTTCTCCTGAGCTTCTGTTATTCTGCCATTACAATGTATATATAAAGAAAGAGAGAAAGAGAGAGAGAGCGAATGAAGGATAGGCAGGATATATATATATATATATATCTATAGTTATTTGGTATCGATCAAAGAGGAAAAGGAATCGAAGAAATCGCTTCTCGGAATGACAAAACAAAATGTCAACGAGGGAGCTCGATGCGCCTATATAGGTGTGGTTAGGTGATGTGGTCATTGACGATGCGACGCCTCGCGAAGACGATGCAATTCTACGAGTAAGACAGAGAAAGAAAATTCTATCATTGACAGAGAGAGAGTGAGAGAGAGAGAGAGGGAGAGAGAGAGAGAGAGAGAGAAAAAGAGAGTGACGAAGAATAAAAAAACATAGAGTCGTACGAAGAGACAAGTCAAAGAGAAACGGAAAGAACAACGATCTACGATCTATACTCTACGACATATCAGACATACACGCGACGAATAGACGCGACTCGTCGCGACAAGGTATAAGTACAAAAAAAAAATAAAAATGTAAAAAAGAAACGAGAAAAGTCACGAGTCGTTGGTTCTTTCGTTCGTGTCGGAAAGAAATTTGTTTTGGCCTACGTCAATGTCGCGTTATAGCCTTCATGGACAATGGAATATTTACATAAAACATTCCTCGCTACTGGCAACTGTTCGATACGCGTGTTAACGCTGTCACCGGTAACACAGTCAGACTTTTTGCTTATCGTTCTAGATTCGCGCATTAATTGCATCCAACCTAGCTCAACGTACGCGTGTAACGGACACAAACTTGAAATCGCATTCGATCGCGCGTATTCTCGCGGAAAATTTCGCAAATGGGGCAATATGGACCACTGTATTATTTCTTGATCAACGATTTTTTATTTAAAGCGATCGCGCATTAAACGTGTTTTGTTTAGAAAGATTTGTACAATTCTACTCGATATATTTGTAGAATTAAGAGAACTAAATTAATTCTACTTTGTTCGAATTTAATTTTCATCTATTTTTAGACTCGAGTTCGAGCTTAAGATCAAACGACTCGAGATGAATAATTAGAAATTTTCAGTTATTTTTGTGAAAGTCGCGTGGTCCATCTTGGCGTCCTAAGCCATATTTCTCGACGTTGGCGCTTGGAATAACGCTGAATAATTCAATAAAGCTCTTAGACGTACATGTGTATATATATATATAATGATCGAGGCTGCAACTGCATTCGCGACTTCGCCTGAAAAATGTAAGAGTCGCATCGAGATGACTGACTTGTTTTGCGGCGTAGCTACTGGAATAAGAATCTCACCAACCCTCTCTCGCTCTCTTTTTTTTTCATCTCGTCCATAACTACACGTATAACTATATACGCGTCGTATATAAAAAAGAAATTATATACGAGCGCGCGTGTTTCTCTCTCGCGAGGGACACGCTCGTGCGGGTGCGTTAAACTCTCTCCCCGACGCGAACGTCGCCGATCCACCGAACTAAAAACGCCCCGAGGCTCGTGAGTCAAAAAAGAAATTGAAAAGAAAGAAGTACAAAAATACAGCATGAAAAAAAAAGCAACCCGACGAACTAATAAAGGAAATGCAAAGTTGAAGGAAACAAAAATAAAAACAAAAACGCATTTTTACGTGCGTCATACAAAGTAGTGAATTTCAAAGATTTGAAAAGGAAACGAAGGGGGTAAAAATCTCGAGTCTTCAAATCGTTTTTACCGTTTCTTATTTTAAACAAAAAAAAACAATAACAAAAAAAAGATCGAAACGAGCGAGAGAAAAAGAGGAGATGAATCGAAGGGGTGATGATTTTTTCGTGTTCTCTAGGGACGGGGGGGAGTGAACGGGGTGAAGGAAGAGGGGATGAAAGGGAGAGATTTTCTTATACCGACACGCGAAACCAGCACCATGCGGCTGTGATCCACACCGTGTGCCTCTCTTCTCCTCGCGTCGTGAGATAGACCGGATGCGGTTCTTTTCTCACCATGCACTCGCCCGATCTTCAATTGCCACCGCATAATATGTACCCGATATCTATATATACAATTCTCACATTGACAAAATTCAAGCAAAATGTATTTTTGTATTTATGTAAAAAACAAACAGAAAAATACGGGTCTATTTTTATTAGGAACATTGATAAGTTTTTTCAATCAAAGTGACGATTCGGGATGATCTTTATTTTTACTTTGGCAATTTGTTGTATCTAAGTAAAAGAAAATTTATCTGAGCACACGATATTTCAAATCGAGATTTCGTCTCGCTCTTCGCTTCGAAAATCGTCTTTGCCGCTGCTCGTGTGTTCGTATGATGTTGTACCACGTTGATGTGACACGTAACACGCACACCACAGGCCCACCGGATGTAGTCTCAACCCTTCCGTGACGCCGGGTCAGCCCTCACCGAGCGTCGCTACTATATACATACACTGAACGAGAAAGAGAGAGAGAATGAAAGAAAAAGGGAGAGAGAAAACGGTCATCAGCTTCTTGTCATTGTCGTTCACGTTCTAACGTCCCATCGTCGTGTCGCGATCGTTTATTATTTTACGATGCTCGCTATTGAGCCCTTCCACATGCTTCCACATCCCACAAGAGATTCAAAATTTACCCAGCTCTCGTTTTTTATTATAAAATAATACGTCTTGTTTAAACAAAAAAAACTGTTCTTCTGGACAAATTACCAATTTACCAGTCTCTTGATTAAGATCGTTCTATCGTTACAGCGTTTCCGTTAGATTTCACTGAAAATTTGCAGAAACGTTCTTTGACGTCATATGTATATGTGTGTAAAATTTCAGGGACCTTTATCGACTCAAAAATCACGATATTTATTCTTGAAAATCGTCACTCTTCGCAATCTCCCATAAGAGCTCGTGTTAAATATCGCAACATTATACAACGAGTATATCGATCATTTGATCGATGAAGCCTGTTGAAATTTTGCACACATTTTTATACGACATCAAAGAAGCTTCGATTAGTTTTTATAACAAATCTTATGGAAACAAAAATTCATGATTTCGTTTATTATATAACAAATAAACTTTCCGTAGGATCAATTTGAATTTTGAGTATGTTGTTCTTTAGTCGATTTGCAACAACTTTTCTTAATGAACTTTAACGCTTGGTCCACTTCCAATGTGAGATAAAACGGGAATAAAATTTTAATCCCCCACCCAACGATCGGACTACCTTAAATTATCATAAAAATAACTTCTTGAAAAAAAAAATAGTGCCATTTTGTTTGCCATTATCTCGATTGCTCTTCCATTCTTCGTCCACCTTCCTTTCTCCAATTTCCGATCTCTCGCGTAAGTATTTAACTCCATCGTACACTTGATTTTCGCATCTTAAGAGTCTCGGTTATGCGAGTGACTAAAACCACTCTCTCTCTCTCTCTCTCTTTCTATTTGATGTTTAAACTAGACTGTCACGTAGAATCGGCGACCCACACACCAGCAACGAGAGTATACACCAGCAGCTAGTAAAAGTGTCTGGCTCTGGTTCTCTGACTCTGACAAATACAACTTCTGTTATGCATACGTAGACGTATGTACGTGAGATTTAACACTGGTGTACACGTATATACACAGATAAAGATACGTATAGCCAAGAAGGGAAGGCGGGGGCGTTCAGTGGGGGGGCCTTAATGAGGATGCTGCTGATTATCCAATTCGTAAATTCTCGCTATATTTTGATCGTGCTCTCGAAGCTCGAGCTGGTTTACCGCTCATGTACTGGTGTCAGACCACACCACTAATGCTGTATACACTTCATACATATATATATAACTCTACATATATGTGTGTGTGTGTGTGTGGGTGTGTGTGTGTGTGTGTGTGTGTGTGTGTATAGTGAAGAGCGAGAGAATAATGTGTGTGCGCGTGCAACGCCAAGCAACGTGACTGTCCCGTGTGCGTCTCTTCGTTCGTTATAAAACACACCGCACTTACTCGTTACACACTCCACGCTCTCTCGTTCCAATCTTCCACGGTAACTAGAATGATGCGTGTACTATAAAACACAATGCACGAGGATGAATGGTCGCGTTTGGTGTCTAACACAAGAAAATGAGAGTGGGAGAGAGAGAGAGAGAGGGAGAGAGATGTGTGTACCTTCTAATGTCTCGTTTACGCCAATCTTGACAATTTTAATGATCACACACACACGCGCTTTTCTTGGTAAACGCATGAGAGAGGAGAGAGAGAGAGAGAGAGAGAGAGAGAGAGAGAGAGAGAGAGAGAGAGAGAGAGAGAGAGAGAGGCCAGGATAAGTCGAGTAATCTGAAGAGTCTTTGTTGCAACTGGAAGATCTTTCGTCGCGTTAACGAGTTAATTGAACAATAAAATCAAAAAATTGTCCGTCTTTAATTATTGTTTTCGACCATCTCGAGATTGATACACGATTTTTGATGAATTGTTGTTTGTATACCATGTTACGGATCCGTATAAAATTGTATTTGTTGTTTTCGGGTTCGATAAGAGAAACCGAAAGAAATGATACGTTATATTTTCTAATCAGGATATCTGTGTAGAAAACAAAAATACGACGAATCTTAACGGACCGTTTCTCTATCTCTCGTTTCTTACTCCGAACTCTCCTAGTCGGTTTATTCTCAATTTTGGACGAGATTCAAGAGAGATCTAAATTTGGATATGAAAAACTATCGCCACCAGCTTCGTGGCGCGGGCAATGAGATCGCACCAAAGCGTGTAACGGGGCAACGAAACGTGCTTGAGATGAGCAAATTGTCCACATATTCATCTATTCATATACACATACATATATACATACATATATACATACGTATATACATATACATATATACATATATTTGTATAATAATACAATACACATGCTACCATAGAGAACCTACTGATATAAAAAAAAAGAAAGAAAAAAACTCGAGTCGAGAGAAAATATACACGCGTTCGCAAACGGCTTACGTGTTAAAACAGGGGCTCGTGCGCTTCGCTCGTGTATTATCGGGCTCGCGTCGTCCGGTTTTATACACGTTGAATATCGCAAGGATCCGATGCGAAAACGTACGTGTACGTGTGTGTATATGTGAGATGGGCAAAATTGAAGCGTCTGTTTTTTTATCTATATACATATATATCTCCCTCTCTCTCTCTCTCTATATATATATATATATATATAATATAATATATACCTATATTATTATATTATTGCATAAATTAAAAATAATATAATATAATAATAAATAAATAATATAATTAATATATAATTAGAATTTATTATATTATTAATAATAATATTAAATAAAAATAATATAATATCATAAATTAATATATTATAAATATATTAACTTATAATATATAATATTATAAATAAAAAATATAATTAATATATAATATAAATTTATTATATTATTAATAATAATATTAAATAAAAATAATATAATATCATAAATTAATATATTATTAATATATTAACTTATAAAATATAATATTATAAATAAATAATATAATTAATAGATAATTAAAATTTATTATATTATTAATAATAATATTAAATAAAAATAATATAATATCATAAATTAATATATTATAAATATGTTAACTTATAATATATAATATTATAAATAAAAAATATAATTAATGTATAATATAAATTTATTATATTATTAATAATAATATTAAATAAATATAATATAATATCATAAATTAATATATTATAAATATATTAACTTATAATATATAATATTATAAATAAATAACATAATTAATATATAATATAAATTTATTATATATATATATACATGTGTGTGTATATGTATGCACGTATGTATGTATGTATATGGATATATAGTGTTCATGTAAATTATCCCAGTCTCACAATATAACCTCGTAAATTTTATTTCTCGTCTTCGTATTTCGAGCGTATCAAGAGCGGCGCGCGTCTATTTGCGCTGACACGATGCTTCTCCCATCGCAGAATTTTTTACTCGACTATCGTCACGCACTATTATAATACATTCCGTTTTTTTACACTCTGTACGTGCTTCATCCATGCGTCAAAATTTTCAATTAATCTAACAATTTTATTAATTACGATTTTTATTCATTGTCTATTACGATTTATTAATTAAATCCGTTCTTAAGATTGCGTTTAATGCTTCGTTTTACGAAATTTTTGTTTATTTGTTTGTTTTTTAATCGTTTTTTTTTGTACACCGTGACAAGATTTTGATAAAGGCGAGGATAATTTCGATGAAAAGAAAGATAATGATTGATTAACACTCACCTAACGAACTATCGGGGTCCGAGAGGTCCGAAAGCGACGGCACCTTCCTCATCGAGGCGAATCTGCCGGGAAGAGCGGGCACCAGGCCCTCCTCTTCCGCGTCCGACGCCAATTCCTGCTTCATGTATTTCGCCATCATCATCATCACGCCCCCTCCGCTGAGACTGCCACAACCCCCGAGAATACCAGACGCGCCTCTTGCATCGCGCTGTAACACCAATCGGAAAAGAAAAAATAAATTCATAAATAAACTAGCGTAAACACCGGCGACGAAAAAGCAATATTATCATATTTTCTCGTGAAATAATATTTTTTAAACAGTAATAATAATAAAAAAAAAAAGAATACTATTCCAAGCTGAAAATCTCGGGCAGAAATGTCTTAAAAATTATGATCAAGATCGACTTATCTGAGAATCGAGACAATGCTCAAAAAAAAAAAAAAAAAATAAGAACAAACCACTCGCTTGCGTTTCAAAGTTCAAGATTGCGATGTTTTGTAATTTTTTCGTTCCTTATCGCGACTTATCTGTGCGCTTGCCAAAATTACTTCGGCAGGCTTCTCATCAATGAATTTCGTCGTTTTGCTTTCTGTCCTCGTTCAGTCCCATAGGCGATAGTTGAAATTTGAAACGGAATAGAGAGAGAGAGAGACAAGGTGTAAATGGAGAGAGAACTAGTCTGTGTCAATCCTTCGAGATAAATCGTACACCTCGTCGTCGCCATCGTCGTCTTGAACGACAATGATAAGAGGGGGAAGGGAGGGAAGAGGTGGGGCGAGAGGGGGATGAGAACGATTAGAAACTGCAGACTCGAGCGAAGATAAACGGGAGGAGGCTATTGGAACCAGATATCCTAAATTGGAGAAGTGGAGTAAAAAGAATATATATATATATATAAATACGCGTATAAAATTATATGGGTCATTCTCTGTAAACTCGACAATCCATTTTCCCAAAAGTTTTTACTTATTTCACAATGAATATAATTTTTTCCCTCGGATATTCGTCAACAAGTCTCGATGTGTTGCAACCTGGCAAAGTATAAGAAAGATCTGTTGTATAGCCTTGGAAAAAAATCGCTGGTTTCACACGGAATGTCCCATATTCGATTTTATACAATTTCATCGATATACACAGAGGACACATGTACAAATATCTATTAGCAGTAGTATCGAGTCGGCTGAAAGTATAGTTCGCTCTCAGGGAGTACGAGGGGGAAGAAAAGGGGAGAGGGGATTGACCAAGAGGTGACGATTGGTATTGAATAAGTATAGTTGGCTCAGCAGAAAACATGAATGAACCGTGAACCTGCCGTGCGAGGGAGGGAAAGAATGGAGATATACGTGTCCGACACAATCGATGAGGTCCGAGTGTTGCAACAACGACAACCACGACGATGACAACGACGAGAACGAGACGGGGGAGATAGGGACAGCGAGAGATCGAAAGCGAGACAAATCGAGGTACGAATGAAGAGACGGACGAAGTGAGGAGGAGGGTGGGGGGAGGGGGGAGGGGCGATGTACAACGAGATACACGTTGGAGGATACAAATGAGTAGAAATAGAAGGAGAAGGAGCAAGTAAGGATCGATGAGCATAATAACCCGATGACTTTGCAAATAGCGATCTAAGTCGGGAGAGCGAGACGAGCTAATGTTAAAAAATGTACAGGAACAAGAATAACACCAATAACAATCGAAAGAATAAAAAAGAAGTTGAGCAAAATCGAGAGTAAGAGACCAAGGAAAAGATGCTTCTCGAGGGCAATATATTTGTACGTGTGTGAGTGAGAATTTGAGATAAATCGAGACCCTGCGGTTTCGATGCAACTTCGAAAGTGAGAAAATAAAAATAGGGGGAAAAAGAAATACCGGACGGTTGAAGGAGGAGGAAGGCCACCTCCCTCCTTTTCTCCTCCAGACAGAGAAGCCGCTGGAGTTGGCCCTTCGAGGGACCAGCGTAAAGGAGAAGAAAATGACAGAATATATATATATAGATAGATTAGGGGGGAGAGGGGGGGGGGGCGGAGAGACAGAGAGAGACAGACAGACAGACAGAGAGAAACAGGCACAGAAAGAGAGGAAGGGCGAGAGGGAGGGAGGGAGGGAGGGAGGGAGGGAGGGAGTGAGGGAGAGAGAGAGAGAAACATATATAAATGTACACACACATATATATATATGTGTGTACATTTTACTTTGTTAGTGTACAACGACGCTGGGACAGAGAGAAGCGGTGGACAACCCGAGGAAGAACATCGAGGAGAAGAAGGTGGTAATATGTATATATATAAATGTATGTGTAGAGGGGAGAGTCGGAGCACGGCAAGAGGAATGAATGGGACGTGTCCGATGAGTGCGAGAAAGACAGGAACAGACAGACGAGAGACGCGACCGCTTGACCTTGATGGGGGCAACTCGCAACTATCTGAATGAAACGCCGCTTGCTCGCTTGGCGGACAAGAAGTGACGCAACGGCGGAGCTCGACTCGAGTCTCTCTCTCTCTCTCTCTCTCTCTCCCCTGCAGTGGCGATGCACTTTTCTCCCCTCTACAACGTCCCTCGATCGTATACATGCGTGCGGCGAAGAGAAGCGTAGGGGTTCAGCCCGCGTTGCAACAGAAACGATAAGACCTATTTTTCATAGTTTGAAAAAGAAAACAACGAATTTCTTTTTTTTGTAACACACGAAAAATGCAAGTTTCGATTTTTATCATTAGGAACCGATCGAACGGAGAAGAAGTAAATACGAATGTTAAAAATCTTCGGCAATTTGCTTTTTTCCTTTGACGATGAAACTATCATAATAACAAAAATTTGAAAATCAAATTTTAACGTTAACCCTCGAAAATTCAGTTTTAATAAGCGGATACCTCTTTGTTTTCCACGAGAAAAAACCAATATACATATCCGGTCGAAAAATCTTCGAACGCGGATAATTAATTTAACGAAAAACCAAAATACTCGATGTAAAAAAAGATTTCACGCGACAAATTTGATATCGAACAACGTTGGATATCCGAATAAAGGAGAGGATTGAATCATGAATCGCGGGAGCTAAAAGAGAGAACCGATACGATACAACGAGGGCAGCTAACGTGTGTATATTCCTTCGTCGAAACGGAGCCAATCGTCCATTCGGAATTTCATACATCAACCCCGAGGTCATGGCATATTCGATTTATAACGTCGAGGAGCCAAATAGGAGAAAACGGGAATAATGTGATCGATCGCCTCGGAGCTTCGTGCTTAATTAAAAGAGTCCTCGGGCTCTTCCTCGCACAACGATCTCCACTGTTGTACGAGAGAAAACCGTATGATGAATATAGAGCAAACCTCCCCCCACCCCCCTACTCCTCTTCTCGTTCTCACTCTCGCCACCCACCTCACCCTTCTCGACATTTCGCCGTAACGATTATTCCTATATATACGTACGCGCTCAGATAAGCGAGTAATCTATCTCGACGAACGACGAGCGACCACTCCGCGGCTTTTGCTACCGCAGATTTGTCGATGCAGTCAAACGGGATAAACTGTATAATTTGTCTCTCTCTCTATCTCTCTGTCTGTCCCTCTCTCTCCCTCTTGGTCTCTCCTCCCACTCGAAACTTCGCTGCACGTGTCGATTCGTCTACTGTCGCTATATAACTTTCGCGATAGAAAAAATATCGTAATCGAACGATAAATTGTTACATTCTTGAATAGTTCAATCGATACTTGGCAGTTCAATAAGTTCAGATTGTATTTACACTCGATGAGAAAATTTCTCAAATACGTGACAAAACGTCGATGGATAGTAGCTGGAATGCTCGACGAGGCGCCATGAGAACGGGGAGGATATTGCTAGGACCCGTTCGGTGATTTCAATTTTCGTTCGCAAAA
This sequence comes from Netelia fuscicornis, assembly GCA_946811545.1. Classification (NCBI taxonomy): domain Eukaryota; kingdom Metazoa; phylum Arthropoda; class Insecta; order Hymenoptera; family Ichneumonidae; genus Netelia; species Netelia fuscicornis. The sequence goes on along the minus strand of OX328011.1, from coordinate 12,305,216 downwards.
GTGAGAAATGAAAAAAAAACATTTTTTTTAAAATAATATTACTATCGATTATTGTCGTTTTTTCATTGCGATTTCATCGTTTTACGATAATTGTTAACGACGATTTATCGTCCGTCATAAAGTTGAATTGTTTCTTGTTCTTTCTTCGAATCGAGACGTTTCGCGAATCGATAATATTTTTGGAGCACGAGTGTGCTTTTGATTTTATTTCCGTTGAATCGATTCCTCTCGTTGCGAACGGAATTCAAATCCTACGGTAATTATTATCGACGACGACGTATATGGCCGAGGGTCTCGCGATACCGGGAATTATCGCGATTCCCCGTACCGAGTCGCCAGGAACGTGCAAGAATCTCAAAACAAAACGAAACGGTCGAGTTATGCCATATCTATATTTATAATCGTGTATGCAAATTATTTTGTACAGAATCAATCTGCGCACAGTTTTGAGGCGAAGGTAGCACTGACTGCTACTAAACCACATGGAAAAAAAAGAAAAACAAATTTGACAATTTACAAAAATTTTAAAAAAATGTCAATTTTTTCTCGCCGTTGTTATTTTATTCAAACCAGTTATCTGGATACGTGTATCTATACTGGCTGCTTCTAAACCACGAGAAAAAAAAAGAAAAACAATTTTGACAATTTAGAAAAATGAAAAAAAATGACAATTTTTTTTTTTCACTTTTATTGTTTTATTGAGACGAGTTGTTCGGATACGTCTATTTATAACTGTGTATGCCAATTATTTTTGAAGAGAATTAATTTGTGCATAGTTTCGAGAGGAAGATAACACTGGCTGCTACTAAACCACATGGAAAAAAAAGAAAAACAAATTTGACAATTTACAAAAAGAAAAAAAAATGTAAATTTTTTCTCGCCGTTGTTATTTTATTCAAACCAGTTATTTGGATACGTGTATCTATACTGGCTGCTTCTAAACCACAAGAAAAAAAAAGAAAAACAATTTTCACAATTTAGAAAAATGAAAAAAAAAAAAAAATGACAATTTTTTTTTCACTTTTATTGTTTTATTGAGACGAGTTGTTCGGATACGTCTATTTATAACTGTGTATGCCAATTATTTTGGAGAGAACTAATTTGTGCATAGTTTCGAGAGGAAGATAACACTGGCTGCTACTAAACCACAAGAAAAAAAAAAAAGAAAAACAATTTTGACAATTTACAAAAATGAAAAAAAAATGACAATTTTTTTTCGCTCTTATTGTTATATTGAGGCGAGTTATCCAGCTGCGTCTCAAAGTTCGTAACTATAAAATTATAACGAGCCAACTTCGTGTAAAAATCGTACAATCGTAATAAAAAAAAAATTATTTCAAAAGTTTCGATCGTTTGAGAAATTTGTTTTCTCTCGTCGTCTCTCCGATTTTCCTTCTCTATAATATTCGTCAATCCTTCGTATCTTATCGGTCAACAGCGCGTGTGCACTTCACTCGTTGCGTAGGCGACGTTCGGTCTAACTAGAATCATCTTTTGCCGTCGAACACTCCACCAACCCTTCCCTCCTCTCTCGCGTGCCCCGCGTCACTTTCCTCGTCAATCGCATTTTCTCTCTCACACTATCTTCGTCGTTTCTCTCGTACGGACGCGATAGAATTCCTACTAACCAATACACACTGATTTATAAAAAAAAACAAATGCATCGATCTCGCATCGCTAAACGGTTAACGATAAAAAAATCGCGAATCAAAAATAGAAAACTCGCCTCATCGATCTCGTTCGCTCAAGTTCGATAGGAAAATCTCCTCGCGGCGATTTCACGATCGTTGCGAGAGACCCCACGCGCAAATACAAGGGATATCATAATGTTATAGGCAGTAAAGTTTCGAAATCGAGTCGTTGCACGCGCGTTATATACGACATATTTTGAAAACTGGACTCCCACGCGCCATCTCTGTCCTCTCGCCCACTCGAGAGCGACTCGAAGCTAGATTTTCTCTCACAATCGAGTATTCAATTATCGCAACGATTGTCGCGACGTCCAAAAAACAAACAAAACACGTCTCGTCCAAGTTCAACTTGGCAATTAAAAGTAATCTTCGTAACGCGACGATTATTTATTATCTTTAATAATTCATCGATTTTCTTTAAAAAATCTCAAGTTTTTTGTAAATTTGTCAAAAATGCGATAAATTCGTCAACGATGATTAATCGTACGATCTTCGACTCGTCGAAAGAGATACGACACGGTATTATTGGAGTAAAGAAGAAAACAAAAATACTTGGCTGGATTACAGGGGGCTCGAACGGAAGTGACGACGAGCAATTATTCGAAGGGAGGAAACGAGAGTCGTCGCGGGACGTTGAATAAACAGAAGCAGAGTTGTAATAGTAAGCACATTGTTAGGCTTATATTTGTACGAACTTTATTATACATAGTAAAGTAAGTTAACTCGGGTGAAGCGTTGACGACAATTTCCGCGAGAAATTTCTGCAGAGAACCGTGAAAATAAGTAAATTTTGCGTTAAACGGAGTTTAATGAGACGATTCGTATATCAAAGCAGACGTGTAGTAACGAGAGGAACTTGCCTCGCTCTAGCTGTTTTGTCATTGCGATGCGTTATTATAATAATACATACACATACACATATATATATGTATATAAAAAGAGAGAGAAAGGAAGAGAGAGAGAGAGAGGGAAAGGGAGAGAGACGTTTCGAGAAGCTCGTTATGTCAATCGACAAGAAAGACGATGCCAGTTTGCCTATAACACTGGCTTATTCTCGTGCCTCGTTCTAAAAGTACATATCTACCGTGATAATACAACGATGTGTATTAACTCGTGATCGTATAGACGGGATCGTTCGCATTTGTCGCGCGCCTTTACGCGTCCCGAGTTGCAATAAAGTGCGAGACAACGATATAACGCACCGGCATAACGCAATGGCTACTTCGAAGACGAAAACGATAAAACGCATCGGGACGATAAAATATCTTCAAGACTGTAGTAAAAAAGAAAACTTGCCGGATGATAAAAATTGATAAATAAATAAACAAGAGAGAAATTCGTGTCGAAGATTTTCTTCAATAATCGACGAGATAAACGGAGGATATAAAATCAACGCGGCAATATACCGACTGATCGCGTAATATTATTATTTTTCATTTTGATCGACGTTTTTAATTCGATAATCGATCGGCAAGTAAACTGCCCGAGGTATATCGGTGATCGAACTGTGCCGAGAGTGAACACGCGAACCGAAACAATTTTCACGTGCGACGGACAGCGACAATTTCAACGTGGAATAATCGATTCATTAAATTATATATTCTCACTCCCATATGTATTATGTATCGCGCATACACCGTTCGATCGGTGATTCGAACCTTTGAGACAAAAAAGAAACGAGAGAGGATAACAAATTGTCGAATAATATTCACCGTCGATCGTCGCCGCGTGACTGATCCTTTTTCCTGACGGACGGTAAATCCAATTCTGCGTGCTATACACGCTTTTAACGTTATTGTTATTATTATTATTATTATTATTGTTATCTATAGACGAGTAATCTATCAAGATGAATATAGGAAGAGAGTCTAGGGCTCTCTCCCGTATCGAGAAACGTACATTTTGTTCGTAGACGATCATCAATATATACGCGAGGATTTATACTGCAAGGTAGGCAGGTAATATACATGGAGATTTATATATATGTATATGTATGACACGAACGACGAGGCGTCGCGAACGTTCCTGAATACTTAATGCCCTAATGTGCCAGTACGAGAGCCAGCAACAGTGTCGACTTGCACAGCACATATGCATAGCCCCCTCGTTTTTGCCTCATGGTCTCGTGATTTTATGGACGATGGTGCAGCGAGTGATGGAGCGTACGAAAGACCAACGTGGCGTATACCTGTGTTTACTCGTGCAGGAATCCTCCGGGGTTTAATCGTATATCTATGTAGAAATATATATGTATAGATAGAAGTTTTGAACACGAATCTGGTTACGAAGAGTTACGATGCCCTTAATTAGCACGTGTGAGAAATTATTTAAGCCTTGTACAGACACCGATCGCGCTGTTGTATGTAAGACTAATAGGAGTGTTTAAAATTTATGTTCAAGAATCGCGTAAAACTTAATTTATTGAAATTGGAAATTGGCGAGTAAAAAAAAAGGTTTTTATCGACGAGAAATTAAAAATTACGTTGCGTCGATTATTTATTTCAATCGTTTTAGATTATTCGTTCATATTGTGGAAGTAAATTTAAAACTTCGGAATTGCATCGATCGCTATTTTGGGAAATTTGTGTCGGCTTTTTTTTTACATCGATACGCATGTAAGATTAATAGGAGTGTTTGAAATTTATATAAAAAAATCATGTAAAATTAAATTTATTGAAATTGGAAATTGGCGATTAAAAAAAAGGTTTTTATCGACGAGAAATTAAAAATTACGTTGGGTCGATTATTAATTTCAATCGTTTTCGATCATTCGTTCTCATTATGAAAATAAATTTAAAACTGAAGAAACTCAACGATCTTTATTTTCGTAAATTTGTCTCCTTTTTTCCATATCGATACGTATCACTCCGGATGACTAATAGTATCGAAATATCGTCGTTGATAAAAGCTTCGATGAGCCTGTAAATATATCGAGCAATTAAGGCCATCCGGCCGATCGTAAAACTTTCTCAAATCGGATAGTCAATAATCGAATTTCGTATACACGCTCGACTTGTGACAACGAAATCGATCGATTACCGATTACTACAAGAACGAAAAAGAAAGAATATAAAACAAAATGATCAAATCGACAGAACAAAGTGCCGGAAAGATCAATTTTCGCGGGAAACATTCTTGCTTTATCGAATATTCGAATATCCCGATTTAAACCGAGTTAAACGTCGCGGTGGATAATTATGAACGAACTCAAAATAGTTAGTTTTATAATCGATCAAATAATCATTGTTATTTTCTATTTAATTAATTAATCGTCGTGACATTTATTATTATTATAGCTACGAGACAAACTCTATATCGTCGAACGTAACGTTGTATCGGCTCGACTGCGCGGTATTACGTCCACACAAAACGCACCTATATGACGTTCGATCGAGTGGAACACCACCTTAACACACGATGCATATATAGGAGAGAAATATTTCCGACTCTCGCACCTCGAGCCTTTTACGGCGAGCGGTAGTCGCAATCTATAAGTAATACGTACTCTTGCATTCGATCCTACGAGCGCACCGCAATAAATTTTCGATCGATTAGTAACCGGAGACTCGCTGAAAATAGTAAGTCTAGAAAAAATATAACGACTCGACAATTTTCTTTAAATTAGAATGAAACTAAAACGTTTTGTTTTCCAACGCGACGAACGATTTCTGTATTATTGTCACCATTTTTTTATTCCCGTTGCATATATTTATCTTCTTTTTATTCGTCATTATCTTTGTCATTGTTTCCTCTTCTTCGTTTCAGCGCGCGTGACTGATTTACGATCGGAATTATTCGCAGTTTGAGGGAATGCGAAAAAGAAATTCAATCGTTACAAATTGTCGGAGAGAACGGGAGAGACGACGAATGGGGGAAAAGAAGAAATACGTTGATCGCTCGGGAATAAATTAGTCTTATCGAGAGAGCGAGTGCAGCGCGGAATTTTTTCTACGAGTGTTAAAAAACGATCAACGTATACCACGAGAACTTTCCGTCAATCTTCCCTTATATCGTCGAGTAAAGTACAACGTTCTCGTCGGATTTGCGCGTTGATCTCTTATCAAAATCTGCATAAATGCTAATTTATTTCAGTCGCTCTTCCCCTCTCGCATCATCTTTCTCCTCACTTATTTAGCGATCGTACGAGCGATAATGCGCAAAATCTCGGAGAAATCACAGTCGTTCGATCCCTTTTTTCCCTTCCCCTTCCTCATCCTTCCCTCTTTCACTCGTGTGAATGACAGCTGTCGGATTCGTGCTCTTCGTTAAAATCTTGAAAACCCCCTGCACGAATTTCCTACGAATTAAACGGTAAACTAAATTTATTCCTCGCGCGCGCCAAAGTGTCGATAAAAGAACAAAACGAAGAAAAAAAAAACACAAATTAAAATCAGAAGAATAATTCATACCCGTATCATTAATACGAGAAGACAAATCCGATAACGATCCATACAAAATTAACAATAATTAGAGATTTATAAAAATTCGTATAAAACAATGTATCGATAAAATTTGGCGATTTATAGAAATGAGAAACGTTTTTAATTGATCAGAATTTGTTTTTAGAAATCGTTATCGACTCTCGACGATATAAAGAATGGCGTACGAGGATAAAATAGAAGCTGAGAGATAATGAGAGGTCAGACGTTGAATTAAATCGCCTATTCGGGGTCTTCGGCGTTTTCTACTCCTCTCTCTCTCTCTCTCTGTCTCTCTTTCTCTCTCTCCTCGTTCATCCAGTCTCTAGGCTCTTTCTCCAAGCAGCTTCTTTTAGCATCATTCTTCGTCTCGTCTCTATGCTCTCCGAATAGAAGTGTAACTCGCAGTTCTATGAATGGAAAGTTCTGTCACTAGCGCGGATTAGCACACACACATACACACCTATATACAGAGAGACATACACACATACAGATATATACACGTATACAGAATTTAATTGGCTGATTGGACGGCAGGACATGCCATTCCGACTGTGAAATCTCGTCGTGTCACCGTACAGTAGTTCTCTCGATTGTCAATCCCGATGATGACTATATATAAATGTGTGTGTGTGTGTATTCTTGCATCTGAGAGGGAGATTTTCATTGAATCAGGTGAGAGAAATATAAGGGAGGAAGAGGGAGGGAGAGGATTACGATTGCGCCAAACTCGATTTAAACCGCGAGTTAAGTGGTTCTCGAGCGAGGAATATTTTTGGAAAATACGCGACGCGATATCCTGGCGAACGGCCTCGGCAACAGACGTCACCCCGTGCAAATCGTAATTTCGTAAGACATTTGAGAAACACGTTTTACGAACACACCGACGGATAAACAGAGATTCGTGAATGGAACCGTTTTACGAAAAGGATTTATTTATAATACATTTATTTTAATTGACGTATCACAGTCGTATTTTCAAACACGTCCTCTTACATAAACAGAAACTTCGAGGAATTATTCATCCAGCAGAGATTTTTAGCGAATTTCATTAAAAAATTTGTATATTTTGTGAACTATGTAAAAAAAAAAAAAAAAAAAAAAAAAAACAAGATAAAAATGTAGAGGGCTTTGACATAAGAGTTACGGATGAAGAGTCGAGTCATCGAGACTTCAAGGGGAGGGTCAAGTGCGAATTCGTAAAGTGTCGTGGTCAGTGAAGAAAGAATTGGGGGGGGGGGGGGGGGGGGGGGGAAGAGGGAGGACATAGAGAGAATATCCGACCGGACGATCGAGCTCTTATGAGAGTCGAGAACCATGAGAGAGCGTCGTCGCCACAGTTCGTATATAGAGAGCAAAGGGGGTTCGTTTTACGAGTTCCCAAAAGAGGACTTCCGGTCGTCGTTGAACGGCCGCAGAGACGACCGGTCAGTTTTCTGGGGCGATCGCGGTGCAACGGAGCGCGAATGCTCACCGTAGCTCACACCGCACTCGGTTAAGTCCGACGAGCCTGTATACCCGACACAAGTTCCTCCGTGATGCGACACCGGCCCGAGAGCGCAGCTCTCTTGGCACTTTTTTTTCTCTCTCGCTCGCACCCACTCCTCCTCCTCTCTCTGGCTCTACTGTCTCGTTTCGTTTCTCAAGTTCCCAGGCTCCGGGTCCAGACACTCCAAAGACCCGAGCAGCTGCCCTTAGACTAAATGTTCAAAAAATTAAATGCCCCGGGGATCATCGAGCAAAGTAGACGAGAATTTAAATGGCGAATTATCGCTCTCATTTATTATCGTTGATGATTATTGATTTCCAATCGATAAATCATAAAAAGGGCGAATCGGTTGTTTCCATTTTTATTAATGATTTCTTTTTCAAATCATTTACCTTAAACTTTATATAATTGTATTTTTTGTTGATTTATCATTGAATTAAAAATTCGATTCGTTTCTGAAGTTCCCAGGTTCCGGTCAAGACACTCCAAAGACCCGAGCAGCTGCCCTTAAACTAAATTTTCAAAAAATTAAATGCCCCGAGGACCATCGAGCAAACAAAACGAAATTTTAAATGGCGAATTATCGCTCTCATTTATTATCATTGTTGATTATTCATTTTCAATCGATAAATCATAAAAAGTTCGAATCGATTGTTTTCATTTTTATTAATGATTTCTTTTTCAAATCATTTACCTTAAACTTTATATAATTGTATTTTTTGTTGATTCATTATTGAATTAAAAATTCGATTCGTTTCTCAAGTTCCCAGGCTCCGGTCAAGACGCTCGAAAAATCCGAGCAGCTGCCCTTAGACTAAATTTTCAAAAAATTAAATGCCCCGGGGACCATCGAGCAAAGTAAACGAGAATTTAAATGGCGAATTATCGCTCTCATTTATTATCGTTGACGATTATTCATTTCCAATCGATCAATTATAAAATGTTCGAATCGACTGTTTCCATTTTTATTAATGAATTCTTTTTCGAATTATTTTCGTCAAACTTTGTATAATTATATTTTTTGTTGATTCGTTATTGAATTACGAATCAAATAATGAAAATGTCGAGATAAACTGAATTCGTCGAATCACGAAAATTCTTTGCGAAACGTTACTGCAACCGCGATCGATCGCAAAGCGAACGTGCCTCCAGGATGCATCTTTTACAATCGTCGATAATAGAACCAGACAGTCCTTAATTAAGCGTCTAAGAGGCAAAGCCCTTTGCCCTCGTGCACGAACAACTTTCTCTCGTCTCTTTTTTTTTGTACTTCTTTTCTCTCTTTTCTTTCCGTTGTTCATCAACGGCACTCCTTCGTCTCTCTCCTGTTTCACCCTGCTTTTTTCCTTCCCTTCGCGTCTGTTTTCCACCAGTCTGTGTGATCCGTCCACGTGACTTTCGCTCTTCCCTCGCCTCTTTCCCACATTAGCCATAGCCACTCTCAAGTTCTCCGATATTCCGTTAATAAGAACTTTAATGTGCTGTCCGCAGGAGCCCTTCGTCAAGATCCGCTCATTCGATTTTCCAAATGAGATTTCGTCGAGTCATTTGAAAAAGTAAAAAAAAAGAAAGAAACAAGTACGAAGGCAAAAAGCCGGAGAAAGAAGAGGGACGTTGCCGGAAACGCTACGAGGCAAATTAGATTTTTATCCTCATCGAGAGATAAAAAAAAATAGACGCTCCAACGTTTCGTGGCGGACGGGAAACGTTCCGTTGACTCCTCTTGTCTCGAAACCCAGTGTTTCCTGGCTCGACGAGGATATTTAGGATGTAAACGTTTAAAGGGTGAGCCCTACTGTGACCCGTAAAGTCTATCGCGTTTCCTCGCCCCACGATTAAAAACTCGATTTCACTTTGAAAATTACTCACAAATTTCTATCACTCGAATAATTTCACGAAACATAGCTTTTTTTTAATCGACGACAACAAATTTCAGCCTCTAATTCCCTTCCTACCTCTCGTCAATTACGTTATTAATAGGCTCAAGGCTCGTCGAATTTTCTGGCAAACATTGTTTCGCCCGAGTTCGCGTTATTTTCGTACTTCGTAAATTGGACGAATTTCCTGGCGTTCGAGTGTTAAATCGTCGTCGTTATAAATCTATAATCGTAACGAATTAAAGCGTTCCGTGGTAAGGTACGACGGTGTGAGAAGAACGATTCGTTTTCGTCGAATCGCGAGCGATAACCTAGGTCAAAATCATGGCCGGGACGAGACGAATTGGTTTCGCCCCTGGTTTTCTCTACGTCGAGTTTCTCGCGGTGGCGATGCATCAACGGCGAGCCGTTGGCTTTTTCGCTCGCTTCTCGAACGTAGAAACCGTAAGGTAGTGAAATGGCTCTCGCGTATACACTCGTTTCGCCAGAAATAGCATCCCTCCTTTCCTTTGCGTTTACCGCACCCGACCGCATCACTAAAACAGCAACCCCGCAGCCACCGAAGTTTACCTCGACTCTACGTGCCTGCGCCTTCTGCACTCCTCCATTACCAATCTCGATATATACATATCGGGTATATAATATTATTATTATCGCGTCGTATACAAGCTGCGAAATACGTACTTCGTGAATTTCGAACGAGTTCGTGGTTCCTATAGGTATGCGTTATTTCCTCAAACAGATAAATTATCGTGTATTTTTCAAATGTAAACGTGAAATTTCTGGTTAACGAGAAAAAGAATCGATCGGATGATCTGGAATATACCTATTCGATTAGACAAGAAGCAATTTTATCCGAACAAATTCAAATTTGATTGTAATTAAAATTGATAAGTTTAATGCGAGGAAACTCGATTATTTTTATCGAGTTACATTTGTTCTATAATTTCGATTCGATAGAGATCAATCGAATACGCGGACGATCTACGTTCGATTTTATACCCCATAAAGAAATTTATTTTTATCATAAAATTTAATTTTATCGTAATCAAAATTAAATTTGATGAATTCGGTAGAATAGATTCGACTGTTTTAAGCTCCAGGAATATATCAATGAATCGTACGTGTATATGAACAGCTGAAAACTTTAGAATCGAATGTGCCATTCGAATGGGAAAGAAAGAATAGGTACTTGCAAAATCTTCGTACCCGCCGGAAACAAATGAAATTCACCGTCCGTCCGCAGTTTCGATCGAACAATCTAACGATCTGGAATATATTCGATTCGGCGAGAACCAATTTTATCCGAACAAATTCAATTTTGATTGTAATTAAAATTGATAAGTTTAATGCGAGGAAACTCGATTATTTTTATGGAGTCACATTTCTCTAATAATTTCGATTCGATAGAGATAAATCGAATACGTGTACGATCTACGTTCGATTTGATATCCCATAAAGAAATTTCTTTTTATCATAAAATTTAATTTTATCGTAATCAAAAGAATAATAATCAAAATTAAATTTGTTGAATTCGGTTGAATAGATTCGACTGTTTTAAGCTTCAGGAATATATCAGTGATACGTACGTGTATATGAACAGCTCAAAACTTTAGAATCGAATGTGCCATTAGAATGGGAAAAAAGAATACTTGCAAAATCTTCGTAGCCGCCGGATACAAATGAAATTCACCGTTCGTTCGGAGTTTTGATCGAACAATCTAACGATCTGGAATATATTCGATTCGACGAGAACCAATTTTATCCGAACAAATTCAATTTTGATTGTAATTAAAATTGATAAGTTTAATGCAAGGAAACTCGATTATTTTTATGGAGTCACATTTCTCCAATAATTTCGATTCGATAGAGATAAATCGAATACGTGTACGATCTACGTTCGATTTGATACCCCATAAAGAAATTTCTTTTTATCATAAAATTTAATTTTATCGTAATCAAAAGAATAATAATCAAAATTAAATTTGATGAATTCTGTTGAATAGATTCGACTGTTTTAAGCTTCAGGAATATATCAGTGATACGTACGTGTATATGAACAGCTCAGAACTTTAGAATCGAATGTGCCATTAGAATGGGAAAAAAAGAATGCTTGCAAAATCTTCGTAGCCGCCGGATACAAATGAAATTCATCGTTCGTGCGGAGTTTCGTAATGATACGATATATTCGCGGCCCTAATCCAACCTGAGCAAGTCTCGCGTAAGATACATACAATATACATGTGGAGTATGTAAAAGAGCAGGATTGAAGGGAAGCGTTCAGGGACGCGTACGAAAAGTGCGTGAGCCGTGAATGCGTGACCGGTAGCTCGGTATGTGCCATAACGTACGAACTATAGCGACGTTACGTACGTTAGTATAGAGCAACGGCAGCAGCCAGCAGCAATCTTCGGAACAGAGAGAAAGAGAGAGAGGAGAGTGGGAGGTCCGGGACGTTCGCTCGACGAACCGGCGAAAGAGCGGCTGATAATAGAGCGTCGAAGTACAGTGATTGGCCACCTCCGAGGGCGATGGGACAGTTACACTATCCATGCCGTCGTCGTCGATTTGATATGACAACGACTGTACCTCCTTCGTCCTCTTAACCGGCCAACGACTGTCCCGTAGACCCCTTAAATGGCCAATAGCTGTTTAATCGAGCGTTTAAGTGGCCAATCACTGTCTCGTTTGTCTATAAAATTGCTGCAAGCCACGCGGGACTGCGCCCATCGGCCACTTGGTCGTTCCTATTCACGAGCAGTAACTACAAGGCGATTGTGAGTTAAACACAACGAGTAGAATACACGAGGGAGGGTTGGGAAGCCGGGACGAAAAGCTTGCACGGTTTCTCTTTCTCCTCTTCTTCTTCTCTTCTTCTTCTTCTTCTTCACTGTCTCGCTCGCACTCTCTTTTTGGTGAGACAAGCGAGAGATCGACGAGAGAATGAAGACTCGACGGTGAGTTAAGCCCGCGTGAGTGAGTGAGGGAGAGAGAGAGAGAAAGCGAGAGGGAAGCTGAAAGAGAACGATGAAAGGAAAGAGGCGTGGAGAGGGTGGTGGAGGAGAGTTGTGAACTGTCCAGGCGTGCGAGCGAGAAAGGAGAGTGCCGGTTCTACGTTCATTCATGAACCGAGAGCCGCACGACCGAGAGACCCGAGGCCGAGGAAACACCCAGGCTTTGACTCACTCTCTCGCGTGTATTTAACTCGACGCACGAAAAGATCGGAGTTCTCCTACATTTTACAATTTTGAAGTTTTTTGGAGGTTTTTTCTTCACCGAAATGACGAACAACAATAATTTTAAAAAACACCGCACTTAAAGAAAATTAGTCCTATTACAGGGCCAACAAAAGGAAAACAAATTAAATTGAAAAAAAAAAGAAAATGTTGATCGATTCGACCGATTTATCAGTCGATTTGCCCGTACGATAATTAAAATCTAACCAATTGGGATTTCTTTTTAAAACGGCTTATCGCCTTCGATTTTAATAATCCGAGTCTGCTTGAATGAGCTCGTTCATGTGATCGTTGATGTCCAACCGAGAGACAGACCGGCTACCATTCTAGGCTTAAACGACGTCTGGACGGGTTTCGCGCCGGAGTCTGGAGTACATAACGCGAGATATTCCCTAAATGGTCATGAAAAGACATATAAACGTTCTCGCGGAACGGTGTCTCTCGTTTATCAACGAACCAGCACGAGTTTGTCGTGAGCCTCATTTTCTAACCAACGATCGGTTTACTGCTATACGAGAGAAGCAAACTCTCGAACGTAACGTTTCTCAAACGTACAGTTTCTCGGAAACGAAGAGAATCAAAGAGAAACGTTTTGACAATTATTGTTTGCAACTCGATGAGCTTAAAATCGAGCTATTAATTTATATAAAATTGTACCTTTCACGATCGTTCGATATAAAAAGAATCGATTCAAGTTATTTCTTATTTCGAGTTTATTATTATGACGAAGAAAAATGCGATTATCGAAATTTAAGAAACAATCAAATCATTCCCATAGCCACGATCGTAGGCGCGATCCTTGTCCCCACGTATACGATGCGCATTATTCAATTATTCAGTGTCTGTGAAACTGTTCCTCTCGCTTATTACCAGTATAGCGAGTTGGCAATACACACAAACGTACTCGTTCGTCGTAACCGGAGCGTTGTTTGTAATTGAATTCGTTCGGGTCGAGACACACCCGGTTTCGAGTGCCACGGTGCACTTTTGTTTCAATGAATTAAACTGGATCTAAACTCGACCTATTACAGTCCCTCAATCGTTTAATCGTCGTGAAAATGCGCTTACATCGTTCAATTTTGTACGATGAACAAATGGAAGAGGGGAATTTTTTTTTCTTCGTTTGTTTTGTTTTCCTTTCTTCAATACGAAGGAGCACGATCTCCAATCGTCGTCGTATGAAGAAATACTCCGTGTCCCGTACGAATTGATAGGGGACTAATTAAAAAAGATTGAAACAAACGAATTATAAATCACGCCGTACCTTGAGTGCTCTGTGATCGATGGGATAGCCCTTTCTGCTTCCGGGATTTTCGTCGTAAAAATCTTGTTCCTCGTCCCCGTAATCATACAGGGATTCGATATCCATATCGTCTGAAACAAATGTCGTAGACAGAACTTTCATCAAAATTGTCGTATCGTTGATAAATCGAGTAACGACGTTGATTAATTAATAAGCCCGTTAATTAATCACGACATTATCGAAATTTTCGATTAATTACGATAAATAACTAATTGATTCGAAACAGAATAATAAAAAAAATTATTAAACATCCAGAATACATTTTTCCATATCGATTTTGTTACAAACGTTTCATTTTTACCCTCGAATATCTATAAATTAATTCCCATGCGTACGAATTATACATTTTATTATTTATACGTATCGTTAAAAATATTTCAATACTGCATCGTCCGACAGTTTGGGGGCTTCGTCTTGTCCGATTTCGTGGTTACGAAAATGAAAAGAAAGAAAGAAAAAAGCGAGGTATCTTTCGCCACGACGAGAGACGAACGACGACCCGACCGATACCTTCGCCGTTTCACTTGGCAAGAAACTCCGGTCCGGTAGATCGGCTATAATGTATACACCGTATATAACGCATGTGCCTTCAACACGCACTAAAAAGGAGTAATATACGTAGTGCGGTGGGAGAACCAGAGAGAAAGAGAGAGAGAAAGAAATCGAGGGAAGAAAAAACAAGGAGAGAAGGGAGTTTTCAGGAGCCCGCGGGCTTCGTGAAGGATCGTGTTACCCCGGGCTCCCGCGACCCGAGAGATGATGGTAGTTGAACGACAGATGGTAGGTGTAAAAGTGCAGCTCCTTCGCCCGGGACGAAGAGACCGCCGCGTCGGGCGAGAGACTCTCACACGGCTTCGAGACGCACCACCGGACTACTCTCTTTCTCTCTCTTTCTATCTCTTTCTCTCTCTCTCTCCCTCTTGCAGCCTTTCTCTCGTTCCTATCTTTTCTCTTCCTCTCGAACCTTCCTGCGGCAGCATACGATCTTATACTTTTACGTGTATCAATATATTCTCATCGACGAATATTGCAGCGATGCGCCACAACTTCGACATAAGATATATACCTATATCTTGTCGATGTATCCCACGGATGCTGGTTACCCCGTTCGGGACCCGATCATGGGAAAAAAGCTTTCACGAAAACGTATGTGTATCGTCCCAGGTAATTAAATTGAAAAATAATTAATGCAGGTATTGCCATAATTTATTATATAGAAATCAACGTTATAAATATTATATATAAATATGTAAACGTATGGGTAAGTATACGTTGTACCTATATAGGGGTCGAAACTAGGGATGGGGAAAAATATCGATATATCGAAATGTCGATATAAAATTTCGGGTATCGAAAATATATCAAAAAACAATATTTTGTTTATTTATAAACGTTTTTATTTATTTGTAATTTTAATTCACTATCAGGATTATGTGAAAGAATGTCACCTGTTATGTAATGTTCATTTATATTGAATGAGGCAGAAGAAATACAATTTTTTAAATAAAATTGACTAAATTTCGACAATAGTACAAAATCTTAATTATCGATATATCGAATTATCGATATTTTTCTTCGATATATGCATATCGATATTAATATTTTTGAAATATCGATACTTTTCGACCTTTCCGACATGCCTAGTCCGAACTACGCAAACTTCCGGTGCGGAATAGTTTCCCAGTTCTCCCCAAGTGCTGCCACCGCGCGGCCACCACTGTTACTAACTTCGAATATTTTCTCCCGCCTTCCAAGATACCATTTGAACAAGATACCCCGCGAGATCGAAGATACAATCGCCCAACAATCACACTCGTTTCTTATATTGCGAAAAGAAAAAAGTTGTAAACAAATCCTTTAAAAAATCCATTTTCGCAAAGATAAGAACACGACGATTCTATTTTTAATAAATTAACATTTATGAAACATTTGGCTCAAACGTTTTAATGTTACGCCACGCTCCGGCACAAACTCGTGCCAAGTACCGTCGCTCAAACATTTTTATCATTCAACATCGCGACCCTGAAGTAAAACAACGCATTCATCGTTTTTCATTAATCGACGATGTCTCGCGAATAAAATAATATCGAATATTTATATTCTCTCTTTCTCTTTCACTTCCTCGAATCCTCTTTCTTTCTTTCTTGCGCCCGCGATTTTTCTCAATCGTTGGCTTTTCGCAGTATGGATTCTCGCGATAGTACCGCTATTCGCGCATCGCGCTGTTAGAACGCATTGGAAAACGAACCGAGAGACGAGACGGAGAAGAAGAAGAAGTAGAAGAATGAGGAGGAAGAGAAGAGAAGAAGAAAAAAAAACTCGTATCATCCGTTATACAGAACGCGCGTAAAAGTGACGCGACTTCGGACGAACTCTCGAGGGAGACGCGGATCGCGAGGTTTTGCACATGAAAATCTCCAGACCAATCGCAGTTTATCGTCTCCGAGAAACTTTTATCCTACCTTTGCTCATGTGTGAGTTTCTACCAAAACGATACGATACGAAGAAACCACGTGCATTTTTGTCCTCGCTTCTTATTCGTACTTCCTTCTTTTTTCCTCAAATTACATCATTTTTTTCGTTACATAACCAAATTCACAAATATTGATTCAATTACGATTTATTCAAGGTTCTCGTATTTATAAATGTATTCGCAATATTGAGATTAATTTATTGTCATAAAGCGTAAGAATGAAAAAGAAGAAAAAAATGTGAAGAAGAAAAAACAAACGAATCATCGTTATTGCATCAACATCGCGCCGTTATGAAACAATGGACGAAACATAACGCGCAAAAATGATTCGAAAAGAAAAAAACACTCGACCCCACGCCTCGATCTCATTATCGTCAGGTGCTCGGCACTGATACGGCTGTTAACGTTGCGTGAATCCCCGTAGGTTGTCGCGACTAGGAAAGTTTTATCGACGCGAGACGAACAATCTCGACTGATCGAGCTCTCCATGCGAATTGTCCATAACAAAATTTCATTTTTTTTCATCCCATTCCCTCGATCGCATACTTTTTATGAGAAATCCGAACGAAAGTTTCAAGGATTTGAATCAATCAAACGGGAATAACAAAAAATAAAAGGCGAAGGAGAAGGAAAAAATCGCAAGTTGCGTTCGAGCCGGACAAACCGGTTCGTTATCAGTCGCGATTATCGTCAATAATCTTGGGGAGAATCTAATCTTTGAATTCTCACCGTGTATATATATATATCGATATATATATATATATATATGTATGAATACGAGCGTGAAACGGACGATACAAATCGTGGCAGATGTGTATCACGCGAGGCGATACTTTGTCAAAATTCGATGAATTTATATATCGTTGTTGAGTACACTCGACTCGAATATAATTTTGTAACATACGCGCGGATAACATTGATGAAATAACACATAAAACATCTTTATATTTTCATTCCGAGTCTTCGTCGTTTCAGCAGCATTGACGTGCGTTAACTCGATGGTTCGTCGATATCAACGTATACGAAACACCTGATTCAATTTCGTCACGAGAAACAAAAATAACGAACCATATACTCGCCTCGATCGGTACGATTTTCGTAACGTGAGAAACGAAAAGTCGTTACGTTTGTTTGCGAATTTCTTTTTCTTCTTTTTTTTTTTTCATCTTTATAATCGCGACTCGTGCGCTACGCCACACATCGGGTATATCGATTCTTATCTGTATGGCGAGAATGTACATTGGATAGTGTTATCGGCCACCGAAAATTTTTCAAGGTACATGGAGAGTCGGTAAATACAGATAGAACATATATTTTTCACGACGACGAATTCAAATAGAACTTCGAACGCACAAACGTTTTTAAAAGTACGAATGTGCGACTGTTTTGTGTACCTATGGGTGACTTGTATGTCAATATGTGATGCGCGTGTACAAGGTAATAGCTCGAATAATGGGAAGCCGATAATCAATTATCGAAACGACGGGAAAAATCGGAAATTTCTCGTAAAGCGCAAATACATTTCCGTTTTTTTTTTTTTGATTTTTTGTTTGTAACTTACGGTTCGATAATTGAGAAAACGTAAGGGTTTTTTTATCGAGCTTTTGACCGACGAATTTCAACGAGCTGGGAATGAGAATGTGATAATTCGTATTGTACGAGAAATTTCTGATTTTAAAAGTTTGATAAAAACGGTTTTTTTAATGGAAATAGAATTCGGTTTTCTCGACCTGCCCTAAGTCTCGAAAGTGGATCACGACTTTGGAGCATCGACACTTTGAGAAGGTCGAAAGTTCGTTTGTCTAAAAATATTACATCTTCATATTCGCGATTCGCCTCAATTTATCGATGAAAAGTAAAGAAGAAATAACGTTTTTCCAGTATTGAAATATCGCACTCTCGTACGATTGCCTTAATTACAATAATTATGTTCCACGCGTATGAAATACAAGACCGGAGCAATTTGAAAATAGTCGCGATATCAGGATAACAATAATAAATACGCGAGGATAATAAATTCAATAAAGATACGAAGCGATTTTGTTTATCTCGCATCGATAATAAAATACGCGGTATCTTAAAAATAAAATTGAACAAAGGCAAGATTTTTTTTAAATCGAACAACACGACCTTTTACGATCCTTCCGAGACTACGTCGTGTATGTTTTTTTTTTCTTCTTTTTCTTGTTGGACTCGAAGATCGGATGGTGCGAGGGTGGATGAAGAATCGAGATACACACGCCAGACGTCGAGCGCCCAACTCGTGGGATAAATGCGCTGGCTGACTGGAACGCACACATCGGTAATGCTGAGTACATTTAACACATACATACATCTCTCTCTCTCTCTCTCTCTCGCTCTCTCTCACTCTCTTTCTCTCTCTCTCTCTCTCTCTCTCTCTCTCTCTCTCTCTCTCTCTCTCTCTCTCTCTCTCTCTTTCTCTCTCTCCCTATATATATATGTACTCTCACCTATCCATGTTATAGGTGAGAGAGAGAGAGAGAGAGAGAGAGCGAGAGAGAGCAAGAGAGAGCGAGAGAGAGCGAGCGAGAGAGAGAGAGAGAGAGAGAGAGAGAGGGTGTCCCGGTGACTGGGCACCCTACTAGCACTGATGCGAACCTTCACCTGTCGACCCCTGAACCATTTTTACCCCTGCGACCCTCTCGATCAGCTACGATACACATATAGGTAGACGATGAATAATACGAGATCCGTATTATACACCATAGCATAGTAATTTATAAATGGATGTCCCGAAGCAGGTAGTTCGCGATTCATATTTCCCCTCCATTTTTCTTTTACTCATTTTTATAAACAGGATTTTCAATATTCAGGTATCGATATTTCCGGTCGATACTTTTTCAGATCAATTCCGCAATTTGAAACGTCAGGATTAATTAGGTAAAATCTCATTTGATACGAATGCTTTCTTTACGTTGCAGGTTTAGAAATGAATTCGAAATTTTGTTATCGACATGGAACATGTAAAGTCTCGAACTTTTGCATGTGTGTAAAATAATTTCGTTTTTTAAATAAAAATTTCCTATTTGTATCGTTGAAGAGAATAGATCGTTCCATTTTACTTTCTAAAAAAAAAATTACCTCATAATCCATCGGCTCGTCTTACACGCTAAGATATTCGTAAATTCGGCAATGGAGAAGGATGGCTTTTGGTCCAGGTAGTTGAGACGCGAGAGAAAGCTGAGCGGGGGGTGAGTCAGAAAAAGTACAAGAATAAGCAATAGGAAAACTATCCGTTCTAGCCTTTGACTTAAAATGCTGTTTACACGCCAAAACGAAAAAAAAGGAAAACTCGAGAACTGTAGACGATGGGGAATATCGTGAGTAGACCCTTGACGTAAAACAAGATCCCGTCGGATATAAACGATACTCGGACAAGGAAGACGAGAGAGAGAGAGAGAGAGAAAGAGAAAGAAAGAAAGAGAGAGAGAGCGAGAGAGAGAGAGAGAGAGAGAGAGAGAGGATGGACGATGAAAAGGACACGACGCAAAGTTTTTGCTCGAGTCTCGTCTGACTCCCCGACACGACCGTGACGTTTTCCATCAGGTATATATGTATATATAGTAGAATAACTTCCGTATCTTTCTGAAATCGGTTTTCGCCGTCGTTGTTCTGAATGCCAAGTGCGCTTTCCGGGAAAGAACGTCAAGTTGAAGAGATCTTCTAACCACATATCCCTCTCGAATGCGACACCAAACGAACGATCGTGCGGCTTTTGCAGTCCCAAAAAAGCAAAATAAGTCCCATTCACCCTCGGTGTATTACACCGTGTTGTCGAAAACACGAATGTTGATTCTTTTTGTCATTTTGTTCCCTCAGTCTTTTCGCTAATCCATCAAGAATTTTAATTTATTATTTCGTAAAGAAAGACCTCGACAGTCCTCAAGAAAATATCGTGACTTTGAAGACAAATTTTCAAGGTCCTTTGTAGAAAATTTGTACGAAATTGAAAAAATAAATTTGAACCGTGAGTCGATTACGAAATGTTTCTCGGATCGTCTCGAGCCCATATACTTCGTTCCTGCGTGACATAGGGGTAGAGATTTCTTCGAGGTTGAAGAATTTTCGTCAGTATTCTCGTCGCGGATGGTGCCCGGCGTTGAAAATTGTAACTCAAACTGTGCGAGACCAAAAAGAGAAGGGTGCGGGGACCGGGAGATGGAGGAGGGAGGACCTGGAGTGTCTATTGTTTCAGGCATCCCAAGACGATGCAGCATCCTCGGTGGCAACGTAATATCCCAAAAGAAAAAGACGATGGGGATGAGAGAGAGTAAGAGAGAGAGAGAGAGAGGGAGAGAGAGAGAGAGAGAGAGAGAGACGCCTGGTTTACCAGATGCGGGTTTTAGAGCCCGAGTGTCTCCTCTTCCATCCTCTCTCGTCTTCTTCTTCGTTAAACAAGACTCTTTCCCTTCTTCTCTTTCTCCCCGAGACACCAACCCCTATCCGATCCTCCTTATTCACGAACTCAAAACTCGATCGGTACGAGAATTTAAAGAAATATGTTTCCGCAGAACAATTCGTAATATTTATTCTCCAGAGTCGAATGTACAAATTAAAGTTACTTCAGCAATGTTTACTGTTTCACGATTTGTTTTCCTCGGACTAGCTTACTGCTCGTCGACATTATGCCACTCGATTATTGAATAATAATGATAATAGTAATAATAATAATAATTGATTGATTCTTTTTGTAAAATAAAATTATTAACCGCAAGAATATTTTTAATACGAAAAGACGTTCTGTTTTTAATTGATTGACTATTTATTATTAGTTTATTATTATTGTTGTTATTATCATTATTATTATGATACGTCGAATATTTCGATTCGAAGCCTGAGCAAATGATAAAAATGATAACAAGTTCGAGATAGTTGAAATTCCTAATTATCGCTTGAAAAAAGTCGTCGTCGACTACCGTAAAGCATCTTTCGAGAGTCAAGGGTGTCGAAAAAAAAATAAAATAAGGGAAGAAAAAAAGGGAAATAAGGTCTCGCAGTCAAGATTGGAAGAATGCAGAGCGGTAGCACGAGCTCGGTGAGAATTGTCGCTCCCCGCTGGGAAGGACCGAAGCAACGCGAAGAGACAGTTCGTGCGAGAGAGCGAGATGGACGTAAGAAGAAAAGTTTCGAATTCGGGTGTACGAACGACTGTTAAATCTCTCTCCCTCTCTCTCTCTCTCTCACACACATGCACACACAATCTCACAAAGTTGTGTTTCGCGCATTTATTTGCGTGTACGTGAACTGCACGGCCTGCATATGCCGAGAAGAAAGATGCGGACAGAAGCTGAAGGAGACGAATAAGAGAGGGAGGAAAGGGACGAAGAGGGAGTTTTCTGTTCAATGTCTCCGCTTCGAACTTCTCTCTCTTTCTCTCGCTTTCAGTCACGATGGTTTCATAACCGAGGAGGGAAGGATGTATTTTGTCCTCGTCTCTCTCTCTCTCTCTCACTCTCTCTCTCTCTCTCTCTCTCTTGCTCTTTCTATCCCTTTTCGTTCCTTCTACCCGTCCCTCGGACACAGAATCTCTTCTTTCTTACTTTTTTTTGTTCTCTTTCCCTCTCTCTCTCTCTCTCTCTCTCTCTCTCGGTCTCTCTAGCTTCGTCGAGCCATAACCGACCATCGGCGTTCATCGGGACGCCACCAAGAACGTCTCTTCTCTTCGCCTTCGTCTTCTTCTTCTTCTTCTTCTTCTTTCTTCTTCTTCATCCACTTCTTCTTCTTCTTCTTCTTTCTTCTTTTTCTTCTTCGCTACAACTCTCTACACACTAAGTTCCTCGCTATGGCCAACTCCTATCCGGGGCAAGCCCCGCGGCGTTGCCACGCCGGGGTCCGAGATCCCGAGAAACTGTACAAAAACCACCCGGCCTCCACTCTGACACACCCACATAGACACGCTTATTTCTTGTACACACGCGTATACGTGAAACACACACACCCCCGTGCGAGCAAACCTCCAAGAAAGAGACGGATAGATTTTCTCGTTTCGCTCTTCGTTCTCGTTTCTTCGTCTTCTCGACTTTGTGTCGTTTTTTTTGTTCGTTACTCTTCGCGTCGCCCCCCCCCCCCCCCGTCCACCCTCTCCACTCCTTTTTGTCCCCCTTTCTCGCGGGCATCTTTCTTTTTCTTTCTCTTCGCGTTTTCTTTCTTCTTCGTTTTTCTTCATCTAAATTGCACGCTGCGTGCAACGCTCAACCCTCCTCCTCGCCACCAGTCGGTTCTCCTTGACTTTGAAACAGTGAAAAATATGCCATTGAGAAAATACAATCACCAACTGGGAGAGAGAGAGAGACGCGAAGCTTTCGTGACGAGAGATCGGAGAATGAACACGATGGAATAATTTCTATTTTATGATTTATCGCACGAGACTGCGGGATATAGTTGGATTTTAACACTGAAATCTTGGCAATTTTTGGGAACGAGCAATTCTAAATTATACAAGTTTTTGTCCGGATTTTGATTTATAGACAATTTAAGAGAACGTTGGAAGATTTAACTAAATTCGAGAATAATCGTTAAAACGTTCTACATTTTTTATTTCTCTGTCCATAAGTTATTTATCACTCTTGAAAAGATTGAAGGTCATTCGACAAAAAATCAAGGTTTAAAAAAAAAGAAATAGTTAGACAATTTTTTGAAGAAATGAGAATAAAACCGTTTTCTTTATCTCATTGTCAAACTAATTAGTATTCTCACACTCGATTGACAAATTTTCAACATTTTCGTATCAGGAAAATAATATTCTTTAATATTTCGTAATACGAGATTGGACGAGTGTCTCTTGAATATTGATAAATTGCCCGTGGATAAATTATTCGAGACGCAAAATGATTTCGAAATTGTGAATATCTCGTTAAGACGTACAGTACGAGCAGAGATCGAAGAGCAAATAATCTCAAGAATTCTCAAGTGTAACATTACGTTCGATCAGCGTCGATTTTTCCTTAGCTTTATATCATCCGTTAATTAAACTCCATAATTTATACGCTACGCTCTTAATTTTCTTCCACCTTCGAGAGATGATACGACTGTGCGCGTGTGCGATACATCCGAATAAAAAGAACATTCCAGCCCATTAAAAAAAAACAAATATTCAAATTTTCCTCACAAAGATATTTAATGAATCGATTTTCAAACTAATCGAGAATTCATTGGAGATCAGCGATCGACGTTGAGAAAAAAAATGAGATCATTTTCAGCTCGATGTAAAATTTGTTCTAGGAACTTTTATTTTAAGAAAAAGTTATCAACTTTTTTAAATAACGTCGAACGATTTCAATTTTCGCACTCTCGTTTCGAACCGGCCAATGTTTTTTATTCGTCATCAATGAGAGAGACTCGACCTCGAATCGTTCTCGGCAAATGTCTCCACCCGACGTGATTACTTTTATGAGCCGCACAGTTTCGAGAGAGAGAGAGAGAGAGAGACGATATATATATACGGGAGAGGAGGTAGAGGGAGACGAATACAGTGAGAGGACTATGAGTAATATGCTAGCGAGTCTCTAACATAATTGATCGTTACAAGCTTCTCCTCGCTTCTACAAGTATATTACGCAACGAATACTTTCTTCGTCTCTTCGCGACACCGAGCGCTGCACGATGAGCCATTGATCTCCCTCGCTCCTTTTTTTTTATCAAACGAAACGTGTAACATAATACGTTTATTGACTTATTGCCGTACGATACAACAAATACAAGTCGTTGGGCGATAAAAAAGATTGCGGACTTGCTTTAGGAATTTACTAACTTGTGTTTTGAATCAGAAACTTCTTTGGTTCATTGTTATAACGGAGAATATTTTTTTATAACGTTACAAAAGACCTGGAAACAATTCCTCGACTTATTGTCGTGCGATACAACGAATACAAGTCGTTGGGCGATAAAAAAAGATTGCGGACTTGCTTTCGAATTTACTAACTTATGTTTTAAATCAGAAACTTCTTTGGTTCATTGTTATAACAATGTTCAACGTTTAAAAAAATCTGGAAACAATTCCTCGACTTATTGTCGTACGATACAACAAATTCAAGTCGTTGGGGGATAAAAAAATTGCAGACTTGCTTTAGGAATTTACTAACTTATGTTTTAAATCAGAAACTTCTTTGGTTCATTATTATAACGGAGAATATTTTTTTTTTAATGTTACAAAAAATTCTCGAAGCAATTCCTTGACTTATTGCCGTACGATACAACAAATACAAGTCGTTGGGCGATAAAAAAGATTGCGGACTTGCTTTAGGAATTTACTAACTTGTGTTTTAAATCAGAAATTTCTTTGGTTCATTGTTATAACAACGCTTAACGTTACAAAAAAAATCTGGAAACAATTCCTCGACTTATTGTCGTACGATACGACAAATTCAAGTCATTGGGCGATAAAAAAGATTGCGGACTTGCTTTAGGAATTTACTAACTTATGTTTTGAATCAGAAACTTCTTTGGTTCATTGTTATAACGGAGAATATTTTTTTATAACGTTACAAAAGACCTGGAAACAATTCCTCGACTTATTGTCGTGCGATACAACGAATACAAGTCATTGGGCGATAAAAAAGATTGCGGACTTGCTTTAGGAATTTACTAACTTATGTTTTAAATCAGAAACTTCTTTGGTTCATTGTTATAACAATGTTCAACGTTTAAAAAAATCTGGGAACAATTCCTCGACTTATTGTCGTACGATACAACAAATTCAAGTCGTTGGGGGATAAAAAAATTGCAGACTTGCTTTAGGAATTTACTAACTTATGTTTTAAATCAGAAACTTCTTTGGTTCATTATTATAACGGAGAATATTTTTTTTTTAATGTTACAAAAAATTCTCGAAGCAATTCCTTGACTTATTGCCGTACGATACAACAAATTCAAGTCGTTGGGGGATAAAAAAATTGCAGACTTGCTTTAGGAATTTACTAACTTATGTTTTAAATCAGAAACTTCTTTGGTTCATTATTATAACGGAGAATATTTTTTTTTTAATGTTACAAAAAATTCTCGAAGCAATTCCTTGACTTATTGCCGTACGATACAACAAATACAAGTCGTTGGGGGATAAAAAGATTGCGGACTTGCTTTACAAATTTACTAACTTATGTTTTAAATCAGAAATTTCTTTGGTTCATTGTTATAACAACGCTTAACGTTACAAAAAAAATCTGGAAACAATTCCTCGACTTATTGTCGTACGATACGACAAATTCAAGTCATTGGGCGATAAAAAAGATTGCGGACTTGCTTTAGGAATTTACTAACTTATGTTTTAAATCAGAAACTTCTTTGGTTCATTGTTATAACGTAGAATATTCTTTTTTAAACGTTACACAAAACCTGGAAACAATTCCTCGACTTATTGCCGTACGATACAACAAATACAAGTCATTGGGCGATAAAAAAGATTGCGTACTTGCTTTAGGAATTTACTAACTTATTTTTTAAATCAGAAATTTCTTTGGTTCATTGTTATAACAACGTTTAACGTTACAAAAAAATCTGGAGACAATTCCTCGACTTATTGTCGTACGATACAACAAATACAAGTCATTGGGGGATAAAAAAGATTGCGGACTTGCTTTAGGAATTTACTAACTTATGTTTTAAATCAGAAACTTTTTTGGTTCATTGTTATAACGGAGAATACTTTTTTTAGAACGTTGCAAAAACTCTGGGAACAATTCCTCGACTTATTGTCGTACGATACAACAAATACAAGTCATTGGGGGATAAAAAGATTGCAGACTTGCTTTAGGAATTTACTAACTTATGTTTTAAATCAGAAACTTCTTTGGTTCATTGTTATAACGTAGAATATATTTTTTAAAACGTTACAAAAAATCTGGAAACAATTCCTCGACTTATTGTCGTACGATACAACAAATACAAGTCATTGGGAGATAAAAAGTTTGCAGACTTGCTTTAGGAATTTGCTAACTTATGTTTTAAATCGGAAACTTCTTTGGTTCATTATTATAACGGAGAATATTTTTTTTTTAATGTTACAAAAAATCTGGAAACAATTCCTCGACCTATTGCTGTACGATACAACAAATTCAAGTCATTGGGCGATAAAAAAGATTGCGGACTTGCTTTAGGAATTGACTAACTTATATTTTAAATCAGAAACTTCTTTGATTCATTGTTATAACGTAGAATATTTTTTTTATAATGTTACAAAAAATCTCGAAACAATTCCCTCGTGTGGATATAAATTTATGTATATCAGTATTGAAAAAATAATTTCAACAAATTTTTCCAAATTTCTAGAATTTTTCCATAGCCATCAAAGTTTCCACTCAGAAATGAAGAATGCTCCGAACGCGCAGATGCGAAAGATCAAACATCATCTCGTCTTCGATTCTCCATTCACCGAATCATTTCTCCTTCGCGACGAAATTTCGACACTTTCATTTTTACAAAAAAAAAAAAAAAAAAAAAAAAACAACAACACAATCCTCACAGTCGCGTAATTACGTTAACCGTAAAATTATGCCGTCTCGAATTCTCGCTAAAAAACGTTTCTCAATATTACATTTCGATATAGCGTCACCGTGCGTTTTAATATTCTCGGTAAGTGAAAATAAAAAAAGAAGAAGAAAAAAAAAAAAAAAGAAAAAAAAACAAGAAAATAAATAAAACGCTGGCTCGATCGACGATTCATGAGCTTACGTACGTTATGTACTATACGCTTATAATTCACCGAACGGGTATAGTCATGCGGTCAAAGTGAGAAATGACACGTTACGTCTCTGTTTGTACATACGTTTGTGTTGCGTGTACACAGAACGACTCGGGAGAATAGGCAAGAGCGCGCGAGGCTCCGCGACGTTCGCGCCCGCTTAGAGATTTTCCAATCTCCTTATATCTATATATGTAAAAAAAAAATATTCACCGTGCATATATACGTATACGTATAATACGAGTCGGTGTACTATAAATACCTGCAGTCTCGTGGGAGGGCTCGTCCGTCGATTGTAAAACAATGTTAAACAACCTCAACGTAGCACGCTAAATCACACTACACGGCGAACCGAAACACAGTTGAAACAATAAAATATAAACGAAAGAACGAAAAAGAACCGAATGACAGAAGAAAAAAACAACAACAATAATATTATCACGTGTTAAATTATCTGAATACCCGCACATCGGTCAGCACACTACGCGGTGCAACCCGTACACAATACAGATCACAAATTAAATATTGTGGCTCTGCGTCTCCGGAGGTTCATGAATGAAACTAAGAACTGGTACGCTCGTCTCCCTCCCACGTTTCGTTTCTCACTTTTCCCCACTCTACAATTGGCCGAATCTCCACGCCGGGAAACGTCACGATTGGACGATTCACGTACGCCGCACGTTGTCGCCCTGTTTTGTGGAACTAAAGACGAGCCGAGTGGAGGGGGTTTTTTACTGTCGATTGGCCTTCTCGACACTTGAACTCCGCGTGGATAGACCAGGGCTACCAATCTTTCGATTCCCGCGATTAATTTGAGTGACTAATTGAAGATGTGAGAGGATTTGTGAAGAAACTGTACGTTTTTGTGTATTCTTTGTAATTTGATTGGTTAGGGATTAGTACTCTTGGTTTAGGGTATTTGTGAACTTTCATGAGGAAGAGGGTGAATGTTTTTCTTTATTAGAGATATTTTTCATTGAATGTAATTTGTGAGTTGTCAGCAGTGGGAATTTTAAAAGTACTATGTGACTCGTGCGAACTGATATTTATTTGAAAAAGAAACATAAATTATTCGATAGCAGTATTGCGTAAATATCCATTATTTAATGTTAAATCTTTCGTTGATTTGTCAAATGTGTATAGAGACTTTGAAGTGATCGACGAAAATTGACCAGCAACTCCATTTACTCGAGTAGTAACATCGATCACTTTATGTCAGCCATATTCGTTCTCAGCAGCTGATTGAAAAATCCGCTCCTCGCAAAAACGTGAGTACATTTTTTCCCTTAATTCATACTCATTTTGTCATTAATTATGAAATTCAATTAATCTATTCGTTTTCGATGAGTATACGGTGCATTTTGTCCGGATGACGTTTGTAGAAATGTTATTATACTTCGACCAGTAACCTCACTATACTTTATACTGATCGAACACTTTTCATTACATAATCTTGTAAAGTTTGAAAAATTAAGAGAATATAATTGACATTAAATTTGTTCTCATAAAGGCAATCATGTTGACTCCACGATTTGTCAGTGGCATACCAAAAGTGATCAAGCGCAACATTGGTATCGTTGCACCCGCCCTTCAAAAAGCAACTGATCCAATCCAGCAATTGTTCGTCGACAAAATTCGCGAGTACAGGTCCAAAAGTAGGTAAGTACAATGTCATAGTTAATTGAAAAAACGATTTTTAAAGGAGTAACGCGTGGAATTGTAAAATATTCATATTTCTATTTTGCTCAGTGATGGAAAGATGGTAGATCCTACTCCGGAGATCGCAAATGAACTGAAAAGCGATCTGGAGAAGCTCGCTGCTCAATATGGTGGAGGTCATGGTGTCGATATGACTGCTTTCCCTACATTCAAATTTACTGGTAAAATATTAATTTTCTTTTTTCGAACCAAACCATATTTCTGACTACATGAATTTGTTCTTTCAGATCCTAAGGTGGTTGTCGATAGCGAAGCAAAGTGAGATAATCGTTGTACAAATAGTTTAGAAATTTCAAATGACACATCGTTGTAACTACAGTCACCATAAAGACACTCAATGGACGTCTGTTAATCGTAAGATGATGCAATAAGAAGGATTACAAAAAAACATTCGATATCTTAAAATAATTTATTTGGTACAAAAACAAAAACGATCATTAATTTGAGACTTTTTGGATTTACGAAGAGATGGGCTTATCATCGATGAGCCGCGTGGTGTTGATCACGTCGCTAAGGACGGACATGTGACATTTTTTCGCGATGGACTTTAGTACTTTAACACACTGTATCATGTCCGTACGCTTAATCGTGGTTTGGAAATCGCCCGAACAGGTGCAAATCTCGGCGATGTTGTCTCGCTTTATCTCCCGGCATTTGCTACATTGCACGTCTTGCAGAACATAGCCCATTGTTCGGCGATAAAGGATGTCTATGAGACCGAATTCAATCTCTGCATTATCATAGCTCGTCTCGCACATAGGACATGCCCATGTACTCCTGCAAATTTAAACACATATTTATTAAAGCTCAAGAGCCAGGTTAAAAATAGGAATAACCATAAACAAAAATAGTATAAAAGCTCATAAAAATTAATATTAGAGCCCTCGGAGCAAAATTGATTTCTATTTTTTTTATGCGCTAAATTACCAAAAACATTTCGCAATATACTCACATTCCATCGACCACATCCACGTAATTGTCTTTGCAAAGATCGATGTCCCTCGTATGATTGCATGATTTGCAAATTACTTCTGGCAAGATGAATGAAATACAAGGATCCTTCCACTCGGCTTTGTCGCTGAAACTCCGAATGCCAATAAGACGCAAAAGGTTTTTTCGAAGAGCGTGCACGTCGTCCACCATCTCTTTATCCAGCGACAGAACCTAATGAAAAACAAAAAAATGTCTATAATGTTATTCAAATTTAAACATCGCATTCATCAAATATCTTTCAACGCTTGACCCACCTTGCACACAGCTTTTATCAGTTCCAAAGCTGGATTGATTTTTTTCTTCTCAGCACCACCGAGATCGAGATTAGGATTGTCTTCGAACGTCAATATCTTCTCAGGCAACCTGTGGTAAATTTTCTGTACTATCTGGAACATTTTTTGCGACATCTCACCGGCGATGAGTTTTTTAGCAAATTCAGCCGAATTTTTTAGAGCTCCTAGTCCTAACGGAGCCGTTTGAGTCTGACTGATCGTACTGTCTCTTCTGCGTCTCGGAGTTCCAGTTTCTGGCTCGTTATCAGTTATATGCGCATAAACGGCACTGATATATCCCGCTATTATAGTTCGGAAATGATCGCGACACATCGCTTCTTTCGGTAGTATTTCAACGAGATTCCAATTCATAACAAGTTCAGGAGTATCGTCCTCGTCCTCTCCATTCTCATCCTCATCGTAAGTCTCGTCGCAGTCTTGAAGATTTTTCGGCACTTTGCCGGACACGCCGCCGTGATTCGGTAGATCTAGCCACATAAGATATTCCCAGCTCTTCTCGTACGTTATATTAATACTGTGAAACAATTCTTTGTTTCTTATAGTCTCGACGACGTATTTAACATGTTCCAGCGCAGCCTCGACGGTTCGTTTCTTCGTGCATATGATGATCTTGTTGAAATTGGCAAACACGAGCGTCGTCCGAAGTCTCATAAATTCAGCGACGAGCTGGATGAACAATTTTTTCATGTAATTGTGAAGCGTGCGACGCAGCGCAGGATCATAGAGGAAAGCACTTGGCGAGCGTAGCCATCGATAAAAGTGCATCAGTTGATAATCAGCATAAACGTTTTTGTGCAGCGTAACGTCCTTGAGCCAAGTACCAACCATGCTTCGAAGGATTCTGAAAGCAGCGCTGCAGAGCGCGGTCTCGTCGTAGCTCGGTATCGTTGCCGTGGTTGATTCGCCGGTTACCATTTCTTGTAAGGAAACTTGAGCAGCGGAGTGAAAAGCAACGAACGAGCTCGTACCATCCACGTCGTTAACATGATGCGATTGCAACAGGGTGTTCACTGCCAAGCTGTCGATTTCCAACTCAACGCAAACGCTCGAGTACACACCCGGATAATTAGCGATACAATTGGAGCTTTCTTCGAAATCCGTTAGCAGTCGGTTGTCGTCGTTCTCGCTACCTCCCAGATCCGGTCGCTCGGTCGTCGAGTACCAGAGCACGAAATTGTTCTTCTGAAGATTTCTTGCGTAGAATAAATCCGCACCGAAGATCGTCGGATCCGCGGGTATATTGCCAATCGGTGCATAAAAATAACGACACTGCTGCGCCATTAGATTGAGAACCTCGTCGCTTTTCAAATAATGACGTATCATCGTCGATGCTCCGACTCTCTGCCATTCGAGCGTATTAAAAAGATTCTCCGGATCTTGTTCGCGTGTGTTTATCAAAGGAAATTCATGGAGCAACGGCATTTCGCTGATCATATCCGCTACATCCATGGCGGATTGTACAGCGAGCATTGTCGCGCCTTTCATTTCATTCTTGTACGCCTTGAGAGCAGCTTGTATGGAGCGACAAATTTTTTGAAAGCTCGTCTCAACTCTGACTTCGAAATGCATTTCCTCGGGAGCGTTCAAAGTACGTCCCCTGGTATTTCTCTCCGGGGCGCTCGCTCTCTCGCTCATGTACATCGAATTCATGTTAGGCATTTGATTCGTTCTCACGCTATCGTGTATGTAGACGTGCGCTCGTTTGCTAGGACCGAGAAACAAACCCCATATCGAGCGTTGATGATTCGACGACCAATGGTGATAGAGAAATATGTGTTTGATTGCTTGAGGATCGGCGAGATAAGGCTGTACGGCAAGATTCTTAAATTGCAATTGTTCCAGGGAGAAAGTATCCGAGCCATCGGGAATTGCATTGATCGCTGAAGAATCTACCATGCAGACACAACCGAGTTTGAGTATAACGCGAAACTCGAGGGACATCTGCGTCTCGTAAATACCTTCGACGTCCGGTTTACTTAACTCATCGGCTAATAGAGGACTATTTTCTATGAACAATTCCTCCGGTACGGTGTATTGATAAAGATTGTAGACCGGGCGTGATCTTGGCAAGATTCTCGAACATTTTTTCCACGTTTCGTTCGGTCCGGGCTCGCCTCTCTGTTCTTTCGTATTTACATAAAATATCCGTGGGACTCGAAGACGCAACTGATGCAATTGCGTGCCAACGAGTGCCCACAGTCTGAACATACCGGGCTCGTTCGTTTCGACGATCTGTATTATCTGCCAAGGTGTCTCGAGCAAAACTCGCTGCGAACGTCTCAGAAAACCATCCATCGTGGTCATCGTTCTCGAATTTCTCACTACACCACGATTTAGTTGTTCTCTCGTGTCGCTCCCGGTTTTAGATCTCTTGTTACGCCTTTGCAGAGCTCTTTGTTGTGCCTGATAGTGCCATTTTTTCTTGTGAAATTGGAGCCACAAATTGCGCTCTTCTATCGTATCGCCGATACTCGGCGGTGCACCCAAGACTTCTTGCCAACTCTTTTTTAACTCCTCCTCGTCGAGATCCGTGGACAATGCTCTCTTCCTCTTGGTGACCGTAACTGTTGGCCTCTTGAAGACCGACGTGGGGGATGTACCTGCGCTGTCTTCCACGTCAACGATCGTCGCGGATTCGTCGCTCTCGTCCTGACCATCGCGTTGTGGCTGCTGCACGGTTTTGAACATATCGGTAATACGCCGCTGTTTTCTAACGTCGTTCTTCTCGAGGAGTGTCTTGTGAAGCCAATCGGGATGTTGAACGCGCGGTACGGGATTCGCTATTCCTTGCATAGCTGCTGGTATAGTTATGATCTTTTGTATCGTGCTTCCCAATCTCTCGATGTAATAGTTCCAATCTAGTATATCTCTTATATCGAAACTCTGCATGCCAGGATCCTTCAGCCATTTGCGTAGATAATTTTGCTTCCAGTGTGGTTCCGAATGGAATATTGCTACTGGTATGGCTCTCTCGGTGACTGGCGCACCCAGTGGCTTCTTCGATATCACGTACTTGCAAGCGAGACCCTTGTCCTTTACCATATCATCGCCCAAGAATTCAGCTAATCTTTTCGCCGTCGAAATCGAGGTTGATTTTTGCGTTCCATATTCTTCCAATTTACGTGACATGGATTTATTCTCCGATATGAGTTCGTAAAGGTCGGAATCTGGTATGTCAGCACCTTTGCTATAAAGCACATTGAGCCAATAATTAGCGACTTTAGCGACGGATTTGTAACATTCCTCGAGGGTCTTACCATGGAGAAACGACTCGAAAACCATGGATTGAAAATTCTTTATCAATTGCAACTCACCACGTCGTTTGACTTCAAACCCTTTTAACTCTGCCAACGTACCGTCGAAATTGAACACCGCGTAACGTTTCTTCAATTTTTTGCCTTCTTCCTTCGCAGCTGGCAGTACCATTGCGTAATACGGTCCGTCAACCTCGAAGAATATCGAGTTATCGCTTCTTATTTCGTAGACACCGTTGACAGGATCGACGAGATCGTGATAAACGTCGTTCGTAAAATTTTCTTTTACCATGAAATTAAGTATGGCGTTTGGATAAGATATGGTTATTTTCGATTTCTTCGGGTGTGTCGTTGTGATGATAAAATTGTCAGGAAAGGAAGCTGGTAGTATGCACCAAATTCCATCCGTATCAAGCTCGAGGGGACGTCCAACTTTTTCGATTATCTCGCGGGATTTCATAATTATGTTCGCACCTGTGTAACAGACAATACCACCCATTTCCATACTGTACCAGCGCGAACCCTTTCTCATAACATAACCGTAGAAAGAATTGAGAATACACTTGTGAGCGAGCTGCAGCGAATCGTAGAGAATCTCGCGATTTTTCGCCGATTTAACCTGGCTGGCATCACCACTTGCGATCGCAGCCGCTACTTCTTGCTTAGTCTTCTTCGTTAGTGCTTTATACTCGTAACGACGATCACGAAAAGCTTTGACAGTATCGACGTAGAACGAGTTTTCCTTTTGGCAAACGATCTGTTTGCGCGTATCGGTTCTCTTGATTTTTGTCTTTGCGTAAGCCTTGCGACAATAATCGGTGAGACGTTTTTTCTCCAGCGCAGCCTGTTCGACGCGTGGAAGTTCATGAAAAGGCCGAGCCGGACCACCGTCCTGTGGTTTAATCATTTCCGTCTCCAATTGTTGTTGTATCCTTTGAAATTCGCCGAGAGAAGCTGACATATATTCGCCTTTCCAAGCCCACTCCATCTCTTTCTTGCAGAGGGCGCCTGGACGATTGAAATCACAAGCAGCGCATGTCGCCTCGTTCACTATTGCCGAGGGTTGAAGACGGTTCGTTAGAATTATATTTGGATACATAGCTGCCACGTCGAGATGATAGATAACGGGATTCTCCAGTCTCAAGGGTTGATCGTGCAGTGCTTGCAATTGCCCCTTAATCTCGTTCCTCACTTCCTCAAAATTCGTCGCCATTTCCAAGGGAACTTTTTCCTCCCCTTCGATAGCGTGCTTCAAAGCATTGTCCACACCGGCGATCAGATCATTAATGGCATTTGGCTCGATATTGAATCTGCAAGGGATATCAGCACGAAATACACCCGATTCCAAGGCTTCCACGTGACCACCCACGTAATTCTCGACATCGAGCACATGTCCATCCTCGGTTAATTTGTTCAATTCCGATTGTTTCTTATTAGGGAAAATTATATTAGCCTTGTATGCCTCGACCATGAGCAGCGACTCACAGAGTCCACCCGAGCCTTTTCGCAATACTTCGTCAGGGTTCATAGGTATAATCGTGCACAGCGCGAATATGAACGGATGCACGTATTTCTGGTAGAGATAGTACGTAGCGACAGCATCCGAAACGGAATAATTAGCAAGAGTTTCAGGCTTTTCGGCAGCCATTCTGCACATTTCCTCTGGCTCCAACTCGATAGGGTCGTATCTCAACTTAGCCTTCGCAACAGCTTTCAGGCCTTGAGCTCCCACTGGTAGGTAGGAATCACGTTTTACCCAACTATAAAATGAAAGGAATCGTATCAGAACGAAAATTATTTCATGTTATATTTTAAACATTCAGTAACGTAACGAAAAAGGCTGTACCATCCTCCACACATCGCATGATATTTATTTGAATCCATGCAAGGTCATTATTCTTGTATTATCACATTCATGTATTATTGACTCACTGCAGGCAATCCATGTGAATAGCCGGCCGGCTTCCATAAAATTCGTCCCGATTCTTAGAAAAGCCGATTCTATTTAGCATATCCATCCCATGATGAAGCGCTCTAGCCTCCACGAACGGCCAATCAAAACCATCGCCATAATACGAGACGAAGATGTGTGGTTTAATGTCGTTTATGTGATCGAAAAATTTAGTCAAAGTCGCCTTTTCGTTCAACTCATTAAATACTGTAAAGGGACCCTCGAATTCTGGTTTTGGGGTATACTCGAAATCTTCGATATCCGACGATATGATCTCACGATTGGTTATCAAATACCCCTTGAAAAAAAAATGTCATTTAGCACATCGATCTGGCACATTGAAGTATTTGAAGAACACATCACTGCTGTACCTGGCCATCTATCATGTAGGATATCATCATTATTTGGTCAGTTGCCGAATCGGGAAATTTCAATGGCAATTTGGTCGTTTCAATATCGTAAGCCAGAACTATCGGCTCTATTGGCTCAATAAGATCTGGCCTGTGGATTATTATCGGGGGTTCGGTTCCACGGGTTCTTACCGTATACCAGAGACCCACAAAAATGCCACAATCAATGGAAACTCTCATGTGATGAGGAACATCGTGTTCCCTTCAACAAAAAAAGATTTTTCATACGTTTATTATATTTATCACTATACTGAAAAAGTTTGTCGTTTGGATTGTAATCACGCTGGGAAAGTAACCTGATATCAAGAATATTCTCCATGTGATCAGCTGTTTTCTTCACTTCTTCTTGTTTATGTGGATTCAACATATCGGACAACAGATTGCTATAGTGAGTATTGTTCTTCTCACGTTCCTGACTGACCTTCACAGCCCTTTGAATTTCTCGCTTGACTTTCATCAAGTCAGTGATATTGGCAAAGTACACTTTGAGATATAATTGCTTGAGTCCTATCAGATGATTGGGCTGTAAATAAATTCATCAATATGTTATTTAATAGCATAATTTCCAAAGAGCTTCAGAGAGATAGGAATCAGTATTAATTATTATTACCAAGTCAAGATCTTCTTTTTTCTGAATCTCCACTTTTACTACTGTTCCATTGTACTTTTTGAGCAAAAAAGTAGACACTTCTTGTTCCGTCTTCTTACGACATAATATATAAAAGTATGGATGATATGGCATTGAAACTTTAAATCTAGTGCAATCTTCTTCCAAAAAGTAATAGTCAACTCCACCGATCAAACGTTTGTCTTCTTCCACTATCTCAGTCTGAACAGAAAAATGCATATTTGTATTGAAACATTGCATAGGTTTGTTAATCTTTGTATATCCTATGTGAACTCACAATGTGCATGTTCAGCAAAAATCCAGTACGTTCTTTAACGTCAGTGACTCTGTGAAACCCATAAAGATTGTCGATGATTGTATTCTCTTTTACCTGGGTTAATCGACCTTCCGCTGTATTCTCCCTGCATAACACAATGAAAAAATTGCATTCGCATAAATATTCACTAAAACTTATTGTTTCTGACATAAGAAAGTGTTCTATTCACCTAGGAACATTGTCACCCCCGACCCAACGTTTTTTGGTCGAAGTCGTTTTTTCGGGACGATATTTTCCAGTGTTTACAGACATTTTTCCTCCTTCAAATTGTTCGTCTTGACGTAAAATGAATAATATATGTCGATCCCTTCGTTGATGAATTATCTGTAACCTTCACTTCCTACATTTTAAATAACAACAATTATACACATTGTGACAGAAAAAACGCGTGACTTTTTTCAAATAACAATGCAACAGGTCGGGTAAATTATGATCGAACACGATAGTAGCAAACAGTGCAACTTGCAAACCACATAGCGCATGGCGCGCGAGATTGGCGGGAGAGATGACGGAACAAGGGTTCGAAGTGTGCAGCTTATATACGGGCACGTGCGTGTGATTAACACATTCTCACAGCGACCCCAGCGACGCCAGTGCCTGGAATACCATTTAAACACATACTCCAATTTTTCGAGCCTGACGCTGAGCAATAACCCTTCTATACCCATCTGAATTCGTTGGTTGTATGTACATGGGCGGGAACGCTGTGCGTTCTCAATCACTTAAACAAACTGTCACATCAGGCTTGATCAAGTTGTATATCGTGTATAGTAAGATCATAATATGATCAAGGTCTAGAAAGGATTTTCAAAACATTTTTCGATACATCCATTGTCCACGTGTGATCAGTATTAACCCATACGATGTCTAATTTCGAAAAACTGTTGACTGATTTGTACGAAACACTTTTTCAACTGAGGTATCCGGGTATAGCTCAAATAACTACTCAGGACATCGAACAAACTATTCTTAGTCAGGAAAATAGGTTATTCTTGTTATCCTGGCTTATTTCGCAAAATCCTCTTGCTAAGAATGAAGAATTTTCAACCAATACTGACGAATGTAAAATTGTTAAATGGTACTCCAACATGGGAATTTGTAGCAATCCTGAAGTACTGATGGTCAGTCTTTTTTTTAAGTAGATGGTCATAAAAACAATTTGCATCTTCAGCTGAAAACAAAAATTCGTTTGCAGGGTAAAGTCCCAATGCAGAGTCAAGTTTCTACCCTGAGAAATTTACTGGTCTACATGATCACTGTACTTACGGCAGATCAAACTGCAAGCGTGACATGCGATCAATCATCTGTTGTGGATATACTAAAAGTTAGATACAATGTTTTTTAAACGCTATATTTTAGCCTAACTATAATCATTAAGGCTCATTTGATAAGTATTTTTTTTTTCAGAAACGATTAAGCAAGCCCATTGGCATTATACCATCCACATGTAGTCTGACATCAAAATTAAACTACAATGACGCTGTTCAGTATCCGAAGAGCGACAGAAAAAACTTCGAAAAAAATTTGAGTACAGGATCACTTACATTAAAAGAGGAGGATCAATCTTTGCAAAAAGTGAGCATTAAATGTTGTATCTCATTTATTTTAAAGTAATTGATTGTTTCTATATATTCTTTAGGTGTTTGGATCAAAACGAAATAGCAATTCAGAATGCAGGCATGAAATGGATAGAAAAGAGGCTGTAGAAAAATTCGTCGAAGTCTTTGAGTCCGTGAATACCTGGCCCAACTCAAGGGTGGCCAATTCAACGATTCCAACAAAATCAATGGAAAATTCTATTGATAATGTATATGGCAATTTGATTACTCTGAAAGAGGTAGTGTCATGATTACATACAATTGGTTTGCAATACACTTAATATCACAGTGATATATTTCTTATAAAAACTGATTTTTTTAAATTATACTAGAACAAGTAGCAAATTGGTAATTCTGGTTATATTTAATGATTTTCAGACATTACGCTCAAAGGACGATATATCAAAATTCGTGATGACTGAAGGATTGAAAAAATGTGAGATGCCTCTAGACAGTGTAATTGACGACGTAGTCATTCGTATTGAGCAAATCAGCCGTTTGCAAAAAAACGAATCGCATATAAACAATACTTGTATTGAAATCCAATGCAAGAATCTTTAAATAATGTCTTTAATGTAGCAGTCTAAATAAACGATACCGATCCTTTTTGTGAATAAACAAAAATGTTTTTTTTTTGTTCAAAATACATTGCCCAAAGTTGAAATTAATTCAGTTAATCCCCAGGAAATTATCAAATATTTCATGTAAGCTTAAAGTAAATCTGTGTTTACCAATATTGCTATTTACAATGGACAAGGAAGTGAATTCATTGGATGAAAAGAACATTGGCAGGGTAAAGATCATTTCATGTATTCTTGATGATTTATTAAAAAAGCACATGAAAATACATGATTTCTGACTTAAGATCGAGGACGTTCTTTCTTTTCCTTGTAGAGGGCGAGTAGGGAAACATTGGCGACTTTGACGACCTTGAAACGTACACCGGGAATATCACCAACGGCATGACCCTTACGACCAAATCCAGCGACGAGAACTTCGTCGTTTTCTTCGATGTTATTCAAACAACCATCGCGAGGTACGAATGCTGTAATTTTCTTGCCATTCTTGATGAGCTGCACTCGCACGCACTTACGAATAGCCGAATTTGGCTGTTTGGCTTCTACACCACTGGGGAAATAAAAACATTATGCATATTAGATCAGAAAATATTACAGACAATAGATTCATAAAAAAAATACATTAAGGCAAACTTACACTTTCTCAAGAACGATTCCCTTGGCATGGGAAGCACCTCCGAAGGGATTGGCCTTCCAACGTGTTCCCAAATGGGCTTTTTTGTAGTCTTTATCGTTCCATCGCTGGTCGCGTCTGTGGTTAACGTGCTTTCTTGCAGTACGAAGACCACGGGGTTTACCTGCAAGTAAAGATATCGTACATTACAATTATGTGTATTTATTTTAATTACTACATCTTATGAAGAAGGACCAAAAAGCGCGAATGTAGCCAACATCGTTGTATTGGAGTGTAGTAACAAACGCGAAAGAGAAAGATCAACAATTTGTAACTTCTAAATGAAGTGTGTTTGGTCAAGTCAATACACTTCATATAACGCATGTAGCCCGTGGCAAGTAGACGATACCACGTTTTTTTTTTGGAACCTCAAAATACGTAAAAAACCATTCGCTGCAAGAATATTTAACACTCTGGAGGTTTCACCCACTTCAGAAATTGCGAATTACATTTCACCGTACAATAATTACACAGGGCATTATAAAAAAATGAACAATAATTGACGAACTCTTTACATACCCATCTTGATCGGTGTATAAGACAACCGGAAGAGATGTTCTCACCATTAACGGAAACCCTGATGGCAAAAACTCGTTTGTCAGTTCGATTATCGATATAAAAATATTCCCTAGATTCGATCATATGCACAAGACTCGCCGATGTAAGAAAATCTCCGAAGGGAACTAGGAAAGCACTCACTGTACGAGTGTTGCATTCTATGACCAATAGATGGCTGAAAAATCATTTTCTAGAGGTGGATGGTGGTAATTCAAAACGTCTGCGATTATCGACGCTTCCTAGAATTTGGAAAAAACTCCAGTATCGGCAAGGGACCCCATCAAGCAGGCCCCTCAAAGCAATTACCTGCGGGCATCTATCGCCTAGTTTAACAGCTTTAATTATTTAAAACGTAATAACAGAGATTAGGGGAAAGATTTGACCCTCGGCACGTGCCGATAGTCGCCATTTGTGATTCCCTTTCGCGATTTTTAGGGGTACGGGGCTTCAAAATTTGGTTTCGTCGAAAAAGGATCCCTGCAAAAAGACTTCAGTTGGAGGTGACGGAATCAAAATTTCGCAACGTAACACGAATATCACGATTATAATATTATGACGGTTGAATCGCTGCGGCATTCGCCATATATATATATATGACTTCGATAGCTTGCGGCAAACTTCACGTGAGTATAAAAAAGTTTACCTTTTGATAGGTCGCTGATGTCGCAGAACCAATTCTCGAGGATTCGCCCTTTGTCGAACGTTGGTCCAGCCATCAATGTTCTCTGGTTAATGTCAGCAGAGGCATGAATAATTCTATGACTGGAGTAGTTTGCGCATAAAATTTGTTTTTTATTTTCTCAAAAACATCTTAATTACCAAACGATAAAATTACGCTTCCAGTATTCACCATCGCACATTGATAAGTCATAATTTAAACAACTTAAGTTTCCCGGCCAACATCACACAGGTCCGGTAAGGCCATGTGGCTCCACTGTATAAGATTTGGGGACTATCATTTGTAAGCAGCTTTTGCAGCTTTTTTAGCACTTTATAATATTTTATTATAGTGTATCAGCACGCTGTGTGTCGAACTTCTAAAAAATAAAATATCGGCTTTCAAGTGAAGTTCGAAGTTTCATCAGCTTTTCAGCATGAGTCTCAAGCTATTGGCAAATTCGAATGATCCTCCTATCGGTAAATACTTTTCCTACAGCATGGATTATTTTTATCATTTTTCAATAGACCTAAGAAAAGCAAGTGCATTTTACAGGTGCGTTGATCGCAGCCGAATTGATTAGTGCTGAAGCAAAGGCCCAAGTCGAAGTAACGTTACTCAACGATTGGAAGTCTTCTAGTAATGTTCAGTTAATTGCAAATGATGGATCTGTTATCTGCGAGAGCAACAATGAGGTCGGACGTTACTTGGGTAGAACAGCGAACTTGGAACTCTATGGTAACAGAGATTTTTTTTAGGATTCTTATAAGATTTTTGTATCTTGTGGAAAAATATTTTCTTCTCTTGCACACCGGAATTCAATAAAATGGTTGTTTTCTTTCATTAGGGCGCAATGATATCTGTGAAAGAACAGAAGTCGACCATTGGCTGTCCTTCTCAATTGGGCCTCTCAAGAGCCAGAAGTCCTTGGATAATGCTCTTGTTTATCTTGATAATATCCTAAAACCCAAAACTTGGCTGGTATCGAAGGGTCTCTCACTTGCAGATATTTATGTATTTTCATCTTTGGTGGATCATCGTCCGCTAGAAACAGATGGAAAGTACTGCAACATAAACAGGTGGTACAAGCAGATGTTATCGATGCCCTCAGTACAGAAAGTACTTGCTTATATTCCAAAGCACAGAGTGGCAGGTTCTGGAAAAGCCACAAAGTCGTCTGGGAGACAGGAAGGCAAAGATGCGAAAAGACCTTGTGGCACAGGTAACCGAAAGCAGGAAGGAACATTTGATGAACTTCCTGGAGCTGAGATGGGCAAGGTATATTGACTGGAGGGCGCAGACATGAAAATAAGAAATTTAATGTTTTTCATAGCTTATATTTAAAGAAATTATGGAATTCTATTTTTGTTGCTGCATCATTCCAATTTCTTATTTTATCTGACAAAAATATTTCAATACTGTATGATCTTCAGGTTGTCGTCCGCTTTCCACCAGAAGCCAGTGGATATCTGCACATTGGTCATGCCAAAGCTGCCCTCTTAAATCAATATTACGCACAAGCATTTGATGGGCAGTTAATCATGAGATTCGATGACACAAACCCTGCCAAGGAGAACGTCGAGTTTGAGGAGGCGATTTTGCAAGATTTGGAAATGTTGGAGATAAAGCCTGATCGTTTTACTCATTCGTCCGATTATTTCGATTTAATGCTGTCGTATTGTGATAAATTGATCAAGGAAGGGAAGGCTTTCGTCGATGATACGCCTGCCTTGTTGATGAGGGAACAGCGTGAGCAACGCTTACCATCTGCAAATCGTGATAATCGTAAGTCTCCTTGATGTAAGGATCGATAAATTCACTTTGAGTCTTTAATATTTTTGCGATATTTCTAGCCGTTGAGAAGAACATGGAACTATGGGAAGAGATGAAAAGAGGCACGACGAGAGGACAGGAGTGTTGCGTCCGTGCAAAAATCGATTATCAATCGACCAATGGATGTATGAGAGATCCAACTATTTATAGATGCAAACCAGAACCGCATCCTCGGACCGGAACTAAATACAAGTACAGAATATTTATGGCTATTATATTTATTAACGGTGAACGTACTCTGGCAAACAAGGGACAAAGATTTACATGTTGGTATTTTTTGCAGGGTGTATCCGACCTACGATTTCGCATGCCCGATTGTAGACGCGGTTGAAGGTGTGACACACACTCTTCGCACGACTGAATATCACGATCGAGACGTCCAATTTTACTGGCTTATCGAGGCTCTAGATCTGCGACGTCCGTACATATGGGATTACTCACGACTAAACATGACCAATACTGTTCTATCGAAACGTCGGTTGACGTGGTTAGTTGACGAAGGTGTGGTCGATGGTTGGGATGACCCCCGTTTCCCAACAGTCAGAGGAATTCTTCGTCGTGGAATGACCGTTGAAGGACTCAAACAATTTATCATTGCTCAGGGTAATTCGCGCTCGGTCGTTTTCATGACATGGGATAAAATTTGGTCGTTCAACAAGAAAGTCATCGATCCGATAGCGACCAGGTAAATATCAATCTAGTTGAGTGCAAAGTTGAAAAGGAAATACATGCTCATAAATGAGAAATTTCTCGCCTTATCAGATACACAGCTTTGGATGATACGGTTTCTCTAGTCACTGTTTCT
This sequence comes from Netelia fuscicornis, assembly GCA_946811545.1. Classification (NCBI taxonomy): domain Eukaryota; kingdom Metazoa; phylum Arthropoda; class Insecta; order Hymenoptera; family Ichneumonidae; genus Netelia; species Netelia fuscicornis. Next base: position 12,261,766 of record OX328011.1, on the reverse strand, counting down.
GTGGAGGGTGCCGAAGATGGTTTTCTCACAGTGCAAAATCATCCTAAAGATCCGAGCAAGGGTACGAAACAAGTAAGAACATCATCTCGTCTTGTGATAGAAAGATGCGATGCAGAAACCCTTGTGGAGGAAACCAACGCAACTTTTATCAACTGGGGCAACTGTTTGATCAAAAAGATCAATAAGGAAAACGGAATTATAACCAGTATCGAAGCGAAGTTGAATCTGGAGAACAAAGATTACAAAAAAACCGTTAAGCTTACTTGGCTAGCGGTCGGGGACGACGAGAAAACAAAATCGTCAGAACACGGAGTGTTGTCCTGTTACGCCGTTTATTTCGATCACATTATAAGTAAAGCCGTTTTAGGCAAGGACGAGGACTTTAAAGACTTCGTCGCTAAGGACACGAGAGTAAGCTTTTATCAATGTGTATTCATTTTCATAAAAACGTCACGTTGAAACTGCTAACGAAGATCGTACTTTTGCATTCAAGAAAGAAGTAAAATTGGTAGGTGAGAGTGCTATGAAGCGAATAAAGAAAGGCGAGATCATCGAACTACAGAGAAAAGGATTCTTCCGTTGCGACGTGCCTTACGCTCCGGCTAGTTCTTTTTCATCAAAGGAACAACCCATCATACTCTTTCATATACCCGACGGGCATTCCAACGCTCAAACAACGACCGCCGGCCCGGTGAAAGCTCAAAATGGAGCAAAGGCCAAAAAAGAAGATGCGAAGGTAATTCATTCTGCTTATTTTCCTATTCATTAGCTTTCACCTTTACTATTACTCAGTCAGCAGGTCCTCCCAACATTATTTACTCAGACAGAGATGCATTTGTGACTATAGGAATTTGCTACTCATCGTAGGTTCTTTCCCTACTCCTATAAATCAGAAGAGGAGGGGGAAGTCGCTTTCCTTTCACAATCTTTCGGCACGCGTAACACGAGTGCTTTTGTACACGTCGAACGATTCGGGCAGTTGGACACGTTGAAATAGTTTCCAACAGAAACGGTCCTTTGTTTCCATATGGGTTTTAAATAATCTAAAGCTGTGTAGAACTATTGACATTATCAATTTAAAAATCATTCATAATTGTGTCAAACATAACAAAATTCTATCAGTGTGTCAAGATAAATAACATCGTTAGGTAAAATATCGTCTGCTCGCCTATATATGAAAAAAAAACGAATAATTTTATCTGTTTTTCAAGGATCTTTCGCCGCTGCACGGAAGAATAACGGCCCAAGGTAATAAAGTCCGTGAAGTAAAAGCCGCGAAAGCAGGAAAATCGGTGATCGACGAAGAAGTGAAGATACTTCTTGCTCTGAAAGCCGAGTACAAAGCAATCGCTGGAATTGATTGGAAACCTGAAGATGTACCGAAAAAGCTTTCAACCGAAGGGTCTGGTTCGGTAGTTGATACTCAGAGTCTGTCGAACAAGGTACAACAGAAGGGTGACAAAATTAGACAGTTGAAAACCGATAAAGTAGAGAAAAAGATAATCGATCAAGAGGTGAAAGAGCTTCTCTCACTGAAAGCCGAGTATAAAAAAGCGACTGGTAAAGATTGGAAACCGGATGCTGCTCCACAAGTTCCCACACTTCACCAAGGATCGACACCAGACAGGGAAACTTTGTCGAACAAGATACAACAGCAAGGTGACAAAGTACGTCAATTAAAAACTGATAAAGCCGATAAGAAAGTCGTGGATCAAGAAGTCAAAGCTCTTCTGGCTCTGAAGACTGAGTATAAGGCTACTGTTGGCGAAGATTGGAAGCCAGGAGCAGTCCCCAAGCCACAAGAAGTCAAAATGAGCAATGAATCTGGGGAAAGTGTGTCAGACAAAATAGTACAGCAGGGTGAAAAAGTTCGTCAGCTTAAATCCCAAAAAGCAGAAAAATCGAAAATCGATGAAGAAGTCAAGATTTTGTTAAAACTGAAGGCCGATTATAAGAGTCTCACGGGACAAGAATGGAAACCGGGTGTAGCTGTGGCGAATACGGTGGTACCGACGAATACTGTCGCACCGAAGGAACAAACTGCGAATGGTGGCGAATTGTCAAATGAGATAACCAAACAGGGTGACAAAGTCAGACAGTTAAAGACGGAAAAAGCAGAAAAGAAGGTGATCGACGAAGCGGTAAAAATTTTGCTCAATCTAAAGAGTAATTACAAAGCCACCACCGGACAAGATTGGAAACCACCACCTGGAGGAGCTTCCAAGCCACAAGAAGTCAAAGCGAGTAATGAATCTGGGGAAAGTGTGTCAGACAAAATAGCGCAGCAGGGTGAAAAAGTTCGTCAGCTTAAATCCCAAAAAGCAGAAAAATCGAAAATCGATGAAGAAGTCAAGATTTTGTTGAAACTGAAGGCCGATTATAAGAGTCTCACGGGACAAGAATGGAAACCGGGTGTAGCTGCGGCGAGTACTGTGGCACCGACGAATACTGTCGCACCGAAGGAACAAACTGCGAAAGGTGAGGAATTGTCAAGCGAGATAGCAAAACAGGGTGACAAAGTCAGACAGTTAAAGACCGAAAAAGCAGAAAAGAAAATGATTGATGAAGCGGTAAAAATTTTGCTCGATCTGAAGAGCAATTACAAAGCAACCACCGGACAAGATTGGAAACCACCGGGAGGTACGGAAACCTCTGGAGCTCGAAAACCGAAGAATTCCGCACCTCTTAAATCAGCAGAAAAAATAGCTAAAAAAGATAAAGGAAAGGATCAGCCGGCTAACAGTAAAGAGATGGAAAGCAACAAAACTGGAACGAGATTGGGTCTCGAGGCAAAGAAGAATGAAAATTTGTCAGATTGGTATTCACAAGTGATTACGAAAGGCGAGATGATCGAATACTATGACGTTTCTGGTTGCTACATACTCCGTCCCTGGAGCTTCTCAATATGGGACATAATAAAAGACTTCATAGATCGGGAGATCAAGAAATTGGATGTGCAAAATTGTTACTTCCCGATATTCGTTAGCAAAGCTGTGCTTGAACGCGAAAAGGATCACATCGCTGACTTTGCACCAGAAGTCGCTTGGGTTACAAAAAGTGGCGAATCCGAATTGGCCGAGCCCATTGCCATTCGTCCGACTTCCGAAACCGTCATGTACCCCGCCTATGCCAAATGGTTGCAATCCTACCGCGATTTGCCTCTGAAGCTTAATCAGTGGAACAACGTTGTTGTAAGTATTTTTAATAATTACTCTTTTTTTTAAGTGTGTGTGAAGAAAAATAAAATTGTGATTTTGAATGTTTTTTTGTGCTTCAAGCGATGGGAGTTCAAGCATCCGCAACCTTTCCTTCGAACGCGTGAATTTCTCTGGCAAGAGGGACACTCAGCTTTCGCGTCGAAAGCTGAAGCCGATGAGGAAGTTTTAGTGATACTCGATATATACAGAAGAGTGTACGAAGAATTATTGGCAGTCCCAGTGGTACAAGGACGTAAAACAGAGAAAGAAAAATTCGCCGGCGGTGATTACACGACAACAGTTGAAGCTTTCGTTTCAGCGAGTGGTAGGGGTATACAAGGTGCTACGAGTCATCATCTTGGACAGAATTTTTCCAAGATGTTTGATATTCAAGTCGAGGGTTCTGAGGAAGGTGGTGAGAAGCTTTTCGTCTACCAGAACTCTTGGGGAATGACGACGAGGACGATTGGAGTGATGATAATGGTATGTATTCTTGTCCAATGTCGGTAAGCTATATATAATCAGAGGAATTTGACCTAATAAAATGATTGTGCAGATTCATGGTGACGACAAGGGGTTGGTTTTGCCTCCTAAAGTCGCTGCGATTCAAGCTGTGATCGTACCATGTGGTATTACGGCTTCAACGACCGTCGAGCAGAGACAGCATCTTATGGCTGAATGTGCCAAGCTCGAAGCCGAGTTGAAGAAGAACGGTGATATCAAAGTCAAGGGTGACTACAGAGACAATTATAGTCCTGGTTGGAAATTCAATCATTGGGAACTTAAGGGTGTTCCGGTGAGAGTCGAGCTTGGTTTTAAGGATCTTGAAAAGAAACAAGTGACTCTCGTTAGACGCGACAATTCTGAACGGTTAACCGCTGATAGATCTAACATACATGGAGCTGTGAATAAATTACTCGACGACATACAGAAATCAATGTTGAGCAAAGCCACGAAAGATTTGAACGATCATATCAAGAAGGTGACTGAGTGGAAGGTATTCAGCACTGAGTTGGATAAGAAGAATATTATTCTTGCACCATTCTGTGGTGATACAAGTTGCGAAGATCAGATAAAAACCGACAGTACAAGGTGATGGTTCAAACACTATAAATTGTTAATCAAAACTTGGTGAATTTTAATCTGTAATACTGTTTTCGTTTTCCATGTACAGGGAAGATACTGGTGACGATCCAAGTGCATCTATGATGGGAGCTAAGGCACTTTGTATACCATTCGATCAGCCAAAGACACCATCGATTGATTCACTAAAATGTGTACATCCTGCCTGCACAAGACAACCGAAATTTTATACTCTCTTTGGTCGTAGTTACTAGAAACATAATTCGTTCTTAAGAGCGATAAAGCGGACAAATAAATAATTGCTTATTTCATACAATGAATTGGTCCTATAAGAACATACAGCATCGCAGAACAATCAATGAAATAAAACTATTAAAAGTTATAAGTTCAGTATTGTTGACCTTTTGCGGTTCCCTCCTTACTCCTTCTGTGTTAGTGGAGAAAGTCAGTACAATTCGGAGCAATATCGTAAACGTTCACATAACCTCACAAATTTTCTACCACATCTTTCTTGAAGGTGGTTTACATTTACGGCAAAAGCAAAGCGTTAGCCTCTGTAAATTTGCAGGGCGAAGGGACTAATAATTTGCGTTTACTTTAAGTAATAATCTGATGTAGGAACAATTAATTGGCCGCAAACTTCATCTATCTCTCTCCCACTCATGAATGACTAGGTGCAGGCTTGTGGATACTCCGATTCCCCCCAAACCCCTCACTCGCGGTAGGCGCACATGGTCGTAACCGTCGTAAAAAAATATAGACAAAAGTACCCTCACAGGTACCTCAATGGCAGGCAAGAGTAAAAAACATCGAGTAATTTTAGAAGAATATGGAATTCCTAATGTGAGTAATAGTTCAATAAAACGAAGAGTGTATCGCTAGATTGTGATCATGTGAATTCTGTTTTATATTTTGAAGGCAGCGGAATATTCTAACCTACCGCTCGAAGGTGGATGGAGCATAGAAAATTTCAAGAAGGTACCAATTGCCATTTGTTTTTCTATTGAGAATTTTCGTTATCTGATCGAATAACTGGACGGAATTATTTCAGCAATTAAAAATAAAAGTCGTCAGCCAGTCAAATGACGAGCGAGAATTAGAGTTTGACATGATAGGGTGTTCCGCCGCTCTGGCAAATGCACTGCGGAGAATTCTTCTGAGCGAAGTGCCGTCTATGGCTATCGAAAAAGTTTTTATATTAAACAATACGAGCTTGATACAGGATGAAGTTCTTGCCCACAGGTAACCACTACGAATTTTGTACAATATTCATCTGAGTCTAATCTGATACCACACATTCTCCGCCTATCTGCTGTTTGCTTAGGAAATTTGAGTCTAAATCTAAAGTGAATGTCGTATTTTTTTTTAATGATTATGAGTCAGTGCATTCTTTATCCAGACTCGGGCTCTTGCCTCTACGTGCAGATCCAAGATTGTTTGAATACCCTTCGAGCTCAGCCACCGACGAAGAAGAAGTCAGTGATCAAGATACCTTGAGATACGAAATGAAAGTTACTTGCACATGGAATCCTCAGGCACCCAAAGATTCCCGACGTCTTGATGATATTTATCGCAATAATAATGGTAATTGTTCCTTTTGTATTCCCATTGATGAATTATATCCATTAACTAATAATTATCGTTCTTTCACCCAAAGTTTATAGCCGAGATGTAAGATGGGTGGCAATAGGTCGTCAGTCAGAAATCTATCCACAAGGTGAAGAACAACTAGGAGTTTTGGAAAACGACATACTTATATGTAAAATGCGACCTGGTCAGGAAATTCATGCATTTATGCATGCAGTCAAAGGCATTGGGAAAGATCACGCAAAGTTTTCTCCAGTTGGTGTGTATTCGAAGAATTTTTAATCTCATAATTAGTTCCGTGAGCATTCTATGAATAATGAATGTTTTGCAGCTACCGCGACATACAGGCTTTTACCCGATATAAAAATCATCAAGCCCGTAAAGGATGAACAGGCAGATCTGTTGAAGACCTGTTTTAGCCCTGGTGTGATAGAAGTCTCCGAGGGAAAGGACGGTTCGCGTGAAGCTCGCGTAAAGAGTGCACGTTACGATAGTTGTTCTCGAAATGTCTTCAGACACGACAGCCTAAAGGATTCGGTTCAACTTGCTAGAATACCCGATCACTTTATTTGTAAGTATCAACTCGTTTTGTGACAATGTAAGTCAATCCATCAATGAAACATTTTTTTCTTTCAGTCACAATAGAGTCCTTGGGTGCTCTTCCACCCACTGTATTGTTCACGGAAGCCATCAAGGTTCTTAAAGGAAAATGTCGAGCTTTTTTGGAAGAACTCGACATGCTCAGTTAAATGTATAAAATAACAGATAATACAAATTTTATATAAAACATTCTAAGAAATTTTGACTTTCAAGAAAATTCTCATAATTATTCAAATGTTTTAATGAACTGTCAATGACAAGAATGCAGTTGGAAAAGATATCGAACCTTTTGGTTATTGAAATTTTTCGTATTACAAAGCTTTGAGTAATAATTCGTACGTGATAAACAGTTTTCACACTGAGTATAATGAAAAATCAGGGTATGACTGCCGAATCATGTTGTTCCAAATTAAAAAAGGAACAACTCTACATGTTGGAGTTGCTCGTAGATCGGGTTAATCTTAATCCGGAGAAAATTCAGGAAATCGGCTCGGCTTGCCTAACCATAAAACTGGAGTTTCTCGATTTTCCTCCCTTTGAGATAAAAGAGGAAGAATTTTGGTCATTAAAGAAACGAAACGAGAAGCAAACGACTTTGTCGACGGAACGAAAGAGTAGAGATGGCTTGCTGGATTTTAGTTCTGGCAAATCTTGTCTGTTCCCAAAGCCGCCCAACGAGCTCGTAGACGCGATGCGTTCACAACCGTTGAAGGTTGGTGTCTACAAAACTACCGAGAAAAAAATATGCTCTTCGGACTCAAAAGAAACTCCAATATGTAAATCGGAAGTTCCACTGTCTGGTTGCTTGTGCGACCAAGTTTCTATGTCTATGAACGACGTTACACACCGGCCGAAACCATACACGCTTCATAATACCTGGAATCTCATTGACGAACAGGAAAAGCCTTCGGGAACGATTCTATTGTTTCTAAGACTAACGTGTCTCGGAAATTCTATTGCGACTCAATTTGCCGTAAACAATGGGTCTTTCCTGTTCAAAGGTACCAATTCGTTGAACGAATTTCAGTGCAATAGAGTGCCAAGTGATGATGAGGAGAAAGAAAATGCTGAAACAAAGACAGGTGAGATTTGCTTGCCAGATGGATATCAAGAACCGAAAATGGATTCTTCACCAAAACCACGAAGTGTCATTGGCCTGGCACCAATTTGCCAAGAACTGGCTAAACGCGACGGTGGTCCGCTCGAGGTTGTACCACCCTTAAATTTGTCGACCCATCGAATGGTGGAGGAAAAGATGATGCCAAAAAATAATGTTAGTCTGGTAAACAGTGACCACTTTGCCGAATGTGTTTGTCGGCCTGGAGGGACCTTCTTGAAAAGAATGACGCGAGAACTTCCATGTGGGAAAAGGAATTGTATGGGTGGGCTTTGTACGGGTGTAACTGTAACAAAATCGCATGGGGCCACTATTTTGGATGGCTCTTCGAAAAATCCGTGCTACACTGGAAGTTGTTGTTCGGGAGACCCGCCGAATTATTGCTACAGGCCAAGAATGAGAGGTGGAGGATGCAGGGAAGAAGCTGAAAAAACCAACAATTTTCGACCGAAGTATCAAGAAGACAATAATCCCGGAGTATACGGACAATCCATTGAAAATCTAATTTCTGGTGCTTGCAGCTCGCCGCATAAGACAGCTTCGTCGAAAAAGCCAGGCTGTGGTTGCTTCGGAAAAACAGGTACGGGAGCGATGGGATTGAAATCAGTGATTATGAAGAATGGGTTGGGCTGTTCGAACGAGCCGTGCCATGGTGTTGACTGTTTAATCCGAGCTTTTAAAGAGACTCAAGATTTCGTCGAGTCGATTGGAAAAACTCCCGGTTTCGCTGGACTTGGCCTAATGGACCCAACCGAGAGTCCTTATTTTGGTAGAGAAAGGGATGAAAATCCAACTAGTTGCGACGTGAGAAGTCCAACATACCTGACCAATCGTACTTCGAGTAGTCATCATCCACGGAATCTGCAAATGCGCAAACCAGTATCCAATGGAAAAACGATTAGCACCAGTCCCCCTGTCCAGGGTATCATTTCTCCAATGAATCGCGACCAAACCATTCGTCCATTAGACTCTCTAATAACCGGACGAATGAAGAAGAAGAATATCGAGGACAAGTCTGAAAAGCAAAAAGAGATGCAAGAATTAATCAACCATCAGACAACGGTTGAGGTCGAACCTTCTCCATGCGGAGAGCCCAGATGCAAATCTACGAGGAAAAAAGCTCCCGAGGAAGTAACGGTAAATACTTTATCAGACATAAAGTTGCAGGAGACCACGAAGAAATTGTTGATTGGAAATAAAAAGTCGTATTCTGGAAGATCAAAAACTCGTGGGAGGATGAAGTCGCTTCCAGGACCTGCTGGTGATCGTCTCAGTCGTCAGAGTCGTCGAATTTCCCACATCAAAGTCAGTAAGAGAATAATGAGGCTCGTGAATGCCATGCGAGATCCGAGATTCTGTTACGGTCATAAAAAATGTATCGAGGTAAGAGTGAGGGTTCCTGGTAATATGGGATGGTTGTGGAACAGTAGCGAAGTGCCAGGAGGACAAAAGTTACCGCTCGGTTGGAAACCTGGTGCGATTTCCAAGTTTGTTTGGGAACGAATGCAACAGGCAAAATCCATGGCAGTTGAAGCAGGCTCGACCAGTGAGATTCGATCGGCGACTCCAACGTCCAAAGGAAAACGAAGCAGGTCGATGAAAAGCAAAAGCTTTCACACGCTTGGAAGAAGCCAATGGGCGAAGAATCGCATGCACGATAAAGATGACGGTGAGGTCGAGTTACCACCAACGCTTCACATACACCGCAAAGATGGAACGTACTACGTCACTATGTATCCTGTGAAGGGCTGTAACAGTACAAATGAGGAAGCAATTGAGTTGGAAGAAAAACCAAAACCCCTGCAGTTCAAGATAACGAAAAACAGGGACGAGGAGGAAGCCTCCTCGAGCTCAACAGGCTCGGACATGGAAATTGAATTTTCACCACCAGCAGCGATACATCGGTACAAAAAGAAGGCACCGGTCGTACATCAAGATACGCAAGTCTGTCAACAAGAGATCGTTGATGCACTGAAAGTGACAACTGGTAAACCACAGAGCAAGCCTAATAAGGCGAAGAAAGTTAAGATAAAGAAATAATTTTTCTGTTGTACAAATTCATTGGTAAAAACCAGTGCCAATTTATTTTACAAAACAAAAATTGTCTTTTGTATATTTCAATACTTGACAAGTACTGGAAATGATTTCATTAGTCACTGTCTATCGAACAAATATGTAACCTATATAACTTTTATTCGAATATTTACAAATCGTAAATTCCAGGCATGATATATACAATACAAAATTGACAGGACTACATAAGAACGCGTTCTATGGTAAAATCGAGCTCTAATTTATCTAACAAGCGCGACGGTGCCGTAGTGAAGGTTCCGAGCGCGAGATGGCAGTGATGTCGCTCTGAAGGGGGTGGGGGCAAAAATGAGGGGGGCAGCACCCGTACGCGCGGTCGATACTAACGTTGGAAATACAACCAACGGCGTTGTTATGCATTCGGCAGTGTCGCAATGGCCCTTGCCGAAGGGGGATTATCAACGTAACTGCACAGAGCGACATTGTATGCCCCAGTAGCGATGTGCGATAGTGCCAGGCTCGAGTTCGCCTAGATATATATACATACATACATATATAGATATATAGAGTGCTACCCCCTCCTTACTTCCCATCCGTGTCAAGATGGATGCTTGGAAGCCGACGGATTTCGGTACGATCTTAAAACCGCGTGATTCGTAGAGTACAATGGGTCTTTCTACTCGATAAAAATAGAGGTACCAGTGAGTGAAGACAGAGCGTTAAAAGTGTAAATCTATTCTTTTGTGCGAATTATAAAAACGATAGGAAAACTTCGTTGGTATGAATAATCTCGTGTAAAGTGCATATCAGTGATGAGAATAACATCTGCCATCAGTGAGATATTGGGGAAGTACTACAATGGTGGATAACAATTGCATTATCGAAGGAAATGTCAAATTTCGCGACGGAAAAAAGGTAAGCCGGCCAAAACAAGAATAACGATGTGTTAAACGTTTTATTCATCGACAGTAACGAGAAACTGTGCTTTGAATGTTATCGCAAATTGAGATGTGCCAAAGTAGTATGTGGCAGCAGACACGCGGACACTCTCTAGAGGATCATTGACGTGAGAATAATGTAACGCGCTTCGATATCTCAACAAGAGCGTACAACGATAATCATAATAATAATATCCGAAGCCGGCTGCATCGGCTATTATGCTCCGGAGCGCGGGCTCGTGCCGCAGAGACCCTTTTTTCGTCCCTTCGTTCTCACTCACCCTCCGCTCTGCTTTCATTCCCCTTCTCGCTTCTCGCGTAAAATCGTGCTCTCTGTTTACTTTATGTCTGCTACTACTGTTCACCCATATTGTTTCGAACAATATCGACTATTTGTACAAACTGAATGTAACTCGCTCCGAATACAACGAATTCGTGGTCGACAAACTATAAACTCGTGTCAAAACACTCTGTGACAACTTTGCTCCGTTAATTGTTTTTCCTTTTCACCATCCCTGTATTCCGATTTATTCGCGTATGCGAGATTAAAGCTGTTGCTTGTTTCCCATTCTTCTTTATGCGATTTTCTATGTTTTGTGAATTTTGCAACATTACTGTAAAACATTAGGTTTAAATATAATTTCACACATATTACTTTCATTGTACAATACATGTTGTTGATAAAGTAATAAATATTTATTGTAACAATGAATAATGCATTGTGGTTCATTGGATATGGATATTTGCCTCTACACAGTAACACAATAAACCTTAGAGTCATTGGTTTAAATGGAATAAAAAAATAATGAGAAATGAAAATCTTGCCGCTGAGTAAGTGGACCCCCCCTGCAAATGAGCCACCCTTTCTTCATTGTATTGCTTGGAGAAGTTAAGTAGGGTGTGGGGAGGCTCGAAAGGTAGCAATCCCATTTATCAATGGGGCCCAAAATCCACTTACAATATACCATTCAGCTTAATTCAAATAAACGCTCCTGTTTCTTTCGCACAATGACTCAGGAGTAATAATATATTAGCCATTATCGCAGTAGGGTATGCATGTAAATTTGCTTGAACAAAAGTGTGTAATAGCGATTTAATTGATTTATTTTTTTTTCAGTGGAAATCACGATGGTGCGTGATGAGAAAGCTGTCTCCAGTAGCAGGTAAGCTGTAGTAAATTTTGATTAATATGATAATTATTTAAAGTCTGTTATTAAGAGGAATGATTAGGAAGTGCAAAAATAAAAATAACACAACTAAGCATTTCAGCTCGCTTCTGGTTTATTCCTATTATCAGAAATGTTCATGTTCGCTCCAGAAGCGGAAACCGAATTAATCCTCGCACTGGTTCTCACATATGCAGGCTTACACCATGCAAGCTCATTACCATTTACTCCATGTTCGAGTTATTTTTAAATTTCGTATCTCCGGGCGAACAGATGCAGAAGATATAAGTTATTTTTGTGATACGCACGATTTTTCCTGACCCTTCAATTTCCTGGTGAGTTATCAGCGTGACAAATGTACTCCCTGGACCTTTTTAGAAAGTAGCCTGTAACATCTGTTCCTTTAAACGCCGGAGGAGGGCGGGAAGAGATATGGTAGAAGCTTGCTGGTATTGGAAAAAAATTCCAAGAAAAGCCTCTGCATCTGTCGCCAACCACTCACGTTTATAACTACTCTTACCGATTGCTTGTACAAAAAATGAAGAAAAACCGATAAGTAGGAGTGCATCCTAAAAGTATGTTGGCCTTAAACCTCTACGATGGAATACACATGCCAGTCCTGGTCATTTTCCAGATTCTTTTGTTGGGGTACAAACTTTAGCGCTATAGACATAAACATTTGTTAACAGGGAGATAATCAATTTGTATGTTATATGCTGGGGTCCATTGTTTGTTACTTCTTCTTTCTTTCTTTCAATTTTTATTGCAGACTGTCTACACCTGCAACTTTATGGAGACAGCAAAGATAGGTACAAACAAGGCCAGACGAAGGCATCATTGAGCTTACAACACTTTTTAGGTGTTGAGAGTGGTTTTACACTCGACAAGGAATCAAACACCATCGCCATAATATGTCAAGATCTGACGGTCGTACTTGCGTTCGATACGCGAGAAAGGCTCATACAGTGGCAGGTCAAGATCTCAAATAACTTAGGAGAAGGTAAAATTGACATTTCTAATTTTATTATTTCCAATTCTTACACTGAAAAAAATAAAGTTTCTACAAAGAGGCAAAATTTTCATGGAATGGACGTTAGAAAATGCATAAGTTTGAAAAACCTTAACTTCCGTATGAGGTCATACGTAACTACCTTGATTTTACCTTTTGAGATATCTCACCTTCTTTATTTTCTCTTTATAGATCAACAATTTTTAATTCTGATATCAACCGCACCGGCAAAAGCAAAATTGGCGAACGGCCCGGCTCATTTACACGTGCAGGATCGTCGTTTTTGTATAACCGTTGGTGTACCACCGAGGCTCGTTGGTATCTGGGAGATTGGTCATCTACGTCGTTACGGCGTGGTCGAGGGACGTTTTTGTTTCGAGGGTGGCTCGCGTTGCGGTCGTGGCGAGGGATTGCACGTTCTTATCACGGATCAGGGTGACGATATCGTGAAGACTCTTCAGCTCGCTGCCGATGGCAAATTGACAACGAGAAAGAGGCCATTAAACGGACGCGAGCACTCGTTGCAGGAGAGTCCACGTCGTCAGTTCGCCCGCTCCGAGACAAGAGCCAGTGATTTCTTTCCATCGGCCGTATATACGACAACTGCTCAGTACGAAGATCACTGTGACGGTTGCAAGAATGAGAGTTCACCTTGTTGGTCGTCGACCGAGAGTCGCCATCAGAATGAATTATCGGAAGTCGATTACAACTGCCGCGATACCGTTTCCGTCTCCGAATTGACCGATCAACCGGGTGAATGGAGAAGCTGTTCACTGATGAGACAAAGCACGGTTGGTCTCGAGAGATGCGCAAGTTGCATCAGCAAACTCGGCACTATATCAAAATCATCGACTTCCGGTACAACAGGAACCGGTGCTTTGCGAAGTCCAGCCCCAACGGCAAACAACTCGATCTGTCATCTGCCAATTCGAGCATTCGATAGATTGTCACTGTCTTCATACAGCAGCAGTAGCCACGAGAGCGATTATTCGGGCTCGCAAACGGCGGAATGTCATTGTCCACCGCAGATCGCAAAAAATGCCCAAATACAGTCGATCAATCGTTCGTCACCGAGTCCAACGGCATTACCACCACGACCGGCTAAGCAGCAAGCATCCGTCCCCGCGAAGGTACCAATTCCGAAAAAACCAAAAAAACCACCAATGCCATTGCCGAACGAGCAATCAGCAGCTTGCACGTGTCAACGTAATCAGCCGGGAAATCGTAATAGTTCAGGCTCGGGGCCTTATGAGAATTACGACGTGCCGAAGACAATTTTGGGGCATCACATGTCTCTCGAGCCGAGTCCACAATCGGGTGATCAGTATTACGATACTCCGAGGAAGATCAAAGAATGTCTGGCATTGCCCAAGATTTATCCAAATTACGATACGCCTCACATACCACAAGCTGTAGTGCTTCAGCAGTGTGGTTGTCCTGCCAAAATGCCAGCTCAGTCACCACGATCCTCGGCTTGTCCATGTCACAATGTAATGAGCTGGGCTGGTTTTGTTTTGCCTTACTGTCGACGAGGTGCAGGAATCGAATCAACTGGTGTGACCGTTCATCCGGTCAAGTTATCAGGCGAGGGGAAAATGCCGGTTGTAAATGCCAGCGGTGAGTTGGGAATTTACGCAGGTTCGAACAAGAGCGAGAATGAAAGTACGAAGTCCACTAGTGACAAAGAAAGCTGCGATTGCGAGACAAAGAGTGGCATGAATAATTATGAGAACGTCGCACCAGTTATCGATACACAGCCGCAATCATCGAAACGAGCGAATTATGCGAATCTTGATTTTACCGAATCACTGGAGCACTACGAGAACAGCAAAGACCTCATAGCCAGAGCGGGCATATCGAGGGACGAGATCGATGAGATTGCCGATCAGTTGGACGATGCTACGATCGACAAGGACGACGAGGAATGCGACGACAAAGTATGCGCCAAGTGCGGTCACGTAAAGGAAATCGTGGGTGCGGATTATCTGATGATGGAGCCTGACAAGCAACTGCCTAAAAAACCATTCTCGGGATATTTGCCTATGCAACCGGCCCACAACGCATGCTCAAAGGAGATACTGTCACGTATTTGCGGCGGTGTCAAAAGTTCGAGCAATCCAACGCTATTTGGCTCTTCGACACCCGAGACTACGAGAAAACGTTCGGATTCGGAATTCCGTGTGCCAGGCTCGGCTATGCTATCAAGTCCTTATCTAAGGAGACGTTTGATAGATCCTACTGGCAGTATCGAAGCTCCTGGTAACATTGGAATGTTGTGGCGCAAACGGTCGTATTCTGCGGAATCAGCACACTATCTTGATGAGCCCAATCCCGGCTTTTCCTCGAATCTCTCTATTCACAAGTGCTCGAGCGAAACAGAAAAGTCTGCACACACAACGAAGGATCGACAATCACCAATGAGCGCAAATTCGGATTTGAAGATCAATCAGGAGAACGAGGGTGGCTTATTGGCACAACCGTTTTCCATTAAAATAAGACGATCTTCGTCGGTACCATCGAAAACTGGACATAACAGAGATTCGTCGAGCAGCAATGATTCCGGCGTATCAACTGGCTCGTTGAGTCACCGTACTGCAGAATTCGTCGAGTTCGAGCTATCCCTGGCACCCATATCATCATCTAGAAAACAAAATATATTGACGGTTTGTCGAAAGAGTCCACCACCCGTTTGCTTTCACGGCAGCTTACCAAGAAAATCAAAATCGAGCGATCCACTGCGCGAATTGTCGTTCCAATTTCAAAAGATCAAAGTACCGACGAAATCATCGTCAACAGAAGGCGATATACCGACGTGCTTGCCAAAAAGTGCGAAAAGTTTTGGTAGTCCGGGGGAAGTCTCCAGCACACCGTACATCGATTCACGCAGCACGAGCAGTGGTACTTCCGACATGTCCGATTACATCGAGACACTTTCTCTATCGTCGCACTCGTCGTCCGATACACCGGATAGTCTCAGGTTGGCAATTGTTAATTTGGCCTTGTAACACAAAGATTCATTGTACGAAATAGAATATTTCAGTTCTGTTTTCATTCGAACCACGGTTCAAGTTTAACATTCTACAATTTTCAATGGTTTAACTTATTCATTTACTTGGGAAGATTATGAATATTATTTTGGTGGTCTTTACAGATTGGGCGGTCGTGCTGGCACAACGACATTGCGGCCTAGGAGCGGCAAAGAGTATTACAAGATAGATCGTAGTATTCTCGTGGAACAAGGACGCACACAACTTACAACAGCAACATCGACGAGCTACGCAAATATCACCCCGGTATTGGAAAAAAGCGAATCGCCCTCACCCGGATACATGAGCAGCTCGCCGTTTGAACAGCCTCAGCCAACACGGGAACACTTTCTCTTTCCCGAGGTAAGCAGTCCGAATGAAACGACTGAGATCGTTCGAATCGAAGATGCATATTGACATTTTACCAGTATTTTCCCTTGAGTCTCGGTCTTAATCGATGTTTATACACGAGAAGGAAATTATTGACTGTCCTCGTGCTAAGTCCTCTAAACGAACGCAAGACGTTTCTCTTTTCATAGGAAGCTTGAGCGCGATCATAGTGTCTGGAAAGAAAGTGGAAGAAAACCACCCAAAAGTTCCTAGGGATTCCAAACACTGCGGATACGAAACGAGTACACATTCGACATTGAAGGAAAAAGGAAAAAGAAAAAAGATGGGTAACCGGGGCGATTGCGACTATTTATACTATACGCGGATATCTGGTGGTTAATGGCATATTTTTTGAGACATCTACAAAATGTCCTGAGGTATGAGGTATTTCCGAATGATTGTAGGAAATATGCGACGAATTTTTTTTCATACTTTTTTTTTTTACAACGACTGGTATTCGCCGTGCACGAAAAATTTTTCTACTTCGATTTCCCTTGGAAATCTGTGATAGACTCAGTTGTCAACCGTCTGAAAACTCTTTTTCCCGAGTCTTCCCTGCAGCAGCCACTTTATCAGATACCGTTTCTTTGTTCATTTTGTTTCTTTTCTTCTATTCGTTCGTTTCTCTTCTTCATTCTCCTCTATTGAACCGTTGGTTTTTTCCAATCGGAGCAAGAGAATCTAGATTCTTGCGTATAGTCGAAATAGAGTCAATAATCAAATACTTCCTACAACGACTTGAACAATTTCTAAAATACGCTCAATAAGAAATTATAATATAGTTGTATAGATGAGAATCCTGCCCTAGAATAAAATGAAAAGGATGGTAATGCGCGCGTCGTATACTTTGGATGACTATATCGTTTTTCGGAATACTTTTATTTTGATAACTAATCCACTTTTATAAGATGAGTATTGTACAGAAGATAATGCCAATTGAAAGGCTCTTTTTATTTATACCGAAAAAGAAGAACAAAATGAAAAATCTGGTAACGAGTCTTGTCTATATTAATGTTCAATCGAATGATAAATGAAACAAACGAAAAAGTTCAGTTCTAAATAGCACTCACAGGGTTTTTTATACTTAATTACAAGATTTTTATGATGATAATCATAGTTTACAAGTAAAACGAAAGTAGCACCGCGATGAAAAGGACATAAGAAATGGACAAAAAACGTACACAATTCTGATCTCTGAACGACTATATAGAATAAACACGAATCAATCGTAGAAATTGCTATCTCATACTTGATCTCTTCTGTCGAACTAAAAACTTTTGCAATGCTTCTATACGTGCAATCGCGACTGAAAAATAATCGGTAAAGACAACTCGGGTATTTGATTCGTACGTGACATCTACAATTTTACAAGCAACGAACGACACACGCGCATGACTTTAGCGTTGTCGCTGTACTTAATTAAAAACTATAATCGTGTGGTACTGGGTTTCGTTCCCTGGTTATGTTTTTTTTTTATTCATTTTTAATGATCTTTTTTTGTTTACTTATATTCAATAGCGAATGCCATTGATTATTTTATTTATCGTAAAGTATTTATTCTAGTTTTTATAACTTGGTGCAGGATTTTTAAGTCATATTTAACTTAAGGTACGAATAATTTGTAATTAGTTGCCGTAAGAACCCCACCTATACCTAAGATATAATTTCTAACAAATTTATACTTCACATAGCGATAAAACATCAATGTATCCATTTATCGTTTTCTTTTTCCGGTCTTTTGTTTCCTCGTTAAATGCGTTGAGTAATTGATTTTCATATCTTCGTCTTTAAGGCAGCTATAGGAATTCAGAACGATATAGATTGAAATATTTGCATTACAAGCAGCTGATGAATTTTATTCAGTAGTGTAGAGTGATATTGAACGCAATAATTGAGAGAGTAATCGAAACTCTTTGTTAAATAATTGTATATCGACATTTTGGCTCGATGAAAGAAAGAAAGAGATGAAAGAAGAGGAAAGGAAAGGAAAGAAAAGGAAAGAACGAAAATAGTAATATATGTTGCATAAAAAAGTATTTTCCGCCCCGATAAATCACGAGAGTAAAAGTAAACGGAACAAAAATCAAATTCCACAACTATCAGTGTCGTGTGTGACAATAAGTCATGTAAACAAAATCATTATCAAAAAAGAAAAGCAAAAAAAAACAAATATTGAGCATTATACAAAGTCCGGCGTTTTAGTTGATACCTTCGAGTTTCAACCACTCGAGTGATTATGTACATTTGTCATCGAAGTCATTCGTATGCGTTGAAAACAAAAAATGCATAAGTCGATCTACATGGTAAATGAAAAGAAAAATTCATACGAATAGGAACGCGAACTCGCTTTAAAATTCAAAGAAACCCGTTCATTTCTGTCTCTTAACGACGATCGAACTGTCGCCACAATGTTTCGTATACAAAACTTGCGGTTCGACGAATCACTTTCACACGGACCGTTGCATTTAATTTCGATGCACACTTATATGAGAAAAGTATTAAAGTAGTATTATCGCAAGACTGATAATAGTATGTGGGCGACTTAGTCACGAGCGAAAATGAGTGATAAAAAAAAAAAGAAAAGACAAGAAAAGAAGTAAACCATCATTTAATCTCGATTGACTCGAATGCCACTCGCAATCTTGTACTTAAACACACGAAATAGCTCGCGAGTTTACCGAGAGTTCACTCGTGCCTCGTACTTTTGTTTTCTAACTCGTGTTGCCCACACCAATTTTTCTATGAAACAATATTGCGAATACCTTCGGGAACACGTTACTATATCCTTCGCTGACGTTATTATTACAAATGCAGATTAAACTGTCGTCTCGGATAGACGGATAAGCAATTTTGCACAGGAGCCTTATACAAGTGCTCGTTAAAAACAAACAAAAATAAAACAAAATACGCGTGAAATCACGAAACGTGATTTAGAAAAGATAACGAGAGTGATTTTGTGTGTGAGTGTGTGTGGTGTGAGAGATAGCGAGAGAGAAAAACAGAGAGAGAGAGAGAGAGAGACCTTAATCATGATATAGTGCCACGCAAATATTTCAGGTATATACGGTATGAGAAATATTTAATATTTAAGACGAATGGATCGAGCGTATATCGCTTCCTTGCGGATTCTAAAATCCTATGGAATTATTAGATTTTATTACCCTTAAGAATGTAGTATCGTGAAAGCTAGGGACCCACAGTATCCTCCCTCCTCCCAAAATCATTGTATTCGCGTGTATTGTTCGTACTACGACAAAAAAGAAAACAAAAAAAAACAAACATTTTTACTTAAGTAATTCCCAATTGCTCAACGATTGAATTGAACAAAATTATACATTGTGTGTCGTTTTAGTCTAGCCAAGTGTAGCTCAATCGGTTAGATTACTCATAATTTTAATGTCGGAAAAGCGAAAATTGTACATTTCGACACGTATCGGCGATTAAATTTAACGAGCATCGTCTTTTTGTTTTATCAATTGCACGGTCTAAGTTGTTTCTGGGATTTGTTTGAAACAAAACGAGATGGAAAGATTACGATTGGGAGTTGCTTTTATAAACACATGCTAGTCAAAGATTAAGTACTACTACGTAACAATAGTTTATTTTTATTGCGAATGGGATAACGAAAAAAAAACAGTTTATTATTCCTGCAAGCGTTGCAGAGAACATCACGATAAATCCCTGTATACCGTCGATCACGTATCGAAAAAATATTCCCTCATTTTTGTGAGGAAACAGACGGATATGGAATCAAATTGCGAGATACACCTCACTCGGATTTTTGCGCTCTATATTTTCAATTCTTATCGAGTTTGTTTTGCGAAACGAGAATTATCCTATCCTCGAGGCGTCCCTAAATCCCTCGAAAACAATTTTTGAGATTCGACCTGTCTATTCGAAATTCCAGTGTTGTCATTCGATAAAACCTCAAGTATACAATTAGAAAATGGTAGTAGCCTTAAATAAACTACTGTATATGTGTAATGAAAGAATATTGATTGTAATCGCAACGAGATGCCAGAGGTTTTTATTATTTTTTCATGAACGATGTGAGGTAGCTCCGAGAGATTTTAAGTGGGTCAAAGAAATGAGTATACGACGCATGGGAAGAAAAAAAAATCCCAGTCGACCTGGGACCCTATCGAAAGATAAAAGACATCCCACCGTCTGGCATCGTTCGATTACGATCGTATGGAAAATTGTACGAAAAAGAAAGACAGTTACGACGTTTCTTGTGAAACGATTATTCCCATCTACGAGAGAGATAAATTTGGTAACTGAGTTTGCCAATCCTGAGCGACGTTATAGAATTCACCGATTCTACCATATGCCGAACTTTTTATAAGATAAAAATTGATTCTAAAGAGAAGAAGAAAAGAAAAATACAGGCGAAATGAAATGTATGCGTACCGGCTTCGACATGACGATGAACCATATCTACGAACTAACTAAATAACTGCGTATAATTAAAAAAACGAGTAATGAAAACAAAGAGATGCGTCCAATAAACTTGAAAAAAAAAGAAAGAAACGAAAACACAATTTCTGTACATACTTGGTGTGGCACAAGTAGCGAATACTTTTCTTTTTCATCTTTTTTGATGCAATCATTTTACGATAGAGAAAGAAAGAAATCAATTATAAATGAGGTCTCTCAACGATTGTATATAGCACGAAAAGAGTGCACAATTAATCTGGATAATAATGGTAAATACACTACAGTGGCACATAGTTCAGCTACATTAACTCTATATTGCACGAATGTGGGGTATATGACAATGATGATAATTACGAGCGACAACAAAAATAAATAAAGAAAAAAAGGTAAAACCTCGTAAATGTCGAACGACTTTTTAAACAATCTCGCTTGATAAAATAAAACGAAAGAAACAAAAATACGAACTCGATGCATCTGGAATTATATGAGTTTCAAAAGACATTCGTACTTGGAATTGCACGATGAGAACACCAATGTTCAAGAATTTAAGAAAATAAAACTAAAACAACGATACTATATAAAACGCGATATGATAGTTAAACTATTGAGAATGAATTTTGTGAATATTGCGTAGATAGCCTATTATTTTTATAATTAATATAAATATTCAATGGAAAAGAAATTGGTCTTCGTTCAAACGAAGTACGATATTACAACGGAGTTCTTTCGCGTTTTGTTTTTGATCTATTTTTTAATTTGCAGACACGGTTAAATCATGGTTATGCGTTAGAAGAGATAAGGTGAATAGATTCCGATAGTTCGATTATTCACAATTTTTATTCGTTTATAGTGTAATTACCATAATCTCCGAATCTATAACCACGAATCGAACCAGTAATGACAAGAACGCCGCGGGTGAAATTGATGGTTTCAAAAGATGCAGACTGGCAAACGAATTTTTAACGATAAAAAAACAATTGATTATACATAATGGAGCTTATGTACTCGTACCATGTCACAAGACAGAGCGCATTTTATCCCCCATGGAAATCAAATTAATCTAATATCCCGAAAAACTTTTATATATAAAACAAAAAAAATTACAGAAAAAAAAAATAAACTTGAATTGGGGGGATTAATTTAATACGATATATTGTAAGTGAATAAAATGAAATCATATTCAAACTGTAGTGATTGAAACAAACAAAAAATAATTTACTTAAGGAGTAGAAAAAATAAAAGTATTCAGAAAAGAAAATTATCGTTGCGGTTTTTTATTTTTGTTCAATACTTTACCCTCAAGTTCTACAGACATCCTCGAAAACCCAAGAGGTGAGTATATATGTGAAAACAAAATATAATCCGGATAGACGAGAAATTATAAATTTTCATAAAGTTTTCTGACAATCGAGTGGGATATTTTGATACGAACAATGGATGACAGTGGTAACGAAGTTACATATGGACAAATGCATTTAAGAGTTAACAATTATTTATATTATTATTCTATACAATAACATACCATATATCTCCATCGATACATTCAGCGTATGTTACATCTGGCACATAGGTTGATATTACACGTTAATAGATCTATACAAAAATAAATAGTATCATTTTAAGCACGATGCGCATCGATTAACATTTTTCTCCTTTTTGTTTTCCTTCCCTGTGCACACTTGTTCTTCGTTGGTAGTCTCTCGAAGCTTAAACAAGGGAGTCGTACCATCGAAGGTGCGTTACCAAACTGTTATTCGTTTCTTCTCATTGCTCTTATCGCGACGATAATGACATTTCTAGTGTGTGATCCGCGAATATCTATCGATACGTTCCGTACTACAGGCCAAAGAACATTAATCTGAGAGACGTGTACATCTAGATGAGCAGAAAAATATGATGCCTTTGGCGGTAAATATATACATGATCGAACAATCGTAGTATATTGTTCCTACTGGAAATAAAGGACTCGGAAGTTTGAACGCTGTTTTTGTTCGATACTCCGATTCCACATTTGGTCTAAGCTTTTTCCCCCCTAACATTAGTAGTGGTCTTAGAATTAGAAGGTAACCATATGTCCTAGACGAGATGTACGTTTTCCTCTCTCTGTTTTTTCTTCTTCTTAGATTTTGTTTCTCGGAGAAGTTAATATGCTATCTCGTGTTTCCTTTCGTTTGGATTTTCTTTTTAAAGACGATTCTTTGTAAGGTATTCCGCGCATTACATGGTGTTCTAGATGTATTATGACTATATTCAAATCGTGTAGTAAAATAAATTGCTCAGCTATGATCCTAATAGAGGAGCAGTTGACAAATTATTATACAGTTTCTTCGTTGCGTGTATTCGCATCGAACGCGTTGTTCCAATATCCAAGAAAACACAAAAGCCACATCCCTCCGCCAACAAGATTCTTTCATGGTTTTTTCACGGTCGTGCTTGACCCTTTCGTGCTGCACAAATACATAATTCGTTATTATCGTTCTAATATATAAATATATATTAATATACTACATACATACGTAAACAGATATACGTATCTATGTATGTATATATGTCTTATCACGATGGAAATAACGTGCGAATGCAACGTCGAAGGCTCGTCAAATTCACCTAATCGTACTAAGCTTTTAATTTGTAACGAGAAGACGTAACCGAGAAAAAAGACCGATTTTATTTTATCAATATAGTTTTTATCGAGTTCAGTTAAATCTTACGTTTCCTCGAATCAAGTTCAGTTTAATGGAATAAATGCATTTTTCTCGGTTCAGGAAGAATTATTAAAGTTTAACGGCGAGACCGATTGAACAATCAGTTTTTTTGTGCACGTTGTGTTGCAGGAAGAGAACTAACAAAAACAAAAGAAACTGAAATATTTGCACTCGTAGCATTCGATTACGATTAAAAACTGGCATAAACGGATAACATCCGTAAACGGACTAGACCTAATACTAGCTAATTTCAATACTGTGCTTTTCCTCGTCTCGTCGAGGATATGTGTATGTCGAGCATCGTTATTTATTACTCCCCCTTACACAATCGGCAATTATGTAAATCTGATTCGAAAGTTTTGTCTCTACAATGCTTAATCGTTTAACAGAAACTTCTAAATGATGAAACACATCGCTTACCATTCTATACCGAACAGTCTTCCACATTACTCTAACGTCCCGTTTTATCGTCAATATACACTCTGTATTTGTTTTTCCCTCGTAATGTACATTATCTAACGGTTAATGTTAAAATAAATAAATTATCAAATAACATAATCCAATATCAATGATATTGAGAATAAATTATCGTATATCAATTATGGACGTAGCTTCTATATAAATTTCTATATATATATAACACTGCGTAATACTACTTAAGTACAATCCGTCCAGATAACGTCACAGGATAGCTATGGCAATATATCTATACTCTGACTATTTTATTTTAAAAGAATAAATTGTCCTTTCCCTTTCCTTTCATATTATTCGATCTCGAACTCTCGTGACTATAATTGCGTGAATAATTTATCGATCGCAATATCGTTAAAGCGAGTCGAACTGTACGTTTGATAAATGCATTAAAAAGCAGTCTACGAATGTTTGTTTTCTTTTTTTCAATATAATTACCGCACAGCGTAATTAATAACTCCAAGGGATAAAGTAAACGTTTGACAACGTTGACTTCTCGAAAATACCCTGTTGAATTTTTCCAATAAAAACAGCTACAAACAAAAACGCTCGAGAGATAGTCGAAATGAATAAAAGAACAATATTAGTCGACTCTGAATGACGCGATCGCGTCGGGCATATAATACCATATTTGATATATATTGATAAGATTGTTGCATCGATGTAATTCAAAGCTTTGCGGACTGTTATCGCGCTACTATATCTTTGATAACAGCTCTACTTCTCCGATCCTTGCGCCTGAATTGTCGATATAACAACACAAAGAAAAAATAATGATTATTCGTACATTTTGTAAACGCGAACATCTAGTGACTCGGCTTATATATTTTTGTTTTCAATGTGTTTAGATTCGACACATTTGGCGCAAGGTGAACGCCGTTTCAGGTACCTTTAATCGATAAAAGATCCCAGAGAGCAATGAGTTGCAATAAACCAAAAACTACCTTGTCTATCGAGACGTAACGCGAATTGGAAATATACATTCGTTAAAAATAAGCTTTAAAACTGTAATTAATCGGCGGACGAATAATTCGCCGTGTAATAAAAACAATAGAAATAATCAAATAATTAGAAGATAAAGATAGTTTGGCATTCTACGGTTTCTTTCTCCTCATCCAAACGGGCAATCTACTGACTCGACTACTCGTACGATCGTCCCTAATATTCGGCGGTTCGAGATAAGCGAATCTAATGCAAAGTTTGTCGACCTCCTCGTCGCTCGAGCTAAATTTCGACAAGTGTCGTTCCATCGTATAGTCCGCAATATCCTCGTGCTCGTCACGATCAAAATTCAAACGTGATCCAGCTCTGATTGGACTGGAAGCTCTTGTTACAGGGGCAGTACGACTACCCGAGGCGAGAGCGCTTCTTAGCGACGATATCTTGCTCGTACCTTGATTGTGATTAACGTCGAGAGTAAAATTTCTCTTTAAACGTCCAACTCTTTCCGATCCATTGGACTCCGTTACCTCCATGCTGTGACGCTTGAATTTTTGTTTCGAGTCCTTAGGATCGGGCAGATGAGAACTATAATTAGCCGAATGACGTTTAGTTCGGTCGATCATGGTCTTCGTTTGTGACAATCGCGTTTTGTCTTTATCCGTTACGACCGAGTATCTTTTTCCTTTTTCGTCCAATATCTTAGCTCTGTGAGGTTCGGTGCTCGACGTACGTCCTTTCCCAGAAATTGGTGCATATCTTTTCGATCTCACGTCTTCTTTGATGAATTGTTGCTCCTCCAGATTGCACTTGACCCGCTGCCTCGTCACCTCGTCGTAGTTCATAGAACTTCTATTGCTCTTTGTCTGATCGACGCTCATTGAGCGTGGCTTGAGACAATCTTCGTGCATGGAAAAGTGCCTCTTCGCTTTTCCTTTGTCGAGATTAACGCTACCACTTCGCGATCGCTCGCTGCTGCACGAACGTTCGGCATTACCTACGATTCTTCGATTTCGATAGATGATCTCCTGAAGTTTTGGTATTCTTGAACTGGCGTGACACGACGATAATTGGGCAGGTATCCGTATACCAGCGTCCACGAGAAATTCATCGTCCTGCAACGGCACCGGTATCTCGGGCATCGAGCTAAAAGCCCAACAGTTATTTCTCTCTTTTTTCAGATCCGACATACATTCAGCGTCGGGACTGCAGTAAGAAACGCTTGGGAAATTCATCGTCTTGTAGTAATGCGAGGCACATGCTTGCGACATCTCGTATCTTGGGGTTTCTCGTGTATAGTCGACGTAATCGTATGGTTCGTAAAATACGTAATCGTTACACGTCGTACTGTCCGTGTGGTTATTCGTGTTAACGCTAATGTTAGATTCGGACATGTTTATTCGCTCCCACAGATGCGTTAGTAGCATGCTGTTCGAGGTTAGTTGCGCCCAACTGGATGTTAGATCGTTGCTAGATGTACTAGAAGCATATATTACGGATAATAGGATAAAATAGATCTTATTATATCATAGGAGGAAAGTCTCGATACCGATTTGATTATGAATTAACATGGTTTTGATATTTGTCGATTAGTTCGATTACGTACAATATTTAAAAATTGACAATGCTAAAGTTATGGCCATCTGCGAGGTTTGACCCATTGTAAATAAACCCATATAGAAATAAGGAATGTTGGGATCAAAATATGACGAGTTAACCGATTATATTTCCTTACCTAGCCTTTGATGTGTCGTACGGTCGGGGAGCAGGCGAAGACTCTGTAAAACGTCATCCAATCGCCTGAGTTTCTCAAGAGCTTCGACTGGCTTTGCTTTATATTTGTTATTTAGTTTTTTGCGCAACTTACGCCTGGATGTTCGAGTCGGTGTGTCGGACATCGATATCGGTACTCCTGCCGACTTGACTTTTGGCATAACTGGTGGCACTCTGAAATTTAATAAATTGAAAAATGTAAAGTGACGGTAAATTTTGTAGAAATTGAACTTTCTTAATATATTATCGCTTACGATGTTCTTAGAGGATCGGCTGGAATAGGATTTTGCCTCGAACTTCTTCCTGCGATGACCTCATTTCCAGAACTCATTCTTGTTGTTCCACCTGTGAGATTGAATGAAGATCTTTATTTAGCTTGAAACATATATTAATCCATCACTTTATTTGATTCATTGAAATTATAGCTCTGATCTTAGATTAAATAGAACGAATAGTCAATGAGTGATAACGTACCGAGTTTGGGCGCCATTGGATGTTTCTTCGTCGTTGTCTGCGATGTTTGAGCCATCAGAGTTAAATTCGTTACAATTTTTCCTGCTGTTATGTTCATCAATCGTTTTTCTTCCTCGTACTTTTTCAAATCGTCGCTTTCGTGTTTGCTCAGTTTCGACGGGGACTGGCAATTTTTTACTCGATATAGCACGCACGGATAATATCGTGTACATTCGCACGAATAAAAAATAAATAAAGTATACATACCGGTTGTCCCTCGTGTTTCACGTCGATCGCATCCAATTTATGTATAATGTTTGTCAAGGCATGTACAACGTCTCTGTCTTTCTCGTTGTTCATTAAATTACGTACGTTCCCTTCGAGGGACGAGAGAAGTTTTTTATCCGATGGCAAACGTATGAACGATTTCAATGATGGTAAAATAGTCACGACTTTAAGCCTGACGTTAGCTATTGGATCTTCGGTTAAAGCGAGAACCGTCATGTAGAAATATTCTTTGAAATACATCGAGGAAAATATATCCATAGCCTCGATCATCATGCGAATGAATAGCATTCTCACGTAACTGTTAGGGTTACGCGCAAATTCGGTGTAAAGACGATTTCGCAACTCCGTTCTTTGTGTTGCTTTTAGATTGTAGCGCAAAAGAACGAGCAACGTTCGTCCGGCTGCTAGACGAATGGGCATTGGTCTCTGAAATTATAAAATTCCTAACTCGTCGAACGTGTTCTTTTTCGTCTTGAACAGGATGTTTTTCTTACCGCATTCAAAGCTCTCGACAGAGCGACAGGCACGAAATACGTGTAAATGAAATCGCTTGGAAAGCATTGTGGCAAAATCTCTAGCTGTTCGAAAATAGAGGCGGAGAGTCTCCAATTATTCGTCGTTGCAAATTGTGCCTCGCATTTCAACAGAGCTCTTCCAAGCTCCATCACCGACGAATCCTGCGAAAATATCCAAAATTCAGTCATGCCAGTTAAACGTGAATGGAGTTTAAACTTTGGCAGGAATAAAACATGAAATCTTACTATCTGCTCCGTTCCGAGGGTTTGACTGTGTACAAGAAGTTCGCATGTTTTAGCCACGTGTGGAATAAGACCTTGAAGAACTTCCGCGGATTCATCCTTTAATAATTTGATGAGGTCAGCCTTTATGAGATTGTTTCTGGGGCCCAAAATCTTGGCGACCTGCGAAAGTAAGTCACGAAATTAAAAAAAAAAAATTTACTTCGTGTCAGTGACTTTTTTCGTATGTCCGTACCTCATGAATTCCACAGGCAATAGTTCGGCGAACCATGAAATACGGATCTCCCGCTAGATCATTGAATGTCGGAAGCAAAACATCCACATCCTCGGATGCCGAGGATGTGAAGAGGAACATGGCTGGGATATTGAATGCGCATTGCCATCGACATTCCACGTATCGCTCATTTACATGTAGATTATTGCTTATCTAAATTAAAACATCATCATTAAATTTGAGAACGCGATTTTAGTTGGAACTTTTTAAGGCGGTTATCAAAAACGTACAAAGGGTAAATCTTGCTTGGTACTGTCTAATTTCATGGTAAGAACTCCTAATTGCGAAAGTTGCTGAAAATATTTGATAAGCCATGTTTTCTCTGCTGGTGTTAAACATTCTGTAACAGAAAAAGAATTCGTCATAATATATTCGTGAATACGTCGTTTACACGCGTATAAATAATAGCGATTGCGTTCGTACTTTCCAAACCAAGAGCCAATTTTCCAAACTCCTGGGCTATAACGCACATCACAGTATCGTCGGACTCGAAAGCACTGTCGCACAATTTCTTAATAAGCGGCGATATTGTACTTTTTATTACATCTAAAAAAACAGAAATCGTTAGGGAATAACAAAGTGAACGTTTTGTTTCGCTCAAGGAACAGTTTTGTTTACCTGTTTGAAGTTGAGGCAGCAGGTGTACTATTGTCTGTACAGCAGCGTGTCTTACATTGCACTCTTCGTCGCTCGCTAATTCGACAATAGACGGTAATAATGAGGACCTTACGGATTCGGGACCAAGACCCTCGGCTACGAAACGCAATTGCAGACAAATACATGCTCTCACATTGCTATTTACATCCTGGCAAAGTGAATGTACCGTCGGTAGTACTTCCTTTTTAATCCTGGAAAAAACAACATTGCCAATGTCTAATATTCCTTTCCGAGAATGAATATTTAGAAATACTCACAATTGAGAGTCGAACCGAGTACATATTTTTCCAACCAACTTGCTGCATGTTATCCTCGAGGTTACAGGCTGAGATAATTGTCCTTTATTTATGACCATCGGGAGGATCTGTGCAACAATTTTTCTTTCTCTTATTTCTGAACATTAAAACTCAACAAACCTGTTATGATACTGTAATAATGTTTATTCCTTCAATAATGGTCATCAACGATTTTCCTTTAAAAATTTTCTTGTGTATCAAAAGCATAAACATTCATCTTTTGCTCTTACGTACCTCGTGCCTTATGACTTCTGCTGGCAGTAACTCGATCACATCTAGTAAGGTCTCCAGCCATGCGTGTGCTACAACTTGATACACATATTTTTTGTTACATCACAAAAAGGGCTAGCGCAGTAGACTTAAAAGATTTCTAATTTACAGACAACCTTCGCATTGCAAGTATGTATCTGTTTTTGTTTTGCTTTGGTCAATTTACCTGTGTCTCGACTGTCTACGGAGTTCAAAATGCTCTGGAGGAATGTCTGGGTAAATGTCGAAAGACTGACGAGTTTCTGCTCCAGTATTGTCTTGAAGGTGGTCGAAGCTGCCATATGAAACTCTGTCGACGCAGTCGGCAGAGTCTGCTGCATCTTTGGCATTAGTCTCGATATGCATGATTGAGCGTCGTCAGCCAGCAGACTCGGAAGAGTTTGAATAACACTGAGTTTCTGGATATCGTCACCTTTTCTGTGAGATTTTTGTAATCAAAGATATATAAGAAGGAAATATACACACATTGGAATAAAACAATTCATCATTTGAACATGGGTGTCAACATGTGCTTGGCGTTACAAAAGTATTATAATCTCTGATTTTCACTAGCTAACTTTTGATATCAAGCTCGTTTCTTCCTGCGCTGACATCATAAAGTTGAGTTAGATCAACAAACCGAATACATATTTCACCTCATGGAAAAACCATATCAGACAATGAACCGTGTATTTCGCATGATTTCATATAATCGATGGCTAAAAAATTCCATTTTTCACGATCACTTTGGACTTGGTTCGAAACAGTTGAATTTACGATATGAGAATTATCGACGATCAATAATTATTTTCGAATATCACGACAGCATCTAGAAATAGAAAAACGAACACATGCGTCTGGGTTGAGATATTAATCTTGTTGGAATCGCGTGTATACTGACCTATCCCGCGAACGTGTTTTACTATAACATCAAGAGGCGAGACTCGACATCAATCACGACTTAGTCATAGCATTGTGCTTTGTGGGTCATTTATTTACCTATCAATGGCAATTTCTCGTTACACATGAAACACTGTTACGTGACATACACGTATAATTAGTATGGTTTTGAATAGGGCCAAGTGGACTCTTAGCTTGTATACCGCATTCGTGTTATTTTTAGATCGTAAAAGAACGCGTTTACAAATGAGAGAATAAGCGAGGAGCGCACACCGGACGAAAATTTTCATTAATTACAAGACGACCCATACACGAATTATTAACGCTGCGTGTGGTACTTACGTGTCCGAAGTACTCTCGAACGGAGCTTCACCTCCCTCTTGCCACATTTTCAACACTCATCTTACCACAATACTTCACGAATATGTTATCATCAATAGACTCAAACGAAACGACACTATGTACGTAATGTACGTGCGATACGCGTGCGTTTTCGTGTCAAGACACGTCCGACTCACGCAAGAAGGCGAACGCAACTAACGATTAAAGCGGATAACAAACTAAGCCGCGATCTATCTCCGCACGTAGTGCTATATATAGATATACGTTACATTGGTATACATAATACAAGCTATATGCACTATCCAGTGATGCCTCGATTTACGAACCTTGCCGAGCAATCCCGAGAATAACCGAAAGCCCGCGCACGGTGCTTCGTCAAGAATGCACCGCGTAGTTTTTAAATGTAACGGACTATTAATCAATGCGTACGATTCCAATCTACGTAATAGAATGACCTCGTCTCGATAATTATCGTATACTATACGTGGTAAACAATGCCTCGATTACCGCGCCCGGAATGAATCAGTATCACACACACTTTTATACACATATACTACAGGTTATATACAATTGTGTTTCTCTTCCTTTTATGCACTTGCGACAAAATGTTACGTTACGACGCGAGGCTTGCACGAAGTATTATATTCCTATATCCACTTTCCTCACACATATTTAAGGATACTATATATACGACAGTCCGTAATACTGCACACTTGGAACTCCAACGTGCAATATTACGGAAGGCCTCGACACGAACAAACAGGATGAGGTTTGGACATAGACTGTGGGCACCGCGCGTATACCCTCGCTACGTGTCTCGCGCAGGCGACGAAGGGAATTCACGCGCAAGTAGCGAACGGAATGAGGTTACAGAGACGGAGTGCCTCGCGCTTACGTACTGCGCAGACATCGGCGCAGTACAGTGCGAGAAGGCAGTTCCATAAGATATGCCGACTTCAAAAGGGAAATGATGTGAAATACGATATTTAAACGACTCGTTAATGAAAATCTTCGGTAACTTGGATAAATATACAAACAATCAGTCTTGCCGCAGGATGCATTGAGAATGGCGTTGCTAAAAAAAATAATGGATCCTTTACTTACAACAAAAGATGCAGCGCTCGATCCATAGGTTTTCCTTCTAAATGGCTGTCCAGAGTATGCCTTTTTATCTGTTCTTCGGTCTGAGATATCAGCAGGAAGCGAGGGGGAGGTGCAGGGTTAATTACACATTTCGTGGAGGATATTTAATATACTATATTATCACGATTAAATGTATAATTTTCCACGGTACTTACCCTGAGATCATGTAAAATAGGCCGGTCCAGCTGGAGGCTTGCGAACTCTTCGGACTGCATGATTATAATTTACAATCCGTTTGACAGAATCATAACCTCCCTACCCTGACTACTACTTTCTCGAGTATAAACGAATTAAATAAACAAAAATAATCGTCGATCGTTTTCGCTATTAGTAAAAGGATTATGGCTTTTGAATTTAGGGCTTCAAGATGGATGAAGTGAGGTTAGGTTATCGGTCACCCATCTAGTCAAATCAGGGCTTATATTGTTGTAGGAAAATCAAGCGGTCATTTGACCAAGGAGGTTGCGCGCAATTTTTCAAATTGACGCGGGCGAGGATACACGTTGGATGAATACAAGTTTCGAAAAATAGATGCGAATCATTTAAATCGACGAATGTAGAAAATATGAAATATATTTACTTTCATATCGTGTCGTATAATTTAGATAAGTATACATATTTTGTTTGTTTGTTTTTTGTAGTGGCTTTCCGCATGTGTAAATTATGTTCATAAGGTTCCGGTAATAAAATAAAAGTTTTATAGTTAATTTCTTCAATTATATTTACAGATGCGACTATATCGTAATATAATAAACTATGTTTGTTTTTATTTATACTTCAATTGAACGTATATATCTCTTAATGCGTTAAAACTAATCGCTTTTCGCTTTCATTCGGACACGAAACTTTTTTTTCTCTCATCCTTTCTACTATAATTCGTGTATAACGTTTACACTTTGTAAATTATGGTTTTACAACTACATAAGGTAGCGTATTAATGTCATGTTTGTCAGACAAAAGACTGGTTTTTAATCGTCCTCTTGAAGCGGTCGTTCAACAAATGTGAAATAACCACGATTTAAGAACACAAAACCCGAATAACGATTCGGCATCGATCGACTTCTCGCATCATGATGTCATTGCAGAAAAAATGCAATGTAAAATAAAAATGTGCTTTATGCATTTAAAAAAAAAGCGAAAAGAAGAGACTTCGGCGAAACTGACGAGCGCTTGGCCCGATTCGACGGTCATAGATTTTTGGTCGATTTAGGGTTTGTGCGCTTGGCATTGTCAACGGCTTCCTCCTTTATTTCCTTTCTTCGTGCTTACTGCGCGAACAAATTTTTGACGAGCTTATTTCCACATATATGTAATAATACATACATAATATATATATATCTTCTAAGAAATCGAAGAAAATTAAAAATATCATCTCGACTCGAGTCTCGTCCATCGTAGACTATACTTAAAAATCCTAGACCTCCGCGTTTGAAGAACGAAAAAAATAAAATAAAACTAACGACCTATGCATTAAGGTTGTGGAAGCACCCTGAATCACTGATTAACATCTAAAATCGACGTCCTCTTCGCGACGTATCTGTGTATATATAATTAAAAAAAACTTTGACCTGATGTAAGAAGATCGTCTTTTCGTGAACATGTTCTTAATAAGACGATTTTTTTCGCCCTCTCTTCCTCTCCATCTTTTTCTACTTTTTCGTAATGAAGGCACAAAACATCCACGTTTGTTTCCCGTTGTTCAAACAATCGAGAGTTTCAGTTCGGACTAGGATCAGTCACAACGGGATTGCGAAACTTTCGAGTCGCTCTCATTTGCTCTCCGCTATGTGTTTATATATATAGAGAGAGAGATTTTTTTAAATTCACCTCCTGGTTACATGGCTCTCTTTGATTCTGTCGAGGGGACGCACGGGAAGAACCTCTCAAACGTAACTTTCGTCATCGACGAGTGATCTCGGATAGCCAAGATGTCTCGTCGTGATGGGAGCACGCGGTTGAGGAGGTGGACGATAGGGTGGCGGTGGTGGCAGTGACCTTGACCTACCAGCGACCTTGTGCCTCTCCTCGAGGCTCATGTGAACCGGTGGCAAGTGCCTCAATCTCGGTGGCAATGGCGGTGGTGTGTCGGGCCACGTTCTCTCTGTGTCCTCGCCATCCTCGCAATAAACGTCGATTGTTTCGTTCTGTTTGAACGTGTATATGTCCGCTCTCTCTCTCGAGCCATAAATCTCGGTCGTCGTTTCGCGATTCCCGTATATACCATTTTCCAAACGCTCGTGCTCGTAACGCTCCGTGCTTCTCGTACTCTCTTTGCTCGTACTGACGTAAAGCTCGCTCTTGACTTTTTTGAACTCGTAGAGATCGTTGCCCGAATGGTAACTCCCATTTTGTGATATCGGCGATTCTCTGTTCGTGTAGTTTTCTGATTTGACTTTTTTGAAATCGCCGAAACGCTCTTTCGCGAATTCGTAACGCTCCGAGGAACGAGGCGAGTCACCATTGGACTCCTGTTCCGAGTCGTGAATCGATACGCGCTCGGTGCAAGAATCTTGAGCTTGCTGTTGCTGTTGCTGCTGTTGCTGTTGCGGCGATCTCTCGTAATCGACACGCAGATCACGCGATACGTCGAATTGCGTTCTGTAAGCGACGTCCTTGCAATTTTCAACGTTTTCCTTCATCGAGTCTTGCCGCAGATATTCTCTCCCGTACATCTCTTTTTCGTCGAAACGCTCTTTACGCTGCTCGCTTTCCTCGAGTTTCGTTCTCGGCGTTCTTTTTAACTGAGCTCTGAGCCAGTCCTGTCGTTGAAACGGATTTTTGTCCTCTCTCAGATTATTCTCAACGACGTTCTGATGATGAACACCCGACGTGTAACCATTCATACGTTCTTCCCAGCCGCCGTAAACGCGAATGTAACTCTTACTATTCGTTTTTTCGTCTTTGGAAATAGACTTTTCGAAGCTCGACGAGGACGCGTTTACTGCCGAATCCTCGGAACCAACTGGGGATTCAGGAATGAAGAGTTGACAGTCGGACAGAGTCAGGCCCGAGTCGCGCGACAACGACATGTGATCCTTTCTCGGTGGTTCGGTAAGATCGAGACTATCGACCGAAAGTCCACCTGCTACAACGAAATCGAAAGTTATCGTTAATAGACGTTAATGTTAATTTGATGAAAAAGCAAAGAATTAAAGTTGATCGAATGCTCACAGTGTAGGCTATCGGTACTCTCCTCCGCACCGCTGTCACTGCGCTCCTCTCCGAGAAGCTGTGTAACACCCTCGCCGAATAATACCTCACAGTGTCGTATTAACATTTCCGTGAGAGCTGGAATAGCGCGACTCTGATTAACTGATGGATTCGGTGACCACAGTAAACTCGGACCGCAACAGACACCGAGATTGCTAGCGCACATGAGATTGTGCTTCGACCTTCTCGCGACGTGATGCAGTACGCAAATGAGATGAGACAGTAGGGTGTAATTTGCTTTGGGAAGTCGAT
Organism: Netelia fuscicornis; assembly: GCA_946811545.1. NCBI lineage: Eukaryota > Metazoa > Arthropoda > Insecta > Hymenoptera > Ichneumonidae > Netelia > Netelia fuscicornis. Next base: position 12,226,475 of record OX328011.1, on the reverse strand, counting down.
CGAGAATACTGAAATAGAGAATAAAATAAGATATAAGTAAAATTCTTCAAATTTCGTTATCTCAAGAAATTTAGAATTCATTTTTCGATAAATTCTGCATTACCTCTTGATCGTTTGTACGGGTTTGGCAGTTTCCAGGCTAGCCATCCACAGTGGAAAGAGATGAGACGTGAGAAGCGGATCCGGTAGCGATCTTAAGAAATCTTTGAGCAAAGCGGATACCGCGATTATCGGTGCTTCTTCGAGACAGCCAGGATCGCCCGTGGATTCTATCTGATCCCTGAGCTCACGTACGATTCTCACGTTGGCCGATTTGCGAAAAATACCCTGAGTAAACGGTCCCTTGGCGAACAATTGTTGAAGCATAACGAGTACGGGTTTCGGTAAGCCGTTATCGTCGAGCCTCGACAAATTAACGCCGAATATACTTGGATTTAGAGAAAGGGATCTTCTTAGAAGTCCCGTGATTTTGGATTTGTTCTTTTTGATCGGTGATTTCATTACGGGACGTAAAATAAAGTGGCAGGTGTCGTGACCGCTCTTGTTGCAATGCTCGAGATCGAAGCCCTCCTCGGCAGACAGTGTGTGACGAAGATTCGACAACTTAACGGCGAACGGCCTCTCGTGACCGATCAACGGATACGGCGCCTCGTCCGACGATGTTCTCGCCCACAGCTGAAACGGGCCTTGAAGACCGAGCAATCTCGTCGCGAGATTCACACACGCCGCTGCGGTCATTTCCGACCCTACCTCTATCGTCTTGCACTAAACAAAAAAAAAGACAAAAATAAAGTAAAAATAAAATAAAATAAAATAGAAACGTATAATAAAGAAAATAAAAATAAGATGTCGATAAACACTCGAAGCATTCTTTTTTCCTCGATTATTTCTCGAACACCCCTCTCGTTTTATTTCCTACAAAAATTCACGTTCTCTTCGTAAGAGCTCTCGTATCTCGGGTTCTATTGGTAGAGATAACGTTTCAAAAGGTTTTCGTGCAACTTCCTTGGCTCACTTTTCTTTTTACGTCTTGGTCCCGGCACTACAGCTATTTATCTTGAAAATTGTAATTTACATCGTGAAACGAACGAGACGAATTTTACCAACGTAAAATACGACGAAAGAGTTTTTTTTTCTTCTATTTCTTTTCTCGTGACCGTCGTAAGTTTTAGTGCCTGCAATAGAATGTAACGAGGGGAAGAGAGCTGTATGAAGAAAGGTGGGTATGGAGAATCGAGGAATGAACTTAGTGAGAGGATACCGATGCAACTGGACTCGGATATATCGCGTATGCGCGAAGAATGGACCGCAACGAAGAGGCGTGACCGCGTGTCTCTTAGTTTGCACGTATATATGTGTATCTAATAGTATATTACTGTATAGTTGGGATTACTTACGTATTCCGTGTTCGTGTCACTGTCGTGATACACGACTTGAATGTTCGTGTCCGGCGGCTCCTTCATACTCTCTTCTCGTACGAGCTCGGTAAGACGTCCCCACCAGAGATCTCGAGCCGCTGCAGTCCTGTTCAACAAGCAAAAGACGCGTTCTCAGAAACGTCGTAGAGAATTTTCATTTTTTTTTCCTGCCCCCATCCTCTTTTTTTCCATTCGCCACATTCACTATGCGTTCTATCATCCTCTTGTTCTCTCTTTCTCTCTTCTTCTCTTTCTTTCTACGTGTATATTACGTTTCTTTAAGCCATTCGAACAAAACGATCAATTAATAACTTTGAGTACCGACGTAAAGCAACGATGTTCGCGGACATTAAGCTCGAGAAAAAGGTGCGCCGTTTTATGCACTTTTGCAATAGGCAACGAACAAGAGAAAAATAAGGAAGCGGGTGTAACGAAAGAAAATTAACGACGAGGACACTCACATGAATGTCGCGACGACGTTCGTCGTCGGCCAACCGAGAACGAAGCTCGTTTCCTGAGATTTGTTCGTTTCGGCAACGTCCTCGATGTGCCCTGCCGTTAACCACAGCTCGCTCATTCTCACGGATTGTTTGAGCTTGAAGTTACCGCCGCTACGAGCTTTGGCAATGAGCAACAGATCGGAGAAGAGAAATAGGTGTCTCTCCTGCGATTGCATACCCTGCAAAAAATAAAGAAATTTTAATAATTCAATTTAACAAAAATTAGAAAGAAGCAGATATAAGGAAACAATGAATCTTTCAAAGGTTTTACGAAAAAATAATTGTTTCTTTCTTTTTAAAATCGCTGAATGATATTTCGTCTACTTACCGTCGTGAATTGAACCGGCGTCTCGAGGAGAAACGTTCTCGGCGGTGATTTCGGCGCTGGCGAGGATGACGTGACGTTCAGGGACTTTTGCGACAACACCCTCGTGAGCCTTCCGGTATTCGCCCCGCTTCTCTTTCTTATGAGGCTCTTCATCTTCTGGAATGTTTACAAGAGCAAAAACATTATAATGGCAAGTTCTAGGGACTTGACGAGAAAAATATACGACCGTAGTTTTTGGAAATCGTTAAAATGATACAAAAAATGTTTCCAAAAAAACAATTGGCCTCAGCAAAATTTACGTAATTTAAGAAACAGATGAAAAATCTGACTTTTAACAATGTAATATTAAAAATCGTTGAAAATCAAAGATTTTTACCGTGGTAAGGACATCACGCTCGTGAAGACGCAGATTGTCGCCCGGAAATAATTCCTGGATCCGATGAAGATCGCCCTCGAGCTGACCACGTTGTAGCACGGTGCCGCTACAAACGCTACCGCTCTCGGCGTTATCCACCTGAAGATTCCGGGCTTCCTGTCCAAGATATCTCTCGTATTCGGCTAACCTCTGGACCTGGAAGTACAGAAAAATTCATTAAAATTAATCGACGATCAAATAATTCGGGCTAAATAAAATATTGAGTAAATTCGATGTCGATCGGGAAAGATACACTTCTTTTTTCTTTCTCTCTCTCTCTCATTCACTCTTCGCGTGGAATACCAGGGGTTTTTCTCGTCGTTGGAATGCACGAAACTTTCTTTTTTCTGCCTCGAGGGGAGCGAACTGCATGTGCCGAGTATTTATTTCCTGTCCTCGTACATACATGAATAATACAATGTACCCTCTGTAATATATTCGCAGAAAGTGTGCGAACTTCCTTCGAATTATCGTATGCGTATGTGTAAGGCATAAAATGTATTCTCAAATACCTCGTGGTATTATCCTTCAGCCTTGACAAGATCAGTGCACAAGCATTTACATTTTTTTTTAATACAATTTTTTCATCGGCTTCTCGTCTTACTGAGAAGGAACATACAGTAGGTACACGACGTGCATGTGACTAAAAGTATCAAGAGTATCAAGAGATCAAGAAGATTGGATTAAAGTTCGAGTGAAAAAATTACTTTAAGAATTTTTCGAAAAACTTTGATATTTACATTTTTAAAGAATATATTTGTTTCTATCAACTTCTCTATTTATTGGGAAGATATGTATCATGCAACGTGACAAAAATATATAAAAAGGTAAAGAGACTTGGATGAAAGTATGAACGAATATAAATCAGAGAATTTTTCAAAAATTTTGACATTTACTTCTTTTTCAAATGTAATATTTGATTCAACTTCTCGTCTTACCGAGAAGAAATGTAGCATAGAGATAAAGAAAAGTTTGAAGGACTATGATACTTTGAGAATTTCTCATAAATCTCGATATTTACTTTTATCAATATTTCATATTCCTTTTTTTTCTGTATTTATAGGCAAGTGTATCGTTTTACAAATCCATGAATGAACTGTATCGAGAAATGACGACAAAAAATGAATGAGATCAATTGAAACGAGAGTTTGAATAAGAAAAATGACTTTCAGGATTTTTCGACTTTCTTTGATTAATATTTTTCTTATTCCTCGTATCGCGTCAAGACTTATACAACGGGCGTAAAAATCCCGATAGTTCGGAACGGAATATTGAATTCTTTACGGTAGACTCGGAGACTGGATCACAATGATCGAGTTGGATAACGCGAGAAAGGCCGGGGCATGAATAATAAATGAACGAGCATGTTATACACATAAATCCTATTGTGACCGCGATTTATCGATACGTTTTTTTTGACAGTGCGACCTGATTATCCTGACGGATGGACCGCCGAGAGAGAGCGATATTCAGCTCTCGCTTATTATCGTACCGCGTATGAAATCTCATTTTTTCTTCCTCTCTCCCTTTTCCTCGTATCGTGCATTAACGCCTGACGAATACAGCTGATTCATTCCGCTCTCGATTATCATAAAATGTTCCTCGCGGCTGATGTGTACACACGTGCGTACTCGATATATCGATGATGCCAAGAGTATAAACAAATTTATAGAAAATGAAAAATATTATCGGCACATCAATCTGGCAAATATTATGTTTTCTTAAACCAAGGAAAATCGTTATTTACATCGTTTTTACCAAAAATTTCAATCTTTCTCTCAGAATCTCGAATTCTCGTATTTTCTTTTTATCGGCCGAACAGAAATTTGCTTAATTAAACAAAAAGGGAAGAAACTTTCGATTTTTAATTTTTAAAAAATACTGATACGTTCTTTCATACGGATAAAAAGTTCTCGAAGGTGTTACCTACGTTCTGATGATCGGAGGCGTATCCCTCGTCCGAGAACATGTCGACGTATTTGACAAACATAACGTTTTCTCGTATCATTAACGACGATGGAGCTCAAACGCGTGGTCGTGATGATCCGTTACGCATCGTTTAAATATAGATATACTCGAATACGAAACGAGATCACATGTGTGATTGATAGTTATGCAAATAATTGACAAATACCTAACGAGATACGATACTAAGCCAATGAGAGGGGAAAGAAGCGTTTAACATTTACGCGAGAATCGTCCGTACGAGAACAGACTTTTTTTTTGACCGACGTACGACAGACGTCGATCAATCGTTCGTCAGTTCTCTCACCGTCACCGCTATTTTTTTCTGTACACGCCCACTTTGAACTCGTGACCGAAATATTTAATGCCGAATTTTATCTACTCCTTCTTTGCTCATTCTCATCGACACCTTTGGATATTTATTTATTTCAATATAACGAATTAACGCGAACAAACGAGCGGAGGATTTAATACAAATTTAATTAAACATTTTTCAACCGAATTTTTCACTATAATTTTTGTATTAATCAAAATTTAAGACGCGTAGTTCGAGTCCAAGTCGCATTTTTAATAACACCAGCGTATATTTATTAATTTTCATTGTTAAATTAACACAAAAGAGCCGATGATCGAATACAAATTTAATTACATATTTTTCGACCAATTTCTCACTATACTTGTTTTATTAATAGAAAATCGAGACGACCGCTCGTGTCATTCGCGTCTAAACGACTGATTGAATATCCGGCGCTCGCGAAGACTTCACGCGCTTATCCCCACAGTCTGGCTTACCGATTACGTATCTGTATATATATATTCATGTTATTTTTATAGGTGCGAGTGAAAAGGTGAAATAGAATAATCCGCGTCACCAGCAGCAGCCCATAGGAGCATAACGCACACAGGAACGCGAGAAGTCCATCCGTATAGGACCGATACGCGAGATATATAGACTTCCGTGAAATCGCTTCTCGCGAAAGTGATTCACGACCGGTACGGCGTGGAGCGTTCTCGTGGCGATGGTCGTCGTCGATCTCGTGGTAGGTAAGTATATCTATATGTATATGAGAGAAGGCGAATGGTCCATGAAGGGATCGAGCCTCGCAGCAGCCGAGCAGTCGAGCTGCGAAGGCAACAGGTGAATGAGTGTGTATCGCAGAGTTGCTTGTGTCATCGACTTTCGGTCACGTATTATAGCACGCTCTATAAGCCGATATGGCCACAGTCTTTTCATTCGCGATTCGTCGTAAGCGTCGATTCAAGAATGGCGAGAGAACTAAGAGAAAGAAAGAGAGATATTCAGAGTGAGTCAGTTGAGAATATAAGATAATAATAGAAGATACATACGAGCCATTTACGGTCGTAATTAATCTTATGGAGCATTGACGCAAGTGACTTCAAATATTTATTTTTATCGCCGCTCGCGTTTCATTCGTGACGCTATTATAGATTAACTTTAAAGAGCCTTTTTTCTTCAAAGTTGGACGAAATTCGACGAAACAATTGTAATTCTCCACGGAAGAGAAAAACGAATAGATTACACCGAGTATAAGAACTCGTCTCGAGTAAACTCGTTTTTTTCTCATAAATATGAAACATTTACATTTTCGAATAAACATCGCGCTTAAGCGGAAATCTCGAGGGATGTATGTTTAGCGCATTAATTTTTCCTCGCGCTAGGTGTATTATTACGATATAAATCTCGCGGAAACGATATCGGATCGTGTTGACGAGGGTCTGGACACGAAAGACCCAGGTTTACAGAAGTACCTAATTGACGAGACGAGTTCCATCTCGTTTATAAATATAGCAAAGGCGTATGGGAGGGAAGTCGAATGAGAGAGAATAAATGAAAAAAAAAGCAAAGAGAACGTTGCGAGAGAATAATCGCACACACGGGCGACGACGCACACGTCGTTATTGCCATTATATGGGTACCTGTAATGCGTTTTCTCTTTCACATGTAATCACGAGGGCATGCGAGACGGAACGAACGCTTATTATATATCGGCATTCTCGTTGATATGTGTCCATGGAACGTTTTATACACGTATATCTGCGTTCACGGCTCCAACAAGGCTTTTATATGTGTATTATATAAAAAAAATATATATATACACGTTTTGTTGAAGAGCACCTTTCGCGTATAGCGAGGAAAGTAAGCAGGAGGGTGAGAGTAACAAAAAAATAGAAACAAAAACGACGCAACGAGCAAAATACGGTTGACTAGGACCTCGCAACTTTCCTCGTTTTCGTTTCCTTTCCCATCGTTATTGTCGCGATTCGCGTATAGACGAGGCGCGTAACGGTGCGATACACGCGCATGGGTATAACGACGACTTTTACGCACCCGATCCCCGCCATACACGGTCGAGCTCCCGGGCATTCGCACACTTTCACCGCGTGCAGGTAGCGACCGATTCTCTTTCCACAATACGTACCAACTCGTGAACTTATATTGTACGTTTAAGTTTCGTCACCGAACTATCGTTTCTCTCTTTCTCTTTCTTTCTGTCTTATTAAATATACCACTTTGTATTACCAAACGAGACGAGACGAGACGGGACGATCTTTCTTTTATCGTCTGGACAAATATCTTCTTTCGTATAAAATTTCTGCTTTCACGGTTCGAATAAAATATCGATTAACGGCTATAATTTTATTCCATCATGATGATCGTAACTGGTTGCTACGTTCGAATTTTTCAATTAGTTCTCGATTATTACACCGCACGGTTTATTTATCGTTGAATATTTTTTTTGTTTCGATTATCCGATGGATTATTGAATTATTTATTAGTGAAGGAAGAATTCGATCGATGCTCGAGATGGTAATTTTTTCCAATGACACGTGATGAATTCACCAGTTTCCCTCGGTTTATTTCCAACGAGGAAAGTCCGTAGATGAACCGAAGGGTGAAATGGGATATTTTCCCATAGGGGTTCGGTGAACGTCGGCGATGAATAAAGGACTCAAAGGACTATCCTCTTTCTCTCCCTCTCTCTTGTAGCATAATTGTTCAACACGATGAAAGAAATTCGATCCTACCTCGAGAGCTTCCGTGCGCACTCGGGTTAAAAGCCCCGTTTGGGTTAATCCCCGGGGTTGAAAGGGGTTCGTGTTCTATAAGAGAAATACGTCGCGGTAGTCGACCCGACCCAGTGTTTCTTTCGTAGGGACAGTTTACCTGCACAAGCACCGCACCCATTCGTTATAACGCCCAGAAAAATATGTTCGTCGAATATTTCAAAATTTCTCCTTGGTTGATTAAAATCAATCATTTTTTTAACGACGATAATGAAATTAATTATATTATGATGTGTGTGATTTTCTTATTTAAAAAAAACATCGATAAAATCCAGTTGCTGGTTAAATTTTGATATAATATCAGATCGGCGTGATTCAATCGAGTTGTTTTCATTCAACTATAATTAATGGATCATCGATGATTTTTTTTTCAATCTACCAATGTCACGATGTGTATGTTTATTTTGTAAAAGAAATAACGATAAGATCTTACTGCTAGTTAAATGTGGATGAAATTTTTAATCCGTGTGACCCAATCGAATTATTTCAACTTGATTGCCCGAGGGAATTCCACGCTCTCGTATAGCACACACGGTCTTCGTTCATCATACACAACGCGTGCATTGTAGCAATACATATAAGCATATCTATGTATTTATATACGTAGGAATACGCGTATAAAAATAAGGTGAACAAATTGCTGGAAGTGTGACGCAATGGAACACCTGTCTCGTCGAGAGTTACAAAACTCACTTCTCAGCACACACACGCACACATACACATATGGCAGGGGAGAGAATCATGTAGAATGTGCGCTATGTTGTACGGTCGACCGGGTCGAGGACTGTATGCCGAGGGCAGGACACACGTGTAAGACGTAACCGTATCTAACGTGAGCGAAGCAGCCACGCCTGGGAGAGCAAATTGATAGAGATAAAATACAAACGCGTATATAAGTAGGATATACACACAAACAACGCGTTGAAGAAATGAAAATCACCATTGTCATTATGAGATTTTTGTCAAGCTTGTAAGTTATACGCGAGGGATTGAGCTGTTATCCCATTAACTCTTATCAACAGATACGAATCGTATGGAAATGATATCGAAGGGAAATTAAGATCAAACGGTGGATTTTTGGCTCGAGCGATAAGGCGTAATAATTCCAGTAACTTCTCGTCATATACGTTTCTACCAGCAACCATTCCGGTGGATCTATACAGTTTTTCTTATTGTTAGGCGGGTTCCGAATCATCGAGAGCACAGAAAAAAAAAACAGAAAAAAATTCCATTGATATCAGCGGGAATCGAACCCGGGACCTCTGCGTGTCAATGGAGAACGTTATCCCCTATGCTACTGTCCCTCTTAGCGATAAAATGTAATAATTAAATACATTTTCGATACGATATTTACTCGAAGTTTCGCAAATTTAATTTTTAATCGAATAATTTTTATGAGTTTTAATAAGTTTATTTGAACAAATAGTGAAATTCTCATCGTAACGTAGGTGGATAATAATAGCAGATTTTAGACAGACCGATGTTCGCAAGAGCTGAAGATGCTCCGGAGCTATTTTAAGCTTTTACTTTCAAATAACTTTCTCGAATCAGCTCGCACACACTCGACATCGTCTCCGGCGATGACAGTTTTACGCTGCGTTATAAAAATTTGATACTCGACGACGCAACGAACTCGAACTACGCAGCGTAACGAGAAGATAATTTACGAAGGGTTCCCTAGAAACGAGGATATATTTCCGGAAAATATGAAAGAAAAACCGAGAAACCTCAGGCAAATTTCAAAATCAAACTTTTTTCCATTTAATCCAAGAGAAATTTTTGATTTATTATTATTAGTTTTCAGAATTTAAATCGTCGTAAAAGACTAAACAAAATTTCGTCGCGACTTTCGATGTCGAAGTTGTTATAATTTTTTTCTCGCGTTACAGAATTTTTATAAGAAAAAAAAAATCAAAAAACGAAAAAAAAAGTCAAGTTGCTCGTTCCAGACGTAGACCGGCGGCAATGAATTTGATTAGTCTCGCATGAAGAACGCATTCAAGGCGACTCGTCGCGTTTGTTCATTTTTTATATTTATTATTCTTCTTTATAGCGAGGGTAGAGAGGGGGAGGGAGAAGGAGTCTCTTGATTGAGATGTAATTTGCCTCGCGAGAAATTGTATAACGTCCGCGATAATAACGATTCGCAAGCCCCATGTATGATCATTATAGGAGGCTTGACATAAAATCACTCCGTCCTGTATATATATATATATATATATATATATATATATATATATATATATATATATATATATATATATATATATATATATATATATATATATATATATATCGTTACTATGCCGTGTGACTGTTTGCAAGCGATCATAAGAAGAGAACGATCAGACGCGCCCATCGAGAGAGAGAGAGAGAGAGAGAGAGAGAGAAAGAGAGAAAAAAAAATTGTTCACGAGCTGGAGAATCGCAGCAATGGACGAGCGTTAAAGCGTCGAATAGTGAAAATTTACGATCTCGAGGAAGTTATTTACGAGTAATATAAGAAAAAGAGTATTTGGGCTAACGAGCCAAAAACCACGGATATATAATTATCCGTTGTCGTTCGCAGTGACAAACTCCAACGATAATTATTTTCCAGGATTAGCCTAATGCACCATCGTCCAACACTCGAATTCTTGCGGATTTTATTACACAGCTAATTACTCTTAATTCTTATATTTTTATCTTTCTGACTTCTTTCCTCTCTCCTTGGCCACGTTTCAAAGTACAAATTGCGAGTATCGAAAGTATCTATTTTTACGAGAAAACAATTATGAAGAATTAATGTGAAAAAGAAACTTTTTTTTTCAAATAGAAAGTTATCTGAACGAATAAAATTCGATCATAATTTATATTCACGGACAATTTTTTATGACTATGATATTGTTCGATTACAAAAAAAACTATTGTTAATAAACCATGATGATAATTTATACGATGTTAATAAATATTTTGACGGATAATAATTGCGATAATAATATTGGAACAAAACTATGTTGCTGTTTGAGATAGAGGCATATATCTTGATAGATTTAATATGGTGCGTTATACGTAACTATACGATACATTCTTTATCTCGTATGGCATTCATGAAGTCTGAACGTCGTGCATACACTTCACAGTTGTACAAGAATTTCATAAAACATAAACGAGCTCATAAACTAAAAGAAAGCGAGTATATATATATATATTTGTGTGTGTGTGTGTGTGTGTGTGTGTGTGTGTGTGTGTGTGTGTGTGTGTGTGTGTGTGTGTGTGTGTGTGTGTGTGTGTGTGTGTGTGTGTGTGTGTGTGTGTGTGTGTGTGTGTTTGTGACCGAGCCCTTTCCTCAGCCTAGAAACCGCCGTCTCCGAAGAAGTTTCTCGCTGAGGCCGCGCAATATTCTCCTCTGTTCTTCTCCGCCGCTCTCCTCACGTCGGAGCATTTTCCATTCACTCTCTCAAACCAGCCACAACACACACGATATTTAAATACTCACGCGTGTGTTCTCAGATATGCGAGGTGTGTTATAATGCACCTTACTCATTCTCTGTCTCTGTCTCTCGCTCTCGCTCTCGTCTTATTTCTTTGACGGCTGCGCAACTTACGTTTTATTATTACAACCTGCGTCAACTCGTGAAACTCCGTGAATGTTAATATCACACGAGCCGTATATACGATAAACGATTGTTGATTAGGCGAGATAATGGACGATCGTTTCATCGATTTATCCAACAATTTATGTGTTTACGATGCATTAAATATTCGAAGATTTGAATTTATGAAACTTGGATCGTTCGGAAAAGAAATTTGTCGATTCGTAAAAAAAATGATGGTTATTCAAATTGTTTACTTAAATTTAACTCGTAGGGGAACAAATATTTTTATTTTTATATCAAATTGTCGTTCACGCGTTTATTTATGTGATTTGTAAATAGCAATGAAAAATACGAATAGAAATAAAATAATTTTTGGAAAATGTCAAGTGCAAACGAAAGTTTCATTCGACATAGAACGTCCCATATATCGAGCCGAGCTCGTTCGAGGAAGTCCGTGGAGTTTCGACATTTTTCTTACAAACAAAAACCAAGCGGCAAAAGAACGTTCAGTTTGACGGTATGAAAATAAAAAAAGAACGAGCATCGTTGGACGTTAGACTCGTTCGGTTTCGAGCTAACGAAGATTCGGTCCATTTTTTTTCTTCTTCTGCCTCGTTCGCTGCGTTCTTCGACGTGTATTCGCCATACAACGCAACATTATAGTCGCGAGATCTAAAAGTCGCGTTTGTCGTCCAAGGAGAATCGGTGCCGATGAAAGGAAGGAATTTGGTCAATGGGAGTGCCGAGCGAGCTGTTCGCGGATTGCTCACGACTATCATCGTCGTACGCTGCCCCCCTCTCGCTCTCTTTCTCTTTCTCGCTCGTTGTACAATAGTGCAGAAAACACGAGAACGTACGCCGTTCACGAGAAACGCGTATATATATATATATATATATATATATATATATATATATATATATATATATATATATATATATATTCTATATACTTACTTATATTTTGTAATATATATATGTGCATAAAAGTTCTGTGAACGACGACGAAGCTGGACGACGTGTATCGAAGGAATTCTCGCGAAGATCCTTGCCGATAACTACACGACGATCACGCTTCGCTCTCTCGCTGGCTCACGTGTATATGACACTCGCGAATCGTTTGTCCATATAAACGATTGAAAAAAAAAAAAGAACAAATTATTCCATTACACGAGCCTGTACTGTTTGCTCTCAAGGATAAAATTGCGTTTCTTTTTTTGTTTTAATGCAATTCCAATGCGAAAAAGAATTTCCTTTCGTGTAGAAATTCGGTTTGATGGAGTAAATGTTCAATTATGGGAAGTAAATTTTGTTTTAGCTGGCATCGAATCGGTTATATTTCATTGTTGCGAGGAATTTCGTGTAGCGTTGGGGTTTTTTTGCGTTTTTCTCGTGGAGTTTTTGAGATATCGGCAAAAATAACGTTATATTCTTCATCAGCGACAAATTTCCGATTCCGTAACCATCCTACAAAGACTTTTTGGAGGAATAAAAAATTTGACCCTTGGGAGGGGCGATAGTCGATATTCGTAATTTTTTTTCTGACTTTGGGGGGTCCGGGGCAGGTCAATATTTTTTTTCGTCCAAAAAGGCTTTGTAGCATCATTTCGGAATCGAAAATTTCCCGCGCAACACGAATATGATGAAATAAAGGTGTTTTGGCCTCACCGCCTGGGTGTTTTTTTGCAGGTCCCCTCCTCCGGGTCCCAAAAATCACGATTTTCGAAGGATCGCCACTGCGACAAAAATTGAGCTATCCGGATGATTCTGGGCGGGATCTCGAGTGCTTGGCTAGTTCTTCAAAAAGTTATTTGTGAAATTTTCTGTCGGACGAACGAGAGCGGAGATACAGCTTTGCGAAAAGTCCATTTTTGGAGGTTCGTTTCTCGAGCTCTAAGAGCTTATGTCGATCGCAAATTTCCTGTACAATAAGAAAGTCGTGGTTTCGTGTTGGAATTTTCACATTTTGTCGACCTTAAAAGGATAAATCGTTATTTCGGTTTTTTTGCGTTTTACTTTTAAAATTTTTGAGAAATCGGCCAAAATAACGTCATAATCTTCATTTGTGATTTACTTTCGAGACTTTGAAATTACTTGTCGATATACTTAGACCCCGCGATCGCCAAACTATTATTATACTCTTACTCTAAAAATGAAAAAATCATGAAAAAATAAAATTTACATTTGCCCATTTTGCGATTCTGAAAATAGTCAGAATCGCGAGATTTCAAGTTACCATGATACAGCATGAATCCAACGAGAATATATGATATAATTGAGACGGGAGAGTGATGATTTTTAAAGTGCTCGGAGGTGTCGATTATATCGTCGGTGTGCAGTCGTGAACGATAATGAGGATGACGTCAGCGAGAGACCACCACTGTAAACTCCAAGAGGTAGGACCATCTTGGGGAGATCTAAATGATCCACCCACTCGTATTCTCTCGCTCCTATACACTCGATTCCTCCTCTCTATCATTCTTCTTGTTCTCAGGATCGTCGTCGCTTCCAAAACATTCTCTCGAAGATACGTCACACTGCCCAAGTGTGCCCTGTGGCCTTTCGAATAGCGCGGCTTTTTGTCTTCGTACAGACACATCTTTTTTCTTCTCTCTCCTACTCGATTCTCCCTACAGCTATCGCCGAAGATACAGCCTATTCTTAAAAAAGAATTTACATTCGTTCAAACAAAATCACCTTGGCTCGAATAAATTGATATCTAGGTTGTCCAGATATCAATCGCGTTTTTAAAGATCACTCGCTCATGTCCATCCGCATGAAAAAAACGCACTTACTCTTCTGCCAACTCAATATTTAACGATCAAACAAAGATGAAAAAAACATGAGCTTTTTCTCGTATTTTATCCCACAGAGAATGAACTTAAGTAACAGTCAAGGTGGTCGAAAGACACTGAGAAGCAAAAATATAAAAAAAAATACATATAGAATTCCGCGCGTAGGAACGATTTTTCTTTTCGACCAAACGCTCCAAGCATTTTTGTACGATCGCACGGGGAGTCGGAGGGGGAGAAGTAGAGAGGGAAGAAAATTGTTTGATGCACTTGCGCGACTCGTAGCGCATAAAATACACGCGAGATCGAGATGATGAGGTCCGGGGGGAGAGATAAGACGTGTGGCAAAGATGAGATGCGTGTTCGTCGTGTGTGTCGTGCGCGAGGGAGCAGCCCCACCCCCTCCCCCACCTCCCCGCCGCCCAACACACACACACCCCTCTCGCTCTTTTCTCATCTTTGCCTCTCTCGCGCGCGTATATAGATCCGAGAGATAACGTCGGCGAGAAACTCGCGCGACCGAAGCGATCCGTTCGCGAGAGGACTTGATGTCCTTGGCGCTCGGTAGTTAACCACCACAACGATAAAACCGCTCCGGCGTCATTACCACCACTACCTATTCGCTGCGTTTTGCTACCACAACGGTGGACCAGGTTTATCAGAGCCATTTGCCAACGCATGCGCACAACGAATGCAGGTCGCGCGCGCGAACGGTCGGTAGAATCGAGAAAACGTCTGCCTCGATCTCGCACCGCTTTTATCAAAACGCATCGTACGCTTCGTACTCGTTAATTCACGATTCTATATCAACGCGAATGTAACATCGAATGCAATTCCTGGCTAATTTTATTTCATACGTTGGCGAGATAATGTTCCATGGGAACCTTTGATTCTCCTTTTTTTTTTACCTATATGAAAAATTATAGGAATTACGAAAAGCTGTTCGCGAAGTAATTAACGTCGGGTTTCTTTCGAATAAAATAAAACGTTACTTTTCGATGTTAAAAATGACTAATTAATTATCGCGATTCGAGAAGGTTCGTTTATATTCGTTAATGGATGGACTCTTAAATCTTTCACTTGAGCGAGGGACATGATTCTCACGAAAGAAAAAGAAGGAATTAACGAAAAACGATGCAAAAATGTGGAAAGTCAGTGGAACGGAACGCATCGTCGACTTTGTCGCCGGAGGAGAGAATGTCACGCTCGACGGCCAAGAGACGATCATACAGATGCACGCTCGGGTAATTGTAAATCACTTGGAGAACAATTAGACAGACAATGGAGAGAAGAGACAGAGTCGGGGTTTCGCGATTATAGACACGATGAGCAGCAGCGAGCCTTGTGGTTAATCGTCCAACTGGGCTATGTCCGCTCAAGCACTTCCTTATACATATAGGTATATATATACACACATAAGAGTAATTGAAGTTCTCGCTTTGCGCTACCGTCTCTCCACGTCGTCGTCGGCGTCGCCAGGATCTTCGCGGTTTACCAACTAGGTATGCCCGAGGCGACGACGAAGACTAAAGAGAGAACGCAAACGCGCTTGTTCACCTGTACGTAACGAATGGCGAGACGTTCTCCCGGCGACGTTATTGTAGGCTCGAGCGGACAGCGACGGGAACACAACTAACGATAATTAAGAGAAGAATAATAAGGCGAAAAATTACATCGTGCAAAAAAAAACTAACGCTTTTCTAGCACGACTTCGTCGATAAGATTGTAATTATTAAATTTGAGCCAGTTCAGATTTGAAATATATAGAAATAATATTAAATCGCCCGAGGATGATGTTTGATTAGTCGATTCTTATTTTATGAATAAAATAAAGACAATTTGCGATCATGCGCGTTGCACTATATTGCGTTTATACGCGCGTTCGCGAACCACGACGAAGTTTGTGTATCTCGATCTTCGTGCAAATGGATCGGCACCCACTCTTGCGCATCAATTTTTGTAATAAATAATAATAATAATAATTAAATTTTATTATTATTATTTAGTACTTACATTATTATATTATTTATTATTATTATTATTATTAAATTTACTATTAAATATTATATTATATATATTATTTATTATTATTATTATTATTAAATTTAATATTAAATATTATATTATACATATAAATATATAGATATATGCATAGGGAGACGAGCGCATCGGTGCAACGTGCATATTTATACCTGAATGTATGTGCAGGTACGTTGCAGCGATGCACTCGTCTCGCTTTTCCCCAGCATCGACAATAAACGTGTTCGGTACGAATGGATTTACAGCGGGAATAAACCCACCGCCCCGTATATCTATCCTCGTACCGAAGTTTTATACGCGCGCGTGTGCGAGGTGAGCGATGAAAAAAAAAAACTGAAAAAATAAACAACGAGGAATTAAACGAGAGAGACGAAGGTGGGACATTAAAGCTCTTAAACTCGAGCTCTTTCGGGATTTTATTTATACATTGTAAGCTCGAATACTCGTATAAACTCCCACTTTCGTTGCTCACGAAACAGCCACGAGAGAGACTTTAAATTTTTATTCCCGTAATAATTTCATTTCGCTGAAATGTAAGACACGTATAAATATTCAGATTTGTGACATTTCCGCGTGTTTTTCATCTTCGATAAAAACTCGATGTTTTAAATAATTGTTAGTAAAAAAGATTGTTCATTTGTGAAAAGGGACGATCCGTTCTGGAGAAATTTGTAAATATTCTTCGTATAAAAAGAAATTGTATTTGAGAAAAAATTTTCTTTCTTTTTCCATTTTTCCTATTATTTTTCATCGATCCTCTTTCTTCGTTGATAAAAAAAGCTTCGCTGAAGCGAACGGATGTGGGCGAGAGAGAAAGGAAGAAAGGAGGCGAAGTGAGAAGACGGGCAACGGGTGAATGCAGGATTGCAAATTGACGCAGAAGTCCTGCATCGATATAAAGCGACTGAGGCAGTTTGGCGGGTGAGGAAAAAAGTAGGATCGAGCCAGCAGTTGGGAAGAGAGGGCGATTGCCGAGGATCGTTTCGTGCCGTTGTAAAAAAAAAAGCCAAAGAAAAAAAACAAAGGTTTAAAGATTCGAGCAAGAGAAGTTAAGACGCGCTCGAAACTTCTGACCGAGTGGCCCAAAAATCATTTTTATACTTAACGAGCCGTTTCGTTAATAAAAAAAAATCCTTGCCGAACATAATTGTACAATTTATTTGAGAACAATTAAATTCGAATGATAATTTACAAAATAAAATTATTAAAATCAATATTTTCTTTTTTTTTCTTAATTGATTTCCCTCGTGATTTTTCCGATCGATATTCACGTATGACGCGAGAGTCTCGATCATGTTTCGGAGACGTATGTACCGGTCGCTCGAAGTATTCTCAGACAACGTCTCCAAGACTCGTCTCTCTCGTGACTGAATCACGAAGGGTCGCGACAACGACCTTGTTAACTCTCCTACATACATATATCTGTATATATGTATGTAAGGAGTGCATGGGTGCACACTGGTGCACACGAAGTAAGCCCTTAGTCATCGTAGGAATGCGACGGGGAGACTCTAAACTCACTCACTCTCTCTACCCCCCCCCCCCCCCCCCCCCCCCAAATCTCTCTCGATGTTACATATGCTTCTTTTTCTCGCATTTTGTCTGGCTCACTGACTAGCTCTCGTTTGTTGTCTATATATTGTACTAATGGTGTATATGTGGTTTCTGACCGGAAAGTACTGAAGGCTTACCAGCACACACGTAAGTATATATATTAATATAATAATTCGCCCTATAATATAATAATAGTAATTAATATTATAATTAATATAATATTTAATATTATAATATTAATTATTATATTAATAAAATAATATGACATATTAATATAATAATGTAATAATATGATATATTAATATAATAATACAATAATATAATAATGTAATAATATATTAATATATTAATATAATAATGTAATAATGTGATAATATAATAATGTAAAAATATAATAATATAATAATATGAAAATATATATTATATAATATGTATATAATTATAGTATATTACTCATTGTACGTCCCTGAAGCCATAACAACGTATTTGGAATTTGGAGTGAGTTATTGCTTGAAAACTGTTCCAATTAACAGTTTATCCTCTAAATGGACGTCGTACGACGTACATATTATATACTATACATGTATACATATATCTATTTATGTGCGTAAATGAGTGTGCTTAAATGAATCACGATAAATATGTACACAAGGGAATTTGAACGAAGTAGATTTAGAGTTTAGCCCCGAATGTTCTTGAAAAAAAAAAGAACGCGAGAAGAGCGTGACTCGTTTCACGCGAGAACTTTTCACGACTCTCGAGTGTCCGATTTCGTGTGTTTTACTACCCCGAGAGAAAGAGAGAAAGAGGACGTGACTGTGGCGTTGAATTTCATGGCGCGTACAGGGCTGACGCACACTCTAAACGACAGAGAGAGAGAGAGACAGAGAGAGATAAAGAAAATAAATCCTCCGGCACGACGGTGCAAGAAAAGATTATCCGTCTGCCGCCCTCGCTGACTCTCGAGGGTGGGAATTTTTCTTTCCTAAGATCGCGCGGTGACAATTTTCCGTCCTTGCCTTTGTAACGTAAGAGGATTTTAACAGGTGTAGGATATTTTTTTCTCAGCCAACGCGGTTTTAACATTTTCTTTTTCATCATTATGCGACGTACAATAGCGGGAAAACAATTATTTCGCGAATTATCGAAAAATAATAAAAAAACAAACGAACGTCTTAGTGTGAGAAAAATTCAATTTTTCACTTAATTAAGATTTCCGTTGATGTAACTCATTTAAGGAAAGGGAAAAAAACCTGAAATGCATTAAACTTGTAATAAATCTGTGATTTTTAGTTCTTCGAGCGAGTGGGGCAGAGCGCACCTCGAGGTTTGAAAATTCGCGGTAAACTGGAGAAAGAAGGTGCGGTCAATGCACCAGCCCAGTTTTCAAAATAACTTCAAACGTGAAAATCTCGTTTTGCCCGCGCGGTGTGTTCGCGTCACGGGAGGAGACCTCTCGAAGATTTCCTAGAATTTAGAATATCGTCGCGGCCGGACATTCGCAGACTGTGTCTCTTGACCGCGTGCCAAAAGTGCGATACGTACGTTTCGCGTATGCAGATAGGACCGAGGTGCAGCAGCCGTGCAAAGTGCATCAGTGCGTTGACACACTGGCGGGGACGGACTCGTACATAAATCTCGCCAGAGTGAGACATAAACTTCTCGGCCCGAGACGAGACCGAGCGCTCGGCGCCCTCCGCCCCGGTGTTTCCGGACCAAACTCTTTCACGAGCTCGGCTTCTCAGTTACTACACCACTGTACCGGTGTACGTACAAATCCCTATATTTATATACATATATAATATTAATATATAATATATATATCATTATAATTATATATTATATTATAATATAACTATATATTATTACGTATAATAATATATTATTATATATAATTATAATATATAATATATTATTATTATATTAATATATAATTATAATATGTAATATATTATTATTATATATATAATAATATAATTATATATTATTATATATTATTATATAATAATACAATTATACATTATTATTATTATTATTATTGTTATTGCTATACATTATAATAATTAATATATATATATATATATATATAATAATGAAATATATATATATCAATAAATAGACTAATCGTGCAATCAAAATAGACGTCGCAATCACGGGCGCCTTTTTGAAGCGAATTCGTAAGAAATTGTTAGTAAGAAATTTGGGAGCTTGATGACTCGATTTCCGAGAAGAGTGCTAATTCGATGCATCGAATCATTTTAATAGGACATAGAAGATTGAATTAAATTGTATCAAAATTACATCGGAGAAAAGATTATTTTGATCGATTATTTTTTACTCCGATTCGTCAACGAATGTTCGATCGAAATATAATTAGTCGAGACGCGACAAGTGATTGAAACTTGTCTCTGTATTAATTAGTTAATATCGCTGTTCGCGCAATTTTTCGCTCACCTGAAGAGACGAAGTTTCGATATTTCGTTTGCGTTTCCGAGCTCGTCGCAACTTCGACTTCAGTCTCTTCGCGTTCATGAAACAGTCGCTAATGTCACCGACACACATTGTTGGATTTTGTTCACGATAGAACGAACGATCGAAATAAAAACGACACAGATTCACTTTCACCGAGTTAGTAGCAAAGAAAATATTTGCGACGACACGATCGGTGCGAATTATTCGTGCCGCGTTTCCACAATTTTCTCGAGGTCGCGTAGTCGTAATTCGTAGGTAGAGGAACGGCAATAATAAACGAGAGTCGTATTGCTCGAACGTGTCAGCGAAACGGGAATGGTAATAATGAAAAACGAAAGGACGTACGAACCGGTCGAAAGTTCAACGAGAATTTTCCAGGTCGAAAAAGCAAGGAGTGGGGGAAACGAACGGCCCCAAAGTCCCATTGGAAGGTTGTCCGTGACCGATAATCTTCGGCAAGACACCGACAGTGGCGCGCCCTCGCGACAATTTTTTATAAACTAACCGAACTACCCCCCAAGTTTGCTTTCCACGCAGTGGGGGACGAACATCTGTTTTTTTCGACTACTTTCGTGTACTCGTAGCTTCCCGCTATCAGAGAGAAATTCCATTCTGGATGATAAAAAGTGAGATATTTATTTTTTTGTTCGTCACTCCTAGACCGAGATAAACCTGCCGGCTTTGAAAACGATCCCAGGACCAAAAAGTATCGCTGGAATTGGAGAAACGAAAGCACCGTAATTCTACAACTTTCACTGGCGATTTTTCTTCCTCTCTTACACGACGGGCGATCGTGACAATAACGGGAAAGACAATGCGGTAAGCTCGACTTTCATTCGCCGCAAAGAGCACTGGAAGCGATACGATAGAAACAACATTACGATCGATTCCCCAAAGATCCAACGACTTTAAATAATTCTCACGAAGTATTATGAAAAATCATAAATTAATTTGTCATTACGTCTTGTTTTCTTTTAGGTAAATATAAAAATATTCATGATAATGTTATTATTATTAAAATTAACGATTTTCTTAATTATGTAATCAAGGGTGTAAAAAAAATGGATATCGTTTCGCAGTCGGAAAATTTGATGCAATTTTGTTTGTTTCAATAGAATTTTATTCTGAAAATTATTGAAACGTAGATAAAATAAAAATCAAAGTTTCCGACACTAAACGATGAATTTTGTACTGGATCGATCGGATCGAACACCTTCTTTAATTCTTATCGGTTCGATCGTCGATCGGGATCGTGTTACTTAGAGAACACTTTAAATTCCCCACGAGAAGACATCGAAAGAGGATTTTTGATTTTCTTTCGGTGTAAGATCTTTCGATTTCGTAATCGGATACTGTTGGTAGGCTCGACGCTCGGTACGGGTCGACTCACCGACATCGGGCGTGTTTTCGGCTTAGTTAGAGGAAGAAGCGCCGAAATAGAAGCCGCGTTTCGTTCGTACGACGCAAGTGGAACGAGAGAGTGCGAGGAGAAGAAGCTCGACGGAGAAGTGCAACGCGGCGTCTGTGCGGTGCACAGCCGCGGGCGCCTAAATGAGAAGCGGCCGAGGGTTGGGAGGGAAAAACGTGTTGCGGAGGAAGAGCAGCGTACGGGGCGCATCGAAATAACCGGATGACTGGAACTCACCCAAGAAAAAGACTATCTCACGCTCCTGGACCAAACGCCCGACCGGCACGTCATTCACGCTTTGAAGAAAAGTGTTCGCCACCATCGGGACGACATCCGCACGAGGATGCAACCCCACAAAAACGCGCTGTATTTCCACTCAATTTCGTCTCGATCCAACAACCTTCATTTTCTATTCCATCATTTATTTTCTAATCAAAAATTACTCTCCAAACAAATTAGCTCGACCCAATTTCCAATTCGTTAAAAATGGAATCATTAAAATATTGATAAATTTCTTGCGAATTTTTAGCTTAAAATAGTAAAACATTGTTTAAACGTCTGAAAAAAATGACCCAATTTCCAGATTTATAAATATTAAGTATTAAAAAAATAACTTTTCTTAAAAATGAAATGAATTAAAATTTTGACAAATTTCTTGTGAGTATTTAGCTATTTGTTTAAAATAGTAAAACATTGTTTAAACGTTTGAAAACAAAAATCAACAAAATGATAAACGTTTCGTCGCGAGAACTCACCGAGTCCAGTTGACACTTTCTCACGTCGTAATATCCTCTGTAATATTTGAACCACATCACTGTTCCACATCCTCGCTTGGTCGCATGTTTCTCAGTGTCGTTGGAACGATTATTACTATCGTTACGTTTAACACCCGGCAGCACAACGTAACACGAGACGCGAAGATTTTCGTCGTTCATATGAGCAATGCACGTTTTTATTATCGTCAAATTAAATTCCGATATTCTCGATTTTGTTACGACCGAACAAAACAAAAAAAAACAGTCACGAACACGATATCGTCGAGGCTCACGATCCTCGCTCGTTCATAAACAGGTGGTAAATAAACATTCTCCTCGAACCGTGTCTCTCCCTCGATAACCTTTCACCTCCCAAAACGAATATTAATTCCTATCGAATTGTCCGATAAAAAATTCCAAAATCTGATAAGAGAAAATACATGAAAATCGTAACGAGATGCAAAAGTCGAAAGTTGACGCGACGAAGAGCCCCGAGAGAGCGTGTGATACGATGCGTTCGAGGACCTTTGAGAAACTGTTGGTGCGGTAGCCCAGCGTGGCCCAGAGTGGCCAAGTATAGACTCTCGCTTGTATAAACGAGGAACGTGGTGTCCGCGACGAGGGCCAAACGGCTAATACAAACTCGAACCCGAGTTTCTTATATCTATATACTCTGGCTAATAACGAGTGCATACACACATAAACGCCAGTGTACGCGTATAAATGCATATTCGTACAAAAACGTTTCTCGTACGACTCAGTGTGTCTGTGAGTTAAACGACAGCTGATGCGTCGAGTGAAAAATTAATCAGGTCGCGAGACAAACTTTACATTGTGTTTGCGTCGTTTCATTGAAACTTGAAGTGTTGATAAAAAAAAGTGCAACTAGAGAGAAATACGATGAAGATTAAAATACGGGGAGGGAAGAAATCCGAAGAAACTTGCGAGCACGAAGTAGTGGGGGAGATCGGTTTTTTTTCTTCAATTTATTTTTTTTTTGATCGAGCGCATCGAGGATTAGTGAGTATTTTCTCCCTGTATCGTCGCTAGTTTAATATATACGAAAATCTTCTTGACTCACAGCGTGACGGTCATTTTTCAACGGTATGTTTGGAGCATATATTTATATATATATATATAATAATAAAAATATTTTTCTTTCACGCAAATATATATGTATATATATATATATGGAGAAAAAAAATAACAACAGAGTGGACACAGTGGATTTCGAAAGGCATCTACTACGTTCCTCTCCCTATGGCAATTAATCAACGATTAGGATAACGAAGCCGAGAAGATTTTCGAGAATCCATGACCGGCGCAC
This sequence comes from Netelia fuscicornis, assembly GCA_946811545.1. Taxonomy (NCBI): domain Eukaryota; kingdom Metazoa; phylum Arthropoda; class Insecta; order Hymenoptera; family Ichneumonidae; genus Netelia; species Netelia fuscicornis. The sequence continues at coordinate 12,202,839 of OX328011.1, read as the reverse complement.
GGTTCCTATCGCGCTTATTTCCGAATCTTTGTTCTTTTTTGTTTTCTCGTTTCCAGCTTGTGATTTTATTTTATACATATATGTCGTCTTTGTGATTTTTTTGTTAAAATGAATTATATACAACAGAAAAATACGGAGTGCGCGTGTGTGGTCCAGTGCGAAAATAGATTTAGGAGACGCGTTTATATTTTTTCCTTTTTTTTCTTTTCTTGTTATTATTTTTATCGTTCGGCGTTGGTAGGGAAAAAACACGATACGAGATAAAAAGCGCATTTGACAGAGGAATGTTTCATCACGAGTTCTCGTAGCTCGTCCAACGAATATCGCGGGGGGAAAATATTTTCTCGAAGCGAACTCGAAATATTGGTGTCGTCGCTCGGTTTTCAGGTTAATTACTTTTTCACAGTTTCGTTGATCTATCCGACATTCCATGATTTACTAACGAGCTTCGAGTGATAATTTTCACGTACGAAGAAACTCGGCCAACGAGCTATCGTACGAAAAATATTTGACCTCGTGTAAAGTACGATGGAAAAATTTTGAAGAACGTAGCGCGGACCTTGTTCTTGTTTATTAAATAATAATCAACTGTTTCTTTTTCTTTTGTTTCTCTTGGCAATTGCAAAGTTGAAATTATTCAACGTTCGTTGCACTTGGTGCAAATATGTGCAATCCGCCGTGCAGTTTCCCTCTCGAGTATTGGAACACGAGCCACCCCCCCCCCCCCTCTCGATTTATCGACGAGCGATTCGACTCTCGCGCTTTTATCTACCACGGGGGATTGTTTTTCCGCGTATTCGTTCGCGATTCCCGAGAAATAATGTGCATAACGTTTAAAAATAAATACGAAGCATCTGGATCGTGTGTTAACGAGGGAAGGGGCAGAGGAGGGAGGGGGAGTTGCCGCTTTTCAGCCAGCTGGACTCGGACAATAGACAATGCTTTCAGTTGTCTATTATTACTATACTTTGTACACGTTACACGTATGAGCGTACATAGAGCTTGTAATAGGATTATCTTTGAACTTTTGGGAAGTCCATAAAAAAGAAAATAATCATTTGTAAAGTCGATGATAAAATAGGAATTTTAATGAGTTTATAATTCTCTTAAAATAATATTTTTTAATATTCTATAAGTTTTGAAAATTTATAATATCGTATAAATGTTATAAATAAATTTTATAAAAATCATATTTTTGAGAAATATTTCGGTTTTGAGAATTCTGCATCGAGAATATTTTGTTGAAATACATTGATCGAATTTTATTATTATGTTCCAATTGATTTTTCTAATTAACGTAATGCAGGAAACGAGTTTAAAAAAATTGGATGTATTACAAAAGTGTAGGCATAAAAAGACGCTTTGTGAATAACGGCGGACAGTGGTAAGAACGATTATTATTGGATTCGCCTTTTCACGCTACTCAACGAACGAGGGAGTCGTTTTACATGCTCGCGAAACGTTTGTAATACGTGCCGAGATGCACCGTATAGGATGTGCCGCAAGTGCAGTGACCGAAATCTTAACGGGCTGCTTCCTACGTATTAACGCGATGCGCGAGGAAAAGATATAATGCGAAAGAAAGAAGAAGAAGAAGCTTCGGGAAGGATGACAAAACAGGAGAAGTTGGCAATGGCCAGTGAGAGAGAGAGAGAGAGAGAGAGAGAAAGAGAACAAAATTCTCGAGTTCTCGTTCCGAATACTTTCTCATCAAGCGTATATAAATCTCTTTAGCTCGTTATTGAATTTGGCACGGGAGCGCCCCCTCGCGAAATTACGAAGGATCGGAGAAGCCTGGCGCAACTTTTCTGCCGTCGAGTCTTCGTTCCGTCTTCGAGATGACGACAACGAGGCAAATGATCGGGTCAACGTCTCGAAATTACTTCAGCTGAGAAAGAGAGAAAGGGAGGACCTCTCTCGTTGATGCGTATAAATTCGTCTCTGCATGTATATATGTATACATAATCGTCGTTTTCTCTCGGTGGACGATTCGGTTCGCGAGCGTTGAAAGCACACGAGACAAAATTCACCGTCGAGAGAATTTTCGTTCGCCCAAACGAGAAGACTGACGGACCGATGTGTCGCGCTCGTGCATCACCAGTCCCGCAAAAATTCAGCCACCCTCTCCTTCGTCGTACGATTCTCGTCGAGTCACTCTCTTCGTTCTTGGACCGAGAGCGGAAAAAAAAAGAATTTGAAACAACAAAAAAACGAAAGAAACGGAAGAAAGAAATACAGAAAGAGAGAGGGAGAGAGAACGAGGATTCTGAAAGACGTGACCATGCTCTGTACAGTACACGATACAGGTCCTCTCTTCTGTTTCCCTGAGAAAGAAGGGACGTCCGAGAGCGACCGAGGGTAAGAGTCTCGAATCGAGATTGCAACGCATACACGCGCGGGCGCTCACGCGAATTTAAACGGGATCTTAATTGGACTTGTCCGCGAACGTCACGGTGAAAGAGAGCGAGAGAGAGAGAGAGATGTGGGGGAGGGGGGAGGGTTCTTATACGCGGGAGCGCACGACTTTTCACTGTCGCGGGTTAATGCCACGGTGTATCCGCGAAATTACCGTGGCGAAGGTTTTAGGCTCGATTTTAGGTTGAAAACGATCGCCGAATTTCAATGAGAACGTTTACAAAAAAAAAATTACGAAAAATCGCACGGGAAAATAATCTTTCTTAATTCGATTTCAAAATAAAAATACAATTTGCTGGAACGTAAGAACGAGCATAAAGGAAAGAAGTTAACGGGAGCAATTATAGAAGAAGGAAGAAAAAAAGGGAATATTAAAGCGCGGCTGCGGTACGAATCAGAATTCTATTTCCGGTCGCAAAGCTCAGTAAGAGACCCAAGGGTTTCTCTCGCCCGAGAGGATGATCCAAGTCATGGGAATTTCGTTTCAACGGCTTCGCGAAGAGGCGGCAACCGGCAAAGCACCGGAGCTCGCACGATGGAAACAAAGAGCACAACGAGGCGTTTTATCGTCTCGACAAGATCTTCGGTCGCGAGATTGCGCACGCGCACACGTACATACACGAGGTGTCTAATTTAAATTTGGTATCGCCGGAAGAACGGAAGAAGAGATATAAAAAAAACACAGTTTCAACTTGGATTATAAGGATTTAAATTAAAAAAAAAAATACAACGATTAAGCTTCGGAGAAAATATAAAAAATTGGCAATTTCACGATCGGAGATCGTAAACTCGTATCAATAACTAATGATTAAATCGCGCGATGACTCGTCGTAAAATTAATTATAGCGCGATGCGACGATTAAAGATAAGTCGCTCATTTCGTTTTAGCGCAACGCGGAGAAACGAGAAGAAAGAAATAAACATTAAAAACGAGAGCGAGCTCTAATTAAATATGAAAAATTTTCACGATTAGATAATACGTAACTTTGCTACTCGGCGTTGTAATGAAAAATGATAGTTTTTATTGAATTATTGACGATAGCCTCTTTTCTGCATAATAAATCATTTCCGACGAGTACAAGTACTCGTATTCACACGTACGCGTGTACATTGTACGTAAGAGTGACCGTGCACGAAGGAACTCGCAGTGGTACTTTGTCATTCGATCAATTTAAATCAATCGATCGTAACTTTCTTCGCCCCGCGACGCGTTCACTCCGAGCGTTCACCACCCCTATTCTTGCTAGATCGCCTCTTGAATTTATGAACGGTCCATCGCACTGTCATTAATCAGTCCCTCTCGACCATTCCTCTCCTACCGACTCTCTATGCCCGACTATACGCGTGCATCGCGAATCGTGGATGCGTGCGTTCATCTTTTCGCAAAACAAATTTCAATCCAAAAAAAAAAAATGAAACGATTAAATGGAATTAAATTTTATTAGGATTAAATCTATGAACATATTAATGGAATTAATTACGCTGGAATTTAATATCTTCATCGAATACAAATTCGTTTCGATAGGAATGAATTTCGTGCAAAAATCTTTATTTCTTTTTTTTTTCATTGAGATATTGGACCGTACTGTGTATATTGTTACTTTCATTTTTAATCCAATCGCACTTTTATTTTCATCCGTATTTTATCGTCTCGGTACGGAAGTTGGGTCTGCGCAAGGGGAGAAGAATTACACGTGCGGGATAATTCCAAGACGAATCGGTGAGGCCTAGGTCGCTGTTCCATTGACCGTGGAGAGAACCGGACCAACCGTTCATGGTCCTCGAGCACACACGTACGTACAAAGACAAGTACAAAGGGAGCAAGGAGTGATGAAAAAAAGAGGAGGGGGCGTAAGAGAGAAAGAGAGAGATCGTCGAAACAGTTACGTTACCTGCGACCCTTTTTTCCTATCCTCTCCACATTTCCCCCTCCTGAGATTAAACTCACATCCTTCTCCTCATTTCTCCTAAAATTCACGATTAAGTTGTAAAAATTTACGAACTAACGAATAAATAAAAACCCCGATGTTTCTTCACGTTTAATTAATAACTAATTATCGCGTTAGAGATCGATCTCGAACGATAATTAAAATTCTCGTCACGCGTTCTCGTTTATACGATAATAACCGATTATTCGATTCGATAATTGAACGATAAGTTTTTTTTACGCGTGCTTCACGTAACCGATCATCGATAAACACGTGTGTTCGCTTGCTCGTTTTACGAAAATAATATATCTCTTGGGTCATAGGCGTCGTTATAATACTCCATAATACGAGGGATTCGTTCGATCGTTTGGTTTTGCTCGATCGAGCGTTGACAATAAACCGTGGAGAGCGCGTCGCTCTTCTGTCGTCGAAGCCGTAAAGCCGGACGATTTGATGGAGGAAACGGGGACGAGTGGAACGGAGAGAGGAACACACTCTATATAACAGGGTCAACCCCCTGGAGCATCAATTAGTTCGCGGTCTGTCACGGCTCCTTATTCATTGTCTATTAGTTCACTCGTATTTTATTATTATTACCATAATAATAATAATGATATTATTAATAATAATAATAAGAGACACGCATATGTGTGTATATATAAATCTAGCGACCAATGACGTTACGAAACGTGCCAAGAATCGCGTAATACCGGTACACGTCATCATTAAATTTATATATCACTCATAAATCATGAAAAAAGAAAAAAGACAGAAGCTTAATATACGATAATAACACGGATGAGAGTCGTAATGCTACGGATTCTAACGAGATGCTATCTCGAAAGATCGTTTTTTGATTTCTTGTTGTTTCCAACCGATTTAAAGATCGAAGACGATTTATGTCAACTACGCATGCGTGAACGTACCCAGCGGGGTCGAACCGAGGATCGTAAGGAAGTGCAACTCACCTGAAACACAAAAAATTATAATCTCATTAACAATTTTGAATCGTATTTGATAAATCGTGGAAAACAATGTCAGGTTATTCAACGAGAGAAGAAATAAAAATGAAGCAACAAGATTTATTGTAGATCGTTATTATCGTTCACCTCGATTGGAGAAAAGTGACGATGCACATATCGTCCCACGCGTCATGAATAAAAACAAAAATCACTGGGTTATAGTCGATCAAAGGTGATTGACCCAAATCGTTGACACACTTTTGTTACAAACTGTACACGGAGAACGCGATCGAAGCGACGAGGAACGAGACGTAGAAAGCGAATAGCGTTTATATATCGTTGGTAGAATCGTCTTGTTGCATTTACTGAGAGAAGAATCTTCCGGGACGAGAGATTATGCCCTTGTGCCACGATGCTAGCGGAGGATTCGAGAAGCGGATACGAAATAATAAAATCAAATACCCCGACCCAACCGCCTGGACGATGAAACGAGCCAAGAGGGTAGGAGCGTCGTAGCGAAGGGAGGGGAAAGGACCCTCGGTGATTGGGCCCTTGGAGCGTTTAGGACGCAAGTCCCTTGGTCTACGAAACAACCAGAAAAGACTCCGCGGATGCATCGAAGCGGGGGCTGACCCAGCGACTCTCACCTCGAAACTCAACATTTTCATTCTTGCTTCGAGAATCTCTCAGCTTCGATAGTTCTTTCCTATTCTCGCTCTTCTTAATCAATTCTCGCTTAATTACATAGAACGGATAAACGTATATAATCGAGACGCGACAATGAAATATTTCAAAAAATAGAGACGGAGAGAGTTGAGGTGCACTGATCGAGGATTCGTTTCGTCTCGGTTTTACTCGTCGTTGGCACCACCTGCCGTCGTAAAAACTCAGCGTCAAACTCTACGCGGAAAACCGTTGATCCTGGGTGGAGGAACGTTACCGCTCCTTTATCCTGCTCTTTCCTCCCTCGTGTTTCGACGACTCACGTACGCGACGAAGCTCACACGAGTATATTTCCGAGAGACACACGTGTGCACGATTGTCGAGGTTTGTTTATTCAGGAGGCAGAAACTTGGTGTTATAGCGGAGGTAGTGATTTGTCATCGAACTTTAGGAGGGGTACGTATCGGAGGAAGGGTTTGGGCGTGATTTTATCCGTGTTCGAGGCACGGTTTGAATACAAATACGATAAAATTGATCTTGTCGTTACTTCGTTGAATTTAAAAAAAAATTATTTTTTTCAAATTTTTCTCGTAAAGAAAAACACGAGTGAAATAGGACGGGGAAATCCCCGACGTTATAGCGTACTCGGTGAGAGCTTGAATCTTGAAGAAGAGCCAAACTTTTGCACGCCGACGTATTTTACGACATTTTTCTGCAATTTACAGTTTTTTCTTTCCTTTATTTTCATTAAGTTTTTTTTTATGGCTAACGTCTGGTCGAAACAACGGGATGACAGCTCCCAGATCTCTCGTGTCAGCGTATGCGTTATATAGGATATATAACGTTGCCGATGTCGCGTACTCGGTACTTCGAGAAGAATAAAAGCGTCCTAAATCTTTCGAGCAAAATATACGCGACAGTCACAGGGAGTTCCCGTCCGACTCATACACGTTCGTTTTAATCGTTTTTTTTGTTTTCAGCGATAAAGTGCACCGAACTCACGTCCCAAGTTTTCGACGACGATGACTCATTTTTAATTAAATAAACCAGGGTGGAGGGACGCAGGGCAATATCGAGGCTTATAAAATAAACGAATTGCAATTATTTTATAAACGATAATAAAATTCGAAGATAATATTAACGACCGTTAATCGAAATTAATTAAGCAAGAGTTTTCAGAATTAATTTAATGAAATTAATGAATTAATTTTATAATGATGAGATGAAAAAGAAAAAAACGTGGGGGCAACGTCGGATCGTCGAGTATTGAGTAACAACGAAATTAAAAAGAAACGAAAAAAAAGAAAATAAAGAAACAAAGAACTGACGAGCGCGTGTGAAACATAGGGTTATGCGGGTTCGTTTAATTCGTAGATTCATCACGGTACGCGTGTAATATATTCCGAGGATATTTTACCCCTCTCTCCCTCTTTCCACTCATCTCGCTCATTATATTTTCTCGAGAGTCTCTCTCAAACTCTCGATCGTATACATAAAACCTCTTCGTTCGAGCTACATTTTTTTTTATTCTTCACTCTTCTGAGATAAAATAATGTGTATACGCTATAACGTGAAGTTTTTCTTCTTCAAGTTTCATACGGACGAACCCTGAAATTATCCTCGGCAATTATCTCACGAGTTTGAGTGTTAGCTGTCGTATAACCGAGAGCGAGAGCAACGAATTTGTTCGACTCGAATTAAATTTGTTTAAATCGAAACACGATATCAAACATTTTTTTAAAAATCCTTTATCCTTAAAAAAATGATAATTTGTAGAATCTTTGATAATAATAATTTGTATTTGAAAAATGATAATTTGTATTTGAAAAATGATAATTTGTAGAATAACCGAGAGCGAGAGCATCAAATTTGTTCGATTCGAATTAAATTTGTCTAAATCGAAACGCGATATCGAACATTTTTTTAAAATCCTTTATCCTTAAAAAAATGATAATTTGTATGTGAAAAATGATAATTTGTAGAATACCCGAGAGCGAAAGCAACAAATTTGTTCGACTCGAATTAAATTTGTCTAAATCGAAACGCGATATCAAACATTTTTTTTAATCCTTTATCCTTAAAAAACTGTGAATTTGTAGAATCTTTGTAAACGGCCGATTTTTTAAATCGTCGATCCAACTTACTTCGTTACAGACGAATATCTTATTTTTTGTTTTCTTTCCCGAATAAATAAATCGTCGAGCGTACACGTCAATCTCAATGCCGCCTATTCCTATCGCGAGGAGCGTAATCCCACTCGTAAAAATCTTGAGAGAATAAACGCAGGAGGTGAACAAGTACCGAACGTAACGACATAAATTACGCAACACGGTTGAGTGCGCGTGCTTGCAAAATTGCCACTTCGCGGTCTGCTCTTCGTTCAAACCTTCCTTCCCCCCTTCCTTCGAGTCTCACACTCTCTCTCTCTCTCTCTCTCTCTCTCTCTCTCTCTCTCTCTCTCGAATCGGCTTTACGGGTGTGCGGCTGCTGTTGATCTTCTCCCGTGCAATATCGTACCGAACAATTTCCACGGTACATTATGCAGCCGTAACGCAAATAAACTCTGCGGCTTTCGGTGGGCGATGTTAAAACTGGATACGATTCGCGATGACGATTTGACCGAAGAATTATTATTGTTATCGCTCGAATACATCGAAAATACACGCTGGAAATTAGTTTCGTTCTTTTTTTAAATGTTAAATCCTTGGACAAAATATGATTAGGGCATAAATATCGAGATATTTGAGAAATAATTAATTACTCGTCGTTTTAGGCTATTACTCAAAATTGTTTTGTGATAAATTTCTATTCTATTTGTTTTGAATTTTTCATTCGAGTTGTTTTTTTTTTCGTTTTCATTTTTTTCTTCTTTAAAATGGTGGTCATTTCTCATATACGTCATGGCGCGCTTATGCTACGCGTCAGCCTCCCGTGTATCTTCGATCCGATAAATCATTCACGTTCGAGAGGGCGCGCAGTGTCAGCGGACGGAGAGACGAGAGAGGTATTTTATTCGACGGCGCGCATTGCTTCGAGTGGTTGTTGAAGTACGCGCTGATAAAAAGATCGAAAAATGAAAAGGAAAAAAAGTAATACGTCGAGCCTCCGGATCTCAACTCGACCACTCGAGTGGCCTCTCGATCGCAAAGTGAGCGAGCGAGAGAGAGGGAGAGAGCGAGGGTGAGGAAGAAGCAGCGAGTATCGGTTAATCGCAGCGTGAAAAAGTCGTACGTCTCACTCTCCGTACCACAGGACCGCCGTTGTGCGCGTCAAAACTTAAGTTTTTTGTTCTTTTTTTTCGCCTCGATTCATTTCTTCGCCGCGCTTGTATTTACATAAAACAAGGGTGCACTTTGTGAGCTTGAGCTATCGTACGAAGCTCAATGGACACGACTGTTTCCTCGAGGAGGGGAAAGTTTTTCTTACGAGACTTTTTATCGTATCGTAAGGAAAATCGCCCTGGCCCGCCGAGTGACGAATCGAGAACGCGAGTCTCGCGTTCCTCTCTTATCTTCTTTTAACAAGATGAGCGTTCCGTTTCGAGCTGAACTTCCGGTTCTCCTCCCGAGTGCGCGGGCACCTCGGCAGTCTCGCACGGTCGGCCGAGCGTGTATCGTGTCCCCTTGTCGTACCGTCCTTTTTCTTTTTTTTTCTTAATTCTCGCTTAGTTTATTTTTTTATTCTCACCATCGTTAAGATTACAATCATAAAAATTGAATTTTCCTATTTTCGTGCGAATTGAAGAGAGAGATAAAATTCAGTTAAGAAACAATAACGAACCTTATTCGTTCTTACCTAGGACAAAGCGATAAGGGAAGAATTTTTTTGATAAGAGACCTCGAACTATAACGAGAGGATGAGTCATAACGACGAGATGCATCGGCCAACCGGAAGGTATAAGTTTACAAAAAATAAAATAAAAATAAAATAAACCACATCGAATATTATACTTTAATTATCGCTACCAAACACCTCGGTTTTTTTTTCTTGTCGTAACGTCCTTTTCCCTTATTTTTCAAATTCTCGCTTAATTAATTTACTTTTCGTACCAACGTTACGATTACAATCGTAAAAATTGAATTTTTCCATTTTAGTCCGAATTGAAGAGAGAAAAAAAATTCAATTAAAAAACAATAACGAGCCTTATTAGTTCTTACTTAGGACAACGCGATAAGAGAAGTATTTTTTTTGATAAAGGACCTCGGACTATAACGAGAGTATGAGTCATAACGATGAGATGCATCGGCCAGCCGGAAGGTGTAATTTTACAAAAAATAAAAAAAAAATAAAATAAGCCACACCGAATATTATACTTCGATTATCGCTACCAAACACCTCGGTTTTTTTTCTTGTCGTAATGTCCTTTCCCCTTATTTTTCAAATTCTCCCTTAATTAATTTACTTTTCGTGTCATCGTTATGACTACAATCGTAAAAATTGAATTTTCCTATTTTCATTCGAATTGAAGAGAGAACAAAATTTAATTAAGAAACAATAACGAACCTTATTCGTTCTTACTTAGGACAAAGCGATAAGAAAAGTATTTTTTTGATAAAGGACCTCGGACTATAACGAGAGTATGAGTCATAACGACGAGATGCATCGGCCAACCGGAAGGTATAAGTTTACAAAAAAGATAAAATAAAAATAAAATAAACCACACCGAATATTATACCTCGATTATCGCTACCGGACACCTCGGTACTTTCTTACACACGCTGATTGCGCGCCGATCGTATAATATACATAAATATATATATATACATATACGATAAGTTCTTATATTTTTCATAGTCTCGAAGATCGCGGCGTGTGGTCACCCGTACGAGAGCTCGTCAACGAAGATCTTTCTCGCGAGTACGCGTCGACGACGATGAGTTCTTTCTCGGAAGGCGAACATTCGTCTTCGTGGATACATATAGACACCTTTATATATATATTATATATATATATGAACAACAAATGTAATCTCGTCTCGAGCGAGTACGAGCTAACCGCTGTGTGTGTGTGTGTGTGTGTGTGTGTGTGTACGCGCGCGTTGACAAATGAGAAGTAGAGCGCGCGAATTACGAGGCCCCGCTGGTCGTAGAACTGTAAAAACCATTATCATTATATTATTATAATAATAATGATACGAATAATAATTATCGCAATAATTACAACCATAATATAAACAACGGAATAGATTATTATAACGTTTTTCGTCGCGATGCGGAAGACTCTCCGCCTCGTACGTATAGTAGAGCCAACAAAAAAATGTACGTTATTACGGCCCTTGAAATTTTTTCATGCTAATCAGGTGTGTTACGATATGCAGATTTAGTTCGCTCAACCGGTTCGTAAACTTTTCTCGCTCGAATTTTTATACGCAAACTCTCGCTTGTATATTTCACGATATCCGAAGCAATTGCGCAGGCTCGTTTCGTATACTGTACTTTGCACTATATATATTATACCAACACCCATACGCACACGCACGTATACGTATATATATAGATGTGTGTGTATGTGTGTGTGTGTGTGTATGATTGTACGCGCGAATAGAGTACTCGGTCAGGAATGCCGCGTATCGAGAAGGTTTTATGATTGCTCGGCGGAACGAAAGAGAGGCGCGAGAAGGAGAGTATATAGAAGGATATAAGAGGGACGAGGAAAAAAGGATGAAAGAAGTACAGAGCGGTGGGTAGCGATCGGGAGAGCGCATCGCGGTCGAGGAGCAGGAAAAGTGCAAAATCGCGAGCGCACCAACGGGGCAAAACTCTCCTCGCTATTACTTCGCTCGACTTCCTTCCCTTTTCTCTTCGTTTCTTTTTTTCTTCTTTCTTCCTTTTATTCGTCTTTTTTTTTTGTTTTTTTTTGCTCCCCTCCATACTCTTCCTTCTTTCTTTCCTTCTTTACATCCTCCTTTCTTTCTCTCTTTCTTTCATTCTTGCGGATCACTCTCGCGTCTATTCGCGTTCTTTCACGGCGCACGTCTATCCTACGTACAACGGGCGTTTCACTCCCGGTACTGGCCGTAGCGAGAGCCAAGGTTTTGCGAAGTCACACGCATCATCGACATTTTCCACTTGGCTTTTTCTACTTCTTCATACGCGCTCGGCCGTACCCAACCGCGCCACAAATCCACCGCCACTTTTGCTGGAATTTATGGATATATTTTCTTATACACAAAGGAATCTTACAATATTATAAATTTGTATGTGTGTGTGTATGTGTGTGTGTGTCTGTGTGACTGATTTTTTTTTTATGAATTGGAATTATTTCTATTTTCGTTGCGTTGTGCGATGTATGCACTTATGGAAAATGAGATGATTACGAAATAATAATAACAACAACAACAACAATAATAATAGTTATTATTATCATCATTATTCTCGTTCTTATTATTATCAGCGACGTGTGTATAATGCGAAGACCAGCTGCATTAAAATATTGCAGACGTGTAGAGGTGGCGGTTTGTACGTGCTTCTTCGTTTGTTTTACCGTAGGCATCGGGTTACAACTCTCCGCGATCCTCCCCGCGCGAGATAAGAAAAAAATAAATATCTTTCATAACTGTCCCCAGGGTCCGAATCTCCTTTCGTCGCGACGAAGCACTCTACCGCCTCTTCTTAACGACACTTTACGACGATTATCCGTTTCCTTTTTTTTTTCTCTCTCTCTCTCTTGTTTCTTCTCTTATCATTACTGCGAACACGTATGTACGTTGCGTATCGTCTTTGAAAAAATGTTTTCCACGAAGAACTTAAGCTCGTCGATGAATCCTACGAGTATTCTTGTTCTTGCCACTTATTCATAATTATCTTTTTATTCGATCGTAATTCGATTATAAATATTTTTAATGTTTCAGTTTGTGTTTTCTTTTTAAATATATTATAGTTCGCAACGTTTACAACCAAAGAAAAAAAACGTTGTACGCGAGGCCGCTATCAAGATCGTTGACCGGGTATTAAATCTGTGCCGATTGAAAATTTAATCGATCGCCGATCGAGTCGTATAAATCGTTCCTGTAATCTCTAACTCGCTCTTTCCCTTCCTCTCTCTCTCTCTCTCTCTCTCTAAGCTAGAAGCCCTAGTGGATCGAGAAAGCTGGTGTATCAGTAGCAAATACATTTACGAGTGCGTGAGGCAAGAGGCGTCCTGCACTCTGCAAAACTAACCGAGTATTCTCGTTGCATTACAGATACACATAAATATATATATAAATATATCGAGGTACATACATATATACATAGACATATATATATGATTGAGCAAGTGATCAAGTGGGGATGGTGACCGCACATTCCAGCGGGAAGTTGACCGCCCGCCGTCTCTCTCGGTTCGTTCCGTCCGCACACGCGTGTCCTTCCCTTTACCCCCTTCTCACTATCACCACTACTCTTACCTCGCGATTCGATATATCTAACTCTACATAGACTTTGTATCCGTGCCGTACACTCGAGTCTTTTTTTTTTAGTCGTGAAACGCGAAACTTGCCTGGGACGTAAGACAATGTGGAATTTATCGAGAAAAGACGGAAGTTGCGAATGAAAAAAATAGTTTTCTTTTTCAGATGTTCGTTCGATCGATGTATCGTCCGGTTTCTCGTATCGCGTATGATATAAACTTGCGTGTAATTCATCGAGTCAATATCATCGTGAGAAACTTCGTACAATTTACGAGAAATCTTTTGCAACCCTTTACATGCTACGGGAATAGGATCAACGATTTATATAAATTTATATATGTAGCTTGGGTAAAGGGCGATGCGAGTACAGAACTTCCCGTGGTTCGTAAGCGGTGCGTTCGCGCTTGATATCAGCGGCGCAAGTGCAAAGCCGCGTTTCGCGGCGTCTCGAAGGTGGAGTTCTAAGCTCGCACCTCATCCATCGGCTTCTTTGTTATTCTCCGCAATTCACGTATTCCTCCAGCGAGTCAAGAACAACAATTTCTTATTCAATAAAAATATAACAAAATTAAAGGAAACAATTAGCCATTTTTACTTTTTATTAAGAAATTTTCGTAGAAACAAAAGCAGAAGAAAATATGTTTTTTTACGTAGGGTTTGCTGTTAGACGATCAATTTTACTACTGTACAATGGTACATAGGGTTAACGTAATGAGGCAGAAGACTGGCCACTGTACAGCTGGTATGGGGCAAATCTCGTCCGCGAGAGCTTCCTATTTTCCCCGCATGCGTTACGTTAATTGCGTAATGACGCTAGAGCCAGCACGAGCGCGATCTTCAGAGAGTTATCTCGTACGTACGGTGTTTTACGGTGTATTTATCTATACATATATCTATATATATATGTATTATATATATATATATATATAGGTAGATGTATAAAGTTAACCCCGGGGATTACGGAATCGACGAGCGCAGGTTCACCCGAGGTATACACCCGAGTGTACATACGGGAAAGGCTTCTCGCTGGCACTCGAGACCACCGAGGAAACTGTACTATATGCCGGAGTGCCCGTGTAATCGATCGTACGAAGCCAGCAGCGACGCCTTTAAATATACATAGGTAAGTATATACACGTGTATATAAGCGCGACGGGATAGCGGAGCGATTTGAGTAATTGATTCCGAGACAGAGACGAGTCAGTGTGAGACAGACAGAGAGAGACAGAGACAAAGAGGGAGAGAGAGGGAGACAGACAGAGAGAGATCATTCTCGTCAGATCACTCGATAGCTTTATAATCGATTTTACCGAGTAAAAAATCAAATCAATTTCGTTATTCGATTCTGCGACTAAATAAAACTGCTCAAAGAACAATATTAAAAATAAAAAAACAGTCTTTACCTGTAAATTTCGAATTTTGTTCATAGATGAAAAAAAAATTGAAATTGTTCATTGAAAAGAAAAGCGGAGTTTTTTTAATCGTTCGTCGAGAGAGGAAAGGGTCAATGAAAAGTTGTAACGGTGTTGTTGGTGATTTCTGCACAATGCGATATTTATACCCGGAATGAACTTTCACTCCGAGCATTGAGAACATGCTCGACGTAGGCGGCGCGGAATCTGACAATATCGCTAAACAAAATGCGAATTAATGGCCCCATATATATATATACATACGCCTATACCTATACGTACGTATACGAAGAATATCCATGGACGGATCTTATCGTCGAGCGAGCTCTGTGTATATGCCCGAGGCTTGTCTATCCTAACGCGAGTCCACACACACACATACATACACGTTGCTGCATATATCGCTATCAGCGATGCCATGTTGCTTTTACAAAGGGAAATGGGCCGCGGACGCGGTCAGCGCAAATGCTACGGCCTATCGAGGCAAAGAAAGGGGGCGCGGGCGTTGAAACAGAGAGCGCACACGTCTCCCTCTCGGTTGACTCCCGCGATCCCTTTCGATAATGCGATCGAACTAATCCATATATCTCTCTCCCACATTACACGAATTCCCGTAAATACTAATTTTTGCAACGGCTTTGCTCAATTTTTGTTCACGAATCGTTCTCGGATCTTTCGATGTCGTCTTTGCTACAGGAAATATCCTAATTTTTATTTGGATTTTTGAAATAGATTTAAAAATAACGTTTGATACTTTGTGAATATTGTAGGTAATAAAAATAATTTTTTAATTTTGAAAATCACGAGAAAAAAATAGTTTGTTATTTTGTCGCTTTCATTTTAATTGGAACGTGCGCGAGCTGACTGTGGATGATCTTGAAAAATTGGTCCGATTTCTATGTACGGGTGTGAATAATAAATATACGATGAGAGCATGAAAGAGAGAAAGAGGGATTTCGAGTGCAAGATCAAACACACGGATCGGAGTATAACGAGAGGGTCCACCCACATTCTAACCCACATCGCTGGATTATATATCGCTCTTCGAGGGCAATAAACATACGAGAAGGTCTGGTTCGAATTTTTCAGCGATAGTTCAAATTCCTCTCGTCCGTTACATACGTGATATCCCCCCCCCCCCCTCTCCCCCGCCCATCACGATCCGTCTGTCTGCCTGTGTATCTCTCGCTCTGATTTTTTTAAGCGATTTTTTTTAAACGAATTTATTTGCTTTAGAAGCAGCCCAGATCTACAAAAAAAAATTCACGTCACCCACGCGATCGTTAGCGACGTAGCGGAACGCGTGCGTTTTATCAACCTCCGTTCCTGTCCACGTGCGCACCCTGGTGGAAAAAAATAGCAGACAACAAAAAAAAAAAACAAGACGTTGACTGTACACGTAACAACGAGTTAAAATAATCGACAATAGGTGCGCAAGGACGAATAATATGCCGGTGTAAAATACGAATATACATCGGATAGATATCCGAGCTGACGCGATACGACCTCGTCCTCGTTAGATAACTTTTTCAGCTTTCGTCTTTTTCACGTATTTTAAACAACGAGAAGCATTCCCTCCGGCGTATCTCTATCGTGTCATTAATTAAACTCGTATTTATCAAAAAGGAAACCGTGACTAGAAAAATATTCGTGCAATAATTTAACTCGAATTACGAGATATTTTGTTATAATCGTCGTTAGAAGGCGAGGCTCGGGTTCGTGCTACGCGATCTGATAAACATTCGCCGCGCGAAACACTTGTCACAATGATTTTTATTATTCTATTCGCGGATAGTTTAATTAGCACCAGCGGCAAACTAGACACCGCGTGTTTATTCACTCTTTCTTCTTTCTCTCCGTACACACATCTCTCTCTCTCTCTCTCTCTCTCTCTCTCTCTCTCTCTCTCCTCCCCGCCCTCTCTTTTTCTCTCTCACATATATGCCATCATTTACCTTCGTTCACGTATAGTATATCCGCATATATGCGACCAACGCGACTAATTAATTAAAGCCACCGTGACTGACTTTACGATATCAAATGTCCACTATATCTTCTATGGTTGTACAACCTCGTCTCTCATTTTCTCCTCTGATGTGCAGCACGTACGCCGCGCGGTCGCGCGCCCTCTCGCTTCACGTGTATAAACCTCTATTACACGCACACACATATTTATATACGTATATACTTATTGAACTACACGCAGGGCGTCGTTCGCTCGTCGTTCCTAGAATGATAAATTATACGTAATAACTCTCGCCTTCCCCGCTCTTCTCCATTATTCATATTAGCCCCATATATAATATATACCCCCGGACCTGTGCCTTCTCCCTCTCTCTATCTCGTCTCTCGATCCGGTCTCTCTCTCTCGCTTTCTTCCTCTGCTCCTCGAGCCCGCGCGGTCAGATTGCGTAAATCTGCATGCGAAACGACGAGGACGACGTGAACGACAACTACGAAGAGGGCGGAGAGCAAATCCTGCTCCCGGTCTCCGTTTTTGCACGGCGTATATATATAAAGAAAGAGAGAGAGAGAGAGAGAGAGAGAGAGAGAGAGAGAGAGAGAGAGAGAGAGAGAGAGAGAGAGAGAGAGAGATCGAATGCGTGAATATGTATATAGTTATACTAGTGTTAGTAGGTTATTGAAACGTCTTTGACTAGAAGAATGTCGTTTGTATCCTCTCGACATCTGGAAATTCGTGAATTTCTGAAACGCTTGCAAATTTCAATGTAAAAATTTGGCAACGATCTTGGAAATCGACTTTGAGCCAATCTAAAGATATTTCAAAATTCTAACGGATCGTTGAAATTGTTGGAAAAAAAGAATCAACTTTTTGGAAGTGGAACGACGTTGAACTCGACGATTATAACCCGTCGTTACATTTTTTTTTGTTCCTCGTAAAGAGCAACGGTTCTTGCGTTATCGACCTTTTTCTATCCATCTTCGTTTCTTGTTTTCGGGCATTTTTCGTTTTTGCGTCGCTATCCGTTTTCCGGGATGGAGCGAAAGAGGAAATAAAGATCGGGAAGAAAAGAGAAAGATGTAGACGAACGCTTATACATACGTACGTACATACATACATACATACATATATATATACGTGTATAGACACGGCTGCAAGACCGTGGCCACGGGAAAGACCGGTTTTACGGTATTCACGTTCCGCATAGATTTTTAACCGGGGGCGCGTTGGGATGGCAGTGGGGGAGGAGGGGCGGCAATCGCATTCTTCGAGGGTGGTAATACACACACACACACATACACGAGATACGTTTCGCGTATCGGAAACCAAATCCCCGTGAAATTTCGCCGCGATCGGAAATATTTTTAAAATTTGTATCGATCGAAATTATCGGACAAACTTCGATCGACGAATCGCGCGAAACGATTTTCTCATCTCCAATGGCTACTTTTTATTCCTCGAATCTCGATACTTATCGGCGCTCGGATTAAATCGAGCTTTATTTCACGTTTTTGTGAGACTTTTTTTTTTTTTCGTTTTCAATTCAAGTTTGAAAAAACGAAATTGGTTTTACCAAGAGGAACAGTTATCGTCGCACTGGCGATAATCCTTGAGAAATATACGTTGCGCAATTGAGGTTGACAGAATCGAGGTTCCGTCGTATCGTCGTGACGGAGGATCGTGGAAATAAGAAGGCAAAGAAGGGAATCCGTAATTTCTTTCATTCTTTCTTACCGGCCACTATAAACCGTTAAGTTCGCGCCTCACGGTGGCGCAATGGGCGATAAGCTCTATTGCACCGGCAACGTCCGTGAGGAACACGTCTCTCGCGTGCCTCGACCGTGTGATAGTGAATTTAACTATAAAAAAGAAAGAAAAAAAAGAAATAATTAAAAATAATAATGCGCCACGTTAAGAAAAATCGGCATCACGAGAGCCACTTTCTTCCCGTAGTAAAAGTGAAGTTGCTGGAATAAAATTTAATCGTTAACATTGCTAAAATAATAACAATGAGAAAATTATTTGCTTAGTCTTTTCCTCTTTTCCTTTTTGTTTTTAGAAGAAAACGATCGCGAATCAAATGAAATTAGCAATTCAACGATAAATCATTTTTTGCTATATTGTTGGAGTATTCGTTGTTTAGAAACTCTATAACCGTTATAAAATTGATAATAAAACGATAGTCTCCATGGTGTCTAGGACGTCTGATTAATCGAAGCGTACGCCGTCTACGCGAGTGAAATAGATGGATATTCCTCGATTAGCGACGAGAGTAGCAAGAAACCGTACGCGTTTACACCATTGAATATAGTTCTGTAATTAAAGCCCGGTGTTCCGCGGCAATTAATTAGGTCAGCGAAGCCGTACGTAGGCCTTCGATACATATAGTTAGGGTAGTACGATGAAACCGCGTCGCGGTTAGGAACATACGTGGAACTAAATTATAACGCGAGAGAGACCTCTCGCGGTGATTAACTGCGATCATTATACGCGCGTATAGAGAGGCGCACACGATTTGAATGAAAAACCATTTAAAATAATTATCCGACGCAACGGTCGTTTCGAACCATTTCCAACCCATCCGGGTGAATGTAATTTTCAATTTTTATTTTCCTTCAGTGTCGATGATTATACTCGATTTATGAGCAAACGTCACGTGATAAGCAAGAAACGAATGAAAGATAAGCGTCATGGCCGATAACTGAAAAATCGTCCAACATCTTTTTCGTCCAAAACTTAAAAACAAACAAAAAAACATAAAATCAAATAAAATTTCTCCCGGATATGTGAGAGGGAGAAAAATTGAAGTTTCTCTTACCAACTCGATTCTACTCTTATTTCAACTCGAGGATAATACTCAAAAGCAACGAAACAAGAAAAAAACATAAATAAATTTAAAAAAGTAGCAACAGCGGCAAAGGGAGAAATACATGTAGGGAGGCGAGAGAGCCAGCGTTGCGGAATCGTCGAGAGCAGAAAGGATAATTCTCTCTCTCCCTCTCGGGCGAGAGAGGGAGGGAGAGAGCGAGAGAGAGAGAGAGATAAAAATAAAAAGAAAGAGAGAGTCTCGAAGAGCACACCAGAGGCACCTTGGAAGGTCGTCTTCGTGGCTGGAATCGTTGGCTAATGGCCGATAGTAAACCTTTCCTTGGTACGCAGCTGCGCGCACAGAGGCATGGTAACCTGTGCGGAAGAGAGACTATCTTCTCGGCGCCCAGTGTGAAGAGATGCTTCTGATGGCCGACAGAAACGGGGCGCGGCTCCTCTCGCTTCTCTTCAGATGCTGCGCTATGTTACATATAAATATATATATATATAGCTACAGTACGTATATAGATGTTTTCTTCTTGCGGCAAGAACCCATATAGGAAAGCCTGGTGGTTTCGTACCGCCCGAGGAAAGAAAACCAAAGAGGAAAATTGGAGGTGGAATATCGCGAGAGGGAAAGAGGGCTCGGGGGCTCTGAAAAGAAAAAGCCGGAGCGCGCCTCTTCGCGAGTGTACGCGGCAAATAAAAAGTCTAATAGAAGCGAAACGACGAGATGAGGGAGATTCTTCGAGTCAAAGAGGAGCTCTCTCACTCTCTGTTGTCTTTCTTCGCGCTACCGTGCTCGTTTCTACGGGGTTGAGGTCAAGGAATAGCGAAGAATTTGGGATTTTTTTTATAAGGGACGTTTCTTTCGAATTCGATTGTTTCGAATCGATTTCAATGTGGTTTCGTGCATTTTGTTAATAAATTGTAAATGGATAAAATTTGAGATTCAACACAAATGTTCGATTCTTCTTTTTTTCAAAATATTTCGAATGTTTTTATTTTAAGGAAATGAATTTTGGATAACGTCATCGATCTATGGGCAATTAGGATTTTTTACGGTCCAGCTCGTATCTTGACATTATACGACCCGGAATGACGATAGCAGAGAGCTACTCGGACCTTGGAAGGTCGTTTCAAGCTCATTGCCGGTTTTCTTCTTCTTTTCACAGATTTACTTCGTTTTTATTTTTTCGAAACTTTTTCATCGCGAGTGGACTCCACCGTGGGTTATACGCGCCATCAGCATAGGTGGAATCGTTGGCTAATGGGACGATTGTCCATGGACGGGACGTGTTTCTCCTAGATTCTCGCTGGGACCACAAAACACACACAAACACCCGCGCGTTCTTTCCCTCTCTCTCTCTCTCTTTCTCTTGGTCTTGACCAACGCTTTTCAACAAACGGGCCTCTATCTTAGAAAGACCGAAAAAACTATATAAACACACACATACATATAGATATGGATATACATATGTGGAAAGATAAAGATAAAGCGAGAGAAAAAGAGACGGAGGCAGTAGAGAGGGCGAAAGACGACCCGGCACAAACAGTAATTACGGCGCTCTCTCGTCCAGTTAACGACGTCGGGGCGCGTCGTCGTCGTCTCGGACCGGGCTCAGGAATTCGAGTACCGCGCTTGTAATGTACGGGGTATAAAGTCAGCGAGCTCTCTTTGCGCCTTTGAGAAAGTCGATCGTTTTGTGACGAACAAAGTTTCATGCGGATCTCGTGTCACATGCGCGTATTGCGTTTGTAACGATAACGATGATAACTTGTAATCATAACAAGGATAACAATAAAAATCGTATTTATTTTTATTTATTATTGGTGTTGTTGTTGTCATTGGCATCATTATTATTATTGTAACAGTGAGATATTTTCGTCTGCCGATGAGGAACGCGTATAAATATTTTCAAAACTGACACAATTTCGAATGAAAATTTTCCACAGATTTTTCTCGTTTCGGTGATTGATAACTCACGAGACATCGAGGAATTCGTTAGGGACTATTGATAAAAAAAAAAGATATGATAACGGTCTATGGCATACTTATAGAGCAATAATTTATACCGAGCTCTTGATGAAGTCCCTTGGATGTATTAAGGTCGAATAAATAATTGAATAATTAATGGATTTCAATTTTAACGGAGATTACTAGTGTGGAAATGCGAGAAGAGGATTCCAATGAGATTATGTAGGGAGATACGGGTATAACGAGAGATATAATGATTCAAAACGCGGTAAGTCGAGACTCGAAGTTTCTCTCAGCGCGTTGTAATAATCTCCTTGGCTCTCTCTCTCTCTCACTCACTCTTGCTAGTCAACATATTTCGCCTTGAGTAACTGCGGTGGCGGACAAAGCGATTGGCACGCCGCGAGATCTCTGTGCTCGCTATGCAATGATACTTGGCGGTAGGTATATATTAGTGTCGCGAATATAATCGAGTAAAGCGAGATCTTGCGAGGGAGAGAGAGAGAGAGAGAGATCGCGCGGTAGTCGCGGTCGCCTCTCTCGCGATTCGACCGCGATGGAATGCGCGCGTCGAGATTTACGCTCTTGGTATTGCTTATATGCAACTCTCTCTCTCTCTCTCTCTCCTTTCCTCGTATAATCGTGGGCCATGCTGTTGATGGTTATACATAAACTTTATTCGCAGCTCTATTGTACACACGGTGTTTAATGGTAACGCTTGAAAACGTGATTGCCGACCTCACGCGTCCCACGATTCGTACGACCCACACACCACGTGCGAATTCTCAAAAACAAAAGAAAAATCATGAACTCAAACGCGATTTATTCGAGTTTTTATATCGAACGTATTCGTAGAAAAAAAAAGAAAACATCGATTTTATTTTACAGAAATCGCGTCAATTTTGAACCTTGATTAAGAATTTCATTTTCGTTGGAATTATTAGCGGAACGATCTTGCTCCAGATAGAAATAATTCTCATTCGATTATCCTCGAAGATACATCGAATAGGCGTGAACGAACGTTAATGATAGACTTGATTACATTTTCTTTCTCACGCGTAACGTTAATTCTAATCGGACGAAGAAAGGAAGGAAAAAAGACGGTTTGTTTAATGTATGAAATAAAACATTTTTTTTCTTTTTACATTCCATCTCTACTTTCCGAGCGGTTAACTCACTCTCTCGTTATTTCTAGGTTATCATCGATATATGTATATGTCTATCTATACATATGTATATAGTTATACGGTGCTGGTATCGTGGCTTGGAACTCGAGCTAGTTCCAGAAGCACCAATCTAGTTCATCGATCGCTAATATCGTTGGCTAATCTGTAATCTAAACGATGGAACTCAATTGCACTGCAACGTTGCATTCACGTTTACCATCTCAGTCACTCTTTCTCTATAGAACATATACACATATAAACGAGACAAGAAGATCGAAAGGAAATATATATGTATATTCTATTCGAGGGGACAAACGTCGAGTACGTTCTCTCTCTGGACGACGAGGCGTGCACGTTTGTGCCAGAGATGTGTGTCTCTCGCAAGTTGCATGGGATGAGAAAGAGAGAGAGAGAGAGAGAGAGAGAGAAGAGTGCACGCGCGCGCTCGGCAAGTGAACCTCAACTCCGCGCTTCCGCCAATTACCTACGCGTTCCTCACGTTCGTTCTTCGGCCGATGCTACGAACAGCTACGTTAGTAATAAACATCGAACCGTGAGTGAGAAAGAGAAAAACTGGAAGAGGGAGGGGGAGGGAGAGAGAGAGCGAGAGAGGGATAGATGGATTAAACGTTTCCGGGTTAGGAACGTAGAGGAGGGTGATGGTAGCCACGAAAGTAGGTTTTTCTTTCGCCCGTTTAGACGAACCATTTTACCCCGAGTATGCGACACGCCCCATCGCTATGAACGTAATCGCTGGTTTATTCCTACGTCACACACATATATACATGTGACGTAGGAATATATATATATAATATTAGATATATTATATCATATTATATTATATTTATATATAATTTTTATTATATATTAATTATAATTAAAATATAATATATATATATATATATATATATATATATATATATATATATATATATATATATATATATATTAATAAAATTATATTTAATTATAATTAATTTTATTATATATATATAATATATTATAATATTATAATATAAAATTATATAATATAATACTTATTATATATATATATATGAAAAGTGATTGTATTTTTAGTTCGCGAACCGACGTAAGGGTCAACGATGGTAGGCCTCGTGTAATAGATTGTTGCACCGACGACATAATAAAAATGCTCTGAGAATTTCTCAGAAGATAATCATATGAAATTATAACGAACAAAAAGAATTCTTTTATTCTTCAAAATTCATCCTAGGTAGTCGATAATTATTCAATGAACAATGATTTTCAACGAACGTAACGAGGACGATTCTCATAGGGAATATTATTATTCGGAATTCACCCAGGCCTTCGTGAATTCGTTTTTCTGGGTGTTTCGCGAATGGGATTTTTAATTGTTTTTTTTCTTTCCTTTTTTTTGGAACGGAAAATCATTCGTTACACGGGATAGGGCGGAACGATTTCACGTGCGCATAATTGATTTTCTCTCTCGATGCAACTGTGCTTTTTCGATGTCTATATATAGTAAAATAGCAATAAGATAGCAACCGGTGTATACACGTTGCAACATATTAAACTGGCTCTCGGGTCTCTCGGCATCGTGCGAGAGCGCACGCTGCACGTCAATTAGAGAGAAGCTGGGCCTCGATCTTCTTTCTCTCTCTCGTTCTCGCTCGCTCTTCTCGGGCCGAGCGACTTATCGAGAACGCTTAATAAACTTCGATCGAAGCGCGAGCAAGAGAGCAGGCAGCACTGATCGTTTCCGGGTTAATCGGAGCGATATATATATCTATATATATAAATAGTTGTACTACGTACAGGCAGCAGCTAGAAGAAACTGGGCCTCGCCCTGCGTGTGCCTTCTGCTATGTTACACATACGAGACACTTGTTAACATTACATCGTAAAAAAATGATTCTTAATCGTATGAAATCAATCCGAAAATATAAATTTATTATCAACTGTTGTATACGCTTTTTTGTAAAATTAACTTATTTACACATTTTTTTATGTTTTGTTATTTTCTTCAATTAATTTCAACCTCGAACCGCTTCGCTATTCTCGATGAAATTAAATGATTTTTATACAAGATTTATCTAATCGTATTGAAAAATAAAATAGCAAAGTGTCGTCAAATTTCCGAATTCGTTTCCAACTCGAAATCGATAACGACGTGTCTGTCTCGAAACCGCGTCGATACTCGACGGAAGCATCTCCGATCAAGATTGTCCTAAGATAAATAATAAAATCATTGGTTAGAATGTAAACTGATACAGTGAAACGTGGGTTTAGCCAGAGGGTGCCCGACACGTCTTTTTTCTCTCTCTCTCTCTTTCGTCTTCTCGTATCGTTCTTGCGTATACGAGAGTCGCGAACCATACCAGCGCGTTATGCGAGTGGTATCTCTCGTGAAAGGTAATATCCGGAGCGACTTGGTTTATCGCGCAAGACCTAACGGTAGGTCTCAGCCTCGTATGTACGAGAGAGAGAGAGAGAAAGAATGGAAGCGAAAGAGACACTCACCTCGACATCGTGCCTTCTCTCTCGGTTAATGTGGCTGCTGCGGCAGAAATATCCGCATGTAAATATCCATATAGTACTTCGAGTACAGTCTTACACACACACAGACTCGCCGTGTAGTGGCGTTTGCGGGGGCGTTTCTCTCCTCGCGTACGAGACTCGATCTCGGTGTCGAGCCTTCGAGGAGAGCCGGGAGAATTCTCTCGCGCGAGAGGGATATATACACGCGACGCGTGGGCACACACAAGCGATTTTCCTCGCGTACATTTTTGCCCCATCGTTCCTCCGGCTCGTTCTCCTGCTCTCTATATCTACCGATAAAACGTACAATAATAATACTCGTGTATGAAAAGGACCCAGAGGGTGAACGTCCCTTCGTCGATCTTCCTTCGCGATTTCGAGGGATGAAACCCGCGATCGAGATACCGGAAGTCACGGGACGGAGTTAAACGAACTTTTCTTCCGGATTTTTGTAAATTTTCAAATGATTAACAATATTTTGATTAGTTACGGTTAATCTCGTTCTCATTGATAATGTTAATAATCTGTTGTTTGCCATTTTCTTTTTTAATATTTCGGCTGAAAAGTTCGTTTCTAACGACAAACTTAAATCCCGTCGTGCGAGTCGAGAGATACGCGACGTTGCGCATCTTTGTACGTGCGGAAAAAAAAGGAGGTCCACGAACCAGAAGCGGAAGGAGAACGAGGAGAATAAGAAGGAGGCGAGGAGGGGAAGGAGGACGTGAATACGAAGGAATGAAAGGACGAGAGAACAGAGGACGTCCCGTACGCGAGTCGTCGGGTGGCGGTGAAGGAGGAAGAGGACGAAGAGGAGGTGGAGACGCGTGACCTTGACCCGAGTGGAAAACCGGCGGCAATCGGGGAGCGCGCATATCCTTCGGGGCATTACTCGAGGCTGACCTAACCGGTGCTCTCTTCGGTGTGTGCCTTCACGACCGTATATACGCTCCTCACATATGTATATATAGGTACATAAACGAATACATATATATGCTCGTGGCACACATTCCACGAACGATCTACGCGCCACCTCGTCGACTGACGAAGGATGGAGAGAAGAGAGAGAGGCGAGGAGGGGGGAGGAGAGATTCGACCTTCGTGAGGACCGACAACTCGAACGCGACCTAGCGGTCCATTCGAGAGATTTACCGTGGAAGTTTTCGATTATGCTTCAACCAACGACTATATATGTGAGACGTGCGTGTGTACGTTACCAGCGTAATAGGACCCCTTGTCAAGATTCTTCGGGATTTTCGTATAATCGGTGGCGATACGAAGGGCGGCTTTTCGAGATTAACCAAAAAAAAAAAGAAGAGAGAAAAGGAAAAGAGCAGTCTCGAAGAATGCTCGAGGATAAAACCCAATGCGTGTGTTAAAGGTTGAAAAAAAAACAATTTTTCGATAATTCGAGGCTTTCTCGACTATCGAGAATTCCTCTGATCTTCCTTCGAGTTGTCCAAGTGACCGATATAAACGAGACGGATATGAAGACGAGCTATACTCCTGTCTATGTGTATGTGTGTATATATTCATCGCGTGTTGTTCGGCCCATCACAACTGTGCTAGAATTCTATCCTCACGGAGAGCATGGAGAATTGAGAGTTTGTTTTTTTCGTTTTGTTTTTTGCTCTCCTAGTCGTGACGGGCGATAGGCAAGGATCATCAAAGCCTTCCTCCACGCGGTATTCGTCTCTCGGACGAACCCCGGGTCGTTCCCAGAAAACGCGGAGTGGAGAACGAAGGAGAGCGCGGAGAGTGACGAGACCCGGTGATTATTAAAAGTGGAGCGTGGAGATTCGAGATCGGATTTTTGTTTCAAGCTTCGGCTACGACACGAGGAAACGGCGAGTAGTTTTGTCGTAATTCAACTTCACCTGTGCGTTGAATACGTTTATACTGGGGAAAGTTCTTCTTGCGGAGAGGGTGAAAGATCGAGAGCGAGAGAGAGAGAGTGAGAGAGAGAGAGAGGGGATGAAATCGCGTTACTCACTCGATCCTTTGACACGGCCGAATGAACCTTGGACGAAAATCGACGAAGGCACGTCTTGAATAAAACATGACTTACCTGAAACAAACGAGAGAAAAAGAAAAAAGGGATTAGTTAAAATGCAAAGCCTCCTTCCCCCTCTCGGATACATCTCGTTTATCGTAAGATTGCCGATTATACACGAGCGGATTAAATTAATTGAAACGTTTGGGCGGTAGCCCGCCGGTTGAAAGGCGTTTTCGAGCGTTTCGAATTAAGAGAATAAAATATCTTAGAAAGAAAGAAAAAAGGAAAGGTTCGACGCGCGAAAAAAAAAGGAAACGAACGAATGCGAAGATTCGTCGGAGCGAGAAGGGACAGAAAGAGGAGCACGGTGGAAGGGTCGAAAAATCGTACGGACACGCGGGACGAGAGAAACTTCAACCCTGCGCGACGGGGCAAAAAAATATCAAACCTGAAGAAAACAGACGTGGGAGATTACGAAGAAATTCGAGGATAGAGAGATCCGAGGAGAAAGACTTTCAACCAAGCCGATATCTCTCTAGCGAGGGAGACGAGAATGAAAATAAATGGGAATAAAACAAGATCGAACAAGCTCCAGATATCTTAGCGACCCTCCAGTGCGATTTCAACATCAATGGCAAATCTTTTGTCTCATTCTTTTCAAACCAATTTCGAAGCGATTGCCCCAAATATAACTTTTAATTAATGTCATTTTTTCAAAAATAATTAATTCGGACAATAAAACGTGATATTGAGTTCACCAAAAATAAAATTATATTTTCATGTTGCGAGAGGCGAAACGACGAATGATTCATCGATGACGAAAGATAAATGTATTGTTCGTTTAGAGAGCTCGGGGGAAATCATTAGGTTGGAAAGGGAGGGGGAGGATATACAGGGGAGTCGAAAAAGGATCGAAAGAGCGCGCGTGCACATCGTGGCGCCCGAAAATCATTATGCATCTGTCGAAAGCACCTGCTGTCTCGCACTTTTGGCGCTCAGGTATATTACACATACACACACGTGTGTATATATGTATATACAATTTCTACAAGAATCGTACGTGAATTCGTCCGAGAGTTTCGTGCGCTTGACGCGAGAAGTCTGTCCTTGCCGAAGGCTCGAGAGAAAGAGATCGCGTGTCTTAACACACATTCCTCTCGTTTCTCGTTCACAAAAAAACGTAAAGAAAAATCCACAAAAAGGTAACGAATATCTCAGCCACGATTACGAGAAAAACGTTTCATTTCTAGATCGACTCGTTTCTTTTCAACTCTTTGGACCAGCCTCGATTTTCGCGAACGATCGAGATATAATCGATGTTCCAATTGGATATTCCATATATTCATAAAATCAACGAAATTTAAATACGTAAGTATATCGATGTGTTTTGTACACGAGACGAATCTTCCCTCGACATGTTGGCAAAAAAACGAGTATCGCATACAAAGTGCTCGGAGCTTCGTTGATTCATTGATAGATGTGATTAACTATGTGGGATAGGGAGATATCAAGTCTCGAGCACTTTTCCTTCATTCTTAGTTGCAGCACTATAATTAATTAATGAATGCTGCTTATGTATATACGAGTAAAATGGAGTCTATGAATTGATATAACCCGAGACTTCCGGTTGACATAAAACGGAAAGTAGTTTGCCGTCATGTGTGGGAAACTCGTGGCGATATCGTCTTCGCGAAGGGTTGAAGGAGATCGTCTCGGTCAGGCTGTGGTCCTTCGACGAGAACGAGAGCGGCAAAGTCGCGAGATATCGTTCTCGATGGTCGACAGGACTGCTACTCGAACGTCTGTTATACGAATGCTCGCGCTCATTTTCTACGCGTATAAATAATATATACATATATAATGCGATGTACGTATCCGTGGTCGGGCACAACTCGGAGGATTACTCTTCTCGTGAACGAACGGACGAAAGAGTTGCGGGACGAGTTCGCGCGAGGAGCGAACGATCACCACAAGCCAGAATATGTTGAACGTTTCGCGAGAAACGAGGAGTAGTATGGAGTTCGACGAGTGAAAAATCTACCTACATAATTATTCGCCGTCAAGGCCGACCTGTGCGTTAACGCTTCGCACACGTATTACATGTATATACGTATGTATGTATGTATACGAAGAGAAATACAGTCGTTGGCAATTTTGCAGTAATCTCTCAGTAGTCAATTGCCTTGGATAGAAATACGTACGTTGATATGCCAATGACTGTATACATGACATATTTGTATGTATGAAAAGGGGTACAGTCGTTGGCAATTTTGCAGTAATTTCTCTCCAGTCAATCGTCTTTGATAGAAATACGTACGTTAATATGTCAATAACTGTATACATCACACATTTGTATGTACACGAGGAGTACAGTCGTTGGCAATTCTGCAGTAATCTCTCTGTGCTCAATCGCCTTGGATAGAAGTGCGTACATTAATATGCCAATAACTATATACATGACATATTTGTATGTAAGAAGAGGAGTACAGTCGTTGGCAATTTTGCTGTAATTTCTCTGTAGTCAATCGCCTTGGATAGAAATACGTACCTACGTTAATATGCCCATAAGTATATACATATACATATTTTTTTGTTCCTTCGTCCTTTTTCGTCTGCTCGGGGTGGACAATCACTGGGCCGTTTAACGTACAGATTACTCGCTCTCGTGTTCGCTTACCGTGCGTGATGCTTATATATATACCTACATACATACGAAGACCGAGGGACGTGTATGGACGAGAGGAAAAGGATCGAGTGCGTGTGCACTCCTTTGAGCACACGCATTGAGAGGATGTTGAGCTCTTCGCAGCCTGTTCTCTGGCTCTCTCTTTCTATCTCGATGTGTCTGTCTATATATCTGTGTGTGTGTGTGCGAAAGAACGAAAAGAGGTAGTCCAGGATTGACCGGAGAGTAACAGAGACAGATACGTATAGAGAAAGAGACACGAGGCGAGAGAGGATGAGCATACACACAGGGATTCTCTCGCGGCTGGCCGAGGAGCAGCAGAAAAGAGCTCCTCGCGCGGCGGACCTGTTCTCGATATACTGGTCTTTTGCGAAATGCCGCGGGATTCCGCGCGGCAGCCATGCAGCCAGGATCGCCGAGCACGAAAGCCCCCGGAGAAATGGCTCTTGCCCCGCGCGTGCGTACCGTGTTCCTTCGCGCTAATAAACGCCGATTCGACTGTTCGTGTCTATCTTTGATTTTCTGAGATACGAGGAGAAACTTTAAAAAGTGCTCGAGGCAAACCAATTTCTGTTTTTTTTTTGTTTTTGTTTTTTAAACAAAATTCAATTGAACGGAATTTTTGATAAAAGTTAATTTTTCTCGATCTTAATTTATCTCGACATTAATTTGATTAGTGTTGAAAGGGTTTTATTGGAAAAATAATTGGAAATCGATTATCCAATTAGCGATGGATATAAAAGTGTATTAAATTGTTAAGGATGGAACGCCGAGTCGTTTATATTTTTATGGAAAGATAAAAAAATGTCTACCGACGATAAACTCGGGAGACATCGAACGATCCGTTGGATCGTGAGAAAATGCAACAGTGTATCACCTGTTGGTATTACAAATGTAGACGATACGAAGGAAAGCAACGCGAGGATGAGATGAGTATAAAATCCGAGGCACTAAGACGCGCAGCGGAACTCTTCCTCCGCCGTCTTCTCCATTGGTTTATATCCGGGGAAATATGGCCCAGGTTATCAAGATAAACGTGAATTTTTTTTATAGAAATACGAAATAAAATCTCAAAGAAACTCAATATAATAGAAAGTTCAAACAAAAAATAAAATGTCAAAAAGATTTTTAAGATTTCTAGAAAAACGTTGAATTCGGAACTTTAAATCATTCCCATCCTTGGTCGCTCGCTCATAACTGTCGATAGAAATTTTTAATTCTCATAGTTCCTCATTTTCACAATTTGCAATATTGTTCCTCCTGAATTTTGGTTTTTTGATAAAGGCAACAAAAATATTTCGGTGGTCCATTTTCTCCTATCTTAAACTATACCTACAAACGTATATACATACATTCACGTACGAATAAAGACGATAAGCATATTTAATGGCAATCTCGTCAGTGAATCGTTATCGAATGCAAGAAGGAGGAGACATTGAATATGCCGATAATCGTGACATTTCGCATCCCTCGCAACTGGTCGTCCGTTAGTGCGTAAAACGTATGCGTATGTCCCATAAATATAGAGATAGTATGAGTCGAGAATATTGGAGGGGTCGTTCGCCGTAGTCGATGTATCAGGAGTAATTCTTATACGAGATGTGCGAGTCAAAGAGAGAGAGAGAGAGAGGGCGGGAGAGAGGGCGGCAGGGAGGGAGGGAGGGAGAGAGAGAGGGAGAGAGAAACGTTGAAAACAAATCGAGTAGAAAACCAAGGAGACCCCCGTGGTATACACAAATCGAAAGATAAAAATAATATAAAAAGGATATAAAACAAAAACGAAAAAAAATAAAATAGAAAACAAAATGAAAATAAGAAAAAAAAAATGGCAAATTACTTGAGAACGCCGCGCGCACGGAGCAGCTTTTGATTAAGAAAACAGGTTTTCGCGTCGAGTTCATGACAAGATTTAAAAATAATACAAGAAAAAAGAGAAGAAAAAAAATTTCGAAGCCAACTCTCCTTGCGGAATATATCGCGTCGACGGGACGACGACAACACCGTACGACGTCGAGTGAAACTTCTACTAGGCAATGAATGAACATCCTCCGACCGATCCTCGTAATGTAATAATAATAATAATACGTTACGATAATAATATCGTCGAGACGATGATTCATGATTCTGCGACGCGCAGGCGCACCTAAATATCACGTATATGTATAATTGCGAAATAAGTGTTTCGGAAAATTACGTGAAACGCTTGAAACGATTGAAAACAAATGACGTTGATCGAATGAAAAAAAAAGAAACTAACATTATTATCATTGTTTACGTAATCAAAATATCATCAATTATTTTAAACGTTTCGTAATGTTACTAATTCATTAAAGCTATTTATTACACGATACAATTGTTAATCCTCCGTTTCATAAATTGGATTAAGCAAAAGAAAAGAGAAAAAATAATTTAGCATCCGATAATTTCCTCATGGATTGTTCGTTGGGCGCCTGAAACTATTCTCGAGCTGAGAGTCCGAATTCTTCCAGGTTTATACACTACGGATATGCTATACGGACTGTGCATATCTGCTCTAGTGACGTCCAGCAGTGGGCACGAAACAGAGGAGATGAACGTGATGAGAACACGTAGCATAACGGTCCAGGAGACACGAGAGAAAGAGAGGCAGGGAGAGAGCAGGGTGAAAGAGCAGAGTATGAAAAAGAAATAAAAGATTATGTTCAAACCGTGAAATGGCAGAAAGAAGAAAGACGAGACGCGTTTCGGCGTCTAGACAGAGCGTGAAGATATATATGCGCGTATGTATAGTTGCGTTACGTTGATTGAAATTAAGCTGGACCGCAAACAGAGCTCATCTTTTAAAATTACTATTATTATTGTTATTATTATTATTATTATTATTGCCAGTTTTTTAAATATACTTGTCTCGTATGATTTTTATTCCGTCCAACAAGACCGCGTGGCGAAATGATAGGCGCGTAAAAATATACTGCGCGAAATGACAATAAACCGTTATACATACATTTATATCAAAAGCTTCACCCTGACGAATATTATACATCACCGTTTCTTCTCTCTCTCTCTTTCTCTCTCCCCAGGGGTCAGACCAAGTCAGCAATCAAAAGAAGATAAAAATAAATATAAGAATAAAAAACCACAAAATTTTTTTTTTCACGGTAAAAAATAATTGCCAGATTTTCTATGTAAATAAAAAAGGGTTTTTTTTTTCTTGGGGGAATTGTTAATAGTGATTTGCATTCATTTTTTCATTTGAATTTATATCGATAAATTGAAAAATTTAGTTGTTAGAAAATAAATCTAATAGCTTTTTAAAAATAAAAAAAAAAACACTAATTTTTTTTTTTCAGTGCAAAACATAATTGCAAGATTTTCTACGTAAATAAACAATGTGTTTTTTTTCGCCAGAAATTAACAGTGATTTGCAGTGATTTTTTCATTTAAATTTATATCGAAAAATTGAAAAATATTGGCTAATAATTACGTCCTTAAAAAATAAATCCAATGGCTTTTTGCGAATTTGCATTCTTTACGCGCATCGTTTGAATTACGTCGATTTTCAGGGTCCACTCGCCTACGTGTGAATCCTTTCCTCGCTCGTTACAGCAACTTCAGTCCTTGCTCTCTTACCCACGTGACTTGGAAATAAAATCGCTTCGGTTTGAAATACGACGAAATAACGATCGTCGTGCAGACATCGTTATTTACTCACAATGTCGATGTTTCGGATAAATAAAACGAGTGTATTATACCAACACTGGGTCGGAGGAAATATACGCGCGGAAATAAGCAAAAAAAGTGACGAAGAAAAAATTACTATATATACGCTTTATCCATCGCGATTTCGGTGCGAGATCTCGGTACGCAACAGGTCGAGAGTTAATAAGGAGCACGATGATTGTCCACCGGACAATGATTGGCAGTTTCGTATAAAAATAATTGAAAACAAGAAAATTATACGAATAAACAAAAACAAAACTAATTAACAATAATTCGTAAAAATTATTCTGTTCTCTATAATTGTTCACAATTAATTAATTTGTCGGTCGACGCTTTTGCAGTAACGCAGCAACGGGTCTTCGAAGGTGGCCAATCACTATGCGATTTATCTATCGCAGGTGGCATACGCGTCGCGTTTAAGCGCCCAGGCCAACGAGAGGGAAAGAGATAGGAATAAAGATAGAGAGACTCAAGCATAAGCGGGCGCACTCTTAAATCATTCGCGTATGTGGGCATATTTACGAGTTCTCTGGTCGTATATACACCTCGCTAAGAAAAGAGGAAGAGAGGACAACGCGGAAGATTCCTCGGGGAGAGAGAGAGAAAGAGAGAAAGAGGGACGTACTCATGCCAGAAGTGCGCCCCTTCATACAGGCGAGAGAAGATGCGAGAAGGAAGCGAATGAAGAAGAGAGAAGGAGAGAAGCAAAAGGGCGAGCCAGAAATATAAGAAGAAGGCAAAGATGAAGAAGAAGAAGAAGAAAAAGCAGAAGAAGAAGAAGTGGAAGAGAGACTGGACAGGAACGAGACCGAGGTAAAAGAGGAGAAAAGAGTCGGGCAAAGGCGCGAGAGGACACGCAATACGGTAATTTGTAACCAGGCTACGCGACCCTACCAGTACCTACGTCTCTCTTTTTCTCCTTCCTCCTATCTCTTCTTCTTTTATCTCCACTCTCCTCCTCCTCCTCCTCCTCCTCCTCCTTCTTCTTCTTCCACCATCTTTCATTTCATTTCCCTCTTTTTTCCGCTCTCGCTCTGTCTCATTCCCCTGCGCTCATTCCTCGCTGCGTTAACCATACGTAATTGTTTCTGGTCTCGTCTTCTTCTCGTCTTGACTGTGAAAGACTTGGCGTGTGGGCCGGAGAGTTCTCTTCGTCTCCGTACTCCCGGCTCGGCTTGGACTTTTGCCACAGTAGCGTGTACTACATAATACGCAAGACAGCACGCACGCATTCGCGTATATCTGTATACGTATGAAGAATACTGTACGTAGAGGTAAGACAGGTTACGAGTCACGCCTTTATACGTACGCATGCTATACTTACTATATACGCGTATAGATATATCTCGTCTTGTACCGACTGAACGAGGAGGTAGAGATATACGGGGGAGGGAGGCTCGTACGTCGTCGACGATGATGACTGCAACTCGCCAGCAATATGCATTATATACGTATCTATATATACATTCAAAGGTATACATACGTACGTACAAGTGCGTATAAACGAGGGAAGCAACAGGTGCGAGAGGCTCGGCCGACCGGCTGTTTCCACGCACGGTTGCTGACCAACGTTTCAAGGGTTGGTCACAGTCACCAGTACAAAAGCGAGCCCACAAATCGGAAGTTGATTTTTGTTTTTTCGACTCTTATGGTAGAGAAGGAAATTCAAGGGACGATAAACGATTGCGTTAATCGAACGAACGAGAGGATAAAAAAATTTATCAGGAAGCTGGATCTCGTTGAAAAACTGAGATTTAATCTCATATTTGTAAGCAACTCTCGGGATGTTACTCCTTCGAAGTCGCTACTGTCCATTTCTCGTGCGTGTAAAAACCAACGCGTGCGCTCGTGGTATCTGCCAGCCAGCAGGTCGATCGCGAGTCCAGCGACCGGACCAAGCGAAGAGCAACATCTCTCGCGCCGAGTCGATGCGAGCGCCCCGTACCGATGCCATAATGGGTGTAACCAGGGTGATACGGCCTGGTTGTCTGTATCTGGAGCGGAAACAGAAGAAAAACGAAATGCGCGGGTAGCCTCTCTTTCTCTCTCTCTCTCGCTCACTTGGATCGGAGGAATATAAACCGAGAGTTTGTGTTGCACTCTTAGCTGCCGTGGAACACAAGCTCTGCTTTTGCACTCGTAATATCGTCTATAACCGCGCAGCCGGCAACTCTCGCAGGGCCAAAGGAACTGCCAGTGAACATATATATATATATATATATCTAAAGCTATATTCCATATCGTACCTAAGCAACGAAGATCGTAGGTTGGTTGTCTTGCAAAATGTTTTTTCAAATTGCCGAAGGAGTAACGATGCCCCAAGAGAGGCCTGAAGTGGAAGATGGCAAAAGTGCAACCGTAATAGAGAGACAGAGACGGGTAGGAAAAGGAAGAAGTAGAAGAGAAAAGAGGAATTTTCTCTCGAGTGGCCTGTTCGAACTTCGCTCCGACTCGCCAAGCTTCACTTCGTCCCGGGACTTTAAAGACGTTGGCGAATTCCGCGCGTTATTAATTTAATAAACAAAACAAAAAAAACGTAAACAATAATAATAGCGGATTCGAGAATTAAAATAAACGCAGTAGTTGCGTTTTAGCGGGTGCTGGAATTTCGTACGTAATTTTTAATTCGACGACGCTTTTCTTTTTTCTTATCGCGTTTCTTCCGAGAGTATTTTC
This sequence comes from Netelia fuscicornis, assembly GCA_946811545.1. Classification (NCBI taxonomy): domain Eukaryota; kingdom Metazoa; phylum Arthropoda; class Insecta; order Hymenoptera; family Ichneumonidae; genus Netelia; species Netelia fuscicornis. The sequence continues at coordinate 12,166,580 of OX328011.1, read as the reverse complement.
ATTCGATGGAAAAATTTGTCTTATTATAAATTCCAGTGTTAGCACGCGAGCATGCGAAATATGTTGTTTGTGCGCGTGGTTTTTTTTTTTAATTCTCGAAGCCGAGAATGCAAAAGAGCGGGTTTTCGGTACGAAATTTTTCTTGATACCGAAATTCGCGAAATTCCCGGGACGGGTTCGACCTTCCACGATCTTACTCGCGCACGGTCGATCTCATCATCGAGAAGCCCGAAGCGAACGCTCGAAAAATAACGGGACGCCGTGACGAGAGCCACCAAATATTTCTCTCTCTCGTCGTTGAAAACACGGTGTGCCGTGAGCGAAGGAAACCGCGCGTACGCGTCGTAAAGAACGAGAATCTCCCGATGAAGAGTATTTTTCTCTTCGTTCCTTCCGCTCTTCGTATTCGCGAGAAAGACAGGGAGAGAGAGAGAGAGAGAGAGAGAGGGAGCAACGGCAAACAAAAAATACAAGTCGATACTCTCGATTCGGGCAATTGGGAGATTTCTCTCATTCTCTCCGTCTCGTTCTGACGTCAACCTGCAGATGGCAATGGAAATTACGGGAAGAAATAAGCCGCGACGAAGTGGAGAAACTGCTCAAAATTGAAGAAGACACTGACTGTAAACACCAATTAGCGAGTTGGCGATTGACCGTTACCGTACTTCTCGACTCGAATCGCGCAGCAACGTTTTTTTTTCTGCTGATTTTTTCGTCTTTGTAAACATCGATTTTATCGATTTTTCATGTTTTATCGATACTCGTCGTAGGTCGATCGACTTTTTTTTATAGGTCGATAAAATCGACGAAACGGGAAATAGAAAGCGTTCTCTTTCTCTCGTTCCTTCCCACGCATCGAGTCTCTTCGTGCACAGAGACGCCTTCGTTCCATCATGAAATTTCTCGATGCAGAATCATCGTGGTTTTTTTTTCTTTCATTTTGTTCCCAAGGCGCCGATTACGCGACGCGAATGAGCAAGAAGAATCGAGCGTACATGTATAATGCATAGATATATATACGCACGTTTCGGCTCTCTCTCTCTCTTTCTCTCGGTATAAGAAACGAGACTTCGTAAAACTGGGAAGAAACAGCAGTCTCGAAGAAACAATGGCAACACACAGCGGCACGGTTGCTCTCGCAACAATTCGCTAACATTGCCGTCTAATTAGCAATTCAACTCTCTCCTCCCTTTCTTTGTTCCCACGTGGATCAAACGTACACGCGTATACGTTTTTTCCTTCTTTTCCTCTTCTTTTTAGTAAGGACACACGAATAATACGTACGCTGGCAATGCTAATGTGAACAAACTCCAGGAGAACTCTCGGATACGAGTTTCGATCGATCGAATCAATGTTTAATTATCGCTCTTTATGTCAAACTTTTTGACCGGGAATTTTCTTTTATTCGAAAATAACTTTGTGAATTTCGTTTTGATAAAGAAAAAAAGAAATTTGATTCGTCTAAGATGAGCAATGTCAAGGAAATTGAAAGGAGCGTGTATCGCGGGAAGTTCAATTTTTGTTTTCATCGTAACTTTGCACGGCGCTTATAAAATCGGAAATTCCTGGTAAAATCCTTTTCTGATTTTCAAGAATTTACCAGTCGAAAGTCGATAGATCCGACAATCTCCACGTTCTTTCTATTTTTCGAACAAAAAATAAGAAATACAAATATTACAATCGTAATTCTACGAAACAAAAAATGCTCGATCTCGTAATTTTCTCGATCAGATATCACGGGCAATTTCGTAATAAAAAAATATGAAATTACCTCGAAAGGATTTAATCTGTTATCTCCCGTATAAAATTGTCAATGGAATAAAACGTTCCATTTCCCACCGTCGAGCGCCAGATACCAAACAATAACGAATAACAACAACTTCTATATTGGTATCAGTGCCGTTCGTGCATTACTTCCACACACGCTACTAACTCGAAGTCAAGCGTGCTCAGCGTGTTCTCCTAGCGTTCCGATTGTTCGACGTCGAGTAATGGCCGTCGTCACTCCCGAAGCGTGACGGTGTTAACGTATTACGCTACGTGTATACGTCCAACCGTACGCGATACGTATTTCTGTGGCATTGCAAAATCACGCGCTCCGAGCGAAAGTACACCCGAGTCCGTCACTCAAGCAACGAGCGAGATTACAAGATTCAATTTTTTCTGTTTAATTTTTTTTTTCGTATTTATTTAAATAAATATCAATTTCTCACTAAAAATCTTTCTAAATCCCACCTGGATTGTAGTCACGAAATTAACAATAATCTCGCCACTCTCACAATTCCATCATTCTTTTCTTTATCCAGATAAATGAGAAAAAATGATTTTCAACTCTTTACACACGAGAAATCTCGTGTTAAATGGACGAATGGTCTTTAATGGATCGGGGATAAAAAGTACTTTCGAAACGGCACGAGACTGCCTGACGAGGTCAATATGGTATATTCACGAGTGAGTAATGTACCCTGCGACAATACGCGTAGGCTTGAATGAACAATGATGGGTTATCGGCTGCAAACGTTCGCTAAAATTACCATATCGTAGAAGCGAAGCCATGCTTTTACATCTTAATAGTCATCTCCTCGCTTTACCTTTGTAATACGTATAATTGATATCCATCGTCTGTATACATACGCTATAAATACTGCGTGGACTAATTAATTAGTATCCGCGCTGGTACTATCACGCAATTGCAATTTTCTTCTTCTTCATCGTGAGGAACAGGGAGCAGCCTAGACTTTAGCTCGGATATCTAACTTGCGTCTATTACCGTCTATGTGACTATATATATGTAAACTTGTGGAATATTCATAAATTGGTGGACGACCGACGGGTCGTGGCGACTCGCATTATCCCCGAGCTCGTCGTATTATACAAACGTAAAATGTGTATGTATATATATATATACATAGGATGCTTTTACCATATAGCCAAGCACAGAGACGTTCGTTAACGGCGAGTGTGGAAGTTTTCCCACAGTTCCGGTACGCACAATGACGCCCGCATGACGCACTCGCATCCTGTGTGGTACCTCCTTCCGGTCTGTTCTCCCTATCCGCCGCTTTTGTTCGTACACGTACGAGGAGGACGGTAGTAGTGAGACATCCCAATATACGTATAAACTTGATTTTACCACCGAGCAACGTTTCGTCAATAGACATTACCACATTCGAGGCCTTTTTCCTGAATTCCAACAATCGATAAATTATCAAAATCTCGAGATCGATGAACGGACGAGAGGATGTTGTGAAATTTTATCACGGGTTTATGCTTCTTGGGGCGTGAAGAATGTCGCATCTATCTTCTCGCTCGACTAACTGTAAATTCAAAAAAATAGCAATGATTTTTTTTACTTTCATTGTACTTGTTGCATACGTACTTTTATTTATTTACAAATTTACAATGATTCTAAATATCCGGATCTTTGAACAAAATCAAACGTAACCGAGAGCTATCTTGGAAGTAACCTTGAAAAATTCCCTGTGACCTTGAAAACGTGCTTATATTCAACGAGCAATTTTTTAAGACTTAACCCCTTGAGATATATTTTTTAAAAGCCCAGAGGGATTATCGTGGTGAATTATACGCCGGTATGTACAATGCATTCCAGGCGGTGTTGCCCGGCTGCTGTATAGTTGAAAATACGTACACGGGCACATAAACACACATATATACATATATATAGGACTATACATCTCTCTTTTCGTTATAAGTAATAATAAACGAAAATCAAAACGAACGGGATTACAACCTCTCACGTCCACGGGCAACACATATACATAACCACAGTGAGATTCCACGGTGGCTAACGGTGAACATATAGGTATATTTATACATACGTATGTATACGTATATATATATATGAGGATAATGGATGTATTACATACATATAGGTAGATGGAGAGTGAGAGGGAGTGAAAAGATATGAGTTAAGTGGTCTTCGCCGGAGCACATGAGCATTCCTCCCGTATAACGTACGTCGTCCGTAGAATCTCTTTTCTTCTTTTTTTTTCGTCTCAATTTCTCGCTCAACTTGTCCAAGATAAGGAAATCAAGCTTCGGTTCGAAAAATCCGAAGAACGTAGCGAAGAAAATAATAAATAAATGAAGGAAAGATTCTAGTCAACGGTGAATTTTGTCAGGATTTTTTATAGCTATTTTTTATAGCGATATTTTGCATTTTCACGTGGGAGTCGATGCAAAGAAGTCGAGGGGAATTCAAAGAACGTAACGAAGAAAAAGAAACTAGAAATTAACGAAAGATTTTAGTTAACGGTGGATATTGTCAGGATTTTTTATAGCGATATTTTGCATTTTCACGTAGTCGGGAGTCGATGCGAAAAAGTCGAGAAAAATCCAAAAAATGAATCGAAAAATAAACAAAAAATAAACGAAATCTAACAAAAGTTAGATTTTGTAAGGATTTGTTATAGCAATGCGATATTTTGCATTCTCACGTAGCCGAGAGTCAATGCTGGAAAGTGCGTCGCACGGATATTAATAAATGCGAGGAGTCGAAGAACCGAGAAAACGTTCAACGTGCACACATACGTGTGTTTATACAAAATGTACATACACGTTTGTAACGAAAGGAAAGTAGGCCTGCGGACGTGCGTTTATCCGAATCGCCTAAGTGGAACGTCCGGCCGAATAATTGAAAGCCTCGTCGTGTACTCGTGTAAGTACGTGAAATGTCGTGATACGCTTATGCATTTATCTATGTCGCATCGATACACGATTCACGTTCGTTTATCCATAACAAAATCAAAAAAGACGAATGAATTTTGATCGAATTTTGAATTTCACGAGATGAAAATTATTTTGAATTCGTTCATTTTATTCGAATTATTTTTATTCACGGTGAGAATATAACGTTCGTTTAATTCGGTAGGTTAAAGTGCCGTCGACTTAATTTGCGACGATGATACGTGGTAGACACGAAGAAAGAGTAATTGCTATACTCATTGTGCGCTATATATGTATATGACCATGATTTTATACATACACAGACATATATACATATATGTATAGTTCGCCAGTTCCATAATTTTCTGGAACCACGAGGGAGGGCATTGTCGTCGTGTGAATTTCTCTCGATATATAACAAAGTGGTGCTGAGAGCGGACAAGGGCGACGGTTGAATTACTCGCGGCGCCGTGCGCGCGCAACTCCTTCGGTACATTGTGCTCATGGGCCCGCGGGAGAAATGAACAAAACGAAGAAAGAAAGCAAGAACAAAAAAAAAGGAACGTAAAAGAAAGCGCGACGCAATAATGAAAAATAACGCACGTGGTGGTAAACGAGATAGAGAGAGAGAGGAAGCGATGCTGCGCGTATGCAACGGGTGCAAGTTTTCTCCAGAGTTGGAACGGGGCGATACAAGTTGCCCCGCGGTGTGTGTTATATACGATAAAGAGAGCTGCTCTCCTCTTACACCAACCAACGTACGCGATGCGCACCCTCGGGCGTTCGAGAAAACTACGGGCACCGGTGAATCGCTCGATCGCACACGCGCTCGTGTGTGAGAACGTGCGTACCGAGTTTTACACAGAACTCGAGCGATGCATGTCGCACTCGGGGAGAGAGAGAGCCAAGCCCCTTGGAAAGTGGGAGAGCGAAAGAGAGAAAGAAAACGAAAAAAAATTGCGCGAGACCGGTCGTCGATCGACCGTCACACTCGATCTCTCGCGAGCGTCTTCGATTTTCTAGATTCTCGGCTCTTTGAAAACGAAGCTAATGTCGCGAGATCTCGTCGATACTCTCGTACGATCGTGAAATCAACGAGGTCGTGCGCGGATACGTAAAGAGAAAATCGAATGAAAAATCGATCTTTCGATCGGAAACAACGTTATTTCCGGTTTTCACGATCCTCGTACGAATCTCGAGGTTCGTTCGACGAGTTTGAAAAATCTGTCGATCGACGTCTCGTTCGCATTAATTTTTAATCTCGAGTATCAGGCAGGGACTTTCCGGTTTGTGACAATCGTTGGCGAGCTTCGCGGTAATGCGAAGGTCATTCCGTAACGACGCTACTGTTTAACGACCGGTAATAATTTCAACTTTGCGTCACTACGAAGAGGAACAAACAAATTGCGGCCTGCGCTACGGCCTTCGCGCGCGCTTTTCTCCATTTCGCGAAACTCCCCATTATCATCATTAATAACATTATCGTTATCGTTAAATACGTGAGTAAACATCGGTGAGTGTACCCGTCGCAAATTAACTCGAGTCATTTCCACGATTTTGATCTCGTATACGTTTTTGTGCATCCCTCTCGCACTCTCCGGCTCACCAATTCCCTTCTGTCTTTCTCACGTGTACAAAACCCTATTATATGGTGCACGTACCATGTTGGGTTTACCCGGTTGTGTATTGTGCACATGCTCGTCGCGTATCTCGCCGCGGAAAAGCCAATTCTCACGAGAGTTTATTTTCTATATATATATACGTGTATATAGGTATATATATATATATATATATAGGTAAGTATATATCGCAAGGGGGAAGGCGCGAGCACCCATCACATGTGCTGCCCTCGGTCTCTTCTATATATTCGCGAGCTCTCTATGTTATAGCCACGTATATTAATATTAATAGGCAAGTCGAGTGTACATTAGCTGCGTAAATGCGATGGGGTAAAACGAAGGTTGAGGGAGAGGGGACGGAGGGGAGGGATGAATAAGCGTGCAACCGGATTACACCTCGCGGTGCAAAACGTAACCTTTGCGGTGTGGCGAGGCACTTTGCTCTGCTCACACAGAGCTCTTTTGCCTCCCCCTGATACACTTGCCTCATGTTCATTATCATCCCATTTTCCTCCGGTGCGCCACGAGATCTAGCGATAACTCTGTTTACGCGAATTTAAATAACGAGGATGAACTTGATTTATATTTTGTTTTTCTTGTCGATAGAAAAACAAGAATGAAAATTGTGATGGAGGTGGAATTTATGATCGAAGTTTTTTTTAAATATCGTCTTTCGACGATTTGGAAAGAAATATCATTGTGTTATCTCGAATAGAATTATCCTGTGCTCCTGGCGATCCTGGCGTATGATCGATAACTCTGTTTCTGCGAATTTAAATAACGAGATGAAATTTATGATCGAAATGTTTTTAAATATCATCTTTCGACGATTGGGAAAGAAATATGATTGTGTTATATCGAATGAAATTATCCAAATGGTGTTATCCTATGCTCCTGGCGATCTTGGTGTATGATCGATAACTCTGTTTACGCGAATTTAAATAACGAGGATGAACTTATTTTTATTTTGTTTTTTTTTATGGATAAAAAAATAAGAATGAAAATTGTGATGGAGGTGAGATTTATGATCGAAGTTTTTTTAAATATCGTCTTTCGACGATTTGGAAAGAAATATCATTGTGTTATCTCGAATTGAATTATCCAAATGGTGTTATCCTGCGCTCCTGGCGATCCTGATGTATGATCGATCGAGAGAATTCGATGTTTTTTCTATTCGCGTTGAAGACAGATCATTTTCTTTTTATTATGTTACAAAAAAGCGAGACACGTTCGGTAATCTCGTGTCGATCTTTCGTGTCGTCGTTTCAAAATCTTTTCACGGAGAGAAAAAAAGGACCAAGGAAGAAGAGGAAAGAAAAAAAAAGAAATTTTTCGTCGCCTCTGCACTTAAGAATATTCCCGTATACGCGTATATACATCCTCGATATATATATATACACCTATATATGTATACAAAACACGAGAGGCATCAGCCGAAATTCCTGAAGCGTGATCCAGTCCTCTTATAATCGTTTTCCTCCGTCTCGCTCTTCCCGCATCTTACGCCCCCATCGTTCTCTTCTTCGCGGTATAACCCGGGGTATGCGGTCTTCGTAGTATCGGCCGAAGAGCGAGAGAGAGAGAGAGGACGAGGGGGAATGAAAGAGGTGATGTTCTGTTATGCCCGGGCTCGGAGGATCGAGCTTGGATATAAATCATCGTGCCTGCATATATATATATATATGTATATTCAAGGAATACACGAGGGAGAGAAGGTCCTCTCTCTTGACCATCGGGGAAGATCGAGAGAAGGCGACGGAGTTGCAGTAAAAAAAAAGGCGTCGAGAGGGAAGAAAAAAAGGTAAGGGAAGGGAAGAACCGGTGAAAAAAGGGATCCTTTATGCGGATCGAGCGCGTCGAGCGAACGAGAGAATCGGAAATAGCCCGAGAGGAGCTTATGTTAGTTTGGCGAGCTACGTATTCCTTGCGTACATATATGTATATATGGACTAGCATATATATATATATATATATATATATATAGCGGGCGAGGCAACGCTAATGTGAGAAGAAAACACCCGATAACGATGGCAGCGATGCTAACTCACGATAATCCTGCGCACCTCTCTTGTTTTATACGCAAACACATTCAATCTGTGTGCTCTAATAAACGCTTGGCTATTCACCTGCTGAAAGATATATACGACCTCTCCACACCGCCGTGAACATTTTTCATGGTCAAAAGAAAAAGGAAAATATCGCGGAAGGAAAAAAAAAACAAAACGAAAATCTCACACATTTAACACGATAAATGAACAAAGACCTGGCGACTTATTTGGATCGAAAGATTTTCAACGTGAACATTATTATTGTTATTATTTGTATTCATATTATTATGCATAATGCAGTGAATTTTGTATATATATATATATACATTTGTGTACGCACATTTATTGCAGGCATACCGATCGGGCGCGCTTTAAAATTTGAATAAAGCGCGTAGGCTCGAAACGTCGAATCTCCCCGAAGCTTTATATATTCGCCATAGCGTGTGCGCGATAGCGCGAGAGAACAAACGAACGCACGAAAAAAGGACTCTCGCTTGCATCTTCTTTCTTTCTCTCGTTCTGTCTCGCGGCCAAAGTCGTAATCAGACGACATTGTTCGGTACAGATTATAGGGTATGGAAACCCCGCGCCTGGAATAGCAAGCGTGCATTAAATATATATATATGCAACTTGTGTATATATACATATAGTATAAAGGGTCTATTTTCCTCTTCACGATTCACTTCCTCTCCAAGATGGATCATCGTGAGATTCTTAGAGGGAGCGAGTGAGAAAATACGTTCCGTCGACTACTTGCCCCTTCTCTCTTTCTCGCTCTCTCTCTCTCGTCGTTGCACACGCCGCGAATGCATAAGTAAGCTAGAGCAAACGAGTTAGGATAATTCCTTACGGAGCATCACGGGATATAAGACTACGTCGAGTATAGGACGAAGGCGACGAGAGCGATCTCTCGCCTTGCTACACGTTGCATACCCATTGGCACATTATAACCGCAATGCATGTGCAGTCCTATCTTTCTGATCCTCTCGTCCTGTTCTGATCGTCGTCGTCGTCGTCGTCGTCGGCGTCGTTCGGTCGTGGGGGAATTGCATTATTTTCTCTCTTTCTCCCTTACACTCGCCTTCCCAAACTCCTTTTGCTTCTTGTACTGGTATTATTGCATATATACCGGTGCAACTAACATCGCTGGTATGGCGACACGTTTTCTTCTAATGTTGCACACGTACCGGAGAGCGTTCCCGGTTCTCGTATTAATCTCCATTGTAAAATACACAAGACTCGCCGGTACCGGTGAAATATTTATTCGTGTGGATATAGAACCGTATATTGTCATCTTTATCAGGCAACTTTGTTTCCCTCGTGCATTTATGTTTCTTAGGAAATTGATACAATTCCGTTATAAAACGTAAATTCGATCCATTCGTGTATATTTCTTTTCTATCATCATCGTCATTGCATAATGATAATAATAATAATATCGAGACGGAAGTTCCACTCAAGTTTGATTCGCCATTAAAGAGGAATTTCCGCATATCGTGCTTCATAGTATTAAGTTCGAGGCTGAAATAAATAATTAAATATGAAATGCGTTTAAATCGAATAAATTCGATTTGATTCAATGGAAGTTAATTCGAATCAATTTTTTTCGGTTCATCATTCGCGTATCCTCCTCCATGCATCGACTTTCGCGTGCCACGTTGCTCCTACGTATTTTATGTATGTACAGTTCGGTAAGTACACGTGCATTCATGCTCGTATATATATATATATATATATATACAGGTCCATATGTATTTTAATACATGGATCGGGTATGCCCGGTGCCTGCCCACGCGACAACGACGACGACAACGAGGACGGAGGCACCGGCGTCTAGATATATGACGCGACAATGAATCAGAACCGGAACCCTCTACACGACATTCCCGAGAGGCCGGTGGACCCTTCTCGTCGCTTTGCCCTGACCAAGAGTGTGCTGTGTGTGTGTGTGTCTCGGTTCAGGGAATACATGCAGAAGAGAAGTTTCGATATCTTTGCCCTGGAGATTCTTTCTCGCTCTATCTCTCTCTCACCGTGTCCTCTCGAAGTTCTCTCGCGATTCCATGCTCGCATGCATGCATGCGCATCCACTCTCGTTATATAGCCAGCGCGCGAGCACGCTTTATAGCGGAAGGGTCACCGTTAACGTTAAGTTCATTCGTTTCGATTCGTTTCGTGTTTTGTAACACACACGGCATCGAATATCGAAACTGTCCCCGCGAGAAGAGAGAAAAAGACAGATGCAGGAAAAACACGTCTACTAAGAAGAAGAAGAAGAACATCAACAGCAACAAGAATCGAAGAATTCGAGTGATAAATCTATAAAGCGTAATCCCAAACCCTCGAATCGGTTCGAACTTAATCAAATTTATTAGAAACCGATAGAAACATTATTCGAATTAAAAATCAAATAAAAATGGAGATTTCATTCAAATTTGTTATAACACGAGTATATACGTAAAGATATAGGCATACCTCTCAAGATATACGCTTCACTTTACACTCGCGAGAGATAACGATCGATACGCGACTGTGGGAGGCCCGAGCATGGAATATACGTATCTCACATGTATATTCGAGAATCGATCTACGGTAGTACTGCTATAGTTACTTGCTACATATACAGGGTGAATTTTGTAAAATGTAACGAACTTCACTCTAAGCTAGATGGGATTATTAAAAGCAAAAGTTGCAAATATACATTAGGGATATTTTTAGTAGTTTACGAGATATACATTTTTTAAATTGGTCCAATCGAAACGTTGGAGCCGCCCACTTCCCGCCCTAGCAGCCAATACACGAGAAACAAAAATGACTGCGTAATAGTATAATAAATAAAATTGATTGCTGTAAATTTTGCAACCCCAAATGTAACGCCCTACCCTGTACTGTCTCTGCGCTAGGGCGGGAGTGGGCGGCGCCTACGCTTCTCGGTGCGCTCTGATTGGACCAACTTTAAAACATTTATATCTCGTAAACTATTAAATATATTCCCAATGTATATTTGCAACTTTTGTTTGTAATGATCCCATCTATCTTAAAATAAAGTTTGGGCCACCTTATGAAATTCACCCTGTATATATCTATCTACATAACATGGAGAGAACTTGATACAAGTACTGTAAGTATAATATGTGTACTTGGCAAGGTACGATACACGTATGTACGTACGAGTAATATACACTGCGAGATGTATCGACGATTCACCCGCGGCAGAAATCGATAGTATTCATTGCGTAACGAGGCACTTACTGCAAATCAAATGAATAGCCAATAAAGCATTCTCGATATATCGAGACCTCGAGCTCGATATATGTATATATATGTAAGTATATATAAAATGTATAACTATAGATAGTTACGGTTTACTATACAGTATATCGTTCGCGGATTAAATAAGAGAGCGCATCAGGCTCATCTCATTGACCCGCTCGAACGGATATTCTCTCGTACGCTCGTTGCAACCGTAGCGATTGGATCTCCGAGAGAGCCGAGCATACGGCTTACACACGCGCGAGGCTCGCTCCTCGCAACCAGAGTAGATACGGCCACATGCTCGCGATCTTCCCGCATCGTATACGCGTGCGTGGCTTTTCGTTCATGCAGATTCTCCCGGCGCGCCATTCCGCGATTCTTCCACGGCAGGCTAGATCGTTATTACATAGCAGCTGATCGTTAGCCGATTGAAAAATATCTCTTTTTCATAGAAAAGAAAAAATGAGTAAATATTTTTTTATGAAAACAAATTTTGCATCGATTGAATTTTTAAAGGGATTGTCAGTTTTTTAAATACGAAAATATGTAAATTCGACTCACTACTTAAAGATCGCATCATCCGTGTAAATAATGGCTTACCTGCGAACAGAAAAATTGTTGTTTGGATAAAAAATTAGAATGATAAAAGAAAAAAAAATTTTTTTTTTAAATGAAATAATTGGATCGTTGTAATTTCCTCGTGTGGAGTATAAATATAATGGACATTGGCCATTAGATGCGACACCACGTATCGTCCGGAGTATAACATTGCACGGCAGTGTGGCTTGTGTACATCGGTGGTGCGAGCTCGCCAACGGACTTATATTCTCTCTCTTTCTCTCGCGAGGAACGTGAGCTTGATACTTTTACACTTCCCGGTATGGAAACAATGGCCCTGCCCGATTAGCGAAACAGCTCGCGGACCACACGGTACACCAGCATCGCACACCCAGCACACGCCGTGAAACGATATCGTATTAACATCGCTGACATCGCGAGAGCTCACCGTCGAGAAAACGTATATATATATATATATATATATATATATATATATATATATACGTATCTATATGCATATAGTATAACCGGCACGCTGTGCACGTGTTTTATAACGTACAACTCGAATCGACTGACAACGAGCTTACTCGCATAGAAATAGACGTACATGTATAACGAGAATAATAATAATAATAATAATAATAATATAGTTAAAAAATAGATAATAAATTACAAAGTAGTGCGTGTATTATCGTTTTATTAGATTTTGAAATAAAAAAGATAATTAAACGTTCAAACGACTTATTTTCGTGATAGAAAAAAACTTGAGACAGAATTTGTTTGGCGATATGGCGAGAAAGCTGGGTAAGTAAATGACAAGGGTCAACATGGCCAGTTAATGGATAAGGGGAAACTGTTTTCGACGTGTACACAACACGCGAACCGCCTGTGGACAAAGAAAGTGGAAAAAAAAGGGACGTGAATTGGTGTTAGCCGGAATCCCTTTCTCCGGTCGAGGGTTAACGCTTCTCGCAACGACCTACTGGCGTGGCTTAACTAGATCGTAGGAACGTGGAAATTTTGTATCTCCGGAGTGCCTAAATACTCGCGACGACCTAGGGCAATTAATGACTGAAAAAAGAACACAGACTTAAGCACGAGCCGGCAACGAAAGTGTGAGTTCGAAAAATACCTGTTCTCTAACGAGTCAGAGTTTTTTTTCGTGTGTCAGCTTCCGTTTTTGGAACGGTCGAGGATTCAAGGATCTCGACCAGGCTACCAAAAATTTATTTCACTACTCGATAGAAAATTTAGCGCGACGAGAATAGTTCTAGAGACAACACTGGAAATGTACTAAAAAAGTCTAATTTGAAAAATATTCTTGTGATATAAAAAAATAAACTGGTTTTTCTATTTTTATTTAAAAAAAAAAATGAAATTCATCGTCTTTAATGAATTACGTAATGGGCTGGAGGAAACGTGACAGCGGCTCGATCACATAAATTGCGACACAAATTGGTCCACGAGGAATTTTTCGTCTTATGACGAGCGTTGATTAATTCATCCATTATCGCGACGATGACCAATACTGTTGGATGTAAAGCTCACACGTCGCGTGAAAATACCTCCGCGTCTCACGTGTACGCGCGCGCACGCTTGAATAAAGGGAACGCGGAACCGTCGATTACGGAATTGCGTCGTACCAAACGAAGGAAAAAAACGACAAATGTAAAATCGAATCGAGGAAGAAGAAAAATACGACGAGGTATGAATCACGAATGCATCATCGAGATCGTTCATTGATAGCGAGATTTCGATTTTGTCAAACCATGTTTTTCTCTCCCTCCTTCTCGAACGAGGGCTTTGTCGTATCTCGATTACACGAGCGTATGTCACGTATCGGATTACAAACCTACGCCCGAGTTTTCTAACGAAGGGATCAAGATTAGAAGGAGAAAACGTAAGGAGAAGAGGAAAGCAAAGACGAAGAAAAAAAAGATGACAACTGTCATGTAGTTTGACGATTAAAGCGTCGTGACAAGATTCGCTGCGAGGAGAGAAAGAGAAAGAAAAAAAAACAGGGCACGCGAGATCGAAAGAGTGGGAGAGAGAGAGAAAGAGAGAGAAATATATAGAAAGATGAAGAGTCGAAAGTCTCCCGTGAGCTACCGATGACTCCGTTGGAGTGTGTCAGTATTAGGAGAGAGCGGACCGAACGCCCCGAGGTGATGAGAAGAAAACCGGAACTTTTGCGCTCGGCGCAGTGGCGGCAAAGCGTGGAATACGAACGCGATTCTATACAGCCATCTTTTTTTATCTACTTTTATATATATAGGTACATATATACTTAATATATATATATATTTATATAAATGGCGTTGGATATACAGTTGTTTTTTGCGTCGAATGTGTCACCTTCGTGGCAGTAAAATATATAAGGCAAAAGAGAGAAGAGACCAACGACGTTCGCGGGAGAGACGATGGGAGAGAAAGCCAAGGTTACCGACCTTGCGTACCTGTGTATGTATATATGTACAGATATACGTGGGCTCTGCGTAAAAATCTTTCTTTTTCACAGGCTCGAAGGAAGAGGGATACTGAAAACTTGTCCTGGGTTCCAGGGAGAGACAGCTGCACAAGAGCTCTCTCTAAACGTACGGGGGTAAAGGATCTCTCCGTCTTTCTCTCTCTCTCTCTCTCTTTCGTTCTTAGTCCTGCTGCAGCAGCAGCAGCAACAGCAGCAGCAGGCCTCGAAATATCTCGCAAAGAATTCACGAGAACCGACTCACAAAGAAAGAAACGTCGCGAAGCTACGCGACGATAAAAAATCAAAAAAAATCGATCCTCTTTTATTTCTCATCTCTCGAAGGTTTAATAATAATTTTCGAAGAGTGAGAATATCCGGTATAAAGAGGATAATGTTGGAAACGTTTATTATTTATTATTTAACGAGCGTAGAGATGATATCGCTTCATCGAAGTCGTTACTTTGTAGTCTTTTGATCGAGTCGTGGATCGTTGTCGCTTCGTGAAACGATCCGCGCACTTTCTCACACTCACGGAGGGCTGTAATTAAGAACGATACCACATCATGGGGACACAAATCAAACAAGGCTCGAGGTGGATGAGCTAAAGGGTTGCCGAGAGGATCGTGAACGACGCACTCGCGAACGCCTTCGAAGATTTATCGAACCCTCCACACGTGTGTATCCCCCTCCTTCGTCCATTGACCATTTATCCCCCCCCCCTCTCTCACTCTTGCTACACGATCCCTCCAGTTTTCCTACGGAAAGATAGATAGATCGATGAACGAGAGAACGTCGGCGCCACGGGCGACAACGGACGAACGACAAGTTGCTGTACATATATATGTAACTTAGCTCGATAAACCGTACAGATATGTAAAGTATGAACCGTCGCGTGCTCTTTTCACCAGGCCTTAATAGCACAGCTCTAAAATATCAATTTACAGCAAATCGACTCTATAAATATTCGAAAAAACAAGATAAAACAAATTACAAACAGGCAAAAAAAGAAACAATTTAATCGAATTAATCGATTTATCGTAATTAAAAACGATAAGGTATTTTTAGCACGCGTTTATCAACTCCGCGCCAAGTTTGTAATAACGTTCAAGGCTAGTTTCGAGTTGCTCGAGCGATAGGCTAGTTTTCGCGTCACATTGAGGAGAAAACACGAATTGAATTGAAAAAAAAAAATGGAAAAACTTTGATCGCGTTTGAAAAAATGTGTGCTTGCTTACCGAAGTTTGCGTGATTGATCGATCGTTGCAACGAGGCTTGCGTAACCGTGACGATGCTCGGGATTTTTATTTTATTTGCATCGATGAAATACATAAAAAAAAAAGAAAAAAGAAAACGTCAGGTACAACGCGATTGTACAATCCTGCCACGAGCCGTTATACAATCCGGCGAATTCAGCGAGAACGCCGAGGCAAAAGCAAAACGCGAAGGATGATACGACAAACCAATATATACGTATATATATATATATGTTATAAAGGTCGACGAAATTATATACCGCGCAAAGTTCTACGAGCGAGGGGACACCATAATGCAGCTCTCGGTCGGAGGGAAAATCTCTCCCTCCCTCTTTCCATCGTGCAACAAAACGGTCCTCCGCTCCTCGTTCTCCTCGGTTCCATCGTCGTGATTGTGACGCACATCGCAACGATATAGCGCTCTATACAACGAGAGGAGAGCCGGAACTTCCTGTTTGCCGAGGACTATCCTCGCTCTTTAGAATCGTCCGAGTCCGTCGAAAAGTCACCGTTGTTGCACGCACGCACGATTCTCGCGGTCGCAGAAACGGCGAGTACGATATAAATTATACATTCGCCGGAGTGAGCAATTCTTCTTTTTTTTTTCCTCTTCTTCTTCTGTCGTTTCTTTTATTTTGTAACTTATTATAACGAAAATGCTGAATTCCGCGATAAAGAAGGTAACACAAAAAAAAGATGCTGTTTTTTTCGGTCGTTTTTTTTTTCTCGTCGACGCTACGAGTAGACAAATTATGCGAATTCTTGGGAGGGCCCGAGAACACAAATTTCAAACAAATCGTAACTTCTCTACCCGTTAATTCTCCGAAGTTATAACTTTTTTGTTATAACGAGAGAAAAAGAAAACGCGTGTTGAAGATCCTAATTCAATGCTGCTCGTTTCGTTGCATTCGCAAACGAGAGAGAAAGAGGAGGAGGGAGACAAGGCAGATATAAGACTCATAAAAATAAGAGAGCGAGTGAGTCCGGACACTCAAAGCGGGGTGTCCCGACATATTTATATCCAAATTTAGTATTTCTTTGTCGCGTGCACAATGGGATTGTCCCTCTCCCTCTCGTCCTTTCTCTCTCTCTCTCTCTCTCTCTCTCTAACATTCTATCTTTAGTTTAGTCTATCTTTATTTTTGTATTATTCTTAGTCTTAGTATTAACTTTTACATTGTGCTTTATTCTGTAATGTTACCCTATAGCAATGCTACGGTATAATAAAACTCTATCAATCAATCAATCAATCTCTCTCTCCCCAAAAAAAGAGAGAAAAAGAAAGATTACACACGATAAATCTAACGAAAGTTCATATCTCCTAAGATACTTAAGCCCGTCTTTTTGTTCTCAAAATACGTTTCGCATTTTAGATTTTGAGACGACAAATACGTTAAGAGTGTAAAAAACGAACAAAAAATTCTGGCAACGAGCGCGAAGAGAACTCGAAAGCTTCGGGAGGATCGATTCCAGTCGAGCGTTGTGTTCTCGAGGTAGAAATAAGCGAAGGTTCCGTACTATGTATTAAGAGCCCTCGGGGCCAGAAACCGTGGATCCCTTATAAGGTTTGGCTTTTCAACGGATATGGGTTTTTGGTCTTCGTTTCACTCCCTCTCTCCCATCCCCTCCATTCCTCCCACGTTCTCTCGCTGCAAACCATTCGAAGACGCAGGCCCTGCATTCGTTACAGCCGTAGCTCGACACTCGTACATCCTTCTCACACTCGCTGATTCGCATGGATTCACACGTATACACATATATCTAAACGTACACGTACATACACACATGTGTAAGTCGAGATTAAAGAGCGAAAGTCCGGTGGAGTGATCTTCGGTAAGAATGTGAAACGGCGAGGAAGATAGAGGGCTCCTTTCAACGTTGGAGCAATTCCACCCCCCCCCCCCCGCCCCCCATCCGCAGTCCCTAAATCCTTTTACACCCTGTATTAATTTCATACTCTTCTATTTTGTTTTTCTTCAAATTTCTTTCTTTCTCCCACACAGACACAGGTGTTTCTCATTATTCCATCCTTTAACTACCTCTTTCGCTTTTCGACGACCTATCTCTGCCTCCCCGAGCCCATTCTTCTTCATTCTACTTCATCATACGTCTCTCTTTTTCTTCCCTTCGGTTCCTCTCACTTCTTCTTCTTCTTCGTTTTTATTCTTCTTCATCTTCGTCGCAATGAACGCAAAGTCTTGTATATCTATATCGCACACACCGCCCTCTCTCGCTCTTCGAATACCGGAAGAATAATGACTTCTCGTTAGTAAATGCGTCAGGTATACGTTCCAAAACGAAATTTCGTACGAGATACGTTATATACGTATATATGTTGCAAGGGGATGAGAAGTTCCTCTCCCTCCTGAGTGTTTCGTGCCGCGAGGATATATATCGCGTCGGTTTAATGCACCGTATCATCAGAAATGGACTTAGAGCACGTATAACATCGATACACACGCGCTCGTATATACATACATATATACATATAGCGAACGTGTAGAAGGAGCAAATCAACGGGTGCAACAAAGTCAGCATGTCCGCGGCCGGGTTAAATATCCCGCTGCTTCGCTTTCGTAACAATAAACGCTTCGTCGATCATTCGTACACGCGCGCATATACGTACATATATATATATGCATTACGTATAAATCAGACTCGATATCATCGTGTAAAGTCTTTGATGTTGTTCCAGCGGCAGAAAATACTTGCGTTCTTCTCAACCTTCTCTCGCCAACGCTTTGCGCCGTACCCATCCTCACTTTCGTAGTAAAATATCTGACTTTATAGATACGCCATTAAAACATACGTACGTGCATATATATATATGTACGGGAAGGTGGGTATGCGATTCTTGAGGAGAGTCGAGGTGCGGTGTGTATTGTATACGCGTTCTTCATGCTACAAATATATATATATGTATATCTACCGTTTTGTGCTTCGACTCGGTCTAACGGACTTGCGCGCGTAACTTTGAGAGCCGAGACTCGGCTGTTGGACTGTAACGCGTGTGTATATATATATCATACGCGGCGAGGGCACGAAGACAAACTCTTATTTTACGGTACAGGCCCCGAGGTTCTAACCGCGAGAAGAACTCGCTATCTCGGGCACACGTGTGATACACAAGACGAGTCGCGACGATGGGGATATTGAAACTCCAGCCGACGACTTCCCGGTAACGTATACAAGCGTCCGATACTCGCGGTTTGTTATTTTTTTTTTCCCTCCCTTCTTTCTTATCAGTTTTTCGTGATTATAAACGAGTTTGAGATTTTCTGTTTTCTTGTTTTCTTTTTTCTCGTTCTTCGTTTCCTTTCTTATATTGGTACACGCAGGTGCGACGGATGATTTAACGAATGACACATACTCGAAGCGAATGTATGTTCGATGACTCGATGAATCGTGACGGATCATTGAAACTATTTTACACACATACGTTGGGTGTAAATGCATATGTGTGTTAAAGCGTTTATTGGAAGTCGACGAATTATTCTCGCGGACGTCGATCACTACAATTAAGCACACGTCCTTGAATTTTACGCTCCTACGCGACGACCCGTATTTGCTTATTTTCTTTCTCTATCTTCTCTTTCGATTTCGACGGTGAGAAACGCGTACGGTCGACCTTTATCGAACGAACGGAGATATAAAGAACGTTTAAATAATACTCCGCGATATAACGTATCGAAAACATTCCGTTGAGTTCCGAACAAAAAAAAAAATACGAAAGTTTTAAAATTAGAAACAAAATAAACAATTTTTTTCTTCCATCGGAATCGTCGAAACGTACAACGACCGTGAGATTTTTCGATTAGACAGTTCCATTTTATTATATTAATTCATTCCTCGATGTAAACGAATAATAACAATAAATCGTGTCAAAATCGTGAAATATAATGGAAGTTCGTAAAGAGTCTCGAAACAGCGTTTTCCTTCTCTCTTTTCGTGCAAGATTTTCACATCGATTGCGATAACCCAACTGCGTAGTAGGAATGTCGAATCGTAATCGTGACGACGATAAATTCGAACGTGCTCGTTGCCTATCCGCGTTTTTACAATATATATATATATATATATATATATATATACATATATACAATATAAATTCGACAATAACTCGATTTTCGTTTCGGCGAGGCCGTGAAACATTTTTCGATCTTATCTGCGAGGTTCCTCGCAGGTTGTGCGCCGACTAACCGAGTTGGAACGAAAAGTAACCCGCGAACGAGTCTTTCTCGTTTAGCCTGCCGCCTATATAGTTATGCACCGTATACGGTACACGGGTTTGGTTTTTTTTTTCGGTCCGTCGGGCGGGACACGGGAGCTCACCAGGGTGTGTGTGTGTGTGTGTGTGTGTGAGGAAACGCGAGGGGACCAGGGAGAGAGAGTGAGCGAGTGGGAGAGGGGGAGGAGAGCATCATGATTCAACAAGAGGATTAAAGCGACGAGGATCGTTATCTGATCCTCATCGTCCTGGTCGACCCCCCCCCCCCAATCTACCACCCTCCTCTTCACCATCCCCCTCTTACCAACCCCGTCGCGTATTCTCGTCCTTATGGTTAGCTCGCGAGAGCTCGGAGAACGAATGAGACTTTAATGCATACGTGCCGAGAAGAGAAACACCAAAGTGTACCCCGAAGAGATTTCAATGCTCCCCTTTGCGCAATACCCTCCTACTCTGTTCGTGCGTGCTCGATAAAATTTACGAAATGTGCGCGGGTCCGAAAACACGAAGGTCTATTGGATTTTATGTTTTTGTACTGGGGAAATAATTGTTCTAGATTTTTATTGTGTAAATATCGAGGAAAGAGCGAATGATAAATAAAAGCAAGTTGGCGAAAGGATAATTTTTTTTTTATTGTTATCGTTATTTTATTAAGTTCTTTTACCTAAATAGTAAATTCTTGGTTGTCTCGAGTGAAAATATCGTAGGATAATTATTATCAGTAACGTTATCAATTAAATTTGTCCATTTCTAAGTAAAATTTTCTATCATTTCGTGATCGAAGGAATAATTAGTACGAAAATGATAAACGAAAGCGAAGGATTGAAAACGTAATTCGACTTACCTCTTTCATTCCATCGAGCCTGCCGAGACTCTTGGTGCCACGAAGCGGTGGAAAAGCTGCGTCGTGCCATCCCGCGGCGTTCGGCGCACCGTTGCAAGGACGCGGTTCGCCAACGTTGAGTCCCCGGGCACGGCTCTTGCTCTTACGTTTGTCGAGCAAATGCTTCGCGCGAGATTTTCTGACCGGGCTGGCGATACCGTCGTCCTCAGGATCGCTTTGGACCTCCCAGCGCGAGGGTGACTTGAACCTTCGTCTCGTGCTCGTGGGCGAGGTCACCGGCGAGGTAAGCCTCTGAACGAGGGTGCCGAACATGGTCATCATCAACTTCAACCTTCTTCCCTCCCTCCCTCGCTATCTCCTCCCCTCTGTTACTATATCCTCTCGACGTACGATGAATTTTCTCGACGTCAACGTGTATTTTTCCAATTTCCTTCACTCAGTTTTCCAACTTTTCTCATACGCGACTGACATTCGACATTTGGCTTTTTCAGCCGGGCACGTGTCGCACGAGACGAATAACATTCTATATCGATCTTTCGTCAACGTCGATCCTACGAATGAACAACGGGTCATGTCGTATGATCCTCTGTCTCTCCCTCTTTCTCTCTCACTCGGCGTTTCTGTGTCGCGAGTATCGCGATAGGAAACAAAAATCGAAATCTCTCGATGTACTCTCGAGAGTTCTCGTAACGTTATTCCTCACGTGAGGAGAAACTTCGAAGAGAGATAAGAGATTGGAAGCATCACCACTGTAGAAATCTCTCTTTCTCTCTCTCTCTCTTCGAGCATGTACAACTTACGGTAGGATTATGCGCCGTGTGTCCCGGGGCGATACAACGTCTGCTTGAAAAGGTGCAAAGGTTCAGAGACGAGAGTTCACTGTGTCCTCGACTCACCGCGATTCTTTCCTACCTCCTAGCTCCTCCACCTCCTCCTCCTCCTCCTCCTTCTTCTTCTTCTTCTTCTTCTTCTTATTCCCCCTTTTATTTATCTCCTTTTTTATTTCTATTTTATTTCATCGTGTGCACCTTCTCTTCCTCACTTCTCTCTTCGACACCGATCTCTCGCTCGGGAGCGTGCTCACCTTCGCGCAAATCGAGATCCTTATCGATCTTTCTCTTTCTTACTCTCTCGATCTCTCCCTCTCTTCCCCTCCCTCTCTCTCTCTCTCTCTCTCTCTCTCTCTCTTTCTCTGGAGCTCTTCGCGAGTGTGCGCACCTCGGTGAGAGACGATTGCTTGCGGTATATACGAGCGAAACACCTGTTACTTATCTCGCTGCCTTATTCTGTAAACACGAAGAGGACGGCTTGCTCTCTGAAGAGAGAGAGAGAACCACCAACGTTTTGTGTATATATAAATATATAGATACACACGTTCACAGAAAACTAGCACGGGACGGACAAACACACGCGCGATGACTTTGCGTTTGTTCGAGAAACGCGTGTATTTTCGTTTCTTGCGAAAGAACAACCGCGTAGACAAAACTGTCGATTTTTTCTTTCCGTATTTATTTACGTCCGATAAAACGTATATCGTCGTATCAAAATCGTGTTTTTTATTTCAACTTTTGTGTCTATTTAAGCATCTCGTTATTTTTGTATTTTCGGGAAAATAAAAATAAAATATTTGCTCGATGAAGAAAAATTTGGAAAACAATTTCACGAGCGAGGATGTTTATCGTGTTTGTTTGTCAGGATTTTATCGTGTTGGCCGCGTGCTTTACAACAATTCCGACAAGGAATACGAGAAGAACGTGTTTTATATGCGAGTGCAGATATCAAGTGCGATTTAAGGCCGAGGGTTGGAGAGAAGACGACGTGTCAGTCTCTCTCTCTCTTTCTCTTTTTCTCTCTCCCGGTAAGATCGGTACGCGTTCGCGGCGCTACGTTCCTTCTCTCTTCTCGCGCTGCGAACCAGGTAGGTATTTGCCTTCGGGCGTGCGAGCCACCACTATCACATAAGAACGAGTGGCAGCCGAACGGCACTCACTGCTCACTCTCGCGCGAACACACGATTTTCTCTCTCTATCTATCTCTCTGTTCCCTTCTCACTCTCGTCTCGTCTAACAAAAATACGTTTTTTTTAACACGCGTTTTATTATCCCATCTATCGTTGCATCCTGTTTATTGCGTTTCCGTTTTAACCGCGCACACTAAGATAACGCATCGACGCTCGAACGCACTTTGGCATCTCACGGTATTTTATTTCTCGTCGAAGTTGTATTTCAGTGCGAAAAACGAGAAAAATAGCAGAAGGATTTTCCTTTACGAATACAATTCTCGTTTAACTCGATTTTGATGATTAATGTAGATCGTGATTGAATGAATCATCGCGAAGTTAATGCTAGAATTTGCGTGATAAAGATTAAAGATAAATGCACAGACACAAGTCGAGGAAAGCGGCGGAGAAAAATATCGAGCGACCGACGGCGCGGAAGGCAAAACTCACGAAGAGAACGCGACGAACGAGCGAGCGAGCGCGACCGCGATCACTCACTTGCTGCGTGCGGAATTCAACTGGTCGCGCGGAGAACAGCGGCAAACCGACCGGTTGGCCTCGCTCCCACGGAGCCGGCCGAAACCTCACGAAGCGCTACGTGCAACCGACGATGCACGAGCTACCACGGACGCTCACGAGGGGTCCGATGCGTCGCTATGGCGACCGTATGTTAAAGAGTGGGGGAAACCACGGGACCTCATTCTCCCTCGAGAAAGCCCGTGGAATGAATTTTCACCCACCACTTCCTTCTCATCGCTACCGATCGCACGTTGCACTTCCCAAATGTTTGATGGGCGCATATTTGGGACGTGTCATCCTTCCGAACGATCTTTCCCAAGGACGAAAACGAGAGTTAACATGGATATAAAAGAAACGATGAAGGAACCAAGCTTGAACATTGATCGATCTTCTCGTTCTCGATCGAGGGGGTTGGTCACTCGCAGATTCGGTGGCACAACGATTTCCAAAAGGAAACGATTCCTTGCGATTCCCGAATCAATAAGATAACCTGCGATATCACGTGATTTCTGCCGATACCAACGATTTCCGGTAATTCCCGAATTTTACAAATCAGTGATTTCCTGACTGTAAATAGAAAAACTTTGATAAATCCTTGCTCGCTTGGAGAAGGGACGAGTGATGCCCAGCGATTCCAGAAATCGCACGATTTCTTTACGATTCCTAATAATTTCCTATACATTCAAGAAATCAGGAATAATCCTTCGACTTCAGCGATTTCCAACGTTTCTTAGCAACTCTCGAGTGACCAATCCCTCGTCCTCGTTACAAAAAAGGAGGTCAATTTAAAACCGTAATTATTTGTCAATATCAATTCGTCCAGGTCAATTCTTCAAGATCGAGTCGATCCCAGCGGACACCTTATATATCTTCTACACATATCCATCGACACGAGAGATATACATACAACCCGAGGCTCGCAGCCAGGCGCACTGTCTCTTCCTCCGATATCGTACGTGCGCGCGAAAATTGCATAGTCCGATGCGCGTCTATTGTGCATATACATACGCGAGTAGACTTCCCCTCGAAGCTAGGAGGGAGATTCGCAAAAGGCGGCGGAAGATAAATCGATTCGTCGCTGTTCGCCCGGGTTTCTCTGGAGTACGCCGCTCGCATATAAAAGCTGCGCGGGAACGGGTGATAGAGCTGCATAGCGAAAGAGGGAAAGAGAGAGAGAGAGAGAGAGAGAGAGACGGAGATTGTATATAGAGATCGTCGATCAGGGAACGTTGAGAGCGAATCTCAATTATCCCTTGTCCCACCGTAATACGGATTCTCTCGAAGCCCCGAGGGTAAGACGACACACTCGGTACTCTATCGAGGCGACGTACACGACGAAGGGTCTGCATTACGTTGTATAGACAAGTGTATATTTATATATACACATCGTATAGACCGAGTGCCACCAGATATCAAAGAATCGCGCTAATTACGTGTCCACTTAATAATTACGAGGCGCATATAGACCTCGCTTTTTACACTGTAATAACGTCGGTATGATAAATAAAATAATAAGAATAATGAAGCGTTGGTCCCATCAAGTAGGATCAATCACAAAACACATACGCCTCTCTGTCCGCGAGAAACTGTCGCAGGAGGAGAGGAGGGATGCCAATCGGATACGTAATTGAAGTTTTGACGAGTTGCCAAGCTCTTCTAATGATATCGTCGTTGTGGATCAGCGTGAAAGTCGACGTTCGTAATCGCTGTACGGTCCAAGAGTGAAATTATAATATGGCGTTGCCATACGGAATAAAAATGCGCTCGTATCGAACGCATCGCGTAACGAGAATATGTTTTTTTTTTTGTTTGTTTTATCTTAGCGAAACGCGAGTTAGACGAGGAGAGAAACGAAGGGGAAGTAAGAGGAGAAGATATTGGAGTGAGGAACGAGGGAAGAAGAAAAACGTGCGGAATGCAGGCGTGTTTTTATTCCGTGATGGAAACGCAAAGAGGAATCGTGTCGTTTTGCTCGAAGAACGAGCGAGGGGGCGTGAGAGGAATCATTTTGGACGTTGTCCAGATAAACCTCGAGTGTGGTGGACGATCAAACGCTCAGGTACACGCTCCCCTACCTCGTAAATACACGTCTGCCTCGTAACCGTAGAAGAACACTCTCGCTTATGTGCCAGATTTTATACTTTTTTTACACTTTTTTTTTCAACTCTCCTCCAGTCAAAACGTGACAAATATGTATCGAATTGCTGCGAGATGAGAGAGTTCGACGAGAATAAACTTATCGCGTTACACTCGAGGCTACTTGGTACATGAATATTCCTATTTCACACACACACACACAGATGTAAGTAATATGTTTTATATAATATATCAAATACATACATAATATATTTTATATAATGTATAAAATGTATATAATATAAATATAAATAATAAATAATATAAATATAATAATAATTATATTATTATTATAATTTTATAAAAATTATTATTTAGTTTTATTATTATTATTAGAATTTAGTTATAGAATTTAGAAATTAGTAATAGAATTATCATAATATCAATAATTCAAATATTATAATTATTCTATTACTAATTTTTATATTTTTAATATTATTATTAATAATATAATAAAATAATATCAATAATATAAATATTATAATAATTCTATTACCAATTTCTATTACTAATAATAATAATATAACAAAATAATATCAAGTATATAAATATTATAATAATTCTATTACTAATTTCTATTATTAATAATAATAATATAACAAAATAATATCAATAATATTAATATTATAATAATTCTGTTACTATTATTATTATAATAATAAAATAATATACATTATATATGTATGCATATATATATATATATATATATATATATATATATATATAAATTTAACACGCTGAATCTTCACATGGACTATTTATTCCGGAGCATAATGTAGGTCAAATGGATATTTCGAGTTAGTCTTGGGAACATGATAGAGAGGAGGAGGGGGATCACACGAGTGCCTCGAATGACTCTTGTAATATATTATATAGACCACATGGCCATGTATAACATCGCTGCATCATGTTTCTAATAGAGTAAAGACAGAGAGAAAGAATTGGGTCCTCTTGATTCGATATACGTCGTAAAAAAATCATTAGGCATTGGATGACTTTGCGTTCCTAAGGTCGCGGACGTACGAATGAGATGTACGATTCTAAATCGTACGAACGATCGCGGATACTCGAAAGGACAGGACGAACGGAATTCGTAGTAGACGAAACGAACGATGTCCAAGTATCGGTGATTGGCCGGTGTGTACAGTTAATCGCGCTTTAGATAAAACAAAAAAAAAGACTCTTTGTCTATTCACAAACTTATCCAACGTGTATCGGAATTTTCGCACAGCTTCGTTTTTCTTTTTCTTTCGTATATCGACAGTAAAATCGAATTCCGAATGAAATCTGCAAATATTTTTCAATTTCTCAAAATACGATCCAAGGCAAACGTAGTATTGAAAATCTATTTTAAAACTGAAATATTTAGGTCGCCTGATAACTTTGCTTCATTTTCGCAAAAATTGAAAAATCACTGGGAAAAAAAGATTAAACTTCTTTTCGCTCGTTTCGTGATTTTTCAACTCGTGAAAATGGTAAAATTTCAAATTGCTATTACTTAACTTCATCTCGACCAATTTAACATACCTAATTGTCACGTTTTAAGAACGTGAAAAGTGACGCTTTTCCTTATCGACTGAAACCCGACTCGTTGGATCAACCACGCCTTATCCGTCCCTGATAAAACGTAAGGAACTCCGATTAACATTCTACTTGAAATATTTATCCAAAGTTTCTACAACTACGTGGAGAATACAGCGGTGCATTCGCTCTCTCGAGCAAAGTGCATCGCGTCGCGATGCATCTCGTGCAGGAAAGTGATCGTGCCACTAATCGCGACGATATTAATTACCCCGACTCGGTTGACCGTAGTGTGACGCTCTAGTAGAAACGGGAATTCGTTCCGTATAGGTGCATTAGAGCAGCGTCGTCGTCGTTGTCGTCGTCGTCGTCGTCGTTGTCGTTATATGTGCATACCCCCTTCTCACTCTCTTCCTCTTACCCCAACGGTCGTTTCGACTCTTATCTCAACCCTACGGGAGAATACCGTTATTCGTGCGACGCGGGACACACGAGAGACGCGATGCTGGACCGCGTGTTTCTTAGATTGCGAATAAGGATCAGAGACCTCGTTACACGTCACTGAACATATCGTTCGTCTATTTTCCCCTTCCGTTCTCATTCTCTCTCTCTCTCTCTCTCTCCTTCTCCTTTTCCCATCATACGCATAATATTATTCGCGCATCTAAACCGGACCGTGAGCATGTGTTTCTCGCCATCGGATTATCAGCGTTTCCTCGGTATTTACCAAAAGTACATAGGCACGATAACCTTTTCGAGGAAACGTTCGTACTCGCCGCCGAATATACGAGCGAGAATTGCCAGTGGGAAGAAGAGGAAGATGAAGAAACAAAAAAAAAATGAAGATATTTGGCAAGACCTGACGCGATCTCCGGGGCGGAATATTTTACGCCACGTTGCACGAGCGTTTTATAATATGTAAAATATTATATGTATAAACGTGTATATGAGAGATACGAGTGAGATAGCGAGAGATGAGTAGATGATCGCGCGAATGAAACACGGACGAGGAACCCCGGGTCGCTCTTCAGTTTCAAACCCGCTCCTCTTTCTCTCTCTTACACTCTCGCCAGAGACAGGTGGAGCTGAAATAAATTCTGTGTACTATCGCGCGAAATCATTTTCGCACAGATCCACACACGACTCGTACGACGCGTCCACCTTGTTCTTATTTCTTGTTCTTTTCTTTTTTTGTCATTTTATTATTATTTTTTTTTTTTCTTCTTTTTTAACATTTTTGTTTCCGTCTCTCCGTCTGTTCTGCGCGTGCACACGCGAGAGAATGATTTAACGCTACGCCCGGCGCGTATGATATAACACACACGTCGGCTCTCTTCGAAGTCTCCAGTTACGCAAGTTCGAAAAAAGAAATGAAAAAAAAAGTCGAGTACGCTGTTATGCGAGCCAATCGAAATAAAATATTTCAAGAAAATATATATATATATATGCAGTAACAAAAAAAATACACATAACGAGACACGATGCAAATTTGCAGCGAACATACTTTTGCGTTTCGTGCGTTTTAATGCGTTTTCTTTTTTTAATCGTTTTCTAACTTTTTCTATTAAATTGCTATACTTTCTATGAAATTCGCGAAAAGATTATCGTTTTTAATAACATCGAGACGAAATATTATCGCGTCTCGTTATTTATCGATGTTTCGTGTTTATTTTATTTCAAGAACGCGTTCTATGAAATTCAACCGAGTTATAATATCGGCCTCGATGTCGTGACGATATTGTTGTATCGAGAGTACGGTCGTAAAATTGCCACGGCCGTAAAATGCAACCGCGCGCGCGATTTCTGCACATAAATTGGCTCGACAAGTTGAAAATTGGAACGAAAAGTTTTCGTTTTTTTTTGCTCTTTCTTTATCTCGTATTTTATCGCGCATTCGTTATAAACACGCTGAATGGGATTCATTGTTTTCCCAATGGATCTCTATAACCCTCGTACTTCCGCCGCGCTCGTGCCATATTTAAACAATTTATTGTCAGCGAGCGGTTATTTCCACTCGTTTGTGTATCGCGGCGGCAACAATGCCAATGTATAGTTGTATCGCGTTTTATCGCGAGGAGACTTTCGCGAAAGCTCGGACAGTTTCCGCGCGGACTGAAATGTAAACGACTGTCGATATTGAACAATGCGGAAATTCTATACTAAATGACAAGCGTGCCAGATGCGAGAATGCGAGAGCGATTGTGTCGGGCGCATTTCCGGTTTTTCGGAGTTTGCCTCGGAAATTGAAGTAACTTTTGCAGAATGGAACGAGGAGATGTAACAGTTTTATCTCAAACCGTGTCATTCGGTTAACTTTTGTTGGTTCTCGACGCGCATGCGCATGAGACACACAGCGTCATACAACTTTTCTTTCCGTCCGCAGTCCCTTTTGTCTAGGTAAGCGAACAATGAAACGAGTTTCTTTTCTCGGACGCGAAACGCGAGACACGCGTGTCCGTCTAAATATCGAGATTCGTATCGAAAGCAAGAGCGCGACAGCTGAAATTAAATTCCAACTAAATATACAAAAAAAAAAAAAAAAACAAAAAAAAAACAAAAAAAAAACAAGAAGAAGAATAAAGAAAATATTTATAATTTTTCCGCGATGTTTAAAATTGTCAACGTAATCGAGCGTTCGTACAAATATCATTACTTCACACTTTAATTTGACAACAGTGAAAACAAAAATGTATCATCGAAATAAAATTGAAAATACACGTTACCCTTAATTCGCCATAAAACGCAAATATTGTTCACGCGGACGATAAATACGCGCGGCGAGCGTCGCAATGGACGCGCGTAAATACAAACGTACGATCGTTCGTCGCTTATTCACAGACTGAGAGGCTTCTCTCTCTGTCTCAAGAGAGAGAGAGAGAGAGAGAGAGAGAGAGAGAGAGAGAGAGAGAGAGAGACTTTAAAAATCTTCTGAATCAAGATGGGAAAGTGCATAGCATCGGCCTAACCCAATACCCGTGTCGAGATCGAGCACGGCACACATCGGCTTTAAAATACGTACGCGGTGGTATATGTGTATATATAGTGGCATAAGCCGAGGGATGACAAAAGTGTGCCACGGCGAGTCGAGCGAGAGCGAGGTGCACGTGTATTGTACCTGTACCAACATCTCTCTCTCACCCTCTCTTTATATATTATAATATATATTATATTATATATACTATAGATACTATAATATTAATATTATAATTAATATAATAATATTATATATCTTATAAATATAATAATATTATATATCTTATAAATATTATATTTATGTTATTGTAAGACTTAATATTAATATTATAGTAATATTATAATATCAATATAATACTATTATATATTAGGATTATAATATTATATATATTATAAATATGATAATATTCATAATATTATTATAAAATTAATGTAATACTATTATAATATTCTATTATATTAACATTATAATATTAATATTATAATAATAATAATAATAATATAATATATACATATATATATATACACAGTGTATAAAGATACACGAGGTATTGTGGCGTCGCGTAGATTTTCTCGTGACTCTCGCGCGTGTGTCCGGTCGCTCTCGATGCACTCTCGATGCAATTTGAACGTTGCATCGAGTACTCGTGCCTTCGGCTCTCTTTCTCTTTCTTTTTCTTTCGCTCTCCCTCTCTCTCCTCTCTCTCTCTCTCGCTCTGTCTTTATCTCTCTCTAGTACTGGCGAAGAATTGCGTGCCGATTATACCGTATATCTGTACACAGTATATATAGGTATATATATAAATGTACGGAATCGAACAGACAGTGGAGAGTGTGAGAAATATTATCCTTTGATCTCGAGGCGCTGAGCTCGCCAGGTTTTCACTCGCGAGAGACAGTGAATTAACGACTGGCTCTCTTCTGTAGTTATAGAGCTATATATGGTATATATATGTAAGGTTTATAGCGTATACGAGACCGGTAGTTGTGTATGTGTATGTTTGATAGCCCGCGAGCTTGAGGCCACCCAACCCAGATTATCGCACTTGTATAGAACAATATATATATATATATATGCATGTCTATGAGTGTGTAAATGCTCAACCAGACGGAAGTAGTATAAACGAGAGGCGAGGAAGTGTCCGGTCAATGTATTTTTCTTGACGTTGGCTGGTGACTCGTGAATCTATTTATGTATATTTGCATGTTGAGGCGGAAAATGGTGAGAGAGGGGAATAAGAACTCAACGAACGCGAGCGGAAATATGGGATTGAGATCAAAGTCTCTCGACGAGAATTACACGTTCAGCTACTTGGCAATGGCTGATTATAAATTCGCCCGTGTGCGTTTCCAGAACTTTCCTTCTTTTTTCATCTTTTCGATTTCTTCCCTCTCTCTCTCTTTCTGTGTGTGTGCGCGCAATTCGTATGACTAATAGGTTACGCTATAATTCACAATGCTCGAGTCAGGTGTGCATTAACTTAATAGCGTCTTAATAACGAGGAGAGAAGCGTGAACGCCACAAGCACGTATAACGTGAACATCTTGAGAGAAGAGACGCACGCGCGACTGTCAGGGACTTCGCGACTCTTCCGCACGCCAAGATTTTCCGTGCGTTTGAAAAAAATCAAGGATCATCGTGCGAGAATCGTCCATTTTTACGGGATAAAAGAATACGAATTATAATTTTGAAATTATGGGCTTTTCTTTGATTCGCGAGATAATTCAAAATTCTTAAATATACGAGGATTGTAATATTACGATGGAAACTTTAAGTTTCTTTTCGCGTGACAAGAATACACTTTTTCCTACGAATTCGTAGGAAATTTATTTCGATACATAGAATTTTTTCAAATTCCTCGATACTGCGAGCTGCGATGAACGAAGTTCTCGCTGTGTACTCCACGCGGAAATGTTATAACAGACGAGAGAGAGAGAGAGAAAGAGAGAGAGAGAGACGGAGAGACAGGGACCGAGGGAAAGAAATTGTATATTGTTCAGGTGTAGAGCTTATATTAGTCAGCTCGGATATTTAACGGCTTCGCGGATAAGAAGACGCGCGTCTAATCGACACAGCATCGCTTTCTCTCTCTCTCTCTCTCTCTCTCTCTCTCTCTCTCTCTCTCTCTCTGTTTTTCTTCACGCGCGAGACCAGAAGGAACGGGCGAGAGTATTTTATAGTACATAGGCTATAACACTCTACTCTCGTGCTTCTCGCAAATATCCGCGAAAGAGAAAGAGAGAAAGAGAGTTGCACGAGCCAAAGGGCTATACAACCAGCGAAGGAAGCTCTCGTGTCGATGGTTTTCCTTGAAAGGCACACGTGGACGACCGTACCGGCATCGGCGCGTCTCTAGCACGACCCCTGACCTAAAACGCACCATCTCGCGGGATGCGTTTCCGCGTGCGAGCGACGACGATCGGCTCTATGCCCATCGACGAGAATGAGTCACAAAGGGGAAAGAAACGTTTGAAGAGATAACGAATTTCCATCTTCATATCGTCTTCTTCGCAACGAAAACTGCGAGCGATTGATTGATTGATTGATACATTTATTATGTAGCTAGCACGCTATGAGGCAAATTTGCAAAATAGCATAATGATTTACAATAAATTACAGAAATCAAAATCAAAATCATATAATAACTCATGAGTTATAATTAATAATGACAAGTACAAAGACAACGATAATAACAAACGATGGATTTTGTTTCCAAATTTTACGTTGGACAGTACAGTTTGTCAATGTTTTCCTACGAGTGTAGAAAAAAAAAACCAGTAGGTATTGAATGTTAAAACAAAATTAACATAAGAAAAAAACATACTTTTCTTTGTCCTACAACCTTCGTTAATTCGCACTTGGCGAATGGTTACGAAAAATCGGATAAGTGGCGCCATCCGGTGGTAGCGTCGGTATAACTAGCTAAGTCTTCCGCTAGAAAAAATATAATAAACGCATGAAGATACCAATTTATTTTTCATTCGTACGATGAATCTCGTTGGTAAAACGGAAGCTGCGTTGCTCATCACGTTTCGATTCTCGGAAGATAGAAAGGAAGAAGAAGAAGAAGAAGGGGAAAAAAAATAATGAAAAACGTGCGAAAAGGAAGATACAACGGAGTGGCTCGACCAGCGGTCAGCTGGAGACCCGCGCGATCCGTAGATCTCGTAACAATGGCCACCGTCTTTATTTCTCTCTTTATCTTTCTCGTCTCTAGCTCCGGCTGCAAACACACACACACGCACATATTATTGTATGGTGCACAAGATGTCGGAGGTTGGGGCTTTTAACGGTTTTCCCACACGTACCGCCGTGGCGATACACAAACACACACACACACGCACACACACAAGTACGAAAGAATAGAATAGCGCTCTGCCGTTGAACGACTGGGGCCGTTTCAATGCCGCAACGGGGAACCCCCGTATATAACGTATGGTCCAACATACATACACGTACACACAATCTCAGCAAGAGTACGCAATGCGCGCTCTCGAAGAATTTTTCCTCCTTTACTCGAGAACGGAAGAAACGCTAAAGATAAAAGAAGGAAAAAAAGGAAAATAATACAAAATAACAAAGTAAGGAAAGAGCGAGAAAAAAAAATCAAACGAAGCAAAAAAGAAAAAAAGGACCGAAAATGGCAATCTAATCGTTAAAACGCTATGCGGCGTATATGTCGAAAGAGTGTAAAACGTTGCGGACCTCGGCCGGATCGTATATTCGTACGAGCCAACGTTGAACGGATATCAAGAAGGTAAAATAAGGTTTCTTGGCCGTGTGAGAAAATCCGCGGATCTTCGCGAAGCGTTTATAAACGAGCGCGAGTACCAAGTCCTTGGATCCGAAAAAGGGCATTCACCAATACCTCTTGGTGCAAATAGACATATATATATGTATATGTACAAGTGTGTAGGAACTGATGCGAGCCAAGGAACGATCTTAGCGAGTGCTGTTTCTGTGTGGCACGTGCGCGCGAGAAATTCCTTTGTGCGCTCTCTGTTCTGTACGGCACTCGGTGGGTACTTAGCTTCTGGCGTTACGCACCGCTCGTATTAGACGGCTATCGCCGAACAACAGGTACGATGCGATGTATATATATATATATATGCGTATATAGATATAATGTGAACGGGACGATATAAATATACACGTGCGTTATGCAGATGTACAAATGGTTCGGTACATGTGTTATAAAACACGGAGGGAGAGCAACGGTAATAGAAAATGGCTCGATGGCAAAGCCGTAGAACAACGGAAGGAAACCCGAAGCGCGATCCATAAGTTATTCCTAAACGGTTCGCGCAACGAGACTATGGTCAATGGATATCGCGAAAAGATTGATCTCCGAGCCATATATGATTTACCGTAATATCAACCGTCTCTCTCTATCGCTCCTACTCTATTGATCATTCGATTCTCCCACCGGGAAACGAAATTATAAAAATCTCAAAATGTCTAGGCTCTTTTTGTCCCCGCGATGAAAAAGAAACGTCTCCTCAGCAATCCCCGTTGGAATGGAAATCTTAAAGATAAGAAGAATGAAAAATATTGAGAAATTCCCGTTAAGTTAAATGAATCAATGTGAGAAATTTTCATGAGCGTGGCTGGTTAAAAGCTGACGGAGATGAGTATTTAATTTGTCAATTCGGTGTTTGTAGTTGGGTTTACATTATCGTGCGTTTTCTAGTCTCTTTTTGTCCCCGCGATGAAAAAGAAACGTCTCCTCAGCGATCCCCGTTGGAATGGAAATCTTAAAGATAAAAAGAATGAAAAATATTGAGAAATACCCGTTAAGTTAAATGAATCAATATGAGAAATTTTCATGAGTGTGGCTGGTTAAAAGCTGACGGCGATGAGTATTTAATTTGTCAATTCGATGCTTGTAGTTGGGTTTACATTATCGTGCGTGTATACAAACGCACGCGCAACGTTTATACGTAAAAACACAACCAACATTAACTCGACAAACATATACATGCGTATGTACGTGCGGATATAATTCATACGTTGCTTCAGGATATTCGGTGCGTATGAAATATTCTTAAAAAGGAAATTATGCGCGGATCCCGATGCGTGTGCGACGATGCACATGCGCGTGAAGCGTTACACATGTGTGTATTAAACACGAGGTACGAAGTCGGGGCATGAAGTTTCGCGCGAAGAGAAAGAGATGTAGAGAGGTGAGAGCGAGAGAGAGAGAGAGAGAGAGAGAGAGGAAAAGATGAGAATGCTTGGAAGAAAGAGAGGCAGTACAACATAGGCGCAATCTTTCGCGCGGCGCATCTCGCCCCGAGGATCTTTCTCCTCGTCCAGGCGAAGATATCGTACGTGACCTCGTCACGTGCGTAAAAGTACGGATACTTTGTATACACAGGGCATACACACCGATACGAACATGTGTAAGCGCATGCGCGACTCTCAACTACTGTAAAGCAGATTCCTTGTGCCAATAGAGAAATGTATACGTGGAAAAGTTGCGAGTACGACTACCGACAACTAAAATTGGCCTCTCCGCGCTGCTGCATACTTAAAGTTCAGCTTCTTCTGCTTCTTCTTCTTCTTCTTTTCCTCCTCATCTTTTCCTTTTTTCATTCTCCCTCTCTCTGTCTCTCGTTCACAGTATACGAAACATTTATCACCTAGGTGCGAAGGGATGATCATATTTTTTTATCCTCGTGAAATCTTGAAAAACAAGAGGAGAGAGAGAGAGAGAAAAAAATGTGGTGCTTTTTTTTTCCATTAACGAGAAAGAGGCAATTTCCACGTGAGGAAGTACAATCGCGAAACGATAAGTGTTCTCTCGCGGGACAATCTTGCCGATTTCGCCTTCTCTTTTACTTTTAAATCCACGACATTATTTCGATCTTCGAATTATGTTTCTCCCTGTCGCGATACGTTGAGACGTTCTTCTTCTTTTTTTTCTTTTTGTTTAATCGAGACATTCCCCACGGGGGCGATTCTTAAATGCGCAATATTTTTTTACTTTATGCGACATTTATGATTCTCGAAGGTTGTTTTTTTTTTCTTACTGTGGCACTCGATTAAGGTTATTAAGAAGCTCCCCACCCCACCGGGAGCTGAAAGGATTTTGCGTATTGCTCCCTTCTCCATGTACCACGGTATTCAGGACGAGTATACAAAAATATATGGCGAATATACACTCGTCATCCTCCAAATCTTTATATACATCCATGTATATATATGTGCAAGAATATTCCTTTTCTCTCGGGTGTAACACGAGAATTCCCCTTTATTTTAACGTTTCCTTCCTTCCCTCCCTCTCCGTTACAGCAGTTCGTAGAGTCGTTCGTGTTCGAGTTTGAGGCTTGTAATGTGCAAAATTCGAATTCCAGGTCGGGTTACTCTCCTTCTACGTTCGCGGGGGGACGAAGCTTTTATTAGCGGAAACGTTGAACGACCGCGAGAGTCTACACATACACGTGTATATCCTTATGTGTGTATGTGTGTATATATATATATTTATAGGTATAGTAAAGACGAGGAGGGAACGTATCTTCTTCGTATTCATCGCGAAGATATTTTCAACGACGTGAAAGAGAGAATGTAGGCAAGAGCCTAGACGAGAGACAGAGAGGGCAACGGAGCGCAAGGTGCGAATTTTTCTTGAACTAAAGGCGAGGCGAAAAGTACCAAGGGAGGGAAGGTGTGGCGCAGGGGAGGAAATTCGACTTGGTTATCCAAAGCGTTTCTTCACTTTGTATTGAGAATAGAGACGAGTACAACAGCTATTGCCCCCTGTTGGTGCGAGTGCGTTTGTCTATGTGTGTTTGCGCATGCGTAGTAAAAAAAAACAAGGAAGAACAGTAGGGAGGGGGCTGAACATAGAGAGGCCTTTGTTTCACCCCACTTTTGACGAACGCGCTGAATAATAACACGATTCACTGCAAACCTCGGCTGCGAGTTTCTCTTTCCAAAAAAATCAAATAAAAAATAAAACGAGACGCAAAGTGTTCGCACCAGAGGCAGACGAGACGAGACGATGCGCAAAGGGAATACGCGAAGTTTAAAGACACACGCTCGGGAGCGAAATTTCTTCTGCGAATCTGTGTGTGTGTGTGTGTGTGTATTTTGTTTCTTCTTCAAGGATAAAAGCAAAATTCTCACGTAAACGAAATGTTTTTCTTTTTCGTTAAGAAATTTAGATAAAATGACTAATTACCGACAATGTACGATAAATATTAAGCTTTGTTTTTAATTTATTTATTTTTCTTCTTCAAGGATAAAAGCAAAATTCTCACGTAAACGAAATGTATTTTTTTTTCGTTAAGAAATTTAGATAAAATAACTAATTACCGACAATGTACGATAAAAATTAAGCTTTGTTTTTAAATTATTTATTTTTCTTCTTCGAGGATAAAAGAAAAATTCTCACGTAAACGAAATATTTTTTTTTCACTAAGAGATTTAGATAAAATGACTAATTACCGACAATGTGCGATAAATATTAAGCTTTGTTTTTAAATTATTTATTTTTCTTCTTCGAGGATAAAAGCAAAATTCTCACGTAAACGAAATGTTTTTTTTTTTCGCTAAGAAATTTAGATAAAATGACTAATTACCGACAATGTACGATAAATATTAAGCTTTCTTTTTAAGTTATTTATTTATTATTTTTATTTTTCAAGGATAAAAGCAAAAATCTCACGTAAAGGAAATGTTGTTTTTTTCATTGAGAAATTTAGATAAAACAAATTACCGACAATTTACGATAAATAAAAAGCTTTCTTTTTAAATTATTTCTTTTTTTCTTCTTCAAGGATAAAAGTAACATTCTCACATAAACGAAGTGATTTTTTTGTTCATTGAAAAATTTAGATAAAACGACAAATTACGACATAACAACAATAACCTTTCTTTTTAAATTATTTATTTATAATATTTTTTAATACACGACCGTTTCGGGAGCTTCGCATTTCCATCAAGAAAATTTTCGTTTCTGAAAAAGGGGGTCGGTCGTCGTGTGCGCGGCGTCCGGAAATTCTCGCATACCAACTTGCACGCGAAGGATCACATGACCTCGCTCGGGAGCGATTTATTCGCGAAGCGAATAAACGCGACACGCGCATATATTTGCGTCATTCGAATATAGTTTCCCTCCGTACATATATCAACCACGCGTACGTTAGATTATCAATAAACGTCGGATGAAAAAAGTGCCAAGGGTCCTGTGGCTTTTATCATTTGCCACGTGCAACATGGAATTTCCTACCTAAGAATTCTATTCGATAGATCGATATATACATCTATCCATACACATACAAATGTGTACATCTGCTATACATATGCGATGGAGAAGGGGGGGTTGATGGACACCGCGGTACGCAATTCCGTATCTCGAGTGTCGATCGATTTCGATCGATCGTCCGATCGAGCGATGGCCTATACGACCAAGATGCAGAAAAGAAGACGAGAGATCCTCCTCCTCCTTCCCTTGGCCCTCCTCTTCCTTCGCGACCAACGTCTCCTCCGAGAGAGAAGCATGCTACGTATCTACGTACGTTTACACATGCGCGCGTATGGAACACTCGTGTCTTATATATATGCGATATAGATATAGGCGAGATTTTATACGTATGGTATGGGTGCAGAGGCCAACCGCAAAGAAGTCCGGTAGGTACACCTCACGTCGGGTTCCACCGGTCTGACTCACGTACCGGTCGCGTCCGCGTTCTTCTCTCGCTCCGAACTCCTCTCTCCCTTCAGCCTTCACCTCCTCTCGGCATTTTTTTCAAATTTCTTTTTTCTCTGCCTCTGTCTCCCCCCTCCGTGTCTTTTTCCTTCAAATTCTCTCCTTGCCCCGTGTCTTTCTTTCTTTCTTTCTTTCTTGGCCGTCTCTTCGCTCTGTTCGCGGTCTCGGGGAACGAAGGAGACGGACCGAGGAGCATTTCTGAACACGATGGGCGAGAGGAATACCGCGGGGAGAAATGGAGAAAAAAATAATATGCATATGTGTGTGTGTGTGTGTGTCTCTGTGTGTATGTGTGTGTATGCGTGTGTGTGTGTGGTTGTATGGGTAGGGAGGATGGAATGAAACGTGGGCGAAATTCCCAAGCGCGAGGGAAAAGCGGCGATCCTCGTCGGAAGATATCCTTGCGAACGCTTCGTCCCAGGATCAAATTCTTTCCACGTTCCGCAGAAAGGATCTTTAAAATCACGTGGGCGATATTCTCGAGGTATAACAGTCTTAGCCATTTTTCAGAGCTATTAGTAGCGATTTTACTCCGGGCTTTTTTTTTCTTGCTTCCATAAAGTATTTTAATTTAGGTTTAAATTTTTCTTTCTTGCTAATATGTTTTTTTTTTTCCAGAGATTGGAATTTCTTCATTTTCGTAATGTTTTCTTGTTTTTTAAGACTGGATTTTTCTTCTTCTATTTGCATAATATCGTTTCGCAAATATTTGCTCGAGAATCTCTGACAGCGTTTGATTACTCTATGACTCGTGCAGGATGTTGCGCAATCGTTTCCACGCGCTGGCCACGTACGAAAAAAGAGTTAAAAAAAGCGCTGCGAATCTCAGCGTGAACCGTCGTTTCAGGCGTTTACACAAGTGCGAGCCGAGAGAGAGTGAGAGAAAGAGCGACGGAGTTAAATGTGAGTAAACATTTTTGTAAGAAACCGTACGAGATCTTCGAAAATGTGCCGGAAAAATACGTACGAAAATGAAAATATGACTTTGACACGTGAGAAGCGAAGGTACGAATTGTTAACGAGATTTATCAAAATCACGTGCTATTTATTATTCGAACGACCTTGCAGTAATATCGAATTAATGCAAAAGAATTTTATCTCTCGCACGCGGACATTTTCATTTTTTTGAATTAATCGTTTGATTTTTTTTTTTTTTTTTTTTTTTTTTTTTTCAATTGTTTTTTAACGAGACCGAACACGCGTATCACGTGGGAATTCCGCGTATACTAATATTTATTGCACGAGCGCGAATATAACATTTGTACTCGTGTCCCGCTCGGCCCTTACGTCGCGAGAGCAACGTATATTTATACGCGAGGATCGTTGGATTACGATCGGAGATAATTAATTCACGCTGTACAGTTCTTCGCGCATATAACACCACACCGGGGCCAACGTGCGTGGCTTATTCGCAAGATTGTGAGCTTACTCGCAATATGCATAAAGTCTCTCGGGACACGTGTTATTGCTATCGGAATTCAATTTGCGGAAATGTCATTTATAACTGTACGCATGGGCGTATAACGTACGCAGGCCTGACTGGTCCATGACCCTGACGAGAGGCCACTTCTCGCATACGAGTATCTCTGCGTCCACGTGTGTGTGTGTTTGCACTCACTCGTATTCAATACTCGATTATATTTCGTTGAGATAACGTACGTTTCGTTCAAATAAAATGATTTATTCCAGTCGCGATTAAATATTGACGTATCGAATTAAAAAATTCAATTCGAGATAAAAATACGAAGCGGAATTTCTTCTTCTTTCTCATTATATTTTTAGGAGAGGAACGAAGAAATGGGAAAAGGAAAATAAATTATACAAATTATTATTCGATTAATTCATTCGTCGATCCAGTTCGTCAGTTTTATCAAAACGGATCGAAGACTGATTTTTATTCGCACCGGGATGTTGATATTTCACGACGAATCTTTTAATCGAGATTAATAATTCGCTAGCTTATCGAGTCGTACGATATTCTTAACGTGATTTTGATTATTGATCCGTCAATATCAATTTCTAGGAAAGGAACGAAGTAATGAAAGAAGGAAAGTTCGTCAACGATATAAGATTGTAGAAAATAAATTATATAAATTATTATTCGATTATTTAATTCGTCGATCCAACTCGTCAGTTTTATCAAATCAGATCGAAGGCTGATTTTTATTCGCACCGGGATGTTGATATTTCACGACGAATCTTTTAATCGAGATTAATAATTCGCTCGCTTATCGAGTCGTACGATCTTCTTAATGCGATTTTGATTATTGATCCGTCAATATCAGAGCGAGATTTATAATTTCGTTGCGAAACTTGGGGAACCAAATCGACTTGTAGTAAACGATTTTGGTTCTTGCCAAACGTTCATACTTATTAACATATTCGTATACCATCGACATTTTCACGCTTGTCGAACGTTATTAGTGACTGGACAAGATATAAGACGTACGAAGATGGATTGATAAGAAACGTATATAAAATACGTATATACCTATGTAAGAGCGGTTAATGAACGCGTACTTCACAAGCTCGTGCAACGATCTCGCTTCGCACAGCGAGAGGGAAAAAGAGAGAGAGAGAGAGAGAGAGAGAGAGAGAGAGAGAGAGAGAGCTCCGCGTCGATTCGTTAATGGCCCGTGTTCGAGTCGGACGCCGCGTGCGATCCGTTCCATCTCGCATTATCTCTCTCTCTCTATATATATACAAAATGGTTGAAACGCATTTAGCTGCCGATACCGTAAGCTCCGCAGCGATAAAAATTTTTAAGCTGTTACGTCGATAAAGATAAATCTTCGATACGATTCCTATCGATATAAATTTCCTTTATTTTTTCAATTATCTTAAAAATGATAACAGAAAACAAAACAACAACAACACCAACGACAACAAACGAACCATAAAATGGAATTAAACTAAAATCGATTTGAGAAATCCAAGTCACGAATCACTGATAAGAGAGGATGAAATATTTATCGAAAAAAGAAATTCGCGATCGTA
Organism: Netelia fuscicornis; assembly: GCA_946811545.1. Taxonomy (NCBI): domain Eukaryota; kingdom Metazoa; phylum Arthropoda; class Insecta; order Hymenoptera; family Ichneumonidae; genus Netelia; species Netelia fuscicornis. The sequence continues at coordinate 12,124,763 of OX328011.1, read as the reverse complement.
ACGGTTAATCTTAAGCTGTTGTATTTTATCGCGTATGAAGAACGACCCTTTATTCTTCGTAACAGAGAAATTGCGAATCGAACGTGGTTGTACTCGTGTGTACATGGAAAAGAAAAATGGAGAAAAAGGATGAAAGAAAAAAAATCGAACGTCGTAATCGCGATGCGGTGAAATCGCGCGAGGGAAATCTCATCAGGGGGTAATTCAAGCGTACAGTACGTTATAGGAGCGTGATACATGTAGGTATATAGAGGATATAACGGCCTATGGGTGTTTAATGATCCCCGTCGATGGTAATTAACGCCCGATCTCATCATAGTATATCCCGTATTCGTTCGACTCGATACACCGTGGATAGTCCTCCTATCCATATACGCTGCTGCTACGAGAGGCCTTTTATTTCTCACGGAGGTTGGCACAATGATTCATCAACTGTGACCGTGCGCGGATGTCCGGAGAAAGAGAAAGGGAGAGCGAGAAGACAAGCTTGTACACTAGGACGATCCCAAAATTTGGAGAAAAATCGTGAGAAAGCCAATTTTGAGCAAACTCGAGTCTCGCGAATTGCGATATAATTTTACGAACGGTAAAAACTGAAGGATAGACAGGAAACGATTCTTTGAAGTAAGAAAATTATTGATCCTTTTTGAAAATTGACAAAAATTATTTTGTTATACAAATATTACATTTCCAATTTTTATTTATTTATTAATTCGATTATTTATTTAATTTATTCGTTGAGTTTGTAGATTTGTTTATTTTGATATTTATTCAAAAATATGCGGTTTCTAATTTCTTTTCGGTCGATTATATTTATCGAGGGACGATCGTATTCAAGACGAAATTATTTGTAAATTAGAGAGAAAATATTTAACGTATTAATTTTGGATCGATTCAATTCCCAACGAATTGCGCCCAACTGTTCCTCGGGCTGTTAAAAATTCGTGGCTGAAACGCTCGTGTATAACACGGGTCTTCGGGCGCGACGTTTGACGAGACCCCCTGAGGTCTCGCGTAAACCCAGATTAAAAAATGCGTGCCATTCTCGATCTATGCATTTTTTTTTTAATACGCTCTCAGCATGCGTCGAACACCCGAGAAACTTTTTCCACCACAGTGTACGACCACTCCTCTCCCTCTCTCTCTCTCTCTCTCTCGTCTCGCTTAATATTTTTTCTCGTTCGACGCTCATATTCGCTTCGTTGAAATTAATTAAAAATCAAATGCCCGGTTTAAGTTCACGGCGCAGAATGAAAATAAAAAATAAAATATTTTTTTTTAAATACAGCGAGGTAACTACGTCGAGATAATGCGTGTCCTCTGCCCCCTTATCCCACACACAAGCGAGAGTACCTACCTATAATAATCGCTTAACCGTTAATAAAGCAAGTCAGCCCATGCTTGAATTCATTAAACCTTTCAGTTTTTTTTTCCTTCCTTTTTCTTATAAATTCTACGCCTCGCATCAAAATCATCGCGGCTGTCCCGTCGAAATAAAGAAGAGAAGAGAAAGAAAAAAAAGGAAAGAAGTAAAAAAAAACGAAAGAAATGGGCTTGTTCTTCGCACGGAGTCGTGTAAGAAAATAATTCGAATTCGCGATAGCATTGCCGAGTCATGCCGCGCGAAGGCCTATCATTGTCAAAACGGGGGGAGGAGCGGGTGGTATAAAACTGAAGGAGTAAATAACACGTCTGTAAATGACGTTTGAAAATCATCCGTTTGAGGTGGGATGAGAAAAATATAAAAAAAAGAAGAATTTTTTTAAATGCGATTCGTTCAGAGAATCGTCCGATACAAAATTGTCCCAAGAGTCGTAATTTATCGACCAACGATCCTACCGTCGCGTCTCATAAAAAAATAACGTACGTCTCTAATGACTTCACGATATATCAGTGTTTCTCGAGACGGTGAATTTCCTCGACCGGTGTACGAGTCAGTGTGTCACTGGGTTACTAAATCTCGTGTAAGTGCTAAATCTTTGGAGGCCGAAAAGGAAAAGGAAAAAAAAAAAAAAAGTTTCACGGATCCTTCTCTATTGCCCACACTACCTACTTATATTCTCGATAACTTCTCATCTGGGATTTACAGCTTAAAGTGTATATGTATATGTGTTATATATAACATATAGGTATACTTCGCGTAACTTTCTCGGGGACTCGTAACTCTCGTAGCCTCTCGCGATTTTCTCTTCGGCGCGCGCGCGTGCGCGTGAAGGTCTCGGCTCTGTATCCCCCCCCCCCTCTCTTTACCTCATTCTCTCGCTCACTCTCTCGAGTATACTCGCAGAGATCGGTGAATTCTCATCTCGTTGCACACGAACGATTTCCTCGATAATTTTCAAGATCGTGCCGATCGCCGGTCTGGGTGGAGAAAGAGCTAGTCCCCACTCCTCCTTCTCCTCTAGCGTAGTCGTATGTGACTTATTTAGAAATCACGGTTCATTGTGCTTTTTGTTGTTTTTTTAATTCATTTTCTTGCACGCAGGGAATATTTGTTGTTATTTATCTGGAAAGTTGGGTAGTAGGAAATGTTATTGTTTTATCGCGTCGAGGTAGATTTACAATCGAAGAAAGCGATAGATTTGATTGTGCTGATAAGGTAAGTTTCGTATAACTCGCACCCTCGAAGAATGGAGAAAATTTCTCGTAAAATCGGAATGTAATAGTCTTGTTCCTGGTTTTTTTTAACGATTTGCCGATCGAGAGTCGATGAAATTGATAATCTTAGTTTTTCCCGCATCCTTGATCGGTGAATTGATAAAAACTAGGAAAAAGAAAAAACAAAGATATTATATACGTATTCCATGGATAATTTCCAATTTCACCGATACCTTGAGAAGAAATCCGTTTGGACGAGAAAAAATGGCGATGGTAAGAAGAGGACCGAAGTACCGGAAGTTTCGTAGAACTTCAGGATTTTTCTTTATCCCTCCTGAACGCGGGAGGTTTAAACCGGAGCGTAAAAAAATTACTCCGCTTAAATCTTTTTCTTTTTTCATCCGCGCGATTATAAATCCTCGGGGGGGAAAAAATAAAATAAATAGCGCGACCTTTTGACGGAAAGTTATCTTTCTTTTTGTACAGGGGTCGTTCGTGATCGATTTACGAGAGGCGCCTTCGCGGACGAGAAGAGCCAAGAGGAGGAACGAAAGAACGAGAGGAAGACGATGGAGAAAGAACGCGAAACGGGAGAATTCGCACACGCGTTGAACTTTGCCTCGTGCGAGCGAGTACGCTCGATGTACACCCGGTGTACACCTCTCTCCGTGACGTTGGTACGAGAGTCTTCAGCGTGGAAAAAAAGTGAAGCCTTTGAGAGAGAAAGAAAGGAGAGAAAAAAAATGAAAAAAAAAGAAATTGAGGATGAGAAGCTATAAAGATGAGAGGGGTCCCCGACAGGAGAGAGAGAGAGAGAGAGGGAGAGCATTGGTACGAGGTAAAAGACGAGCCACGTTGAGCGAGTGGGCGCCAGTGAGGACCGTTTGCTCTCTCGCGCGCGCGCATGCGCACTCTCCTGTTGTACGGTGCACATCGGCAATCGAGCACGCGCGCCTACTCGGCGCAACTGTGTGCCGTTTCTTTCCGTTCACCGCTGAAATGGCCGATACACGAGAGAGCGTCCCCTTGGATGACGCTCGCCGTCTACTTTTTCACCACTGTACACGCGCGTAAACGCGACCTTTTTATTCTTGTTATTGTTATTGTATTTGTCCCCTTCGCGAAAGCACAGAAAGGATTCGACCATCTTCTTCCTTTTCTCGTTCATTTATTTCCCTTCCTTCTTTTTTTTTATGGATCATTTTTATATATGCTCATTTTGTTTGTAGCACGAACGGTTGACCCGTTGGCCACAATCCTCGGCTTAACCACGTGGCTTTTTATCGGTCAAGGGAGATAGAGGTCGCGATGTATCAGGGACATTTGGCACTACCGGAATCATAATTTCGCGATTGTTTAATCGAACGAATAAATTTTGTAATTTTGTAAAAATTCTCCCAAGGTCTTTGATCGACTAGGGAAATTTCGAGGAATATTTTTTTCCAATGGGGAATTCGTATTAGAATTTTGGAGAGTTCCCGTTGAATGAAAAAGAAAAGAGAAAGAAAAAGGTTTATTTCTCGATGGGAAAGGACGAGGGTGCCCACGCGTGGCGTGGGCAAGAATAAGCACGGTGGAATAACGTACAGTACCTAGTACACATATTATTATAGCAGTTAGTGTGCCGAGAGCGAACCCACCATAACTACAGCTTTGGTAGCCAATAACATTACCGGTAAGTGTAACGAAACTGTCTTGGTACGAAGGTAACCGGGAAAAACATAAATTTAAATAAATTACCATCTCGTATCCTCGATAAGTGATATAAAATTGGCCTTTAACGAAACGTACTTGACCGAGTTGAAAATCGCACGTTTATTTACCTCGTATACAATTTTTCTCTTCAATCGCAACAATTATTTTCCATCCGAATCAAACATTTTCCTCGAATTCAAAACTTTTTCGATCATAAATTGACATCGAATTTCAAGCGATACACGTTGTGACGTAAATCCTTATGATTTTTGTAGGGCACGTACCGGGTGGTCATCGTCAAAGAAAGGGAGAGAGGGACAGAGAAAAAATAAAGAGAGGAAGATAACGAGAGAGAGAGAAAGATCGAATAATCGCCCAAAGAGATTTCACTGCACGGATTTTACGAGGTCGCGGTGCCCCAGAGGTGGGCCTGTGCTTCATATTTTCGCCATGCTCTTACTCCCTTGGGATACGATGTTTTACCAGCTCCAAGTCCGAACGAAACAGTAAATTTGTTTCTGGTATCCAAGCGCGAAGGAATTACTGTAAGAAGCGCCAAAGTGCTCGGATGACCTGGAGAAACTGTTTCAACTCCTCGCACGATCCAGGAAATTAGATCCTCGAGAGAAAAGCGTTGGAACACGCCCTCTCTTGGGTCTCCCGTGTGGCATAAACTTAACGTATAGTTATATATATATATATATACATATAGCAATAGCGTATCTGAAGCAAAGGGCCTTTGCGAGTACGGCATAGCCGCATATAGGAGTAGGTGTGTTATACATCCGTATATATATGCAAGGCGTCTTAGCTCGGTCGTATAATACGCCGCCGAGGGAGATAAGAGATTACGGCTATCGTGCGTTTACCTTCTACGGTCTATAAGCGCGCGATGCATGGAAAACGCCGAGCTCACACCCAACCCCGACAATATCGGTAGCGTGCGAGCGTTTCGACGCATTTTTTTTTCGATTTTCTTTTTCATTATTTTTTTCTGCTTTACGTGCGATAAACGAGGCGTAGCAAGCGCCGTGGTAGTCGAGAAATCACTCGAGCATTTTTTTTACTTTTTCTTTTTTTATTTATCGTTCGAGTTAAATATATTTTTTAATGAAAAATTGTTCATTCGGGGATATAAATCGTTCGACCTTTATTGCGACGGTAATTTGTAAAGTTTGTAAAATTTTATTTTATTTTATTTCGTCACGTGTTATCGAGTTCGTCGAATTACGTATTTATTTTGTCTCGGGCTCGTCTCTCTTACTCTCCGCGTAAATACAGGAATTCGGGCTTTTTTAAGTTTCTCGTGTCGCGTAAGCTATTCTTGGAATTTTTGAGATTTTAACGATCCTACGATTAACGGAGTAACGAGAGTGACCGTAAGTACCTAAGATCCATTCGCTCTCGGTCTTAGCGAAAATCCTGCGACGATGAAACAACGCGCGTTCACTCGATGGAACATCTCGTCCCGCGGTCATTTAGAGATCCGAAGGACCATCGACGTCTCGCGAGAGGATGAGGAATCGAGGAGGTGGGGGTAGGAAGAAAGAAAGAAAGAAACAAAGAGAGAGAGAGAGATAGAAAAGAGACTTTCGCGCGTTAACTTTCGCGAGGTCGCATCTCCGACGGACATTTTCTCTCTCGTGCTCGTTCTCTCGTCAATTAATTGCCAATTAATTTTCGGCCGTCGTGCCAAGTGCCGGGCGGGTACACACGTGCTCTCATCTGGGTTGAGAGGAAGAGCCTTTTGTACCCGAGATGGTTGCTCGCGCAGATTGCACGGTGAGGTTCATCCTTCGATGGGACAGAAAAGAAAGATCAAAAGAGAGGGAGAGAGAGATGGAGAGAGGATATATCACGAGGAGAGATTAATTTAATTGTGTCGTCAGCCTTTGAATGCCTTATACCTACCTATATAGTTATGTGTATGCCGTACGGGCTTTCGGGGACGTAAGAGCACTCGAGACGTTCGCCATAATTGAAGTTAATAACATAAGTGACGCGGTTTTCTTCCTGCATATAGTACAGGACACGCATGCGCATTCTATACTCCGTACATATATACGTACGTGGGTTTTATAGTGTATATTATATACATATATACCGCTCTCGCTTGATCTTGGCGATGCGTCGTTCCTTTTTTTTCAATCTCATTTTATATACTCATGGGCGCGACCGCTTTCTCTTTCTTTCTTTCTTTCTCTCTCTCTTTTTATCTGTCTCTGTCTCTCACACTCGTTCTTCTTTCTTATTATCAGGCTCATATGCACACACGAATACCGAGCTCGTGTAACGAGATCAAAGACCCCCGCGTGAGATATCCGACGAGTTTCTCACATACTTTTTATATATGATATATATATATGCGTATATATGGATATATAGTTTTATAAGATATATGTGTGTACTTAAAATACTCTCGAAGAGTCTGAAGGAGTCTACGCGGATGTGTGTGTGAACATCAGCACGGTGTATCGATTAAGGTCGGCCAGGCGATCGGGACGTAAAAATTCATTTTTTCGAGCTTTCGACCGACAAATTGTGATTAACCGAGAATAAAAATACGATATTTGTGCTGTAGGGGAAATTTCCGATTTTGTAATACCCTTATGAAGTTTTTATTGGAGGAAAAAGAAATTGGTTCAACCGACCTATTGAAAACAGATTAGGGAGGAGATCAGGAAGGTTCGACAAAAGTTGAAACCTCGAAAGTTGGATGTGCTATATCAGAGCGGTCGAAGGGTGAATTTTGTTGTACCGTTCGTAACATTCGTGATTTACTTTTGAGACTTTGCGGGGTCCAGGGGGCCAATATCTTTTTTCGTACTAAAAAACTTTGTAGGGTTATTTCCCAATCGGAAATTCGTCGCTGATGAAGAATATAACGTTATTTTTGCCGATATCTCAAAAACTCTAGGGAAAAAACGCAAAAAACTCGAAATAATGATTTTTGCACGGTCGAGAAAATTTGCAAATTCTGAAACGAAACCGTGATTTTCTTGTTCTATGCGAAATTTGCAATCGACATAGGGGCTTAGAACCTGCGAAAGGATTACAATTCACCGGAATACAGTACATCGCAATCTTGATGGATTTGCGAACCCTCGAAAAATCGACTTTTCGCGGAGCTGTATGTCCGCTCTCGTTCGTCGCACAGAAAATTTCACGAATAACTTTTTGAAGAGCTCCCCGAGCACTCGAGAACCCGCCTAGAATCACCCGGATAGCTCCTTTTTTGTGACCGTGGCGTTCTTTCGAAAATCGCGATTTTTGGGACTCATAGGAGGGGACCTGCAAAAAAACGCCTAGACGATGAGGGCAAAATTTGTTTTGCTCCAAAACCCATTTATTTCATCATATTCGTGTTACGCGGGAAATTTCCGATTCCGAAATGGTGCTACAAAGCCTTTTTGGACGAAAAAAAAGTTGACCCCCTCTGGACCCTTCAAACTCAAGAAAGTAAATCGCGAATGTCGACTATCGGCCCCTGCGGAGGGTTAAACATTTTTTTCGTCCAAATAGGCTTCAATTAGAGGTTACGGAATCGGAAATTTCCCGTACAACAAGAATATCACATATTTAATGTTGCTTCGTTGCAATTTCTAGATCAAAAAGCGAAAAAACGTGAAAAATGAGTTTTTTTTTAGTTTTTGACGCACCACGTCGAAACAAAACAGGGTTACAAATGAGACATTCGTGTTATACAGGAAATTTTGGGTTTTACAAACACGAATTAGAACCTTTTAAACCAAAAAAAAAGATATAATATATATATTTGCGTTCGCTGCACTAGGCGATTAGGAGATGAAAACCGACTATCTACAGGATGCCGACGCTCCCATTTTACGACAAGTTAAATAACAATGATTACGTTATCGCAATACGTAGAATTGAATATTTGTGAGCCACGAAACGAGATAATAAGAGTGTGAAGAGCCCACGATGCAAGATTAAAAATAATTTCTTCTCTCTTGAAGTACAGTAAATATACGTTAAAAGCGCGTAAGTACAACGTCACCATTTCACACAACACTGACAATGAAATTCTACACAATTCATCCTATTTTTCATCGATTCATTCATTACTTCCCATTGATTGATTGAATCCTATCCGTGCCAGTCAAATTTACCAAACAATTAATAATAAAAAAAAAATAACAAAGAATCAAAGAGAAACCCAAGTTAAACTCATTAATGAAATCTAACGGTGAATATCGCAAGGAAGTAAATACTATAACTGTAGAAATAGAGAGAGAGAGAGAGAGAGCAAAAGTGAGAAATAAAACGACCGTGCATCAAGAGCGTGTTTCATTCATCGCGCGCCCTGCCGCGAGAGAAAACGCTGATAGATGCGGCCTCGTCGAGAAACGAGAGAATAAGGAACGGATCGCGCCACTCCGAGCACTCACTCTCGTCCGTTCAAACTATTTTTATACGTACACATATGCGCACATATCGAAAGTGGCTTGCAGCATATCAAACGGGCTCGATCGAAACTCCTGAGATTTATTATATACATATATAGGCCATTCTCCGTCGACCCAGTCACATTTTTTATTCTTATCCTCCTGAAAACGTTTTTTTAAACTCTACCAGTTTGCAGTCTCACTCGAAAACACTTACTCCGAATTATTTCACATTTTTTTAATCCAACCGTTCCGAGAATTCTATTTCTTTCCATCGCGTCAAAACATCTCAAAAATTATAAACCACAGCAGAAAAATAGTCCAAGGTAAACTATGTCTATATTTACAATCTCTTCGTTACATTCTACCACAAAACTTGGCAAAATTTCAAAACTTCCTGTGAATAACAAATTTAAAAAAAAAAAACAACGCAAATAAAACGACTGCATGACTGAATAATTTTTCAAATCTGCATAGAAGACCGAACGTTGAACAGTACGAAGCGACGAGATGAATAATAAAGAAAATAAAAAGAAAAGAAGCATTACTCGCTTTTCGTAATCGGAATCGGTGAAGTACGCGCGCTGTTTTGCAACATCGAGAATCGAAGTCACCCTTTCTCGCGTCGTAACTACGAGACTTACCTCTATAGGCAAGATACAGAATTTTTTTCATTCTTTTTTTTATTTATTTTTTTTTTTTTTATTTTTATTTCTTCTCTCCGGATATCAAACGAAGCCGTACCCGGGGAGTTTAATGCCCCGTGCGCGTACGTTATGCATACTTTGCGAGCTCGGACTGTGCGCTGCTGCTCTATGGGGACGTGCGTACGTTCCTATGCGTGCGCGCGGTGAGGTGAAAGTATATATAAAATACGTACATAAACATGCACAAACACACATATATACCTTTATATATATATATATATTTGTTCATTGCAAGATCTTGAGTATTCCGAAGAACGAAGAGGACTCGTAGATGAGGGAAGAAGGAGAAAGAGAGAGAGAGAGAGAAAGATTCTCGCGAATTCCTTTTGCCAACTCCATCGGAGGATAGATAATCCTCCCATATAGATGCTCTCACATCCACTTGGCAATACGATTGGCAATTCACGCGGAAAATATACGACTTATATTATACCGTAACGTACGCTGCGCGAGTATAAGAGCGATAGAGAAATATCGTATACATATTTGTATATCGAGGTGTGTGTATATGTGTATTTTGTATATGAAAATCAATATCGTCGGCGCGATATAAATAATTCTCGAGAAGAATATTTCGCAATTTTCTCACGAAATTTTCCGTAGCCTCGCCTCCTTCTTCGTACGTATATGTATCTCGATCTAGGAACGTAGATACGTACGAAAAGAAATCTTGGCTCTCGTTGCGCAACTGGGAACAATTTTACGAGATTCACTTCGTTCCCTCTCGATTTTACTTTCCAATCTGTGAAATTTCTTTTTTATTGGATTTAATTTTTGTATTATTGATTATTCTTCTTAAAAATTGTTCTTTTTTTTTTATTAACGAACGTCTGTCGCGTATTGACGCGTAGAGGAATAATCGAGACGAGAATTTGAACGTACTCGTGTCACGCCACGGCAAATTGTTTCATGACGAGAGAGAGAGAGAGAGAGAGAGAGACGTGCGACCTGTCGCGAGTCGTTGGAACGACAAAATATATGTACTGTACAATCTACGACGCTCGTGGAGACGAGCAAGCGAACGTCTCATCTGCACCGAGTTGGCTTATTATTCTATGCGAGAGTCTCTCAGCCTCTCGGTGACATTATATAGAAGGAGAGAGGAGAGAGGTACGAAATAAAAAAAAAAAAATTGAAATGAAAAAGAAAAGAAATTATATATCCATGCTCGCGGGGCACGCAATGCACGCGTGACGTCCGGTCTCTCATCCCCCATCGCGACCCCCCCACCCCCTCCCTCCCTCACGTCTTTTACAAAAGCGTCGTAACTGCCACGACTCTCCCGGTATTCGGTGTTAACGCTCGACGGTAAAGGTTATTAACATCATACCTACGTGTTTCCGTGAGTACAAATCACGAAAAGAAAAAAAAGTAATGAATATTTGTTTTTGACGAAAAATTAAAAATAAATGATTTATTTCCAACTTCGACTAGAGCAGAAAAATTTCAATTAAAGAAATTATGAAGATTATAAGTAAATGGAATATCGAACTAAAAATATTAATTTTAATTTAAAGTAAATGAAATAGTTACGATCTAATTTTTCCTGGCAAATATTTCTTCGCGATTCGACGAGAGAAGAAAAAAATACGCCCATGGTAAAAAAAAAAAAAAGTAAAAAGAAACAAAATTTAATAAAATTTGTTTTCAACGAAAAATGAAAAATAAATTATTTATTTCCAAGTTCGACGAGATCAGAAAAATCCCAATTAAAGAAATGATCAAAATAGAAAAATTATATGTTATATCGAACTAAAAATATGAATTTTGAACTTAAATGTAAACTTTTCAATGTTTCGTTTCAGAGCAAAGTAACAATTTCTCTATTCACATCTCTGCAATCACGACTATTCGATTCAAATTGATGAAAAAAATAAGAAATATCAGCTCGCCCATACCCCGAATGCTTTCCTCACCCAGCAAACTTACCTTCAAATTTTTCCTAGAAAACATTTCTTCGCGATTCGACGAGAGAAGAAAAAAATACGCCCATGGTAAAAAAAAAGTAAAAAGAAACAAAATTTAATAAAATTTGTTTTCAACGAAAAATGACAAAATAAATTATTTATTTCCAAGTTCGACGAGATCAGAAAAATCCCAATTAAAGAAATGATCAAAATAGAAAAATTATATGTAATATCGAACTAAAAATATGAATTTTGAACTTAAATGTAAACTTTTCAATGTTTCGTTTCAGAGCAAAGTAACAATTTCTCTATTCACATCTCTGCAATCACGACTATTCGATTCAAATTGATGAAAAAAATAAGAAATATCAGCTCGCCCATACCCCGAATGCTTTCCTCACCCAGCAAACTTACCTTCAAATTTTTCCTAGAAAACATTTCTTCGCGATTCGTCAAGAAAAGAAAAAAAAAATACGCCTATGATAAAAAAAAAATAAACATAAACGAAATTTGAAAAAATAATCGCGCCATAATATTCCGTAACACGTGTTCGATTGCCCCCACGTCATAGCGCGGTGCTTATTTGCGTTGGCCCACACGCGTGGTATATCGCCCGCGCACAATCTCTGTTACTCCTTCCGATTGTGAGCTCCATGTTCGATCCCCATATACATCTCTCGATGTATAACAAAGTAAGCTCGCGTTCTATATATATATATATATATATATATACATATATACATATATACATACGAATTAAACTCGATATTTATTATTCATTTAAATATGTTTGAGCCAACGGTGGTGCGTCGTCGTACTTCGTAGAGCGCACACGTGTTGGCACGCGCTCTATCATACGTGGAATAACTAAAGCGTGTACATGTCGTGAACTTATGGAGTTGCTACATGTGTAAAAGAAACTACGTGCCGATGAACTCGAACGTTTAAACTGGTACTTCGTGCTCTTTTACAGCCAGTAACGTACATACCATATATTTTTTATATCCATCCATACTTATATTTAGAGACCTGTGTGTGTGTGTGTATGTGGTGTTTGTGAATCGAATATAGACAAGAATATGTATTAATTCGCTTCCTCTGTTTAACGATCTTCGAAACGGATTAAAATAACGAAAAACCGTAAAATATTTCGCGATCGTTTCCTCTCGCTTTCTTCATCAACGGACCGGCCATGCAAAATCTCATCTGCCTTTCGCTAATGTAAATATATGTATGCGTGTGTCTTTTCGCACACTGTGGCGGTCTTTCAATTAACTCGTTCGACCGGAAATCCATGCCGTTGCTTATACACAATATACATAAGTTTACATAGAGATACATACATATATATATATATATATATATATACATATTGATTTATATAACGTATACGAGAAGAAAGATAGTGAGAGGGAAATGAAATTGGAAAGCAGACGGATGCTGCACTGGACCACGAGGGCGAGCTTCGGAAATTACACAACGCATGTATCTACACGTAAGTATGAAAATATCAAGGTGACAATATTTACATTTTTATTATTTAAACAAAAAAAGAAGCCGTAACTCGAATGAAAATCTTTCATTTTTCGACACAATTTTCATTCGCATCTTTAAATAAAGTAAACGATAAAATAATAATTTAAAAAAAAAGTTAAATGTGAGGATTTTTAAAATGTTTTAAATATTTTCAAGATATTTATAAAGTTAAAGTTTGAATCGTTTCGTTATATAACGACGACATGTACGCGTACCCGTGCACCACGACTCGCTTCGTTCTTTTTCTCGGTTATCCTGTCGTGGGACGTTCGCAGTCTCGTAAATTTCTCTGATCAGCCCATCGGCATCCACACGCCAGCTAATTAGTCCCGATAAACGGTTTATATACTATGGCGCATAACTTCGGGCCCGCGAGCGACGAACCAATAACTCGAGATATATAATATCCCTCGGTGGAAAAGAAAATGCCAGGGATGCGTTTATCCGTGCGTATTGCTGCACTTGCAGCAATCGTAATGAAAGAGATCCCGTATAATTTAGCGATCGTAATATACATAACGTCTATTGACTTCGTAACTCGAGTCGATGATGATTAAAAAAAAGAAAGGAAAAATTACAAAAATATATATTTAATCTGCCCTTTCGGACGTGCGACGTATGATTTCGAGCTACGTGAACAAGAAAAAAAAACAAAAACCGTGTACCGAAGAGCATCGATTGTTTCGCGTACTTTGCAATTATCGAGGCGATACGTTTCGAGGTAACATTTTTTTTTCTTTTCTCCTTTCTCGTTAGCAAGACGCATGAGAAATTCTTACGACGAAACGTTCGTTGTATATACGTCGGCTTCGCTTGTGAAAGAGAAATGTACGAATGTAGGTGTGCGCGCGTGGAACGTTAATAACGCGGAACATTTTATAGTCGCGTGGTATGTTAATAATAGACTTCGTTTAATCGATCGATACGTCGCTATGGTCTTCGATCAAACTTAAGATCAAAATAAAGAAGTCAATCTTCATTATCCGTTGCGAATCGTTCTTGAAACTTTGAGAAATTTGACTAAATTTTCCAAGTTTGCTTTTACATTTTGAGAAAATTGAAAACTTAACTGATTTAAAAAAAAAGAACCTACTTATTCTCGTTCTATTCATTAAATCAATGTCCTTTTCTTCTAAACAATTGGAAAAATGTCCATCGAGGACGAATTGTGAATTCCCAACGGATGAATAAAATTGCCTTTAAATTGTTGCGTATACACCGGGCAATTAACTAACCATTTGTTCCAGGATCTCTAATTATCGTTCGAATTTACATCTATACGCACATATACTTTGAGAAATCTGACAAAATTTGCCAAGTTCGACTTTGCTTTAAAAAAAAATTGAAAACCTACGCAATGTAAAAAAAAAACTTATTCTCGTTCTATTCATTAAAACAATATCCTTTTCTTCTAAACAATTCGAGAAATGTCCATCGAGGACGAATTGTGAATTCCCAACGGATGAATAAAATTGCCTCTAAATCGTTGCGTATACAGGGTGAATTTCATAAAGTGTAACGGACTTTATTCTAAGATAGATGGGATCATTACAAACAAAAGTTGCAAATATACATAACGGATATTTTTAATAGTTTACGAGATATACATTTTTTAAGTTGGTCCAATCAGCGCGCGCCGAGAAGCGTTGGCGCCGCCCACTCCCGCTCTAGCTGTAGAAATAGCACAGTGTAGGGCGTTACATTTGGGGTTGCAAAATTCAGAGCAGTCAATTTTATTTATTATATTATTACATTGGCTGCTAGGGCGGGGAGTGGGCGGCTCCAACACTCCTCGGCGCGCTCCGATTGGAACAACTTTAAAACGTTATATCTCGCAAACTATGAAAAATATTCCCAACGCATATTTACAACTTTTGTTTGTAATGATCCCATCTACCTTAAAATAAAGCCCGTTACACCTTATGAAATTCACCCTGTATACCGTGCAGATAAATAACCATTTGTTCCAAGATCTGTAATTGTCGTTCGAGTTTACATCTATACACACAGATACTTTGAGAAATCTGGTAAAATTTGCCCAGTTTGAATCACGTTTAAAAAAAATTGAAACCCGATTAAAAAAAAAAACTTATTCCCGTGCTATTCATTAAAACAATATGCTTTTCTTCTAAACAATTCGAGAAATGTCCATCGAGGACGAATTGTGAATTCCCAACGGATGAATAAAATTGCCTCTAAATCGTTGCGTATATACCGTGCGGTTAAATAACCATTTGTCCCAAGATCTCTAATTGTCGTTCGAATTTACATCTATAAGCACATATACACACACACACACACACACACACACACACACACACACACACACACAAACATATATATGCCTACATAGATATGCAGAAAAAGAAATACATCGCAAGATCGAATTTATCGGCGTGCTTTGCGGCACACCGGTAGCGCGAACGTATACGCGTCGTCTCTTGCGGCGAAACGCGACCCGTTCGCTTCTTAACAAGTTTCAATACGTTATTTCTCTTGGCCGTCCGGGTAATTAATTCCCGGTTGATTAACGGCGACGGCTCCTCCACGAGACGAGAGTATACGAGATGGCGACGAGAGCTACATATATATATATATATAGAGTTATATATATTCATCTACATATACATACATACATACATACATACATACATACATACATACATATTTATATATTGCATATATATATAAATATATAAAATGCGAAAGGCGGGATCGAGACTCGATGATACTGTATATAGCGCAATATATGCATGTATATATAGACATAAACGACAGGCATACACAGCCCCGGGGTAGCTACCACGAGATCGCGTGTGTCGTCGTAAACGCCCTTTCGTACATCGTCGCGAATTTACGAGAGAGACGCTGCATCATCGATGCTGCACTCACCAAGTGGCGATTATAAAACTAGACGAGAGAGACTGCGAGTGAATGAAGGGAAGGGGGTGGTAAGGGGGGGTATATCGTCGACCTTGAAAAATAATTATATGCTCTCGGCGGATAACAGACCGTATCGGTGTGTGACGCCACCCCAACACAGCGATAAGTAAGAAAGAGCGTATAACTCTCGGATGGAAGAAAATTATCGAACCGATCGCGAAATGGTTACCCCCATGAAAATTTACGCGATGATAACTGGAACGATCGGTAAGAAAGAAAGAAGAAAGAAGAAAAAGAGAACGAGATCGTAAAATACGAAGGAAGAAAAGGCAATGGGAGAAAGATCGATTTATCGAAACGATTTATCGAATCGAGAGGAGAGCAAAAGGATGAGATGAGAAAAAAATAATTTTATACGCGATAAGAGACGCGAATGAATCAGGAAGCATGGAATTCACGAGTAATTTTCCTTTGATAGTTTGCAATGGTGACGAAAAAATAAAACGTACAAAAATGTAAGATGTTAAAGAACAAAAATGAAAAAAAAATATATATAAATTAAAGAAAAAATATGAAAAAGTGAGGTAAAGCGATATAAATGCGATTACGGCTACGGCACGCGCGCGGTCTTTTGCGGAATTCTCATGGAACCGAGAGCCGGGGGAGAATAATCTACGCGAGAAGATCGTTTGCAAATCCGATTTGCCGCGGCGAGTACGCTTCGATCGGGGAAAACTCTCGACAGGATACAGCGCTCCGTATGGCAGCCGAGTTCCCGGGACGTCTCTCTTTCTCTTTCTCTCCTCTCTCTCTTTCTCTTTCTCTCATTTTCAAGAGGTTCGAGAGGCTCGATACTCTCCCAGGCAAGCTTCTTCTCTATACTCTACGGGCGTATTTTCACATACGCCGGATGAGGCTCACGAGATATGTCAGAAGTATTAATTCAGGAAATACTTCCTCGTTCCGGACTTTCACACAACGTGTGTAAATATCTATCTATCTATCTATCTTATATAGGTATACAAAAGATAATAGAATAATAAGTAATAAATAGAATATTAAAAATTAAATTATTTACATTTATATTATAATAAATAATATAATTCTGAATATTCTTTTTATTTATTATCTCCAAGGGCAACCCTTCCAAGTTTTTTCGACCTTTTGCCCAACTCACACCTCACTCATCTAACCCAATTTTCCAGATGTGTGTAAATATCTATCTATCTATCTTATATAGATACATACAAGATAATAGAATAATAAGTAATAAATAGAATATTAAAAATTAAATTATTTACATTTATATTATGATAAATAATATAATTCTGAATATTCTTTTTATTTATTATCTCCAAGGGCAACCCTTCCAAGTTTTTTCGACCTTTTGCCCAACCCACACTTCACTCATCTAACCCAATTTTCCAGATGTGTTCCAGATTTTTCATCACGTCCATGGAGCGTTCTTCCAGCACAGATGTAAATTCCAGTAAACTCGTGTCGAATACAGTCGATCCTTACAAACTTTAAAACGTTCCTACGAACAATCATTCGGATTCCGAAATAACAATAATTGCTTCATTGTAAAGAAATAATTGATATTTCCCAGAAAATTAAAAATATAATAATTAATATAAAATATAAATAACATACATATTTTCGCATACTACAAACTGAGAGAAAAAATCATAAACGAAGACAAGTGCGACCACGAGCCGTTACACGGCGTTATTTTTGGCACGTGTTACGGGGCAAATCTCAGGACGAAAGACGGGGAATACAATCGCGCGAAGCACGAAATTCGAAATGACTTCTGCGACGTATCATCGCCGACGTACGTGCTCGGGGGTAATAACAATAAACGACGAGACGGACTAATATAACCTGCTGATTCGACTCGCGGTCTCAACGTATGGCGAGACCTATAATTGTATACATATATACACGTATGTATGTATATGTGTATGTAAGAGAAAGATTGCACCAGTGGCCCAGCATCCAACTCGGACACCCACGTGTTTGTCGCGTACAAAAGCCCCGTTCACGTCGCAGCTCTCTCGCTCGTGGCTCTTGCAGCTGGTAAGGTTTATATTGCATGTAATCTCGTTGAACGTTGAAAGTGTAGGCAGGATAACACGTATATACACGAATCCGGGAGTCCGATGGTGAAGAAAAAACCAGTGGGGAGGAGGAGGAGGAGGAGGAAGAAGAGAAGGTGGGGGAATAAAACGACCTGCGAGTCGCAACTCCGTAAGTAGTGTCGCGCAATCGCGCTGCATCAGGTGCTCGAAACATTACGATCCTCGAGAAACTTTATTGCCAAGAACTTTGCGGAAATTAACGGAGAAGAAAACCGTTCGAATGCAAACAAACAAAAAAAAATATATATATATATGCCAAGAATGATTATGCGACTGAAAATAATCAACGCGAAAGAACAATTCTGTTACGAATCGACATCGTTTCCTCGCTCTTGTCTTTTTTGATACAATGAAAGATGAAAATAATGGAACGCGAGATCGTTACGTACGAAAATTGATTATTTTCCTGGTAAAATAAAAAACGAATTAAAAGATGTGAAGAAAAATTGGAGAAAAACGAATTCGTTTGCCCTTCGAAGTGGATAATAAAGGCAGAAGAGGCTCGACCGGTGGTTATTAGGAGCGCCAAGTCCGGAGTTGAATAAGTACCGAGATATAGGCAAATGGCAAAACAGGAAGAAATAAAGAGAAAAAAAAGTGAGTTGGGGGGAGTACGCAGACAAAATGGCAACGATGATGCTGCGAGTGTTGAGAGAGATGCGCTTGTCGGCATTGATACCGATGAGGAGGCATGGATTATCGACATGCGAGTATATATGAGCGCCGCGAATCGAACGTATAATCAACGGTCTAGACGTCTGGTATCATCGCCACTCTCTCTCTCTCTCTCTCTCTCTCTCTCTCTCTCTCTCTCTCTCGTCTCCAGTTGGATATGCGGAGGTCAATCTCAATCATTCGATACGTGTTTCGTATACAACACGCGACTATCCGTGAAATTCATTCTTTTTTTTCCTTCTTGTCTCATTGTTGTTTCTCCTTTTTTTTAGACTCTTTTTTCTCGATCGGTTTGGAAACGGTCGCGATTGAATAACGAGATCTCGTGAACGCGAACACCGGTAGGGCCCAAGGTGCATAGAGCAAATATAAAACGAATCGAGTTGAGAAATCGACGTTTATTTCTTCCACGTGTGTGTCTGTGTGTGTGTGTGTGTGTGTGTGTCTGTGTGTTAACGCGGTTTCGAGCCAACTTCTTTCTATCAATCAAAGTTTTTCGTCGTGATTACGTAAATCGCTGTCCGCATATTCCATCGAGACGTGTTGACGTGTCGATCGAGCCAGATCCTCATTCCCGACGTGTACTATCGATACGGCGATCTACAGTCGAAGTTCTCGTAATCGATAGAAGAATATAAATTCTTGAAAAATCCTAAAGAAAATATTATTTTTTTTAATTACAATAATTTTGTCTCTTCGAAATAAATGAAATTAAGGTTCGTTATAGAAAAATACTAACCGTGAATAACGATTGTATTTATCGTTATTCGAAAAAACGTTATTTTTATACAAAAAAAATTGGAACATTTCTATCTTTTTTCTTTTGCGAAACGTGGAGACATTAATGTCTTTGTCATAAGCAACGAGACTCGCAAATTTGTGTTTAGCTAAAAGTATAATTTACCAATGTTTCCCAATAACAATTTAAAACGTAATTGCAATTTTCAGCTGGTTTAAAATTTAGGGGGATCGAGTTACGAGATTTCTTACTGTACTCGTTGCAAGAGAGCGAAAGAACCCGAGGGCACATACGAACACTTGATGACTGGCTTTTGTTGCCGTGGCGTATTAATAAAAGTCCCGAGATCTTTAAAGGTTAAATTGCAAAGTATACCGAGAAAGAATACCGAGGGAAGTTGCATTGGCGAAGAGCTCCGTGGAAGAAGGACGAAAGGGAAAAAGTAGAGAAGGAACGAAAAAAAACAATAAGAAAAAAAGAATGAAACAAGATAAAATATAAATAAGGAGAGAAGAAGATGCGCGATGTTCTTTGGCGAATTGCGCCATGGACCGTGATCGCTTCTCCGTCCTCTCGTTCTCTCGCTCGCTGTAACCGATAAAAGACTTTCACCGGCGCGCGTGCTCTGCCCTATTGGCGGACTCGGTGCTCTTCGCCTCGTTGGCAGATCGTGATGTTGCACTTGGTGCACCTTCGCAACATACATATATATATCTTTATATATACGTGTCGTCGAAGTCAATAATTTATTTACACGTGCACGAACGACGCTGTCGTCAAATATGCAAGTCTCACCCGAGAGAACGTCCGATAGAGCTGTCAGTCATCGCGTCTCGTTTCACTCAAAGCTATTTCACGATATTTTCAGCACGTTTCTATGTTTTTTTCTTTTTTTTTTTTTCTTTCATTTAACGTTTCAACGGAAAAAAGAAAATTGGCGAGGGAAATAACAATTTTTTTTAATTTAAAAAAATTCGCAATTATTTTGAGGCGAGAGAATTATTAGATGAAATAATTTCGTAATGGAAGGAAAAATATTTATTTTAGAAACGATCGGAAATTGTTGGAGTGAAAATCAAGGCTTGAGTTTAAAGAATTTTATTTTGTGTAATTAACAATCACTCGATGTAATTGTTTTTTTTTTTTATTATTCGATGGGAGGGCAATGAGAAAATAATTAATATTTCGCAATTTTTTTCAATGAGAAATCATTGAAAATCTGTAAAAATGCGTTTTTTTTTTTTTGAAATTTTATTTCTAGATGACTCGACGACGTTCGGTCTCTTCGTCGCGGACCGTGTAAAATAAGCGATCGTCGCACATGCAAACGCGTCGTCTCGTGTATCTCGCGATGGAACGTTATGGAAAATTCTGGAGAAAGCTGCGATGCCGGTGCGCGCGAACCCCGGGGGGCATGTAAGAGCGAACGATTCTCGAGAGCAAGAGAGCAAGAACGAGAGAGAATGAGAGAGAGAGAGAGAGAAAGAGCGATTTTGCGGGGTTCGTTATACTCGGGATGCGCGGATTAATATCGCGAGCTTCGAATGAATTGCTCATCTTGATGAACGCGCGAGTGATATGGAACGTAATAACAACTGAAGGAAGAATAAAAAAGAAAAGAAAGGCCACGCGGAAACTACGATATTATGTTCACTCAAGAACCAAAAATCATTAAAATAAAATAATTACAGCGACCGATAAATCATTCGGCTATGTAATTAACGTCGTGGTAATGTCTTCATTAGTTTGTCGTAGGTAACATTTAAAAAGAAATGCTTATCGATGGAAAAATAAGAGGCGAATGAGAAAACTAGCTAAATTTTTTAATCGAATTTAATTGCGATAATTGTTTCGTTCCAAATTTAAAATTTTTTTGTTTTTATCGTAACGTTAAAAGAGAAATGCTTATCGACGGAAAAATAAGAGGCGAATGAGAAAACTAGCAAAATTTTTTAATCAAATTTAATTGCGATAATTGTTTCGTTCCAAATCTTCAATTTTTTTTTCTCGTAACGTTAAAAGAGAAATGCTTATCGACGGACAAATAAGAGGCGAATGGGAAAATCAGCTAAATTTTTTAATCAAATTTAATTGCGACAATTGTTTCTGTTGGAATTATCTTCAAAATTCGCGCCACGATTATTGGACACCCATTGGTTGGTCGGTTTGGGCGCTCGCGTCGCAGATTGCGCTTGCGCACCGCACCGACGCATATTACTACTGCCGTTTCATGACGATGTAAATACACCATGACGATATTAAAACAAGTGTATTTTTGATAATATAATAAATATTCAATGCTAGTTTCAATTATTACGTCATCACCAATTGTTGCTTTACTTCCACCATACTCACCTTAACAGTTTCATTCCAAATCTTCAATTTTTAAGTTCATATCCGGCAATAAAAGTCACAATGTTCAGAACGATCGATCGTGAACAAACGTCGATATTATGTTTCAAGAATTATACCCGATCGATCAAAAAAAGATATCGTTTGATTTTTAAATCAAATTCGATTCGTCGACATCGACGAATGTTACAACGTACAGTTATATAAGCAAATGGGCGCGTATGTATAAGCGTGCGTTACAGTAACGAGGACTCACCGGTAGGAGGAGTAAGGACGAAGGCGAGTGTCTAGCCGCGGCTTGTCGAAGGCTGAGAAAGTCCAGCAGGGGGTCCTCCGTTGCCCTGAGCTCGTCCAGTGTCCTCTTCGCCTCGCCGTAACACTCGAGGTATTCCCAATAAGATTTCCAGAACGAGGCGGGAAATAATTCACCTGTCGTTCATTATCGTTATCATCATCATGAAAATATAAAACCGCGAGAGACAATAATAACTACCAAGTCGATAGGCAAAATTGTCGATAAGACTCGACGTAATGAAAAATTTATTAAATTAATAATTTAAAAAAAAAAAGCTGTACGATAAATCATTTTTGAAAATTGAGAAAAAGAAAAAAAACATATGAGAACGAAAAACTCACTCGGTTTGAAGTTCGAACCGTCCCAATTGTCCAACGCTCTTTGAATCTGAAACGTGAAAGGAGAAGAAAAAATGAATCTAGCAACTTGGAGGCGTGAAAGGCAACGGTCTCGCGCACCTGTGACAAGATTTCGACCTATTCATGGATTATTTTTCCAACGTTCACTCTGACGATTTGTGGTAGGAGCGACGAGGGGGCGGGATGAATGGGTAGAAAAAAAGCGAATAAAAAAAGGCTCAAATCGGACGAAGCACGGACTCGTGTCACGTACAGATCTCGCTGGTTCTCGCTCGATTCCTGACCTAAGCCTCGAAGAATCCTTTTGTCATGAACGCGCATACGAAAGCGTCCCTCTCGACACGCCGATGGCTCGTCTGGACACACGAGTTGTTCTCGCCCGGTCCGTTATGAAAAACGTTTTGATAAACGCGAGGTCTCGTCCAAAGTAACGTGAGTAAGGACCACCGTACCAACGGTGAAAACAATTTAAATATCGATTAATTTCAATCAAAAAGAAACAAAAAACGTTAGGAATAATAATTGTCAAAAAGATATTAATTTTCATAAGATATAAGACCAACAATTTTCTATTAATTGCTCGAAGAAAGTTGACGTTGATAATCGTCAAAACAATTGTCAATAATTATTGGAAAAAGAGTATCAGTTCGAATGATTTTTATCCGATCGATCTTAAAACTATTCGATAGTTTTCACTCTTATCAATTTTGAATAGTTCTATCAAAAAATAACTTCGTCTGTAGTTTTATAACGCTTTTCACGCTAATTGTTTTTTTTAATTATAAATAATTTTATCACAAACTAACTTCGTCTGTATTTCGATTAGTCGTTTCACTTCAACTGTTTTTTAATGTCATACAGCATTATAATACGTATAGAGGGTAAATTTCATAAGGTGTAACAGGCTTTATTCTAAGGTAGATGGAATCATTGCAAACAAAAGTTGCAAATATACATTCGGGATATTTTTAATAGTTGACGAGATATAAATTTTTAAAGTCGGTCCAATCAGAGCGCGCCGAGAAACGTTGGGGCTGCCCACTCGTCGCCCTAGCAGCCAATGCCCGAGAAATAAAAATGACTGCGTAATAATATAATAAATAAAATTGACTGCTCTGAATTTTGCAACCCCAAATGTAACGCCCTACACTGTGCTATCTCTACGGCAGGGGCGGGAGTGGGCGGATCCAATGCTTCTCGACGCGCTCTGATTGGCCCAACTTCAAAAATTTATATCTCGTAAACTATTACAAATATCCCCAATATATATGTGCAAATTTTGTTTGTAATGATCCCATCTATCTTAGAATAAAGCCTGTTACACCTTATGAAATTCACCCTGTATATGGATGAATAGCGAGGCGCAAGGATTCTCAATCTTTCTATTTGGTGCTCGTTACGACTCTATGATAATTTACACGGGCATGTACGCGTGGGTTACTATTTCAGATATATACATATATATCTATATATAATTCTAGATACTATGTCGAAGAGACGAGAGAGTCACTCGATGCTATGCCACGCCTATAAAAGCGTGCTCTAGAAAATCTAACGTACACTTTTACCTACAAACACACAAACACGTATATATATTTATATATATGTGCACAAGCCGTATAATGCAGAGAGATCGTTGAGGAGAGAAAGATCGAGAAAACGAAGCTACGACGTTGCTCTTGTCTGAGTCGCACGGTCGGTGACCCCTTGCGCACAAACGCGCCTTATTGCCCGAGACCTTCTTTCGATTTAGACGGCAAAGTCACAAGAAAAACTACGACGACAGCGATAAGCAAAGACGAAGGGAATTAAAAGATGATCGTTAACGAGCAAGTTGAGTCACGAAATCGACGATATTTGTGAGAGTCGAGGGAGGGAGACAGAGAGAAAGATTGCCTTATTTTCTCTTCCTGTCTCGATGATAAAATTCGACCACGCGTTTTCTCTCTCTCGCTATTCGGAAACAATTCCGCCCTGTGCCCGTGCGTATAACTGTATATAGAGACGCTTTTGGACGCATCTTTTGTGCATCCATAAATGCAATTCACCGTAGAAACGAATGAATGAATCACGACCGGAAACGACGGGACATACCCACGTGACTCGAGAATGCTTCGAGTTATGCGCGTCGAATCGATTTCACATCGGATTTTACCTTGTATTTTTATATTTCTTTATTTTTGTTGTCGCTGTTTTTATCGTCATGAGGATTTAAGAAGAAATTTCTAGGTGAATATACATTGTTGCATTATTATTATTATTATTATTATTTAATCGTATTTAATTCCGCGCGAGACCAAGTTCGTTTAATGAAATTTATTTAAATTTTAAATTTATTCAAAATTGCATTCAATCGGAAATAAAATTGCGATCGAGAAGAGAATAAAAAAGTAAAATTTCATTTTCTCCCTCTCTCTCTCTCTCTTTATTGTTCCTCCTGATTATTTCTCGCCTCTCATGCTTGCCTTCTTATCATATCGGACGCATATCTATGTTAAGCCCGTGACACAAGGTACGAAGCGAGGAAAGAAGAAACGACGATCGTCACAGCCCTATGGTGTGTCGAAGAGACGAGAACAGCACACGACATTATTATACACTTAGGTATGTAATACGTATGCGCGCGCGCGCGCGCGCGCGTGGGCGTTCTGTCGCATGCATTTATGCATCTCATTACGTAAGGGACCATCGCGCCAGGTAGAAATTACCGGTGTACGCGTTCCCCCTCACATATCGAATAAAGAAAATGCACGAAGAGAAATAAAAAGTGAGAGACGATTTTCAATGACGAAAAATTCAAATCTCTCAAAGGCGTCCTTTCTTTTCCCTCTTTTTTTTCCTGCTTACCGTTTTTTTATTCACGGTCGCGCATCGCGTTATTTCCTGGACAAGACGAGACCAACGTGCATACAAAAATCTCTCGCACTCTCCCGGAAATATAAAAAATCGGCTATAACGATAAATACAATAATAACAACAATAATAGTAATATGTAATAATATATAATATAATTAATATTATATTATATATAATACCTATTAATATAATTATATTATATATCTATAATTTTTATAATTTTTATAATTTTATAATATAATATTATAATATTTATATTTCATATTATTATAATATTAAAATATATTATAGTATTATAATATTTATATTTTATAATATTATAATATTCATAATTTTATGATTAAAAAATAATAAATATATAATTATATATATATGTATAATAATATAATAAGAGGAATAATAATAGCAACAATAATAGTAATAATAAGAGCAACAATAGTAAATAATAAAATCATAATATACCAATAGTAAATAATAATATATAATATACTAATAGTAAATAATAAAATCATAATTTACTAATCACGTATTCGAAAATTCTCACGTGGACACGAACTCGACGATACATACCCAGATATGGGTAATTCGATACGAAAGAAGAAATAAGCCACGATAAGAATTAGGGAAAGCAATCGGGCAAAAATTAAATGGACATATACATATAGGTATGTGTATTAAATATCAGCTATCGTAAATTGGGAATGGCCTAATCGATCGAACGGTAAAGCTCGTTCCATTGCTGCTGTTTTCCACAGACACACACACACACACACACACATACGTATGCAGAAACACCATACGTATTATATGTAGCGTTATTGCTGCAAGGTGCGGGCAACTCCGTAATCGTCGATAACGGAAATTAGTCGTAAATAAAACGCTCTATCGCATTCACTTCTTCCTTCTTCTCTGTGGGTTATATTCGCTCGAGTGTAGCCTAACAGCTCTCAAGCCTTATTTCGCCTTCTCTTTTCTCCCTTGTGCGTGTGTGTGTTTGTGTGTGCTCGGCTCTTGGCAATATTTATATGCATATATTTATATATGCACATGCTAAGCGGACCTAGAGGTGCATAGAACGCCATAAGAGAGGCCAGGACGAGGAGCTCGCGCGTGCGAGATATTCCATAGGGCTGTAAATTATAATCGCGAGTCTCGTCTATAAAAGACGGTATAGTAGGCGGTGTAACATTTCGTTCCACCAGGTGTACAAGACTAGAATACGTAGCTTAAACGCCGCGTCGTTGATTTCCTCCCAAGACGAATCGAACACCATTTTTCTTCGAATTAAATAAACAACGTTGTACGAGTGTATTTGAGCCTAGAGAAAATAAATAAAGCTGAAACACAAGAAATTATTACGAAACAAAGAAAAAACAATATTAGAATAAAATAAAATTGTAAATTGGTTAATCAAGGCGAATGTTTGTTTTATTTATCATTTGGTAGAATTTTTCGTAGATTTTTATTCTCGCATATGGACTTTCGTATTGGCTGAGTTTTTTTTTATATTCTCATCGTTATCGCGATTATCGAGAATCGATATTAAATTAGAAAATCTTTACGAACGGTTATAATATCTCTCGTTCCTGAATCGCTCGAGGTCGTCGGCCCGTTCGTTCAAGGAATACCAAACACGATCGTAACAATCTGAAATCCATCGAACACCTCCTACCGTCGCGAATTATCATACGTAATTTTCTAAAGCCCCGCGGGTTGCGCAACTCGATCGTTAAATTATTGTTTTCACGCCTACCGAATCTCCTCGTGCCGGAGTGATGAATAATATTCTTTTTTCTACGATATTATTATTATTATTATTTTTAATATCACTTCAAGATTCAACGGGCAAGTATTTCTAAATGATTTTTACACGGCGTCTCAAAGCGCAAAAGAATGATATTCTACGAAAACGATGGAAATTTATTTGTTTCTAGTTACCATTTCGCTACGATGAAAAAAAAAACTATAGAGAATATGCTAAACACGGGACAAAAATTGAAGTTTTATATTATCCCAGTATGAAAAAATAAAATCAATAATAATAAAACCTGTGTCACTATTCGTATAGGATCGTTTGTCATCGCCTACCATACGTCCCGGTTTAACCGGGATTGTCCCGGTTTTAAGCACTGGTCTCCCGGCGTCCCGACCGGTTGGGTAATTTGTCCCGGTTGTTTTTCCGTGTTACCGTGTTCTCCGTGTTACTCTGATCGGAAAACAAAATTCGGCGCGAAGTTAGGAGAACTGAGGATAAGTGACGTCGGGAAGTAGGGTTTGGTATGCTGGTTGTCGAAATTACTGGAAAGTAGCTTAAAAAAAATTTACTTCAAAAAATTATTGGTAGATTTGTTTCTTTGTTGACCTCCATCTGACCCTGTCCCGTTTTCGAGCTTCAGGATTATGGTAAGCCTAAGTATATGCAAGGTAGAGCGGGGATAGTTGAGTAGTTTTTGGCTGAGTCGATCATCAACTCTTAAAAAATACTTCCGACTTCCTTGATTCTTGTACCGTTTGATACACAATTTATTGTCCACAAAACACCTTCAGAAAAAATGTCCACTTCAGGTCTGGTTTAGGAGTTATTATCGTAAAGGTCCTCGTGTAGTGTTCGAACAGACAAATCGTTGTGGATCTTCATCGCAGTTCAACGATAGAATCTTGCAGTAAGCGAGCATTAAAAATTCACATCAATCATCCAGTTAAATAGTGGCAGACTCTGCGCGGTGTAGGCGTTCCGATCGCGTTTAATCCAAATTATTCTGAAACTAATAATAGGTTTGTTCTTTTTCGGCCAACTCCCCAGAAATCCCTGCACTAATTCAATAAATATAGGTATATAGTTCAGTGTACACTTCTTGAACTAGTGCAGGGAGTTCTGGGGAGTTCACCGAAAAAGAACAAACCTAATAAGACAATTACCGTGGATACAAGATTATCAATAAATTTGTTGCCATACATCACGTTAATTTTTCGTGAGGAATCTTTGCTTGTGTGTTTGGCAATATTTGCAAAGCCCAGAGTTCCAATTTGGGCTAGCTCATAGAAAACAAAAGTCGCACCGCGACACGAAAAAACATAATACAAATTTGTTACTTTTGTTTGCAATAATAATGAAACGTCCTATGTGCCGCGTGGCTACCGGCAATGCCTCGATACATTCCCCTCGTCTATATCTACTTCTCTTTCCTCCATTTGATGCACCAGCGTACAATGCTTAGTTTTCGAGATATTACAATTGCCCAACTTACCCTCTTGCCCAACTATCCCTGCTCTACCCTATATCATAACGAGGATAGAGAGAGGAAGGGAGAGAAAGAAAGATGGTGATGGTGGACGCTGATGTACCTGCAGGGTGTCCCCATAAAAGATAATAACTGTCAGATCATTTTTACACGGCAAGGAGGAAGGACAGAGGTTGGAAGGGAGGAGGAACGAGAGGTAGGCAAGAAAGAGAAAGAGAGATACCGAAAGATGATAAACGATCGGGTCTCTGCTATTATGCTCCGGGAACAGACTAATTTATTTACAATACACTATTATATATTCTGTATAACGTAGAAGGACGCCCCGCGTGAGTGTTATCGTCGTTTCGGTTCGGGGGGGCTTGACACTAACGTCCTCCATCGGGACCATCACCGAAGCATCGACCGATCGATATATAGATGGAGATGACTCGTGAATTTATGAATCACGAGAGGTTTTAGGATGTAAATTAATATTGATATAATCGAACCGTCTCGTTAGCATGCATTGAACATAACGCTGAAGATCGTCACGGTCTTCCTCTTTCTCGCCCAAAAATTTGCACACCCCTTTTTCACAAAGAAAAAATAATATGTGTTGTAATTAAAAAACGATATTTCCTATCTTTCTATAGTTTAGATACAGATTTTCCGCTCCCGGATGAAAGATGTTTTTGGGAACAGGATGATTTTAATAACGGGTTGACACGAATCAAGGGGATGAGGAATGTTCGCCCGTTGACTTTCGGCTTTGGAACTATGTATCGCGCCTGGGTACCACCTTAAGGTAGTCCTATCGTTACAGCGTTTCCGTTAGATTTCACTGAAAATTTGCAGAAACGTTCTTTGATGTCATATGTATATGTGTGTAAAATTTCAGGGGCCTTTATCGACTCAAAAATCACGATATTTATTCTTGAAAATCGTCACTTTTCACAATCTCCCATAAGAGCCCGTGTTAAATATCGCAACATTATACAACGAATATCTCGATCATTTGGTCGATGAAGCCTGTTGAAATTTTGCACACATTTTTATATGACATCAAAGAAGCTTCGATTAGTTTTTATAACAAATCTTATGGAAAAAAAATTCATGATTTTGTTTATTATATAACAAATAAATTTTCCGTAGGATCAATTTGAATTTTGAGTATGTTGTCCTTTAGTCGATTTGCAACAACTTTTCTTAATGAACTTTAACGCTTGGTCCACTTCCAATGTGAGAAGAAACGGGAATAGAATTTTAATCCCCCACCCAACGATAGGACTACCTTAAGGGACGATAAACGGGGTCGTCACGTACCGAGGGCGTTTCCGAAATAACGCGCAATTTAAGTACCGAGTTCTTTATATACGTATATAGTTTTTAGACTGAAAAAAGAAATTGTAATAAGAAACAAAGTATAAAAATTCTTGTATATAAATAATTACAATTACTTTATATGAGGAAATAAAAAACCATTGTAGATTGTACATGCTTCATATATCAATTCGATTGCACACATGCTTAAATATGTTTTTTTTTAATAAAGGCAAAAGTTTCATACTCACTGAGTGTACCGAGTATTTTGCGCATCGAGCAAAATTCTTACGTCGACGAGCGACCCGGGACTTTGCGACGACTTTCTTTGGACAATTCATACCGCATCAACGTTATTGTCCACTCGTAAATTTCAAACCTTCCATTAATCCCAAAATAAAAACTTTCCAATAATTGTGCATGTAAATCGTCGCCTCAATCGTCGCATTTACCACTCGGTCGAAGAATGCGACGTCTTTTATCAATTTTCCTCTTCAAAGAGAAGAGTCTCTTCCCCTTTGAAAAAAAAACGCGGGATTTCCACGGTAACCATGCGCAAAGAACGAATTTTCGGCTTCTGCGCATCTCGCGCCATTTTTCCTCTGTTAAGCGTACAAACACTCGATGCGTGTTCCAACCGAGTGTTTTCTTCATTCAAACGTCACAAGCGAACAATTATCTCGTCTGAAAAGATGAAAAAAGATTCACAAATTATATTCTCCGCTTTAGAATTGGACATGCTATGAAGCCTTGTATATACTTGACGTGCACGAGGCTAATTCTTTTTACACCATTTTCTCGAACACTTTGAACATCGTACGATCCTTCTACGACAATTACAGTCCCTAGATACCAAAACAATATTCACTTTAAGATTCTCTAACTCACTGACCTTGTGTCACTCGCAAAATGTAAACAAGGACGGTGACGAAACTTTACTTACACGAGTATCGACGATATACGATTTTTCTACGAGCTCGTACTCGGGATGCACCGTGTCTTTGTTCGCACACAAAGATTTCGCGACGACCGATGTCTCGACAAACGTTTCTCCTCTCGCGACAAGCACGTTTGGGTAGAGAGAAGCGAGCGATAACCTCCATTGTACCGGCTCCCGCGTTCGGGCACGTCGTTCATTCGTCTCGCAAACTCACGCCTTTACTGGATGTTTCAACGTTTTTCCATTCTTCGTCGGTACACACGTACGATAAAGTATGAAAATACATTATTGAGGACCACATATGACACTTAACTAAATAATTTTACGATAAGTGAGACAGCGTCCACGCCAACGGTCGACAATGCACGAGTAACTCCTCCAAAACAATTGAATAACGCCATCGTTCAACGCCGGCGAGTGATGGCGCGTGGGTGCGCGCGCATGTCCTAGCCATCCATGGCGCCAGTGGCGGGCAAATCAAACCACCTAAACCGCCTAATTCAAATATCTTTACAAAATTATTATAAAATTTTGTAAAAATGTTACATAACATCGTTACTTTTTCTACATAGATTAACGACATACACGAATTATCAACTTTCAAATAATAATTTATTATAAAAATTGTAATCAACGCCCGATGAAAGTATGGACTAATTTTTTTCTCCCTAGTTCATCGACAATGAAGCATATAAACGCGGGCAATTGTATTCCAAAAGAAATGCGATATAGTACGTAGCGAAGGGGAAGAAAAAGATACGATCGAGTGGGCATAATGGACGGATAATATTTCCATGATGGAACATTCGAAGCGGTCACCCTTCGAGACCTAACCTGTAGATATCGTAAAAGCAACGTATACGCATATATCTATATCTATATATAGTGACGCATATACGCATATCGGACCAGTGAAGAGACGCTCGCATTCCAACGAGTATCTTATTTCTTCTCTATCGATATACCAACGCTCTTCACTCTTTCGCTTTTTTTTCTCTTTCTCTTCCTCTCGTCTAGCTCCATATATACAAACGTGTGTGTATACCCTATGGTCTCGTGCATCGCGTAGAAATCTCTTTCGAATTCCATGACTCGAGACGGTAAATATCAGGCCGGGACACTCGAGACTCGTGTCTATAACAATCGATCTCTCGTCGTCTTAAATCCCTGACACCCGGTAATTCAATAGCTTCACCGTAAGACATACATATATATGTATATATATACTTATACGTATGTACATACGTATAAATTTTCTTTTTCGTCCGTTTCTTATCTATAACGTATACTTAAAGCTCGCAGTGCACGCGGTAATATCATAGACTCTCGGTATCGGACACGATACGAAGCGAAACGATCGAACGAAAGTAAAATTCGATAACTGTTCGGAATCCCAAAGGCGTATCGGTAGAAAGTAGCGATAATAACGAGATGAGCCACCGCGTTCCGTGCGAGTTCGCAGATGAAGCGCAAAGTGGTAATTTTCAGAGTGGCACATGATCGACGCGATCCTTGGGATCGTTCGATTCCGCGTGAGAACGTGAAAACGCGGAAGAAACGTTTCTAACGATATCGATAATACGCGTGTGATCGATTAATTTTTTTTTTGTTTTTACAAAGATTAATTAATCAAACCTCAGCATTTAATGCGTGTAATTAAGGAAAGTTAATAACAATTTGTTTTATTAGTCTGAGATATTTAGCGAGTTTTTTTTCGATTTAACGAGAATTCGTTTCAATAAAACGAAGCGGATTTCACCGGGTGCAATTATGATTTATCTTCGAGTGCTTCGTTGCTCGCTAAAGAGAAAAACCCTTTGTAAAGATCTTTGTTCCGGAAACGTCGTCGAGCGAATTTGTTGTTTTTCTTTTTTTTTGTTCGTTAAGTCACTAACGAACTGCTTGTGGCATCGTGCACAACTATGCGCGAGCACGAACACACTGACCGTCACCGTTCCCGGGGCGCTGGTGGCATTTAATTTTCTTGCGCCTGGGAGACACCGGCGTAACTGCTGCGCTGTGCTCGGTGCCAACTGGAAGAAAGTCTCCTTGAATTGAAAAATCAAGAAAATTAGTAAAATAAAATTTGACGTATTTTTAGACAAACATGGTATCGCGTTAATCGAGCCAAGAAGGAGAGAAAAATAATGGAAATTATCTGTATTTGAAAAGAAAAGGGTTGAAAGACGACTTGGAATTGCCAAGCTTGGCAAAAAACAAACAAAAATCTATCCATTATTGATTTAAAAAAAACAAACAATCAATAATAAACGAAAAATTTTCATTAAAACGTAAAACGAAAATCTTACTGTTTCTGTTTATTTTCGTTTAGTTTATTCCAAATATTTTCGGGATTAAATTTACTCCAGTCGTAAAATTCGGCGATCGTTTATCTCCAATCACTCAAAGTGTGTTTTACAAGCAATAATCTCCGGCATGGAGGAATTTCTTGGTCGGAGGGACAAGCTAGGAAGCAAATTGCAACGAGAAATTGTTTCCGGGAGCGCGAACCTTTTCAATTTTATAATCGTACACTAGGGTGGCAGCCAACACGCAAAATTTCCTTCGTGTCCCGGTACGGTAGAGTGCTGCTTCGCTTGTGCGAAAGGCGGAGCGCAACGGTAGTGGCAAACGAGCAGCAGCAGCAGCAGCAGCAGGAGCAGCAACAGCATTTCTTCCAACGACTTGTAAAGCAAATATTTATGAGGGTTCTAACCATCGTCATCGCTCATCCAGGGGGCTCGTTAACCCCCGAAGCGACGTCGCTTTCGATACAGTGTCACAGCCGCCACCTAATCCCCAACAAACACAACTATCTCCACCATTTCGGGCACGCAGTATTATTTGCATATACGGACATAATTCAAAGGAAAATCTCCATGGTAATAATAACCACGCTTTTCCCATATTGTAACATCTAAGATCAAACTTCATAGTTTTCGCACGAAATACAGGATAGTTTATAAGAATGCGAAACAAGGGGAGGAAGATCAGTCTCCTTGTAACTACCGACCTAATAATAGGTGGAGCCTGTAGCCAATATAATTAATAAAACATTAATAAAACGTCTTACAAATTTCGCTTCTAATTTTCGCAAAGGAAAACATCCATGTTAATAATAACCACGCTTTTCCCATATTGTAACACCTAAGATCAAGTGCCATAGTTCTCGCAAGAAATACAGAATAGTTTATAAGAATGCGACACAAGGGGAGGAAGATCAGTTTCCTTGTAACTACCGACCTAATAATAGGTGGAGCCTGTAGCCAATATAATTAATAAAACATTAATAAAACGTCTTGCAAATTTCGCTTCTAATTTCCGCAAAGGAAAACCTTCATGTTAATAATAACCACGCTTTTCCCATATTGTAACATCTAAGATCAAGTTCCATAGTTCTCGCACGAAATACAGGATAGTTTATAAGAATGCGAAACAAGGGGAGGAAGATCAGTCTCGTTGTAACTGCCGACCTAATAATAGGGGAAGCTCGTGCCCAATATTATTAAGAAAACATTAATACAACGTCTTACAAATCTTGCTTCTAATAACCACGTGAGTGAATCTTCCGACGAGTTCACTAACATAGACCTTCGCGAACGAGTCAAAGAGTGATGACTGTTCTCTCAGTCACTGGCGATCCTAAGTAGCCCAGGTTCCCAAAAAGTTGCATGACAACAGATTCATGTTTTCATTTGAGCTAAGAAACGCCTGCATCATGTTTTCTTTGACCGACGATAGTTTCGAGGATCAAAAACAATTAATATAAAAAATAAAATGTTGCAAGAATATTTATACGAGGAAGGGCAGATATAACAAGAGATGACCAATGGGGAGATTGGAAAGACTCGGTGCGTACGTGAGTTATCGAGATTTTCGGATCTTACGAAATTTAGAGATGGATGGGAAAATAAACGACGGTTAGAAAAATATTTGGGGTAATTTTGGGACGAGATTATTGCTAAGCTCCAAAGTATTCGCTTAGTATTCCAGTTACAAAATAATCCTAAGACAAACATTGTTACTTTAAAATTGAATTCCGGGGTTGTCTAATTAAAAAACCTGATTTACTTTTGTAAACTTTGTGTTGAAAAAACGTATATCTCCATCGTGGTAATTTCTGATCCGCTTTGCCCTCGAGTCTCGACGCGACTCACCTGATCGCGAAACGGCGAAAGGTGATAGGGGTCGCAGAGTCATGAGGAGAGAGGGAAATAAGAACGAGTACCTCACGCTGAAACGACAGGTGTGCGTTCCATCCTGGAAGCAAAAACGAGGTCCGTTCGCTAGAGCTATCTCGTGGCAAAAGAATGAAATTGTACAGAGCAGCGAAGCTACTTGGTCGGTAAAGCGAACACACTCGCTCGCAATACACTGGAGCACGCGTGGTTGTCTGCTCACAGGGGCAACTCGTGCCTCGTTATTGAACTTTGTTTCCCTTTAACCCTTTGAGACCTGAGTACTTTCAAGCTTATGTGGTCCGCAGACGCATAGGCTGACGCATATATGCGTCCTTAGAGCTCAAAGGGTTAAACCCACGTCACTCTTCTTACCCTTATACTTTCATCGTAGAAAAACTCATCCAACCCTTCACCGAGTGTAATCGAATGCTTACCATTTCGTACGAATTCTTCGTACGAAGAAAGACACGAAGAACGAAGAAAAACGACTCGCCCTTTCACAGGTCGAAGAAAACCGACTCACCCTTTCACCCTTTCTACGTACGAGGGAAGGACGAAGAAAAACGACTCACCCTTTCACAGAGCTCCGCGCTGACCCTAGCGACATCCGCGACAGGCTGAAAAATGACGTCGTGAAACTCTGGATGATTTCGTGCGACTGGACGTGCATAGAGCTCTTTCGCGCTGCAAAGTATCTCGCGATACTCGTCTTCGGCATGAAGAAGTTTTTCCGTCGCGCGATATCGACGATCCGTGTCTGTGGACAAATGGAAAATACGAAGACATTTATTATCCTGCGGAGTACGATCGATTAATCGATACGAGTTTAGAATCGAACGATCAATATTAATGATAAATGATTTAGTATCGATTTTAAATCAACGAGTCAATATCGACCGATGATTGGTGAAATAATATTCATTAACGTTTCATCGTTCGATATCAATTTTCCATCAATTATTGTTTTTATCGTTCGAACGTCATTAAAATTTGTGTTTACCTCCGGTGGGATTGAACTGTCGGGCAGAATCTTCGATGAGTAAAACTTCACCGTGGAGAAGCGCAACATCCGCAGCTGGATCGATTTCGGCCCTTGATCCAGCGAGAAGCAATCTCGGTCGGCATACCCTGTACTTCAAAAGTACAGGGGCGACCAGAGAGGACACGGATCCTGGAGAAACAGCCGGAAGCTGTAAGCCAAAAATCAAAAATTATAATCTTATGTTTATCTTAAATATCTTCTTAAATCCAAACCTCGTTATTTCGCACGATCCACGAATAACGCAAAGACAGTCCTCGAAAAAAAAATACGACATTGCCGAAAAAAATGATCGATGATCGATTTGTACATAAGCGTCAATCATTGCTAATAAAATATTCATCCCGATACGAAGGGGAGATAAAAATAAATCGCTGCTGCAGTTTTGCATTATGGAACGAGCGAGCAATTCTTTTTTTTTATTTCGAATTTCGAGAGTGAACGTAGCTGGGCAGTCCGCCTTGGCCCGCGACCTTGTAGCAGGTTGTAACATGGCCCCTTTTTCTGCGCCCTCGCATATTTTTGTAAGATGAAATTGAACGCTGGAAATTTTACAGTTTTTCGCAAACGTTCATATTTCGATTTTCTTTTAAACAAAAAAAAAATGCATCTATACAAAAAACATTTGTATAATATTGTTTTTTAGAATCTTACGTCGATGCACACAGTTCGTGACGCGTATAAGCGTATTACAAGCTCCGTAGACCTCACGGTCCCAAGAATCAACGAGATATACCGCGGAGAAGTTACATATACATAAAAAGAAAAGATATATAGGTATACACACGTATACACCCATGTACACATGCACACAAGCCCACTCTCGCTTTTAATAAACGCCAAACCGGAATCGTAAAGCTGAATCTAAATTGCATAATTATACCGACGCTCGCGTCCCTCGTATATCCGAGTGAGACGGAAAGACGAAGGAAAAAACGCAAAAAGGGAAAAAAAGGTAAACAAAAATAAGAAGAAAAAAAAACAAGGTTTGCCCTTACAACAGGAAGTTATTTTTTTACACTCTTTATCACTTTCTCGACTTTCAATAGGAAAATTTATCAATGGATTACAAAGGAGAATATACGATTCGACATTACCGAAGAGCTTCGTTTATTGCAAACCGAAACAGATATATATATATATATATACGAACTGAGTTCACAAATCACGGTCTGTTACGGTTCGCGCATTAACTTTTCTCTGTGTATTCATTCGTATATATATATGTATGTGTATATGTTGTTTGTGTTGAATCTACGAATACGCTCTTGAGTATTTGCACATGCAAGAACATCCTGTGCCCCTCCCAGTCTCATTACGAGACAATGAGGATCGTTACATCGATCACGGGACGGTCGCGAGAGCGCGGTATGCCGCAGTGACCGCTTTAACCAGAGAGCCCCCTCGTGGTCCGTTGGTGAAACGACAGAACGGAAGAGAATCTCGTGTAATCCACGACAGAGGGGGGCAAAGAGATACACGAACATGGTCGAACATCGCAGAGTATATTAGTCTTTAGTCCCGTGTCTTTCTCCGTTCCTCTTTCGAACGCGACATTGAGAGAGTGCATCGCTAAAGGAACGCAAGAGACCGCAACGATTTTCTCATTTCGTTTTACGAACGAAACGTAGATTATGCGAGAGGATCGAGTCGAGAAGACAATAGTCGATGCGGGAGAGAGGGAAGAAAAAGGGATCGTAAGATCGATACAATCTGAAAAATTGGAAGCGAAACTATGATTTTCTTATTGTGCGGTAAATTTACGATCGATATGGACTATTGGAGCTTGAGAAAGGATTAGAATTCACCGGATTACGGTATATTGCAATATTGATGGATTCGCGAAACCTCGAAAAATTGACTTTTCGCGAAGCTGTAGCTCCGCTCTCGTTCGACGGACAGAAAATTTCACGAATAACTTTTTGAAGAGCTCCCCGAGCGCTCGAGAATCAGCCCAGAATCATCCGGATAGCTCCATTTTTGTGACCGGGGCGTTCTTTCGAAAATCGCGATTTTTGGGACCCATAGGAGGTGACCTACAAAAAAACGCCTCGGCGATGAGGTCAAATTTTTGTTTGCTCCAAAATCCCTTTATTTCATCATATTCGCGTTACGCGGGAAATTTCCGATTCCGAAATGGTGCTACAAAGCCTTTTTGAACGAAACAAAATTTTGACCCCCTTCAGACCCCCCAAAGTCAGGAAAGTAAATCACGAATGTCGACCATCAGCACCTGCCGAGGGTCAAATTTTTTTTTCGTCCAAAAAGTCTTTGTTGGGTGGTTACGGAATCGGAAATTTGTCACTGATGAAGAATATAACGTTATTTTTGCCGATTTCTCAAAAATTCTCGGAGAAAAACGCAAAAAACCCGAAATGACGATTTTTCCACTTCAGATCGACAAAATCTGCAAATTCTGAAACGAAACCGTGATTTTCTTGTTGTACGGTAAATTTACGATCGACATAGACTCTCAAAGCTCAAAGACGGATTAAAACGCGCCAGAAAGCAAGACCGCAACTTTTCGATTCAAGATTACTCCACTTCAATGATTTTGACATTAGATGGCGCCGATAGGACAATAAAGCTTTTACGCGTCTTCCTGCGCACTGACAAGACCTTGACAGCGGAAACATTCGATCGTTTCCCCGCCGAATTAAAAACCTCACGTTAACAAAAAAAATAACAAACTACACGCGTGCTCGTTTACGACGACTGAGTGATTATCCATTTCCTACATGTATATATAAATTGACTCGAAGCAAAAACGTGTTCACCGAAGTAAAAAAATATGAAAAATTCAGCACAGACTCCGATAGAACGTAAAGCTTTATCAGTCGTACGCTCGTTATCTAAAAGTCGCTCGTTGAGAAACTTCGAGTGCATTCGTATGAAAAAGAAGAGAGTACCTACCGAGAAGTAGCGGCGAATTTAGAAGAGTCCGAGGGGAATCGCGATAATCCCGATAGACTCGTGTATGTACAAACATATATATACTACACATACATTTGTTAAGTGGTACGTAGCACGGTTACACACCGAGGGATGCTAAAGGGACATAAAAGCCGCCACACGATCACGCCGGTACCCTTAAATCTCCATTCACTATTGTCTCTACGCTCCGCGGCGATAATTCGAGGTCCCTTTCGACGCGAAACCTCTCTAACGAGCTCTTCATTGTTCAGTAATGACATACCCATGAGAATCGCCTTGAACGCGAGCATGCTACCCCGATAGACGCCGCTGTTTTTCATACAACGTGAAATCGTTCTATTCCTGTTATCATTATCCTCGCGGAATTACACACTCGAGCAAGGACACGAATTAAATGTCCGAATAAAAGAAAACATACTGAATTACGCAAGCCAATAATCGTACTAGTTTTATAAATTTATTTCAAATTATTCTTGATAATTGATTCAAAATTTGTGATCCAATATCCAAAGGCTCTAAATTTTAATCAATCTCACAAATTTGATTGATGGATGTAGAGTGCGACTGGGTAGTTAATTATTGTCGATGAAGTGTCGACTTCGGTTCGGTCAATGATTCCAGATGGAGGTGGAATGAGATTTTGCGTTTTTACGTTTCGATCCTGATTAGAATCCTCTTCAGAAATTTTATTCACTGTATAATTTATAATAGATCTTTAAGAATAGTTTGATTATATTATGTTAGTTAAAGCTAGATTTACCAGACCAGTCATTTTGACTGGTCGTGCAATTCTTAATTAAAAATTCCTACTGCATGTAACATTTGTTTTCTGAAATGACGTTATGACTTCTGTAGCTGTAAGTAGGAAATATATTTAATGAACTCAATACAACTTTATATTTATTTGTAACAAATATATTTAGATAGAAACAGGTATATGCAAATAGCTGGTAAATCTAGTGTTAAAGCTAGTATATTGTTAGGTGTTGTGTGAGAAAGTGTGATACTGTTTAATGAAATTGTTCGGTTTTTGGTTATGTTTTCTGTGAATCTGACAAACCTCGATATTTGGTGATTTCAGGTTTCACGATGCATATCTTAGATGCTCATTCGGAGTAAGTTGATAAACTTAAATGAGTTTGATGAATCGATAACCCAGTTAATAAATTGTTTAGTGTATGGTATATATGAAGATTTAACGAGTCGATTTCTAATCGGTTTTTTGCGATGGATATTATCTGCAAATTGATGATAAAAGAAAATTATGTTTGTCAATGATGTTTCGAAGATGATTATGATATTTACCATTGAAATTTCGGTGATGGCGATTCATTTAGATTGCATCGTGAGACAAGAACAGTTAACCCTTTGCACTCGAGAGGTGACCCTCGGTCTCCACTTTTAAGTGGCGAGCAAAGTCTCTCGAGTGAAAAGGGTTAATTTTATTTTACATTAATTCGAGCGTTATCGTGTGTTTGCGAGAATTTTCGAAGTCTAAGGTCACAAATTTGATACAAATTTATATTTGTTATTTACATTAAATCAAGCCCAATCCACTTTATCATCCGACGAACAATTTTAACGGTTCGCCAGTGCGGCTGAGTTTGTTTCGTTCATTAGGAAATTACGTGAGCTCGTTAAATCGTAATAACGTAATAAACACTCGAGGGTCGGAAAACACGGATAAATTTCCTCTAGATATTTTGTTTTCATTCTTTCCACGTGTGTTTTGTTTTTATTTCAGAGCATCTCGCGTCGAAGAAAATGATTTTGCTCGAGGCGTACAACGTTGTGTATGAGTGACACGCGTACGAATGACGCCCCAGCGCATCAGAACCCCGCGTTCATCATTAAAGTCAGGTAGGTATGGGATATGTTCGTTGCCACGATTAGGCTAATTCCGTCAATTTAACGCGATTACTTTCCATTGCGCAATGAGAGTGTCTTTTCCATCTCGGCGTTGATGCAGATTTATACGTATATATATATGTATATATATATGTAGGTATGCGCCACCCGGATAATCCTCGGGATTTCTGCAGGCGCACGACGTGAACGATGGAAATGAGAACACGAAAGGAGAGGAGAGGAAAAAAGTCGAGGGAGCATTTACCCATCAACGGAATGAGATGAGATGAGTGTATATACGCTCGGCGCGAAAATTACTCGTTGGTATCTTGCACGTGTTACTTGGCAATACATAATTTCTTCGCCAAGAGGACGAACGATCAAGAAACTTCTCGAATCGTCACGAACCAACGTAGGTACATGACGTAAAGAAGAAAGAAAAAACAAATGCTTGTTCCTTTTTCGTAATCATTTTTGTGACAAAATGATAACGACGGGGTGTACGTAATTGGTTTGATTTTTAAAATATAAAACAGAAAATTTACATTTTCTGTTATGTTTTTTTTGCCTGATTTTCTATTTTATTTTTAACGTGCTTTTCGATTATTTCTTTTTATTGGTTGGTAAAGTTTTCGTTCGTAATAAAATCAAAATCGATAAAACTGTAAGCTACTTCCTGTTTTGACCGGATGCGACTTTGAAAAATGAGTAACAATCTTCTATTTTT
Organism: Netelia fuscicornis; assembly: GCA_946811545.1. Taxonomy (NCBI): domain Eukaryota; kingdom Metazoa; phylum Arthropoda; class Insecta; order Hymenoptera; family Ichneumonidae; genus Netelia; species Netelia fuscicornis. The sequence continues at coordinate 12,083,401 of OX328011.1, read as the reverse complement.
TTAATCTTGGAAAATGACAATTTTCATTCTATTTTTCTAAACTTCGTAAATGAAAGTTACTTCCGCACTCTAATTTTACAAAATAAAAATTATATTTCATATATTTTTTTGTTTATATAAAAAATGAAGATCGTATATTTTCAACGAATTTTAACGAATTTATTTTTAAATGATTTTCCTATCGAAATCATGAAACCGCGTTTCCTTTATTCGAGATTAGAGAAGCCCTGCGCGCTCTACCAACGATATGCAGTCGCAAAAGTGCACTCACCTTTAAATAGATATATACAGGGTCAATTTCATAAAGTGTAACAAGACTTTATTCTAAGGTAGATGGGATCATTACAAACAAAAGTTGCAAATAAACATTGGGGATATTTTTAATAGTTTACGAGATATCAATGTTTTAAGTTGGACCAATCAGAGGGCGCCGAGAAGCCTTGGAGACGCCCCCTTCCGTCCTAGTTGTTGAGATAGCACAGTGTAGGGCGTTACATTTGGGGTTGCAAAATTCAGAGCAGTCAAATTTATTTATTATATTATTACGCAGTCATTTTTATTTCTCGGGCATTGACTGCTAGAACGGGAAGTGGGCGTTTCCAACATTTATAACAACGTAAATTTATATCTCGTAAACTATTAAAAATATCCCCAATGTATATTTGCAACTTTTGTTCGTAATGATCCCATCTACCATAGAATAAAGCCTTGTTACACCTTACGAAATTCACCCTGTATACATACATATTCGACCAGATTCGTAGAAGTTCGCAATCCTTTCGCCAAGTGAGGATCGATTCTCGCTATCGTAGCGAGGAGCAACGATGCACTATCCTGCGAGGCACGCATATATCTATACATATGCATCTCGCTGCACCGATTCACCGCAGCGATGTGGTATGAATGAAAAATTGCAATTCAAAGCACACCAAAGATAGAAAGAGAAAGAGACAGAGAGAGAGAAAGAACTCGCAATACATTAAACATTCGTCGTACCAAACGACTTTGGTATTATTGCCTACGTAAAAGTTACACTTTGTCGACTGTAAATACACTTCATAAAGCTGCTACTCGTTTCGTCCAACCAACGTCGCGACCCATTCAATTTATGAAAATTCTAGGACGTCGTTGGAATTCGAGAAACTCTTCAACCGCAAAGTTCGATTTCACAATAAACGCGGTTTTAAAATAAAATGTGTGTGTGTGTGTGTGTGTGTGTGTATACGATGGTCAAGGAGGGACTCGTGGTGACTTCGGACTGTTGACTTTGCGTACGGACTTTAACTCGTAAAATACACATTTGCGTTTACAGCCGTGCAATTTCACAATCGAGAGTAAATTTGAGTGAGGCAACGTGCGGCGAAGGAGACGGGAACAACAGCTCGGACGTTTCTCGTACTCGTTTTCCTCCTTCTTTTATTTTCTTCTCGTTCCTCTCCTCCAACCCGTGTGTCACCAATGAAGAAATTCACTTCTTCGCGGCATCTTTTAGTATTATATTTAAACCGCTACGTCTCCTGAAATAACTTCATTCGACCCAAAGTCGTACGAAATCCGTAAACGCTTTGTAATCCGTTACAAAATCTTGGTTAATGATCATCACGCGTCCTTATTTTCATCCGGATGAAAAATCTAAAACAAAATACGGTCTATGTACAACAAATTTCTTTTTATTTACAAAAAAAACATTACCATTAGCCAACGAGAACAAACGACGATTTGTCGGATTTAAATTTCTTTTTCTATTCTTTTTTAAATGTCTTTTGCGCATTATTGAGAAACAGAAATTTGCAATCGATTCGCAACGATCATAAGTAATATGTACGAGAGGAGAACAAGCAGAACGAGACGGTTCGCGCGCGGACACGCCGGCATTTCCGTCTCGATAAAAAATCTAAACCAAAATGTGGTACATGTCCAAAAAATTTCTTTTAAATTACAAAAAACATTAACATTAGCCAACGAGAACGAACGATATTTCTCATCAAACGACGATTTCTCGGATTTGAATTTCGTTTTCTATTTTTTTTTTCGCGTTTGTTGCGCATTATTGAGAAATAAGAATTTGCAATCGATTCGCAACGACGATAAGTTGCATATATAGACGATATAGGTAATACGTACGAGAGGAGAACGAGCAGAACGAGATGGTCAGCGCGCCCCGACACGCTTCCTGGTCTTACGGTATGGCACCGTGAAAGCCAACATACTTAAACTATATATATACACATATAATAAACGTGTGTATATTTGCAACTATAACGACGAGAACGAGGGAGGGAGGGAGGGAGGGCGGAAGGGAGGGGGCTGAGGGGTGAGGGGCGGGGCGGAAATCGATAGCAAAGTTTCTTCTGGCTTATAAGCCGTGACGTATTTAAAGAGGTAGAAAGAGAAAAGGTGAAAGAGATAGAAAGAAAGAAAGATGGAAAAGGAGCGATTTAAGAACTGGGACGGAGGGTTGACGAGCGAGGATAACGGCCCGTTGTAGAAAACGGCTTTTATGTATCGGCCGATTCTTCACCATGACGCAACGCGATACGACAAATTGAGGATGTTGCTGCCTGCTCGCGACGTGAGCTCGTTCGAGCGAATACAAAATTTAATAAACCCAATCCATAACGCAAAATCGTTATCCGATTTATCGATCAACGTTAATTACATCCTTTTTCTTCTTGTTTCATCGCTACCTGAGATAAATGAACGTCATACCCGGGGATGACGGACGATGATTCGTTCAAAAAAAAATTGCGTCAACGCTCGTTTTGTAGAAATCGCTTTCTCGTACCGCGCGCGTGCCATTTTATGTCGACGAGTTTGGAAAGTATTTTCGAATTGAAACGGCAAAAAAAAAGAACTCGTTCAAATCTGCCGTATTACAAAAGAAACATAGGATTTTTTTTTAATGATGAGTATAAACGATTTTTGATAATAATAGTCTCGTCTCATTCATCATTCTTTATTTTTCTATTTCATTTTCATATTTTATATTATTTTTATTATTATATTTTATATTTCATTATATTTATTTATTCACGAATGTATTTATTTATTTATTTGTTTATTTATTTAAAGAAATTTGTTCTCATTTTTGATAAGCCAAATGCGTGCGAAAATCCAAACGTCGAACTCGCGAATTTCAATCGAGAACGGAGCAAGTGACGGTGTACACGTGACAAGAACGAAGAATGGCTTATATATATATCTATATATCTGTATATTGTGTGTGTGTGCGTTAGTACGAACGAGCATGGACGAGAGAGAAAAGGTGTAACAGTAAACGGCGCCCACCTTAGGACGCGTATCGGCTCAGCGAGCATTACAGGTCACCCGGTTGATCCTTAAGCACGAAAAAGGCGATATACATATAACACGACGAGTATGTAAGGCAAAAGAGACTTCAACGAGAGAAGCAAAGGCAAGGACACCGCGGCAATCGCGCCAGTCGATATAATACACCGTGTGTAAAACAATTGCGTGGGCGAACGACACGCGCGCGCTCTCTCGCACGACCAACTTTACGACCACGCGGCGACTCTCGACTCTACGATTTTTTCGAACGCAGCGGGGGCATATCCCCGGATTTGCTCTTCGCCGAACGGCAAAAACCAGTCGATTGCTCACCTGCCTGTATCGGGCGACGCAATTTAGAAAAATTAAAAATACAGAAAAAAGAACGATAGAAAATACGCGAAAGAAATGAATTGTTCCATGGTCGGATTTATTTTTTAGTTTTTGGATCGTGAAGATTGGGAAATTAGGAAAAACGAGGAGCGAGCAGGGTTTATTTTATAAATATTTGGAAATTTTCAATCGAATTATGAAGATTTTTTAAAATTATTGTTGAAAATGAAGGTTCTTAATGATTTTCGACGATTTTGGACGGTGAAATTTTGGAATGCGAGGATGGGGATCGAGAGAATGGAATTGGAATCCGCCGTTTATCTTAATTTTTGTGGGAAACACGGACGATCGAAAATCGCGATTTTTCGATTTGAAGAGAACAAATGCGATTTTTTTTTAATGACTTTATAAAAGCATGTTTTTATCGGAAATTTTGCATACACCACGATTATCATAATTGTTTCTTCGACATTTGGCAACTGACAAGTAAAAAGTCGAAAAACTTGTAAAATTTCGTGTTTTCTCGACTTTTTGCATATAAATTGCAATTATATTATTGTTCCCACCGTTAAGCAAGCTTAAATTAAAAAATTATATTTTTTAAATAGTTTAACTTTCCCTGCAAAGATCAAATCTATTTCTACCTTAAAATTCTAATAAACTGAATTCCGTAACGAATTTCCGTTCGAAATACGTGATAATGCGAGATAATACCGATAAGGCGTAGTTAATATTACTGTCTGCACAGTGGACCGATAAATGTGGCCTTGGAGCGACGCTCAAGGTCTTCTCTTGTCTCGAAGGTGTTCGACGTAAAAAAAATGTTTAAGAAAAAAGAGGAGAAAGAAAAGTTTATTATGAAAAAAATTATAAGAAAAGGCGTTTCGAAGACATCCTCGCGAGATCTTGAATGTGTGTTTGCAGTTCATGACGCACGCGGAGCGGAAATTCGTTCCAGGGGCGCTCGCTGCTATTTTTTTATTTTTTTGCTACAATAACGTTACTCCCGCGCTCCGACTCGTTCACCGCCGCCTCCGCGCATCGGTACTCACAAACCGAACAAGCAAATCGACCGTGTCACGGATAAAAATGCGCCACGACTTACGACTACATCGACCTCTCAGAAATCCTGACCAAACTCGGAAGTCCGACGGGTCGACGATGTTAATAATTGTCAACGTCGAATAATTATTCGAACTAGTAAAAACTGCACGTTATTAGTTTTTTTTTAAAGAATTTTTTTTCATTAAACATACAATTAAGCGACAAAGAGAATTAATTTGTGGAACTTTTTCATTCGCGAATAAAAATCGCTGTTTTTTTTTCATTTCTTGTTTTTTGATAAAAATGTAATAAAGAAATAATCAGGCAATTTATAAATATATTATAATTTTGACATGAGGAGAAATTAAGCGACAAAGAGAATTAATTTTTGGAACGTTTTCATTCCCGAATAAAAAACGCTGTTTTTTTTCATTTGTCGTTTTTGGATAAAAATGTAATAAAGAAATAATCAGGCAATTTATAAATATATTGTAATTTTGATATGAGGAGAAATTAAGCGACAAAGAGAATTAATTTTTGGATCGTTTTCATTCGCGAATAAAAATCGCAGTTTTTTTTCATTTGTTGTTTTATGATCAAAAAAAGTAATAGAGAAATAAATAGGCAATTATAAATATACTGTAAATTCAACACCTATTACGTTATTTCAATTTATATAAAATTTGACGATACTTATCGAGTGAAAACAGATTAATTTTTCTCGACCATTGTATCAACCAGAAAAAAAAATGATTCTGCGAAGCTGGCGAATGTATAATGACTGTAGAATAATGCCGCGCGTGTACGAGGCGAGAACTAATGTGAGTGTAGAAATTTTGCGATACTTCAGATCGCGCCATAAATTATGTCAGCGACGATATTCACTCGTACGTCGTTCGTAGGAAGTCACACTCTCACGAGCGTATACAGAGACACGTGGGACGCTCTTAATTTTTTATTATTTTTTTAAGCGCCCGAGTGTCGAGCAAAAGTCGAACGTTAACTTTTATTTGGCGTAGGCCGACGAGATCGCAGTAATTTAGTTTCGCGAACAATATGCTGGATTACAAAAAAAAGAAAAAATCATAATAATAATAATAATAATAAAATGAAAAATTCTACGAATCGACGAAAAATAAGATACACCGTCGGACGAAAGAACCGATGATTCATAAATCGTGGCTGCGAGAAAATGGGATGTTCGGACAACAAACTATAACGTCATCGTGATCCACGAATAAATCTCTATAAAAGTCCAGAATCGAGTCTATCGCGTGTTTAATCGAACAAAAATCAATATACAAATAATTGTCCCTAACAAAATATTGAGAAAAAGTGATCGTTGGATGAATATCAAAAAGATAAGTTCAAAAATCAAAATTATTCCATAACTTCGAGTCGTCGATTTCCAATTTTTGCACAAAAGGACGACCGCGTAATATCGGTTCGAAACAAACAAACAAAAAACGGACGAAGACGAACTTAGTACACGGAAGAAAACTCGTAGGTTCGATTCCCTGATTACAAATTAATTCTACGAGCGTTACACGCACGTGCTTCCACGTTCCAGCGTGCACTTATCCAAAGGACGAGCGAGAGGTGGGCATAGCCAGGAAGAGCGAAGAAGCTCGACCGTGAGACCGCACGCGACGAGGCGCGTTCCAGGACCGATAGAAACTTCACGCGCGGACAAAAGAAAAAAATAACAAAAAAATAAAAAATCCGCAAGAGCGAAAAATTATTGAACGTAAAAATTCGAATTGTAAGATTTCTAATTATCAACGATATACAAGCAATATCAATCCAACGTTATCAATCCTCGTACCCCAATTAACCCACAAATTGTTAATGAAAAATCATAATGATTAAACAATAATAAAAAAATAAAAAAAACAATTTTCATAATTTTTCTTTACTAAATCTCCAAGTACCTACCAATTTAGAGATTAATGCTCGAGATTTAGAAATCACGGAAAGTGTGCGCAGCTGCGTAAATGGCAACGGGCATGCGCATACGCCTTTACGTTACATCTCCCTCTCCCTTTTTTCTCTTTACATTTTTCTTTTCTTTCAGCGCGCACGCACGCTCGATAATTAGACGTGTTACAGACAGAAGTTTGGTTATCTGGTAGCAAAACGCAAAGTACCGGCGACACGCAAAGTTGAATTAGGATATACGGGAGAAATATACCGTTACGATAATGGAGAAAGTAGTGACACCCACTCGCAAAACGGCTATACTAGCATAAACGCTAAGTGTGTGCAAGCTATATATATATATTTGTATTTTGTGTATATATATGAATAGCGCGTGGACAACGCGCGTATAGCACAGCGCATGCGCGCCCGCGACGACGCCGACGACCGCGACAAAACCGGCGCTCGTCGACCCGCGACGCTCGCCGCTCGCGATATTATGGAGGTCGTGGTTTTCTGCTCGTCGCATTTTGATGTTTTTCTTTTTTATATTCCCTCGTTTCTGCTCTTTTTCTTTTCTTTATCTTTTTTTTCTCTTTTTAATGTTCATTTTTTCTTTTATTAGCTTTCTGAACTCACCAAAGCATTGAGAGAAAACGAGTTTTCACTGACGCACGAGATAATCGAATGTATTTCGCGATGAAATTTTAGGTCAAAGTTAAGATGGGAATGCGACCGGACGATCGGGTTGACCGAATTGTTTTATCGTATTGTGCGTACGTATGAGTTTGGACGTTTTTGTTTGTGAGTTTTTAATTGACATTTTATCAATCTAGCGGGAGCGTAGATTTTTGAAAATCGCGCCGATTCGATGGTAATAACGACTAGCGAACGGGTGTAAGAAGGGATGTGAGACGATTAAGAAAATTAAATCTCACGAGGAAATTTAACGAGCAACAGAAATAAAGAAAATAAAAACAATCCGTTAGAACGTACGGAACTCTCTCGTGTAACGCGAGAGAGTTTCATTATACTTCCGAAAATCTTCGTCCGTGATCCGTTATCGTCGTAATTATCTCTGCCGTTCGCGCCGTTACGTGACAACGGCAAACCCGAAGCGTAAAAACGGTTTACGGATTTTCAGTAAAGTGGACGGTCGAGCTGGGACTAGAAAATGTGCAAGGACCGAAAAATTAACGCGCGAGTTTAAAAAAGAAAACATCATTAATGTCTATTCGAATGTCCCAAAAATTGAGGTAAATATTGAAAGAAAAATTGTTTGGTCGATTCAATTAAAATCGATCGATTCGTCACACGTTTTTATCAATTACTTGAAAAATTCGATCAGAACTTTTATTGCTACATAAATTTTCATGTTCTCGTGTAAGCTCGATGACAATTTTATAAAATCATTGACGCAATGCTGTTTTTATAAACCTGTCGGCGATATCGACGTCGCGATGCGTGCAAAAGTGCTGCATAATGGCAATTTTCAAATATGCGATACGGGATAAAATCGCAAAGTCTCCGATATCCACAATGATACACACGTGCATACATATCTGTATATAGTCCCGGAGCAATTGGACCGCAAACCTCTAACGTTGGAAATAATAAAACGAGACGGTACAATGGAAGAAGAAGAAAAAAGAAAGATATTTGATATTAACGAGACCGCGGAAAGCACCACGGATATAGATCGCGCGTTTATCTATTAATAATGAAACATCCCGTTAATCTAGCGTTAAAGAAAGAAAGAAAAAAATACGCAATAGAAAATAGTTGCCAATCTCACGAAGAATTCCATTATACACATCGCGAAGTATTTCGATCGAACGTCCTGTCGTTTATCACAATTATCCTTAATTTCGAAGGAAACTCCGCCTGCGCGATTAACGACTACGTATCAAACCTAGTAACTATCTGTGTATGATCTCCCCTCTTACTCAGCTTCCCCTCTCCCTCTGCCTCTATAAAATATATACAGGGTGAACTTCATAAATTGTTTTCACTTCACACAGGTTTTATTCTAAGGTAGATGGATACATTTGGTGTTGCAAAATTTAGAGCAGTCAATTTTATTTGCTATATCGTCACGCAGTCATTTATATTTCTCGGGTATTGACTGCTCTGAATTTTGCGGAGCGAGCCGAGAAGCTTTGGAGCCGCCCACTTTCCGCCCTAGCAGCGAATGCCCGAGAAACAAAAATGACTGCGTAATAATATAATAAATAAAATTGACTGCTGTAAATTTTGCAACCCCAAATGTAACGCCCTACACTGTGCTATCTCTACGGCTAGGGCGAAAGTGGGCGGTTGCAACGCTTCTCGGCGCGCTCTGATTGGACCAACTTAAAACATTGATATCTCGTAAACTATTAAAAATATCTCTAATGTATATTTGCAACTTTTGTTTGTAATGATCCCATCTACCTTGGAATAAAGCCTGTTACACCTTATGAAATTCACCCTGTATATATATATATATATATACGCAAAAGTACATAAATATTGGAGGATTTATATTATTGGCGAGAATTCGTTCGGCGAAAGCTCCAAAGCCACCGTAGAGCATTAAGGAATTTAAATATCTTCACGGATTCGCACGTATGTATGTATATCCGCAAAAAAATAAATAAAAAAAAATACGTATACGTATAGATACGAAGTCTACAGGATACCCGCGATTCCAATTCGAATAAAGTAATTTCATCGTCTTGGAAGAGAGAAACTCGACGATCGCGTTGAACCGTCCCAGTTGTCGTAACTCATCGTTCTCGGGTCTCTGTATCTATACATTACGTATATACATATATGTATATATACATGTATACAACTCACAGCTGGTTCGAGCTCGGTAACTCAGGCGTGGTTTTGCAGCATAAGCATTACCGTTTCTTCGGGCTGCTATCTTGCCTATAGTTCAAACGTGCATATCTAGGCTAAAGTCGTATAATATGGCCCAGCTCGTTAATTTGGACAATAAGATTCTTGTTCGAACACCATTTTGTTGGAAAACTATCGATCGTGATAAAATTATTAAATTCTACAATTAAAAATTGTTCAACAGGTTTCTTATTTGCCATTGATCGTAACGTGAAATTAAATCGCAATTTTTTATAATTATGACAAATAATCAATAACAACTTGGATCAATCTGGCACATATTTATCGCGATAGAATATTCGTCCCTAAAGTTTAAATATAAACCATCGCCACAAGGAAAAATATTTCAGTTCATTATTTGCACCATAAGATTTTCGTTCGAACACGATTTTTTTGGGGAAACTATCGATCGTGATAAACTTATTAAATTTAACAATTATAAATTTTTCAACAGATTTTTTATTTAGCATTGATCGTAACGTGAAAGTAAATCTCAATATTTTATAATTATTCTAATTAATCAATGACAATTTGGATCACTCTAGCACATATTTATCGTAGCTCGTCCCCAAAGTTTAAATAATATTAACAACCAGGAAATCGGTACAAGGAAAAATATTTCAGTGGTCCATATTACCCCCGTACACCGTATTCTCGGACACGCGGAAATTTCTCTCAAATTATCGTATATAACTTCTGGCATATATATTTCTACAATGTGCACATATACGCATGTACCAATATATATCGTACACGTGTATAAAGACGAATACCGTGTACGAGAGAGATCGTCTTAACAAAGTACGTAACATAATAAATCTCGGGGAGAGAGAGGGAGAGGGGTGGGGGTAGGTTGGTTTCAACGACCGCGACTGCGGTCAGTCTACATTGCATGTTCTATAAATATAAATATATACATACAAATAACACTGTATACATATATATATATGCACATAATAATAAAAGTCAAGATTTTTGCAACTATGTGTCATCGTTACTCATCTCGGTTTAATCAGATCTCTTTTGCCTGCATACATTATTCCCCATATTTCCAAGCCCCACCGAACAATTACTTTTCTCAAAGGCACAGGTATGTTGCTGATAAGGTCAAAGACCTGCGCATGTGCATTTAACCAGCCGTTGCTCCAAGACTCAAAAAAATAAATTCTCGTTAAACTTCAATTTGATTTTAATGAAAAATCAATTTCCACCGTGTACTTCGAGTATAAGGAGAAAAAACGAATTTACAATGACCTCGTGAAAAGAACGAAAAAAAAAAAAACAGAAGCTATAATGATAATTTTCCGGTGAGATAATGAGCCGAGTCGTAAGCTCGAATCGTGACTACGATTCTCGAAGCTCGTCGCATTAATCGATTAGGCGGAAATCGAGTAGAAGAGCTTCTAAGAAAATGGAATGAATCAGCTCGTTGACGAGTCGCGTGGCTCGCGCACGAGGACACCTATCCCATTTACCTCTCGGTCAACGTCGTTATTCTAATGACCAATGGCGATTCCCGTAAGCGACCAATCGAGTCTTATCAAGATTGGGATTTAAAGACCAATTCTATTCATGCCAACGTAAAAAAATAAGTCCCAGGGTAATTGACAGAATTTTTTCTCTCCACGTTCCAGGACCTCGAGCCGTGTCCTACTGTCTTAAAACGCTCAAATTACGACAAGAATTTTTCAACGGCTTTAACAATTCTTGTTTTTCCCATTGTTTTTGTTTCATCCCGCAATTGCTTCGTAATTATTCTATTATCGTTCGCGACTCGACCGCACAATTTTCATCCTCGGCTTCGTTTGTATCGTTTATTTGTTCTTATTTTTCTATTTTCGATCTTTGTAAATATTTTCTCTCGCATTTATAAAAGTTGGAAATCGCATACATCGACTTGTTTTTTTTTCAATCTTTTTCTATTTTTTTGTGTAATAACGTTTAGGATCCGTCCGTGAATTTAAAAAGACCCGCGAAGTGTTCGCGCGTCAAAACTCGAGTCTGTCGAGCGATGACGCTGATTACACGTACGCGAGACTGTAATTAGTAATTACGAATGGACTGGAGCGAGTCACGTCTGACTTTTCTGCATCAGCGCGCATCTGCCTACGATACGGCGTCGTTCCAATTCTCGCCAAGTGGAATCATCACGAGAACTCGCGGTCGGGAGTTTGCCTCGTGACATTAACAAAATCTCGCGTGAATCATCGCAAATTGCTAAATTGTCGTACGTTAGACGTTTTTTTTTCTTGCTTTTCGTACGAGGGAAAGAAAGAGAGTGAAAAAAAAACAATGAAAAAAATGCAGACACGCGTGAATTATTCGCGAGGAAGGAGCGAGACGAGCGGTTAAATCGAAGAGAATTTATTACTCGTGGTGGAAGAATATAATTATACGAGCACATTCAATTTTGTTCTATTTCGACAATTTTTATTACCGCGTTCTTCTTACTTCTCTTTTTTTTTCTTTTTTTTTTTAACACGAGTGTATTTTCTAATGTTTCCGGAATATAATGTCTCACTCGAGAGAACCACCTGAATGGACCCTAGGATCCGCGAGAGATACGGATCTATTCGCGACGGGGGAGCGCGGCTATCTTCTTTTTACGATCGAGTGTCGAAAGATATTGCGATTTCACGGCGTCGTCCGTACCGCGAGATCTATGGGTTTGCGATTGGAGCTCGAGGCACGCGTTATTATATAGAGTGCTTTATCGTATGGGGATCTTTTCTCCTGCGACGAGAGAGAGGGAATGAGAGAGAGAGAGATGACGAGAAGCGCTGAAAGAACGAGAGAAAGAGAGAGAGAGAGAGTACTCGAGCGCGTTAATGTGGAACGGGAATGCCATAAATGTGTAATAAATTCGTATGCATATTGATATATCTCTATATATCTTGATAACATCATTATTGATGATCGTTTGAAAAATAAAAATTCATATATATATTTCTTTTTCATTCATTGTGAAATAATTAACGATGATTTTGAGAAAATTACTGTTTAAAAATTCTTATTACTATTATTATTTTTATTATTTTTAGCGTTGGAGTTTTTGGTGTTGTACATCTTTATATAGATATATTGATATATCCCTATATATCTTGGTAACATCATTATTGATGATCGTGTGAAAAATAAAAATTCATATATATTTTTTTTTTAATTCATTGTGAAATAATTAACGATGATTTTGAGAAAATTACTGTTTCGGAATTCTTATTACTATTATGATTTTTATCGTTAGAGTTCTTGATGTTGTATAGCTCTATATATCTTGATAACATCATTACTGATGATCGTTTGAAAAATAAAAATTCATATATATTTTCTTTTTCATTCATTATGAAATAATTAACGATAATTTTGAGAAAATTACTGTTTTAGAATTCTTACTACTATTATTATTATTACTTTTATCGTTGGTGTTGTTGTTACTGGTATTGTTAATTTATTTTTTTAATTTAGAACGAATGGTTCGGAATTATTTCACGCGACTGACTATACGAACGTTGCCCATCCCTCGCGACTGCGAGATCCATTGATGATTCTTGCATTTATCGAGCCTCGCGACCTCTCGACAGAGTTCATTCCAAACAAATTTTCTGGCACGATTCAACGCGAAACGGGAAACGAACTACCGGTTGGTAACGACGAAACGTTCATTTTTTTTCCCTCGATTTGTCTCCCGTGCATCGAGAAATCGTTCGACCTTAACGACGATCGCGATTTATTCGATTCCGCGTTGTTTTTATCAAATATCCAAATAAATGAATTTATTTACATTAATAAAATTTTCATAACAACGAATACAATTGTCGCTTGTATTAATTAATGAATTTTTATATCGACCTCCAACACATTGAAATCCAATCCAATTTTCAATTATTTATTTTACATTTCGTTTCAGTTTTCTTCATTACTATTATTATTATCACTATGGAAACGTCCAAATGGAATAAATATGCGACAGAGCAAGATATTCTACGATATTCTATTATAAAATCGGGCATCGAGCCAAGATAATAATATCGGTAATCGCTCTTACCAGACAACGAGAACCGTGCATAATCGGACTTTGCACTGAAACCGCGCTATTATATCGCGCCGACTTTGTACTTTTTCGCCGACTCGTAATATTTCGCTCGAGCTCATATAAATATAAACATACACATAGTCAATCATACCAATATTCCTCTTGTTTTTCGCACGTTAAATAATAATATCGATCCAAGTAATTCCATAAATATCGATATAATTTACCGTACAGCATTAAGATCGTGTCAGTTATACAGAAACGTTCGATCGTTCGGCATTTCGATCGATTATTATTGTTTTCTAACCGCTGAGTCAGCGGCAAACTCGAACTTCGTGTAAAACTTTATATAAAGAATCGATCGAAGCTTCTCGTATCGTCGAACTTGCCAACTATTTATAAATATCTATAGATATATCGAACGTTTGATTTTATTTAGAGGGAAAAAAAATGGCAAGAACTGCAATTATTCCTTCGTATATTTATTTCACTCGAACGAATCGATATTTATCGAAACGATATGTATGTATATATATGTGCATTATACCGGGTTCGATAACAAAGGTTATCCGCAAACGATATACACCATTATTACACGTTGTTATGCTTCGGCATGAGTATAATTTGCGAATCTTTATTACGCACGGAACAAACAACGGCGAGATATTCACGATACTCTCACGAACTATTCCCTCCTTCTTTCGCTACCTGCCTTCGTTCTACAGGCTTGTATGAATATTGCATGTATGTCAATTGCTTAACCTCGATAAAAATGACAATCGACTTATCTATCTATCAATTTACCAATCACCGACCAATTCCTCGATTATTAAAATATAGAAAATCTAAGTAATTTGACTGTGTACAATTATTTTTATAGTCACCTACCACGAGATTATTCTTATTTTTCATAGTAAATAAAAATCTAGGCGTTGCTCAAGTTCATATTTTTATTTCATTCTTTATTTTAGCTTATCATTAGAATTGATTTTGATTATTATAATTTAAAGAATAAGAAGAGGTGGGAGAATTAAGAAATAAAGCAAAGAACAAATATGAAAAATTATTTTTAAATTTACGTTTAGTTTAGAAAATCTCACGTTACTTGTATTGCTATTTTTTCTTTTTTAACTGGTGAGTTTACATTAATAGTCAGTTGTCGTAATTATTACTAATTTCCATATCGAAGCCATAATACTCGACGTTCAGTCTCGATATTCTCATTATGTAAAGACAACGGATATATCTTTAATCGATTCCTTGAGATCGTGTCATCGTGGAAATTATAATGTACCTACCACGATTGAAACGTTCAATATGCGGAAGGATCTCCACATTGGCTGTGATCGATACGAGACAGACGGCAGGAATTCGTCACTGCGGTCGAGTGAAACATCGCTCGAATGAGTATTCAAGCGCCTTCGCGCGCGAGAACACAATAGCAACCGAGAGTTTCAAATCTGCATAAAAATTCCGAACGCACATAGTGCATAACTATTCCGCAAAGTAAGATAGAAAGAGTGTGTGTGTGTGTGTATGTGTGTGAGAAACAGAGAGAGAGAGAGGAAGAAGGACCTTGAAGAGGCCAGGTGAGACCTTCTTGACGTCAACGGATACGTGTACGAATATTTATATATGGGGCATTCCACGCCAATGAGTCTCATCCACCATGACTCGTGAGTCTTGTTTTTCAACAATCTTTCTAATCAAAAAGGAACTCAGATTTTTCATACAATTTAAAGAAAATTCTTCAATTTTGTTAGAAAAAAAAGACAGTTTTGGAAAGTTGATTTTTAAAAAAGTAGAATTAATTTATACACTGTGAGTAACATGTCGAAATTCTAGAAATATTATTTATCCGCGATTCTAGAAGTTGACGTTGTTACAAAAATTCCGGATAAAAATAAAAATCGAAAGATATTTAAATTTTTATGTTTTTATATACTTTTCTATTTTTTAAAATTCACTATTTTTAGATATTTTTATATCAGTGTTTATTTTATTTTTATGTTGTTTTATATATTTGTATACGTTAAAAAAAATCTATATATTTTTCCAACATCGAATACATTTTAAAAGATAAATATTTTTTCAAATTTTTAAGAAAAACGTGTTGGTAACAGCGACGAATAAACGAAACGGTAGATCCATAGGAGTTTGAGCGCAGCGAGGAAACCGAGCGTAAAGAGTGCTATGAATACCTGCGCATATAATACAAGTTTTCGTCGCGTCTCTCCTTTTCACCAGCGGCAAACAGCGGCAGCAGTTTCGCTAGTCGCGATACGCGTAAGCACGCGCTCACATACGTAAAGCGAATATTTCATAGACGTCGTGCACGCGCGGTCCACACCACCGCGGGAAAGCCCGGAGATTATGCAAACGGAATAATAAAATAAACGTTATAAACGTCTCGAGTCGGGCGAATGACGACGTTCGTAGCTACGTACCTATAAAGGAATAGCGAGGGAGAGACACGATTCGGTGGATATTTCATTGGAAAATAATTATGCAAAAATAAAAAGAAGAAAAAGGAAGAAAAAAAAAGAAATGCAAAATTATCGAAGTAAAAGGAATACGTGTGAGAGAAGACGCGATACCGAGAGTAATGAAAGAAACGAAATACGAGAGAAGCTCGAATTATTATTGCTCGTAAGTCCCGGGGACATAAAGTTTGAAAATTGCTCCTCGTAAAATCGAGGCGCTATTTATATTTATATCTTCGCCTTCGACTATTTACTCTACGTATCGGATATCTATATGGCCGTATCACGGTCAATCAATCGCAAACATTGTCGATAAACGCATTCTCGAATGCGCGTGATTAATGAAAATAAAAAATACATTACGATAATCTAAAAGACTCGTGAAATATATTTCAAAATTTGTAAAGGAATCATAAAACTTCGGGACTGCGTTAAATCGTACAATGAAAAGTAAAATAATTAGAATCTATAAATAAAAAAAGAAAGTGTGTCGATCCATTGATAAAAATAAACCGCGTGATATAAATGTTTTTTTCTATTTTGCATTTATAGTGTGATTAGAAATTAACCTTGTTTTTAATCGATGCATACAACAAATTCACAAGGTGAATGAAAATAACAACAATCCAAATGAAAATATTCCATTTTGTGAAAATCCCGACGAACGGATTTTATCAAGGATAAATACGTAATAGGTAATCAAGGGAGGCAGTGGTATAGGGGGTAGCGTCCCCGAATTACACGCAGAGGGCCAGGGTTCGATTCCTACACTAATTGAATTTTTTTTATGTTCTTTTTATGTGCTCTTGGTGGTTCAGAACCCACTTAATCCTATCGTACAGCGTTTCCGTTAGATTTCACTGAAAATTTGCAGAAACGTTCTTTGATGTCATATGTATATGTATGTAAAATTTCAAGGGCTTTTATCGACTCAAAAATCACGATATTTATTCTTGAAAATCGTCACTTTTCGCAATCTCCCATAAGAATCCGTGTTAAATATCGCAACATTATACAACGAGTATCTCGATCATTTGATCGATGAAGCCTGTTGAAATTTTGCACACATTTTTATACGACATCAAAGAAGCTTCGATTAGTTTTTATAACAAATCTTATGGAAACAAAAATTCATGATTTTGTTTATTATATAACAAATAAACTTTCCGTAGGATTAATTTGAATTTTGAGTATGTTGTTCTTTAGTCGATTTGCAACAACTTTTCTTAATGAACTTTAACGTTTGGTCCACTTCCAATGTGAGAAAAAACGGGATTCAAATTTTAATCCCCCGCCCAACGATAGGACTACCTTAAGAAAAAACTGTAAGTCCACCGTAGTGGTTGATGGTGGAATTGAGACTAGAGATGTGTATGAGAAGAAGAGATGTGAAAAAAGGCGAAATACGCCGTACACTGGAATCTGCGCATACAAACACCCCGGTCTGTGAGCTATGCACCAACTTACTATATCTATCTATCTATCTATAATAGGTAACGGGAAAAATGGCATGAAATGGTATAAACACGCGTGTACCTATACGTACGAGGCGACTCCCATACGAGCAATATCGAAGAGCACACCTGTGTACGATAATCTAGTGTACGAAGACTCATTTTCTTGTTCGTCCTTGGATGTGACAATTTATACGCGCATGCGCGCGCGCACGCGCGTATAAACCGCCTCGATACACACTCGGGACACACCACGAGCCTATGTGCACGGGCGCAAACTGTTAGGGTCTTGGATCGCTCAACATGGGGAGAGATTGACGACTGGCTTCTATACGGGATTCGTGTCAACCACGTTCCACGCTTTTTTTTCTCCTTCTCTATCGTAACTGCTAAACACTACACACGCCCGATACTCGATTCATCGCGATTGGAGCGCACGCTCGAGACTTCGCTCCGGCGTTTATTAGGCACTTGAAAGCTTGCAACGACTCATCGCGACTTTGACTCAACCATCGAGTTTCAAATTTATTCGCCAACTTTAAAATTATTTATTTATTTATTATTCGAGAGTTTATTTTTATTATCGTTTAGCAATTTTGTATTTTTATTCGGAATTATCATTATCATTAATCCCTGACTCTTTCGAGATTTACATCGTGTAAAAAATTGTCACGATGAAAAGAAATGAAATAAAGATAAATGTAGAAAAAAAAGAAAATGAAAATATTGTTTTCGAAGTGACGAGCGAATGATCGAACATTATGCAGCGGCGTTTGGTTCGTTGGAATGAAAAATCGTATCCCCTCCGTCTCCCTATACAAATTTACCGCCCTGAGGTCTTCTCGAAACTCGGATGGATAATAAATGCTTCGCGTTGTCGTTCGTTCTTTTACGCGTTATCGCTTCGGTGCGAATTTTTCAGGGACCCTCGACACTCCCGCTCGCTTCTCGACCCTCGTTATCTATCTTTTCTTTTTTTTTTTTTATTATTTATGTATTTTTTCTTTAATACTCATCTTTTTACCCTTGATTTTTTTATTATTTTTTCACGACTCCCGCTGTTGATTCGCCGGTGACACGAGGAGGAAGGTCAAACGTGGCAAAAATTCCAAGAAGCACCATCACGCGTCCGTCGTCGTCGTCTCTCTTTCTATCTCGTTCTCTTCGTCTCGTTGTCGAGACGTTTTTGCTACACTGCCAAGTGTTATTGGCGGGCGGACGAAGGGATGGGACGCGTGCGATGTAGATAAAATACCGCTTGGACGATGGGACATGGGGAGACTCTCCTAGAATCTTGGAGGCAAACACAAAACACACACGCACACACACACCCGAATCCTCGAGAGCCTTCGAAATTCTCGCTTCGCGTCCTTCCTTCTCGTCATCATTTATTTCTTTTGTTAATGCCTTGTTTCTCAACTTTTTTTCTTGTTTACCCTTCGAGAGATTTCGAACGTGCGGTTCTTCCTTAACAAATTCTCATCATTTATTTTCGTTCCTTCCGCCCAATCTTTCTTGTACCTGTGAAATTATCTATAGACATATCAAATTATCCAAATGATCTGTTTGATAAATCATTGGAGACGTTGTTGATTGATTTTTATCAAATTTAAGATTTATTATTATTATTATTATCGTTGTTGTTGTTGCAACGAATATGATTTTTTAATTATTGATTTCTATTCTTTTCAATTATCGTTGCAAGCCGCTCGTCAAATAAATCTCTTCGTAGTCGAGTCGTTGAGATAATAAAAAGAAATGATGGAATATGAGAACGTGGAAAATGCAAAAGACGTTGTCCCATCTTCGCATATATTCGTATGAATGGTGCAAGCTATTTTCTCACTCTCGCGTGTATCCTCGTGTCTCTCTACAATATACATAGCCACGTTTTTCTTTAACTTTTTTTTCCTCGCTAATGCAATCATCGGGACGGATAATTCGCGGAGGAATCCTTCTAGAAGGACGTCGTAGAATCGAGAGACAATGCCTTGGCGATTGGTGCTTCTCTCGTTATTTTTTACATACGCAAAACGACCGATTTTCACGACGATTTCAAAGAATATTATTATAATATTGTTTCGTTCTCATCCTTTGCACCCCCCCCCCCTCTCTCTCTTTCTCTCTCTGGCTTTTTCTCGCATTGTGTCTCGACTGAAAGATCGACATATCCGCGAGTCAAGTTTTTCCCGCAATGTTTATACCGGGAGATCGCGGCGAGAACGTCCGTTCGCGATTTGTCCACAGCGATGCCGAGACACGAACGAGAGTGCCGTGCACTTCAATGCGAATATATCAACGTTTGGCTCAAGGCTCGCGTTGCACAACGCGATGAAGCCGGCTAGGAACTTCGTCTTCATAACGACTCCAGCGAACGTACGATAGTCTCTTCTCTTTAATGTGGGTACACGTAAGGACATGGTAAGCGTCTGTATCTATTACATATATTATTATATGTATATTATATATTATTATTATATATATGTATATATTAATATATGTATATATTAATATATTATAATATTATTATTATTATATACACAGAGAAAAATTTTATTGTTGCCTGCGGGAATCGAACCCGGGTCCACTGCGTGTGAGCCGCGAACGCTACCACTATGCCACTGCCGCTCTCATATTGTGTTACTATATTATATAATATTATTCTATATTACATTATTATATCATATTATATTATATTATTATTATATTGTTATTATATTATTATATTATATTATATTATATTATATTATATTATATTATATTATATTATATTATATTATATTATATTATATTATATTATATTACATTATATTATATTATTATATATTATTATATATTATATTATATTATATTATATTGTATTATATTATGTTATTATTATTATTATTATTTAATAACAAATATATTGACATTACTCCCGATTTTTTCAATAAAAAAAAATCAAATGAAAATAGAAAATAAAATAATTTTTTTTAACCTCGACATTTTTCACACATTCTCCGATATTTAAACAGTCTCGAGGCTGATGTATTTTCGTAACAACTGCCAGTCGATGGACAACTTGCGTTTTTTTCATTTCTGTTTACGTACCGAATTTTTTTTGTCTCGTCCTATTTCAACTCTTCTCCGTTTTCCTCAATTTTTTTCGCCTTTCTTCTTTACCTTGCGACAAGGTCATTTAACGCAGCCTGTCTTTACGAATGCGTGTAGTGAAAATATCGAATTTTACATCGGTACTTTTTTATCGTGCGACTTTTAAAAACTTGATACAACACGCATACTTCTTGCCAGGAGTCTCGGCATGTTGCGTGGATGAAGAATTTACGAGGTGTGAATTTTCTAAGTATAATGACACATTGATTCACGATCACGTGCGATATTTTGTGCGATACGAAAAAACAGAGAGAGAGAGAGAGAGAGAGATAGATGGAGAAATTATCGAATGTTCGTCGAATAACAGTACATTCCGTGCATAAACACGAATTGTGATGATACGACGATAAAAAAGTGACTGTTAAATTAAAAAAATAATAAAAATAAAATTAATTGTTTTTATCTATTCTGTTAATTGACGTATAATTAATTGAAACATATAATTCATTGTGCCTGATAAAACTAGCCAGAACATCACCAATCTGCTAATTTGCATTCGTCGAATAAATTTTATTTTCGGTTCAACGAATTTACGTTTTAATTGATAATTTTCTCAATGAAAATTACATTTCATAATTGAGGTGTTTTAATTACTTTTAATTTATCAGTGATCTGTATTAAATCCAACAGTTACAATTGTCGTGTCGAATTATTTGTTTTTTGTATATAATTTTATTTTATACGAATAAAATTTATTCATTTATTTAAATTAGATTATTCTGTTTGTTCCCCTTTACCACGTGTTATTACGTATACGTAGGGGCGTTTGGTTCCAGCTGGGACCCCGCGCGAAGCACATGTGCGACGATCATTTTTATTTATCTGCCCGAGGGGCGTATTACTCTCGAACCTCGTCTGAGTTTCTATTTGACATAATAAAAAAAAAAGAAAAAAAGGAAACAGATACACGAGCGACGACCGTGGGAGATACAGAGGGGCGTGTTGCGTTTGTACTGTTAAACCGATGAATCACTCCAGAGCGATAAAACGAAAGAATAACGTAAAAGTCAGAACGTCTATCAGAGTGTCATCCCTGACTCTCTAGAAAAGTCCCTCTATCGCCGATATAACGTTTATTATCTTCGACTCTTACGGCTTGAGCAAGATCAGTATTTTTTGTCACGAAGAAATACCTCAAACGCGATTTTTTATAAACTTTAAACTCCCATTTTGCTTATTTCGAGGCAATTTAATTTTAATCGAAAGTTAATTCAAATTTAAACAAATTAAGATTTGATTATATCATTATGTTATTATATTATTATATTATTATATCATTATATTATTATATCATTGTATTATTATATCATTATATTATTATATCATTATATTATTATATCATTATATTGTTATATTATTATATTATTATATTATTATATTATTATATTATTATATTATTATATTATTATATTATTATATTATTATATTATTATATTATTATATTATTATATTATTATATTATTATATTATTATATTATTATATTATTATATTATTATATTATTATATTATTATATTATTATATTATTATATTAGTATAATTATTATATTATTATATTAGTATAGTTATCATATTATTATAGTATTATATTATTATATTTTTATATTATTATATTATTCTATCATTTTTCGATAATAATCAACGATAAAATTTCGTCAAGGTAAATCATTCTTTTGTTTGTATATATTTTTTTTTAATAATTAATATTTATCCATCATCCTTCGAATGGTTCACGCGGTTTGTACGATTATAAACCCGTGGATCATAAGAGACTATTGCGTATAACGCATTAACAGACCTCGGTGTAAGTTCCAAGTTGTTCATCTAATGGTCATTCAATAATCCCGGCATTACGTGTATATGTATATGGATATGTAGAAAGTCAGTGCACTCGTGGTGTCATCTTCGCAATTGCGCGTGCGGTACAAGAAAATCGTATTAGCATGAACAAAAAAAACAACGTCATTAGTGAGGTCACGTGTCGATAAACGTATTTACAAAGAAATATTATGGGAGATCCGGAGAAGAGTGCGCGATGCGGAACTCTGTGCGGTGACACTGGATAAACGTTTAACTTCTCCGGACGAGAGTTGAGAAATCTCCATGGAACTTTTACGTAACGCATTGTCGCACAACCTTGTCGATGTGGATACGAAAAAAATATGGGGGAGCGTTGCAATTATTGACACGAGCAAATATAGAGGTCTGGCTTGATTGTAAAAAGCTAAGTGAGAACATTTTAAAAATGCAATTTTTAAAAACAGTGCATTTTTTTATCTTCTCGGGTCTTATCGCGGTCGAAAAAATAAACGATAACATTGTCAAGATATTGAAATAACAACAAAGATTGAATTGTCACGTTTTCCGCATTTTGAAGGACAAATTGTAATAAAATGAGTTTGCAGATGTGATTGTCGTATTTTACGGGAAATTTCCGATTCCGTAACCCCCCATTAAAGTCTTTTTGGCCGAAAAAATTTTAACTGTCGGCAGGTGTCGATAGTCGATATTCGTGATTTGCTTTCCTGACTTTGGTGGGTCCGGAGGGGGTCAAATTTTGTTTTCGTCCAAAAAAGCTTTGTAGCACCATTTCGGAATCGGAAATTTCCCGCATAACGCGCATATGATGAAATAAAAGAGTTCTGGAGCAAAAAAAATTTTGGCCTCATTGGCGAGGCGTTTTTTTGCAGGTCTCCTCCTATGGGTCCCAAAAATCGCGATTTTCGAAAGAACGCCACGGTCACAAAACAGGAGCTATCCGGATGATTCTAGGCGGGTTTTCGAGTGCTCGGGGAGCTCTTCAAAAAGTTATTCGAGAAATTTTCTGTCCGACAAACGAGAGCGGACATACAGCTCCGCGAAAAGTCGATTTTTCGAGGTTTCGCAAATCCATCAATATTGCGATGTACCGTATTCCGATGAATTGTAATCCTTTCGCAAGGCTCTAAGAACCTATGTCGATCGCAAATTTCCCGTACAACAAGAAAATCACAGTTTGGTTCAGAATTTGTAGATTTTCTCGAACTAAAGTGGAAAAATCGTTATTTCGGGTTTTTTGCGTTTTTCTCCTAGAGTTTTTGAGATATCGGCAAAAATAACGTTATATTCTTCATCAGCGACAAACTTCCGATTCCATAACCACCCTACAAAGTCTTTTTAAACGAAACAATATTTTGACTCTCATAACAACATTCGTAATTTACTTTCAACACTTTTCGATACGTCTGGTAAAACGAATTTGTTTATATATTTTTTTTTATCTAAAAAGACTTCATAGCTGACTCACAGAATCGAAAATTTATCATACAACATGAACATTACGTTTATAATCTCGTTTTGTTTCAACTTCTTCTCAATGTTGACAGTATCTATGATCGATACCAATACTTTAGCCTCGTACTATATTACCAAAAAAATCCGTCGAAGCCCTCAAGCGACTTCACAAAATTGTCACCGCAAACTATTATAACAAACTCGAATTTGAAAAAGATCCGAGATGATTGCTAGAAGACTCTTCAATTTCATTCGTTTATCTCATATATGTATAGGGAATGTACAGTCGAAGGCCATTGCACAATTGAGCCCAAGAAGGAATAATTATGACAAGAACACTATCGCTAAACGATCATATATGTACATGTGTACAAACATAGATAGAGTCATACATAAGCGTTACGTCGAAGTTCTCTCGAACTCAACCGAGAATCTACAGTCAAAGTGAGAGATTATACGTAACTACGTTCAGTGAGAAAATATCTTCGCAGCATGAACGTTAAATAAGAAAGAAAAAAAAAAGAAAAAAAAAAGTAAAAAAATATTGTTCTCAACACGACTGTTCGTACTCTATACCCTTGGCCAAGATCTGAATCTTTTTTCTATAATACTATTCACACGCGAAAGATCGAGTAAATTGAAGAAAAAAAACGACACGATAATGTTTCTACAATTATTCAATAAAAACTTAAAATCATGTTCAAAATTGATCGAAACTCAATTATAAAACTCGTTCGAAACATCAATTTTATTTACAAATCATATCAATCTTTTTTCTTGTTTCTATAATAATTTGAATCTCATTCATCGCACCGCAACAAAAAAAACTTTATTCCTTCGCTAACCCACAAATCCTTCAACGTAACGCGCCAAGTGACGAGCCCCCCCATCATATCTGACGTCATGCATCGCAGTTTCTCGCCTTTTACCGAGATCTCAGTAGTCCCGATTCAAAGAGGGGAGTAGGTACTCGAGTTCGTCAGTAAAGTAAACCAAAGTACGTATGTCAGTGACGAGCGTGTTCAATGCTGTCCGCGGATACGACTGGACGTTTCGCGAAAATCTCTCTCTATACGTGCCTCTTCTATGCGACTGAGACGATCTCGGTAAAATATATGTATACATATATACTTTTCTCTCCAAGACTCTCCAATATATATATCTATATATATATGTAGTGTTGGAGAGAAAAGTCGTCAACCCGGTTTCTCAATATACTGGCGCAAGAATAACACGTATCACTCAATGCCCGCTTTATAAACTTCGCGCGAAGAGATCTTTGATCCGCGATCGATCCTGATCTGGCACGTTGATCACCGCGAGCGCCCCGAGCCTAATGCTGGGACCTACAGGGAGATCCGATAGAAAGCTCTCAGCGATCTTTACCGAGAACTCGCGGGTAGGTATTAATGTATACAGTTCCACACGCCTTAATTCGAAATTCTTCAAGGATGCATGACGCATATCGTCCCACCCAAAAGTTCATTATCATTAGCGTATTCTTTTAATTTATTTTCATGACAGGAATTGTAAATTGCAAGTGATAAAATTGATCCAATGTTGGAAATAATTTTCAATTTATTACGAGTAAACTTCAACTCGAATAAACATTTTTTTGTTATTTTATTAACGTTTAATTAAGTTCGAGTCATCGATCAAATTTTAATTCAATTCAAATGAAGATTTTTTTTTATTATGTACTTTTAATAAACTATATTTGGTGGGCATCTATTTTTAATACAAATTATATAGTTTTTAATTAAAATTATATAATATAATGAAGAATCGTTTATTTGTTATTATTTTTATGACAATTATTTATATCAGCATATCGATTCTCGCATATAGGAATTGTAGTTGCGATTACTACCGAGTAATTGTTGGGTGCGTAATAAGCAGACAACGATCGAGAGAGGCAGAGACAAAAGAGAGAGAGAGAGAGAGAGAGAGCGAGATGGGGGCAATTGTAAACCGTCGATTCTACAGCATGAGAACCTTGAAGGCATGCACTAATTATACACCTTCGTTCTATCATATATATCGATCTCGGCGTAATCAAATCCTCTCGTCGATGAGACTTGATCTCAGTTCATCACTTTCACCTATTTCTTTGATCCGGTCCGATTCGCTCGATTTGTTCATTCATACTTACACATATATCGCTAGCTCGTATGATTCAATTACAAAGAAATGTTCCAAGATCCAGAGAAAATTGAACCTACGACCCGCGATCATCCAATCAGCGTAAAATCGCCATTTATAAATTGTTAATTCTTGTTCTTCGGGATATTCGCTTTCTCGTAACAGAAACTTTGTTAACTCCGCAACAAAAAAGAATCATTCTATTTTTCTACAAAAACGGATCTTTGTACCATCGTACGAACTTTGATAATTTTTTTTTTAATCGACGCAACCTTGCAACGAGTGTAACATTTCTTTCAGAACTTGAGAATAAACAGTGGGTGAAAAAGTATGATTTGCGAGCATTGTTGACGACTCGTTTCACGGTATAATATGACCGTATATACATATATTTAGAATTCGTTCTGCACCGGCGCTCGCGAATGTCACCCGGTTTTAAACTTATTTATATATACCGGGTGTCTCAAAATTTCACGACCACCCTGTAACCTGCGGATAGCTGATAGTAACACGAACTCACGTGCGAAGTCTGCACGCTCAATTCTTCATAGTTTTTGAATGAGACACATTGGCAGTTGTCTAATCAGTGAGGTGATCGCGATTCGACCGCGAACGTCTCCAGCTGTGCGATAGGACAACTTGAAACGTCTCGCATTTGAAAACTATCGCGAATTAAGCGACCAAACTTTGCACGTGAACTCGTGATATCATCATCTAGCCGCAGGTACCACGGGATCCGCACTTTTTATGAGACACCCGGTATATATATATACACACATATATACAAAGTAGCGCAATGGTATCGAGATTTCATGGGATTCGAGCGCAGTATTTTACATGCTGTTCGAACCACAATAACGTGTCTCTCCTCTAGCCTATATAGCCCCCCCCCCCCCCCCCCCTCGCAACAGTGTTTCGCGGTATCGTTGAACGCGCGTTATAACTTTTGTCATTGCACGCCCGCGTCTCTCGAGTCCAGTTGCGTACGCAATTGTGTGCGTGCGATGTAGAGAGAGAGAGAGAGAGACAGAGAAACAGAGAGAGGAAGAGAAAGAGAGAGAGAGAGAGAGAGAGAGAGAGAGAGACCGGTCGCCCGGTGCACAATGCAACCCGATTTGCATTCGCGCCGAACGCGCTCGCTATCCTACCAGTCGACTCCATTATAGACCACTGCCAATTATATTACACGCAGCGAAAGCACGCGTATTCCACTGTCGAATATAAATTCAAATTAACGACCGAACGACGCGAGAATTACAAAACGCGTTTAATAAATCGAAAAATAATTTATCGTTTCTTATTCCCAAATGTGTATATTTTCTTTTAAATAAAAAAAAATAAAACAATTCATTCCAATTAAATTCAATTAATACTTGAATAAAATTGTTAGGATTTTAATCGAATGAAAATTAATCGAAACTTCATAGAAATTTTCAATCGTCACGTTTTATATTTATCTATGGGAAATTAGCGCGTATCAATTCCCTCGACAATCTCGTCGACGTATGCGGATCGAGAAAGAATGTACCGATTCGGGATCGAAATAACGATACCTATGCTTTCGTCTCAGTAATGTACCATGACCAATATATAGCACGATCGATCATACACACATACACAGACACATATATATATTATATATGTATATATAAATATATTGACGGGCATGAACGAGGTTCGCAATTATCACCCCTGTTCGGTTAATTGAAAAGGAGACAGAATTGCATAGCACGATTTCATAGAATCGCCGAGAGCCGTATACATGTATCTATCGATAAAGACAGTACCCCATCGATCTCTACGGAGATGAATATGACTCGTTCTTTATACGTGTACGTACGCGATACGTTAGTGCGCACGTTTCGCGTCTCGAGCGGTATATAATTTAAAGCGTAGAACGAAAATAATTGCAGTCATAAATGTATCGTATATACCCGAAGCTACATAGCGCTACCGCGCTTGTCGTTGGACACTTTCACCAGTGATTGGCAGTAGCCGCAGTAATATACCTCGGATTCTTGGAATGACGATATATTATATATATATTAAAGGTAATCGGCTTTTCGCTACCTGAACAACAACCATGCAATAAAAAAATCAATAAATAAATTTATTTATTTATTTATTTATTTATTTGTTTATTTGATTTTCTTATTTATTTATTTATCTATTTATTTATTTATTTATTTGTGTATTTGTTTCCTTGTTTGTTTGTGTGTTTGTTGTTTGTTGGCGGACTCCGTGCATCGAGCCATATTTGTTTACTTATTTATTTATTTTTTTAATATTTATTTATTTATTATTTATTTATTATTTATTTATTATTTATTTATTATTTATTTATTATTTATTTATTTATTTATTTACTTATTTATTTAGTTATTTATTTATTTATTTATTTGTTTTTTTTTATTTATTTACTTATTTATTTATTTATTTATTCATTTATTTATTTATATTAAATAATACATACATATATTTATGATTTAAAATATAATATACAATTTAGAATATTTTCGTGACATAATACAATATATTTATTTACTTTTCATATTGCATCGTTCTTCAGGTAGTGAAAAGCCGATTAACTTTAATCAATAATATTTACGTCGAATCGAGTAAAAATTAAATCAACTAAGAAAATTAAAAAAAATCTACCGAACAAAATCACAAATTGACCAAGCTCAACCACAAATTCAATTACCCAAGATCCTTAAGGAAACCAAATATTGTTTTAATTTAATTGATCTCGTTTCGATCGCAACGATTGTATCGTTGATCGAAAGAAAATTGACCCGAAACAATGAAAAATTCTCCGAATCGAACGAATTGGATTCCTTTTTCTTGTTCATTGTGTTCTCGATCGATATTCAATTTATTTAACTCTACAGATACGAAACAGGTATGTATCGACGACGGTAATTTTTTATCTCGTCACGCGAACGATATGTTCGTACGTGTAGAGGGCGCGAATCGATGGATCGATCTGGGAGTTTGCCCCGCGTGTCGTACACGCTTGTATTGGGACTCTTACACGTGATTGCATGTATTCATGTATAAATGTGCACGCATGCCAATGAATAGTCTAACGCATAGTAAACACACTTAATCGAACTCGAACACGCGAATCGATCGTAAAGACCTACGCCTACCCCCTTCTTCACTCGCTAATTGTCGTTCTTTATATATATGTTTATATAAAGAACGCTATATATATATATATATATATATGTGTGTGTGTGTGTGTGTGTGTGTGTGTGTAAGAATATAATAGATATACGCCCCTTTGCTCTCGTCGATTTAAGGCCTACAAGCAAAACCCACTTGCTACCGTATGTTAAATACGCACGATACACGAGCATTGGCATTAGTACCAGAATACCGATACGACTTTGATATAAACGCGTGCACGATAAATATTCGTATCTCGGAGTCAAAACATTTCACCCTGCTCGTTTCACTCCTGCTTCGACGACATAGAAAGCCCCGTCCACTCTTCGATAGAAACTTTAACGAAGATTTACTAATTATTATCATTATTTCTTACATATTTATAATTTTATGAAACTTTTGTAAAATTATATAATTACAATTTTACTCCTTTATTTATCGTTGCGTCAATTTATCATAATTTAAATTATAGGATATTAATATTGTTATATTAATTTATAATAATAAGAATACAAAATAATAAGCCTAAGCGCGTTACTGCTCTGCAAAATTTTCAAGATCTTTTTATTTATTGTATCGAAGTAATAAAAGTAAAAATTGTGAAAAAACAAAATTTTATTTAAAATCGAATAAAAATGAAAAAATCCAACACAAACAAGTTGTTGAAAAATTGTGTTTTCAACAACTTGTTATTATAATTAAGATAATGAAGTTAAAAAAATGCGTCGAATAATTGAAAAAGATTAGAATCGAACGATGGTCGAGTTGACACGGAACGCCCTATATACATATGTGTGCATGTCCCCGATGCGAGCCGCTCGTAAGAATCTCGTGCGTGATATTGTCGGCTCGTCTGTACGCGAATACCGAAGGTAAAACGTCGGGCATGCCTGGCACACATATATATATATATAGATAATAGTCGGTACGCACGTGCGTACTTACCTATGTGGATTGGGAAACGAACGAGAGATAGAAAGAGAAGCGTTCAAAGCGATAGAAAACGCGAGTCCATTAATCGACGTGGCAAGCAGCACAAACGCTATAATAACGGCTTTCGTTTTCCCTTGGAAATTCATAAGCGCTAGCTAATACACGCGAGAGTACGCACAGGATCGCAAATATACTCGGAAAGTGGTGTCGACGACGCATTTAAGTGTACATGACTAATACCCGTGGAATGGTTGCAGGACCGTAAGTCAGATACCTGTTTTCTGTTTTAATTTGATTCCTTCGTTCATTTATTTTGTTTGTTTGTTTTTTTGCTCGGAAAAGACGTCTTCATCTAACTCGACTCGAGAATTCTTGAGATTCAGGGAAATATACCTCGTCGAGTCTATTTACCTAACTATTTTTTGTATTTTTGTGTCGTGTATTTTCTATTAAATTTATTAAATTGTAAAAAAAAATGGGAATTTTTATTTAATTCGAAAATATTCGAGATATCTGATAAACCTTGTGATACGAGTTATCTACGTGTTAATGTATCAGGAATCATTGTAGACTTGACCAGTGATGGGTAATGTCCACAACGTTGTAAAAATGACGTTGTGCGATGCAAAAATAAGAAAAAGCATTTACGCGTCCCGCCTCGCTCCATATCCCGTAAAAAAATATCACGAATGCTATATAGACAAACTATATATGTAGTACGAACGGAGAAACGAGAAGTAATGCGCGAGAACGATGAGTAATGTCATTCATCGCGTCGGCCATATTCACGATTCTATTGTCTTCGGTGCTAAAGACAACTGCGCAAATGCATTAAGTATTGGCGGACAAACACATTCGAGTCGAACCAGCCGGTTTGAAACTGCGTTTTGTGTATCAAAAAGAAAATCTCGTTCTTGGTCTTGTACCGGCAAACGGAGTCTTGTTACGCTCGAATATTCCTAAACATAATTCGCGAGGGAAGAAATCCCTCTTGTTATACACAATATGGCCAAAACAAGAAAAAAAAGATTGATTCTTAAAACAAAATATTTTTTGTAAAACATAATAATATAATGTAGAAGTGAGAAGATTTATTTTAAACCATATTTAATAATCTAGTAATATTCTGGTAATATAGAATTTTGTTTAATTTATTACAGCAACAAGAAATCTAGGTTTGTATCCCATGTGGATTTGACCTCGTTTAAGCGTTCTGTGTATCAAAAAGAAAATCTCGTTTTTGGTCTTGTACCGGCAAACGGAGGCTTGTTACGCTCGAATATTCCTAAACATAATTCGCGAGGGAAGAAATCCCTCTTGTTATACACAATATGGCCAAAACAAGAAAAAAAAAGATTGATTCTTAAAACAAAATATTTTTTGTAAAGCATAATAATATAATGTAGAAGTGAGAAGATTTATTTTAAACCATATTTAATAATCTAGTAATATTCTGGTAATATAGAATTTTGTTTAATTTATTACAGCAACAAGAAATCTAGGTTTGTATCCCATGTGGATTTGACCTCGTTTAAGCGTTCTGTGTATCAAAAAGAAAATCTCGTTTTTGGTCTTGTACCGGCAAACGGAGGCTTGTTACGCTCGAATATTCCTAAACATAATTCGCGTGGGAAGAAATCCCCCTTGTTATACACAATATGGCCAAAACAAGAAAAAAAAGATTGTTTCTTAAAACAAAATATTTTTTGTAAACCATAATAATATAATGGTTAATACAATGTCGGCTATTTCGGTCCAAGATTCCAAATGTAAGACAAAAGAAACTGTCGTGGATTACGTTTCGATCCTGATTCGGATCCTCTTCAGAAATTTATTCAGCTAAAATATGTACAATGTGTTATATAAATTTATATGCAAGGTTTTGTTTTGATGTTTTTTTTTTTTTAAAGAATGACCAAAATTCATCAAAACATAATAATATAATGTAAAAATGAGAAGATTTATTTTAAACCATATTTAGTAATCTAGTAATATTCTGGTAATATAGAATTTTGTTTAATTTATTACAGCAACAAGAAATCTAGGTTTGTATCCCATGTGGATTTGACCTTGTTTAGGAGTTTTGTGTATCAAAAAGAAAATCTTGTTTTTGGTCTTGTACCGGCAAACGGAGGCTTGTTACGCTCGAATATTCCTAAACATAATTCGCGTGGGAAGAAATCCCCCTTGTTATACACAATATGGGCAAAACAAGAAAAAAAAGATTGATTCTTAAAACAAAATATTTTTTGTAAAACATAATAATATAATGTAGAAGTGAGAAGATTTATTTTAAACCATATTTAATAATCTAGTAATATTCTGGTAATATAGAATTTTGTTTAATTTATTACAGCAACAAGAAATCTAGGTTTGTATCCCATGTGGATTTGACCTTGTTTAGGAGTTTTGTGTATCAAAAAGAAAATCTTGTTTTTGGTCTTGTACCGGCAAACGGAGGCTTGTTACGCTCGAATATTCCTAAACATAATTCGCGTGGGAAGAAATCCCCCTTGTTATACACAATATGGGCAAAACAAGAAAAAAAAGATTGATTCTTAAAACAAAATATTTTTTGTAAAACATAATAATATAATGTAGAAGTGAGAAGATTTATTTTAAACCATATTTAATAATCTAGTAATATTCTGGTAATATAAAATTTTGTTTAATTTATTACAGCAACAAGAAATCTAGGTTTGTATCCCACGTGGATTTGACCTCGTTTAGGCGTTCTGTGTATCAAAAAGAAAATCTCGTTCTTGGTCTTGTACCGGCAAACGGAGTCTTGTTACGCTCGAATATTCCTAAACATAATTCGCGAGGGAAGAAATCCCTCTTGTTATACACAATATGGCCAAAACAAGAAAAAAAAGATTGATTCTTAAAACAAAATATTTTTTGTAAAACATAATAATATAATGTAGAAGTGAGAAGATTTATTTTAAACCATATTTAATAATCTAGTAATATTCTGGTAATATAAAATTTTGTTTAATTTATTACAGCAACAAGAAATCTAGGTTTGTATCCCATGTGGATTTGACCTTGTTTAGGAGTTTTGTGTATCAAAAAGAAAATCTCGTTCTTGGTCTTGTACCGGCAAACGGAGGCTTGTTACGCTCGAATATTCCTAAACATAATTCGCGTGGGAAGAAATCCCCCTTGTTATACACAATATGGCCAAAACAAGAAAAAAAAGATTGTTTCTTAAAACAAAATATTTTTTGTAAAACATAATAATATAATGTAGAAGTGAGAAGATTTATTTTAAACCA
Source organism: Netelia fuscicornis (assembly GCA_946811545.1). Taxonomy (NCBI): domain Eukaryota; kingdom Metazoa; phylum Arthropoda; class Insecta; order Hymenoptera; family Ichneumonidae; genus Netelia; species Netelia fuscicornis. The sequence goes on along the minus strand of OX328011.1, from coordinate 12,050,014 downwards.
TATTTAATAATCTAGTAATATTCTGGTAATATAAAATTTTGTTTAATTTATTACAGCAACAAGAAATCTAGGTTTGTATCCCATGTGGATTTGACCTTGTTTAGGAGTTTTGTGTATCAAAAAGAAAATCTCGTTCTTGGTCTTGTACCGGCAAACGGAGGCTTGTTACGCTCGAATATTCCTAAACATAATTCGCGTGGGAAGAAATCCCCCTTGTTATACACAATATGGCCAAAACAAGAAAAAAAAGATTGTTTCTTAAAACAAAATATTTTTTGTAAACCATAATAATATAATGGTTAATACAATGTCGGCTATTTCGGTCCAAGATTCCAAATGTAAGACAAAAGAAACTGTCGTGGATTACGTTTCGATCCTGATTCGGATCCTCTTCAGAAATTTATTCAGCTAAAATATGTACAATGTGTTATATAAATTTATATGCAAGGTTTTGTTTTGATGTTTTTTTTTTTTTTAAGAATGACCAAAATTCATCAAAACATAATAATATAATGTAAAAATGAGAAGATTTAATTTAAACCATATTTAGTAATCTAGTAATATTCTGGTAATATAGAATTTTGTTTAATTTATTACAGCAACAAGAAATCTAGGTTTGTATCCCATGTGGATTTGACCTCGTTTAGGCTACGTCGAACCAAAACAGCCCAACGACGATTGTGTTAGGCATTGGAAAAAAAAATAATATTTTCCTAGAATAGCTGCTACGTCCCTTGTTTGATTTATATGTTTGCAGTATTCTGTTATACGGCATACGTACGCACGTGCGTATGTAACATAAACGCATGTTGTCGATTCGACGACCTGTTCGCCACGCTCGTTGAACATTTGTCGGAATCCCATCTGTACGACGTACAGCCCACACACTATACTGTTCGCCTCTAGCGAGAGACTTTCGTTTGCGGTGTTATTGTCGATTAGTTTTCGCAGGGCCTGTCGTGTTTACAACGAGACACAAATATCTGTATATATAGCTCGCTAACAAGTTTTTAAATTATCATACGAATGTAAACATGTTAGACGTGTATTAAATATAAATTCAATGTCGATATAAATAAATACAAATTTGAGAATTTATAACCAGGATAGCTCACCGTTAGTTGACTTTTGTCGGGTGCAATAGCTGTTATTTCAATGTGACGTGGATCAGGGGGGTTAGCCCGTTGAAGAAAAGCTGCAGGTACTCGAGCAACCATCGAGAGTCGTCTCGTTAGTCGCCTGCCCAACTCGGCACGACGACGTACCCTGACCCTCGGTCCTGTGCCTTTATAACCGCTAAATTCCATTCTCAACGACATGACATTCGCGCACTATTTTTTTAACAGGATTTCGCGTGATTTTACGCTATATAACCTCAAAAAGCCGTACTTTTAGGTATTTTCATGAGACAACGCGGTGAAAAATTACTGGACAGCACCGTTCGATTCTCGTCCGTCGCGTGACGATTGTTTTGATTTTTGTCCTTGTCGCTACTGTCCGGAGTCATCACACGCTTTTGAACAATAACCACGATCGTCCTCGTTCTCTTTTCACCGTATGTCTCGTTCGATTGTTTACACTCGCGCATTAACTCACACTGGTCCATATACGACGATAGCTACGGAGATACTAGCGAGGATTCGGAGAGTTCGCTGTACTACCACTGGACGAAAAAAATAAGATGGCTGCCAATACCATTCGATCATGCGCGTTACGCGAAATCCATCACTCGCAGTAAGATCGAACAATTTTCTATGTTAAATTGTTAAACGCGTTATCGAAAACGGTATATCCGTTCGTGATTACTTCCTCGATACACCGTTTCACACATAAAAGCACAACGCGCACCGTTAGCTCGTCTCGTTTCTCGCTCGTATGTTTACAATCGTGCGGGAGCGTTGCGCCGGTCCATCCATGACGAAGGTCGCACCAGAACTGCGTGCGAAAAAAGTGTTTATTCGGAAAACAAGATGGCGCTCAAGAGTCTTCGGTCACGCTCGGACACACTGTTCCGTTCAAGTTTAAGAGGATAACCAAATTACCAATACGTGTCAAACGATTAATGTACTTGCCAAAAGTAAATCGTAAACCGAGCTATATAAAAGCACGAATAACCAACGAACAATCGCCACTGTCTCTCGTACCGGGTGTACGAACCGTAACACAAAACTATTTGTCCCAGATGTTGGCCACCACACCGCGGCACTTTTCGTGTCGTAACTTTTCTTATATATAATGCACAAACGAGCGTAGAAACGTTTTGTCAGGACCGCTCGACATAAGTTGAGTTATAAATAAATATTACTTCACAAGCGCCGATGGTTATGAACGCACAGTAGTCGAAAAGTCCCCCAGGGATTGAGTTGCAGCGAGAGCAACATCCATGGAGCACGTGCGCGCGACCCGCACTCTCGTGCACGAACGCGCAAGCTATTTTGTTTTCGTCGACGAAACAAAATCGCGTTCACGCTACACTGCCAATATACCGGCTGCGATTATTACAATGTTTTCACGAGTATCATCGTTACCGGTACCGTTTATATTTTACAAATTAAAATAACAAACGATAAACAAAGTTATCTCTGCTCAGTAACATGGTAGATATAACGATATATCATATATTTGTATGTTTAGAAATGTTCTTGTAATCCAAAACACTCAATGCTTGACTCTTTTTCATTCGATTTATTTGTAGGAGGACGAATTAGTCGAATTGAAGCATGGGAACAGAACGATGAATTTATCCGATCTTCTCCAGTCTAGTCGATTGACTGGGATATTGAATTATTAACAAACACTCCGGAGCGCGAACGATCTCACCGCGAGGTGCGAAAAAAAGTTTGCCACTGCTTTGTAAACTGTTTTACACGCCTGCTTGGCGTGTGGCGCACTGTCTGCCTGGTGCGAGCCGACTGAAATTGAATCGGCAAGCCCTCTCCCGGGGCTCAACTCCCCGTATGCCGGCGGCCTCTACACTACTATATCTGCTTCACGCCGGCACACACACCGCACGCTACAGAAAGAGAGCGAGAGAGAGAGATCTCCGTGACTTCTCGCGCGATCGTTCGACTGTTCGCTCTTTTCCCGACACGACGAAAACAAAACCTCTGTGCTCTCCGCAGAGGACACACGACCTTTCGCTACACTGAATTTACGAGTACAAAGTTTCGCTTCGAACACTGACGGAGGTTGCGACGACTGACGGAAATTCGTTCGGTTATTCTACACGACCGAAACTATGAGAATATTATCGAATTCATACAATTGTTATCGTTCCTTTTGCCTCTTGTAATGTGCTGATTGTTGTCTTTCCGGATGTATCGAGGTATCGATACGACTCATTATTATCGTACTCTTCTCTAAATTATATTTCTCTGTCCAAATACGAACTTCTCGTTATACCTGCTGTATGGTGAAAAAGTATCACAGACACACCTGACGATTGCAAATTTCTGGAAATAAGAAAAATTAAAAATAAGATAGCGCCTAGCACACAGGAATAATGCGAAATACGAGCTAAAAAGTCATGCACGATGATAATAATAACAGCAACTATCGAAGTCCGGCGCACGAGGTGCGTTACTGATGACTCACAATTTGCAAGTAAATCGTGTATCGTATGTCACGGTAAATGCTCGAGGGCGCGAGATTTTCATATATAGTTTATCCTCACATATATGTGCGCATAAGTATATACGTATACGTGTATAAACGTATAATATACTCGTATAAGATAGTGCTCATGCACTATCGCTCGACTTCTCAAGAGTCTGCACGTACTCTCAGATGCTGTGTGTGCCTTAATGAGCTACCAACGAAAGGCGGACTTCATATTGGTTCGTTATGACTGTACGACTCCGAGTCAGAGAGAGAATTGAGTTGTGGTTATGACTGTATGGTATATCCCAACAGGCACGAAGCATAATTTAACGAACCCAAAGCTTGCTGCATTATCTTGCACATTCAGTACTGATTGAGGCATCAATCAACTCAATTTGTCAATTACATCATGAGACTGCGTTCCTCCAAATCGTTTAAACGATCTTTCCTTCATTCTCGTCTCCTTCTTCGTCATCATCATTTAAACATTTTTGATACATGAACTGTAGGATTTAACTAGCGATGAAATAACAAAAAAAAAATACCTTTTACCTGTTAGCAAGTTTGGTTCCTTCTTCTTGGCCGCCATTTTGTTTCTTTTTCCTCTTATATTTCCAACAAATGACTGGCGATTCGAATTTAATCGTTGCTAAGTTCGCAACTTTGGATCTGTATCGTTTCGACATGGAAATTTCGAATTTTTAATTCGGCTGGAAAACAAAACATGACATTAATGGAAAAATCCAAAATGTCCATTCAAGACAAACTGGCCAAGCAGAATGAAATCAGCCGACAGATACTTGAGCGTGAATTGTCGAAGCTCGACGAGCACGAGAAACAGGACATGAGGATTCTCGATACAGCGAGACAACGTTTCAGATCTCGTTATAAGAAACGCGGAGTTCGTGCCATTGACTCGTCCGGTTCTGAAGTGAGAGTAGCCACGTAAAGCGTATACCACACGAGCAAAATAGTATCGCACAGACTTAACCGATAAAATTCTGATACATTTCTTACTCGGTCTTAACCACACTTTTTTTACACTATGTACTAATGCAATAGAGATTATCAGGGATTAGTGTCAAATCAAGATGGCAGTAGAGAAGTAAAAAGTGCGTAGAAACGACAAGCTTGTGGAACCCATGGCACAATTTTTTGTAATTGACATCACCAACCACCGCGAGCGGTTCCGTCGCATTCTCCGCTCTCTGCAGGGGGTAGCAGTGTACGGTGTACGCCACCAGTCCACTGCTGCCCTCTGGCGAATAGTTTCTGCAACTCTCGTTCCGCCATATGCAAAACGTACAAGTAAACAATGCATAAGTTAGAGACAGTTCGCGTATCGTATTCTTTTATAAAAAATCGTACAATATATCGGAATACAAAGTCAAGTGTACAATGTATATGTTAGAAACAGTGTGAATTTCTTATTTTTTATAAAACTGCGGAAATCCATTAAGAATATTTCGCTCGAACGTGCGTGCACCTGGACCGTGCGTTGTTTACGTTTTACAGGAATACCTGATGTCAAACTTCCATTTTCCCTAACCGGGAAAACTATATGAAGATTATGAACGGAAATGTCAGTAAAGTTTGACTAAATAGTGGATCGTATTACCTTAACGAGAATGACATATAATCGAACTTCCCAGTTTCACATGTCGCTCTCTCGTAAGCATTGGTAAAAGACCCCGAGGCCGTCACGATGAGTATTCGCGAAAGAAATTCGTGATGTTATCCACGAGGAACGAACCGCCTTGGCCAGGCGAAACGTTGCGTGCGCTTACATGTGTGTATAGACGTACACACACGTATGTAAGCGGACACGCGAATTATTATGCTGTAGCACGATGGGGCCAAGTGAGAGTACGACGACCGAGAGAGAAATGGAAAGTGCATATGATCTTCGTGACGTCGGCTCTCGACACACACGATCTCGGTGCTTTATACGTACTGTAAGAGAGGAGCTCGAAAGAACACCCGGAATTATCGCGGAAGCGTATGTCTCGCACACATAACATTACAATCGATATTCGTACGTGATCGACACATTCGACTCACCCAAGTGAAGAGAGAGTACTTTAGTTGCGATACTTCATTATAGATGAAAAGGTCGATCTGATTGCTCTTAGCTATTGGCTGAACAGGCATTTATGCAACCCTGGTTCAATGTATATTACAGGGAAGAGAGCGAAGGAGACTCGATAGTTGCGTTTGCCTGATGATAAGTAGAAAAAAGTTATTGGGTTCACACAGTATTCTGTTGGATAGTCGACTAGTAATCCAAAAACATAAACGTACATCCTTCTTTTTGGTTTTCTTGTTTATTATAATCTCGTAATGAAGTTCAACATGAATATTTCATTGGTATCTTTGCTAAATTTCCTGAAACCGTACGATAAATATGCTAACTCTTAGATTGCAATATAGAGGCTGAGATGCCTTGCCAAATATTAAATAAGATTTTTCTTTCTACAGGCAATCGACGTTCGAATGTACGAGACTCACAATCCTGGATTCTGCTATCACTGTACAGGAGCGATAAAGGAAAGTGGTGTAGAATCTTCATCCAGCATTATCGAAAACTGTGATGATTCCTACGAATTTATAAAAACTATGCTCTTCAGTGATGGTGAAGTAGACATAGAAAAACTGCTCTGTCTACATCTCCTGGCAGCTCACACGCCGAATAATATCAACGGTAGAATTCCAGTCTTGGAAAAGAATTCATCGTCACTTTTGCAAAGAGGTTTTCATATATATGTTTTAGTTTAACGATAAAATTTCTTGGTTATTACGACCAATTTGTTCGTCTTTTCTATTATTAGCAGATGAATGTAAGTCTCTCAGTGGCAAATGGAACAACTTTTTGCCTTGTTACGTCGTCCAAATTCAGAAAAATAGCGACGAATGTACAAAGAAGGAAGATTTACAACGAGAGACGCATCAAATGGCAAATGAGAATAAGATTTTACGGGATTTCGAGCTCAGCTACGAACGATACGCTCGTGAGAATTCGGACGTCGTCAGAACACTAAACACTCACGATAGAATGTCAACAGTGATATCCAGAACAATGGACAAAATGTCGACAATTTCACCGCATATTTATTCAATTCTCGGCCCTTCTCACGAGTTCAGAGTCAAACGTTCGATAGCCGAGAGCAGTGCGAGAAACAGCTTTAATCATTCGAGCGTAGAATCGACAGTACAGAATCCTCGGCACATCCCAAACGAAGAGTTCTACTTGCTCGACGATACCGATTTAACGAAAATTTCAGTAACACGCGCCATCGACTCGCAAGAAACTTCGAGCTGCCCGTCAAGTTACGGCAAACTTGATCGCAGCATTACGATGCTGCGAGGAAAGTCTACGAGAAATATCGATGATATTGTAAAAAGTTTGAATTTGAAAAATGAGACGAACCGGGAATTAGTAACGTTAAAACCAAATCGTAGAACTCTCGGAAACACGGTGTCCAAGAACTCGTGCGAGAAGACAAATTGTCGAAAAATTCTAGACGATCGAGAATCGTCCGCTAATTCCTTCGACTTTGCGATCGAAAATCCTCGAGGAATGACCATAAAATATCGCAAAATTGTTTATCTCAACTCACCAGTCAAGAGTTTTGCACTACGAGCCCACGAATATCGAATCGTCGATATTCTTGTTAATAGTCAGATTCAAGCTCTCGTTCACTCCATTCTTGAAGTTCTCAAACTGGTAAATCCGGAAAAAGTGCAACGCGTCCTGGAGATGGCGCGGGATATTAAAAGAATTCAGGAAACTTTTCAACGCGAGGATATTCAAACTTTTGTGGAATCGTTGCTCGATCAACCGATCGTTACATTCCCGAGTAGTTACGTCGTCTCGCAAGCTACAGCTATTGACGAGATCGATGCGAGGCTCGAGGATTTTTTGAATGATGAATTGATCGCCATGACTCTCGATCTTCCGACATCACCGGGCCTTTCGCTACTCCTTGAAAAGATACGTGACAATATTTTCGTGGATTCAAAAACCGATCTTGATAAAAGCGAAATATCAAAGATCATGAAGCCTCGTGATGAAAACAGTTCGTTCAAGGTATTTTACTAAAATTGATTTAAAACCATTTATATAAAAAATTATTTTTTCGAAGCTCGTCGTAGCACAGTTAAAAATAATGACTGGTTGTCATAAACAGTGTATTTGCTTTTTGTTTTCGCTATGTATTCTTTTAATTATCAATCCTGTTTCCAGAAACACTGACATTATAGAAATGAACCTGTGCCTCTGGTGGTAGTGCGAGTAACTAATACACCAATGTATAATATCTGTTTTCTTCAGCCCCAAAAAATGACGCAGGAAGTTAATCCTATGGATTCCGATCGCATAATTATAAAGCGGATGACAAATTCACAAAGGATTTTGGTTGGGAGAATGTGCGCTGCCCTTAAAAATCGGAGAATCAACAATGAAGGTACATGGAAGTAAACTAGCTTGGAAAAATGTACAATACACGTGAAATACGATCTCGTGCAATATATACTTTAGACTACATTATCGTTTAGGATGGATACGAGAGAGGACGCCGCTCGCTGCATTAATCACCCCAGTGCTTTCGCGCGAAAGTATAAAAATGCTAACGCGCGGAACGATTTATTCCAAGTTCATCGAGACGAGTAAGCTCGAAGAAGAAAAAGAAGAGCATCGGGCATCTCGTTCACAGAGATTGACGGGACCTGTGCTCGCCAAGGTATAAGGACAAAAAATTTCTTTACTTCGTAGACTACGTTGTATATCGGCACTTGTAAAGTCCAAACCGTATAATCAAGATTTGCGAAGAATCATTATCCATACTATATTGTGATGCTTATTATACGACTAGCTTTTAGCAGTTTTATTATCTAGCAGTATTACGAATATGGTCCTCGTAAAATATACAACGTTCCACATACACTGGAATTCCTTGTGTGAAGTACAAGTCTTCAACGGTACTTTTAGAACAATATTTTACCGAATGAGGAAAGTTGGTGCTATCTGGGGTATTCCACGATTATCTGGAGAATTTTAGTATACCACATAAACAGTTCCACTTGAATGCAATCTATAGAACCTTAGAGTACCTCTTGCAGGTTAATTTAACTTGATGGGAAACATTCTATATTGTTCTTGTTCCTATAATGATGCAAACCAGTAATGAGCTGATTTTCTTCTTTAAGAGTCTCCGAGAATTATTGTCAAAAAGCTTTCTCAGACCGCGCTCGTATTTTGCATGCATACATGCGTTATCAAAACATCTCCAGAGGCCATTAGGATCTAGAATTATAGTAACATTACTATTCACCTGACGATATCGTTCAGGATCTTAATGTGTACATGCATCAATGAACGTTTCAGGTGCGCCGTGACATCGCTGAGCATGAGACGAAGCGACGGTTCGATTTTTTCTTTGCAAATTAAAACTCGATACAACCTGCATCCAATCGTATTTAACATGGCATGGATACGCTAAAGGGAGTGTCGCCAGCTCGTCTTTGACTTTCCGCCTGCTTACATGTTCTTCCACGATAAAAATAATCTTTCTGCCTCTGTAAATGGTAAGAAGGTAAGCATAATAATATTATCGGTAGACGGAAAATTCGCCGACGATATGTTATCGAATGAGCGTGCTCATTGAAAGAGATTCGTGTACGTAGTTCTTCAGCGAAGGCGCAGCTTTGTCTACGTAGTTCCTCTCAAGTGAGGGCGCTCAAAGACAGACAGACTCTCGAACCAGGTGTTTTTTATTTTCTGTCGCGCAATTGTTGCAGAGCGACTAACCCCTTCGCAATATTATGAAAGTTTAGTTTTCCGTTGGGATTATGAGGGTGTAATTTTCACAGACACAAAAGTTTACATCTACGATGGATAAAATTCTAACGAGATCGCTCTTGTCATGTCGAGTTTTGAGCTGCAGATCACTCATCGATTGTCAATGTTCGCAGTAAGTATAGTTTTGACTATACGTTCAATGACAATTGAACGTATTAACGTTATATGATAATTTTTTTGTTACCAAATCGACAAGCTAGATCCATCCATGACAGTTTTTCTAAAAATTCGTACTTACGATTGTTATTTTTCCAGAATCGTAAATAAGAATGTCAAGCAACTACACTACCGCTCGGATCAGACGAAATGTCACTTGTTCTCAGGCAAAGACAAATTTCCATCGATGCAAATACCGCGACGAAGTATGTTTATACAAACTCAAGATACTCCGAATCCAAACAGCATAAAGTTTTTGCCCGGAGTCGCTGTGCTCGAGGAAGGACAGACAAAAGATTTTCCAAATCCCACCGATGCATATTGTTCGCCCCTTGCAAAAATGTTGTTTCGCATAGAGGGTATCAAATCGATATTCTTCGGTCCTGATTTTATTACTGTCACAAAAGTCGACGAGGACGTCGAGTGGAAGCTTCTTAAACCTGAGGTTTTTGCAACCATCATGGATTTCTTTGCAAGTGGATTACCCGTTATGTCGGAAGCACAACCATCCTCAGATACACGTGAGGCATATCCGTGAAAATCCACTATGGCAAATTGAAAGTTTGGCTCAACTCGATAATTGACTTTCTAATCGAATTTTCAGTGATAAACGAAGACGATGATGAGATTGTTCAAATGATAAAGGAACTTTTGGATACAAGAATTCGTCCAACGGTTCAGGAAGATGGTGGCGACATAGTTTTTATGGTATGTAGGATATATCCTTCATTAACGTGCAATTTTATGATCTTTTTAAAATTCATAATTTATTCAACAGGGTTTCGAGAACGGCATTGTAAAATTAAAGATGCAAGGCTCTTGTACAAGCTGTCCGAGCTCCGTGGTGACCCTAAAAAACGGCGTGCAGAATATGATGCAATTTTATATACCAGAAGTCTTGGGAGTTGAACAAGTTGAAGACGACACCGATAAAGTGACGAAAACAGAATTCGAGAAATTGGAACAGAAATTAACCAGTAGTGCGACAGTCAACGATAAACAATAGCGATATTGAAGAGTTATTCTGAGTGTAACATAGTCTGACGATAAAAAAAGTTGCGATAGTAACATCGATTTTGTATAGAAGTAAATTACTTAGGTAGCATAAATGCTGTTAGTACTGTAGATGAGAGATAAATTAAAAAGCACAACGTACATTGGTCGCCAATAATGTCACGTACGTTAGTCGCCACTAATTCTACAAACTATAAACGTCAAGAAAGGCAACGAAAAGGATGGAAGGGATTGGTAATGAATATTTTTAAATGAGAAAATTCTAATTATCCTAAGTTCGTGAGAAAAACGCAATAAATGTTTGTTATATTGTGTATTTTTCTTTTTTCGGTCATTTGTACAGAATACTTTTAACGGCTGGAAGATACAGACACCTGCCAAACGCGAATAGTATTGTCAGAGTACCCAGCAAACAATGTTTGTCCATCAGTCGACCATGCCAACGATAGGCACTGAGGTGGCTCGGCCTTACTCGCCGTAGAAATGACATCGGGCTTGAGCTCGTCAACCATTTCCTTGCTCTCAAGATCCCAGATCTTGATCCATGGTCCAAATGCGGCACAGAGCCAGTAACGATTGGGACTGAAGCACAACGCCGTGATGATGTCGTTATGCTCGAGGGTGTGAAGATGCTTGCCATCGTTCAAGTCCCAGAGCATGGCTTTGCAGTCCTGCAAATTAAAAAAGACATCTTTTCAATACTTCGTTTACCTTTATAGATGAAGATTTTTGAGTGTGACTTCAACTGTCTCAGACCCATATCCGTAAAAACACTCATAGAGATCGTTAATTTTTCAAATAGTTTGCATCACTTAACAGTCGTTCCTTGATTGAAAAATATACTTTTTTATTTTAATTATTTTAATTACCTTGCCACCGGATGCACAGAGGGAACCATCGGGCGAAACGGTGACCGTGTTGAGATATCCAGAATGACCGTTGTGGTTGATTTTCAAACGGCAATTCGTCAAGTTCCAGACCTGAAGAGATAGAAAGTATATTGGTAAAAGCGTGAAGGTGAGATTTAAAGTGTTTCTCGAACATTACAGTATTATTTCAGTCCCATATCCGCAAACACTCATAGAATTCATGAAGTTTGTTTAAGTTTCATCACATAAAAATTATCGAACAATATTTAACACTAAATGGTTCATGAATGAGACAAAAAGTTGATTGTACATTACCTTGACAATACGATCCCAACCAGCTGATACGATGATGGGGTTGGCATGGTTAGGTGAGAATCGTACGCAACTGACCCAGTCACTGTGATGATCATCGTGAATCGTGTATTTGCACTCGGCCAGAGTGTTCCACAGCTTGATTGTTTTGTCCCGTGAGCCAGACACAATTTGACGATTATCGACGGAGAAAGCAACACTCAGAACATCCTAAGATAGACAAAAACATCCTTATTATTATTTTTTTCTTAATTATCAATGCTGTTCGATGAATACAGGGCTTAAACGCACGTTATTCAACGACGTTCAATACTCACGATGGCAAGGACAATGCCCACCTCTTCTATGTATCATTTATAAAAAAAAATATATAAAAAAAATGCTTCAGTTTTTATCTGAAAAGGGGTAAATAGACTTCGTTCTCAGCCACCATAGGGGCATAAGAAACAGCCCATAAAGTAGAGATCATCTCGTCTTTGAAGCTGCACTGATCAAATCACACCTTGGTATGGTCTTCGAACCTCCTGGTAGTTCTACCCGCTGCCAAATCCCAAAGACGGAGGGTCTTGTCCCACGAGCCGGACAGAGCGTAATTTCCATCCGATGAGAGAACAACGTCGCTGATGAAATGGGAGTGACCGTAGAGACGTTTCTGAGGTATTCCGTAGTTAGCATCGTCGCGCGTCAATTTCCATACGATAAGAGTCTTGTCTAAACAAAAGCAATTAAAAACACGATTGTATATCAGTTTCCAACTTGAAACACTTTGTTGGGTCTGCAGTGACAAATAAACGTACATACAAGTACATTACAAAAGTATTTTTGGCTTGAAAAACAAAAAGGTTCAGTGTACCATGCGACCTTAATATTTTTTACGACACATGCTCCAAGATGTGCAGAAACGGTCAGTTGCTATTATATTTCGATCAAACGGAGTGTCGAAAATCGTTAAGAGAGTTAAAAATTTGTAGAAATACGATAGAAAAGTATTCGCGTTGATTCCGAATGGTATTTCATTTGAGTGCATAGTTTCTTAAACGCGGTGGGTAAGGATTTGTGGACACGCCATTGCAAGATATGGCGGACACGTTTTTTCACTTACCACGTGAAGACGACAATATCATCTCCGGATGTTTCGGGTTTGTTGCAATTTGGGTGACCCAGCCATTGTGTCCGCGGAGGGTACCCTTAAGTTGAAGCGTTTCGCTCATTTTGCACTTTGTGCGGTGTTCAAAACCGTTCGATGTTTATGGATACGATCTGATGATCCGCATCCAACGATAAGTTGAACAAGAAAGACCGGGGAGGAAACGGTACGCGGGCCAAAAAAAACCAAGTTGATTGTGAAGTAACGCACAAACGGTGGCGCCGCGTAGCGGCAAGATAAATCGATTATTTGCGATACAGTAGAATCGAAAAAATGACAGTAATCGATATATGATCTCTCGAAAATGGCGACCGGCCGGCGCCGTCAGTTTTCATTTTTTTATTAGTATTATTACCTATACTTGTCGATTGCGAATCATTTCTGCGTTCCAACGGAAGATATTCGATAAGAGCCAAGTTCATTGGTCCGTGAATAATTATTCTAACTGAACCGACAAAATCGATAATAAGCTTGAAGAAAATTTTATTTGAATAACAATTTATATTTGCGATATATCGTTAATTTTGTTGACACGACTCAGTGAATATCTCAACGTCGTGTCATCATGTCCAGTAATGGTAATAATAGTAAGAAAAAGAGTTGCATGACTGTACAATTACAAATATCGAACGTAGTTAAAAACGAAGTTGAGGTTATGGATGAACGACAATTTAAGTTTGATTTTTTTCTTCCAAAGTGGATGAGGACAAGAGCGAGGGATCCGTCGAAATGGAACCCGAGAACGAAATAGGCGGCTCCGAGGAGGCCGAGAAAATTTGCATCATAGATCCAGATAGTGAAGTTCGTTGATTTTTAAATCTCACAATTTTTTTACTAACTTTGATTTTTAAATGTACGTTCTCCACCGAATTATTTCCATCCGGGCCATTTCCGTTTGTTTACAGGAGCTCGATTTCAATCATTCACGATTAACGAAGCTTGAAAATCTTGAACCTCTAACTAAGATAAAAAAGTTATGTTTTACCTGGAATCTAATCAAGAAAATTGAAAATCTTGATAGTCTTAGTACCCTTGTTGAGCTTGAACTTCGAGATAATCAAATAACAACGCTTGAAAATTTGGAATCTTTACTGAATCTGGAGTGAGTTGTGACTTTTCTTGTATAATTTACCATCGATCGCCAAGATTTCATGATGTTTTTATCTATTTTTCCAGAGTTTTAGATGTGTCTTTTAATCGTATAAAAAAGATAGAAGGTCTAGAGAATCTTACTAATCTTCGTAAGCTTTTTTTGTCTTCCAACAAAATAAGTGAAATACAGAGAATTTCTCATTTGAAGAATCTGACGGTACTTGAACTTGGAGACAACAAGATACGTCAGATAGCTAATTTGGATGGTCTGAGTAATCTGACTAATCTCTTCCTCGGTAAAAACAAAATAACTCAAATTGAGAATCTTGAAACTCTAAAAAATCTTGAATTGTTAAGCCTGCAAAGCAATCGCATCACTAAAATTGAGAATCTGGATGCCCTTGTAAAATTGGATCAACTCTATCTGTCTGAAAATGGTCTGAGTTGCATAGATGGTTTGGCAAGTTGCCCAAATCTGACGACGCTTGATCTGGCGAACAATAGGATCAAGAAGATCGAGGGCATAGACCACCTCAACTTGTTGGAAGAATTTTGGGTGACAATTTTATAGACAATAACATTTTTTTTACACATATTTAAATACTAATTTCTTTTTATTCTTCAGATTAACAATAATCAGATCGAGGATTGGACTGCGATCGAGAGTTTGGCAGCTAATAAAAAACTCCAGACAGTGTATCTTGAACACAACGCCATTGCAAAAGATGCAAATTACCGAAGGAAAATTAAATTGCTCCTTCCCTGGTTAACACAATTAGATGCAACTCTGTGTAGATGAATGTGTATCAAAGAATAATAATACTGAACTCACATATACATTTCATCGTTGAATATTGTTAATAATAATATACTTGAATTTGTACTAAATAATTGTATCTTACTTAGAATCCAAAACATCAAAAAACGAAACCCAGTTATCTCAGTATATACTTCCCATGCCCACATCAAATACAAGTGCCTCCTGACATTTCGTTTCACTTCTGTTTCACAGACAAGAAAATGCAGCTACTATAACGAAACGTCAAGATAGCATCGATGATTGATTGACAGCTTTTTGAGAATAAAAAAGAAATCGTACATAATAATTTGTGTCTCTTGCCATAGTTGTACACAATGTCAAATATACTTTCTACTTTATGTTTTATTGTACAAGCTATGTTTTCGGTGATTTTATAATTCCCGTCTACGCGATTAATCGATAATGCGTGACTAACGTCGCGCCTAATAAAAAATAACCGCTCTTGTGATTATATACAATTTAATTTGATAATTCAACAAAAACATGGCCAAGGTCAAAATATCTACGACCAGAGCAGCTCCAATATTAAATGTGCATGCAAGGAGTGTTATATTGAGAACTCAGGTAACGATCATCAAGCCATTATCTTTATCAATGTATTGACAATTTAGTTTCAGTTATCTGATCCGATAATTGCGTCGTATCATTCGTGTCATAAGTAGAATGATTTTAAAATTTTCCGCGCAAGATCAGTTCTGCCAACCATTATGATATTATAAAATAAAACCGTTTTCACTTTCGCAAAACAAATATATCACAAGCTATGAAATCCAGCCCCAACGATGTTGATTACAGATTATTATTTTTCCCATTCCTATATCGTTCGTTCCTAAAGATAACTCTCCATCATAATTTGTTTATTATTTAAACTTTGCGAACGTCGTTGAGCGGCGAATGGTCGAAACGAAGATGATGATAGAAATAAGAGAGAGAGAGAGAGAGAGAAGTGGGAAGCGGGATGCGCGCGCGTCGGAAAGTCAGAGCGCGTGACGTCACCTTCACAGGCGCTTTTAGTGTCGGCCATTTTGTGAGTGTGTACTCGATTGGGATATTTGTGTTGGGAGGCTGCTGGAGCAAAAATCGAATGATTTAGTTTAACTGAATAGGTTCGCCCGGTATTGCCGTATTACATGCGCTGAGTGGGTTAGATATACGGTGTTAAAACGTTGTTTAGATCCATACGATGGAGGAAAAGGCGTCACTCAAGGAGCTTGACCAGTGGATAGAACAGTTAAACGACTGCAAACAACTGACAGAAAGCCAAGTGAAAACTCTCTGCGACAAGGTACGTAGACCCTCGAACACATCGACGACATCGTTCCTCCTTATTCATCTTCTTCCTCCTCCACTACTACTTCCTCTTTCTTATTCTCGACATCGGTTTTAATCCCCTCGTGCACGTTTATGATTTCACGGTCGGGCACATCCATCTCGATACGCATACAAGTAGTTACTATGTCGCTATGGATCCCTGCTAAATGTGCCGATATTCGGCAAACGCTTGGAACAGGGCGGTGTGTCATCCGAAAAAAATCATTTGATGCATGAAATAGCAAAACAACTTGCGGTCATGTAGAAGGGGGTGGGGTTTGGTTCTTAAATCTGCATATTAGTCTTACTGGACATGTTCTTTTTTATTGCCATCTATGGGTCATCAATGTCTTATGTACTATACGCTGCAATGGAAATTTTATACTTTTTTCCTCCTAGAATTCCTTCTAGCATTAGTGCATCATTGGAAATTCCGCGAATTGATCATAGCAATCTTGAGAATTTCAGGACCTTTCATTGCTTGCACAATGCATGAAACAATTTTCAGGGGCAGGCTGTAATATCTGCAATATTATTCTCATTTCAATGTGTGAGAATTTATTTTATGTTTTGCCACTTGTATGCCAAGATTATGCTAAAGGATTTTGAAAAAGTCATTTATCTTTTTGTGCAAATGTTGCATAAAATTTGTTTACCTTGCGGCCACTGTAATATGAAACATTTGTCCCAAAAAGCCTCCAGGTAAGTCGGATGTGCAGTTTTCTTAATATACAGAAATAACATTGTTTGTTAAGCAAGCTCATTTATCATCGGATCAACTACAATGATTCACTTCCAGCATTAAGAGTACCTAATCTTATTTCCTTAACTTATCACCCAAATATTACTGCGGAATGACAAGAGTATTACTTTTGTTACAACATATCATTCCCTAACAAGTTTTCTTTCCCAATTTCACATGTTCAGTCCTTAATATTTTGCGCCTTGTATGTTTTTTCTTCAAGAATATTTTTTAGGCGTTTTATGATATTACATAGATATAATAATTGCATGTTTCCACGTGTAAATATTATTCAGTCTCAAACCCCTCAATCTGTATATTGTGTGCATAGTCATGAAATGATTAATGCTCCAAAATGTGTTTGAGTAAAATGCACCAATAATCATGTAAATGGAAGTGGCTACTTCAATGTTTTAGGTTATGTGCAAAGTAGTTAATGGATAGCCTTGTATTGATTAATACCACCAGTCTTCTAATTTTGTTCTTCATATCTTTCTGATTGACCCCAAGATACAACTTTGTTTACATCAAACTGACTTCCTCACCCTTACTATATGTATGAATATACAAATATATTCAACCATGTATCTTAACTAACCCACCTATTTTTGATTTTTCCTATAATAGCAAACATATAACTTTTTTTGAAAATACAGAACAAAAATTAATGAAACCTATTTATAGATCGATTTACAGATGTTTTTCGTTATTTTCAATTTTAGGCTAAAGAAATCTTAACCAAAGAGTCCAATGTGCAGGAGGTAAAATGTCCAGTAACGGTGTGTGGCGATGTACACGGTCAGTTTCATGATTTGATGGAACTGTTCCGAATAGGAGGCAAATCTCCTGACACAAATTACCTGTTTATGGGCGACTACGTTGATCGTGGTTATTACTCTGTGGAAACTGTAACTCTCCTTGTCGCTTTGAAGGTAAAAATTTGTTTATTTTTGCACTCTGGATCAAATGACTTGAAAAAAGAGTCGTTTATGATTTTCAATTAATGTAAAATGTGAAATAGGTGCGATATCGCGAGAGAATAACGATTCTGAGAGGAAATCACGAGTCAAGACAAATCACACAAGTTTACGGATTTTACGACGAGTGCCTCCGTAAATATGGAAATGCAAACGTGTGGAAATTTTTTACCGATTTATTTGATTATCTGCCATTGACTGCGCTGGTCGACGGTCAAATATTCTGTCTTCACGGCGGTCTCTCACCTTCGATCGACACGCTGGATCACATTCGTGCGCTAGATCGCCTCCAAGAAGTGCCACATGAGGTAAAAAAATAATGATTTTTCGTATTCTCCTTTTCACTACTTTGCATAAATCTACAAGAACCTGATTTGCGTTTCAGGGACCCATGTGCGATCTTTTGTGGTCCGATCCTGATGACAGAGGAGGGTGGGGGATTTCACCTCGTGGTGCCGGCTATACGTTTGGTCAGGACATTTCCGAAACTTTCAATCACTCAAACGGCCTGACTCTTGTCTCACGAGCTCATCAGTTGGTTATGGAAGGTTACAATTGGTACATACACATTTTCTTTTTCATACGTTTGCAAAAAAAAACAAGCAGCACAGAACAATAAATAAAAAATAACTAACGTTCATTTTATTGCAGGTGTCACGATCGTAACGTCGTAACAATATTCTCGGCACCGAATTATTGTTATCGTTGTGGTAATCAAGCTGCAATTATGGAATTGGATGATACTCTGAAATATTCATTGTAAGTAAAAAGTGAAAAAGATCTCGACAGTTCTTGAGAATCGAAGTTCTTCGATAGAATTATAAAACTTTTTATCTTTCGCGTACATTACAGCCTCCAGTTTGACCCTGCACCTCGGCGCGGAGAGCCTCACGTAACCAGACGGACACCCGATTACTTCCTCTAAGGAGTCAGCAAACGAAGAAAAAATCCCTGAAGGAGGTAGTTGTTAAGGTAGGGGAATGGAACGATGCTGGCTTTAGAGTGAGGCCGTCGAACATGAAAAAAAAACACCTGTAACAGAACATCGTCATGAGTGTAAGGCCCTTTCCCCGAGCTACCCTTACACGCCATTATATAGTCTCAAGTATTATATCATGGCTCACTTTACAGTGTCTCTCCGAGCGAAAAGTAAAAAGAAAAAAAATCATGAAATTTAACGAATAAGGCGCTCCCCTTCCCGTGTGCGTGCGACCGACACAAAACACGCGCCTCCGCGTACACGAGTTTACACATACATACACACACACACACACACACACACACACACACACACATTACACGGTATATGTAGAAAACAACACCACTTGTACACAAAGAGCAAAAAAACAATGTACACATGTACCAATTAAATTCACTTAGAACGTTGAGTTTCGTAACTTTCAATGCATTGCTTGTATTTTTTATGATCGAGGAAAAAAGAATAACAACATTGGGACAAAATATTAAAAAGCCCGGATGTCGAATTTGACGCATATTGCAATGAATTAGCTCGTGGCAATCGTTGTACGAAAACCTCAGACGAATGTTATAATTTATTACAAAACAAAGTAAGAAGGAAACACGAGAGAGACAAATTTTACCCCTGTGTCGAATCCTCCCAAACACCCGAACGACATTTTTCCGTGAGATGTATCGAAATTTCACGCGCGCTATTAACGTGCACTGTTTCACAAATCAGACCAAGAGCATGAAAAGAACAACTAAAACCGTTTGTACCGTGGGTCGCAGTCATAACTTGTGCGAGACGAGTACGAAGATGTTTCGATTAAATGAAGAAAAAAGAAAAACCAAATGGGCATAGACGTAGGGTTGATGCAATAGTGAGTTGACCCATACAATAAAATGGATAAACAAGATATTGTGGCGTTTAGTATTAAAAATTCCATGTAGTGAACCTGTAACGAGAATTCATCTAGAGAGAAAAGAAAGAACTAGCATATACGGCGCTAAAGATCGTTTATTACCAAACAATCCTCGAATGGATTGTCCAAGAGAGCTACAGTGGACCACGATCACTTTCACGGAGAAAAACGAACTGTAGAATAAAAACCAATACGCGAACATGCACGAAATTGTCGAATTTCCCTTTATTTATATCAACGGATGAAACTAATGAGCATTTTGTCATCAAATCCCGTAAACAGTCGTCGCCGAGCTGTAAATCGCTCAATTCACACTTAGTTATTGAGTTTAAAGAGACGACGAGGTATAAAAAGAAAAAAACAAAACAAACACGTATGTTCTAAGTTTAGGGGTCGGAGGGGTGCAACGCTGACTGGCGAAAGATTTCTTTCGATAATTCATACTATAATAATACATACCGCTGCGAGAGTTTCGAAATTAAGAGGAAACAAAGTAAGAGGATAAGGAAGAAGTAAAAACAAAATATATGAAAATAATAAAACAAAAAAAAAAAAAAAGAAAACCAAGAGAAACACTTTTGCATCAAACCCAAATGAGCTAAATGAAACACGCACGCGATTACATGTAATCCACGAATAATTGAAATCGCGAATGTTCGCGACGATGATAATGACGAACTTTTTACTAATTAAATAAGTATAAAACAAAAGATAAACATGATGCTTCTGGCAGATGAATAAAGTGAACGAACGAGGAACAAAAATCTTGAAACATGTAATGCAAGCCAAACAACCAACCTTGACGCATCGTTTCAAACCATTCGTAATGAACGTCGATAAAAAAAAGAAAGGAAACAAACCCAAAACATGACGCTGTATACATAAAAATCCGAGGAGAACACACTTACAGTTGTATTCATAGGAGTAAGCATGAAAAACAAACAAAATTTGAATATATGCATAATGAATTAAAAATACGATAGTGCTCGTAGAGTTGGCTTTCATATAGGTAATATTACACGACGGTGAGAAATGAGAGTGAAGTGTGAAGATGCACATTACATAGAAATTTTGTCAAGACTGTGAATTTGAAAGGTAGCTAAGAGCGAATCTCCGGATATCGTATCTCCTACTCTGGACGATACCAGCTGAGCATTCTTTTTTTTTCTTTTCTCTTTTCTTCTCTTTTTCCTCTTATTTTATATATTCGAAGAGATACACGTAATCGCTGAATTATATTTGATAAGGATAAATCTTTCGTATTACAAACTGGAAAACAAATGGATTGTAGCATTATAAAAAGAAGGAAAAAACAAAACATTGAATGATTTTCGTACAGCAGTCTTCTCCATAATGTATAATTACAAAACATGGATCATAGAGATTAGAACCTGTATAGCTAATTTTTGTATTTGCATCCATTTATTGTATTCTCGAATACTTCATAACATCGAGTAAATCACACGGTAAAAACGGCAAAAATAATTAACGAGATAGCTCAATTTCTATTCAACGTTTTTCTTCTTTCTATTTAGGCCTTAGTTTTGTCAATTTTAAACCTTAATCATTTCGCTCATTGTCATACTGTCAAATTGTTAGAATTTTACTGTAAAACTCTCGTGCGAGGTATAAATTTATTGTTCATTAGGCATTGATCGGTATAGCAAGATGTTGAGTTATAGTTTCGATGTCGTGAACATTTTCGTTCATACTCGTTCTGGCTACGAATTGTCGAGTTACGCGGGTTTATTAGTTGTGATTTCACTAAATTTCTCGCAAGCTGACTAAGATCGTGCAATTATTAAACAATTTTCAGAAACACGACGCAGTCGTGACAATAAAGAAATACATTTTTCAACACGCCACTCGTACGTTTGAAGACATTTTTGGCCTCTTCTCGCGATATGATTCACAAACTGCCACTGTCGTACACGTGCGACAGCTATAAATAACCCGATTTATCTTTGATAACAAAAAAAAAACAAAAAAAAGAAATTTAAAGAGAAAACGAGCGATTCAGTTTCAGATTGATCGGATAGTCATTTAACGTATAACGATAACGAAGCTTTTTTCACAGACTATCCTGCCTAAACGCCTCTGAGCCATGAAACTCAAATTCTCGCGCGTGTGCAACAATTTTTCTACTGTCAGCTTGCATATCCCCGAAACCTCGTTTCCTTCCATTCTCCAATATGCGAGAATGTGCGAAGGAAAAAAGGGATAATAAAAAAACAAATCTCTACATATTTCGAAGTTTGTCGAAATTTTATTCACGAAGCTTTGGCTTCGTTTACGTAGAAATTATTGTCGTCCCCTATATTGCAGAAACTTAGACGAATAAACATTTATTGTATTTCGATCGATTGTTCGCATAAATTTTCTTTTGCATCTCTATACTTTTTATTTACATGTTCGTTTTTATTCAGCAGAAAATAAAATAAAATGAAAGATGAAAATTGGAAAAGTGAGAAAAAAAAGAACCAAGACGCGTCGAGAAATTCTTGATCGTTTTCCTCATCATAACCGACGTTTCCGTTAACAGAGAAAGTGTGACCCGGTTACGGGGTCCGGCACATTCCAAGCGTGAAATTTTTATTTGTCTGACTATAACACTGTGCTTCTTTATGGGAACAATTTTTATATAAATTAATAAAACGAAATTGCTCGTTACGCGAAAGAGCACATTGCTATTCTCTACATTCCTGCTATATTGGGAAATTGTTCAGGACGAGCCAAAAACGTGAACGAGATAAATCCGGGGTCTGGGCTCGCGATACTTATAAACTTTTGACACTTGTTCGTCGACTCGTGGTACTTAATTGTTTAGACAAAACATCAAAGAAAAAACAACATTGTGGTATTTCGCTAAAAACCAATTCTTTATATTTCGTCTCGGTACGTGCACATGTGCTTTTTCGTATGTAACATAAAAATACGATATAACAAAATTGTTCTTCGGCATTAAATAATTGTATTGTGCGTCACGTATAAAACGGCACTGCGACGTCTTAGCTACGAAGAAAATTACGGCAACTTAAATATTTCTTTTAACACTTAAGATTAACAATTAGGACTACAATAAAGTTTAATGGTTTTGAATAATTTAAGTGGAAGAACAAAATTAAACACTCGTCCGAGAGACGCGTCAAACTTTTCATAAACAACAACACTTTGGTTCGCGAATCAACGCGAATATATATTTTATCTAGTGTAACTACTGTAGCCCGTTTGCTACAAGTCTCAATGAATTTCAGTCCGTAGTTATATTATTCGTCCTATCTCGTAGTAATGACGCATTAGACATTACACGTGTCATAACATCAACTTATTTTAAATATTTTATAAAAAAAATTCATCTAGCTAGTAGTTCTCTTATAGCTGTTTTTTTTGTACTTAGATTTTCATTCCTGTATCTAAATTGAGCATCTGCTTCATGACCTCGTAAGTCGTGAAACTAACGGCTACCATTGGAATTGCGCGAAGATAATTAATACTCATTCCCCGATAGAGGCCTTGCATTATGCCATTCTCCTTATAAATCAGCTTCATCGTCGATAACATGCCGGATCTGCAACAAAAAAAAAGTAGAATTGTTCATTTTGGTTTAGTTTTTACGTTTTTATTTATATTTCTTGTACTAACTAAATGACTTACCCATATTTATGCGTAGCTGGATCCATCATCGCTAATTGCATTCTTCTTCTGGTGACGTCTAAGGGATACGAAAAACTTTGCGCTACAGCACCAGCCATTCCACCGCAGAGTAATTTAGCTGGCAATATCAATACCAGCCCGCCTGTTCACAAATTTCAAGTCTTTGTACGTTTTTTTCGTTTTTTCTCGCAGTTATTGATAATTTACAATATTATATACACCTACATAGGTCTGTATACCCTTTGTTATCATCGAACTTTTACCAGATATGCGAATGTCCTCCATTGGACAGGCGCATATTTTTAATTCTAATTTATCTTATTTTAAAAATCAAAATTATCTTATTTATAAAAAAAGAACATTCGATTCAATCTAATCTCTCCATTTATCAACATGTGTAATCTTGACGAGAGATGAACGAAGGACGGAAAAAGTTTCTTACCGGTGTTTCTCGGGCATTTGTCGCAGAGATAATTCGGCGCGTATCTCATGCACAGGTACTTCAATTTCTCGAACGAGTAGAATGAGAATCCTGCGTACGGTATCATGCCGATAATCGATGGCAAAAATCCTCGATACAAAGCACGGAGACCACCTTCCTGAATTTGGGAGTGAGAAAACAATTAATCAATCGATGTAACCGTAAAAACAAAATAATAATAAATATTTGGGACATGAGAACAAGAATTGCAATTATCAATAAACGATCGATCATCGAAACAATAACCAAAACAACATTGTTATTTTCTCTTTTTCTCCGCATAGGCATGAACACTGCCCGAGACTCGTCAATACTCGGTGCAAAGTTCAAGAATATCGAGCGTGCAAGAGTTTATCATAAAAAAAAAGATGTTAGATAATTACAAATTTTAAAAAGAACATATTTTTACATTCTCCTTCCTAGAGACGCCTATATAATGTTAATCGCGAGGCTCAAACTTCAATGTGATTGTTATAGTTGTGAATGCAACCATGAAAAATTCATGCAGTTCAATCATTGTGAATGGAGTTGTGGTATTTCGAGCACAGGACGAAAGAAAGACGTACATCTTTAAATATGGAAACAGCCGTGTGAGTTATTCCAGTATAGACATGTTCTCCGGTCACTTGAAAAGCGAGTCGTGCTCTTATGGTATCCAGTGGATACGTCAAGGTTACTGCCGTTACACCTGCTCCAGAACCCGCGAAGAATTTGTCGATATGCGAGTTCTTTCCAAAAATTGCTCCTAAATACTGTTGAAACCGTTTTTTTTTAATTATCATATGTGCATTTTCTATCGTCGAATAAGAGCTTTCTCTTCGTAAGTCCGAGTATTAAATATCCTGGCTTAATTTTATGATTTCAGAATTTACCCTCTTATACAGCTCGAATGCTGTGAATTGAGTTGCTGCGTATGGAAAAATTCTTATCATCTGAGCAAAGTTTCCCTTGTACAGAGCAATGAATTTTTCTCTCTGTATGATTTCTCTCAGGCCTGAGAATACTCCTGAAATTAAGAATATTCAATGAATTATTGTTAGAACAATAATTTAAAAACTATCGACCAAGTAATATCATGTAATTAAAACAAAATCAATTCTCTCACCTAAGTGTTTGTAATGTACACTGTGGGCTTGCAATAATATTTTTATTCTGTCTAGTGGAGCTACTGTTGTTTTCGAGCACATGCCAGCGACACCTACATGAAAAATATAAACAGAAAAATTATCGGTTTTGTATTTTCTAAACATTAGGTATAATAATCTAAGCGTGCATTTTTCAGTAATAATTTGTACTTTGTGCATCGATAATTATCCCGACATCTTAACGTATTTAGTCTAAAGACAATAATTTATTTATCACTTGTTGCATTGATTGTTTTTATCTCTACTTCAAACTCTAAACGAGCATGGAAAGGTTACAAACGCGTCAAAAAGTTCAGTGACAATTGTACAATGTTAAACCGTGTAGACGACTTTGGAAATGATATAATTACTTCATTCATTGCTATGCGAACAGCG
Organism: Netelia fuscicornis; assembly: GCA_946811545.1. Classification (NCBI taxonomy): domain Eukaryota; kingdom Metazoa; phylum Arthropoda; class Insecta; order Hymenoptera; family Ichneumonidae; genus Netelia; species Netelia fuscicornis. Next base: position 12,024,579 of record OX328011.1, on the reverse strand, counting down.
AAAATGTTCACAGTATTAGACGATTGATATCCTGCATGGAATTTGATATATTTATATTGTAACAATAATAAAATGTCAAATTGTAGATAATTTCAGTAATATATTTTGCAATCGGCTGCTTCCCGCTTCCGTGCGAAGGCGCTCAATATAAAAGTGGCAGTGATCGCGAAATTGGAAACTGAACTAACATCGATAAGTTAATCCATATACTGACAAGAAAAACAATAAAAGAAAATATAATAAATATCACTTACCACCAGCTAGAAGACTCTTCATCACAAACTCCATATTCCTTCCATTGTCGACGTGTAAAGACATCTTTTTCTCATAGAATCTCGCGTGTTATGCACTGAAAATTCGTTTCCTCCGAAACAGCCGTTTAGAAAGCTATCTGCTCAAAGACTGGAGAAACGTCACATATCGGTGTAACGTACCGTAAGAAGAGAAGCTACCGACGATCGCCGCGTACGCGCTTCCTCTCCTATGTGCCTGTGTGCGTTTTGTGTATATATCTACACATAGCGGTTACAAGGTCGCTGACCTTGTAACGCGACGTTTCTCTTTGCGGTATGAAGAATCGTGTAAGGAAAAGAATAAAAGATTTAGGTTATGTGTCACACGTCTATGCGGTTTGGCCGTTTGACACGGACATGTAGAGACTCGATATTATGCGAAGCAAAACCCCACGTAACTTCGAAAGTCATGCCAATGTTTACACCGTTTCCTCGATGCCTTATCGTCCCTATTTTTCTGTGTCTATAGGTTAGCCTCTTTAAGCTTCCGTTGTACATTCGATATTAACTCAACTTATCTCCTTTATTTCTCGAGTGAACGTTTCAGTTGCGTTGTGAAAAAGAAATACAAAATATTGGTGCATGTAAACGTCGCCATGATCCCTCGATCATTCGTGCAGCTGCGCTCTTCGACGTTTCATTGCTTCTTACATTCATATGTTATCAAAGACAAACGAGTGAATTGATGCCGTTCATCCGCGATTTTCCTCAGTGTTCGAGTGATAAAGCAGAAAAATGACACGCGTTAACAATACTGTGATAATCTTGGACGTTAGTTTATAACGTAGCAACTTGGCGTTCTCTTTCATAATATAATCTCGTAAGACAAACGGACAACATTGCGCATGTTACCTGTTTAGTGTACATAACCTATTATCGATATAACACGGACATTCCTCAATAGTTATTTGTAATTCAAGGAAATGTACAAAACGAGAGAAAACACTAAATACACGAATAACAGCGTAGAGTCATGGTCTGACGTCAAAGTTAGATCATCCACTGAGATATATAGTTCGCATTTGCATTGACGGCTTATACGTGAGTTAAAAAAGCACGTGGTGGAGCTCGAGATCAAGCGATGCCCATTTTAGCAAATACTATATCTTGTAAATATTTCCAGAAGACATTTAAACAGAAAGAAGACTTCAGAACAAGGAAGACGTAAACAGGAAGAAGTTTATTGAATTGTACACGATGAATACGCCGCGAGTGAATAATAAGGAGCTACACCAACAAAAACAAAAAAAATCATTGTCGGCGAAAAAAGGCCCGGTTAAAGGGCTCAGAAATGTGTTGGCACAGCCGTACGATATGCACTGGTACTGTAAAATCGATATTGTGTTATATACATTTTGACATCGTATATTCATCTGCATATATGAATCAACTAATTAACAACGTATTTTATTTTTATTCAGATGTTTTTTTGCTGAAATTCTCTAACATATCAAACATTTTAACTTCTTTTTTGAATCATTTAAAGAATGCTTCGAGAAATATATTTTTCTATCCAATCTTTGTTGTGTTGCCCAATATCTCATATATTTCAGAAGAACCAAATGTTTGTACCAAAACTCTTATTATAGAAAAATAAAATCATAGATGAAGAGTCAAATATTTACATACGCAAAGTTTAAACTAAAGTAAATTATTAAGAAAACATCACCTGCGCTTCGGAGCGTATGTGCTTACTTTTTAGCAAATATGTATAAAAATTGTTATGAAAAAAACTGGATATGTTTAACTTTTGTTGAAACATTTTGAACAGGCCCATTTTGAGCGAAGCTGATGGTTCATGTTTAGAAGAAGTATTAAATCGGTAAGAAGAATATGCATTAGTGATGATTTGCTACCATAGAGAAACGGAAACTGATGCGTTACATAATACGCAGGTTGTTGCCAGTCTTGAAACGTGATGCGTCAGTGATTCCTTGGTCTCAATTAAGGAAAATGACAAAAGATGAGCGTCGTGCTGCTCGAAATAAAGTTCGTCTGGATTCTATGGAAACTGAAAATAATCGCCCAGTTCCGTACGTATTTATGATCAAAGAAGCATACTGTGAAGATAATTTAAATAAAAACATAACACCGTTTCATTACAGAAAAATCATTACCTTCGGAGTTAACGCTGTAACTCGTGATCTGGAGAAAGAGAATCTTTGTTCAATTGTGTTAGATTCTACTGTGGAATCTCTGCTAGTCAAGCACATTGTACTCATGGCCCAAAATAAAAATATACCGATTGTACTTGTAACATTCCTCAAGGAAGTAACTCTGAAGAATATAGGATTTGCCAGTTCTGCAATGGGTTTTAAGGTATGCAGTTTTTCATTTTGTTGTCACTAAAAGAAATGGAGTAGTTCGCCAATAATTTTGAACTGACTAAAAGAGGTGCAGTTTTTATTCGATATTTGGTTGCTCTTGTATATTTGTTTATTTGACCGAATCTGATTGATTGGAAAATCGAATTGGAACCAATAATTTTTATCATCTAACTGTAAACAAATTATGAATCAGAAATTCCGGTGATTAATGATTTAGGTCTTTATTTTCATTTAAGCATGGCGCAAATGATAGTAGTAACTTCTTCCACGAAGTACACTGTAAGATTTTAGAATTTACGAAAACTACTTCACCGAGGGAAAATGTTGCATCATGCCATGATGAAGTGAGAAATCCGATCGATGAATATAAAAAAACATATGTCGAAGAGGAATGTTTCCCAACCGCATATATTTCATTATCCACGAGCGTCTACAAGTACAGAAGCACGCGCAAAGAAAGAAAGTTTGTGCCGCCGAGTTTGGCAGAAAAATCGACCAATGATTGTGATGATTTCATCGCCTTAGGAAATTACGATATTGAAATGCCTGAGCCAAAATATGTCGGTTATGGAAAAAAGCAAAGATATATAGACCTTCATGGTATGATCGATAAGGAACGACCTCGGAAAAGCATCGAATCCGAAAATCACTTGTCCCTCGATGGGAACAAAGTTGTACGAGAAGACAAGAAAAAGAAAATTACATACATACCTCTTAAAGTAAAACGCATACAAGGTAACAATAATCGTGTAAAAGCTACAAAAACGGCGAAACCAAAAAAAAAGAAGCCATTAAATAAAAAATAATCACAAGTGTATTATTTGCTTCATCCGAATTCTTATTTATAATCTCATTTATTTCATCCTGCACAGTCGTCTCAATTAGTATCATATCTTCGCACATAGATTCTTTACAATTTTCATTTTTAAATATAAATTATGTATACTTTGTACACAATTGTTATCACCTCTTCAAAGGAACTGAATAAATACTAGGCAGTCTTTCTTACATCGATGCACCTTTGTATTCAAAGATTTTGGAATTGATATTGATGACACTTTATTCTCGCAAGTGTAATCTCATACGATTGTTCCATGGAACTACCCAGCAGGTACACAGCATGAATGCGATAGTTTTATAAGAGTAAAAAGTTTTATCAACTATATGGAAATTCTCTTTTTATTTAATTTGTCATCATACTGGCAAAGTTGGACTGACCGAGGATTTAAATAGGCGTGTGAAAAACATTAAGCCCGTTGTACCTCCAGGTATCGAACTTACGATGAACGACAACATTGCTACCAATTGTAGAACTGCACTCAATACAGTCAGAGGGGTAGACTGAAGATACAATGCAAAGTAAAGCGTACCGATCAGAGTGGCAAAATACGAAAATGTGAAACACCTCCTTTCGGCCGTTAGAAGGGATTGTATGTAATTCATAGGTCCCCATAAGAAACTAAAGCTGAAATTAAACCACCCATCCCTGAGTGTCATTGGACACATGTGTAATTATTACATTCATATCTTTACCAAAACTGAATTTATTGTTGTTATAAAACTTCAAATTGTTGGGAATTCTTGTGACTGAAGTAGATTTTTAAGTTCTTTTAACCCTTGTCCCCTAAATGGCAAGATCTCTCAGCAGCGTACGATTGAACTTGGCACAATTCATTGGCTAACTCTTAAAATGGGAAATAAGAGAACTAGCAGTACCACAGAGAATATTTTTACGTATACCGATAACGAACCATTAAAGACAGTCATTATTCTAACAGTTATTCATATTTACATTTACATTGACTAGGCAAAGCGACTCCCTTCCATTTTTGGTAAAGATATTTCCTCAAATACTACGAGGAGCATTTTGGTACGTACCTCATAAGAAAGAACAAACTCCCCAAAGAATAAAGCAAGGCAAATTTTCTCGCTTTCAGTATCAATACTGGAATATAGATGGCTGACAAACAAAAACAGAGTATCCCCATGAAACAGCAAACAGCAAAGGCAGTTAATCGCTGTATTCTTGTCTGAAGCAATGCAAAAAAATACATTTTTTACATTATTCAAACGACTCTTTACAGGGCCAATCGTGAAAATAGTGATAAGATGATCGATTTTCATCTATGTTTAACATTTTAGGTTAAACACTGACCATGCTAGGGCAACATTCTTTCTTTGTTTCTTGGTACCAGCTGGCCTCGTCAGTTTCCTGTTCAGTACGTTTTCCAAACCATCTTCCCAACGGTGATGTAGGTATTGCCACCGAAGGCATTGAGAGTTTGTACTGTTTGTCATTTTTATTACTGAGAAGGTACTCGTTCAACTCCTTGTTTAGATCGGCCATTTTTTATTAGATTTGTTTTGCTTCACGCTCTACGGTGTTTTTGTAAGAAATGTAAACTAATACCAGCGACTAGGGGAAGATCAGCAACACTCGACAAAAGTTAAAACCTCCAGAGTTGGTTCTTTGACATCTGAGCGGCCAATGAGTGAAGCTTTTTGTAGCCACGTTAAGTTGGCCGCAAGCGGTCGTAGTCATATATATGGCGAAAACCGTGACGATTCAAACGACACGGCATTATCAGAGATTAGGGGAAAGATCAGCAACAATCAACACAATCTAATTATTGTATAATTTTTATTTCCTTCGTGGTCAACATTCCGCAATTTTTCATTGCAGGACATTGACATGGACAAACGGAACATGAAAGCTGAAGACGCGAAATGAGCTTACTCCCTGGCAGAAGAAGTTTCACTTCAAAAGTTTACACTTTGGTCATTCAGATGTCTCAGAACCAACTCTCGAGGTTTCAACTTTCGTCGAGCGTTGCTGATCTTTCCCCTAATCTCTGATAATGCCGTGTCGTTTGAATCGTCACGGTTTTCGCCATATATACGACTACGACCGCTTGCGGCCAACTTAACGTGGGTGCAAAATAGGTTACCCTTTTGCCGCATAGATGTCGCAGAACCATTTTTCGAGGTTTCAACTTTTGTTGAGCGTTGCTGATCTCACTCCTAATCTCTGCGTAGATAACGCCTGGCGGTAGTGCAGCGAATATTTTATATTTAAAGATCTAACCTCACCTTGCATATATTTTTCGTTTAAAAAACAAAGGATTCAGCTGCGAAGTGATAGAAATTTGTTATGAAAACGGCGCAATGATTTTCGATTTTTATTTCAAAGTTCTTGTAGATTAAAAAATAAATTTTACTTAGTGAGATGTATCGCGAGGGTAACTTGTAAAAAAAAGTAGACGAAAGTATTGAATTTACCATTATTTTCTTCGCACTTTTCAGATTGCGCGCGTGTTTCAACCTTCTGCATCTGTCAGCTGACAAGACGCCATTCTGAGTCACTTTTCCACTTTCTGTCGCGTAGTTCTTTTTCTTAGAAGAAGTCTCGGTTGTTATATTCGTCAGAAAGGTTTAATACACGCCAGTGATCGTTGATACCCATTACGATTATCGAGATTTAATTCATCATGGGTCTTGCGTGTTCTACAGCGCAGGTAATGTTTGTAATTTTCATTTGCACTGTTTTTTTTTCACTCTGGCATAACCATGGTACTTTCATGATATTGTTTACGGACAATATTGTCCCATCAAAACATTATTTTTCTCGCTGACAAGAATTTTGTGGTATCGCAATTATGAACATCATTTGTAAGTCGACAAGTAATTTACTTACCGTAGTGTTCCAACTTCTGGGATTTAATCGTGAAAGGTTTTCTTTGTTTCGTCATATTACGTGTTGCAATATTATTGATTTTGTCTCAGTGACCTTGTTTGTGATGAAAGTGTGATTTTTTTTTCTCTTATGATTACAGCTCGCCTGCCTGTGTGGGAGTACAGCATGCAGTTTCTGCTGTTCGCAATGTCCAACATGCCGAAACAGCACAAGCGCCCGTATCATGTACGCTCTGTTACTTATGTTGGGAACCATTGCAGCATGTATAACTCTGGCACCAAGTCTACAAGAGACTCTGAAAAAGGTAATTTTATATCTTTCTTAATTTTTACAAAGGAATATCATGCTTATTCCATTCTAATATTTCTTTTATTTTTCATATATTTTTTGCTACAATATAGTCGAATCGTGAAAAAACTGTCATTTTAATAACATCGGTTGTAACTTTAATTTATTCAACAGGTGCCATTCTGCACAAACAGCAGCAACTACGTTCCTTCGTCATTTACCATTGACTGTGAATCGGCTGTTGGTTATCTCGCTGTTTATCGAATATGTTTCATTGTTTCACTGTTCTTCTTCTTAATGTCAGCCATAATGATACGCGTTAGGAGTTCCAAAGATCATCGTGCTCCTATTCAAAATGGGTAAGGTATCCAATCTCTAAAAATGTTCAACGGAATAGTATGCAACATATTCAATCCAATGTGTATAAATATAAATTTCAGTTTTTGGGCCATAAAGTTTTTGCTAGTGATCGGTGGAATAATAGGTGCTTTCTTCATTCCTGAAGGATCATTCGGTCCAACTTGGATGTATTTTGGTATGATAGGTGGCTTTTGCTTCATTATCATTCAATTGATTCTCATTGTTGACTTTGCTCACTCCTGGGCAGAAGCCTGGGTGGGCAATTATGAAGAAACGGAATCCAAAGGATGGTCGGTATTTTTATAAATTGCCAAAGTACTAAGGGATGAAACAGTTTTATATTGGAATTGTAAGTTTTATCTGTGATACAGGTATGCAGCTTTATTGAGTGCAACGTTCATCAACTATGCTATTGCCATCACTGGTATTGTTTTGCTCTATCAATATTTCACTCTGGTACGTCTTTGTTATAATAATTCTGTAAGCCAAATGAAAAAATTTGATGAAACGTGCAATCACCCTTAAAAAATCATAATTTTCAGGCAAATGACTGTGCTGTAAACAAATTCTTCATCTCGTTCAATCTCATCTTGTGTGTTATTGTCAGTGCCATATCGATAATGCCAAAGATACAGGAACATCAACCTCGTAGTGGTCTTCTGCAATCGTCAGTTCTAACTCTGTACGTCATATACCTGACCTGGAGTGGAGTCTCCAACAGTCCAGGTATTTTTCCTAATATTATTCGTGAAGACGAAAATTTACCTAGCCGCATTTCGTTATATTTTTTCAATTAAATTTTCCATCCTTAGATCGCGAATGCAATCCCGGGTTGTTCGGCATTATCGCTGGCAATGATATTAAGACACAAAACCGTGTTGCATTTGATAAAGAGAGCGTAATAGGTCTGATAATATGGTTCAGTTGTGTGCTGTACAGTTCGCTTCGTACAGCATCGAAATCGAACAGAATCACGATGACGGACAATGTTTTGGTGCAGGATAACGGTGCTGGTGAGTATGCAATTCCCATATTGTTAAAGTTCTGTCCATTCGATGTTGTATTTTTTGTACATTTTTTCGAATCGTAAATTGGGCAATGGTTTACGATATATGTGTGATAAAAAATACTCTTGCGTACAATTATCTAAAAAAAAGCTCCCCATAACGTCAGTCCACGCAGTTCGTAGAGTAATTATTTCATCGATTTTTGGCATGTTTCGTTCATTGAAGAGAAATTTTTGTTAATACAGTCCGGAACACGGGAGACACGTCTCTCATCAATAACGAAGGTACGCACATACGCTATAAGGCAGTTGCATAATTCGTGTACGAATTTTAAGTATAGTTCGTTCCATTAGTACTGCACACAAATATCATTTTCCGGGGAAAACAACGATATGCGTAGCTTAGTGAATACGTAGAAATGTATAACTAAAAAAGCAGAGAGAAATTGTACTTTCCGTTTTTTCCTACAGTAGTTTGTGTGTGCCTTCCTTTTGTAATTTTCAGAGTTCTCATTGCTTCTTCAAATAATGTTTTCTATCCAAATTATAAAATACTTCCGCTATAAATTTGCACGAAATCCAGGGCAGACACAACGTAACTGTACATATCTGGAATCGAGTAAATGTCCAAAATGTTTTGCATGCCCAATTCGTATGTTATTCCTCTGGCGCTGGTATTTCTGTACGCATTGAACATTGATAATAGTCTCTTTGTTTTACGAACGTTTTTGAGTCCCTTTTGTTTCGCTTTACCCCTCACCAAATGAAAATAGACTATGTTCCAGTTGATGGACGCAACGCCGATGACGAGGAATCGGGTGGTCAGGCGAAAGTATGGGATAACGAGGGCGATACAGTAGCTTATAACTGGAGTTTTTTCCATCTCATGTTCGCCCTGGCGACACTGTATGTCATGATGACACTCACCAATTGGTACAAGTGAGTAATGATCCATTTCAAATTTCATTAACTTCAGAAATAATAACACGAATGGATGATTTTTATGAATTCAATATTTTTTAACGAAAGGCCAAACTCGACCCTGGAAACTTTGAACTCCAATGCAGCTTCCATGTGGGTCAAGATAATATCTTCATGGATATGTCTCTCGCTATACGTTTGGTCACTGGTTGCTCCTATTATGTTGCCCAACCGAGACTTTTCTTAAGTCCAATCCAGCGAAAGAGCGTTTTCAGCAGCAGTTTAAAATACTTCAACCATATTGGGTAATATATTATTCAAATTCATTAATAAATGTATATTACATATTACATGTACCTACGTAAGTAAGGTTACTTGCTCAGTTGTCGGTAGGTGTATGTATTCGTCTAAATCCGGAAGTATTGTCGAAGTTTTTCTATCAACAGTGCGACGTCTGGACAACGTTTATTCGGGAATGGCATTTAAGATCTCGACGTACCGAGCTCGTGAACTGAGAAAGAAAGTATATATTAAATACGTATGTAATTTTTAAGATTTGTTTTCCTCCAATGAAAAAGCGTTGCTAGAAATGAAGCTGTATAAGTAAACCTTTGCTTTTGCTGGGCTTCGTTACAAGCTAACGAGTATAATATAATTTCGTACCTAAGTCTAATCGATCGTAAGATTCCCGCGTTCGAGATCGTCCACGATCAGCCTTTAAGCGTATTCATATTATACATTACTATAGTACGATATTAATGTATTAATTGCGAGACAAACAAATGCTGTTTTCGTTTGTAAAATTCTCATGTGATAATTGCGATTAAATACGAAATCGCGAATCACTCTTTATCGCAGATCAAAACCCAGTAGTGATAGAAACAACAAACTGCTTTAATTTAATAAAAACAATATAGATGGTGTATATCGTCGTACTTTATTCAACCTCGATCCATTCTTATTATCGATCAATCCGTGTTGATACATAAGAACGATTTTACAGTTTAAATACAATGTAATTCATAAATACTCGTCCTTATTGCATCCTCGCTCGAATACAACGTTGTATATATTTACTTTTTCTTCTTTTACGATTGTCGTTCACAATCCTTTTTTGGTCAGCCTTTCGGATCACTCGAATAAATAAGGCCTAACATTGTTAGGCGTGATCCTATCTCAATTAATATTTAAAAACACAAATAAAATAACTAATATGATATACACTGAAGTCCAGTCCATATTTTCTAACAGGGAGAGGGAGGCTCTTAGGAGATGGCGAGGATATGGAAGGGAAAAGGGAACATAACTATATACAATGAAAAAAATAAAGTGTTGATGATTCTCGAAGTACATACAGAGAATTGCTAAAAAAATTAAGTTCTTAGCAGTCATATACATTGTATATGAGGGCAAGTGGAAACGAACTCCCAAACGAAACTGAACTTTTCGTTGCGGTTCAAGAGATTCATCGCACGGACTATTTACATGTTCCAAGAGGATGATACCCGTGCTTTATCATCGCGTTGGCTTATTTTTTTCGATGCCTTGATTCAATGAATCTTGATGGACTTTTCGGTTGTTTCTGCAACACTCGGTGTCTTCTTCAACAAATGATTCTTTATATTTTGGAATGGCGTGTCGAAGAGCAACGTGAGAATCACCGATGTGATGGCTATCCAGATCAATTCGTTGGTATTGAACTACAAACATTCATACAAACGTATAAAATCGAGAATTCAACATGTGGCAACTTTTTCTTTTGCAAATAAGTGAATCGCTTAACAAGTAATTTACCATTAATTTCACAAATCCATAGTGTCCAGAATTTCGAGTTTGTCCGACATTGTAGAAAAACACTGGGAATTGTGTCAGATAGATGGCATAACTCAGTCGAGTGAATATCAAAAATCCTTTCCAAGCAAAGAAATCACTGAACCATCCTGCGATTACAAAATAAAAGCTTTGGTTAACGTCATTCAATAAACTCGTGGTAATTATTTACGAATGATTGTTACCTCCTCCGTTATTTGTATGCGAAACAAAAGCTGTCCACGCGAATATAGCACACCAGCCGATAGGTGCGAAAGCCCCATACAGCGCAGCGTGTAATGGATTGTAAACATAATTAATCGATCCCATTCCTGCTGGTCCCGCAAATGCTGCCAATGTCATAAGACTGGAAACGATCCAGCCGATATTCACGACGGTCTGAACAAACACATAACGCAAAATATAGTAAAATAAATAACGTTTCCTGTGATCAAGATAAAAGCATAAATTTATTGAAATACTAACTTTACTCAATTTCAACTGTGGTGGATAAGTTTTGAGCACGTATCCCATGAATATTCCAATAATGTACACAGTTAATCTGTGAGACGGCAGAATATACGAGAAATTGGCTGTGTCGAAAAGTTGCTTGATTCTATGACGAGAAAAAGAACGAGAAAATTATTTACAGACACATGACGATAGTCATTGTAATACGATTGCATGAAGTTTTGATTAAAATTTGTAAGGATTGAAACTCACGATGTGCCGAAGCATACGTAATTATTGAGATTCTTTTGAATCGTCACGCTATAACGTAGGGCTGTTGATACGGCTGCAACGAAAGATAAAAACAGAGTACCGAATTTGGGTCTTTTCCACAGCAACATCACCATTAAAGGTGAAATGACGAAAAGCTGGGTGTCTATGCCAAGGTGATGGGTATGAGTGAGACACTGCGAAAAATAAAATATTCGTATTAATTATATTCACATTTCCAAGATCGTTTTAAGGTCTTTGAATGTGAAGATGAATACGTTATGATTGAACGTCTAAAACGAATTACCATGTTCTCGAATCCAAAGTAATTATGGATGAAGAGAAAGTTTCGCCACCAGTTCTGTTTGCAAATATCAGCGTGATGGGTCACGACAAGATTCCATTGTGGGCCTGAGCCGGTAAACGGCATAATGTGAGTGCAGAAAAGTACAAGGGCACCGAGTGTTGGCACAAGTCTGAGAATTAATAAAATAAATAGAAAACAAATGACTCATTTGTATTAAATTTACTGGTCGTAGCTATCGTCCAGTTATTTATTATTTATAATCGACGAAGACAAACTCTACTGACCGCATAAGTCTTGAAAGATATTCCTTCTTGAAATCGAGATTTCCGGTCTTTCTGAGTCTTCCAATGAAGGCGTAAGTAGTCAACAAGCCAGATAACATTATGAAAAGATCGGTATAGAGACTCGCGGCTCTTCCTATCACCGTCCAAGGTTTACCAACGTACTGAAATATTATAAATTTACAAATTTACAAATTTATCTCTATCAAAGTATTTTCAAGTTTGTTTATATTTATTTCAACTACCTCGGTCATCTCGGTTCTGTTCATGTAAGGATTGAAGAAAAGCGACATGCTCTTGTGAGCGATGATGAGCATTATGGCGTTGAGGGTCCTTATACCGTGAAGCGTGGCAATGTCACCCTCCGAGCGTTTGAGGGAAATGAGCTTTTTTACATTACGTTTCAGGGAAAACGAGAGAATGATTTCGCTGACCTCGATGTCGTAATGATCGCAGATCGCAGCGACGATCGATAAAACGATAACGGCAGCAAAGAGGACACTGTAATAAAAAAGAAGAAGAGATAATCTTACATTGATCTTAACATCTGATAAATTATATTGACTTAAAATTGTTGTCATTGAATAATCAACGTAAACAAAAATCTACGATTCTTACGCAACGATAATAGTCGCCGTTGGGAGTGGCTCGGTTCTTTCAACCTGACACATGTCTTTGTCAACTTGAACTGTTATTTTGAGGCCAGTACCAGCGGTATGTTTCGTCAAGGTTTCCTTGAGGGATATTTCGACATCCTTCGCCGAGCATGCCGCTGGAGTACACACAGCCCAATTGATCGATGAGAAACGTGGAATTCTGTGACCGGGCTGGAAAAAAAATCATATTTAAAAATCGTATTCATTAAAAAAACGATTTTAAGAAAAATAATTTAATCGCCATTTATCGACTCGTAATTTCTATTCAATTTATATTAATCCGAGCTATTTTTGTTTATACTTTCAAATAATCGTAGAATTCATCGAAACGAGATTCCACTTAAACGTAGATCAGATAAAATTTCCGTAATCCATTATCGAAGACATTAGTTCGTAAAGTGGAATTTCCTGTTGAATAAATCAACGACAATGATCAATAAAAATCCTGCAGTCTAACGAGACCCGGATCTTCGTGTCACAACTTATGTTTAGAAATGCAAATGACAATAAAGTAACAGACGCAAAAAAGTGCTTCGCCTTACACATTGAGACGAGACAATTGTATTTTTCACCAGGATTGTCAGAACGAATATTAATAATTATTTCGCATTATCGCAAATTGAGTCGTAATCATTGACTGATCGATGATTATACGAACATTCGACAATTTTTTCTTAACGAAAATAGGTGGCTTCTCGATTATCTCGTCGAAACGTCCACGCTATTCGATTTGCTAGCTATTCAGGTTACACGTGCTCGAAACTCGTATGGCCAATTGTAAATCCCTTTCTTATTAAGAAGGTCGATGGTAGCATTAGAACTCATTAGAGATTTCTATATGAAAATTATTTTCTTCTTGTTTCACATTATCCGTTCCAACGGTTTTTACACCTATGGCCTCATTCTCGGCTTGTGTTCATCAATGAAGAATCTGGCACACAAAGATGATAGACGTAAGGAAGTGACTAGACCTTTGATTTTTAAACTCAACCCGAAAAATGTCGAATATGATGAAATTCTTTCCTTTTACTTTTTGTTGTTTATTTCAAATTCTGTGTCATTGTGAAATAGCTTCTGTATTATTAAAAACTGTTCGAGTCGTTACTTTAACAAACTCTAGAAGAGTCTAGAGGTTGTCAAGTTCAGAACAAGTCAGTGCTTACAGAACGATGATTAAACTTCGAGCTCACGTAATGGGAAAGCACACATCTCCAAACTGTCGTCGACTACCGGATGTTGATAAAATATTTGGTCTCGACAAACGTACAACCCGGAATTTTGACCATCGTTAAAGTTGACGGTTGTAGAAATAAAAATAAAATTATAATCCTTGCTTTCTTTACGTTTGCATTTTTTTTAGCACTTTCGTACTTAAAAATTCCTAAGTTTCTGTTGGTCTTTGACGCGTTCGATAAGGATTCTAAGATCGAATATACCCTCTGCGTAATAACAATTTTTGAACGATGTTAATGACGCAAACGATGTTCGGATCTTCCTCTTTTATTTCCGGGGAGACGATCGAACTTTGAGCCAGCAATAATCCATTTGTCATTCGCGTTTGATAATCGCATCACGTCTTCCTCGTTCGTGGAATTTCGCGATGATTACTGTTTGAAAGAGAAGAGAGAAAACAAATTCTCTCGAATTACGTATTTCCTTGAGACTTTTCGTATCGGACGAACGACTACCGTCGCGTCGCGTTCGCTTCTTGCACATGTCGTTTCTTTCGCCTGTGACGAAATTACGTTCTACGATCCTTTTTTGTATTCCGAGCGAAGAAGGATCGCATGCGGAATCTCTGAAGAGTCCTCGTCGAGACGATGGATTATTATACATACGGACATAACGCTACTGGGAACCTCGACAATTTTCCTTCTATACTTCCAATTTGACTTTGAAATTATATCAAAATTAATTCAACGTTTTTATACGCGATGCAATTTATGTTTTTGGCATTAAAGTTAAAGGCATCAAAATTAATTTAACGTTTTTATACGCGATGCAATTTATGTTTTTGGCATTAAAGTTAATAAAGGCATCAAAATTAATTCAACGTTTTTATACGCGATGCAATTTATGTTTTTGGCGTTAAAGTTAAAGGCATCAAAATTAATTTAACGTTTTTATACGCGATGCAATTTATGTTTTTGGCATTAAAGTTAAAGGCAAGTTGCAGGATCGTATGTTTTTTTGGTACTAACGTCGCTCATGTTGCTCTTGAAAGCGTAATGAGAATGCAGAAGACGATGAAGGTACTTGAGATCGGGTCTGGAATCTTCAACGTCCAATTGTAAAAATGCGAGACAATATTGTCCCTTTACGCCCTCGCTTCCCTCAATGCCAACGCACTCGTCGAAATCTCCGTACTGATTCACGTTTCCGCTCAACAAACCCGACGGTAGTTTCGCCGATGCGTCGTACACTGTAAACAAAATAATTTGGAAAATAAAAAAAGAGATTAATTAAATTTCGATGCAAGTTGTATGATTTCATTTTTTGATACAAATCCATTATTGTCTTTCCATAATTAAATCGATTTAAAGAAGCGTTAATGGAAAAATAATTAATAAAAAATAGAATTATTTATTGTTAACTTTTTTAAATAGAAAAAACGTTCACATCCTCATGCAGGATCGAAAAAAGGCTATTTTTATTTGTCAAGCGTTCGTACCGTTTATGCAAACATTTTTTGGGGAAAGTGGAAAAGATTTTTTGACCCCGAAACAAAGTGAAAGAGAAATCAGTGACAGTTCGAAACAACGGCGTGTAAAAGCATACGCGTATTAGGCAAACGTACAGAGACACCGTAGTGAAAAGATTTCATGCTCGCATAACGCGTTTGTTTACACTGTTGAAAACGATTTATGTAATCGAAGATATATCGCGAGCACGGTGGTCGACGAATCGATCACCACAATGTTCACGTATCACGGTTTTTCTCAAAATCGCATTACGCGAACAATGTCGAGTGTTGACGTTGTCAATCTATTTTAATCCCGTAATAGAACTAATGGACTTACGAGCGTGCGGCGTTTCTCAAATAGATTTCGCAAATGAAAAAAAAAAAAAAAAACAAAAAAAAAGAAAATAAATACCAAAACTTTTTATGCAAATATAAATTTTGATTTTGAATGAAAGTAAATAAAATAAAAACAATAATAAAATTGAATTCTTTTCTCAAATCTTGAATAGAGAGCAAGATATTATATATGGAAAAGAGGAGTTAAAAACAGAGGTGGAAAAAAAGAAATACCAAAACTTTTCATGCAAATATAAATTTTGCTTAAATTGATATGAAAGTTCGATACTAATGGACAGTTTTTGAATAAACGTAAATAACATAAAACAATAATAAGAAAAAGACATTCTTTTCTCAAATCCTGAATAGAGAGCGACATACATGGAATGGAAGAGTTAAAAAGAAATACCAAAACTTTTCATGCAAATATAAATTTTGCTTAATTTGATATGAAAATTCGATACTAATGGAGAGTTTTTGAATAAACGTAAATAAAATAAAACAATAATAAGAAAATGAAATTATTTTCTCAAATCCTGAATGGAGAGCTAAATATATGGAAAAGAAGAGTTAAAAAGAAATAAGTACCAAAACTTTTCATGCAAGTATAAATTTTGCTTAATTCGATATGACAATTCGATACTCATGGAGAGTTTTTGAATAAACGTAAATAAAATAAAACAATAATAAGAAAATGAAATTCTATTCTCAAATCCTGAATAGAGAGCACCATACATGGAAAACAGAAGTTAAAAATAGAGATGAAAAAAATCATATAAGTACTCACTCTTGAGAGCCCAGAGTGAAAATTTGTCCAACTCCCTTTGATAAATCTTGGCGTGTTTTCTGCATCCTTCGCTCACTGATCCGGCGGCAGGATCGTAAATGGGAACGGCTTGCAAAAATCTTTTTGCCTCTAGGTCGATAACGTTGGCGAAGCCTTCTGCAAAATATCAAATAAACGCGTTCGATCGATTAACGATTTTTTTTAATCAGGCTATAAAAATTTACATTGTATTATATTATAAACGATTTTAATGTTACAACGGCACGCATTTATTTTTTACAAAACTCGTAGCATTGTGTAACATTGTGCCCATTGTATAAAATCTCCATAAATATTCAAAGTTTGCGTCATAAATTTGCAATTCGTTATCATTGTTGCCGTAGATCCGATTATTATTGCGCTTGCGAGATTAACAAAAAAAAATCACCTTGTTTCAGAGACTCGACGATTTCTCTCGAGAATCAATACAAATATTTTAACGACGGGTGACAAATTCTCGCAATCCCATCAATTTTTCGAATTCTTGATGATCTTTCGATTCTTTCTTACAGGAAGAAAGAAGAACGATGAAGATCGAGGAAAAGAATGAGAATGATTTGGCAAGGACAAGAGGGCAGCGTCTGTGGAGACATCGAAATTTTGAATGTGCAGGGAGAGTCCGTTTGCAACTTTGGGCTCTCTCCTGTGTACCGGTGCTCGAATAAGAAAGAAATAAAAAAAAGGAAAGGTGACGTTCGGGAACAAAAATGCTAGTGAAATAATTAATTAGCGAGAGCCTTGCTGAACAAGCCTTTGCATAAAAGTTTGGTTTTGGAGAAAATTCTTCATTGGATACGTTAAGTGTCTACACGATTAATTAACGGCAAGATTAGATGGAAAAATGTCGTATAAGCAGCTAAGACGGACCACTGGATTTTTTAATTGTTTTTTATTAATACCGAAAAGATGTTAATCCTCTTGTTTTAAATTATCTTGTTTAAAAATAGCGTGATAAGACAAGGTAGTAGACCTTGGTCCCTTCTCTTGTGATTTTGAGTCTCGCGTCTTGCACCATGTCAGAAATTTCAATAATTCATTGGTCTATTGTCCGATTTACTCATCCCATATTTCTTCTCCTTGACACACCGTATTGCTTCATAGGAAACTCGAGCACTTCCGACTGTTGCAGTAATTTTAAAGTTGCTCCATATTACCCAACCCACAATAATTCTGCCTTGCCCAATAGAAAGCAGGTCGAAAAAATACAAGTTTAAAAAAAAAAACAAAAAAAATGTAACATAAATCTCTAAGTAAATTTCAACTCTATAATTTAACAAACTATATATGTCCTCGTGTAAAAAATTCTGTGCCTGTAGAGTGCTATTTCAAGTCTGACGTCGAACGCTATACAAAAAAATATTTCGGTGGTCCATATTCCCCCCATTTACGACAAAACACTGAAATCCGAGGATCATGAGTTCTGGAAAAACCTGTAATCGATATTCACGTTCTCCGACCGAGGATAAAGACATTCCTTGACTAATCGCCGTCGATAAAATGCATCGAGATAAAAACCGACTCGTAATAATAACCGTCAATTATCGTTCGATGAATCGTTCTCCATTGTTTACCTACACCTCGACACTATCGAGTTTAATACGAAACAAGGGGCATTCTTCTCAAAGTGTTATTGCCCCAACCCCACTTGCATGAAAATGCATTAATTTCTTCTTTGCCTATCGGCATAGACGTACGTCTAAGTTGAAATGGGCCGATTACAAAATCTCTCGGGTGGTCAACCCGTCGATCACAGTCTATATACAAATATACAAATATATATATATATGTAGAAAGAGAGACTCTCTATCACAGCTATATATATATATATACATATATAGTATACGCTGATCGAATACGTTTGTCCGACTGTATGCGTAATGCAGTCCGTGAATGGGTTCTTGCACCAATCCGTGGCGAAGCACATGCTCGTCTCGTCGCACGTGTGTCGTGTGCTAAATGCTAATAAAAAAAAAAGAAAGAAGTGAAGGAACGAGAAAAAAAGAAAAAATTTAAACTCGCGCAGGCTCGATTCGCTTATTTAGTAGTCTCGCGACAGGTATATACGATGAAAAAGAACATAAAGGTACGTACTGCAATATTCCGCCGATACCAGAGACAATAAAGCGATGGAAACAAAAAATGAAAATAAAACAATAATAGCAGACGGGAAAAGCGAATGGTCTAGAAATCATATCCGTTCTTATTATGTCGCTAACATTGCCCAACGATATGAAATAATAATAATCATTTTTAATCGTAACGCAAAAGGCGATGAACTTTCCGTTTGAAATTTAATTATTATTAATATTATGATAATAATTATTATATTTAGAATCAAGTTGCGTTACAATTAAAAATTATTAATTTATTATTATTATTATTGATATCATAGTATTTATGATAATAATTATTGCATTATTTTCATGAGAATAAAAAGTTATATTTTTATATATAATGATTATTATATTTAGAATCAACTTGCATTACAATAAAAAATTATTAATTTATTATTATTATTATTATTATTGCTATCATATTATTTATGATAATAATTATTGCATTATATTCGTAAGAAAACAAAAGTTATATTTTTACATATAATGATTATTATATTTAGAGTCAACTTGCATTACAATTAAAAATTATTAATTTATTATTATTATTATTATTATTATTGGTATTATGGTATTTATGATAACAATTATTGTATTATTTTCATAAGAAAAAAAAGTTATATTCTTACATTTTACGTTACGTTTTTGAGACAAAGATTTGTGCCAACGATAATGTTTGACCGTTTACAGCAAAATCATGATCATTCTAATGTGATTCTCCTTGAGTAATCCGTTTAGCAATCTTCACAGAGTCGCGTTTGCGGTGTATACTTTCATTTCGTGCTATTCTCAAACTCATCGTCTCGAACATTACAATTTTACTGTTTAATACGTATGTATCGCGTGTTTGACCGTCCCCTAATGATTTATTGAGCAATAGTCGTTTCGGCGACACGCTCGCTCAATAATCGTGTTATAAAGTGACGCGTAAGATCCTGCAGCTGTGTATTTTCCGACTCCGGATAATTCGTCCATTACGACGCGGAACGTTATTTAAACTTTTCCATTTTCTAATAAACCGCAAAAATCAACGATTGTTTCCGTTGTCGCATCTTAATTTTGCGAAACGATAAATTTCGATTACCTGGGAAAAAATATCGTTTCGAAATCGTTTGTTTTTTTTTTATTTACACCATCCATTTCAGACTCGATAAAGTGTCCGTCGATCGTCCATTAATTGTTGATAATGAACGGTTGTTCATTATCAACAACAATTGTTGATAGTTTCACGTTATTGCGGAGTAATTTGAAAATTTTATGAAAAAAAAAAAAAACATTTATTAATTCGTGAATCCTGAAAGTTCTCCCTAATTATCTATTCTCGATGATAACAACTATTATCGTCGTTAATTACAAAGTTATGGTTCGAAATTTATTCGACGAATGAAGCGATGTGATTAATTAAGATTGATCGATAACTTTGAGCACCATGAATTTTTATGTGTCAAGAACAGCTCACTCTGATTTTATTTCATAGTCTCGATGACCTTTTACCCATCAAATTCAAGAGTGAGTAGGTGTATACACACCGAGTAAAAAATTACTGTTAGTTGACGGTGAATGTGTTTTTTTGTCAAGGCAAGATCATTGAACTTTCGAAGATCGGACGGAATTGCGATACAATAATTGTGAGAAACGTGGAGAAAAAATTTGTCGATTTTTGGTAAGCATCGGAAAGCTTGAAAGTTATCTCGAACACCTGCTGATTTAAAACACCGCATGCTCATGAATTCGAGAATATTAAAATCGGTTGATACAACAGCCAAAAGCCTCGTGTTATTTTTAGGTCGGTCAGCAACGATGATATCCTGTTAATCGCGAGCGTCGTCACGATATTTATTCGCCTATCGGGTTATATCATATTTCTCTCTTTCAGCTTTTTCTTCCCAATCGCCACTTTATTTGACGATTTTTCATTCCTCCTAGAATCGTCACGTTTCGCCCGTCTCTATTCGAAAAAAAAAGATGATAAACTATTAATTTCCGGAATGAAAACGATTAATTAGACCGATCGTTCGAATAATCGATAGATCGTTCGATAAATCGAAGAACTGACCTAATTAATAAATTTGATATCGCAATTTTAAATTCCCTCTGGTCTATCGAAGTTCGTTCTATCTAAAATTTCTCATTGCCTGTGTGTCACTACGAAATTGTAGCCTAATAAGCGAAGCGACGAAGAAACGAAAAAAAGCGTCAAGAAAATTTCAACTATTCCCTGCGGGGTTGAGGGCGCGATGAAGAAATATCGAAAGTAGTTTCTCCGCGCGAAACGTTCGCGCTTAAGCATTCGTCTCGCCTCTACTCATCTATACATATATATATATATACGTAGCTCGTTAGACGTTCCTTTATCGCTACTGCTGACAAGTCACTAAAATCGTTTAATAGTACCGATCTTTTCGTATATGGCTATTCACACGTTTCTCGAGGCTACGCGTGCGAGACAACATTTTTAGTGAGCGGAGGGAACGAGGAGCATGTTCGAATCTCGGGAGGGACAACGTGCATGGCGGTACAAATTTTTGTAAAAAAGTCAAAAGGGGGAAAAACGAAGTCAACGGCCTTCGAATCGAGGGGGAAAGGATGGGTCAATCTTGATTCCTCATCTTTCCAGGTACATATGGCAATTTGCAAATTTCAAGGTTTCTTTCAAATCTCAGCCTTGCAAGATTGACACATCGTAAACAGATTATTATTATTATTATTATTTTTATTAATTTAAATTAATTAATAAATTAGTAATATAATTGGCAAATCAATAAATTAGTTACACAATTGAACAATTAATTAATTATTTCGTGATTATAAAAAGTGCGAGATCAATTTTTATCATTATTGTCGAGTGATTACTGTTGATTGATCAATTATCGATCGATGGATGAGTATAACAATTTTCTCTCGTCTTCTTTAGAGATCTTTTTTCATTTGATCGTAAATTATTAATGGTATGCACTTAAGAACGTTTCTCGAACTCTGGACTCGCGTTGGAGGATCGAAATGGATCGAGATTTACAAGTGACGTGACTGTTGGTGCACCTAATGTATTGTATTCGATAATTGCTTTTGCGATTGACTCGTCAATGAGGAAGCTCGAGGAAGAACAAACTGCGCAGCTTCTAGGAAAATGCCAAAGTAAGTACAGCACGTACGACTCTTTGTCAATTTTTTTAAATTAAAATGTCCCGACCTTTTATTTGGAGAAAATGAAATTGCGACTAGACAAGAGAATGGACTTCATTTTTATGTTGTATGCAACGCGAAACAACGGTTATATATGATAATTTTATTATTCTCGTGAATTTATCATTTTTCCATTTTCTATTTTATTATCATTGTTATTTTTAATTCGTGGGAAGAGAAAGTTATCGCCATTTTCAATTACTTTCCTTCCTGTGAATAGGGGGAAAAAATAAGACGAGATACTTATTGTTGTTTTCGTCTTGTCGCCATTTGCAGTTTTATAGTGTTCCAACAAGTTGCCTAATCAAGGCCCGAATATTTTCACGCGTATACGAGTATCACGGATAGATTTTGCCTGTCGCTTGCGGAAACGTCGATGTTTTTTATAGATGTGTACATTCTCGCAAATATCTAAGTCAAGGTTGCGTTCTGGACAACAATTTCACATTCTTTCACCAAACGTTAAAGAATCGTGATTAACGAAGGATTATAAATCTTGGAACTCGGGCGCGGTGATGAAATTTTGAAAGTTTTTATTTCGCATGTAAACTTTTATATTTCGCTATCGTATACAAATTTTCGTATTTTCGTATCGTACGCAATTTTTTGTGTTTTCTTATCGTATGAAAATTTTGGCATTTTCTTATCGTACGAAAATTTTTTTATTTTCTTATCGTATGAAAATTTTGGCATTTTCTTATCGTATGAAAATTTTGGCATTTTCTTATCGTACGAAAATCTTTGTATTTTCTTATCATACGAAATTTTTTGTATTTTCTTATCGTACACAAATTTTTGTATTTTCTTATCGTACGAAAATCTTTGTATTTTCTTATCGTACGAAAATCTTTGTATTTTCTTATCGTGCGCAAGTTTTTGTATTTTCTTATCGTACGAAAATTTTTGTGTTTTCTTATCGTACGAAAATTTTTGTATTTTCTTATCGTACGCAAATTTTTGTATTTTCTTATCGTACGTAAATTTTTGTATTTTCTTATCGTACGCAAATTTTTGTATTTTCTTATCGTTCGCAATTTTTTGTGTTTTCTTATCGTACGAAAATTTTTGTATTTTCTTATCGTACACAAATTTTTGTATTTTCTTATCGTATGAAAATTTTTGTGTTTTCTTATCGTACGAAAATTTTTGTATTTTCTTATCGTACACAAATTTTTGTATTTTCTTATCGTATGAAAATTTTTGTATTTTCTTATCGTACGAAAATCTTTGTATTTTCTTATCGTGCGCAAGTTTTTGTATTTTCTTATCGTACGCAAATTTTTGTATTTTCTTATCGTACGTAAATTTTTGTATTTTCTTATCGTACGCAAATTTTTGTATTTTCTTATCGTACGCAATTTTTTGTGTTTTCTTATCGTACGAAAATTTTTGTATTTTCTTATCGTACACAAATTTTTGTATTTTCTTATCGCATGAAAAGTTTGGTGTTTCTTTATCGTACGAACATTTTCATCGTGTCACGATTTGATGCCCTCTTGTCTCGTTATCCACCTGTTTCCCATAAAATACGTGCTCTTATCGCACATAATTACGCGAAACGTGACATCGCTGACGAATACAATTTTTTAACCGTTTACAGTACGTGATTAATCCGTACGGACCGCAACGGTACGAATAATTAAACCGTTATTAAGCAGAACGATAAACAGAGTTGATCAAAGTACTCGAAACGCGATTGTTTTCGACGAGGCGCGTTAGGAACAAAAAGTACTTCGTTTGTTAGTCGATTTTTGTTTTGTTTAAAGGGCGTATGTTGAAAAGTGAAACTTTCTCTCAAAAATTTTCGACTCGTTAATATCCGCACGCGTGCCCGTGCCGACATTGAGATTATTTAAATTCGCCGGATCGTCCGTAACGGGGACACCCGAGGGTCATCGTTTCGAGCGGGTGGAAGCGAATCGTTTCGATGAAAGGAGACAGAGAGAGAGAGAGAGAGAGAGAGAGAGAGAGAGAGACAGAGAGATTGAATTAATAAATAATGTACGAACTTGTTTTCCGCGCGATTGCCAAAAAACATTTTGTTTTTGGGATAAATTTTGACATACTTAGGTTGAAACTAGTCGAGCGAAATATTCGAATCTCGCCTTTTTTCTTCTTCTTTCAAAGTAAAGCGACAATTTCAATTATTATTTTTAAACGCTAATTGCGATTTCCGAGTGTTTGTACAAATTTTCTAATTTATATTTTTTCATTTTGTCAAAAAAATGAATTCTTTCTTTTTTTTAAATGGTTAATTCTTTCCGGACAAGTGAGTGGAAATTTGGTAGGAAATATTGGCGGGAAAATTTGATTTTTGCTCGTAAGTAGCGGAAAGTCGGAGCTGAGAGAAAAAATAAAAATTAAAAAAAACAAAAACAGAGCACTCACTGTAATAAGGATTGGTACGATGAATCTCCGGCGTTCCTCGAACTCTCCAAATTGCGTTCTCGTTGTCAAACTCATCCTGACGTTTCTCGATCTTACTGTAATTCATCAGACTATCGACAAGCTCGACGAACGTAAAGTTCTCCGAACTATCGGCCTCGCCCTGCGGTAAAGCGCGAATGATTTCATCCTCCTCGAGGCTTTTCAAGGGATTTGGCAAAATATCCACAGTCTTCGTAGCCAGACTCGCGCGAACGAGACACAGGCCGAGAATCAAGCACAATCTTTCGATCTTGAAACACCCCATCTTCGTTTCTTTTCCTTCGCCGATCGCTTTTCGATCACAAAAATAAAAAAAATAAAAAACAAAAAATCAAAACCGTAAATTGTCAAAACACTGAAAAACTTGTCGAAAAGAAAATCTTTCGTCTTTTTCTTCAATTAATTTGTGAAAACGTTGTAAATTTTGAAACAAAAAACGAAACAGCCGCGAAAAATCTTGGGCGTTCACGCTCTCGTTTTGTCAGAACATTTCGCTAATTTTGTGTGTCTGCGTGAGCTTTCGATTTTTTATCACGGCGTTGTCACTTCGCGATTTGATCGTTGAATGAAAAATTCGATCTTTCGTCGTTCATCCGAGTTCGCGCGCTTCAGCGTAAGTGCGATCGACGCCGAAGTTGCGCTCGAACGTTCCACCGCGCTCTTTACTCTCTCGCGTCGTTCACGGTTCACCTGTACGTGCCCTGTGTGTCGCTGAAAGGTGCCGAGAGAACGAGATATACCGAATGGGGGTTTCCAAATGTGCGCAGTACGTGTGTGCTTTTGCGTTTGTGTTAGTGCGTGTTCGCGTTTCGTGGATTCCCCTTTCCATCGTGGCGATTCGGCTCTCTCCCCTTCCCACTCGACAACCCCCGCGCTTCTCGATCCTGATCTTGGGAGGTCGAGACGCCACAGAATTAAATAATATTCATTTTTATTCCCGGGAGTTCGCATCGTCATTGATCGAAAGACCGAGACGAATTTAATTGAAGTTGATGATTTTTTTTTCGGAATGAAAACATCGACGCCATCGATGACGATCGTCGAAAATTCCTAAACTTTGCGTACATTTCGAACCGCACGTAGTCCAATATCTAACGAATTCATCGATTTCCTTAAGTTATCCGATAACTTCTTTAAGTTATCGAATTTTCATTTCATTCCTTAAGGTAATTATCGAATGAAAATTCGAAGCATCAAAAGAATGATATCAATTTTTTATGAAATTTAACTGAGGAATTTTGAGAGAAAATAAAAATGCCGAAAGACGAACGAATATTCGTAAAGGTTTTTGAACATATTTTTGAAAATTTCACTTTGAAATATTCGATCGTATTTGTTAAATTGATACAGAAATCAATAAAAATGTTATATTTATAAAGAGAATTGAATTTAAAAAAATGCAAAGAATAGAAATTTTTCTAGTTTTTGGTCGATTGTACCTTGAACGATGATTTCTATGAGAAAAATGTCGTATCATTATTACAGATACGAAACGCCTCTAGTCTTAACGAGCCCGAAGAACGAGCGTGACATTAATGGGAATCCCCGGTGAATTGTAGCTTCCAGCGCGGCCCGCTAGGTGGCTCAAACCTCTCGTAGACTTCCCGAAGGTAAATCTGACGGAAGTGAAAATTTGACACGTGAATTTTGTGAACCGTTTCGATAAGATTTACGAATCGATCGAGTCGACTAGTTATTACGAAATGGAGCATCGTCGATACGTCGTCTTTACGCCCGAGGGCTCTCTCCTCCACTCGAGCACGGTTCGCACGAATTTTTGACGAATCAATGTGGGACAAGGACTCGGCACCGACCTAGGAAATATGTCTGGAATATCGGTATCCAGAATTATTTCTCATAAATTTTGTTCCCGCCATATCGCTCACGATGACGCAACGATTTCAAATAATTTTGTCTCGACGACGTTTCGATGATTTTCTAAAGAATAATCGATCGTTTCACGCGATATTCGTCGGTCACGTGCAACATTATGACTTTTTTTTATTCGCTGACGTCGACGCAGGATATACAATTCTAATTAGGATTCCCGACCGGAAGTACAAAATTTGATCTTGAAAATACGACCGATGATCTATACGCTGCGATTTCGCGAGGATCGTTAATCATCTCGAACACTACCGACGAAAAAAAAATCAAATAAAACATAATTGTTTTCGTCCAATTTACAAAAATGATGACGGCGAAACGGGGAAACAATATTTGTTGTTATTATTCACGAAGCTTATACGTCGATGACGTCAAAAAATGGCGAATCTAGCGGCGAGGAAAAGATCGGCAAATTTTCAAAGCGATAATCCCGGAAGTGACGATGGTAAATGACCTTGCACACGGATGGTGGTGCACATTTACGTCCCTATCGTCAGTATGAATATGAAATGAGAAATACGCGTGAAGAAATGATCTCGAAGCTTCATCGCACAGTTATGAATATTAATCATTGGTTCGAAACAAAAGAGGCCTTGTGGTAAGTTCCCGTAACTCGAGTGTTCTCTTCGTCGACAGAAAAGCAAGATTTGTTTCTTCATTTTTTTATTCTTCCTTTTCTACGTGTACCAAAGTCTCCTAATGTTCTATCGGTAAGAGATTAACGTCGGAAGACGTATAATTCACCGTCGATATTTACCCTTGCGTTAACTTACCACAAGGAGCTATTTGAAACTGTGTCAATAGCCTTTGATGACCGCACATCAGAAACGATGATTAGAATTATTATAAGCAACATCGTCGGTGCTAACAATTATTATCGCGAATAATAATATTAATTAGCTTCAATGACTTTAATAAATAATCTTATAATAATAATTATTATTATTATGAGTATCATAATTATAATAATAAAAAATATAAATATAATAATAAATAATAAATATAAATATAAATATAAATATAAGTATAAATATAAATATAAATATAAATATAAGTATAAATATAAATATAAATATAATAATAATAATAATAAATATAAATATAATAATAAATAATAAATTATAATATCACTATTATTATTATTATTATTATTATCATAATTATACTTAAATTTGGCTGTCCGGACCGACAATAAGAAAATAAACAAAATTATTTTATTATTTTTCCTCCTAGCAATTTTCTCACTTCGAACAATCAATTCCATCAACGCATTGGTCTATATTGCAAATAAAACAAAAACGAACAACAACGTCACGGTTGAATGAAAATAAATGCAGAAAAACATCGTCGACATATATTTAGTCTATGCGCCATTCTTTGAAAATTGACGAATCTTCTTTGTGTCTCGTGTTTTTTTTTTTTTTTTTTGCAATAGAGGGAATTCCCTAATGTAGAAAAAAAAAATGGCAATTTTGGGCGGCATTTCGAGACAAAGCAGTCCCGAAAGATTCGAAGCGTGGGGAAAATATTCAAGCCATTATATCGTCCTAATTGTGTGTCTGGGAGTCAGGATATATATATATATATATGATCAAAAAACCCTCCTCCCACGTTTCAACGTGTGGACCTCATCGTTAATTATACATAGTGTTTTCAACGTAAACAGCGAAACAAATATAAAAAACGAGACGGTTCCCTTGAGGACCTTGGGCGTGACTTCGTCGAGGGGCCGATAAACTTCGTGTTAATCATACAAGGATCAACCCGATGATCGCTCAGGGCTATCGGCTAATCAACGTCATCGTCTGTTTATCAAGAACAAACTTTCGGATCTAATGGTCGTCCGTTTCGACTGTTTCTATCATTATTTCGTACAACTTCGAGCACATGACGACCTTTACTGATAACCTTGAACAATTGGAATTCGTGGATGGATTTATTCGAGATATTGATCGATCGATGATTGATTTAGAGTTAATTTTTAATAATTCGATAAATTGTGACGAAAATCCTGTAAATCCTCATTTTTCTGTAAAAGTTGGTACGGAGAAGAAATTCGCATCAATATTTTTGCGTACGAGATCAATTTATGATTCAATCGCTCGATCAAAGTCCAAGAAGTTTGAACGGCTGACGTTTCGTATTTGATGCGGGCCACTTATGATACAACATTTTTCACTCACGCGTCTATATTTAAGGTTATTCCGAGAAGCACTTGAAAGGTCGTTGCATGAGAAAGTTGACATTGAAACTAAACGATGGTGCAATACATTTTTTCGAACGTCGAAAGACAGATATCTTTTATTTTATATCTGAATTGTTTTTTTTTTTCAAACCTGTTAAACGATCGTCATCAACGGGTAGAAATGAGAAATTAATCAAAACTATTTATCAGACAGTACAGCTATTCACCCAGTTAATTCTTTTTTTTTCATCGCCAAATCTGCGAATCGTTGGATGGCTGTTGGTATTGAACCAAAGATCGGCATACATCGGAGTAACATTTCGTGGCTTTTTAAGTCAGGGTTCACGACATGGATAAACCGGTTTTTTTTATACGTCATCGATTTTGGCCAAACCGATTTTTAGATCCGTTTTCCTCATTCAATGAGTTCGAATAATATTTCGTTTAGTCATTTTTCGATCATTAATCGATCCCCTTTCAAACGAGAGTTCGGGCACGTGTTGAATTAAAACACGTGAGATATGTCAAGGCATGCATCTTTCACGAGATTCTCCTCTATGGTAACCCGGGTGACTTTGCCGAACGTGCCTTGAGGACTTTACGAACGATATTGCAGACGGTTTCGCATCTGTGTGTTTCTCTATTTGACTGTGCGTGAGACAAGTTACCATTGAGATTCGCAGCCTTCGGCGCTTTCCATCTCCCGATATGGAACGGAGCTGCTAACACACCCTGGATCTCACCAGTTTGCTAAATTTGTTCGGACGGTCGTTGTGAAACGATTTTAGGTATGGCTTGAGCGATCTAAAACGCTTCCACTTTTACGATATATCGCTATCCACGATGACCTCGTGGACAATTTATTATTTATCTGTTGGCAGGAAAAAATTGATAATTAATCAACGCATCGACAACCTTCGTCAATGAATCGAAAAACCGAAGAATTAACATAATCGGTTGATAAACGTTCATTTTTATTCTAATATATTTCGTGCATAATGATAAGTTGTAGTAAATTCTGAACTTGTAAACATCATTCAGAAATGATACACGCGATCGCATGTTTATTAATTTTAGGTTAAAAAAAATTGTACACCTGAGTCGCAAAAATTAGCCGCAGCGCGGCGCTCGGAGCACGCGCCAAAGGCGTTTCGGCTAGAGCGCCTCCACAGACCCGACGCTCGAGGGAGCTATCGTAGAAATTGAGACCACGATGAGTACAAGCGACAAAACTGATGACCATCCCGCATTCTTTTGCAACGCTCGATTCCAATTGCAAAACACTAAGTCCGTGCTTGCCAACAAATCATCTCATCATTTGTTTTACCGTTTCTATAGATATTTGCCAGCGGCACGAGGACGATTGAATAACTAGATATTGTGTATTTATTCGAATACCAATAAGTTTCGAATGAATTTTCTATTTCTCACTATACAGAACCAAGAGTCATCAATTCTCGTGTTATATAACTCTTAATGTCATCGACTTTTCGGTTTTTCCGCCACCTACGATAATTTTACTCGCTCATTAATTTTTAACTATTATAACACAGGCAATTATTTATTTAACATACAATCTTTCAAGACAACATTTTAACGATCTTTAAATCTCCGTCTCGTGTTCATGGCGCCGAAAATGTCGCGTAAAAAATACCTCGCGCATCGATGTTTTCGCTGATGAACTTTCGATTTTATAGCGATCGAAAAGTCGACGGACGAGGGTCGCCCGGTAAGAAAAAAAAAGTGAAACGAAGGAGACAAAATAATTGAATGACCCTCGACGCGGAATCTTGTCGTCGTCTACCTAACGCGTGACGGGCGGTGTTAAATGACGTTAACTCGACGGTTAGACGTCGAATTAACAGTCACTCACCCGCCAACGATTTTTTATCATTTTTTTTTGTTAATATCATTTTTATGCTCTTGTTACATTCCATCTGCTCTCAATTGACGCAATGTCCAATGACGCGACGTACGAATGACAAAATATGAACAATAATAAACATGAAAGAAACGTGATAAAATTTGTCTTCGTTTTCCTTGCGTAAGCGGAAATCTCGCATGGAAAATCGAAAAGTAAATATTCTCAAGAAAAAAAAAGAAAAACATTCTCCCGTCCTGCGATACGCATGACGGATTCAACATTTGACTATCTCTTCCTCATACCCCATATCCGTGTTTACATTCAGATAACATCTTCATCGACAATTTTGTTTTATTTCCTGTTAACTTTTATCAAAATTATATTTTGGCAAGCGCGGTCGAAAAAATGCGGAGGTTCACGATGAATTCACGAAAAACAAGTAACCTAATCGCGAATTAAATCATTTCGTGACTGATTACCTAAACTTGCGGAGTAGAATTTCAAAACAAAACCAAGAAAAAACAAACAAAAGAACATTTTTTTTCGCACGAATTTGATTATTTTCCGTGAATAATCTAAAAGATTATAAAAATGATCGTAAACTTGGATTAAATCAGCGTCGTGACTAATCCTCTGTTGTAGAAGTGGTTAAAAAGAAACGGTTTTTTATATATATAAAGAAATAAAATTGCATTGAAAAATTGAGTTTCTTTTTTTGTAAATAATCTAGACGTTTGTAAATTCGATGAGATCAGAGATCTTTGATAAGATTTGACGAAATTCGACCTTGATAGATCATCCGATTAGCTAGAATATCTGTGGCGATAACGTGAAATCTATAAAGATCGATGAAAACAATAAAGCTTGTATCAAGATACACTCAACGAGTTTCAATAATGAACGACCTTGTCGTACGAACGTCATGAGAGTCTCCCGACACAAATCATGACTGTGATATCAATTAAGCACTTGTACTCGATCCACGTTGAATTCGCGTTCGAGTGTGTTGAACTCAAAAACTAGAAGGCCTCTGGGCGTCGGTTCGTCGATTGCATATTCTTTCACGTTGAATAAATATCCGGAGCTCGCACGATTGAACAATGAGAATCTTTCGCGAGACGCGATCGTGAATGGCAATATAATAATAAGAACGACGATACGTTCAATAAGTGGAGCGAGAAGTATCGAAAGCTGAATGAAATTAACGTAGGGTGTTTAATAAACTCGCGGACGCGAATGTTTCGCAAATAAAGAAGCGAGGCTCGGGGACAAAATTAAATAATAATAAATGATTATACGATTTCAAAAATAAATCGTTCGATGTTTGTGTGTCTTGACAAATTAATCGACACATTTCCATATGCTGAATTTATTACTTATTCGATTATACGAAAATATGTATTAGATATAAGCTTAATTATAGTTAGAATAGAATGTAACGTGAGTTTTTTTTATGTCGTAGCCTTCGCCGATATTTTGCTGTTATAACGCACGTCCACCTGTAATAATACAGAATTCGTTGCAGCTCGAGATAATAACGAGTGGCAATGTTGTAAAATTGATACGTCTAAGGTGAGAGTAAGCGCGAACTAGTTAGACGTTTCGTCATGGGACGCTTAGAGTTCCGGAACGGCTCGAAACGGGTATCGTGCAACGCACCGTTCCTTCCAGAATTGGAGGCCGGCGACATGTCGATGGATTCGATATAGGAAACAGGATGTTAAGAGATGAATTTTGATTTATCGTGATGACGTAGAGTTCTCCGACGGTCGACGATTCTTTGCAGACGTTTTTCCTCCTCCCATAATTATTATGTGTGCATACGATTAATTTTGTATTTTTCCTTTTAAATACCAACGTCGTCATTTCAGAAATTCTTACACAAATCTGTTCTTGATTTTATGAATTGACTGTGTACACGTGTCATCGAACTCCATTCCAATTTTTATTACCTGCAATACAATTAAATCATGGGAATAAAACGTAATATTTCGTTAAAGAATTCCTTCGAGTTTACTGCGCATTCGTTCCATATTTATAGTGATAGAAAAACTAATATTATATAGCCATTGCTTTTATAACTTTAATGATTTATTTAAAATCTGAAAAATAATTAAATAGAGAACACAAAGTGCTCGAAACGTGTATCGATAAAGCTTTGATCGTAGATGTTACAATGAATT
This sequence comes from Netelia fuscicornis, assembly GCA_946811545.1. NCBI lineage: Eukaryota > Metazoa > Arthropoda > Insecta > Hymenoptera > Ichneumonidae > Netelia > Netelia fuscicornis. The sequence goes on along the minus strand of OX328011.1, from coordinate 11,992,229 downwards.
AAATAAACGATTCTACGTCGATAATATTATAATTGTCTTCTTAGAAATAAAAAATCAGACAATACTGAATATTATAACAGTAGATAATTATAGTATCAAATTTGATATTCATAATGATAATGATGATGACGAAAGTTTGGACAAAAATTAGTGGATGACTCAACACACGTAGCAGCACGAATTCCAAGGATGTTCTCCCATCTGTATAATGTATCTAAAGATAATCGATAATTTAAATTATACATTAGATGGAAGACGTAATAAACTACAGTGAAAAACGACGTTGTACTATGGACCAGAGTCTACTCGCAAATATTCGAATACTTACCCTTTGACAATCATTAATGGAAATGAAATTCACCAAAAAAATAATTTTAAAGTGATACACACTGTTTTATTCTTAAGATCGTTGAACTCAGTTTCCAAGCTTCCCATCAATTATGCGACCTCCGTTGATTACCTTAAGGACGATTCCAGAACCTAATAAAATATTTCTATGTTCACTGCGGAAGCGGAGAATAATCTTTTCACTAAAAATTTGTCGTTTCCAACTCTTACCTCCTGTTTCCCTAAAGCATCCGTCCTTGAGAAACTGGTTGGATTCGATCATGCCTGTTGCGAGATTGCGTCATAATATGCAACGGGGCTTTTATTTCATTTTTTTTCTGTTACGAGTCCATAACCAAACGGCCCGAGTCGAATTCTATAATTTCGTGGAAAAAGATCACTGGTTAAGTAAAATGAATTAAAAAGATGCAAAAAAAAAAAACAAGTCGATTCGTCTGGCTCGAACAGTTAACATTTTACTGTGTCGAATGTCAGGGCTAAGTATGTTCGAACTTGTATGAATGTATGGAAATTATATATTTTTGTCCGACACACCTCCTTTTTAAATCATTCACGGAGTCACCCAAAATTCATCAACAAGACAAGTTTCCGTCTCGTTTTTACTTATTGTATAATCGATGGTCGAAAAGCTGTAAATACTACCGAAAAAGAATTAGGTGTGTTACTTACTGAGCAATTCAACAGATTTCGGTTCAACTTATAACTATTCGCTGCGAGTCCATGTGAAACAAACATAATTGTTTCACATTAGCTAAACAAACATAACCTTTACATTCCCTAATCTGCAAATATTTGAGAACAGTCGTGGCGTCTCTTTAAAGAACTCTGTAAGTACTGAGTAATTGCTAAAATGTCTTGCTGTGACATGAAAAGTGCAACCTGTAATGGAATCTGAAATTACAACGGTCGGAAACTCCAATCTCCGTTATACCGATTATACCAATAGATGGCGTTTGCTGTACCGACCGAGCGTCCCCTGTTGTCGGCTACCCATCGCGCAGCCGCCATTTCAGTTCTTCGTGACCGCCTGAGAAGCGAGGATCGGAGATCTCTCCTGCTCACCTCTTCCCTCGCATCCACATTCATCCCTATTTTTTCATCCCGAACCGTGTCCCACTGTGCTCCCGTCTGTTTCCCTCAACGGTCAGACACTGCGCGAGCGTCAGCCCCGTAAATTGGAGGCGCTTGTCTCGCGTGCGCGTCACTTGTCAGCAACGCGAATCTCGCCAACATTACCAGAGAAGAAAAAGACTGTCAAAATAAAACACAAGCGTACAAAACAAAAGACGTGAAAATTATTCTTCAAAAAGAAGGAATGAAAACATGGCGAATAAGTGGCAGAGAGTGACGATTTCGTTAGCTGTTTCATCGTCACGCAAATAACGGTAGCGGCACAAAGCATTAAACGTCGTGTGCTTATGCGTGTGTGTGTGTGTATTCTGTCTCTGTCTCTCTCTCTCTCTCTCTCTCTCTCTCTCTCTCTTTCCTCGCTCTATGCCTTTGTGTACGTACGCGCGTGTTTGTGTACGTCATGTGCCGGCGTCCCTGGCGCGCTCGCGAGGTTTGTTACGTTTTTTGACGCGTTGGTTACGTGAGTAACGTGCGAGAGTCTCTTTCGAGCCACACGGGTGGCCTGGCAGGGCTCCCGGTGGCTATTCGACGCACCCGACACGCGTTATCACCAAAAACAAAAGACAACGTACACGAGCGATACATGGAGGCATAAATACCCGAGAGTAATGAGCTCGTGGTTGAGCAAAAAGCCTCGTCGACTTCGACACCTGCCAATAATAGTTGAGAAAACACACAACACAGTTCGATTTTACACGAGTAGCAAACCAGACGCGCCGAGCATTGATTTGTCGACGAAACGTAAAAAACGATACGAATCGAAGCATTCGAGAAACAACAAAATTACGATAAACAAAACTCACGACAAATCATCGAACGAGACTCGTCAATTTCGCGAAATAATTAATACCCTCCTCTCGACATAATATCGCACAAATTTGAGAAAATAACTTACGGGAAAACGCGCACACGCGAATCTCGCACGTTTCTCTCGCTCTCTCTCTCTCTCTCTCTCTCTCGCGCTCTCCATCTCCCTCGCTCCGTAGTCCTGTTTTGCGAACCGAGAGAGCTCAGTGTGTGCTGTCACAACTCGTGGAAACGCTGCGGGCGTCTCTCTCTCCCTTTCTCGACTTTCTCGAATGTTATCCCTACCCCGTTGAAAGCCCGGTGTGTGCGTCACACGCGAAAACACGTCTGTTAGATCTCCGTCACGATTTTCTCTTTTATCCGGCGGGTTCGCACGGCTAAGAACGCTGATAATTTTCTTGCGTTTGTTGCCACCTCGCGCCTCCGTCGGATTACGTACAAACGGCCAAGGAAACTACTCGTGTACGGCACGCGTCTCTCGCGTTACTGCGCTGTGTGGGTGCGTGCGTGTGTGTGTATACGTGTAGTGTAAGACGTGTGCTAATCTCTGTCTCTCGCGCTGTCCCCCTTCTCGGCACACGCTCTTTCACTCACTTCGTTATACGAGACGCGACTATCGTTCCTACGCTTGGTGTTACACATGTGCTCGTAAGATTCCCGTTTGTGATTCTACGATAAGACACCCGCGAGCGTTCGACACTCGTATTTTTTATCCATGGTGAGTTGCTGTCATATATCGTACACGATTGGCTGATAAATCCGACGAATATTTCCTTTGTTTGTTTTTATTTATTTTTTTGTTGTGTCTTGTTACGTGGTTTTTCAGTAATAATTCTCGTATCGATATATTATTAGTTGTGCGAAAAATCGAACGGACTGTTTCCTCACGGTCAAGACGAAAGTCAAGTCGCGTAAACGACATGCTCGTTCATCGGTTCCGCAGTTGCTTAATATTTTCTTTGCATCGAGTATATTTAGAGCTGCGCATACGTTAGGTAGATGTGTCGCGAATGCATGCAAGGTTATTACTCGTCTGATACGTGCTCTCTATGTGCCTTTTATTTTTTATTTCCGTTGCCTATTCCACATCTGTCAACTTGGCTGAGTTTACCTTCTCGTTTATTAACAATTAGCAAACAGAGAGACAGAGTCATCGACCTTCGAGTTTACAACGTATCGACAATAACATATCTCTCATTAATGTTTTATTTTTTTACCCAGAAATCACTCGCCATATAACGTATACAAATTTCCCAAATTATCAAAGATGGTTATCTATATTTCTTGAATTAATTAGCAATCTTCCCAAATTACCCAAGCCGGTTATATATATTTCTTGAATTAATTAGCAATCTATTTGTAAATTAAATCTATTTGTAATATAAGTAATAGTATAAAATATAAATAAACAAAATTATAATTATCCTCGATCCAAGAGAAATCTAATTTGATTATGATTTCTTGTAAATGGTAATTTTTTTTCTTTTCAAAGGATGAAGATTACCCGAACAATAAAACGATTGTATCGAACATATTGTATGGAAAGACGTGTATATATATTGATTAATTGTGTTAACTTTCGGTATAATTAGTGGAGGAAGATGCAAGGAGCGTACAAAGCTCGAGCCATAATGTCCTCTTAGAACGATATATAGGTATATAGGCGTAGATACAAAGAAGCGAGCCTGCCTTTCGCTACTAAACGTACTGTAAAGCAACACGGCAAATATTTGCAATCGATCCCTTCGGCCGTAGCTCGATTGAAGCTATTGATACGTAGTCTCTGGGAAAGGGGCGTCGATACCTTTAATTAAAATGGCGACGACAGCGTTAATTAATGAACCTATCGTCAATAACATTCGTGTTTTCGTGTTATCCAATATGTCGTCACAAAATTTGAACTCGCGTCGATACTTCCCTCTCCCCTCCCCCCACATCCGCGTTCATAAATTTCCCAGAACGTCCCCGCGTCGAAGTTCACTATTTTAAAAGCTTTATCTTATCGTTTCAAATATTATTATCAATTTTTTAAAATTGATAATTTAATTTAGATAAATTTACTTTAGTAAATTATTGTTTTTATTTTTAATTCGTTCAATTAGATGTTTATCACATTTTTATCCGTTTACCTCGTTTCTTTCAATGTTTCTTTTCACGTTCAAGGATGAGAAAAAGGAAATTATTTGTCGTTTCGATTAAGAGCGAAGCTTTGAAAATGTTTCCGGAAAAATACTGATGCTTCGTGGTTTTTTTTTCCTTGTGGCTTTCGCGATAAAAATATATAAACTACAGGAAGAGAAGAGCCACCTGACCCGCTAAAAATAGTCAAAGTGGCTTCATTCTCGACTTGACGATATCTTTGTGCAGCCCTTTTCTATCCAACCCTCTCTCCCCTTTCTCCCTTGTCGAGTTACACTTGCCGCGAGGGGTTGCTAACGTTGCTAGCTCGGAGGAAAACCTAGACGTTATACTTCCTCGCTCTTCTTCTCGCCTATACCAGAGTTTCTTGACTCTCCAGAGAAATTCCGTGCGGAACGCGTTGGATTCTTTCAGTCCCTTGTCTCGCAAGCAATTTTTTACATGGAATTATAAGACTAATTGGGACCATGAGGGAAGGAAAAAAAGGGGAAACGCGAATATAACGTTCTCGTCGAGATTCGATGAACCGGAAATGCTCAATGTGTCCATCGAATCGTGACGCTCGAATGGTTAAATATAATTTTTTTTTATATAGAAAATTAAACACGAATGTGTTATTAACTCGCGATGCACGATTTTAATTAATCGAAGTTATCGATTAAAAAATGTTCATTAGCGTTTTTCCGATGTAATTCGTTTATCGAATCACGAAGGTTGTGAATGTTTTTATAATCGCGATCGATCAAAATGAAATTTCCGATTGATGATTTATTTTTATATGGAATATTTAACGATTTGATAACAGGAAATGAATAATTCGAAATTTATTTTTATTCTGTTTTTCTGTTATTTGTATTATTAACGATTTTATTCTCTCGGCGAATGAAACTAAATTTTAATAAAAAAAAAAACACTAAACGGATAATCTTTATTTTGTTTTGTTTCTATTTCTTTTGTCCTCGCCGCTCAGCGTTCGTTAATGAAACGAACGGGAAATAACGATCGGATCCTGACATTGTCCTTTTTTTTTATATATCGTTGGATTAACGTTCGAAGCTTCTATAGGAAATAGGTCATGGAATAAGCTGCATTGTTAGTTCGATATTCACAGACTTTAGAATTTATTCTTTATATGACACTAGGAAGGCACGTCTTTCTCCTAGCATATGTTAGTCAAGATTAAAGAACATCAAAGTTCAAAAAGGAGATCGGTTATTTGATCCATACTTATTTGCTCTGGTCTAGGGATGTCGGAAGAAGGGTCAAAAACTATCGATATCTATCAATTTATCGTATCGAGATGTAAAAAAATTTCAATATATCGAAATATCGAACAAAAAATATTGATATATCGAACGACAAATATTGATATATCGGACGACAAATATCAATATATCGAACGACAAATATCGATATATCGAATGACAAATATCGATATATCGAATGACAAATATCGATATATCGAACAACAAATATCGATATTTGTTGTTGTTCGATATATCGATATTTGTTGTTCGATATATCGATATTTTTTCGCCATCCCTACTCTGGTCTAATACGAGCGTAATATAAACATAACAGAGCGTTCTCGCTATATGATAGAATGGTTTTTGAACATACGCATCCAACAACAGCTTCAAAAGCGTACAAAAATTCTACCCAAGATTTGACTCAAATTGACGTATTTTGCATAAGTCAAGTTTCCACGAATTTCCAATAAAACCGAGTTAATCCCATCGGACGACAACAGTGAACGTTCTACATCGTTGCCAATTGTTAGGACACACCGGGAACTTTGATATTCTCTACTCCGCCGTGTAATTGAAACCTCGTGGGACTGTCAAAAGTTTTCACCTAATATACCTTATAGTTAGTCGTCAAGCTCACACACACACACAGACACAGAGACACGCGTTCATTGTCAAAGTTTAGATGCGAACTTGATACGGACGTCGCCGGCTACAATCGCCTGGAAGTTGGCCAAGTTAGCCTCTTCGACCTTCCGATATTAAAAGTTCCGACGTAAATCGAGCTTTAGATGGAACAATTTCTGAAATTTACCAAAATATGTTTCGTCGCTAAAATCCTTCACGTTTTATTAATTCCATATTAACGAAGAAACAAAAAAAATGGAACAATTGAGAAGAACTATTACTAACAACTAATGGAATCGTAAAAGTACCTAACTAAAAAAAAGAAATAAGAATTTCGAGCGTTCGCGTCGACTCGAAACGAATCGAAATATGGTTAGACGTGTTTTGATTTTATAAAGATATTATTGATTAAAAAAAAAATCGACGCAGGTGAAGCAGCAGAAAGTCGTGCGCGATGCCGGGGGTCCCTCCAAAGTTCCGGCGGTCGTCATTTCCGTTTCCGGAAAATCGAGGAAGTACGCTCTATTCAACGCTCGAGAGCGACGTGCAGGTATCTTTATGAATTCGTCAAATAGCCACGACAGATCGAGTTCACGATCTTGCAAAATTACGTTAACTAGCTAACTCTCTGATTTTCATCTTTTTTTTTTTTTTTAATTCTGTTTCTGTTTATTTTATTCATCGACTTTATCTTTAACCTACTAAGGATTGGGATAACAATATTTCTGCAAGCTGAACACTTTTCTACACTTTGTTTCGTTTAATCTCTTTATTCACTTTTATTTCAAAAATTTTCTATTTATTGCAATGTAACACAAGAAAAAAAAAAATAATATCGAGAAACTAAGAATTAATACAATTTTGTCTAGAATGATTTGTCGCATGGGAATGAACCACTAATCTTTTTTTAACGTTTATTTCGTTATCGAACTTTGTCGCCTGACGAAAGACGAAATGGCTTTGCCTTCTAAAATTGTTTAAATAAATTTTGTTTTTCACCGCCTATTTCCATCCGTTTTCATTTGCCTCGTTCTTCGCTCTAGAGAAATTATAACGTCTCGACTCGTCACCGAGAGTTTGACTAAATTTTCACAAATCCCGGATGTGTGTAATTACCGGAGATTCGACGATGAACGAGATTAGAAGATTAATCGTGACGAAAAAAAACTTCGGTCAAACGGAGCTCGACGCACTCGACCACCCTGTGCAAGTTCGTGACGCGAAGACGAATGAAACAAGAGAAGAAAGAACTTCGCTCGAAGCTGCGAGGATTATTATTCTTATTCTTATTTTATTATTCTTATTATTATTACTATCCTTTCTTTCTCTTTTTGTTTTTCAAGAGCTGAATCACGAGAGTGAAAAAAGAAATGAAAGGAAGCGTCTTTTCATGATACAGAACGTGGCTAAAATGGAAAATCCGAGTGAAAAGAAAACCCTCGATCCCTACGCCACGTGAGAGAAGTCGTTCGTGGGAAACGAATCTTCATCGATATGAAATTTCGTCTCGGGGGAACGTTTGGTCACAATGTTCCAACCGTATCAAATGATTTATTCCATTTCTCACCCATACACGATTCTCCTCGTACGTCGTCGTACGATAAAATCGATACTCGCCGAAATCTCCGAAAGCCTCAACGAAATTCTGATTCTTCAATAATAATTTGATAATTTCTCGATCGACGTTCAAATTAACGAATGATTTTCCACCTAGCTTCGCTCCTACATTCACGTTTACTGCAGACGCTATTCCGTTTTGTGACTCGAAGTTTTATGTAAATATCTCAAGGTATTCAAGTTTTCATAGAGAGAATAAAAATAAGCCGCGCAACAGTGAAAAATGCATTAAAAAAAAATCGTAAATTTTGATTTATTATTGTAATTTAAAGAGCCTGGGAAGATATTTGAGTCGTAGGATAAGTGATAAACCGAAATTGCGTAGACTGTCGACATAGTAAGTTTTTACGAGGGTCGGGCTTTATTTTGTTTTTATCGATCGTCAAGAATTTTTTGGATTTACCACCAATGGCGAGATAATATCTAATCTAACCGGGTCAAGGCTTGCAAAATAAATAAGGTCCGTATATAATGACCCTGTAACATATATACATATATATATATAAGATTCACGGTCTCGGTTCCTTCGAGGAATGAAAATAAATTCGGCGTTACGTCTAGTAAGAACAAAATCCCTCGGACGTGACCTTATCTCAGCACTATCCATTTAATCTCCATAAATATTGACCGTACGCAATTCCAAATGCGTGAAGTAAGTAAAGTTTTCGTTGACTCGACGATGGAAATGGCAATCTTCTCCAACGAATAAAACACCCTTGTATTTATTTATTTAACGCCAGCGATACGATATCGTATGATTTTATCACGAAGAAACGAATTTCCGTCTTCGTTTCGAGGGTGAAAAAAAAGTTGTCGATTCCACGGGCCACGGTCGAGTCCTGAAAGTTAAACATTTATTATTCGGCTATTTTTTTCCCCCCGAGGCAATTCTTCTTATGACACAAAATCAACGAATATTTGTTACACGAGGAATCTTCTTCCGTGGGAAAGATTGTTTTTCGTACGAAATTAATATTTTCGTATATAAAGAATTTTGATCTTTTCCCACGCGAAAAATTATCTTTCGTAGGAACATTGTTTTTATACGAATGATATTATTTCCATGTGAAAAAAACATTGTTTTTCATAACGAAAAAATATTTGTTATGAGATAATTCGACAACAGGTTGATCTTATCGATCTGTTGTTGCAGCGTTGATGCGAAGGGGAGACGAGAATTCTAATGGATCTCCGTGAAACAGAAAAAAGTTTGTACGAGATCTTGGAACTTCAATCTTGTTTACTCGTGACCAATTTTTCAAAAATTAAATACCATACAATGTTATCTAGAGTGATAAGAAAAAACGCCAGATCTACAAGATCCGATACAGCGTACTAAAATTACGACGATAAATCTATAAGCGTATCGAACCGACTCGATTTTCGGACTGATCGTTGAAAAAAAAAAAAGCGGAGACAAGAAGCCCGATAAGCCTTGCGTGTTTATCATAAAAATTTCTTTGGTGTCATCCCGCCCGAAAAAATTCGTCGATGATAAATTTTTCTCCATCGTAAATTCCAGGCCAGTCTTCGATCGAGCCTCCGACTCGGCCGACACGAGCGTTTCCTTTCGGGTACGCCCGAAATATATATTTTTTTTTGCTTTCAACCCTTTGAGCTCGAATTTAACAAAAAATAAGAAAAACGAAGCTTCGTGATAACAGACGTTCTAACATTTTTTTTTCTCGATACGTTTTTAGAAGAAAGGAGAAAAAAAACGTTTATTTTGTGCACTATCGTTCCAGCTCTGAGAATGCTATCGCAGAAACATCCGGAGGTGGAAACCGAGGGTGAACCCGGTGCTGGAAGTGCGAAGGGTGGCGGAGGAACGGCGAACAATGGTGCAGTGACGCCTGGGAGTTACGCGAACGGCGAGGGCTCGAAAGAGTTTCTCTCGACCGGAAGAACGGGACGTAGAAACGCGATGCCTGACATACTCGGTCATCACGCAGATACGGGGATGGCCGATTTGTCTACGAAGCTCGAGGAACTCACCACCGACACCGAGAATGGTAAGTTACTGGAAGAGAAAAAAATTCATCCAAATGAAAAACTACAATTTTTTATCAAAGTTTCCATTGATTCGATTCATAAGCTAGAATTGTATTTCATGTAAGGATAGGAATGTTTTTATTTACTTTTTTATGGAGAGTTTCAGTCTGAGAAAGAAATTTTGAAATTTTCGATGGAAACTTTAGTACAAAATTATTCCTGTATATTAAAACTTTAATGTAATTATAATAGGATTAAAGGGTGAGACAGGGCGAAGAGAATTTATTGTGAATTGGTTGAAATTTTTTAGATCAACCGTGCACGAGCGGTCTCCGACAGAGCGAGGCCTCAACGTCGCAGCAGCAAATGGGTTGAAAAAAGAAACGACCTCGTCACACGTTCGATAATCTCGATAGGAAATTTCAACGAAACACCGTGTAGAGTCGTCGTGGAGTCGCGACGTCATCGCGGAGTCGTCGCGACGTCGAGTACGATCGAGAAACGGAGGAGGAGAAGGAGAAGACGGAGGAGGAGGAGGAGGAGGAGGATCAACGGAGATTATCCTCTTAGAGCGTCGACGAAATTGATCGCGCACAACGAGATCGGACGAGAGGAGTCCTTCCGTTCGTCAACGTGCTCGATACGTCGCTACAGCGATGTCTGTACATATAGTTATAGATTAGATAGCATACTTCGTACTCGTGACGAATCGCGTCACGCAGAATAGTTTGGCACGCGTAGAAGCAACCGACGAGAAAAGCAAATGTACACGAGTTTGTGTTTTTCTTGTTATTTCTTTTTTTTTTCTTTTTTTTTTTAATTTTATAATCTTTCACGAAAATCGATAGAGTAAACGAAGCGGTTGAGACGTAAAAGAAGAAGCAACCGCGATCGGCAAGTCGCAGGATCGATTTGAGGCTGAGAATTCCCTTCTTTTGTACAGTCGGCTGATGATGATTCATTGCAAAAGAAAGCGAAATAATCCCTCGCACCCCCCCAGTGTAAATAATTAATCGCGTAGAATAAAGATTCGCGACGAGCAAGAAAAAGTCGCGGTGGAAGAGAAATGATAATGAGAAGAAAAGAAAAAAGTACGCGGGAGAAATATGTGTGATATTGATAATTGATCGCGAGATCGATCGTGATCGATGGATCGTCGACAAACTTATTGAAACGTTATCGGCCTCGTAAACCGAGTAATTTTGTCGTATTTACACGAGGAAGGAAAAACGTTCGATCTCGACGAATAACAACGTTTTTACACGTTGAAACGAAACGAGGAATAAAACGAGGTAAAGAGAGAAAAAGACGCATTCGTAACGCGCCTTTAGTCGTTTAATTTTGAAAGTTGGATTTGGTAACTTTCTAAGTATTATTATCGTTATTATCGTCAAACTGATTCGTTAACTACTTAATTAGAGATTAATTTGTAAACTCGGCGTTATTCCAGGCACTTTGTGTTTGTCGAAAATGAGAGAAAAAACAAACAAAAAGAACATATAGCGACGTTGTTCAAACGGCTGTAGAATTATCTCTGCGGTGTTTGAATTAGACGAGCGTTTCGCAACACGGAGACGAATCCGACTGTCGAGGTAGATTGTAATTAACGCCCTTGATGGTTTAGTTGAACTTCAAACGCGTATTTCCACACGAACGACCGCGAAGTTTCTGTCCTAACGACGAAGAACATCTGAAATGTGACCTAGTTCTCGTTAGTAAATTAAACGTCGTCACGTTTAGTATTCCTATAAGTGATATTGGCTTTGTAAAATAATCTCTTTTCTTTTTTCTCTATCAATCGCAACACTTATTAAGATTTGTTCAAGCATCGTGCCTAAGATTTGAATTGTTCCGTCAAAATTTGTAATTGTATCGATGCCATTGAAACATTGCGATCGACCGTAAACTTGTAATTCGATGTTACGAAAAAAAAACGCGATACGTTCGTACTATATTTTTAAATCGCCCTGGTGATATTTAAATCGTTTGACGAGCCTCCACCCGACTAAGTCTCGAATGTCTCTGAGAACGTTCCAATTTACATTAATTTTACGTAAATTAGAAAATAGCGACACCGACGAACTACGTTTTTTTTTAATTTATCTTTATCAACAAGTTTTCTTAAGTTAAGAAAAGATGGAGAACAACAACTCCGGTGAATATTTGGAATATTTTCTTGGATTTTACAATGAGAAATTCACCGTGCGCGAGTAGGTTCGCTGTGAAAAGAAGTCTTTGCTAAATGTAAACGGGACTTGGAACGGACAATTTTCTTGATAAGCGAGTAAACGTTCTCACCTCGATTATTACGAATTTTTCGCGTACGGCTAATCAGCTCAGCTGGTCAATTCTCACATTACGCTTGCGTAAATCGACGGTTCGAATCGAGATGTTTGTTTTAACGCGAAACGGATGGAGATGGAAGCGAGCGAGAAGGAGAGAATAATATGTACGAAAGCTAATTTCCTCATGACACGATTAGCGTACGAGGAATTTTGATATCTCCGAAACGAGAAGGAAAAAGATGATTCATGACCTACGATAACGTTTTTTTTGTTGTCTCCGTCGATACCACTAACGACGGCCTGCTCACTATCTTATTACATGACACGTTTGGTTTAAAACGGAACGAACGATTCGTTATTCTTGATATTTTTTACAACACGTCAGAGCCGAATCCCGACGCACACGTTATTTTATTCACTCGTCGCAACAATATCGCCCTGTCGATTCTTTTTTCTATAAACTTTATTATTTCACCGATTCAACAAAGTCCCTCGTTCTCTCGTTTTCAAGCTGATACATACCACGAATCGCTGATAATTAAACAAAAGAAAAAAGATGAAAATGGATAAACGAATGCGATTATTTTTTCGGACAGAAAATGCACATCCTGTGCTATAAGAAAAGAATTGTATAAAAAAAAAATTGTCTGTTTCTTCGTAATCGTGGCCATCGCCTTCTTGGTCAATTTCTAGTCAATCGAGAGAAAAGAAAACAAGCAAAAAAAATGATAAAACACAAAGCCCGTAGCGTCTATTACGAAACGTGTTGTAAAACGCGCACACGCAACGACAGCGGTGACGACATTTTTCAATTATATCTTCCCAAGAGGAGCATTGTAAATTAACTCTGGGGATTCAATTTGTAGAATTTAAGAGCGTGTACGTCTGTGAGTGCGAGTGTGCGACGTGTTTAGGCGCTCTTGCATTCAAATTGCGAAATTGAGAATGCTAAAACGACAAGAATTATTAAAGCAAAGAAAAAAAGTGTCTTTTTTCATAAACTTCGAGTTGCGCCGAATCCTTGTGTCTATCCTCGTCGTTCGGTCTTTTCATTATCTCGATCCGGCGAGACATGTAAATTTTAGACCATGAAGAGGGGAAAGGAGAGAGAAATAAAGCTACTTCGGCTACGAGCGAGAATAAAGAAGAAAAAAAAAAGAATAGTGCGACGACGTTAAAAAATATTCGGCGTGTCTTCAACGACGAATTTTTATATTCTTCTGAGACGGAGCGCACGTTTCTTATCCCAACAGGAAACTAGAAAGAATAAGAGAAACGACGTTGTTCTAGAAAGCAAATAATACAATGCGAAATAAAAATGTTTTTATATGTAAATTGTAACGAGTCTTGTTTCATTTTTCTGATCAATTTTTAGATTTCCGTATGCAAACTCTATCGGACCATTTTCTAAGACGAGATAAATAGGAAATATTGTGAAAAAGAAAAAAGAAAATTGCCAAGTGATGAATCAAACAGGTGTGAAAACATCCACACATTTATCATTCACTCCCCTCGATTCTCAGCTGTGTTGACAGTGGGGTGAACAATTGAAAATTTGTTATCAAAGTTATTGGATCGTGAAAGACACATAGGGAGAGAGGCGAGAATGTGGTATAGCGTCACTTTTGCTGCGGTGTGTAACGTTATTAAACGGGGTTTTTGATCGACGTGCCTTGTTCGAACGAGAACACTTTGCTATCCGTGTGTTGCCCGGAGAGCAAACACAGGTTCCCTCTCACGTGGACGAGTGTAGAATGGTTACATACAACGCGTCTCTCCATCCTTCTCGCTCTTTCTCTCCCTCATGGTTCGACCACCATTTTACATTGACTTTATTCGAGCGTGCGAACCAATATAACTGGCGCAGTTGCACCTCAATATACCGCTCACACTTTGTATCATCCTCGGACAAAGTCCATTGCAATTCATATTCGCATTATCCAACATGTCCATTGGGGATTTTGCATAAATGAGACATTCGTGTTAAAACGTTTCCTCATTGCAGAGAGTGAGAAACTGACCCAGTACCTACACGGAGCAGCCACTGTCACGTTGAGATCCAATATAATATTATCATCCTCTTTAGAAAGACCTGAAATGGAAAAAATGAAATTAGTACAAGTCGATGCTAACGAATAAAAATTATTCGAACAATGAATCTACATAAGAAATAGAACATAGATTTTGATATTATTGTATTTCTTTGACAAAGATTTTAATAATTTTGTTATTTTTATTAGTACAGTATTATTTATTTCCACCTGTATGCCCTTTTAAGCTTTTACATACTCCTGTCTTACCCTTTCCCATATTTACATTTTAACATTTCCTTACATTAATCCATTGCTATTTCTGCTTGTTACTTTACTGTTTTTCTCGTTCCCTCTGTTCCTCTCTTCTATTGGCTATTTTTTCCAACTGTCTCACCACCTCACACATTTCCTCAATTAATTCCTTCCCTTCCAATCCCTTGGCCCATCCCGTTGATTTCGTGTCCTGTTGTTCTTTCCACTGTTGAGATATCTCTTCAACACTTCCTCCTCCATTTGTCTTCCCGCCTCCTCACATTCCCATATGTACTTCAGTGTTTCTTCCTCTTTCTTACACACTCTACATCTGCTATTCCAGAATCCTTTTTCCTTTTCCCTTCCTACACTTCCACATTTCATTTTTGCTCATATTTCCTTGAGTTCTCCCCTCGTCGTTCTCCTTTCGTCCAGTATTCCTCCAATCCCACTTCTTGTTTCCTGTCTTTGTACTCCGAACAGTACTTTGATCTCTCTATTTTCTCCCAGTTCCACTGTATATCCTGGTCTGTCATTTTTATTGTTATATTGATTAATTGTAGTTCAAGTTGACACACTTAAATCACTGTTGGTGGGCATTACGAGAATTCCTGTCCGTAGGTTTTATGAGCTTAATTTTTAGGTTGTGTATCCAACGAGTTGTTGAATGTAGAGTAGAAAGCACTCGACGAGGTCGGGAAGAGTTTCAAAGGATCTGCTGTTTGCACAAGGAGCTTCGTTAAACTCGCACAATCAATTATTCAACGGGGTTACTACGTCAATACTAACGCTACTACAAATATCTACATATATACTCATATTGATTGATATATTTTAGCCTCTGTCAACGAAATACCAACACTCGGGCAAAGGATTTATTTCTTTTAATATAAAAAATCAATTTTCACTTTACCGATCTTCGAACATTTGTTTTGTTTCTAGTCGATAATCGACCGATCGATCAATGACTAAACTGACAATCGATAACGCGATGCGTCGATAACAATAACACCATGAATAATAAATAGCTCTGTACTTCTGGAAATTATTTTTATCATATTTCTATCTAACGCTTGAGATATTTTTAAATTGGATTGAAAAATATGAAACAAGATGGTGAAATGTACAAAACGTATTTTGTTTGTAGTTTCGTCACGATCATTTATTACACTGTAACAAGGCTGATAATTATCGTAGCGATATACTTATAACGCGAACAACTTGTGATAAGATCGACTGGCACTTGTAACCCGTTTTGTTATTTTTTTATCCGCGTGGTGGTGACTCGAAGTGTTTTTTAATCGAGCGAAAATATCTAACGATACTGTGATAAGTTTATGTATATTGTTTGAATATAATAATGCCCATTGGACCGAGAAGTAAACAAGCGCGATCATAGGTTGTTCGCGAAGCTCGTTCCCTCATTCGTCCAGTGGCTATCCGTCTCGTGATGAAATATTATCATTCGCTTCGTACACGTCGGTGCTCGACTGCCGGTGTCACACGTAATTTATGTGCGCGCGAGATTAATCACACGCTCGTCGCTTGTATGCGAAAACAACCCTCGAGCCCCTCCGGCCAGAACGCTTCAGTCTCTATCCAACCTCGTGTCTTGACAGAATTAATTGTCTCGTTTCCGTCCCAAGTACCGTTCGTTGGATTGTTCTTTCAACCGGCTTGGTGTTGCATCGACGATGCGATCTAAAAAAAATAGTGAATGAATTAATGTCAATGTGGGTAACCATCAAAATTAACGAACTTGGTACGAGTGACAACATTGTAACCTAATTCAAAGCGATCGCTCGGTGACGAAAAGTTACGAAACTTTATTCTAACGTAGATAGGTAGAAAGGAATATTTCAGATTTGTTTCATTCCAAAATGTAGATCGACGAGAGTTGGATAATGAAATCGTATAAAGTGGAGAGTACACAGATCTCTGAGACGAGAGGTGGTATGATGCCAATATGGACGCTTTTCCAAGATTCTTCTTCTTCAGGATTTCAGGTCAAGCAAGTATCGAGACACAATTTTTAACGATTTGGGCTCTATGACTTTATTTTCTATCATTTTAACGATTCTTCGTACTTTGGTCGTATTCGGAAAAAGAATTCTAAATTTTTATTTTTTCAGAAAGATTTTTATTTTTTCAGAAAGATTTTTATTTTTTCAAAAAGATTTTTATTTTTTCAGAAAGAAAATCATAGTTTAAACATAGAACAGCCAATTGTATGGTGATACTTTTTCAGCTTCGCTAATTCTTCCCTAACAAAGAATAATTCCTATATTTTGTTTATTCCTTTTGTTTATATTTTGGTGAAAATTTTTAATTTGTTAAACTGTTTTTTAAAATAATCCTTAGACGCCGTGGAATAATTGTTCTTTCGTGATTCGTGGAAAATAATAACGATATGCATTTGGCTGTCCGGGATGCGAAATAACGTTGGCCAACAACGGAAAGGAAGAACGGTTGTCAGCGCGTGTGAGAAAGGAATTTAGACAAGCAAGGCCTTACCATGTGGCAGACGGACAACGAGAGGCCTCCTTATTGAACTTTCCATGTTTGCAAAGCACCCTCCGATGTTTCCTCCTACTTCACCCGTGTAACACGTGGCTTTGATAATACTCTAGAATAACGAGTTTCCTCGCGACGATCTGAGTAAGCAATCCGTTAGGGTTGCATCGTTGCAGTTTCGTCGCGGAATTTCACATGAGCGGAACGCATAGTTTGCGTCACGACGAGCGTACCGGCAAAATCGGGCTGAAAAAAAATAAACAACGAATTTTTCGTTAAATCATTCCTCGTTATTTTTAACAAAATAATAACGATTTTTTTCTCTCAAGAAATCCGTCTTCTATTACGTGCACCTATGCCATACTCTCGCGTTTTTACGAGTCAAGAGCCCAGGTAGCTTTTTTTTTGTTCAATAACAATAATGACACTTCGTCGAGGGAAAACAGACTTAATTATCAATTATATAAAATTATGGAGACCTGATATTATTAATGACAAGAAAATATTCCGTTAAATCATTAGAGTATACAAGCCCGATCTGCAGCTCGGAAGGTACGACAACCTAAAGACTGACTCGCTGATGACTGACAGTGAGTTGCGAAGACTTGTATACATTTTTTAATTTAGGTTGCAAATTAAGAAACCAAGATTAATCGATGTTTTGATTAATTCGTAGTGACGACTCCTGTGGTGACGACAAGTGGAAATTTTGTCCAGGCAACGGATAGTTTACATGCTGCATTAAGACCGATAATTACCCTCGCACAATGCTTCGCCTTATTTCCAGTCAACGGGGTGAACAAACCAGATACTTCGTATCTCAAGTAAGTTTTCATTTACCAACTTCCAAAAAAATGAAGTCGATTTGGTTCCATCCTGTTTCGCAGATTCACATGGCGGAGCTTCAAAGTTTTATATTCCTGCGTGTCATTACTGAGCATCGTTAGTCTAATTGTATGCAGTGTATTGCGCGTCGCGACAACGGGGATAACTTCTCCAAAAATGAGTAAGATTGGAATTTGAGCATAAATTAAAATAAGATGAATAATGAAGCTAGAAGATTAAGAAAGCTGTAACAACTGAACAATTGTTGCGCTTTCGAAGATTCTAAAACATAATTTCTTTTTCGATCAGCGACTTTGGTTTTCTTTGCTACTTGCTGCATAACGAATCTTCTGTTTCTTCGCCTGGCAATGTACTGGCCAAGTTTCGCATCTTCCTGGGAAAAAGTTGAACGCGACTTGGCACCTCGGCATCGTCGCGTGTCGAAATTGAGTCTCGCAATGAGATTCAAGGTCCTGTCAGGAGTGATAATGATCCTCGCGATGAGTGAGTATTTTGTTTACGCGGATTATTTTTCTGCTCCAAGTTCATAAATCTCTATCCTTCAATAATTATCATTAATAATAAAGCTTGCGAGGTACAGTCGGGGCGGTCGATCGACGCCTCACGGGAAAACTCATCACGCGCATCCGAGAATTGATTATTGTTTTTTTGCTTTCAGTTGAACACTCCCTCTCGATCGTATCGGGATACGTCAGCGCTTTAAAGTGCGCTTCTTTACGCGGTGACACGGACATCGTGGCCACATATTTTCGATCTCAATTTCCACAGGTAAAGGTTCTTGTTAAACAATATTTTTATCAAGTATCTAAATAATAAATAGAATCATAATAATAATTGTCACTTTTTTTTTATCGATGAACTTGCTAACCTTTCAATCGATTAATGATCGAATGAATTGATTGATTATTCGAACCATACATTTTTTTAGGTTTTTAACAGAACTTCTTACAGTCTGTGGAAAGGAATTCTCATGCAATCCAGCAACGTACTCAGTACTTTCTCTTGGAATTTTTTGGATTTGTTTCTCATTCTCATCAGCATCGCTCTGACGAATCAATTTAGACAGCTCAACAATCGTCTTTATTCCATAAGAGAAAAGGTGAAAGAGTGAACGCACGTTTCGATTATTCTCAAGTTTTTTATTTAATATTACAATATGTTCGTAATTAGTGACAAATAATTAATTTATTTTTTATATTTACATCATCAGATATGTGATACATGATTATGTTTGATTTGAAATTAATTTTATTGTTTTGTAGGAATTAAAGAAAGACAAAATTCTACTCTGATTTTAATTTCTTTATTTTTAATTCGTATAGAGTATACTTTTAATTTATTTTTTATTTGTTTTATTTTTCATTCTTAAAACGTAATGCGTTTAGCATTGTCTCGTTGTGAAGGCAATGCCGGAATGGTGGTGGGCCGAAGCAAGAACCGACTACAATCGCCTGGCAACTTTGACGAAACGCGTCGACACTTACATATCTGGTATCGTTCTACTGTCGTTCGGTGCAAATCTGTGGTTCATCTGCATACAGCTCCTCAACTCCTTCAAGTATTTATCGAAGAAAGTTCTATACAAATTTACTACTCTTCGTAGCAAGTTTCGCAGAGCATGGTATTAGTGTTGGTATCGGTGTTAAAATGCATAAGTGCATTTTAGCAACACCAATAATTATTCTTTATTTATAACGACCCAGATACATACGTCGGATTATTCGTACCTTTGCTCCCTTGAATTGATCTTTTATTCTTTTTTTATTTATTCTTAATTCAAGTATCATAAATTTTCAATGTTCAGTATTTTAAATCATAAGTTTTCAATATTTCATTTTTGTTTTTGTGATCGGTAGAATAGCGTAGTGTAGTTGATGATTTGATACGTCGACTAGCTGTACCATTATTTTTAAAATATTGTCATGATTTTCAATCAGTCCGTTGCCCAATATCCTGAAGACCGTATACTTCTGCTTCTCGTTTGGATTCCTCTTATCACGAGCTTCGGCTGTCTCGTTATGCGCTGCTGCTGTTCACGACGAATCCTTGCTTCCTGCACCGATTCTATACAGTGTTTCCGGTTCCAGTTATTCAAACGAGGTATATCCCCCGATTCCCTACTTAATTAAAAATCAAACAATCGCTTTCTAATCGAGTCATCATTGCATTGATCATTAACGAATTATCGTTCGATTAATTAATGACAAGTCATCAATCTAGTAATTCGTTATTGATCGGTCAAGTGTTGATTCGTTAGTTGACAAATACGAGCAACCGATTAATACTATCAATGTAATCAACCAGGTGGTAAGATTCCTGATGCAAGTAACCACCGACAACATCGGTCTCACAGGAATGAAATTTTTCTCGATAACAAGGAGCCTCGTTCTTACAGTAAGTATTTTTGTAATAAGTACTGGATCGATTAAATAACGAGCCGTTTTATTTATCGTTCAATTGTATCGTTTGATAATTTTAATTGACATTTCCTAGGTAGCTGGAACGATCGTCACCTACGAGCTTGTGCTCGTTCAATTTAACGGGCTCCAGCCAGTTAACCCGTCCAACATAACTCACGCTTGCGAGGTGAAGTAGACGCGTATATTGAATGAATTGATCCCACCCGACCACAAACGAGTGATTCACACGCTTTCTTGTTTACCACCATCTACATTGTATTTAAAAGGATATTAAATTATATCAGTCGAAAAGAAAAATTCTTCTCTCGCACTGTGTTTTGCTTTGTGAAAACACACAACTTGAAACTCTTGATACTATACCTTTTTCTTCTGTAAAAAATAACAAAATATCACCTACTTGAAAACAAATTTACCCTCTATAGATGAAAATCTTCTGTATTGTACATAATCTATTCACTTTTCCAGTTTGAGGTGTGCCTTGTTTGAATCTACGGCTCCATAAAGCAATTGCTAATTGACACCATGACAAGTTCCAAGTCGCGAACATACTTTTATAATTTTTCCTCGATTTTTTGCCTTATTTACTATGTTCTAGCGCGACGTGGGAATCTGACAGTCCAATGCTATGTGTGTTTCTGTGTATCCTATTTTAATCGGATGGTGGTCGGAAATTAAAAAAAAAAGTAAACTTGACTGTAGGTACTAAATTTACTTGTAATGTATACGAATTCGATATATGATGAAAGTATTAAAAAATGATGGAAGTATTAAAAAAGAACCTCATTTCTGTGTTATATTTTAATGAATACATACATGTATGTTTTTACATTCGTCGCAATATTGAAAGACAGATGAGGGTGAAGTGTATAATAAATAAATATTCGACAATTGACAAACAAAGCTTGTATACGACATTTCTTGATTCCTTCAAATTCTCGTTCATTCAACCTTTTTTCATCGAGTCGTTGAATTGTAATAATACGACCTCGTATGTAACTATGGCACCGGCAACCTAAACAAAAAGGAAGGAAATTTGATCATTTCAGAGGAATAAAATATGAAATGATAATTGAAAAAATTATTCAACGTGAGTCTTGCCGCTAGCATAAAGTTTCGGGTGATGGAGAAGAATCTAAGCCCGGTCAAGCATACGTCGTCGGTGGTCAGTTGTTGTTGCAATCTCTGGGTCTGAAATTTCAACAATTTCAATTAATTTTACGAAATGGCTGAATAACCTTAATTTAGTGATAAAGAAAATGGTGATTACCTCGAGATTGTAAGTCGATCCTGGACAATTGTATAGTGCAGGAAGAGCAAGTTTGCTTTGATCGTGTATTCGAGCAGCTAAAAGCGTAACGGCTACAGTTCTACCAACGAGAAATGCGAAAGAACCGAAGAAGTATATAGTTCCAATAATGTTGAGTTCCCCCGGGCTTGAAAAATAATACATATACCATTTTCAAGTTGTAAGAATAGATATGTAAACAATCGGTGAGAATCGGCAAAACTAAAGATATATTGACAAGCCCAAATATTGCTACCAGCATAAAAAATAGATGAAAATATTGAAAAAGCTGTGAACGATAAAAAATTAAAATAACGTTGGCTAAAAAATAATTGGATGCGGTACATGCTGAAATTTAACCCTTTGAGACCTGAGTACTTTCAAGCTTATGTGGTCCGCAGACACATAGGCTGACGCATATATGCGTCCTTAGGGCTCAAAGGGTTAAAAGGCACGTAAAAGAAAGTACAAAATATATAGAAACCGACATTTAATTTAAAGCGGACTATTCGGCTGCCTTTCAATGACTCACGAAAGTCCGTTCAGCAACTGAAGACATATGAAGTACAGATTATTGGCAAATGATAGTAGGATTATAGCAGAGATATTGTTGTCAACGTTCTTGACAAGAGAACTCAAAATTGCGTAACCCTCGCGAAGTTCACGCCAATTAACGTTTCGACGATGCGAACTTTTCTTCTCCATCAGTCGCTGATTAAGAGTCTTATATCTATCTGCCAAGCCCACGGAGAGCTGTGGAAAACTCACGGTAAAAGGAAGAAATGTCTACAAGTTTAAGATTTCAGCTATTAAATTTCAGTTCATCATTACCAACATTACGAAAATATCCGTGAAGTTCCAGGTGAAAGTTCCAATTTTGCTGATGCAGAATAGAAAAATTCCTGTACCATGACTGTAACCGGCTGCAATAAAAATTCGCAGTAAAAATGGTAGCATGTCATAATTGCAGTCATAAAGAGAACGTTAAAGTCGGTACTCATCAATATACTAACTAATTGATAAAATAAATGCGTGTGATCGTTCGCAGTAACCACGCAGGAATTCGCCAAAAGTTGAGTTCGAAGATGATGATAAAAAATTCGGTGGGGTGTTATTTACAACACTCAGAACATGTTCGATAAGAGCAAATGTCATCACGATACCCATTATGATGGAGAGTTTCCAACGTAATCGAGGCCCTTGGTATTTATCGCTGAATAAAAATAAACAATATTAAACGAAAAATTGATGGTCACTTGAGACAACTTGGGTTAATTCTCAGTAAACTCGCACTACACGCAGGTATTAATTTTTCTACTTGTTATCTACACACCCAGTTGACCGGTGCACTCAAAAAAATTATCAACGTGTTGCAAGCGCATTAACGAACCAAAGAAAGATAAATAAAATCCTCCTGAGAATAAAGCCTTTAGTCTGTAGAAATTTGTTATGCATTTTTAGAGTCACAGTGGTAACAAAATTAAACTATGAGTCACATAGACACATCGAGTAAAATACTCGGTTTTTTCAATCCCTGGAGACAATGCTGTATTTTTAAAAACTCTTAACATTTCACCTCTGGCTTGGTTTTTTTATACTGACATTGTGCATTTTATGTTTTGCAGCACGTTTTATAATATTTGCAGCACAATTGTATAATATTTAACAACCTGTCTAGAAATCGTTCCATGGCTCTCCATTCTCTCTGCAATGGTATCCATCGTGGTGCAAGTCGTGCAAAAAGAATCGTCCCAAAAAGGCCATTGCCATAAAAAATTGCACCCGCAGTCGCAGCTCCGATACCACCTGCCAGCAGTATAATAATATAAAAAAACCCAGGAATATCAAAATATTTCAATAGGATTTGTGATATCGATTAGTATCATGTGTGCCTCTTATCAGAAACAACGATCCAAGCGCATTCATGATACTCCATAATAAACTAAAGTGCTAATAAATCTAACCGTCCAATATGTATGATCCTTATCGCTCTCGATTGTTGTCTAATCGCATTGATGATGGATAGAATACAATAAGAAAAATGAAAGAGTGAAAGTGCTCTGGGTATGAAGTTTACACCCATAACGAGTTGGCGATATTGCTATAAAAAGTAAGTGACTATCCGTACCTTGAAGAGCAAACGAATCGGCTCTTAATGTCTGTATCATGTGAAGTACCGAGATCGCTGTTATTATGAATAACATGACCATAATTGCAGCAGCATAAATTGATCTCACGGAAAACATCTTGTACACAAGTTTCCTTGGTGAGTCAGAACGTATTCCGTGAACCGGTAGAATACCAAAAAATTGAGCCACACTGAGGATGGAACCCATCGCACAGTGGAAGCTTTCTGGATCCTGCGAATACAAATTTTCGATATCCGGACCAATTTTGGAACCATGAATCCTTTCGATAGACCTAATCTTCTTTTCCAATATTCGTTTATGATTTACCGCTTACATTATTATCACTGATATCTGGACCCCCGATCAAACCGGTTGTACGTAAAAAATTTCGCGATCTCGGTTGACCAGGTGGATTGATCATCTGCTGAATGCATAGGTCAGTAGTCCATTGTTCTTGATTGTCGGCCCCATGCAGAGGCCATATCCTGCGACTAGTGAGTTCGTTCGTCTTGAGATTCGATAAATCAGCGTTGGCAACACTGTCTTTGGTGTTTAACGTCATTGCGTGACGATTGGGCAAGAATTGCAATAAGTTCAGCCTGACACCTTGCGACGATATCTGCATATCAGCCAAACACAATTCGTTCATAATGCAATAGTGTATCATCGGTAGAATTTTATATTTATTTCAATATCCATTTTCTTTTTTCATTAAAAAAAAAACAATTTATGAGAATTTTTCTTTCGGCCTCGTACAGTTAAGCCATAAATTCGAAATAAGAGACTATAAATAAAGTACAACTCGAGAATATGACAACGAGTCTTTGTCTCGGGTGTCTCGTCCTGGAACTTGTCAGATCGTTTTTCACGTTATACGATTAATTGTCCATCGTGGTCATCTTTCGTTGTAACACCTGCATATCATCGCATCAAGTCATATAGCAGGTTTGATAAATAATGTACGAGATACGCGACTCCAAAAAGAAGATTATGGGGCGATGATGAAGTTCCTACCAGGGAAATATAAGTTAGTGCTATTGACATTCTCATTGAGAACTTATGTACCCAATCGATCCTGACCGATTTTTATAATCACGAATTCGACAAATTTTGTCTATACAGGACTCTAGATGAATATGCAAAGGACGGTAGATAATATAGTTATTTCGGTTCTGGATATAAAACTGATCGATTAATGGCTTTAATTGACAAGGCATGACAATCGCAAGGTACTGAATAACTTCTTAGAAACTGAATGTTTCATCTATGCAATTAACATTTGGAAATGTCAAACTTCTTTTTTCAGAGCAATGTTCGAGAAGGAAATATTTGGAAAACCAAATACTGTGCAACAAACCGTACAGATTAAAAATATTGCTCTCGATCTGGTTAAGGAATTTGTAAAATGCTGTTATGCAAGAAGTATGCAGTAAACAGAAGAAAAGGTTAGTAACATTTGGATTTCTATTGACAAATATCAACTGTGTGATCACAAGAATTATTGCGAGAAGAACATAATGTGAAATTTCGAGTTTTTTAACGTACAGATTAAAAATATTCCTCCTGATCTGATGAAGGAATTTGTAAAATGCTGTTGTGCAAGAAGTGTGCAGTAAACAGAAGAAAAGGTTAGTAACATTTGGATTTCTATCGACAAATATCAAGTGTGTGATCGCAAGAATTAGTGCAAGAAGAACATAATGTAAAATGTCGAGTTTTTTAACGTAATCGAATGTATGAAATAAAATTCTTTTGGGATGAACGAAAATTTCAAAAACATATTTTAAACGAGAATCCATTATTGTTATTCACGTTTGTAAAACTTAAGATATCAAGGGAATTGTAAGAATAAGTGAAAAAGCGGTCAACTAAGAAATTGAGCGAGTGTGTGCTTTTCATTATTATTTTCCGCCCAAGTTTGTCAAATATAAACCGCTCGTTTTGTTCCATTAACAGAAATAACGCATCATTTCAACACGAGGCCCAAATAATCAAAAGTAATGTCAAATATTCAAAAAAAAATTGTTCATATACTTTTTAATTAAATCAGACGATCATGCACCTTCCCTCTTCAATTCTAAACAAATAAGAGGAGCGAAAACTTACCTTGATGTTTTTTTCTTCATCCTTTCCCAAAAGCCGATTCGCGTTTGTTTTTTCCAGCTTTCTGAGAAAGTTCACAATGGTGGGTCCAGCAACAGGTCACACGATATGATAGGACGGATTCTTTCAAACAGCCACAGATATCAAAGTTTCCTGGTCACGGGGCTTTATTCGCTCGGTACGATCGCGTGCTTGAAGCAAGCGACTAACTCCTGCGGCCTTTGACGCGTGTCTGATATGCCGATCTCAACAATTACACACCACGTTCGCGACCACGTTTTACGTCAACCACCACTGTTTTGCGCCGGTGCGGATGAACTACATACGTATATATATAATATATTATATTATATCTATATACATACGAATTTATAAATACTGAGATAGTTGGGGCGGCATTATAACAATTTTTCGACGTCACGACGCTAAAATTAAATTTTTTTCCCACAGGGCCAATTTGGATTAATGAAATGATCTTACTGTAAATGTTGATGGCTATTCACAAAGAATATTTCAACGGATGTTTTGAAACATTATCGATAGTTAGAATGCTCCGGAGGTACCGTTTTTTGTTTTTCTTTATTTTCGGTTGTTTAATAACTTTTGGGGACTGCACTTGTGATATTGTTCTTCAATAGTCGTGAGATATATTTAACCCTTTGAGCTCTAAGGACGCATATATGCGTCAGCCTATGCATCTGCGGACCACATAAGCTTGAAAGTACTCAGGTCTCAAAGGGTTAAGATAATGTTGAAACTCTCTTTGGTGCATACTCACCATTTCGACATTCCATCGATTAAGTTAGAACATAATGCAAGGATATAAAAAAGGGTACAGGAGCAGAGAAGACATTTGTCCACTATCTTGGTTTTTTGGTGGACTCTTTCTTCAATTTTTGACGCTTATAATGTATGTCTCGTGAAGTTTTTGTAGTGTGGCAGTTAGGATTATAAGCATATTTCCATGTAATTGTTTCTATTATGACTATTTTGTATTATCAGAGCCGATTTATGCAGTCGCATTATCAGAATTACAAATGCACGTTGGAAGACCACACATCTTCAAGGCTGTAAATGCTAATGGGAGTGCGGTAACATTTGGAGTGGGCCGGAAACGCCCCCTCGTTGCATGCGGCGAAAGTAGTTTCTAACCACTACGTTACATTGTATTTAAAAAGGACCTTTTTACGCGTTGCATGAAGATGGCACACATGGGGATTCAATAAATATCTTTGGTATAGTTCCGTTACTTTTCCATAACATTTTCTCAATGTAATATTTGCGAATATTAAGTGGCGGTCGGTAGAGATGAATATTAATACGAGTATTACTGTATCTGACAACTATGAAAACACTTGACACATTCTCTATCAGCAACTGATTTCGAACGTTATTCACTCGATTACAAAGTCACACTGACTACTGAGAGTATTAACAGTTAGGAAAAGCTCACGTATACTGCCTCTCGGTTGCAAGCACAGTTCCCCCGGTAATTCTGTTATCTTTTCACTCGTGCGTGTCTAATCTGATAGACAGGAAGTGAAAGAACGATATTACTTACTCACCCGACGGCAGGCCGACAAACGACAATATTGTTTTCATTACAGAATATTTACGGGTTGTCAACTTTATGATGACTTTACGTAAAAATTGAAAATTGTTACAACGTAATAAACAAAAGCTATTTTTGTTGCAATTTATCTGAATAATGTAGTGATGTAATATAAAGTCTTGTTGTATTTTTGCGTATTAGAAGAAACGTTAATAGGCCGGTAGCTGCAAAATGTTGCTAGGTTTGTTAGTTGAAAATAGTGTTACTGTTGCTAATGCACGAGGGGACATAACTACGGTTGCGTGATTCCAGGACACTTAGCAGTATAGAATATATATCATACTAGACACACGAGAGGAATAAAATATTCATGGAATGGAATCGGCCAGTTTTGTGGCAAACAACTTTGGTACCGAGATATAGGAAGGTGAGCCATCATCAAGATCTCAATCATAACGTAAATAATGTTGCGAAAATTTTCTCGCAGTTTTTCTATAGAATTCCATAAAATCCATAAAAAATCATACAGCAAAGCTCCAATTAGACAATTGTCCTGTTTCTCTTCTATCGTTATTATTGGTTTTGTAATTTTTACATACATAATGCAGAATTCGATTTATATGAGTACACGTCGTTTTTTTGGCAGCAACGAAGCATTTGTATGCCATGAAATAAATGTATTTTACCATCTAGCTCTTTCCACACCAGCCATTTTGTTATAATCAGCAAGATGTCGGAATACAATACGTGATAATCTCCATCTGTAAACAACACCACGTGGTCGAGACGTTATTGCACAGCGTGGCACCAATTGTCTAAGAGCTGATTGTCGAGGAATCCCTTCAAAGGCTTGGCTCGCCAGATCCTGGAACGCACGTAGAAATCAGTTAAATTAATGCAGGGTTTTATGTCGTTTTTATAAGACTAAATTAAGAACATAATGTTTTCGTTCGAACTGTTGTCCTGTACACAATCTTCCAACTGTCGTTGTATAATTTCTTTCTACACAATGTTTCTTAAGACTAATCTTTTCTATTCTCGCTTGGAACGCTTTAGGCACTTATACCAAGCAATATAAACAAAAGATGCTTCAAAGAGTTAACGTACGTTTCTTATTCAGACGTTTTTTACTCACTGAGAAAATACCGACGATAAAGAAATAAAAACAACCCTCGACATCCTGTAATTATGATGCATTTAGAAACTTACCCTTATTTCAACAGGGAGTATGTCGTTTCTCTTCATTGATACAAGCCGCAGCCTCATGGGAGCATGTTCTTTAGCGCACTGACGTCGCCTAATGTCTCGGAGCATTTTCCAATCCGGGTATTTATTTGGATCCATTCCTGATCGCTTTGATTCATTTCTTACCTGTGAAATTCAAGTACAAATCTATCGATACACCATCGTACAAACATTTTGGAGGTTAGGTCGACGACAAATGAGATGGTAAATTAATAACCATGAAATGTCACGATAAAATTTAAATCCTAAACGGAAGAAAAACTGTTTAACAGCTTGTTTATAGCGTCCTTACTCACCGCAATGGTCACAGTTTCTTTTCCTCGAGACAATAACTTTGAGAGCCCAGAAAACAAGAAACCGAGGCCGGCCATTTTTTATTTGTGAAAGCAGCTGATCGATGGATTCTTCGTAAATTTTCTTCACGTTTGTTGGTCAAGAAATAAGTTAACTTACCGATAGTGCATTTGTATCTTATTTTCAATTACAATATCTATTTTCAAACGATGAATATGTTGAAAGATTTTGTGATTATTAGACCAATCACGAGAAATATAGATTTAATTTGGAATCGACATTCCGCAAGTGATTTCGTAAGTTATTGCATAGTTTTCCACTTTATCTGAAATTGCTCAGCGATAAATTTTCCAAGTCAGCAATAAAATATCATCGTCAAATAAAAATTGCAGTTTTGTAAAAAAAAGCTACCTATATACGTTTGTAGGGATAGTGCAAAAAATGTAGAGTGGCATTTCGTCGTATCGAATTCGTAATTGATAAATTTGATCATTTTTTCCCACTGATACTTTATTCGCCTTCAATCGTTATTAACCACTATGTATATGTACAGTAAACTGTTGAAAAAACGATTCGTAAGTTATCTTTTTGAACCGTGAATTGTTAAAACAAACGACAAATTGAAGCCGAAGATTATAAAGATGGACAAAAGTGTGTACAACGGAGAATATAGCGACAATGAGGAAAAATTTTTATCGTAGAAAAATAAACAAAGAAACCGTTCTTCCATGCAACCAGTTCTACATGGATCTGATCTAAAAATGGTAATTCAGTTTGGGAAGAACGGAAACAATGAGCACCGACTATTACAATAAAAAGAATCATGTTATCGCGGAATATCTAACGACGAAGGTTTTTTGTTTCTTAAAATTGTTTGTTTTCTTTCGATCGAGATGCAAGCATATTCTATAATCGTCACCGGATTGAAAAGCGCGTGGTCACATCAAATTTCGATGAATAGTAAGAACGCACAATCGTGCATTGACTCATCGACCATATCTAATTAGTAGAAAAAATTAATAATAAGGACAGTACAAGAACGAAGAATAAAAAAAATGGGGATGTTTCTCGAGTATCGCAGATATAGGATTTATTATTTCCGTATAATAATTAGAAAATATAATTAAGCCGAGCTAAATTATGTTGTTGTTATTTGATGGACTTTGTGAAACAGGTGTATATAATAGCTCGCGTATTTTGAGTCCTTTCTTCGTGCCACCACTTCGTGATAAGAGAAAAAGCCGGCGTGATTGGGGATAGGAAATTGGGGCGGTGGGGGGGCGTGTACCGGGGAATCAATAAGATCGTAGATTTATTCCACTCGTTCTTTCGTGCTTTCCTTTTTCTCTTTTTCTTTCCTACGAAATTCCTTGCGATGGAAAAATTGTCGCAGCGATCGTTTCGACAGGTGCAAAAGACGAGTGACGAAGAAGAACGTTGTGTCGTTGCGTTCCCTACGTATAGGGATAACGAGACATCGTTCTTCTTTATCAGCCTCGTTTCTTCCACTGCTATCGAACGTTCGACGATGCTTTTGTTGTTGATGTAATCTCGCAAAAACGGGTGAACCCGTTTTTGGCAAATGCCACGATGAGGTTTCTCTCGTAATGCTGCTGCTGCTGCTGATGGTATTCTTCGTGTTTGTCACATTCGTATGGCGCAAAGATAGAATACAAATTACATTTGCTACTATACGCTGGCATCCACCCGGCGACATTTGCCGCGGCTCGTCGATTGCGCGAAAACTGATTTTATTTCTTTTTCTGTGCCTTCTCGGCAGCCTTGGTAACCTTGCCGGAGGCATCCTTGAAGTTGACGCCCTTAATGACACCGACTGCGACGGTTTGACGCATGTCACGAACGGCGAAACGTCCGAGAGGTGGGAACTCCTGGAAAGCCTCGACGCACATGGGTTTGCTCGGTACGAGGTTCACGATGGCAGCATCACCGGACTTGATGGCTTTGGGATTTTCCTCAGTCGTTTTGCCGGTACGACGGTCGCACTTCTCTTTGATCTCGGCGAATTTACACGCGATGTGAGCCGTGTGGCAATCCAACACGGGCGTGTATCCGTTGCTGATTTGACCGGGATGGTTCAGGACGATGACCTGTGAATCGATCGAAATTACATTATTTCCTGTTGCATTTCATACATAGATTATTTATTTTTAAAACTATATTTTATCGAATGATACTCAGACACCTTCGGCCGTCAATGAATCTTTCGATTCTCCGGTGGAAACCGCGAATGAAGTTTAGATGTTCTCATCAATGTATCAAATTCAATTCGTACCCAAATACAATCAATTTGATGCGAGATTTCACAACAATGCCCAATAAAATTATTATTCTTACCTGAGCGGTGAAGTCGGCAGCTCCCTTTGGTGGGTTGTTCTTGGAGTCACCGGCAACGTAACCACGACGCAATTCCTTGACGGAGACGTTCTTGACGTTGAAACCGACATTGTCACCGGGAACGGCCTCGACGAGGGCTTCGTGGTGCATCTCGACGGACTTGACTTCAGTGGTCAGACCAGCGGGTGCGAAAGTTACGACCATACCAGGCTTAAGGACACCGGTCTCGACTCGGCCAACGGGTACCGTTCCGATACCACCAATCTTGTACACGTCCTACAATTTCAAGAGAAAAAAATGTGACGGTTAAAAAAACTATCAGTACAAAAAGTAAGATATAAGTTATCCGTTTTTCTTGTAAAGTATCAGACACCTTCTGCCATCACCGAATCCGAAGATTCTCCGGTGGAAACCGCGAATGAAGTTATAAGTGTTATCATCATTTGGTAGCCATAAAAACATTGATAAAATCAAACTGATCGTAAAAGGAAAAAATAGAACGAATTACATCGACTTTTTAATTATTATTTCGCTGAATTTTCTATAGTATTAATCTTATCGGATAAGTCCAAGACTGTAATGAGAAAATTATTCGTACCTGGAGGGGAAGACGGAGGGCCTTGTCGGTGGGCCTGGAGGGTGGCAGAATAGCGTCGAGTGCTTCGATGAGGCACTTGCCGTCGGCCTTGCCTTCCTTGCGTTCAACAGCCCATCCCTTGAACCATGGCATTTTGGAGGATGGCTCCAACATGTTGTCGCCATGCCATCCGGAGATCGGTACGAAAGCGACCGCGGCCGGATTGTAACCAATTTTCTTGATGTAAGAAGATACTTCCTTCTTAATTTCCTCGAAACGAGACTCGGAGTAAGGTGGTTCGGTAGAGTCCATCTTGTTGACACCAACGATGAGCTGCTTGACACCAAGGGTGAAAGCAAGAAGAGCGTGCTCGCGGGTTTGTCCGTTCTTCGAGATACCGGCTTCGAATTCACCAGTACCAGCAGCGACGATGAGTACAGCGCAATCGGCCTGCGACGTACCAGTGATCATGTTCTTGATGAAATCTCTGTGTCCCGGAGCATCGATGATGGTAACGTAGTATTTGGCAGTCTCAAACTTCCACAGAGCAATATCAATAGTGATACCACGCTCACGCTCGGCCTTAAGCTTGTCCAATACCCAAGCGTACTTGAAGGAACCCTTACCCATCTGGAAAGTAAATAAAAATCATTAATTATTTAGCACTTTAGTCCCAGCGACGAAAAAATATATTCTCCATGAACGTAAATAAATATCAATATGTCAATTAGATTCTAGTACTTTGTCATTGACTAGAAATAATTTTATGGGCGAACACTCAGACGCATACAGCTGTCAAGAGGCACAAAGCCTTCCAGTGGAAACCGCGAATGTATTCCAAATTTTATCATCACAGTGTCGAGAGATAGTAAGAAATTATGACTGTTAAAAACAAAAAGAAGAGAATTATGAAATAATTATAACTGACCTCCTGGGCTTCCTTCTCGAACTTCTCAATGGTACGTTTGTCGATACCACCGCATTTGTAGATCAAATGTCCAGTGGTGGTGGACTTGCCGGAATCGACGTGTCCAATGACGACGATGTTAATATGAATCTTTTCTTTACCCATGATGCTTCTTTTTTTGTATCAACCTGGTAAAAAACTGCAACAGAGAAAACGATTTAAACAATTAGAATGCAAATCGAGTATACAAAAGAACAAACACTGAGCAGATAAGCCAATATCTCAACGACTGTCGGGTTTGCAAATTCATCGATCGAAATTCGTAAGTTTTTTTTGTCTCTCCGATAGTTCCGATGACCCGATCGAAATTATTTATTGTCTGTAGTACGATAAGATTTACGCGGTATATAATTGCTACTATGTTCTTTGTTCGTTCGTCCACGTGGCGGTCTTCTGAACTTTCGAGAATGTTACGGTGCGGTTAGAGGGTGAACGGCAGCCATTTTGTACATGCCGCGCGGAGTTTCACGGGCCGAGTCGGTTGGTCGTTCGTACGTTCTCTCTCTCTCTCTTCACCGTTGGTTATATTCCGGACGCTTTACACGGCACTTTACAAGATTCCCGTCGCGATTATATAGAGAACCCTTCGAAGCACGCTACGAACATCGCAGACTCGTCGATAAACCGGTTACGCAACATATTTCGTCGCACACGTTACCGTTTTGTTAGATGAGGTTACGAGCGCTTGGCGAGGATTTCTCATGTTTCGTTGCATCGACTTTTCGATTTACCCGACGAAAACGGCAGAACAGAGAAAATATTCCGACCCTTTAGTCGCATCATCGATCGAAAAATTCATGTTCGGAAGAAAAAAAAAAAAAAAAATCATTTTTAAGGTTAGAGTCTCCACATTGATGAATGTATTCGTTAAAAAAAAGTCGACAAACTCTTTCGCGATATGAGGCAAAACAAAAAAGTTGCAAGCTGTGACAGACTGTTGCGTCAAATTGCGAAATGAATTTGTTTCATCGTAATCGCGCGATAAGGCCGAAAAAAAAATTGCTCATCCATACGGAAACCCGTGTGCGTGGAACTCATTATGGTCATACGTAGCGAAGAAAATGAAAATCATTAATCGATTCACATAGTTGCACTCGGCGAATCATTAAGTATTTCGAATGTCGAAAATGATTTTTAGAATTAACACTCGTTGTTTCAATTTGTATCTTAAAAATTCTATGTGACCGAGGACTCCGTGGGAGGTGAAGTAGTAACCCGAAGGGACCCGGTGTCCATTATCGAGCGACCCCACACTCGCGTTCAATCTCCCCGTTTGCATTATTTCAACGAAATACCAGCTGAACCCAATTTTATATATGTATATTTCTAAATTTCTGTTGAATAATGAGATTGAACGTAGCACAGTTTTTTTTTAAATTCTTGCAAGCACAATGACATTACTTTTCCTTAAATAATTCGAACGGGAAACTCGGGAGGGCTACGCGAACTGTATAGTCTCGAACAATAGACCAAATTTTCTTTGTCTCGTTATACCGATATTGTCGAAAATGATTAGCAAAGCAAATGAATCACGTCCACCGTTACAAATTGCACTTGTCGGAACAGATTTTTACGAAAACGCGAAGCAGATCGTACGAGACTTGACAATCGTGTCCGCCATACTGCATCCGGTTATACTGGTCCGGCGAAATTTTTATCACGGTGAATATATTCTGTACGTAGCCGAACGACTCTCGTTGGAGTTTCCATTTTTGTCACGCTGTTCGCCCGCAATAATTATTCACGTGTCTGAGAGGTCGTGAAAGCAAATCGCGAACGGAACAATATTGCAACGAAGTTTTTCACAAGCTCATCCGGTGAACCTCGTGCCAACGGGTCACCACACGGGAAACCCAGCCGGCTGAAACATCTCGTCACCGCGCAACCACGCGCCCGAACATTTTTCGTAACGACGCTTTTTCACCGCGAAATTTTGCAATTTTGTCAAAACTCTTGTCACAACACACGTTCGCGATTAATATCGTAGCTTTATTTCCGATACCTGACAGTCGATGATATGCTCAATGTACTTTAATATTCGGATTAGCTTTCTGCGAGAGTAGCACGCACAACCACTCACCTCCAGATGCCACGACAGAAAGAGATCGCCCAAATGAAGTGACATGCGCATACGGCTTCCCGGCCTGTAGCCTCGCAACCAGTGACTCTCCTATATCGATCACTCGCACCTCGCTCTACTGGCGAGCTCAAAATTCCATTGATATTATCACAATAATTGGCAAATTATCCGATAGAAACACAACTATCTTTCGTGATAATGATAATCTCGATTTTTGCATAAAAATTATTTTATATAAATGGAAAGAAAACCGCGATATTAGTTGAAGCACATAAGGTGACGTCTGGGTTCGAGGCTACAGTTACGCAGCAACACAGGCGTGCCCACAGTCTCTTCGTATATATACATATATATATATATACATAACCTCGAGTTTCATGTGCACTTGCGCGCATGCGCGTGCGAGTACAGCAGGTCCGTAGTCGTTGTGTGCACAGTTGCACACAGTCATTTGGCAAGAAGAGATTCGACGTTTTGAAGTCGAGAACAAGAAAGATCTATAGCGGAATCAGCATCGGGGTTCAATGGTATGACCCTGAATTTATCGAATTGCATAAAACGATAGTGGGTTTATGCGAATTCAGATGTGAAAATGTAGGAACCTTTAAGCATTACCGCAGGCTATAATGCCACATGCGAAGGCGATGATCCTTATTTTGTTTTCATCAAAGAAAGACATGCTCCACGAACGATAGAGTAATTTCAACATTTCGAATAGAAAAGCTTTATGGACACATGCATCTGAGGAATGAAAATCTATATTATATGTACCCCCTCCCTTTCACTTTACCCCTCTTGCTCTCCAATCGTTATGTACAGAATCCTAGCTACTGCACACATACGCCACCGCGCCCATGTCATCACTTTACATGATATTCGCGTGTGCGATGCGATAGTGCATTGCCCGGGCACTTTTTGGCCGTGAATTATGTTTGTCTGCAGAGTTGGCGATGACCAGCCAGTGACGTTACAATGTTCAAAACAGATCGATTGAGTCGCACAGGATGAGATGAGTATTAGTTTTGTAGAAAATATAGTTCTAACAATTAAACATCAAGAGAAACGATTGACGATATACATAACCTACAATTTGTTTCGGAGAATGTATTATTACTAGCTATCGTTTGGTATTCAGGTTTTCGATTGTAAACAAAGTACTCCGCGGCATCTTTCATTGAGAGGAAATGATGCAATGAATATATGCCTACGCAAATTTTATTGACCCTTTCCTCTGAACAGAATTTTATTGATCCCAGTGTCTTGGATGGGATGCAAAGTATATCTCGTTTAGCTCGAAGTGAAAAACTTATTGAGCCAACAAAACCATCCGATTATACGTATGTATTATAATGAAAAAATTATGTTTTTTTTTTGAAGAACATAACCTCAATATTTTCAAAGGTCCTCAAAGGGTTAAATACTATTGACGTATGTATCGAATCGACACGTATTTACAAACGAGGTATCATCATATACATCTTCATTGGATGTACGTATGGATTTGTGGTTGGATAATAACACAAAATAATTATCGATAATTATTAAATGAAAATTGCAGCCACGACACGACCGTACCAATAAAGTAGAGATGTTCGAATAACAGGCGGAGGAAATATCTTCTAGACTTTCCAATGAGGACGTTGGAAACTCGACGATCGATGTTCTTGGTGCCTTTCCTGAAACAATCATTCCTCTTTCTCTCCTATCCGTTATCCGCACGGAAGGTCTAAATTCGTGTATCGATCACGTTTCGTAGCGACTGGAAAGAAATACAGTAAATTGGAGTGCGATGCACAGGGAGAGCGAAGAGAAAGGAGATGGAAGATGGGAGATTGGTCATAAAGGTTTTCCAGGGACCTTATGGTATCTATGGGTACGGCCCTGCCCTTCTATGAGCTTCAACGATCGCTATAGCTCGCAGCTGAGATCCGAACTGACACCGAGCCGGGTCCAGGCACTTCATCGAGTGAGTACAATAGCACATTTCTCATTCTACCGTCGAACGACGAGAAACTGTTACTAGCAGACAAAACATATTTTAGTAGGGATCTACAATATCCCCGTTATTCAGTGCCCCATGAAAATTCTTTAAGGTTACATTTGTTTTCCAGGAATGCTGCAAAAAAATCGTTACCTTTTTATGTTGCATTTATTCTGTTTTTCTGGACCGTGTCGTATTTCGACTTGTCTTTGCATATTGATAAAATCTTGAATTCACTGAAATTGTTAAATCGTTACAATTTTGAGTTTTGTTTCAGGTTTCTCAAATCGCACATTATCGAAATGACATAAACGTGCTGGAATATAAGATTCGATTTTCGTTATTTGACTTTTGGAAGTTATTTAAAAATTCATTTTTTGTCTGTTTTCGGCAGTGCAAAAATCACGGTATGGATGCTCTCAGATAAGATTTCTACTTCACTTGGTCCTCGTCCAATTGATTCTCGCACTTGTTGCTAGATTGTGGATCGCAGTTACTTATAAAGCCTGTTATGAATGTTACGCAAGTCGAAGGGACGAACGAGGAGAGGACAAAATTAATACACGATTGGGCTTCGTCATACTTAAGACGCTTAACGCTACGATTCACAGAGTGGCGTCACATTTCTGGGATTCTAAGCTTTTCGAGATGACGTGAATGAGAATCGTTGCTCTCGAAGGTTTCGTCGGACATGCTTGAGACAGCGAGTGCGTTTTTTTTTTTAAATAGCTAATGACGTCCCGACGATTTGTCATGAGGCACGAGTACATTCTCAGAGCTAAACAATATATATTGCAACGTTGCTCACCCTGGAATTCGCGATGGTTGGCTATATATTCTTCTATCCTATTATAAGCAGGAAGCTCGTTACCATCCTGATTATTGATTAATCTTATTACCTTAAGCTAACACTATCTTATTAGCGTAAAAGCATCGTTATGCAAACGAGCAATTGAAACAACAAAAATCCCTATGACGATTTAACCGAGGAACCCAACAATTTGCCATTTTTGCTATTTATTCGCTGATTTTGTCAAATTTTGGTCCTATGCAGTTTATCGACCCGCTAGCGCTCTGCAGGGCCTTTTCTCCCGTTAGATGGCGCCACTTATTACGTATTCACGGTACTCGATTAAATTGTCTTTTATCGCAATTTGTAGAAATTTTGCATTTTCCCTTGTATATGTACATTTAATTCTCACAACTTGGCAATCAATTTCGTTCCTTTGTGGAAGTGGAATGTTCATTAAAACGAAGAACAATTCTCACTTCGGTACAAGATGTTTCTTTCGTATCTTCACTCGATAATACTACAGTTTGCATTCTTGTGCATTATTGATTAAAATCGAATATACCTACCGACCTCCCAGAATTATATACGTGCATACGTTTCGATACTGGCTCTGGTAGATAGCGTTGGCTCTCTCTATTATCGATTTGGAAAAATGAGTAAAATTCCCCAGGCTGCACCTTGACGCCCTCGACCA
Source organism: Netelia fuscicornis (assembly GCA_946811545.1). Lineage (NCBI taxonomy): Eukaryota > Metazoa > Arthropoda > Insecta > Hymenoptera > Ichneumonidae > Netelia > Netelia fuscicornis. The sequence goes on along the minus strand of OX328011.1, from coordinate 11,953,916 downwards.
ATAAATAAAAATATTAAATAAAAATAAAATACCCTTGATATAAAATTGTACAGTTACCCCAGCGAAAATTGTTCAACTAAAAAAAAAGGATATATTCTTACTTTCACGCACAATGTTTCCATCGGTTTTTCACTTTGGATTAAAAACAACTTACCTACCCTCGACTTACGTTCGCTATCGTCGTCATAGAATAGATTGCCTGAAAATATAATTGAATAACAAACAACCAATTCTGTTTTCTATTTAAAATCGCATTATAGTCTTTATATTAAAATTCTTTTATCGGGAAATCTTTTTAACGGGTACATACAATACCTTCTCGTCTCGAGACAGTAGACAAATTTATCATTATTATTATTCTTTCTTTTAGGATAAATCATGCGATTATTCATCGTACTTCGTTTTTTATATATTTGTATTATCATTCATATTTACAAAAGGTCGTTCATTAATCGTCAATATTCGATATCATAATCGTTATTATATCATAACTTTATTCCTGAGTGACCATTCATCGTAAGACTCTCGTGTTTTTCTTCTTCTTTTTTCTGCTTCTTCTTCTTCTTCTTCTTCATCAAATTCAAGAATCTGACTCGCTATTTTCACGTTTCGCTGAATTTCTCTCCCTACGAACAGCGGGTTCGATTCTAGCAGCTTGTTTTTTTTTTGAGAGATGGGGCTTCGAAGTAGCAACGCGAAGGAGAATTCATAAACAAGAACTACAATTAAACAACGATAATAAAATAATCAAGAAAACGGAAAAGGAGATTGTGGCAATTGTTCAGCGGGTAATTCCAAGACTTTGAGTACAATGAACGAATTAAAAAAACTTTGCCTAATTATTGTATCCCTCTTCTCCAATTTGTATCTCTCTCCCGAGTTTCTGAATTCCGATCTGTTACATTATCTTCATTTTTGTTTCCTTTACCTCTCTCGAGTAACAATCTAATTAAACAATCCGCGTATATCGAGGTCACCAATTACGAATGGAACTGTTTTATTTCGTTTTTTTTCTTCTTTTCATTCGACAATACGCATTGCATTGCATTTGTGTTCGAGTATTTGTGTGTGTCTTTGTCTTCTTTCCTTTTTCGTTTTTGTTTTCTTGTCGTCAAAATGAATAAGTATCACAAGTACATGAGCTTTTTTTTAAATGAAAATTTTTCTTCACGAGTATACAAGCTACACGATATAATATTGATAATTAATCGTATTCGGTTCTTTTTCGTCGTGACTTTCGTTCTTTCCTCTTGTTTCTTTCTTTTTGTTAAATCGTTTTCTTTCCCACGCTTATTTCTTTGTCGTTTCTTCTTTTAAATTTCTTCCATCAAAGTCTCGTCTCAATCGATAATCGGTATGATAAAACTATAATAGGTATAATAAGTCGTTTACAGGTAATTGGTAGCGATGACCAAGATGCCTATGCGCCTATCTACTTCTTGATATGGAATGCGGTAGTGGTTGTTACAAACGAGTACTTAACGATAAACTTCTTTTTTTCCTCTTCTTCTTTCTACAACGTTCAATAATTCGATGCGGCGATGATAAGAATATTTGGATTTTTTGTTTGTTTTTGCTTTCTTCGTTCTCGTCCCGTCTCGTTTTTTCTCATTTTCCTTAGCGCGAAATCGATGTCTTGGATGCAAGCTGCGCGTTTGTTTCGTCGAATCGTTATATCGTGTTGTTCTTTCAATGTTCCTTTCTTGAGTGATTTTCTTACTTCGGAATCCATTCGTTAATTCTCGTTACAATTGAAAATGCGTGTTCTCACTTTAGTTTTCTTTCGTTTTTTTTTGTTCGTACTAATTTGGCCCTGAAATAATAAAAGGCCTTGTTTGTTTTTACTTCGCGCGATGGAACGAGTGTTATTGTTTCACAAGTTGGTCGCCCGCAAGCGTATTCCCAACCCTGTAATTCGCCTAACGACATTTTACTTTTAATTTTCTTTGTTTCTTCTTCGTTTTCGTTTAGTTTTATTTTTTGTTTGTTCGTGTGTTCGATTCGGGAAGACAATTAAACTTATCTCTTTGGTCTATTCGTGCGAGTCGTTACATTGTTCGTGTTGCGATACTTTTTCGATAAATTCCGAGACGTTGAAGGGGAAAGAATAAAAATAAAAAAAATAATTTTTTTTTTTGAATACAGAAGAAAACAGACATACAATTTTTGTTTTTTGTGAAAATTTTACAATTTGCCGAGCCGAATGGGCTTCGAGGTCACTTAAATTGAACGATAATTGATTTTTGGCATTTTCTTTTTGCCTTTTTTTTTTGTTTCTTCGTCTTATCGTCCTGGGATCGTTTTCGAGCCAATGGCAAATTATAATTATGTATATGCTTGTCTGTTTGTGTATATATATATCGATCGAGACACATCCGTATTCTTCCATACATAACAAAAAAGCGAGATTATGCCTTATTCGCACTATTTAAATCGCTCGCTGCTATAATTATTTACAAATGTTCTTCGTAATGCGTGTTTTTATGTGTGTGTATGTTTTTATCTCACGATGGTTTTCGTCTGTTTCAGGTATACGAGGAATCGCAGTTTCGATACAATATACGTTACGTGGCTGTTTACCTGGTAGAAAATTACGAGAGCCGTTAATTTAGTTAAATCTCGAGGGGAGCGAGACAAAATTTTCTACCGGATGATTTTTTCGTTCCGTTTCCTTTTTTTTTTTGTTTTTTTTTTTAACATTAATAAACTTTTTTTTTCAATAAAATCAATATCACATAATTAATATATCAATAATATAGGTGGAAATATCGTTTAGGACACGATATACACCGATAATTTCGATGCCACACGTTTGTTTCCTTTTTTGTCAATGTTTTTTTTTTCCTTTTTCTTTTTTTTCATATCGCCTCGTCGTATCGTCGAATATTCTTCATGGACGATTTGAAATCGTTGAGAATGATCGTTATATCGCAGGAAAGCAAATACATACGAATGAAAATAATAATAATAACGTGTATGTTGCGAGTCGGGTGGTTAATGAACTTTTCTCTCACTTTCTCTCTCTCTCACGACGCCTGAATTATACATTTTTTGTTTTACGTGATTATCGTATCGTCGTTTAATTTTTTCGTCGATTTAAAAACGATCGCGTGGGCACAGGTGGTTTTTTTTTTGCGAGCCGTGCGCCACTATTATCTCATCTCCATTTGTTTCGTCGTTTATTATACATCTAGTTTTTATTCTTTTTCGTTTTTTCTTTCTCTTCTTTTTTCTTTCATATTTCACGTTATACTTACCTTCGAGTCCGAAGGACTTTTGAGTAACGCGTGACCGTGCGTGTCTTAGGGTTTAAGAAAAAATTTTCTTCTATCTAATTGTTTTTAAATCTAAAGATCGAACGATTAGTTGAAAGAAGACAACGCAATTACGAATTATCAAATAAAAATACATAATGATCTTTTTTTGTTATGTTTGTTTTTTGTTTTCTTTTTTTTTTTGTCTTTTTTTTCTTTTTGTTACTTTGTCACTTTAGGATTCGTGATTGCGCGATAAAAATCACGGTCGCACGTTGCTCATGACGCGGGGCTTCGATTTTTAGTTTTACATTTACAATTACAGTCACCATTCACGTTATTTTTGTTGCTGTTGTTGTGGTTGTTTTCTATCCATTAAAAATTTCAATCCTCTGTACGCAGACAGATCTCTACGTAAGGCTGATTAATCGCATACGCACACTCGCGTCGACAAAAAACAAATGTACACACTTTTTTTTTCATTCTCTCTCTCTTTCCTTCTCACTGTTTCACAGACACACACAAATATTCGATCGATCAATCTCTCTCTATTTTCATACCGTTCTCACACGCATAATTTTTGTTTATTTTCCTCCACTTCGAAATATTCGGTGGTTGGCGTTAAAAGATTTTCTTCCTTTTTCTTTCTCTCTCTCTCTCTCTGTCTCTCTCTCGTTTGCAATGCACGTCGATTAACTCCGGTGGTAACGATGAAAGATTTTTCGTCGAACAATTTATTTTTTATTTTTCCATTCCCTTCTGTTTATTTTATTTTTTCGCCAAATTGTCTCTCGTGCTCGATGGAAAACAAATTGATCTCGTTCTTTCGACGCGCATTATCACTGCCGCATTCGGTGGAATTTTCATTAATATAAATTCTAAGAGTTATACAAGGGGAATCCTAGATTAAGATGGCAGTAGAGTAATGTTTGTGGTACCTTAATGGAAAGGCGTGACGACTCGCACAATGTTTACAATCTTTCTCGGTAATTGAATCTTTGCAACAAGAAAAAAAAGATAAAATTCTCCTAAACTTACGTTTATTGAAAAAACTTTTTTTTTTAGTAAACCGAGCAAAAATGAGATTTAGAAAGACAAATTTTACGTTCGAACGCTCGAAGGTTTGAGATTGGAAAATGATCGTTCGTGAAAATAATACTTATTGGTATCACATATATTTTTAAGGATTTGTGGGAGATAAGAAGAGACAAAAAAATTGAAAAACATTGTCGAGTCGTTACGCGATTGCAGCGAGGTAGAACCGTTCATCGTTAAAACGATGTCGTTTAATAATTATTTTCTTAAACGTTTACGACGCCCATTAAATTCTTCTTTCGTGTCGCATGTTTCAGATCGATTTGCATGAATATCATGCAAACAAAAATTTCGCCAACAATCTCGTTGTCTCTCTCTCTCTCTCTATCTCTTTTTTTTGTCTCAAGTGGCTCCTCGAATCTCGACAATTCATTACCTTTCACATCTTTGCAATATCGTCGATACAAATTCTCACGAACTAGTCCAAAAAAGCTCTCTTCGCGAAGATTCGAATTTAATTGTCAGACTTTGTGTGGATGATTCTTTTTTTTTTTCGTTTTCTTTCCTTTTTCTTCGTAAAATCTCGTTCTCTCACATTCTTTTGTTAAAAACGCGATTATCACGGGACATTCTGCGATCGCGGTAAGATCAAGGAGATGATGCACAAGATACACAATAAAATGGCGAAAAAGTTATTGGATTTCGTAGAAGATTCGAATTTTTTCAAATTACACGAGTCTGAGAAGTTTTTGAAATACGATAAAAATGACGGGAAATTGATCAGATCGAGGAGATTCGAGTTTGCGCGTCGATCCTCTTTTCCTCGAATAATGTAATTACTTTTTTTTTTTTCATATTTCTTTCTAATTTTCTTTCCATTCGCGATCCATTCGAGCTAATTTTCAAAATACACGACGTTGAACATTTCAAACTTTTACTCGAGTCTCTTATATTATTATCATTATTCTCAAGCGATTTGTCGTTTATCGTTGAAGAACGTACGTGTTTTTGTTGTTGTTTTGTAATTGTCTTTTTTTTCCTTTTCTTTTTTTTTTCTTTTTGTATGTGTTTACGTGTCTCTGTGTGAAAAGCGAAGAGTCGGAAGCAGTGATGTCGGATGGTGGTTTAACTTGGTCCCGAACATGAGTGAGAGTCTTGCTTTTTTTTTTTCATCTTCTTCTTTTTCTTTCAATTCATTTAATCTTCTTCCTGGAGAGGATATTTATTGTTTAATTTTTTTGTTTTCTTTTTGTTTTTTAAGAAAGATTGAAGTTATTCACCGTGTGCTATTTCGTTACGTCTCGTGAACACTCGACCCGTTTCAAAATTGTTCTCTCTTCTTATTTTCCCTCGTATCTTCTCGTCCCATTCCTACATCTCTCCGTCTCATCAATTAATTAGTCAACTTCCATTCGATAATCCCATTGTTAATTAATTATTACTTTAGCTAGCTACTAAAAACTACGACGTTATCGCTTATCGCTCAATGGTAATCCGGTAATCGTGCGAAACATTTGGGAATTTTTGTTAGCTTTTTGTTTTTTTTTTCTCGTTTTGCACTCGTTCCTTCTTTTCCTCGTCGTATTTCGTACTCCCCCTTCATTCTGGCAGTATTTACAGTGTGCGAAGTTTTAGCCACGGCCACGAGTCGAACGGGTTGACGAATCGATCGTTTAAAATTGGCATTAAAAATCGATGTACTTGTAATAGGAATATTCGCGATCTTGTACACCAAGATCATTGGTTTCTTGTTTTTTGTTTGTTTCTTTTGTTTGTTGTCTCTCTCGATTTTCGTTTCTTTCGAACTCGTTGTAACTTGGCCGCGGCTTGTTCGACTCTATGCAGTAATTATAATAGCTCTAAGGCGCTATTATAACTATTCATTCGAGTTAATCGTACTATATCTAAATATTTACACGACAAGCACGATCGTTTAATTGCGTCGACCAATGTGCGCGCTGACTCAACGTTGTCTTTTTATTTTCGTCGTTAAATTAATTAAATCCGACGTTATTTCGCATCGATCGATTAATTTCAAGTCCGATCGATCTTGCAACAGCTTCGAAGTGACACCAGCGGGACGTGCAATATTTCGCCGATGATTTTTCCATACGGTCTTTTTTTTTTATTGAAATTTTAAAGAAAATGCAAAAACATAAAAATTTCCTTTTCAAAAATCGATTTTCCCTTTTTCATTACGTAGAAAAACTGTGTCTACGATGTAAACTCGGATAAAGATCGATTAGATCCATTAATTCTTTTCAAGCCATAAAATTCAACAACGAAGAAACTGGATTGAAAAAATCAGATCGGCTTTATCACGATCATCCGGCACGGCATGGCTTTATCGTCTCCCCAATAGTATTTACAAAAAAAGAACGATCATGTAATTGAGATACTTCGTTCGGGGTTGTCCGTTGATTTTCGCGCCGTTGTCCTCGCCGTTGTCGCTCGCCGTGTCGTTTTTCGCTTCGACGATAGTCTCGAGACGATCGATCGAGCCAACGCCAGCTTCGCCACTGTCGCGATTGTTCGACGGATCGCTGTCGATCGTGTCGTCGGAATCGACGTCGATCGAACGATTGTTGACCTGTATCTTGACGACAGCGTCGACGGGATATTTGGCACCTTCGCTGGACGACGAGGTGGTCCGACACGAGCCGTTAGTCCCGTATCTCGCGGCGTAATTACTCTCGCACTTTGGACATATCGAACCCTCGACGCTCGTTGTTTCCTCGTCGGCCGACATTTGACAACGAAAACAGATGAGATCGCACTCGTCCTGATCGCTCGAAAGATTGCAGTGAGCGCAACGTGAAATACCGTTGCTGCCGTTGCTACCGTTGCACAGTGGACAGGGTGGACTCTCCTCGGACTCTTCGAGATAATCCTGATCGTCCGACGCTTCCTCGTCCCGATCCCGACGTCCTGACCAGAGTCGTTGCTCCGTCTCGTGACATCTCGTCGTACGATCGGAGATTTGAACGGGACTTCTGTAATCGTGGAAGAGCGTCGTTCGATAATTAAAATTTCAATTTATATTCTTAAATCTAAGAGAGAATTTAATATTTGTCGATATTTGTTTCGCTTACCTCGAATCGTGACGTTGTTCCTGAGGCCTTTTTCGTTTTCCTTCCTCCATATCGTCCTCGTGATCGACTCGTCTGGTCCAAGCTCGCTCGGCCTCGTGATATCTCGGCGAGGCGATTGGCACTGGACTCTTTAAAATCGCGCCGGGACTTCTAGCCTCGAGATGTCTCGAGTCTTGATCCCGACGTTCGGTGACGATCGGTCTCTCAAGATCCTGCAAACGAGGTGTCACGCGACCGGTCGCGCTCGACGATACGTTCTTGGATCTTACGGAACGATCGATCGGCTCGTCTCGCCAATAACGCGGCGAACCTTCCATCTTCATCGGACTCTTTAGAATCGAGGAGATTGCGCTTCCGCGACGCTCCTGCTGTTGTCTCGAGCTTGGCCTCTTCGTCTCCGTCTCCCGATCGATTCTCTCCTCGACGAATTTACCGTAATGACTCGGCGTTTGCGGCCTGTACGTGCAAGTTTTCGAGAGCAGATCGCACTCGCTGCAAAGCAATAAATTTGATTTGCTACCAGGATGAGAACTGTAACCGTTGCAAGTCCCGTAATATTTCTCGTCCTCGTTGTCGTCGCTCTCGAACAAATGCTGACTGAGGCTACCGATCGATTTCGTATCGCTCGATCTCCCGTCGATTCTCGCCGAGCCCAAAAAGCTCTTCGTCTCGTCGTCACCGATTATCGTTTCCTCGCAGGAAGGCGTCAATGCCGCTGTCCTACTTACGTCGTCCAAGGTTGACGTGTCCTCGTCGAGATATTTACGGACGCGCTCCATTTTCGTTTTGCCGCGCTCGTTGCGCGGCCTTATTTCTCGTTAAATGAAGCTCTCGCGATTTCTCTCGTTGTCCTCGATACTCGACGTCGAACTCGCGCCGCATATCTGCATCTCGATTTCCGCCAATCTGTGCTCGACGTCCCACTTTTGCTGATTAAGCTTCACGCTCATCGCCGCGTTCTCCGTCTCCAGACAAATCAGACGCTCCCTCAAACGTTTTATCTCCGCTTGCAATACCTCGTGGGTTCCCAACAAGGGTGTCGCACCCTCGGACACTAGTTGCGTCATACTGTTGCAGGTCATGCCTGAAATTTGAAAATAACGGAGGCTTCGTTTAATTCTCTCCCAATTAACACTCGTATTTCAGTAATGCTTAATAATTCAACAATTTTTTTCTTCATCGAGCTTAGATTAAAATTAATAATTCATTTCTAATTTACTCGTAGGACTTCAATTTCTTTCAAATTGCTTACATATTTCTAGCCGTGAGAATTCGTAAATATAACTCTTTTAATAATCGCCAGATACTTCTTTTTAATCGAATTTGAATTTTAAATAAACACGAATTTGCAATTTATTCGAACTGTTTATGTCTTAATTTTCTGTTTTTAAATAAATTGTTTTGGTATTATTGTCATAAATAATTCTAGGAGGGATCGATCGGAGGATGATAAGTTCCATCACGTTTTCATCCCCTTATGTATCATTTAGTTTCAACCGAAAGTACCAGTGACGGATTGATTTCGTTTAATTAAGAGGCAAATGGAACATTGAGGTACGCAACGGAAATGTCCATAGGTCTAAGGTAGGCCTCAAATCGCACCTATGGGACCATTAATACTTCATAAGGACGCCCTCGAGCTCGCACGTATCCTTCCTACAAGATTAAGGAGGCTGCGATAACCGTTACTCTTCGCCAAATCGATAGACCTTCTCGTACCTTTCGAGCCGCTGAAAATATCGCAAACGGGCCTGTTTCTTCCTTCCTTACTATCAGATAAATAAACATTTACGCGACATTTTTCTAATATAAAAAGAAAAATCGATAAGGACGAGAAATATCGTTTTCATGTTGAAAAAAAATTGCTTTTTCGTAAAAACATAAAATATCGTTCCTCGCAAATTTTTCAACTAAATTTACTAATTTCCTCTGCCCGATTAATAATTCTTTGTATTAATAGAACAACGAGAAATTCACAATTACAGGATTTTGATTACGATGGAAATAAAATGATTAAAATCGATTTTAGATAAAACCATTTCTGTCCTCACATTTTTGTAATTTTTATTTTGTAGAAAATCAAATGTAGCACCGACATTCCGCCGGCTCAGAACCATCAGGCTCGATTCATTCGTTTCATGGAAGTGTCGTCGGATGGAGGTGGATTGTGGGATAGCTGAATATAAATTGTGATGAGCGAAAGAGGAAAGAAAAAGAAGAAGAAGAAGAAGAAGAAGAGGAAGAACGATGGTGTTCGGTCGTTGGTTGAACGAAACCGGAAACGGTCATGAGAAGGCCGGATACGAGGAAGCGTCTTTCCTACCGCAACGTCTTCGTCCTTTTCTCGTCTCTCTTTCATCAATCGAAAGCTATTCTCCGATTCCTGAATACTTTATCCGCGGGAGGATGAAAAAAGTAAACCCTTTCTCGCTCTTTTCGTCCTCTTCTCAGGAGAATCTTCCGTCTCGGGAGACGACCGTATTCATTCACAGCCTCTAACCATCCATCGTTTCTTATATAGACGGATATAAATCTATACAGATATAAATTCCATTCAGAGAATCGTGAAAATCATGGGAAACCTCCGGTTAGTAATTATTTCATTTCCTCGGTTCGTTAAGACTTTATACGAAACCTCGTGGAGGTCTCCGGGTCGTAAAGATGAATATACAGCCTCGAGATTTTTCCGCAAGATAAACAGAGTTAATTACAAAACCGGTAATTAACAATCGCCTCGGAGGAGAGCTGAAAAAACAAACTGGTAAAAACCAAGCTCGTTCGTTTTATCAACGAAAAATCTTATCCCTTGTTTCACGGTTGAAAAGAAATGATACAGCGTTAAAATAAGAAAAATGTCGTTTGACGCGAGGAAAATAAATGATCTTACATACAAAAAATATGATTAATTGACAATTTTTTATGTAAAAAGTTGGGACTTTTTTACTCTACACATTTTCCATTCAATGTTTATAATAATTATCGTCATGACAATTTATATGTACCTTTTTTTATATTTTTCGAAAATTTTGAAATTTCTTCACGTCTAGAGAATTTTGTATATATTTTGGTCGCTGTCCATGCAAAGAATTCATTATTTTATTACGTTAGTTTAATCGTAGCCTTCTTCATTGTGTGTGTGTATGTGTGTGTATGTGTGTGTGTGTGTGCGTGTGCATGTGTGTTATTTTTCCCCTGTTCTCATTTCTTTCGCTTCCCTACGGATCAATACCTTTAATTTGCCAATCAGCCCTGGCAGACCTCTCTATGCACATTCGTTTCCCACCCTTATCCTTCTCGTTTTTTACACCCTCTGCTCACCCTCCATGCTCACCATCGGTTCGTCGAGTTCGCATTTGCCTTGTGGCTCGAATTTCAAGAGCTCTTTACCACGATCAATTAAGCGCCCAGGAGACGAAGCGTTGATTGCTGCGGAGTAACTCGATGAGAGAAGAGGCCTTTGCACACCTTACTCTTCTTCCCTTCGTTTTTTTCTTTTTTTTTTTTTGCTGCCAATTGCTTTAATTTTTTAGGAGTCGGAAGAAGGAATGGTCTCTGGCAACATCGACTCGAGCAGCCGTTTTTCGAACATCCCTCGTTTAACGTTTAACAAAAATACAAGACCCTTCGAGATTGAAAATTGTAAAAAAAAAAAAAAAACATAAGAATATTTGCAATTACGGTCGAGCAACGACTTCGATGAAATTAATGCCACGTGGCGTGACAAATATGTCTACACGTGAGCATTGACGTCCTTCCGACCAAAAAATTAATCAGGTTGTTTGACATTGTACCAGAGGTCGATACGCACGCCTGACCCCAGCCAGCTCTCAACTCGACCGCATTTCTCTCCTCGGCGCACGGCACGCATCGTTTACTTTCCAATTTTCCGAACGAATGTTCATTAAAAAAAATTTAATCTGTCGAATTCGAAACGATTTAGCCAAAATCGCAGTCCAAACGAATCAACCAATGAAAACAATACAATTTTCCTTGGCGTCGAACGTTTCGAGGAAAAAATCAAATTATTTCGCGTCACGATTAATCACAAAATTTATCGCCATTTGTATTTCAACTGTGCGATACGAATTTTCCTATGCATTGTTTTGATTCTTCACCCCGTCAAAAAAAAAAAAAAAAAATCAATAATACGCCGAACGCGTAGAAACTAAAGCGTACGATGTGATAAATTATCGACTCGAGCGTGTAATTGATATTCCGTAATTAAATTCTGCAAAATAGATGGAAGCTTCTCGCGGAAGGATTTACGTTCTATCGTAACTGTTATGGATATCGACGCCCGTGCGAAAACAAAAAATCGAAACAAAAGTAAAAAAAAAAACGATGTAACAAAAAAAACCAACGAGTAGAAAAAACAATCTGTTGAACGCACGTTCCCGCTTTCGCTCATTATCGCGAGATTTAGCGTCGGATCACATCCCGAATTTACGGGAGCGAGGGATTCCAGTTGGTCATTATCCGAGCGTTGTCCCGTTCCCTCTCCTCTCCTTCGCGTTCGCGTTTCTTCTTTTTTTTTTTTTTGGTCGCTTTTTATCCGCTCGAAGGCTGATAAAAAATGACGAATAGTTCGGTTATCCGTAGCGTGCAGTTTTCCAGCACACCTCCTCTCTCGTTTTATCGCGACAGTGCTCGCCCATGTGTTCGCGAGCGAGTTCGTATACTTTTTGCGCGAGTATCGCGCTCATCGCGAATGCCCTCGCCCGTTACAGCTTTGGAATTACGCGATTTTTGGTACGAGCGAATAAATTTGCTGAGTTGATGGAAATGTCGGAAGATCGGCAGAGCACGATCGTGAGTCGTTTCGTTAATTAGCTAAATACGGAAACGTTTATTATTTTCACGTATTTGCGATCTTAATACTCACGAAAGGGCGAATCCTCGATCGGTTTAGCAAAGATGTAGTCAATGTTTGACTCGAAAAAAATATTTTTGAATTTTGCGAAATAATTATGAAATTTTTTGGAAAAATGGGTTTTTAGCATTTTGATAATATGTTATATATATATTCATTTTGTAGTATTGGTTATATTAATTAGGATATTAAAATAGTCAAAAAATTCAGTTAAAAAATTGAAAATCTTTTTTTTCTACGCACGAAAACATTTAACGAATAAATTTATAAATTTGCGTTCGCTCTTCGACCGGCTCGCGGTAACAAATAGACAAGCCAAAGAGCAAAAACACAGTACGGAACTACCATTGCGTGAAATAATCTTGGACGGTACAGCGTGACCGATTTTAATCCTGATTTTCGTTTTAACACAAATTTCCTTCGCTAAAAATTATAATTCTATTCGTATCGTTAAAAATTTGCATTCATTTATAAAATATTAATTAGATCGATAATGCATTAGCAACGAAGAACAAAAAGCAATATTAATGAACTCGACCCAGATCCAATACGATCCAATTAAAAAAAATCTTCAATGAATCATTATTATGTTTCCTATCGATCAAAAAACGTCAATAAATCGCCTAAAAAAATGTAATCGGACACGTAGCATCGTCGGAGATGAATCCCCGTAGTGATTTTTACAGAAAGGTACATCGATCAAAAATACATTACATCACAGAAGTTACGTAGAACGAACGAGGCAAAATGGTCCAGTGGTGATTTGGAGTCCTGGGGGGGTGTTTGTACACTGAGAACAGGGGCAGAGGGAAGGAGGTGGATCTATTTTTCGGTAAAAATAGTTAAAAACATAAACGAGGCCACAAAGAGCAAGCACGGGTCATGTGTAATCCAACATACAAACACAAACAGTACAAAGAGAGAGAGAGAGAGAGAGAGAGAGAGAGAGAGAGAGAGAGAGAGAGAGAGAGAGAGAGAGAGAGAGAGAGAGAGAGAGAGAGATAGAGAGAAAGAGAGAAGGGGCTAGTGTTGGCTAGGGGTTGGTTGGTTGGTTGGTTGGTTGGTTGGTCGAGGGTGTTGGAGGGCAGGGTGGCGGTCGAATCTAAGCTTACCAGAGTGGGTGGATTGTCTGCCAGTCGACGGTTGCGTCGCAGCCGACTGTGCAGCTCTTGCGGTTGGGTCCTCGCTGCTCTGACCGCTGCTGGTAGCGCTCATAGGACTGTCGACGCTTCTTCCCGCGTTGTTCACGTTGCTCGTATTGGTGTTGTTAATACCCGTTGTTTGGTGATGATGCAGACCACCCAGAACTCGGGCGGTAACGGGACTCGGACTCGGTGAGAACACCGAGTGTCCGGCCGAGTACGGATGTGCCGCGCGCAGATCGATCGGCGATATCCACATGTCCTCGAGGGGCACGCGACCACGCGATTCGACGAGACCCGGGGTGCTCTGACACCTTCCCATCGCCGCTGCGAATTTAATTTCCAATTTTTTTGGCTCGAATCCTGTTTGTTTGTTTGTTTGTTGTTTATTGTTGTTTCTTTTCGAAATTTCTTTGATTTTACTTCACATTTCGTTTCGCCTTTTCTTTCTTTCTCTCTTTTTTTTTTTCGAAGAAATTATTTATGTCAAAAAAGCAATCGTCCCTCCGTCGCTTCTCCGATGATTAGGTAATCAATTCCGGAGGGTGCGCCAGGAGGGATGTTTTTCGTTTTCAGCGAGAGCTCGAATTTCAAGATGGGAAAACTTATGGGAGAAAGTCTGGCAACGTTGGTGAATACGTTCGAGCGTTATTAGTATTTGAGTAGAGCGAGAGTTTAATGGTACTTTGGTATTGAATAATGAACAACTAGAGGGTAGGGAAGAGGGGATGGGGGGAGAGTCGATATCTCGTCGCTAACGATTTATGGAACGTTGTCAAGAATTAGCGATGCCGTGTTATTATTCGATAAGTCGAATTAAGCTCTTACAATCCCGCAAAATAGCCAACAATCGTTAATTGTTAATTCGATGGACACGTTCGCCGATTAATTATTAGGAGTTAATTCGCGTGAATTTTTAATTTTTAAATAATTTTTTCTAAAAGTAAAAAAAAATTGTAATTATCAATTATCGATCAATAATAATCAATATTATCGACAATATTGAAGTAGTATTATAGTAATATTAAAGTTATTAAACATAATTAATTATCGCACGTTACGTTGACAATTTTTGTTCCGTACACTTATCTGGATGTCATCAGGATTATTTGCTTCGAAGTTATTTCATTCGTGAATCACGAATGACACACGACGACACCCCTTTGCCACTCGTCGTGGGAAATTGTCGGTATAGACCGCTGGATACGATTGAATTACGGCGGGGATACGAGGAAATACTATGGAGGCGATGAAAAAAGGAAAACGAAAGAAAAAAAAAACGAAAGCAGAGAAAGAAAAACTATATAAAACGAAAAGAAAAATAAAGAAAGCGAAGCAAAAGTCTGTCAACGGTGGGAAGATCGATGAGGAAATTCAATAGACGATTCTATGTGTCCGCGCGAGCGAAAGCTCGATCGCATTATAGACCGGGGCGTGAATGAAATAAAGCTCCGATGGTGTTGCGGTGCCTTTTTCTCGCGTCGTATCGCGGTCGCATGGACAAACGCACACGGAGAATGTATGGATGTCGAAACCCACCCTCCTCTATCCATTGACGTAAACGGTTTACAGACGGCGTCGCTCGCACATACACACACGCACGTGTCTTGACCAACGAATATGTTGGTGTGATATGCCGGATAGCGAACCTTATTTCGTTTTCGACGACAAACGCGACCGCTTTTCCTACATAAACAAAACCGATGTTCGTCCATTTCCTCGGGAACCTTTTCGAAACGCCAGACCCGAAATCCCCCTTACGAATAGCGATCAATCGAACCCGCGGCGGATACATTCGATAAAGGCTGACAACGAAATGAGAATTTTCCTATTTTCCTACGATCCGCAACTCGATCGTAAAAACGTATAGACAGAATATCGCGTAATTCGAAAATATAAAAAACGCATGGAGACAAAAACAAAACAAAAAACGTCTTTTAGATTTATAATATAATTTATATTTATTATTTTATTACCGAAAGGAAATAAATATAGATATTGAACCGAAGCAAAAGTTGGAGCTCGTGAAATTCAAAAACAAACAAACAAAATGAAAAAAATGTTTTTTAGTTTTATAATATAATTCATATTTATTATTTTATTTCCGATAGGAAATAAATATAAAAAACGATTATTCATATCGATAAAACATTGAAATAAGATTTTTATTCGAGCAATCGATCGTTTTACTACCGAGAAAATATTTTCGATGATAAATTTTGATCCAAACCAAAAGTTGGAGCTCGCGATACTCAAAAACAAACAAAAAAAACGTTTTCTAGATTTATAATATAATTTATATTTATTATTTTATTTTCGAAACAAAATAAATATATAAAACGATTATTTATATCGATAAAACGTTTAAATGACATTTTTATTCGAAGAATCGATCGCTTCGCTACCGAGAAAATATTTTCGATGATAAATTTTGATCCAAACCAAAAGTTGGAGCTCGCGATAATCAAAAACAAACACAAAAAACGTTCTCTAGATTTATAATATAATTTGTATTTATTATTTTATTTTCGAAACAAAATAAATATATAAAATGATTATTTATATCGACAAAACGTTTAAATGACATTTTTATTCGAAGAATCGATCGCTTCGATATCGAGAAAATATTCTCGATGATAAATTTTGATGCAAACCAAAAGTTGAAGCTCGTGATATTCGATAAAATAGAATATGACGTATTCGAATTTGAATTAAATTTATGATGGTCGTTGAGAAACTCTTGGATTTCGCTCGTTTTTACTCCTTTATGCGTATCTCTGAGTTGTGACGTTGCGTGCATTGTTTGCGATCGATCTATTATGGACAATGCGTATGTATGTGTTATATTCTATGGCATACACGTATGGGAATATATATTCAATTTTGCATTTTATAGCAAAATATGTAACGTTCGACAATGAAACACTGCCAGTGGAAATATAATATGCGTTTTCAGTATCCGCCTCTTATACGCGGTATTATGCGATGTTATGTTGTTATTATGAGATATTTAATGTACCTAATGCATATAGTGATATATATTTGTATTATAGCAATACCGCGTTATTATATTTGCGATATTAAGCTTCGATTGAAAATCCTCATTCGATCCGATCGTTAACGATTCGTATTTCTTTTATTAATATCCATATTTCCTACGTACCGTGGATTTAAATATGAAATCATATTGATACGTCCAGCTGGTTAATTTCCCATCGTTAGCGCGATTAATTATTAACACCAAATTTTTTTTTCACTTTTTCTCTATCGTTGATCGTTTGAATTTCGTCTGGAGAGGAAATTGACGATTATCGTTCGGGATTAAATTTTCAAACGACCTTTCTATCAGGTAGGAACGAATTACAGACCATTTTGAAGCTAGAGGGGATTATAGACGTGACATTGGAAATGATAGTCCGTCAATAATTTTCATGCGTCACATTATTATCGTATTTTCACAGATTTTCTTCGATCTCGTAAAACTTTTCGAATCATGAAGTATCTCGAACGATATAACGACTCGAATCAATTTTTACTCTCGTAGTGAAATATGGGGTTATTAAACGTGTATAGTACGGAACACTCGTTGCTAAAACGCGTAGGTAGAGAAATCTTTCTCGAACGAGGGGGAGAAGTATATTTTCGCATTTTTTTGTTCCTCCAAAGTTCCTCGAGTCGAATCTCTACGGTCGTTAATCTTACAATCTGATTTTCACAAATCTTATTCCTCCTTCTCCTTTCGTCGGATTTCCCTCAGTCGCTAATAGAATCGTCAAAGTTGTCGCGAGAAACGGTCGTTGTTGCGAGTTTATCTTGATGAAGTTTTTGTTCTTCGTTGTTCTCGAGGTAGATGGTGAGGTAGGAAGGAGGTACGAGAGTTTGTCAAAGATCAGAACAATCGAATGAAACGAACGAGTTTGAACTTGAAGGGTATAGCAACGGAGGAAGGGCGTCCGGAGGTTTGTACTTTTAAGGACCGGCGTCAATTAGTGGTTTCCGTTGCTTCTATGTAGCTGTACAAACCTATATATTATCTCGATGTACGATATACCTTCTGTTATTATAGATATATAATGGTAACGTAGACGGTGTGAACTCCCGGACGTGAAACTTGGATATTGGAAAATCGATTGATCGGTTTCCAAAAGCCAATTAGGAGTTAAACCTCGCGATTGGTAAGGTGGCGTTACCATAGCAGATATTCCGGTGTCGCTGAGTAGCAAGCACCGAGTTATGCCAATTAGTCACACGACTCGTCGATCGAACAATTAACGATAATGTTTCATCGAGAAATCGACGTACATAAACTCGTTTGTTCGAGAGTTCGTGGGAACCTTTTTATATCGAAATTTGATTCAACGATAAGCACGAATAATATCAACTACTTTCTTTTTCAAGTACCACTACAAACATAGCTGCGAGAATTTTAATATCGAACCCAATTATTTGGTGAATTAAATTTTGCAATTAAATTAAAATATTTCGTTCGAATGTAAAATAGATCGATCGGTGGACGGGAGTGCAAATTGGACGAGAATTAATGAAAATCTCTCGTAAACGCGACTAATTCGTAAGAAACAACTTTCGTTTTACGTAAAACGATTCTCGATTATTTCAAGTGTAAATTATTCCGATAATCTTAATTTTTACGTATACAATGGACCTTCTCTTTATTCACCAACAGCCAGTCGGAGACGTCTCGAGTTCCGGGTGACCGCGGACGTGCTGCGAGAATTTAATTTAAGCTTCAAAGTTGAACTATTGAGTTCTGAAAAAGTTTTATCGCGAGTAATGCGGAAACGCCATGGTGCTCTCGGCCTCAAAGGACGAGTTGGCCGACAAGAAAAAGGAGAACGTAAATTATAATACAGCCAGGAAAGTGGAGTAGGAGCGAGGGGAAGGGGCTGCAAGCAAGCTGAACAAAGTGTGACACAATTGGGGGGGGGGAGGTGGAATATTTATAATAAAACCGAATGAATATAAAATTGGCGACGTGGCACAGACACAGGGCAGGAATTGAAACACACTTCTGCAGTGAATACGAAATACTTGTAAAATACGAGACAAAAAGGAGATACAAAGACACGAAAATACATTTATGCAAACTTGTCGATTCGTTAATTGAGATTTTTTTTTCGAATCGATAAATATAGTTTGCTTCAAGAAAAAAAAAGGATATAGTTAACTATTTATCCATTAAGAGCTGGTAAAAAGTAACATTTCTCTATCATTACGAACGATTGTGCTATCTTTAGAGAGGGATGGGGGAAAATTGTTAAAAAACATTGAAGTATATCAAAAATTACTTTTCGATTAACTTTATTATCGCTAGATCAAAGGGACACTATCTACTACGACCCTAAAGTTTCATTTTCAGTGATGTATTAAATTGTGTCCGGAATGTTAGGATTTTGTTACGTTACGTAATAAACTTTAGAGAATTTGAAACGACTCTGGTATTTCCGGGGTTGCTGCTTGTATCATTGAAAATTTTCAGTGTACGAGTTTATATAGAATATACGCTAGTGAAGTGGTTTCTCGTTTCCCCTTTTATGTTAAACAGTGTACGCGCAAGCTGCCCATTAGCCCTACCGAAAATCACGGGTGAATCACCTTCCATGTATGCTCCGAGAGCCGGAACGAAGTTCGGTTATATCTATTGTCGGTTTCTCTACGATGATAACGGTCGTGGTCATGCTCGTATCTACCAGACTTCTGTGCGAGAACGCAACTAATTAATTCGCCTTGGTAGTATTAGAAGCTTTACGGACGATGGACTTAAATAAAGTTCTCTAGTCGCATCATTGCGTCGAGGATAATCAGTGCTTATTCTCCCACATAGTATCGCTCGTCAGTTATCACGAACTTCCGAAGTATCATTGTAAAATTAATTTTGTGAAACACCAGAGAACGAATGTGAAAAGTTTTATTATATTTTTTTTCGTAGGAACTGGAAATATGAAATATTCGACATTGGAATTTCAATGGAATTCAAATTAGACTGGAGAATCATAAAGGTCAATTAACAAATTGTACATTTTAATATTATTACTTGATTAATCGAATGGTATGAATAAAAATTTTATAATATTAAATATTTTGTTGGCTAAATTAAAAAATATATTTTGCTGTGTATTAAACGAGATAAAGTTGACTATTCAAAATTGTTATTTTTCAGGGCGTGGCGATTTGTGAAGAAACAAAATTGAAAAAAACGTATAATATTCAATATTTTTTTGTTAATTTGAAAGAATATATTTTGCTGTGTATTAAAACGAGATAAAGTTGATTATTAAAAATTGTTGTAGTTTTTCAAAGAATTCTCTACGTGGCGATTTGTGAAGAAAGCAAAAAACTGCACGAAGTTGAAATAGTCGAGGTATCCAGTTTCCAAGAGGTTCGATAAAGTGGAAAGGGGTAGTGAAAAAAGCTCACTGGCCAGCCAGCACCTGCGAGGTCCATTTAGAATGGAAATTGGTACCGCTGTTTGAAACATATAGTTATCCGCACGGATCCAACGAGAAGACTCTTAACTCGACACGTATAGCTACGTAAAATTGGTCCGCAGGCACCGTCTAAACTGCTTCAAAGAGATCGTTAATGTTCGTCGTTAACCCGGTCCAGGTTCACTTTCCGCAGTGTAGCCACCCAAGGGTTCGCTTCTCTATTAGCTCCCGGCGATGCATAACGCTTGCACTAACTGCAGTTTATTTCGTACCATTCCCGTTTTCATTGCTACCGGAAACTAACCTTTTTCATCACTCGAATAAAAAAAAACAAATATTTATTGAGTAATTATGTTCCGTCGTAGAATTTATCCAACAAATTATTTAACAGCTTATTTTTTCATTAAAATTGCATAAATAAATCTTCACTTTTCTTCGTATTCAAATAATTCGATAATAAAAAATTTATTTAAAATCTTTTTTAACGTAACAATTTTTCCTCCGATATTCGATAAGTTTAACTGCGCTAACTCCAGGTAAAAATCTATAAAAATTACAATCTTCTGTCCCTCGCAGCTGTCAGTATTATAATAAAGTATGTATCGGGTTAATAACCCTCGAGTGGTTAATTGGCCGGTGGGTTATAATTGCCCGTCGTTGATGGTCGTTGCAAATTTTTTTTACCGTATCAATCTCGTCGATATTGCGATGAAACAGAGACGAAGTACGCGGTAGGTTAAAGAGGGTTGGGAGATCGGGAGGGAGGGAGGGAGGGGGAGAAGCAGAGTGAGCTGGCAATTACTGATTGACGGGTTCGCGCATACGGCCAGGATTTAATGGTACATGCGATTCGACGCTGCGAAACGAGTGCTCGTGGATCGAGAGAGGGAGAACGAAAAGCCTCGATATATACGTACGCGGCTTATATTATAGCAAGCGACGAAGCTCGGATTGAGTCAAGCCCATCGGGGTAGCCTTCTAGAATTATGCCCTCCCACAAACCCGTAACTTTGCACTATCGCGAATTATTCTAATCCCCCCTTATCCTCGTCCGATCTTGCGACGAGGACGAGAGCCCGAATGTGCGAAGAAAATAAAATGAAAATCAATAAAAAAAGAAAATAAGTAAATTGTGGTCATCAACAAGACAAAAAAAAGATCTTCTTGGCTTTTTATACAGGGGGATGATCGAGAAATTGATTTCGGTTATTTACAGAACACGTGGTGAAGGTAATCGATAACATTTTATCGATTGGAAATCATTTGTTTCGTTAAAAGGGATGTTTTTTTTCCAGGTGTTACGCATAATTTCGCGTGGAAAAAGAAAATATTTAGTACGTGAGACATCGTTGCAAATTTTTATTTCGAGCAATTTTTAATTAATGGCTTTTTTTTAAAAAATTGACTTTTTTTTCAGGTAAAAAAGCTTTTTTCATAAGTCTCGTACTATGTTTTCTTTTTTTTAAATATTGTTTTTTAAATAATGATTTCGTAAGTTTATATAAAGTTCCGTTCTCACCTTTTTCCAGTGGTGCCCTCTTGTATTTTTCGAGTCTCTTGACAGCGATGGCCTCGAGGCGAACCCTCGCAGCTGGATACTCCTTCAGCACGTCCCACATGTCCTTCTTGCTCAGCACGAAGAGATCGGAGTAGCCGACCGATCTTACGCTCGCTGTTCGCCGGTTACCTGCGTCGATGTAGCCATTTATTGGTTATCGGAGTGAACCAAGCTCAATCTTACATCCGTCCCTTATACATTACATGATATTTAGTCAGACTCGTTTTGATTTTTCTTTTTTCCGTTGCGTTTCTTTTTTCCTCGTTTAAATCCCCCCCGTTCGTTACGTCGATGACAATGGAACAGTCAGTCGCGGTAAAAAGTGATAAACAAAAATAAAACAAATCATAAAACCGTACCGAGCACAAAACCAAAAAACAAAAAGTCAACAACAATAATCGATAAATCGATCGGCAATATGTATCGATCAAACTTTCAAAACTCTAATTTACGTTCCATTTTTCGAAATTGTTTTCGCAATTTTTAAGTTCGTACGTTGATTGGAAACGGATTTTTTAAATGTATTTTTCATAAATGAAATTTCGCTCGCGCGCAGAGGGAATGGGGGGGGGGGGGTAAAAACAAATTACGTGAAATATCGATTTTAGCGTTCCTCGAGGAGTCTATGGTCGACGTTTCGCGATTAATAATACACGCGGACGAGCAGTGGAGGGACCGCAAGAATTGGTAAAATTTTTATAGTCGACGAGTAAACTTTTATATATCGACTTTGGCGGGGAGCGAGGAGAGTGAAAGAGAGAGAGAGAGAGAGACGGCGAGAACGCCGCGCGCGAGCTTTCCCATTTTCTCGCGTCACGTTCCGGAAACGAGTTCACGATATTCCAATAGCGATAATTATCGATTATATTCTCTATATAGAAACGGTGAATTTAAGCGCGACCGTCCCACGGATCTATTCAACGGACCGGGCGTCTATTAAGGTAGCTCCGTGCCATAATGAGCTTCGCGTTAAACCTCCAGCTGTTTCGAATTTAAATATATACAGGGTGTCTTTGAAAAAAACGAAATAAAATTCCTTGGATTTCTCGTCGCGAACAAGACAAAAAATTCAATCCAAAATATGTTGAAAATTTCGTAAAGTGTAACAAATTTTGTATACTTTCTTTTTCAAAGCTTTGACTTTTTGTTTCACGTTCCAGATGGCAAGGTACTTTTGTTTTGGTTAATTTTCTCTACACCCCGTATATACTCACAGTGGTAGCAACGATGGCGAAAAGATTTCCTGTATAACGTCACGTAGAGATTGCGAACAGCCCCCGCGACCCGTTTTAAATATATGCGAATATAAAAAATTCCGTCCATTTTTTTTTAAACCGCTTTCGTTATTCTTTTAATTTTCATAATTTAATCTCAAATTCTACCATACGATGCATATAGCTCGAATCTAGATATAACAGTACGAGAATATAGTATAGAGAATATATAACGCATTATATACGAAGAGTAACATGACCGTAAAATCGTAATAATAATAATAATGATAATTATAATAATATATATATATATATAGAGAGAGAGAGATATTTAGGAAAAAAATTAACGAATAAAAACCGAAAGAAAATAGAAAAAGAAGCATAATCTACGTGAATAACGAGTGCACGAATCAGTCCAGTCTCGTACAAGAATGAGAGGCAATGATATTATATGGGATGAACAAATCGATAATGTACGTTAATGATGGTACAGAGGCGATTATGGTAATAAAAAAGAGAACATAAAAATGACAGCACGCATCACAGCAATCATTAGTTAACAATAGTTGAGAGTTAGAATTGTAGAATAAATCAATACTGATTACGAATTATTATTATTATTTTTTCCTAAATATGTTGCAAGTGTTTTCTAGTTTAATAGAATAGAAGATTGGCCAGATGATAATATTAAATACTTTGCAGTGCAATTTATATTACAAGAGTTACGAGATTTATGTGTGTCTGTGTTTTTTTTATTCGAGGTGTGTCGAGCATTTGCTTGAATTTTCATAGGAACACACGATTTCATTGTAATTTAAGTTTGACAAGAATTCGATCGAGCTGAATTATTGGCAAATGCTTTACAAAACCTCGTTAGTCGTAGCATCGTGTCTCAAAAAATTCAGCGTGTTGTTTGCAGCATTGGATAGTAAATCCGTAAGAGGCAGTTCAAGTTTTTGTCAATATATAATGAGCCAGACACAATTTTTCTTGCTTAATACAATTGTTACGTTTTTGTTTTACGAAAGAAAATTAGTGACGGATCCAGTCTAGGATTAAAATTGAAAACGTGGCAGATTCTACATGGTGACTATGAGAACTACTAGGTATAAGGCAGCGAAAAATACAGTTTCGAAACTGTGAAAAATGTTTTTTGTTTTTATGAGAAAAAAGTCAATCCATCCTGATGGACGTACGATTGGAAGTTGAATAAAAATATTCAAGTCATCCCGACAAAATAGAGGAAAGAATGAAAATCTTTTTTGATATTTACATTCGTTATTTGGAATTGACAAGAGATGAATGAATTGACTTTTTTGTACGAGTATCGAGTGAATATGTTGTTATGAATCGATGCGTATAGTGAGATTGAACGTGTGAGAGATAACAGAGGGAAAATACGTCACCGAATCACGAATAAAATCGACGCTTCGAAGATCGCGCAATCGCGACGTCAGCCAATGGAAATAAAGATTGAACGAACAAAAATAAATTCTTATAGAAGAATTTTGATTAGTTTAGAATTGGAAATTGGTCAAATTTCGCGTCTGGTTAATTTATTTGCGGAGCACGGATATAAATACAAACGTGGAAAATGCGTTTGGACATCTTTCTGATATGTTGATTCGCGATATGACGCGAACAAGATGACTTTTCGATTTCCGTCGGCTATTTCGGATATTTGCGTACGTCCACGAGGTGTTTGACGCGCCAATGCCCGAGCTACGAGTATCGATCATGAATATATACAGCGGCAATATCGAGGGTGTACGATACATAGTTTTTATCGGACCACTCCCTCATCGATACTTTTATGTCATTTTGTTTTCTTTCTTTTCCATATTTTTTTAGATATCTCGAGGGAATAAATATGAATAAATTTCAATAATGACTCGACAATAATGATAAGCTTATCGGTAGCAGCGTTTCGCGTCTGTTGCAGAATTCATTAAACCGATTTTTTGTTTGCCCTCGAAGAGAAATTGTGATTTATGAATTAATAATTGAATCATTATGAATTTATTTTGAGCCGAGAAAAATTGCAGAAGTATAATTTTTAAGCACAACGAGTTGTGATAAAAAAAATAAAATGATTTAAAGTAGCTGAAGAATTCGTACGCAGGATCGATTATTCGAGCGAAATGTTTATGTTTGTATAGAAAGAATAAGGGATTGTCGCTGCGTAATCTTCGAAGCGTCTTACATCGATATAACAGATTTAGAGAAGAATTATATACGCCAAATACGTTTTGGAGAAGATTCGAAATAAAATAAACGTGTACGTGTTTACTATTTAATGAGAGAGATCGGTAGATCAGCTCATACCGGACTCGACGAATTGCTCTCACGTACAACACACAACAGTGTAGGAGAACGTGATAACGTGATAACGTGATCGTGAAAAACACGAGGGAAATAGACAGCTCTGACGGGCCCCCTGGTCTGCTTGGAATATTTACCGCACTCTTTACCTGCGGTCCCCATATTGAGAATGCTGATTTCCCCGAAGTATGAGCCGGCCTTCAGAGTCGCCAGTACGGTCTTCCCGTTGTCAGCAACGACCTGGAGCCGGCCCCTGTTCACTATGTACATTTCCTTTCCCACCTCACCTGTTAATCACATGAAATCAAAATTAAATAATTGTGGATTACGTAAAATATTTGTGTTAAGCAAAAAATTTTCTGTTCCGAAACGACCCTACAACGCTTTTTTGAACGAACACAATTTTGAGCATTCCCGGACCCCCCAAAGTCAGGAAAGTAAATCACGAATGTCAACATCGACACCTGCCGAGGGTCAACATTTTTTTCGTCCAAAAAGGCTTTGTCGGGTTGTTACGTAATTGGAAATTTGTCAATGATGAAGAATATAACGTCATTTTTGCCTCTATTTAAAAAAATCTAGGAGAAAAACGCAAAAAAACCCAATATAACGATTTATCCACTTAAAGTCGATAAAAACTGCAAATTCTGAAACAAAACCGTGATTTTCTCGTTGTACGGGAAATTTGCGATCGACATAGGTTCTTAGAGCTTGAGAAAGGATTAAAATTCACCGGAATACACTATATTGAAATATTGATGGATTCACGAATCCTCGAAAAATCGACTTTTCGCAAAGCTGTATCTCCGTTCTCGTTCGCCCGACAGAAAATTTCACGAATAATTTTTTGAATAGCTCGCCGCGCACTCGACAAACAGCCCAGAATCATCCGGATGGCTCAATTTTTGTGGCCGTAGCGATGCTTCGAAAATCACGATTTCTGGGACCCATAGGAAGAAGGGACCTGCAAAAAAAGCCCAGGCGATGAGGCTAACATTTTTATTGCTCCAAAACCCTTTCATTTTATCATATTCGTGTTACGCGGGGAATTTCCGATTCAGAAGTGATGTTACAAAGCCTTTCTGGACGAAAAAAAATGTTGACCCCCTCCGGACCCCCAAAGTCAGAAAAGTAAATCACGAATGTCGACATCGGCACCTGCCGAGAGTCGAATTTTTGTTTTGTCCAAAAAGGCTTTGTAGGGTTTTTACGGAATCGGAAATTTGCCACTGATGAAGAATATATCGTTATTTTTGCCTCTATTTAAAAAACTCTAGGGGAAAAACGCAAAAAACTCGAAATACCAATTTACCCATTTAGTATTGATAAAACCTGAAAATTCCGAGACGAAAGGACGATTTTCTTGTTGTATGGAAAATTTGCGATAGATATAGGCTTTCGGAGCTTTCGGAGCTTTCGAGAAAGAATTAAAATTCACCGGAATGCAAAATAACCAATTTCGGTGGATATCCCGAAACCTCGAAAAATCGACTTTTCGCGGTGCTGTATTTCCGTTATCCTTCGTCCGACAGAGAACTAGACTAATAAGTTTTCGAAAAGCTCGCTGGGCACTTGATAACCAGCTAAGGATCATCTGGATAGCTTAATTTTTAAGGCCGTAGCGACACTTTGAAAAATACTATTTTCGGGACCAAGGGGGGTCCACAAAAAAGAGTCTCTTACGAGGGATTTCTGTTTTCTCAAAAATGACTTCATAGACTTATGTACATATTCATCGGAAAGGTCTAGTACAAGTTAAACACCATATCGATACTCCTGATTTTTTGCAATTTGCCTAGAAGAATGAAGACAAATTGAAATTGTTCTCATTAAACAATGTTGAAACCAGAAATGTCATAAGAACCTGGAATAACGATGTTACATACTTATACTAAGCTGTAATTAATCTCGTCGTCGATTCTATTATTCGACTCGTTAATTTCGCAATTAGCATAAATAGGTTGATTGCAAGGTCGATTGAATATTATCCGTACATAAAAGATTCCGATCTAATAAACCCTCATTTTACACGTGTAATTTAGATTATACGATATACGGTTGCGGGTGTCTGACCGCTGACGTTCCTGACTACTCCCGCAACTACCACTACGACAGTCGTGCAGATATGTATGTACATAACGAACACGTATCTATCGACTATGGTAATCAGGCGCATCGTTATCGACTAACCATGCGTTACATAGTACATGCAGTCTCGTGTACTTTCAATAGTTGCATATCTGTATATACGTTAGATCGTATGGTATATATTGCTGCCAAAGGGCCACACAATATCGCTGGTGCGATTTACACATCCGCTCGATTGCTCAGTTTGCGAGGCGAGAGGGAGTACAGTTCTACCAGTCAGTAACACCAGTCAATAGTATAGCAGACAAGATCGAGTCTATTTTCTATCTCCGATCCTTCGTTCTTGCCGCTAAAATCGCTGAAGTAACGCTCGAATATAAGCGAGTCAACTTCGGACTGTCTGACCAAAACCGGATTTTTCTACTGACACTCATAATTTACCACAAACTTTACCAGATTATAACAAATTATTTCATTTTGATGATTTTTAAAACAATGTAAAAGTAGAATTTGCAAATAGAGAAATAAAAAAAAAAGAATTTATGGATTGTTGAATAATTTAAAAAAAAGATGATATCAATAACGTGGTTCTTTCGGAGACTCGATCGAGGAACATTCTTCGAATGTCATCTATACGTGTCAGGCACGTAGGAGGTTCGCACGAACATCATTAGGAAGAGGAGTATAGCTTGGGCGAGCGCGAGTAGAGAAAGATACGCGGTGGAAAATACCACGTGCGATATATCTGTACATATATTTATCGTGTATACGATATAGAATAATATGTATGCAACGTGCGGTATGCAGAGTACGTTCACTGGGATGCGAAGGCAACGAAGGGCGGTCGCGAGGGGCGGTGAGTTCATTCAATTACCATTAAGTTAACGTCCCGTGAAATCAAATTTCACATGGAGCACGTGAGGAAATTTATGCGTACACGAGATTTTCGGAGCAACGAATTTCGGCCATTATACAACGAGTATTCGTCCACTTTCCTCTCCATAGTCAATCCAGCTCGTTCGTGAATTTCTCTCGGTACTTTCACACTTCTCTAGCTAATTCCTTTTCACTATCTTTAATCCCATGCTTCTTTTTTTTAACTACTATTGTCCTATAAATGTCATTCGTTGTAAAGTGATTTGTGCGATTCGTTCACGATTTCCTCGAGTCTAAAAAGAGAACGATGTAAAAATTGCGCCACAAACAAATACGCTTCGCAGTAGAAAAATCCGCGAATAGTCAGACGTCGATAAATCGAGTTTGTTCTTTGCTACAACGTTACTATTATCACCTTGAAACAGATTAGAAAAATAGTACAGGGAAATAAATATTGAAGTATCGATGATCAATAATCGATATTTCTAATTTATAATTTCTGTCATTCGTTGATAAGAAAAATAGCACTTTGTTTCGTTTTGTTCTGGCAGCCGAGTCGTGATAATAATTCGTGATCGTATGTATAGCTCGAATCAATAACGAAATGGGGGCGAAGAATACGGCGAGACAAGTGATGTAGTTCGAGACAGTGGAAATGGCCGAATGCGTTCAGACACTTGCCGAAGTCTCTTTCCCTCTATATATATAGGTACGTAGATGCTGTATAACAACGGTAGAAGATAACCCAGGTCATACGCTTCGTATCGTCAGCGAAAATACGTGCCGCTCCTCTATATGTAAGCGATTTGTGGCTACGCGATAGACGAACCAGAAGCGTTCCTCTGCTTCGGGCAATAAAATTATAGAAACGGTCTTAATCTAATGGAATATCGCACTTTACGATCGCAGACACGGGCAATTAAGTGAAACCTCGCGGAATTTGTACGCCAAAGTTGATTCCAACTGTACGACGATAGGTAATGAATCTCCGGTATTTCCGGGACGATCGCGATTTTTCCGCGTGACTCCGATCCGATGAAACGAAAATACCGTTCTCGACGACGGCTCGGCGAATCGCACGAAATATATCGTTATCGACGGACTATGGACGAAACTAACGATTTACAATCAACGCTTCGTTCTTCTCGCTTTTTGGAACTTTGCCAGAATCCTTCACGCCCTAACGACTCCCGGGAGATTACAATACTCCAGTTTTCACTCTCGTCAAACTTTCGACACCACATTGAACGATTCCTGCGATATTTATTTTTTAAATTTAAGCATTTTATTTAAAACTTGAATACACATTTTTTTTTTCATTATAAAATATCAATCGATTTTATTTTTAACGCAATAGCGAAGGTTTGTGGAAGTTCGACGTATTTATTAGACCGATAATCTTTTTGTTACAATTATTCTTTTACTCGTGAAAAGAATTTCCACGATTTTTCTCACGATATTTCAATTATTATGTCGTAGCGACATCTAACTATCGATACAAATTGTAATCCGCTAATGTGTGCCAAGCAAATTTGCATGCAATTTATGTTTAATGCTATTAGATTCCATTCGAGAAGTAATTTCGCAATCCGTAACTGCACTACAGTCATATCCTTCGGCTTGTGCTCGTCTCGTTTCGACCCTTCCTCAATTAATGTAACATTTCCTCCACGACGATTTCACAGCCTCCCTTCCCTCTATATGTCTATTCATTAGTAGTCGATGCGAGGCGTTCGGACACAGTGCAATCGAGATAAAATAACGAACGGAAAAATCACGCTTGGAATTATGCAACGAGTGATACGAAAGAAGAAAACGGCGTTATGTAAAAAAAGAAATATGGAAAAGATCGGACGTTCCAGGATACGGATAACAAGTAGATTTTTGTTCTTCTCGTATAATCTCCCGTCGAGTTCTACGTTCCCAGTTTTCGTACGACGTACGAGTGAAAAAAGAAGGAATTCGAAAAAAAAAGACAATGATAAAAAACTAAAGCGAAGACACTCGAGATAGGAAGCATAAATAAATGGCGAGAGGATTTTTTGTGTTTTTCTTTTTTTCGTTTAATGCTTCAGTGAGCCGAACGGTTGAACGCTGGGACATTTTTGTAAACGAGGTATGGTCATAGCGGGAGAGAGAAGGGAAACGTAAAAATAAGAAAATGAGGTCTTTTGGCCCGTGGCCTCTCACGTCCCGGTAGGGCAATCACTTTTTGGCCGGGGAACGAGCACGGATGCGCGCCACTACGCGACGTTTCTTGGCAAGAATCCAGTCGCACCTATGTTCCTATCGCTAAAGCGGAAGCTAACGTAGGAGGGCGATCCTGCCATACGACCGAAAGTAGAGAGACTTTTGCTCCAAGGGTTGAACGCTCTCTTGGCACGTATACAATATTTTATTATATATGTATATATCTGTGATATAAAAAGACACGCGTATAGATAATAAATGTACGACTATTTTTTTTATCACATATTTATGAAGCTCCCTTTCGTCTATTTACCTTTTCGACAAATGTAGTCGCCGGGTGAGAAGAGCACCGGTCGTAGTCTCAGCACGAGCTCGCACAGAAAACCTGCCTCGGTATTCTGAAATATTTCCACCCTCCTCAGTGTGTCCAGATGAACGTTTATCGCTATCTCAGCTTTCAGCTTATCTGAAAAATCAATATTTCATATCGTTTCTTTATAATTATTCCGATAATTTCTTATATGAAATGAACATTTAAAAAATCTTTTTTTTGCGCATTTGAAAGTGTTGAAGAAAAGCGAAAACTGTGTTTCGAAACAAACTGTTTAGATAAAAAAAATTGGTTTAATCAACATTGTACTATCTCGAAACGAAAGGATTTACTCATAACTAATTTGTTCAATTAATTTTATTTTGATAATAATTTTATAAATTATAATATATAATTATAAAATATTAATGATTAATTATAACATAATTATAAATTATATAATAATTTTATAAATTAAAAAATCATTAAAAAAAACAATATTATTCGTATTCGATTTTATTTTCAAACGTTCCCGATCACTTGAACGGCTTAGTGTGTGATCAATAGTACCGGTAAACATATATTTGTATATATAAATATGTACATGGTAAGAAGGGGTATAGGTATCAGGTACTTTCGTTCCACGGAGAACTGTTCGAAAGTTTCGAACGTAGCCGTCGTCAAACTTTCGTCCCGAAGCAAACAACAATATGTGCTGTCGAGGTTGTTGAACAATGTCGGTTGGCTGGATACCGAGCTTGCTACGTGGGTTATTGTTCTCTTTCGCTGCGCTCGTTGTTCATACTGCTTTCCTATACCTACAACTTTTCCTATATAACGCTTATTTATATATATACATATATTTTGTGCAGTGATCG